>JBAMBQ010004233.1:0-1272672 GCA_037044495.1 Stegana nigrithorax
AATGAAAATAAAACGAAAATGACGAAGAAGAACAAGAAGAGGAAGAAGACGAAGAAGTGAACTCAAGACAAACAAACAGCCACGACTGAGTGCGGTGCGAGCGGCGGCTGTGCGTAGACTTAACTTATATCAATTGCAGTCGGCAATGAAGCAAAAAGTTGACACAAAAAACAAAACGAACTCGAAATGAAAGAAACCACATAAAATCCACAAATACACAAATACCCAAAATATTAAGAATAAATAATAAAAAAAAAATGAAAAAAAAAAAAAACGAAAAATGATAGCGAGAAAAGCAAAGAGAATCCCGGCAGACAAATGGAAAAATGTGAAAAGAAAACTTCGCCGGCTGAAATTTATTGCATAAATAAATTGTGCAACTGTACCGCGGGAACATTGAGTGAAAAGTTTCAGCTCCTGCCGCGGCTCATTGTTGTTGTTGCTTGTGTAGTTTGCGTCGCTGCTGCTGTTGACGTAGATGTTGACGTTGGGGGAGCGAGCGTTGCGCGCGATGATGCAAGATGAGTTGCATAAATGTCAGCATGATAAAAAGTGTCTGCGAAATATCAATTACCGATGCATGACTTCGAAAACTGAACGACACTCTGCCGGCAACGCTGATGGGCGATGAGCAGCGCTGTCAGCAAACAGCGGGCATTAAGTGCATCCTTAACGGATGTAGCGCGAACATCCTTCGACTGTGCTTCGCCTGTCATGGCAATGGCATTTATTTTGGCAACGTATTTATCATGTTGCTGCTCGCCGGTTGACAACAATGCGCGGATACATAGTAGACATGGCAAAAAAATAGCAACCGAATTCAAACAACACCAAAAGAAGCACACAACACACAGGACTCAACAATCAACTACTGGTGTTGCACTAATTGCAGCCACAAGTAAAATGATACACACTCACACACACACACACACACATATATATGCAAACTCATGGACTCCCTATCATGGACAGTGCAGTGTGCCAGCAGAAGCAGCAAAAATGCTGATGTGAAGCACACACGAGTGCCACTTCGCAGACTGCGCAAAGGACAACGGAAAAGGACAAGGACAAGGAACACGGCGACGAGAAAGGACGCGCACGCGGTTGCAAAGCAAACGAGCAGCAGAAAACCCCGCTAGAAAGAAAGAAAGAAAAGGACACTCGCGTTTTGTTGTGTGCAGTGAGCGTGGCAGTTGATTTTGACACGCGATAAGCCTGAATGGTCGCCTGGCGTTGCGTCTTGAAGGATGCGCTGGACAGGCGAAAGCACAGCGCAGCTGAGCATGCTGGGCAAAGCGACGACGTTGGTTAACTTGGTGTGTCATGCTGATTTAATTAGTTCCGACATGACGACACTCAACAGCGACGACACATCGCACTCAGCACGCTGCCCACGCTAACTAGTCAGGACCCACCGCATGTGGCATGTTTCGAGTACAGCAGCAGCAGCAGCAGCAGCCGCATCAGGAGCAGAAGCAGCAGCTGATAGTTAGTGCTGTTGAAAGGAGCAACACAGAAAAAGAAACAAAGCCACGAAAGTAGAATAAAAAGGGCCAAGACCTGGGAAGGGCTGAAGAAGGACGCAGGCAAATGCGGCTGTCATTAAGTGCGCGCTGCTTAAATCTTTTTGATGCTGATGATGTAACTAAACGGTGGACGCAGTAATCTTATTATATCAGCTGGCAAAACATTAACACGGCCCAGCAGAGCACAGCAGAGTATAGCCTAGCGTAGGCAGGCAGGAAGGCAGAGTCAACCGGCCGGTCTTTATGGCCTTCGCACGTTCGGCCATTACTTGCCTATTAATTGGGCTTTGTATCAGTTTCATTTAATCATGATCTACATGTTGGCCACGAAGTTGTTGCTGCTTAGCGGGTTTGGGACGGCGCACATCATCAGCATATTTTAGCATTATGCTGTAGCCACATCAACCACAACAACAACAACAACAACAATAAGAATAACAACAGCAACAGTAACAGAAGCAGCAACAGAAACAGCAACAATTAATTACATGCAGCAGCCTGCCGCACTCGAGAATTGCTTTAAGAGGCTCTTTCGGGTCCTTGTCGTATCCACACGTGCCACGCAGATTGATTGACTTTGCTTATTTGGCAGACGACACTTGAAGGTTATTCTACGCATAAAATTGGCAACTGAATTAAAGCAAAACGACAACAACAACAACAACAATAACGACCATAGCAGGTCTTTAAATCGCACAAGGCAAAAAATTCATATTTTTTTATGGCATTTCGTTTTGCATTTGGTTTTTGCGAGACAAAGTGGCATCAGTCAACGGAGCGACAGTGCGAGGCTGCGCACTCAATTCAGGGGCGCGTCGCATTGACTGCATACCACATTAACTGTTCCTAATGTGCAAGCCTGGCTGCCGTTTTTTTGTTTCGATTTCAGGTCAACTATGTCTTTGGCTGCCAGCCGAGGCAATCGCATGTGCGAGATTAGTTGAGCGTAAATGATGTGCATGAGAAACCGAAAGGATTCGCAATTGCAAACGACAATAGTTGGTTCTGCATCAGCAAGGGAAGGGGGAGTAATAACATTCTTCTGCCTCCCATGCTAATTTGTGTACGCTAAGTGACAACTCGACTCGCATTTTTATGGCAAACTGTTAGTCCTTGAGCAATTAAAGAGATTTATGACGCTGCAACACGATGGAGTTGTGCGTTATCCTTGAGGCAGCCGGATGAGCCCATAATTTGCAAATTTATTTTGTGCTTCAAAAACTTTTTGAATTTTTGAATCCCCTCTACCCTGCAGCAGCATGTACACCATGGCTGTGGTTGGGGCTGTGTTGGCAACTCAGATTAACATCTTTTTTAAATTTAAATAGTCAAAGGCAGGCCAGGTCAAATGTCAGAAGCCATGGCTTAACTAAGCCAATGTCTAGACACGTCGTTAATTACAATAGGAGCAGCAAATGACAACCGAAGTCATTAAAACCCAAAAGAAGAGAAATAGATAATGGAGCGAAAGGCATGGGACAGTAGGTGCATGTGTGACGGTATCCTTAAAATGTGACGTCTGGCATTTGCCTTAGCGTTTTTGTTTGTTTCTGCAGCTTAATCAAATGAAATGAAATAAAAGCCTTTAAGACGTGAATAACCTAACATGACGATTCGTGAACTTCAGCCGCAGTCACACACTTGCCACACACTTTCTGCGCCATGTGTTCCGCGCTCCTCCTTCTGCCCTCTGCGAGGTGAAGGATGTGCGCAAGTGAGCGTCTTCATGTCTTCATTAACTGCGGCATTGTCAAACCTGAAGTATGCGAGCTCTTCTTTTTCTGTTGTATTTGCAAAACAGACAGACAGGCCTGACACATTCCCATTGTCGTCTGCTCAATTCGATGTCAAGAAACCTTTTAGTGCGGCTTTGTATGCCGATTTCAAGAGTTGATATGAAAAAACAAAAGAAAAGTACAAAAACTCGCATGTGAATTTAATGAAATATAAAGAAATGAAGAATTCTTGTGGACTTGCCTTTGTTATTAGTATTTATGTTGTTGCTGTTGTTGTTGTTGTTGTTGTCATGGTGTTATTATTTAGTCCACTCAAGAACTAAGTGAAAAGCAACTTAGCAGGGCACTACAAGCTTCACAGAATGTTCTTGCTTTTGCGCTTAAACGCGGCCGGAGTTGCAAACAATTTAAATAAATTTGTAAATGCGCCAGAAAACAGCAAAGAAAAAAAAAAATATAAAAGAAAAGAAATAAATACAAAAAAAAAAAAAAAACATGGAAAAACGGCAGACAACAGAAGCAGCAACAGAATAAGTAAATATAAAAAAATGTAACGGTGAAGTTTTCTCGCACGGCAGGACGGGCCGCAATGCGCGGCAAGTTCGCCAGCAGCATCAAAGCTTAGGTAATAAGTGGAATTTAAAAGTTAAATCGACTCAGCCGAAGAAGACAGGCCACACACACACACACTCACACACACAAACACACATACACACACACATATATAGCCCAACACACGCAAGTAAGTAAAACAGTAAACAGTCTTCAAAGGCATGCCGCACACAAGATTCGCTCCCCTACAGCTGCTGCTGCCGCTGCTAGCCTCTCTCCCTGCTGGCCCTGCCACATGCGCTTGCTTAACGAATTGTTTGCTTTAACTGCTCCACCGGAAATTAATCTTGTTGACCGGATATGCTTCATTTTAATGCGCTGTGAAATTTACTTTCACCGAATTCCACAATATTCCCCCCTTCCACATTGTTTGCTGTTTCGGCAGACTCACACTCACACAGCACTGCTTGGGCATGAGTGGACTGAGCTCGGGGTTGGTTAGTGCACAGTGTGTGAGGGGTGCCGAGTGGGGGGCGCACGGGATGGCGACTAAGTTCAAACATGCTAATTAGTGCACATAAGAGAGCGACTCGACGCGTCGCCTCAGTGGATGGCTGGCAGGCTGGCTGGCTGGCAGGCTGCTTCGTTGTGCTGTTGTGTTGGCAGGCTGACTGGCAGTTCGGCGGGTGCTGGGCTGAGGCTAAAGTATCTGTGCGCATAATTCGTTTCAAACTTTTAATTAAACTTAAGTCGTTGTTTATTTTTTTTACTTCTTGATTCTACGTTGCTGTTGTTGTTGTTGTTGCTACTTGTTATTGCGTTTGTTATTTTGTTGTTTTTTTTATTTTTGTTTTTTTCTGTTTTTTTTTTTTTTTTGCTTTTCGCTTTGCTCGTTTGGCATATTTTGATTACTTGAGATTTTGCTTGCGCTGTATGCGCCCGCCAAGTTATTAATTTCTTTTTTAATATTCACTTCTTCTTGTTTTACAAGGCTAATGTCGTTATTGCGTAGGCAGCAATGAAAAATAAAGCAGCTCAAATGAAATCAAGTCTACAAATATAAATTTTTTTATATACGACAATAACAACACGAACAATGACAACACGACATACACAAAACGAAAGCCATTGAGGCATGAGGCACGGTAAGCGTCGCATATGCCTCACTTAAGCTATGCGACTTAAACTTTTCTGGCATTTTTGCATGTTGTTCAACTTTTGTGGCGCCTGCATTGGCCGCAGCCTAAATCAGCTTTGCAATGAAAGTTTCTAGCAGCACGGGCACAAGCAGCAGCCAGCAGCAGCCAGTGGCAGCACCGGGAGTACCGGCAGCACCGGCAGAGTCAGCAGCATATTGTTTGGCAGCAACTTTCATTGACTCTTCGTTGTGCAAAGTTTTCGGTTTTCGGTGTTTCACGGGTCGTATGCGTAATGTGCGCTAGCATATGTTTGTTACGTGTTAACTGCGCCCGGCAGCTGCTAAGTTCATTAAAATTGTTAGCCAAACTATGCTCAGCGTCAGCATCGGAGTCGGCGTCAGCGTCGGCTCCGAAGAAAGCCAGAAGCGCTTCGTAAACACACAGCCGCCACCCACATGCTCACACAGGCACACTGCGAATCTCTGACTTGGTGACGTGGTTTCGGTAATCAAATGAAAACTAACTAAGTGAGCACATTATGTCGCATTATATGCGCAA
Organism: Stegana nigrithorax; assembly: GCA_037044495.1. Lineage (NCBI taxonomy): Eukaryota > Metazoa > Arthropoda > Insecta > Diptera > Drosophilidae > Stegana > Stegana nigrithorax. The sequence goes on from JBAMBQ010004233.1 coordinate 5,512, forward strand.
ATCTGTGCAAATCTTATTGTGCTTAAGCAGCAACAACAACAACAACAGTAAAAGTGAAAGTGAAAGTAACAACATTGCGTACAAATTGCGAGCGTAAAACATGAGCGCAACAATTTATTGGCAAGGATATTAGCATTGTTTGTTGTTGTCCTTGTTATCCCCTGGCACGGCATGGCATAGCTCTGCGTGGCTAATGGGGTGCACGCAATGCCCGCATGGACCAGCGTGTGTACATACATACTCGTATGTATGTGTGTTCATGTGTTCATGTGCGACTCTTGCAGTACCCCATAATTTTATTTTTTGCCTGTCTTTATTTTATTATTTTGTTCTTTTTTTTTCTACTTGCTGTACTAAGCGTGGGTGTGTGTGCGTGTGTGTGTGTATGTGGTGGGTGTGCGTATAAATGATAAATCTAATTTATTGCAAATGCGCGTGTTTGGCAACAATGTTGGCCACTGCCTAGCGGTCGAGTGGCGGCAGAGCTTAATTCTGTTGTGTGCTTTTGTAGTTTCAATTAAATAAAACATGCCGACATACATAAACCTGTAACAATGCCAACAACAACAACAACAACAGCAACAAACAAACAACAATAGCAACAGGAACAATGTCCAGAGAAACTACAAAGTTTGCTTACTATTTCGTGGCCCTTCCATCTGCGTCGCTGCGCCATAACTAAAGCATAAACTAACCGGTTGCTGCGCTGAAGACGATGGCTTCAACGGCAATGACACAGCAAGCAGGCAGGCAGGCAGGCAACGGGTAGGCAGAGTGGCAGCAGGACATTATTAAGTTAAAAGTGTTTACATGAAACTATTTGCATTACGCTAGATTAAAATGTGTCGTCCTTGTGTTTAGTAGGGAGGAGACTCAGTCCTGCCGTGTAGAGGAGTTTTCGGGTGGGAAATCTCAATTATCGTTACATCTGCCTGCCTGTCTGTGAGCATGCCACGGAAATGCGCTCTACAATATTTAGGCTTAGGTGAGGTTAGTTCAGTTTTGTTTAGTTTACTTGAGTTTAGTTCAGTGAAGTTTAAAATTGCTGTCGGTCGGCGCGTGGCACTCTCCGACCTCTGGGAGGCATTTGTAATCGTTTGTTGTGGTTCTGACAGCTCGCTTGAACCTTAACTGGCGCACATACCCTGACTGAAGCTATGCCGACACTTACTCTGAGCTGCATGGCATGACGAGAATCTACACTTTGAGCTTTGTTAATTATCCTGACTGGCTTTTGCTTGCTGCTGTGCAGTATCTCGCTACGACTACTGTGAGTGTATGCGAGTAAATTCACGAGATCAGCATTGGCCTGAGGATTACTTATGTAGCCTTGTAGTGAATGCTTGGCAGTCACTGTGGGGGCTTGGGAATGTGCATGTGTTCGCCAGTTTACCAAGCCAACTTCAAGGTAAAGAGTTCCGTATGGGATTTTCTTTTATAAATATTTCCAAGTATTTGCGTACTTTGACGTTTTTGCTTAATTTATATAGGAGCCTGGCAGCCTTTTTGCTTATTGCCAGGCATTCAATTTCAATTTAACTAAAGTAAACTAAAATAAACTAACAACATTTGTCAATTAGTGCAGCAGCATAGCAAAAATATTTCAAAGTATTTTCCTCAGCAACAAAAGCAACAATTATAACAATACCGAAAACAACAACAACAGCAAAGGAACAACAGCTTTTATGCCATGTTGTGGCACTTAATAAATCAAATCAATTGCTGCCACATGCGCTTCCCACAGCATCAAGAGCAAAGCCAACAACAACAACAACAATAATAACGATAACGACAATAATTATACGTTTGCCATTTAGTAAATCTTGTCAAGGATTTTAAACAAATATCCTTTATTTGCAGCATTTGAAGTACTGTCATTTTGTTTTGTTTTTTGTATTTTTTTTTTTTGCCTTGTGTTTTTGTGTGAATTTTGCTGTGGCATTGTTCGGATTTCATTTCTATGCAAAGCCTACATTCAGCACTTCCAGTCAATCGAAGTGAGTGCTCAGTGCTTGACATAAGGAGCAGAGAATAACCGGCCATTGGCCAAAGGATATTCGCATTGCAAGCGTTGTTGTGAAATGCAAGCCTGGCAAAATGCTCCATTGTTGACATTTTTGACAATTGTGTGTGCTTCGCCTATTTTCTGTTTCTGTTTTCAGTTTTCAGTATTTCTCTTTTTATTATTGCTAAGCGATTATTAATAATAAATGCACGCCTCAACGATTATCCTTGATTGCTCTGCTTGGGCTGACTTTGCTTGTCTTTGCCTGTCTTTGCCTGTCTTTGCTCTTGCTTGCCTTTGCCATGCCGCCAACAATGAAATCTGAGACACTCGAGCAATTGCAATGGCAAATGGCAACTGGCAAATTATTATCATTGTGAGTAAGCGAGTGTGCCTACGTTTACGGATAATTCTTCGGCACTTGTGATGATGATGATGATGACGACAACGACTGCGACAACGACAATGAGAATGGCAATGAGAACAACAATGATGACGATGGACGATGAAGACGCTGAAGACGAAGATGAGTTTGCCGCCCAGAAATGGACGAAGTAGTGGTATTACTTTTCATATTTCCTTTTGTGCAAGGACTTGTCGCTTGGCTTTTCGTTTTTGGTTTATTTATTTTTTGCCTGCTAGCTGAATGTCTGAATTTGTCATTTTGTCTCAGACTAGATTCGCTTGCTAACGACAACAATAGTTGGTAATTTTATGCCATTACTCTGCCATTCAGTCCGACAACACCCAACCCGAACTCGATATCGCGATCCTTCGGTGCCGCCGTTGCTGCTGCGCGATTGTTCAGTTGAAAAAGCACAAACGCTGCAGAAATTTTAAGTTAAGAGAAAAAAATGCTAATAAAATAAAAAAAATTAGCTGAAAAATAGAAAAGCTGCGCAAATAATTTGCTCAAGTGATATAAACAACCGATGGCTGCCTGCTGCTCGCTGTCTCTGCCGACACGAACACACAGAAATTCGTGGTATGGCTTGGCTGGCACAATGGCAGCAGGCAGGACATTTTTATAATCATGATTTATGCGCACTAATCGCATGAGAAATCAACTTTTGGGTCTAATAAGCAAAAATATTATTAATATGCTGTAAATGAATAAAAATTATTTATGTACGTGAGCCAACGGCGGCACAGGACGCTGCACAACTGCGCAAGGGCATCACCCACGTAGAAATTAGTTTACGATAATTAAGACAAGGCAAGACAGGACAGCACAAGACAGGATGGGCCAGGCGCATGTGTGAAAGTGTTGTAATGCTGCGTGTCTGTTTTGTTTTATTTACTTCTCGTCTATTTTTTTTTTTTTTTGTGTTTGTTTATTTTTCATAACAGCAGGAAGGCATGTCACAAGGACACTGGTAACACAATAACAAGGACAACTTTTGTCATAGCCAAATATTAATAAAACTGTTTTGTTGCCCAAACCTAATCGCATTTGACACGCACATGTGCCTCAGGCCGATGGTGACATCCTCAGGAGGTGCACCGCGCACAAATCCTTTACTGCGTTGCGTTCATTTCCCTATGCCGGGCACGACTCTCGTTTCGTTTTTCGTTTTTTACTTTTGATTTTTTCATTGTAGATTTGTTGTGTTGCCGGAGTGAAGAAATGATTTTTTGATTATGCACACATGAGCTGAGCGAAAAATGTGCCAAAGAGGGAGACCGGCAGTGGCCAGGCCAGGCCAGGCTTGCTCTGGATTTGGCTTTGGTCAGGTTCGCTTGGCACACAAGTGGCTGCCAGTTAGTTTCAATTGCCATACGCTCGTGAGCTCTGTACATTGCCCAAGTGCTGTTGTTGTTGTTGCTGCTTTGTAGTTTCGCAGAAGCGTTTTAAATTTCCAGTTTTGCCATTAAATTTAATTTTTGTTTTACCTTTTTTTGTTTGGTTTTTTGCTGCAATTTCGCAAATGGCACAAGGGTGCCTGAGTGCGCAAGACGGGCGTTGATATGGAAAAAGGCTTTTTAACGCACAGAAAAAAGTGAAAACAGAAAAAGGACACGAACCCTTTACTATTAAGCAATGCATTAAATGGCCTCCTGTATGTGAGGTGAACCATTGCGAATGGCAGGCAAAGCCATTCTAGTGGCTAAAACTACAAAGCGATTGTGTGCGAATCATAGTGACAGTCCTTGAAGTGCTATGCTACCATAGGGAAAGACAAAGCAAACTCACACAAGCAAGTCATCCAACGGTTCTCTTAATAATGTACGACAAAGTAAGTGTACGACAATTATTTTGTATACAAGAAAATCTCAACAATCTCCCATAGTGATCTGCATAAGGAAGCATTCGTTGTCTGAATAATGTTTTGATGACGTCCCATAAGACTTCGAGAGGTTATGGCAGGAAGTGCTAAGGCATTACGAGTTCGTTTTGTGCATGTGTGCTTCTGTTTATAGTTATTGGGTAGCATCCTTTGTTCTGTATGGCAGAAGATAAATATCACAACGTTCCCTTGGAATCTTTTCAAAATAATATTTAATTGCGAGAGTAAATGACAAACACTACTAAACAGGTGAAGTGTATTTGCAAGGAATAACAGCCGAGTTAAACAATAATCTTTGTAAAACCCCGACAGACAGACAGACTCCCTCCGCCAATTAGTAATGAACATGAATAAATAAATTGACTTAACGGTTGTCCTGTGACTGGCTGTGAATAACGAAGGAGAGAATCGACTGCATTGATATGCTTTTTCCGCCAAGTCACGTGAGTTTATAAGCGCAAGAAGCATTTCAATTAGGGCCATGACAATTTTAAGTTGTTGTTGTTGTTGTTGCCACTGGTGTATATTGGGTGGAGGGTGTTGAGTGGTGTGGGTCGAATGGTGGGTGTGATGGCAACCTAGCATTGTGCTGACAACGCCTAAGTCGCTAACAAAACTTATTTTTCATAAATTAAAAACATAAATCAAAAGCAAAAGCAAAACTAGCATAAATCTAGGCAAAGGTTGCCATGGAAAACATATAAGAGGAAGAGGGAGCCACCGAGCAGAAGCAAACTGCCAGCAACATAACTGTATGTGTGTGTGTGTGTGTGTCTATGTGTGCGACATGGCAGGAGACATACGCGTGGCCATGTGGACTACAGAGAGAAAAACAATTTATTACGTCTTATGGAAAATGCTGAAGCAAAATGTTTTATTTACGTGGCATCGGGTTCGGTGTTGGTGGCTTTAGGGGCTTGGCCTGGCTTGGCTTGGCTTGGCTGATGCATGTTGACTATTTTAATTAAAAGCATGTACAAAGCACGCACACCCACCTGCACATACTCACACGCACACACACACTCACAGGCGGGCATCGCTCATATTTCATGAGAGCAAAAGTCTTTCGCGTAAGCATCGAAAAGCAAGCAACACGCGACAAAGAGTTCCGCGGTCGTTCTCGCCAATACCCCAATAGCCCATTGGGGCTCAGTGCGTTGCCAAAGTCAGGGATTCGCGTATTATTTTTTTTGTGCGCTAAAGAGAGTGTAAAGAGTTGCCTGCCGCTGCCCCCCGCACGTTTGTCATTTGCATGGCACAATGAGTCGCTGCAAGAAATTGTTTTGTTCACAAAGCAAAGATTCGCGGCGTCTCGGCTTTTGTTTAACTACGTGACGATGCCAACGATGCTGTTGCCGTACCCATTCCCGCTGCCGCTGCCGATGCTGGAGACGTTGTTGACGCCGACGTCACTGATGCAGGCGTGGCAGGCGGCGTGTGCACGTTGAAAATTTTTAATAATGGCGATAAAAGTTGTCTCGATGTCGTTGGCAGCGTTCTAAACTAAACACGACGCTCAAAGACGTTCACTACTCGGATGGCTGTGACTGCACACACACACACTTACGTGTTTGTCTGTCTCAATGCCTGACTGTTTGTCTATGTGTCTGTTTGTCTGTTTGTTCATCTGTTTGTGTGTTCATCTGTTTGTGTGTTTGCTTTTGTTGTACATGCTCTAATAGCTTGTTGATGCCCCTGCATAAACACGTCACATAACTGATATTCACAACAACAACAACAACAACAACCACAACAACAATGAACAACTACGATTGTGTGTGCATGCATACAAAGGCAAACAAAGGAACGAGCAAACACGCATAGATGCTCCACTATACAGACGTATGTACGTTCAGAGCCATGCGAGTAGCAAAGCTGCCTGGTTGGCTGGCTGGCACACTCGCTCGATGCTGGTATCCATATCTCAGTCGTAAGCCGTGAGTCGTGTGTGAATTCGTACACGAGTGCGTTTCGACTGACGTAACTCTGCCTTTTGCGCGAAGTCCTTGGCTTGGCATGGTGTGGCATGGCAGCGTAACTGGCAGCGTAACTGGCACAGGTACTTATTATGCTGGCAAGCGAGGCGCATTTAGATTTATTGTGTGACATTAGCGAAGCGCACAGAGGGCGCGCGCGGTGCAGCAAAGGGGGCACACAGTCGACATGGTCGGCCACGTGAGGCTGTGCGGTTCAGACTTTGGCTTTGGTGGTGAAGGTGATGCAGACGGTGACGGTTGCGGTGTCGGTGTCGGTGATGGGGATGGTGACGGGAACGTTGAAGTTTTGTCTTTGGTTGAAGATAAACTTTAGCCTGAATTGTTGTAATTACATGCACAAACTTTGTAGGCGGGCGTCAAAACTTTCTACGATGGTATTCCTACTTCTATTCTTCTTCGTCGTCGTCGTCGTCGTCTTCTTCTTCTAGTTATTGTTGTTGTTTTCATATTTATTGTTGTTGTTATTGTTACTGTAATTGTTGTTTCTGTCATGTGCTAAATAAAGAAAATTAATAAGCGAGTGAGGCATTTTCATGAGTAGCTTTTCATTTGCTTGACAGTTCGCGTGCAAAGTGCGAAAGTCAGATACATGCGTCCTGATTTTTTTTTTTCGGCTTTTCTGCTTTCCTTTTCTTATTTTCATTTTTATTTTATTGTTTGTCTTGCTTGGAATGTTAAGGATTCGCTTTTTTTATCAAGTTGCAAACTTGCTAACATGCCACAGGCCATAGATTATCGAAAAAATGCTGATTGCAGTGACAACGAAGTTGAATTAGCATAAATGAAAAATTAAAGAATTATATCGCATGTGTGCATCTGATGCCGAAGAGTGGTAATCAAGTGGCTTTTCCTGGTTTCAATGTTCAAATTAATCTATATATATAAACATGTTTGTCTATTCATGGGCTGCCATACCGATCATCCTATTGGGATGGAACTATGGTGGATTATTCTGCATGCCTGGGAAAGTTTCTATGATATTTCCAATGATAAAAGGGGTAGTGGTTACGCCTTCTCCAAATAAACGAAAACTTAAATTTGTTATATCTCTTGAATTATTTGATGTATATGGATGAAATTTGGCGTATATATGAAGCGCCCAATATAAAAGGTATAAAAAAAATTGTTCACAGTTCAAGGAATCTGCCTAAATATTATAATTCTAAAAATATGACGGCTTCAAAACAAAAAGCCAAAACTTTTTCCTTCCCAGCACTGTCAAGATCTCGCGTGTTCCTCTCTTATAATATTCTGCACCTACAAACAGATACGATCGTATATGTATGCATGCAAGTTATTTGGTTATCGCATCACCAAAGTTATCACCACAAAATCGTCTGCCAGGGTGCCTCAGCTGCAGCTGTGTGCTGTGCGTCAAGGCAACTGCAAGTATGCGAAGAATGTGCTGCGCTATGTCAGCCGACCATCCCCAGCTGGAATGGTTTTCAATGAAAACAAAACGCATATTAATAAAAAATATTCAGCAAGAAATTTCATTAAAAACTCAATGCATAAAAATATTTTGCAAGTTAGTTAATATTTTTTTTATACTCTATACGAATAAAGGGTAAAGGGTATATTCAAGTTGTGCAAATGTGTTTCACAGGCAGCAAGAGGCATGGTATATACGTGATCGGCATCGAAAGGCTAGTCGATTTTGTCATGACGGCTGTCTATCCCCCGGTACGTATGAATACAAGGAACTCGGAAACGGTTGAATCTGTAACCACAAAATTTGACTTAAAGACGCTACTAATCCATAGGCATGAGTTTATTTTTTTTTTTTTTTGATATTTAACCTATAACATATAGCTGCCATTGGAACGTTTGACCGAAAAGTGACTTCAACTTAATTTTTTGAGATTTAAAACTCGGTGCAGGGCATGCTATAGTCGGTGTGGCCGATTATAGCTCTGCCTTTCTAGTTTTTCTTTTTTTTTTTTGGTTTTTACCAATTGGCGCTTATGTGGCTTGCGTAGCGCTTATAAAAATATCCGGTTATTTGAAACAAGGTAGAAAAAAAGAAATACAAGTGCAAGCATGTGGGCGTGGGAAGGGTGGTGCGGTGGGCGTGTCAGCCTGCGTGTGAAGTGCAGTTGGATGACGCTCGTATCATCGAAGCGCGTTGATGCATTCGATATCAGTTTGCCGCCAGTTTATTTCTTTCGCTTGTGCTATTTTTTTTCTCTCGAATATTTTGTTTGCTTTCAGTTTTTCTCGATTAATTTTTTTTTTTACTGCATGCTTGCTCCTTTTTTCTTTGGTGGTTTGTTTTTTACGGCTTAGTGAGTGGTGCTCAAAAATCTCGCTACAAATATGAAAAACATTCAAAAGAGTTTTCAAGAGCGTATTTGTATTTGCCTACTCGATTTTTTATGTTTTTCTATACCCTTTACTCGTTTTTGATATAGTTTGGTTTTTTTTGGCTACTTTTCAATTTGCAGCATACTAAAGCCAAACATTGGAGCAGCCTTTGGCATTTATGCAATTAGTAGCTTAACCAAATTTGTATTGCATAGACACGGGCGCATGATATTAGGAGAGTAATTGGCTGTGGCACACACTCACACAAACACCGACTCATATAAACGCACATGCAGTCACACACACACATATGCACTCACATAAATATCGATAATAAGCGACGCTGATTTAATGCACACATGCTCCAACGTGTTGTTTACTCGACCCTAGCCTATACTTTGAGTGTTCCCGAACTGCTGTCTTGTCGTCTTGCTGCCGCAGCCTTGCGCTGCTTACTCGGTAGAAAATCAATTGTGGCATTCCAACGCACTTCATCAACATTAACGACGATCACGGGAAGCTGAACGTATTTACTATAATAATAAAAATAATGAACAAAGAACACATCCGCCGTTGTGTGAATGCACGCGTGTTTGTGTGTGTGGGTGTGTGTGTGTGTGTGTTTTCTTCGGTCGGTTTGTGGGCAAGGGCTTAAATTGCCACGCAACGCAACACATTCAGTCAGCCATAAAGGCCAAATCAAATACACGTGTACGCCGGCTCAACATGTGAGCAGGTCATGCGTTCAAGTCGCCAGCGAAGTGAATCTGGGCAATGTTCGGCAACGTTTTTATTTTTTTGAACGCGTATAGAAAGTCTAGAAAAAAAGTAAAGAAAAATTTAAAAGGAAGACGGAAATTCGTGTTTAAATTGCTGCTGAGTTGTTTTCTTAACTGTAAGCGTTGGCGATGACCTTGGACAAGATTTGTATGCAGGTTTTTTTCTTTGGTGTTATTTTTTTTGTTTTTTTATTTCATGTTGTTATTTATTTAGATGTTCTATTGTTGCTTTCAATTAAAATTGTTCAACGACATAATTTCAATTAAACAAAAGTAAGCAAATTAAAAATTAATAAATAAAAATAAAATGGCAAAGAGTGAGTGGAAGGATCCATTCGTGCGCTTGGGCTCGGACTTGGCGTGTTTTGCATTCATTCAACGTTTTTCGTACAGTGACTTCATTTTCCGCTTGCACAAACTTTGAAAACTGCTCTTCATTAAATGGTAATTTATGTTGTGTTGCTGCTGCCTGCTGCGTGTTGTTCTCATTGTTGTTTGAAGATCACGTTGTCGATTGTACAGTTTGTGTATGTGTGGGCATGTATGCGTGTATGTGCGCGGCTAGCAACCCGTGTAAGCTACTTAACTGCGTACAGAAATAACCGAGCGATGAATGGGCGATGCATAAGAGCCCAATGGAAAATGGAAATATTATTTTGCGTTTTTGATTTACTACCAAGGCGAGTGGCATACAGACAAATTTGTATTATGGTTCTATTTATAAAAAAGTAAGTAAGTAAATAAAATGGAAATAAAAAATCAATTTAATTGCTTGATAATTTATTTATGTTGAACGCTAGGCACATGACTATGCACAAGCGTTGCTGAGTCCTTTTGCTATGCAGCTGTAGGAAAATATGCTCGCTTGTCCTTTGCGTTTGTATGTTAACTTAAGCTGAAACTTATTAAACGTTCGTGTGCTTTAAATTTCCTTTAAAAAGCAAAACTGACGGCAAACAACTTGCATTGCAAACTTGTTGAAAAGTAATAACTGCGGCTTATTGCGTATACGCCTGGTTGGCCAATTGACTCTCTGGCGTCTAGGCGGGCGCAGTTGCAAACCAGTTTAAATATGAATTCTATAATTAAAAGGCTGTTCGATGTTGCCACTGCAATTTACTCTTTTATTACACATAATTTTAATTTAATAAATATTACGTATACGCATGGAAATTCACTTGAATGCATAATGAAGCATATATGATTTATTTACATGAAATATTACATTCAATAGCGTCATAATTCTTCAGCAAGCAACAAGGATGCAGCACTCTGCGTCGCCAGAGCGAATACGCGCGCTGAAAAGATACGCACACAAGTCAATATTTCCTGTTTAACAAATTTCAGAATAAAAACCAAAATATCTTTAATGAGTTTTTAACGCATTAATTGAAAATATTATTAATGAGACCGAGCATTTGCATGAGCAGCACGAACGAGCTGCAGCGACACGCATTCGACAAACTTTCGTCGTACATCATTTCCGCATCGATGACACAGTCGAGTTTAGTTGCCGAAAAGGCAGAAGGCAGCTCAAAAGGCTGCAGCCCGCGGCAATGCTAATGAGTTGGCCGCAGCAGCGATGACTCAATATTAATTACCAAAGTTCATACAAATCCCATCCAACTTAACTAAGTTCCCGCGCGCCTGTGTGTGTGTGAGCGAGTGCGAGAAGCGTTGACAGAGCGAGCGCAAGCAAAGCTCATCTAATTGAAGTGCACTTGGCCTGAAATTCACTTCTGCTGCGTTTGCGTTTCCGGCTGCCACAATTGCCGCGACTCACACGACTCCACGACTCCCACGAACGCCATGACTGCTGCGACTTCCTTGGCTTGCACTGCTGCCGTCGTGTAATGTTTTCCTTTATGCTTAAGCGCGTAATTGCTTGTTGACTCGCTTCCAACAACAACAACGTGGACGACTCATGACACTTCTTTGGCTGCTTGGCCACGTTTATCGCATTTTTGTGACGCTGCTTCCGTGAGCAGCGGATGTACACGCCAGTACAAGCATTTCGCTTCCTCTGCCTTTGTCTTCCCTTGGCCACGCTTTCGCCGCTCCTACTGCGGCTGCTCCGGTGCTACTGCTGCGCATTTGTTTTCTAAAGCAATTAGCGTTACTACAGACGACGTTTTAGTTAGCAAGAATTGTGCGTTACTCGCTTTGTGAAATACTTGGAAACTCTGCACACAAAGCGAGACTCACAGGCAGTCGCACAGATAGCCAGCGAGAGGGGTAGGGTGGCAGGAAAAAGGACGAAGTATATAAAGGAATGGCGTCAAAAACGTTTACAACTTCACTTATCCATTGTGTATGTGTGTGTGCGGCTATGGCTCGACGTGGTGTGTGCAGTAGGAAACGAGAGCAAGTTAAGCAGGATCTGCGCTGCAGCTGTGCAAACGGCAACAATGAAAATGAAAACGTAAACGAAAACAAAAGTCTGCACACCAGTGTAGGGCAGATATTGTAGCAGGAAAGCGCGCATCACCGTCTTTTGTGTCTGTTGCCTGTTGTCTGTTGTTTTGCCCTTTTTGTGTTGTTTCTTTTTTTTGTTTTTGTTTTTCGTGTTTTGTGATTTGTTTTTTATTCTGCTACAGGCTTTGAAACGGAAGTTCGCTTGAATTTTTATCGATATTTTGATAGTTTTGTAAAACTGAAATAAAAAGCCGGATGTACAAATTGGCTCCATTCGGCAAAGTTTATTTGCTGCTGTCGTTGCGCCAAAATCCGGCTTTGTCTTGGCTTAATCTGTTCAAAATTTAATAACTTTCGATCGCAACGGACAGGATACTCCACGGAAAATTTGTTGTCTTGCTCTAACAAGGATAATAATCGACAACGCTCACATGCTCCAAGTAAGAACAAATCCGCTAACGATAATCGAGAAAAAAAAAGGATGAAACGACTGGCATTTAAAGGCCACAAACAGAATATACTTACGTATGTGCGCCCTTTCAGTTGGCCATAGCAGTAAAATGCTAAACAAAATTCGCCTCAGCTCAGTTAATCTGCTAAAGGTGATTTATATAATTACTTAAGTCCGGTGTATGGGGATTTAATTTAATTTGCCTTATTTGCATCCAGTCGGAGCTTTCAAAAGGATATGCCATGCCTTCTCTTTCCTTTGTTTACACAACTGTGCGTTGCTCACTTTTAGCGAAATTAAATTTGCCGCAAAAGCGTCCGCAGCACTCGGCTCGCGACCGAAATGCCAACTCCTGTCCGGTGGCTTGACCAGCGCATAGCAAATCAGCCAGGCGACGGTGCTGTAGGCACTCCAACAGGAGCAACGCGTTCGCGCACTTTGGGACGCTTTTGTTTGCTGCTGGCGTTGTGTGAAAATGCTTTTAGCGGCAACACGCTGGTTCTGTGCGGTTGCAAGCCGTAAAGGAAAGGAGCCGTCGGCGGCAGGCGGGACGGCCAACTTTGCCATAATGTTAAATTAAAATTATAATTAAAATACACAAAACTGTGCACCAACTAACCGTGCAGGGCCATGAGTAAGCCAAACGATTCTTTATGCAACAACAATGGGCACCCGAAAGTATGCAATAAATAATAGTGCAAGGCGTTTTTCAATAAAAGTCAACATTCAAGTGGCACAAAAATTTATGTAGTGCATTTCGTGTTCATTATGTAAGCGGCCAGCTGCGTCGCCCCACCCATCCATCCTCCTACCCAACAGTCAGCAGCCAGCAGCCAGCAGCCAGCCGCCATGCGAACATATTGTACGTGGCTGTCACTAATGCAGTGAGCTTATGGACTTAAAGGACTTATAACAGCCTGCGGCGGCTACTCAAACGACAAACGCGCACACATTGCCAAAAACTTAACTTACGATTGCAAAAATAAATATGAAAACGTATGAAAGCAATGGGAAAAACAACAACAAAAAATCCAGTGGAAAAGGGAAAATAGCAACTTAGCAATTGCGGCGCAAATTTCTGACTACGTGGTCTGTCGCTTGGCGCACTGCCAGGTAGCTGGCAATAAGTCTTTCCGACATGGCCGCCTGAAACCTGCCGACATCAGCTGCTGTGGCTGCTTCCCGCTGCCAACTTAGCCAGATGAAGGAAGGCGCTTAGTGAATGGACTAAACGCAGGCCGGCGGCGGCGGCGACAGAGAGCCAAAGTCCTGGAGTCATATTTTTTAATTGCGTCCTTGTCGCATGTCACGAAGAACAAAGGACCGGCTGACAGCTGAAGTGTTATGCAGGCAACTCAATTATTAATTATGCGTGGCATTTGCCTGCGCAACGGAAAAGCAATTAGCAGCCTGCCTCAAATCGTGTGCGTGATTGATTTTAGCTAATTTGCGGAGGCTTAGTGCCGACGACGACGACTTTAATCCTTTGGCATTCGGCATTAAGCTTTGACAGCAGCCAATGAAGACGATTATGATGATTACGATGATGATGATGGTGACGAAGATGATGACGTTCATGTATGTACGGTAACAAAGGACTGCTTAGGGCCGGCGCCAAGAACTTTTGATAAAACTGCGCTGCAGCACGTGTGCATTAGCCTTGCCATGCTGATTGGAGTGTGTAGGTGAGTGGAAGAGTCTGAGGGTATTTGTGGGATGATATGTTGACGTGCACACAGTACAGTGAACGGCGGATAGGCGAACAGTCGGATAGGTGGATGGGCGTGTGGGTGGACTGGCTGCAGGCAGGCGAAGGCAATCGGGCACACAATCGACAACATTTTTATCTCGTCAATGGCATTTCAATCAATTTATGAGCTGCGTCGTCCGAGCTCGGCCTCAAACTTCGGCCACTTAGTGCCACAATAAAAATGTAACTAACCATGAAAATTACATGTTTTCCAACAATTTTCTATTCCGCACACACAAACAGGACACACACACACACACACACACGACTCACACAAATCGATAGACACATGTGCCGCACACAGCCGTAAACGTTTATATAAATGGCTGTCACTTCTACTGCTCCTGCCTCTGCCTCTCCTGTTGCTGTTGCTGTCACTTGTACTGCTGCTGCTGCGTTATTGACCACTCTGACCCTTTCGGAGTGCGCCACGCTTGTGTGCGCCCACTCGCAAGCCTGTGCCAAGGCACGCTGTCGGTTTGCGGCATTCGTGTCTGTTTTCCTTCAGCGCAACCGCTGCCATGTCATTCACTGGCAGACATAAACCAATGTTTACCAACAAAGTTTAAATCGACAAGCAGCAAAGAGCATACAACGCTGAGCATCAGGACACAGCATACAGGACAGTGTGTAGAACAGAAAGCAAAAAGCAGAAACATAGTGAGACAAATGGAAGCAGCAGGAGACAGGGGGATGGGTAAAGTTCTTTAAAAATATTGTCGCAAAAGAAATGAAAGGAAAATTGTGAAAATGGCAAAATTTCCTATAAAATTGACTTTTATTTGTGGATATAAAATGTACGAAGTAAAAAGAAAATATTGTCAAATTCTATTTTATTTTTCAGATTTTTTGCTGATTTTTCCTCATGTTTTTCTGTTTGCTTTTTATTTAATTTATTTATTTTTTTGTTTTTTTTTTTTACTTTGGCTTTGCTTTAAACTTTGCATTGCAATTCAAGCGGAAAATTGTCTTGTATTTACTTTTTATTATTTTTGCTGTTTGTTGTTGCTTTAGAATATAATCTTTCTTGCTAGTTGTTGTCATTATTATTATTATTATTATTATTTGTCTTTTTTTTTTATTCGGTGATTTAGTTGTTTGTTTATTGTCTCCGTAGAATTCAATTATTTATGAATAGCAACCAAACAACACACAAAGTGAATGAACTTTCTCTGTGTGCGGCACCGTCACCAAAAGCCGACTTCGAATTTCGGCCTACACCACGCCCCGCAAATGAATTTTCGCAACTGCGGTCAACAGCGAAATGATTTAGCACATGTCGTGGCGAAATTTATACGTGCGCCTAACTGAGGCGAACGCGTGCAGCTGTGCGCATCGCATGGCGCCACACGTGGCAGCCAAGCCTGACTAGCGGCAGTTGGGGTCGCAAAGTAATTGCCAGCAACAAGTAGCGCAGCCAGCAGAGGAGAGAAGAGAACTGACGACGATGAAGAGACGATGCGGTAGGGGGCGATAAAGGACATGCGCCAAGTGCTACCTGTGCTGGGTGCTCAGCATGTCGCAAGTGGGTATCAAGTGTCAAGCGCATAGCTGCGGCTTCACTGACGCATGTTGCCCAAATTGCTGGCTGACTTACAAAAGCAATCCACCAAAATAAAAAGCCAAAATAAAAAGACAAAAAACAAAAACAAAAACGAAAAGTAACACAAAGCAGTGCAGCGAAGCGGGCTATAAGTGTTCGCTGCAAGACTTCGCAGTCAGCAGCATCGTCATCGTCATTTCCACCGTTCTTGTCATCGTCATCCTTTGTGTAATGCAAGCGGACAAAACGTTGAAAGGATTGCAGCAAAGGTTCATTGTCGGCGCTCACGCTGGAGTTGATGATGACATTGATTCGTGTTCTTTGGGTCTGTTGATGTAACCTACTGCCGGCCATTCGGCCTTTCGGTTTCATTTTCATCATTTGTGTTGGGCAGCAGGGCAGCATCACAGCAGCAGAGAGTTGAATGGACGCAGTAACGAATCCACAAATGGCCGCTTAGTCAGCCCAGGTTAGAGTGAGGGAGTGAGGGAGTTTGTAAGAGTGCGGGCAGCAAATGCAAACACAGAAACAAGCAAACAAATAACACAACCGACACAGGACGGACGGATGGGGACACTGCTAAACTGTGCTCAAAGTCAATGCATGTCCGCTTATCTCTGGCAACATTTGCCAAATGCTGCTGCAGCAACGGGCATAATCACTCACAGGCAAAACGAAAGGCAGAGAACCAAAAACAACCAAACAAAGGAAACGAAGATGAAAGAAAATGCAGGAAAAGTGCAGAGAAAAATGAAAATAAAACTACCAGCAGCAAGCAAGTTTGCCTACATTTTGCTTGGCTGCAATAAATTCTTTTGCCATATGCGGTTTGATTTTCTTTTCGGTTTTTCCTCCACTTTTTTCTCTTTTTCTGTTGTCTAATTTTTTGTCGTAGCTGGTTCGTTTAATTCTACTGAATGCTGCTTGCGGCATGCAGCTGGCTGGACAGCAAAAGTTTTTCGTTTAAATTTCGTAAGCGTGTTGCTGCATGTCGCAGCCAGCTCAACCCAACCCAACTCGACCCAACTATGGCCTGTCCAGGCAACTCGAAGCCAATTTGCTGAATGTTGCTTTATTTTAAATACTCTTCTTTGTCTTGTGCTGTTTCTTGCTTTGCAGAAGGACACCTTTGTTGGTAAACTTTTAACCCTGTTGTGCAGGACATAGATAAATAGAATAATAGTTTCGTTCTCGACAGTTGGACAACTTAGACGAGCGACTTCATAGTCCCTGCGCTAGAAAATAGTATTTTAAAATGCAAATAACTTTTTTATATTTTCATTGCTCTGAATATGCATTTGGAAATTCGCATTTTCCATATATATTCTATTACACATTTTGTAAGTTACGAGTATGTTATGTTATTAAGGTTGGAATTCATGAACAGCGACCTAGCTAGATCTATTGTGATCCTCGTTGACTCTAGTAAGTAGAGAACTTCCATAAGTCCTATATCTTTCAGAAGGGTAAGAATATCTAGGGGGTTAAGTGCCAGGAGAAGATCGACCGTCTTTAGGTGTCCCAAGTGACGTGTTCTTCGCCTTGCCAGCGCATTATATAACATTCACTTCGAATTCAAGGATGAGAGCAAGGTTGAAGAGGTCTTCGAAACTGCAACATAAACCTTTCATTTTAAATTTTTTTGGAGTTTTTTATGCATTGTATTTTTTTGAAGAAGCTGATTAGGAATAATTTATTATCTTAGTTAAGGAAGTATTGTGTTTTACATTTTGTAGAAACTAGAAATTTTAAGGTCACTTGTATTAAGAATGGCTTTAAAGAAAAGCGAGTGCCAGAATGTTGCTCTTAGAAATACAATCTGTACCCGAGTAACTTGTCACACATTTGAGGGTTAAACCGCAAGGCCGGCGTACAAAAGAACATGAAAAGCGGCATCTCAGTCTCCGAATCGTCTCGTCACGACTGCTGTCCTGACTACAAATTGGCTTTGTTGGCAATGTGCCAAGGTGAATTGCGCAGAATTCAATAAACTCTGGCGAAATCGAACATTTAACTTAACTAATTTTGCGGCTTGGCAACAGGAAGTCATCCTGACTCACCCAGTCTCGTCTCGTCGCAATTGGCTGGCCATGTGTTTGTCTTACGTAAGTTGCAAAGACGTTGCCATGCAGACTGCGCTGCGCTAGCATTGATTGCACATGCTTCCAGACAGCTGCGCATAACTGCCGGCATGCGTCAATAAATTCCCATTATGGTTTGCAACGTTGTGCTCAGCTCAGCTTAGCTCAGCTCGGCTCGGCCCAGCTAAGCCGGATGCATTGAGTGCAAGTGCGCGGCTGCAAATGAAATGATTTCGAAATATGCGCCAAATGCGAAAAGTTCTGCGTTGGCCGTGCCTTGAACACGTATGAGCGTCTGCTTTGGTTGCGCCGTGTTTCACGTGGATTTGTTAGAGCGCAGCCGGTGAATGCGGGCCTTGGCTTGGCCACAAGCTATGGCAGTGCTACATGCTTTGCGCGCAATAAAAAATGCGGCCAGCTGTGCCCGTTGCAACAATGTGAGGTAAAAAAACATTGCATACTTTTCGGAGCAAATAACTAAATTAACCGCAGACATGTGCGAAACCTGCTACAGCAACATTTCGCTTCTGTTCTGTTCTGCTCTGCATTGTTCTGCTCTTTTCTGTTGCCTTTTATTTGTCTTTGCATTTTATTTTATTTTATGGTGCTAAACTTGCAAATGCCGCACCATCACAGTTTCTGCTTCAGCTGCTCCTCCTCCTGCTGCTGCTTTTGCTGCATGGACGGCACTTGTTGTTTATGGCTGCCTGCGTATTTGCATGGCCAATGTTGCTTAGCTGCAGTTGTTGTGCAGCATTGTTGTAAATTAAATAAAATGAGTTGCAGCAGCAACGGCAGCAGTTATTGCTTACTTACTTGCCTGCAGGCAGCCTTCGCAGTTTGTTTGCTCAGTGGTACGTGGTAAGTTTTGCAATAATTGTTGCAGCAGCTTATGCAAGTGCATCCTGCTGCACCAGAGCTCTGTGCATATTAGCCATTGCCATTGCCCTTGCCGTTCTCGCTGCCGCTGCCGTTGGCGTTGCTGTTGCTGTTGCCACAGCTGCAGACAATTACGCCCGACAATCAGCTTATTAAATTGGTTTGAAAAGCGCCATTATAGTAAACTGTTCTGATAAACCATAGAAAAAGTGCATAATCCCGTGCAATATCGATCAAACCGTGTGCTTGCCACTTACTATTTTTTTTGTTTTTTTGTTTTTTGATACATTTGAACAGGCAATCGCCTTTTGGCAATTACACGTGCATAAAACTTGCCAAGCGTGCTGGCATACGAAAAAAGGCGGCAAATGTCGACAAAAACGAAGCGGAAAAGCAGCTTTCAATTTAACTCGTGTTCGCGTGTACATTCTGCCATTTACCATTTACCCACTGGCAAATTAAAGAAAAAAAAAAAAAAATCATAGAAAAGGAGGAAAAAACCGGCTCCAGCGCATATCCTTTTTCGTTGTATTTTTTTTTTATTTTTTTTTAAATTTTCTGTTATTGTTGTCTCCTCTAGTTCGCGGCTTAAAGTGATAATGAGCACCCAGCGGGCGAAACGGAAACACGAAAATAATAAAAAGAGTAGAAAACAAGAAACAAAAATTCAAAGAAAATAAAAGAGAATATGCAGTTGGGCTGTGCATGCGATAGTTGCGCAACTCCAAAGTCAATTTTAGCATTTAACCGGAAATCACGAGGCGAGTGGTTATATAAAAAAAAAAATAAATGACTGTGGAAAATGTGGCGAAAACTTTAAACTAAACCGCAGAAAAAACTTATTAAAAAAATTAACCAAAAAGAGGTCAAACTAGTTAAGCTGCAAAGTAAATGCGCAGTCAGTGCTTAAGCGACAACAGACTGCAGTGCATTAGTTTTTTCGTCCTTAAAGGCTTGCCTGCTCGCTGACGTTGCGGTTGCCCGCTACCAAACGAGCAGTCAAAGTGAGTCATGGCTGCATGGCTAACAACATTTTTGGTCAACAGCTGTTCCATTTTTTTTTTTTCATTCTTAATTATCAACACAATTAAAGATAAATTAAGACATCAACTAAATAAAAATTAAAAAATTAAATGAACTTTGTAATATAATATTAGGCTAAAATAAATAAATAAATTGCTCAAAATATTTCGTACACTAATAGTGAGATCAATATGAATATCAATTGCACCTTAGATGATGATTGATTTATTTGAAGGTGGATTTATGCAATTAGAGAGCAAATAGATCATGACCATGACGCCGGTTGCGTGCGATTTGCTTTCCATGCATGTGGACTACGAATCGAATGTCGTTATGGCACACTCCAATTATGAACACAACCGCCACTGGCTGTAAAATTTTATACTCGCCGCCTTATAAGTGCTGAGCCATCGTCACATTCCGCTGCAATAAAGCTGACCTGCAAACAGTAAACATTAACGAAATCGACTACATTCGATGCGATGCACTGCAATGCAATGCAATTCGACTCGATTCAACTCGATTCGATTCGATGGCAATGGCAATGGCTAACAAAAATTGTACAATGCGCAATTGGCTGGCATTACATTTCATTTCATTCCATTTGATTTCGGTGCCTTGTGCTCGCTGCAATTTATACCCGGCCACACTGGTATGTCGCACAATGCACACAATAGGTGCGAGTGGTGGCATGATGAGGATTGTCGTATGCGAGGCGGGAGGGGGAAATAGTGTATATAATGTTGTCTATTACTTTTTCATACCTTGTGCCCTTGGGTGGGCACACGCTGACACCCAATGGATTATCAAAAGTTGACATTAAAACCAGTTATCGAAAGTCATTGCTAGCAGCTGCGCGAGCAAAAGCAAAGCAATAGTCGATGTTTGCCAACAGCAGCCACGTGGCGGGGTCGCTGGTGGCGGTGACATCGGCGACATCGGCAGCGAGGCATGCAACAAGGATACACAGCGCACAGCCAGTATGGCGAACAAAGGACGTTCTGCAGTTGGGCAGACGCGGCTCTGTGTGCGCCAAAGGGCAACCATAACGCAGCTTGCTGCAGCGATAACGATTGCAGCAACAAAGCAAACAACAGCAACGGCAATGGCAACGGCTATAAGAAGAAGAGGAACAGTGAACACTGAACATTGAACAGTGAACAGCAAACAACAAACGGCAAACAAGCGCAACGATGACAACTTCCGCCATGGCTTGGCAGGTGGCAGGTGGCAGGTGACGGGTGACGGGGATTTGGGCACTCGATGCACAAATGACCGAGCATTAATGTACCGGCCGCTGTCGTCAGTATACTCGCCCTCTCGTGCTCACTCGGGTGCACCTAGGCGGCCAGAGCCGTGCCCAGAGCAACAGTCGTCCGGGCAGTCGGCAGTGTATGGCACAACAATGGCGACACTTGTGCCGCATGTCGTTATTTTCCAAGACTCCCGGACTGCTGCGGCAAAAGGCATAACGGAAGTGGAAATGGCGAAAATTTAACAGCAGTTCGCTGCGAGGACACGCCGGAGACGCACGCGTGTGCGCATTCGACTGTCTCGCAATTGGAATCGAGTAAACAATTACAGTAAAGCCAACAAAACATAACTCGCTGCTGCCGGTTCTGGTGCCACTCTGAGCCATTGTTCATTGCAACATGCGTTTTATGGCCAATGCAACAAAACCAGTTTTAGCAGCAGGCAAACAGGCAAACAGGCAGCAGCTGACATTGACTGCATTTGAGTGGCAAGTGGCGAATGGCAAGTGGCGAATGGCAAGTGGCGAATGGCAAGTGGCTGGCGACACAGCAGAAGATGTCGGGACGCTGCACTCGACACGGCAAAACTTCTCGCGCTGGCGGACAGCATTTACAATGCAAACAACGACGCCATCCTTTGACCTGCCTGTCCGTCTGTCTGTCGGCCTGCCCGTCTGTCTTTGCAGCTCTCGGTGCGCAGCACTTCAGTCGGCTTCAGTGCGATTCGATTCGATTCGATTTCCGACTGCACGCGCACACATTGGCATTATAATGAATGATTAATGGCAAAAGTTGCACAATGAAATGATTTCTGTTATACAATGTCCGGGCCGTTGTAGTTTTTACGCCGCACACTGCATGCCGCATTGCTGCAGCAGCCAGAAGCTGCCTAGTCAGTGATTTCTCCATGGGGCCATGGGCTGTGGTCTTTGCATTGCCTGCATGCGGTTAGCCGGCCGTGGCTCATATTGAGTACCGAGTTTAGTTACTTGATTGCCATTTTCGCATTGCATTCGCAGAGAATAAGAGAAAAAGAAACAAAAATCAAGCACAAGCACGCAGAAAAAAAAAAGAAAGATGGAAAACTGTGAAAACACTTACAATAAAAAGATGGAGCGGAGCAGTGAAAAGTGCTGAGGTCATGCGACCACTTTTGGCTTGGCTTGCACAAACGGATTTCTCGCCTGTCTCTGTCTCTGGCTCTGGCCCTGGTGTTGGCTCATAAGTCAAATTTGATATGCCGAAAAAATTACTCACAAAATGTGCAAATGAAGTGTGCATTGTGATAAGTTTAATTGAAAATGGCGAAAAGTTTACGTGGCAGCGAAGGACATGCGATGAATTGCATTAAGCGTGCCCGCCATTCTCACCCGTTAATACCCTAAAGGACTCTGCAAAACTTTGAAGCTCATAAATATTAGATCTTGCTTTAATGACTTTGCTCATTCACCAAATCCCAGTTGATTATAATATAAAATGGTTCTTAAGCGCAAAAAACTCCTCCATCAATGCCCGATGCCCTCAGCTGATTTAAAGCGATAATGACTCTGCCAATTTCTTCCGCTTTATCTGTTTACACTTTTAAGAGTGGCTTGCCATGCTGCGCGGCCACGAGTAGTCCACGCCAAGCCAGATGCTGTATGGGCTTATGGTCACCACGCCCAGGCTATCGTAGCCTGTGGGTATGTCATTAAATCAGGCCTAGTCGCCTGCTTCCGATAACACATATATAAAACAAAGTTCACTGGTACACTCTATGTACTACTGTAGGCGGCCATCCTATTCTCGCAGGATACTGCGCCGTTACAGATTATCAATGAGACAAGTTAAAAAGTTATGGTGCGTTCTCACATTTTTTCCCTTTAGAATCATTGAATAATGTCATAGATAATACAAAAAAAAATCATAATAAAAACAGTACAGTTTATTGCGTTGCGTTCTCATTTGAGCGCGGCCATTTTATATTTATGACGTCATAGCAAAATTGCGTTTTTGTCTGATTTCTAAATTTTTACGTTGCACTAACATTCACATACATAACATTAGAAATTAAACACAATTTTTCATTTTATTTCAATAAATGTGCCTTAATTGCCGGCAGCTGCTGGCAGTTGGCTTGCCTGAGTGTCGCGTGGAAACTTTTTAACCGCAATAAAGAAAAACTATTTCAAAGAATATATATATATATATATTATATATATAAATCTATCTATATATATAAAAATCAATGTCTGTGTGTATGTTCACTATGCATTTCAAAACTACTTGACCGATCGGGTCAACGAACGATAGGCCGAAAAATCACTTTTACCAAAAAAAAATTTTGTTGCTTGACATATCCTTACATAATAGATACAAAATATGAAAACAGAAACAAATTTCTTGAATTTTTTATTGGGTATAGGGTATTCTATAGTTGGGTGGGTCCGACTGTAGATCCTTCCTTTCTAGTTTTCATTTGGGTAAGTTAATGATTTTCCTGACTGTTTGTCTCGAATTCAGTTGGTTTGGTTTTTACGAAGGACAATCTGGGAAAATGTTTATGTGAATAAGAAGAAGATTTCAAATATGTCAGGTTGGCTGGTCAATTTTAATTCCAGTTCATTATTCAATAAAATATTTTATACAATTTGCATTAATTAATTACCATAAGATATTCAAAGGTATTTGAACAGTGAATGCTGAATATTAAACTAAGACAAAGAAAAGCTAAAAGCAGAAGGACACAACAAATTTTGATTGGCGTACACCATTTGAATAATTTCGAAATGCTCCAAATAGAAAACAATAAACCAGTGATGGAGAATGAAAGGAAAGTAATTTTTAAGCAAACGCCAAACTTTTGTATCCTCAGACAGAGTGTGGGGTATGCAACCGCACACGAGATGCTTCTCTTTCATCGTGGCTTCGAGTGACTTGTCGAGCACGTTCATCACTTTGTTTCATGTCACAATGTTCTGTTTTCGATTGATGTGCGGTTGCCATTTGCATATTTCGTTGCTTAACTCCAAAGTCAACATGCCATACTACGCATATGAGTTGGTTAAGCGAAACTTTTCAAATAGCAAGTGAAAGTGAATGTGAAAGTGAAAGAAAGTGTCTGCACACTCGCGTATGTGCCCCTTTGCTGTTTGGTTTTAAATATTCCAGCAATTTGCCAATTTAACATTCCCCCCTTACCTGCCTGTGAATCGATTTAAATCAATTCGTACAGAACTAAACCGAACCGAACCGAACTCAACTCAACTCGATTTGATTCGCTTGGGGTGTGTCAGAAAGAAACCAAAGAATATAAAACAAAATGCATATAAATAAGAGAAACGAGAATAAATAAAAAATAAACACAAACAAATCGCTTATCTACGCTTATCAACGTTGAAACATTTAAATAAATTGTCAAAGTTGGTTTCGGTTTCTGGTTTGAGAACAGCAACTAATCTGAAACTAATAACGGTTTGTTTTTGTTCTATTTACAATGGAAAATTTCATTTGCAATTCGGCGTAGAAGCGCTGTCTGATGGCAAGGACGACGCGTCGTCGAAGATCTAAACAGGATAAGCATGACGGGGCGTATACACAACATCAAGTCGAAGCCCTGCAAACATTTTCCAAGCTCCAATACGAAACTAAAGGGGCAAAAATACACGAATACGTGATTGGAGCGACTCGCAGCGCGCCAACAGAGTATGTGAAAAAATCAAATAAATAAAATGAAACCAAAAAAAAAAAAAGAAAAAACCAAATAGAAAAGAAAACAGCAAAGACAAGCAATGAGCAGCAAGGACGACAAGGACGCTGCCGATGACGAGGGAAGCATGGGCAGGAATGTGTTCAAGTATTGACAAGTTTGGCGCTTCATGTTATTGTTTAGTGTCGCACATTTGCCAAAACGTTTGCCAGAGCGATTGACACAATTGTGCCATTTGCGCGCGGGGGGCTGGGCACCGCCGAGCTGCTGACGAAAGCGCTGGGAGCGACGCCAGTGAATGACTTTATTCGAGAAACGTGCGCAAAGTTTGAGTGGCCGCTTAAGAAGTTTGTTGTTTTTTTTTAAACAAAAACAAAAGCAAAAATAAAAACATAACAACGCGATGCTATGCGAAGCGAAACGAAGTATAAAAGAAATGATGAAATTTATAATAAAAAGCAAAGTCAACATAAATAAACAGCCCAAGCTGAAACTGTAGCAGAATTCGAAGCCGAAGACAAAGTCAAAAGTGAATTTCGGGCGGGAGCATTGCATGGCACTCGATTGCTTTGTAATTGGAGCTGCCACTCTGCAGTTACTCCTGCCGCCACTCCTGCTGCCACTCCTGCTGCTGCCACTTCGACTGCTGCTGTGGCTGCTGCTCGTGCTGAAGGCGAAACTGAGGCCCATGCACGTAACGTGAATTTTGCATGTCATACGTTTTCAATATCGTCATCGCTTTATTGTCAAACCGTTAACAGCTCTACGACGCCCCTGAGCGCAGTTCAAGGCAATGGCAATAGCAACAGTAACTGGCAGCGAGCGACAAAGTGTGAGCTCAGTTGGCGCTGAAGGCTGGCGTACATGTGCAGATAAGTGAGTGCAGTGCAGCATGCAGGAGCGTAGTCACAGAAGGGTTGCCAGTCAATGGAATTGAAATGATGATGCTTGACAAATTCTGTGTGACTTCTATGCCGCACTTTTTGTTTCTAGAACGTTGCTGATCACTCGGAAGGACTCGTTGGGATTGAAGGTTCGATTCGTAGTACTCACGGCAATGGCATACTCACTGGTTGCTCACAGGATGCTGAGCTTTTGATTTGCCGACTTTGCTTATGCTGAAATGTCCTGCACGATCTGGGCTGACATGAAGTAATCTGCTCTGATTAAGTTAAGCTCCCTAAACTGTGCTCCTGAAGGCTTCGGTTGTGTGAAGTAAGAGGAAGGCAGACAATTGTTGCCTTTGGGCGCATGTAACAATGCTTGCCAAGTCAGCAGAGCAATGTTGTTGCAAGAGAGAGCAAAGCAGCGAGAGAGTGGGGGCAAGAAGAGCTTGCGTGCGTGCAATTGCGAGTCAACGGCACCGGCACCAGGACTAGCTCGACCGGCTCGAGCAGTGTCAGCGTTGATGGTTCGAAGCGCCAATGGCGCAGACGTGACTAATGCAGCTAGCCAAAATTGCTGCTCCTTAGTTGATTTCTGGACGATGAATTTGTTGCGTATCGAATTTCTGGCAAATGCGAAGTTTACGTGGCTTATGCGTTGCTTTACTTTCTTTCTTAAAGGAGTATAAGAGGAAGAAATGGGTTGAACTGTACAGTGCTAATTTAAAATCTAATCCGAAAGGATGTCATGTGCAATGAATTTAAACGCAGGCGATTTAAGACGATCCTTACTCACTCACTCAGCTCATAGCGTGGCCAGACCACAGCCACTTGTGACAATTTAATTTTCGTTGCAATTTCCTTCATGACAAGCTCGTACAGCAGCAACACCAACACCAACACCAGCAACAACAGCAACAGCAACGACACCGACACCGTCACCGTCACCGATACGAACACCAACACCGTTGGCGACAGCAATCCCAACACCGGTGTTGACGTCGACAGTTGCTACTGGGCTGCATGCCGAGCTGCAACCGAGCTCGGTTGGGCAGTTGCGGACGAAGCTTGGCTACCCCGATTCACCGATTAAGTGGGCCGGGAGAGAGTTGGGTGGGTCGTGTGGGTGGCATAGTGTAGGCGAAGCCATCGAAGTCAACGCAAGCGTGGCTGCATTTGAATTTCATTAAAATGAGAAACTTGAGTCTGAGTCGTCTTTCTTGCTGCTGACTGCACAATGGCTTCAACGGTATTTGAAATATGCTTAGGATATTTGCAATTGGATAGCATTGGATGGCACAGCAGTCCGAGGTGCGACATACCTATCCGACACTCTTAGGCCACCCTGGCCACTCTTGGCACGCGTGCCTGCTGCTAGCTTGGCGTAGAAGGGCAAATAACTGCGCACCGCAAGCGAGCAAAGCACGGCAATCCCCATTCGTGAGTGCGTGCAGGCAGACTGGCGAGGGGCATGAGGCTGCCGCAATGCAATAAAAATTGATTTCAATAAAATTGTTTAGATAATAATATCCGAGTATTGCTTTTGCATCATCGCAATGCAATTTGAAAATTATTTACGTGTTGATTCAAGCGGATTTACTAGCTGCATAAATATTTTACGACCGCATCAAGGACAATGCACAGCGACACGCAGCCACGCTAAGTGCGATGCCAGTGATAATGGAGTCAGTTAATGCGAATGCCTCCTAAGTGACTGCAAATGGCTGCCGGCTCTAATTGACTGAGGTGTGAGTGCCTATGGGTCGCCTCACTGGCGCATATAAAGGGAACTCGCACTGGCGACCAAAAACACAGTTAGTGAGATGGCAACGTGCTCGAAGGACACCTGGATGCGAGTTGCTCCTGCACCATTCACTCAACCCGCAGCCGCATCAGCAGCCGCAAGCATTGGCTACTGGCAGACATGTAGCCAGAAACTTCAGCGCGGACTCCGCATCTTCTGCGCTCGGAATGACATAATAGGCTTGCGGTACCTCATGGCAGCCAAGTGCGTCTCAGGAGCCTTGCCAAAGTGAGGTGCCGAAAAATAATAGCACCTTTGCTTTTCCGCAGCTACCACTGGACGGAGCGGCTCTTCTGGGCGCTGACGCTCATCTTAGCCTTGTTCAGCAGTATCTGGTTGACCTTAAGCTATTTGGAATACTTCGACGAAACGGCGGTCACCATTTTGGCAGAAGAGTTTCCAAAGACGAAGCCGGTCTTTTTTCCACCCGTTGGCCTTTGTGCCCACACTAGTTGGCAAGATCCACCGAATCTGCGAGCGCACTTGCGCCACGGGTGAGGCTCGCGCATAATCCTAGTTAACTTACAGCTCCCCATTGTCTACACGTTCGCAGTGACGAGGAGTTTCATCAGGTGGTGCTGATGCTGCTCTACCAGGACTTGTATGTGCCGCACGCTCTGGAGGAGTTCTACAACCACACACGCGGTTTGCCTGCCACGGAGGCCGCCTACTACAATGACTTCAACTACACGGACTTGGCGATTGATAGGCTTGAGCATTGCCCCAGCTTTTTCAAGGAGTGCAGGTTCTTCGACAAAAGCTTCAACTGTTGCAAAAATTTCAAGGCAAGACCATCGATGGTTGGCGGATGTTTTGTATTGGATGGCCTACAGGGGTAAGTTACAAAATGCTCTCACTTAGAAGTCCAACCTAGCTGAATATTTCTGTTTGGGCTTTGAAGACGCAAACAATTCCTATACATGCCCACATATAATAAAATGCACCACCTGCAAGTGAAGTTGCTGAGACCGACAAAGGTTTGCGGCTTTGGCACATTTGTGGTTTGTGTGTATTTTCGTACCTGACTTTATTTTCTAGATATTCCTGCTGGCACAAAACGCTGTGCCGGAGCAAATCACACCCAAACTTCATATGACTGTGCGCAGACTGGGCACAGAAGCCAAAGTAGGTTTCCTGGTTGGACCAAAAGTCAACGACAAGGACATTGCCAAGCTGCCTATTGACGTGCTCAAGTGCTACACGGGCGCAAATGACTATGGCGACGAGCTCGAGAGGCCCAATTCCGTCGATATGAACTGGACTAATTGCTTAGCGAGATGCTTTATGCGTTTGCAGCTAAGCCGGTGCGGTTGCTTCAGCTGGAACCTTAGGCCAGAGCCAGCCTTGCACGGCGAGTTTTGCACTCTGCAGGGCTACGTGTGCCTAGACCGTCATGGGCTGCTTCACTTTCGAACGATCAATCGCACTTTGGTGCGCTCCTGCCAGTGTCTGATTATGTGCACGAAACAGACGGCGACTGTAGTCGAATTCACGGAGAAGTAAGTTTCTTCCAAGGTGGCTGCCATCTGCTGTTGATGTTTAAGTGCTTCTCATTACTATCTCTCTGCTGTAGAGACACGCAAGTGCATACTCCCGAAATTTCGGTCAGCATTTATATGGCAGCATTTCCACGTATCATCATGAGGCGTCAACTCATGCGAAGCGAAATGGATGTGGTCGTCTCCATTGGCAGCATCATCTCTCTTTTGCTGGGCGCCAATCTCATCAATCTTTGCAATTTTGTCTACATCATGTTGCGTTCTCTTATCCAGCGCACATAAGCTGGTCTTTTCTTTTTTGTTTGGCATGTGTCACATAATAAATACTAGAAAGGAAGGGCTACAGTCGGGCGCATCCGACAATAGAATACTCTGTACCAAATCCAAAATTCAATGATTTATTTTTTTTGTTTTAATATTTTGTATTTACTATATAAGGATATCTCAAGAAAGAAAACAAGTTATTCTTAGTAAAAACTATTTTTCGGCCGATTGTTCATATGGCAGCTATATATTCATTTATATAATTGGATATTTTCTGAAATTATTAAACCCAGAATTTGATGATGATGTCTTAATAAACAAAAAAGTTTTTCTTAGTAAAGGTTTATGACCGATAGTTCCTATGGCAGCTATAAGATATAATGAACCTATAGATGCTTTTAATTGAACATTATGTAGAACTATTAAATACTAAATTTGGTAACGATATCTTGAAAAACAAAAGGGTTTTCAGTCTGATCGTTCCTATGGCAGCTATGTTATAGGTTGAATATCGAAAAAGCGGAGTAAGCGAGTTATGGCTGTGGAAAAGGATCCGTTTTTTGATACAGACAGACAGATCGACTCGTTTTTCGCTGCTGTTCAATGATGTTTATACTTTGTGGGATCTGCCACGCCCCTTTCTGCCAGTTACTTACACTTGCACAACTTTAATATACCTTTCAGCATTGTTTGGTACAGGGTACAACATTGCAGCCGTACAACATTGTGTACTGTGTGAAATTAAATCGAATGGCAAAAACCACAAATCGTTGCCACAAAATGCTCGCCCACTACATTCGGAGGCGGCCAATCAAAGCTAACATCAGGCTGCTAACTGCCGATCTCTGATAGCTGCCGGCAATTGTCAAAAAAGTCATTAAGTCTAACCAAAACCAAAACGTTCTTGCATATCCTTTTTTGCTTGTTTGCATGTGATTTGGTTCGTCCGTGTTGCTCAGACGAGCCTTCAACAATGAGAGACAAAGTGAATATGCCAGCAACAGTCAGAAATCATTAATCGGCAACATGTGGCACATGCATTCGTCCTTGTGGATTGCTGCGGCGCAATTTGTCGTATAAATGTCAGAGACATGCAGTGGGGTGTTTTTGCTTTTTTGCTTTTATTTGTGTTTGTGTTGCTATTGCTTTGTACTTTAAAAGTCAATAGTTTCCTGCTCGTTGAATTACATAATTAATTTTGCTATGCTGCTCAAAACTATTGATATAAGCAATGTGCATTCTGTTGTAAAACTTACTTTCATTTATCTGTGATTCGTTCAGTAAATTCATGGAATCTATTTGCTTTCTATGCGCATATTTGTAAATTTTGCAATGTTTAAATTCGCTTATTCAAAATTAATTGCTATTACATCCTACACGAATCTAACACCGTTACCATTCATTTGCAAGGAATGCAAAAGCACTCGACCGTTTGAGCCGTTAAGTACTTGTTGCGAAAGCTGCTTACAGGCTTAATAAATAGGGAAATAAAACTAACTCGACTGCGGTTTATTAAGTAGAAAATGAAATTCAACAATTTCTTCCCGAGCCAGCAGCAGAGAAGGCTTTAAGGGTCCTTGATTTAGCTCAACTCGTGCTCGCTTCCCTTTAATGATAAGCAAAACGAAGCTGGTGCGAATCACTCGAGCTACTGCAGTGGTCCTTCAAGTTAGACGCTGTCAAGCGCTGCTCGTGTGTACCGTCTCTGTCATGTCTGCGAAGTTGCGCATAATATGCGATAATTATAATTATTAAATTGCTGTGCACGGCGTATACGCAATTTGGGAGCAAGACATTGCGTATACGTACATACATGTATGCAGAGCCTTGTATAACATTGTGTTTTTACGTATGGCAAGGCAAGTAATAAAAATTCATATATGCAAGGCACACACACAAAATGATTTAGCCTAGATTTTTACGTGAATTACTTCGGCAGCATAAAATGGGAGCTTTAAATCTAACAAATAACAAAATTGTGAACAAGTCAGAAAGTGCACAGAGCCGGCAGACAGGACACGAAGCGTAGCTTGCGAGTGTATCATACAATATGAATTTACGTAGTCATGGTGATCTGTCGAACATAAAACAAACATAAACATGAAGAAAAATTATTTAAAATAAATGCTCCGAATGATGTGCCAAGCTATGTGATAGAAAATTTGCATGCTGAGCATGGCTGAGTGGTCCGGGTAGTATCGAGAAGGCTCTGTGGGTAAATGAACATTTGTTTTAGCATTTGATACACGTGTGCGTCTGCTGAACATAAGGGAGCTCATCGTGTTGTGCGGCATGCGGCTTGAGATAACTAAAAGTAGGCAACATTTTACGCACGAATTAAAACTTTTGTGCAGCGCACACTTGGAAAAAACCAAAGAGGAGACTGCCAATGCAATTTGTTTTGAGAACATTGTGCGAAAAGCAAAAGTCGACCGATTCGCACAGTGTAGCTGTGAGTATTGTTAGTGTGTCTGTGAGTGCGAGTGCGTGAGTGTAGGTGTGTGATGCCTCATTGTGCATAAAATAAATATTTGTTTATAAATTTCATGATTTGCCATTGCAGAATAGGCGAAACCGAAAAATATGCACATACCCCGACTGAGGATGTGTGTATGTCTGATTGAGTGTGTGTGTGTGTGTGTGTGTGTATGTGTGTGGATGTGGGTGTGGGTGTTTGGGGGGGATGGTGCCGATGGGAGTCAGAACTGCTTAAGTCAGGTGCAATAAATCTATCAAGCGAAGCATTTTCGAAAATCATGCAAGCATGTTTAACCAAAAAATTACTGACCAATAAATTGTCAGTAGTTGATCGACCGGTTTGTGGGCCGGGGACATGGCGGCAGTTGCCTGAGGCTCATGTATGTGTGTGTGAGTGTGCGAGTGTGCGGTGAGTGTGTGTGCACATAAAAGAAAGCATTCAGACTCTAATGGTCTACGCTTGAGTGCACCTGCAAACATAATAACTTGTGTTGATAACTACACACGTCGTTGTTAGTGAGTGGCCACACTGCTGTGCACTTGACTAGGACCACTCTAAATGCGGATTGCAACTTAAGACACACAACTGCTAGGACTTAAGGACATGCTGCTGTTTACTATCGACAAGCGAACAACGAAGTGTGGAACTGTGACACAAAGGCATAAAAGTTGCCACTTGGCCATTGTCGGGCTGCACACACGAGCGTCGCTAGTCGGGTGACGCGCAGTGTTTGCCTTTATGCACACAATCGGGGCTTGCGTGCAGCTATAGATTAGAAATGAAATTGTTATTATAAATCAATTCGTGTGCGGTATGCGGAAGAATAGCAGAAAAACGCTTCAATTTCACTTTACTCAAGCCGCCACTTAAATTTCATTTCAGCTGCAAGACTTCGCCAAGCACAAAGCTTTAAGACCTCCAGTGGCGGCGAATGCAAAGGGGGACAGACGCCGCTAATCCCAGCCACGCCAGTCGCTGTTGGCAGAACGAAACTTTATGCCAATTCTGCTTGGAGCATGATGATGTGTGTGGTGTGCGGAGCAAGCAAGCCAGCATCGTCACGTTCGCAAATATCAACGCTTGCCAGCTGTTTCAGTTTCAGTTTCAGTTTCAGTTGTGGACTCGCTCTTGGCTGTTTGTCGAGACGTTGCGATGCGCATCCATGTTGAGATACTCGGGCATGCTGCACACGCCGTACATCGCTCGTAAGTCAGATCGCTGCGCAACGCGTGCGTCATTTGCATGCAAGTCGTTGAAAGAAACTTCGGTTGTGTGTGTGCGTAAGTGAGTGTGCCAGTGACGGTGTCGGCGGCGGTGTCGGTGTCGGTGTCGAGGAGTTTTGCGTTGAAGTGGAGTTCTTATTTGTTTTTTTGCAAATGTTTTAAAGCCTTCGCCATTAAGTCGCTGCCTGAGTGCATGTGACTTAGGAGGATGCCATGTGTGCGCTGGCTTAGGGCGCAGCTGGAGGCCTGCGTATTTGGGTTCCCAATTTGAGCTGCGCCCTTCAAAATGATTTATGTCAAACGCATAAAACTGGCAAAGCAAATCAACTAACGAGCATTTGAATGACTCAGCTGCCTAGTGCAAGGCACAAAAGGCAAGCGGACAGAGACAAACAGACAGTCAGACAGACAGACAAACAGTCACTCATGCAGTCAGCGAGTCAGGCAGGCAGGAAGTGAGGCAGTGCCTGGCAGAGTGGCAGGCAGTCAAACACACGTATGATGGCCTTTTGATGCGCCGACATGCAAATGTCATTTCTTGGCTGACATT
Source organism: Stegana nigrithorax (assembly GCA_037044495.1). Taxonomy (NCBI): domain Eukaryota; kingdom Metazoa; phylum Arthropoda; class Insecta; order Diptera; family Drosophilidae; genus Stegana; species Stegana nigrithorax. Next base: position 38,671 of record JBAMBQ010004233.1, read on the forward strand.
AGACTTTCGTGTCAGAGTAGGCACGTAGACGCCCGTGTTTGGCAACTGGTAGCCTGCGGGGGTAACTGAGCTGTAAGCGATGTCGCCAGGCCCAGTGTTTTCATTAATGTTCGGCAGGTTGACAGACAGCAGCGTGGGCGTGGCGTTGGCAGGGCGTGGCATGTGGCGCAACGGAAAAAAATGACAAAACCCACCGACAGCCGTCTGATTGATTCCTGGCACTTTTTCAATGCACTGAACTAGCGTGGCCGGGCCTAGCCCAGCCTGGCTTGGCTTGGCTTGGCTCACCTTGGCTTGGCTGGGGTGCTGCTGGCTTGACTTAATGGCAACTATTTGACATTTAATATTTCTGGCATTTTCCGTTTTCGCAGCGTGATTGACAACTTCTATGCTGTGTCTCAATTTGCTGGCTTTTATTGCAATTGAATTGCGGCCAAGAGTAACGAAACAAAAATAAAAATAAATGACGCAGCACATTCAGCCCATATGAAAATAATTAAAAAAAGCTCTTATGGCTTGTGCGGATGTTAAACCTCGGGCTGTGTGTGCTGCGGGTGAGCGACGTGTGCTGGCTGGTAACCAAAGTAACCGAATATAAAATCGAATAAGGCAAATTAAATTTTGAATACGAAAAGTTTTTCAAACGATTTGGTTAAGTTGCGCAGTTGGCAAACTGCCTTTGAGCCAAGCTGCACACACTCGCACACACACACACGAGTGTGTATGCGTCGAGCGGAAACGGCAGCAGCAAGGGCTGCGGCAGCAGAAACGCAAGCGGAAGCGGCGGAAGACTAAAAGACAAAGTTGTAAGTTAACGAGCAAGTAAAGTGGAAGTTTGCAACAAATCAAAGTGAGATTTAAGATTTTCTTATTTGAGTCTCGCTTTCCGCTCTGTTCTTTTTCTCGTTCTTCGCTGCTGCTTTGTTTTCGGCTGCTGCCTTTCGTCTTCTGCCCAATATTGGGTGCTGAATGTTGGCTTGCTGCAGCGACATGAACGCTTCAATGGACGCCATTTTGTTTGGCTAATGGCAGCAGCGGAACCCGCTGCCGTATGCTGTCTGCGTGTGGGAGCCGGAAGCGTGCGCCCTGAGTGCTTCGTGTAGTTAGTGGCGCATCAAAGCGTGGCGTCATGGACGCACACAAAGCAAAGCTTGCCGTCGTACCGTCGCACTGTCGCACTGTCGCACACACATTACTCACGCGCCACAAAGTATGCAAGCGAAAAGTTTTCACATGCAAACGCTGGCTGAGGTGTTGGCGCGCTACTTAAAAAGCGCTTTACAAATGTAAAAGCATCGTGATTCATGAAACTTTACTGCTTTGTGTGTTGCTGCGCTCAGCTGCGCAGCCCCGGGCTTCAGTAAACTGTAAACCGTAAACTGCAAGCATCCAGCATGCGTGACGTGAATTTATCGATAGGCGCACGCATATGCAAAATGTGCCAGCAACGGCACAGCGAGCGTGAGGATGCGCGCCTGTTGGCCTTCGACTGGACAGACAATCAATTGTTGAAGTTTCGCAACAGCATTTGACAAAAGAAATCACGAGCAAAGTTTAAGCCGCGCAAAGCGGAAAAGAATGTCGCTTGGCAAAGTTTCCGAAGGTTATGCGAAGTTTGCGAAGGCACAACTTTTCCAAATACTCAAACAGCAACAAAGTCAATGGGTGGGCCTGGCGGGCTTCTTGGCCTGACAGCGGGCCACAGTGCGATTGCGGCAGCTGCTAAACAATAGACATGCAGTGAGCGTGAAGTGCAGTCGGCCCGTCAGCGCAATGCGCTGCAGGTGCTCGAGTGTCAGGCGGAAACTCACAATGCAAACTTTGTGATAATTGGCAAATATTTATTGGCCGCGCTTGTGTGGCCTTGCCAACTGCGAAACCAAGCAAAGCCAAAGCAAAAAAAAAAAAAAATAAAAGCAGAAGCTTAATTTAATCATTTAAAATTTTTAAATGGCCTATAAAAAGTGAAACGAGGCAAAGTCCCACTGCGCACGTTGGTCAGCGGTTAACGCGAATGCATCCATCGGCTTAATTAACTGACCAAAAATCTGTCATGAACGCGCATAATTAATTGCCAGCAGCACCAGCGACCCACCGTTCCATCGTTTCAATGTACCTCCAGGCCCGCTGCAAATTGTTTTTGCAATATGCAAAGCATTTGCACATAAAGATGGGGAGAAAAGCATGCAGCAGGACATGCGTGCAAGCAGCCACAGGGTGTGGCTCTGTTGCGTACCAGGGGTGACGCGTGTGCGCGGGGTGACAGGCCTGTGTAGCGGCGGCAGCAAATGTGGCTCATGAATAAAGTTATCACGGCGACGCATTGTATCAAATTTATGACGCAGATTTTTATGAACCACCAAAGCTCAAACGAATATGCCGCCACTTCGCCCATGCCGCCGCAGGCAGAGCCTAATGCCCCAGTCCGGGCCTACGCAGGCGTCTGCCAGTTTTCCCTAATTGATCGACAAAGTCAGTCGTTGATTTTTAATGCCAATCGTTGAGCTGCTGACATAAAATTTATGAGCGCAGATTAGCTGCGTAAACTGGCACGTAGCCAGGCATGGAGTACGCGATGCGCGACATGACGTGGGACGCAGACACGCAACATACTCGCAAATACAGCAACATGAACAACATCTACAACATCAGCAACATCGGAAACAGCTGCAGCGATGGTGGTGGGCGAGGGCGAGGGCGACGCTGGCAGTGGCAGTGGCAACGAAAACAAAACCAGTAACGAAGTGTGTGAATTGATTCTTTTATTGCTGTCATTTTTGTTACCATGCGTTGTGCATTCTTCCCCTTGCCCTTCCTCTTCATTTTCGTATTTATATTCGAATTTATGATGATGTTTGTTTTCTTACAGTGGAAAGTCGATAACTTCAACAACTGAAATGCAAATGTAGAAGAAAGAAACCGGTGAGGCAGACAAGGCACACAAAGACTTTGATCCACCGTCGGAAGTGGCTTCGATGCTCCAAGTAATCCAGTTCTGATGCTGTCAGTGCCAGGATTGGCTTGGTATGTTCATCTTTTCGAATGATTACTGCCTTATTGCGCATGTTGTCAGCGTTGCCGCCGTTAATGAACGTGTGCCCGTGTGCTCATGTGCCCCTGCGCCTGCGATGATGTTAAGCTCACATGTGCCCGCATGCGGCATCAAAGGCAGTTAAATCAACGCATCGCACATCAAAATTAATTTAATTAGCCGACGTGTTTGCTGTTCGTGTTGTTGTTGCCGCCGTCTCTTTGTAGTTATCTTGTTTGCGTTCATGGATTTAGTTTTTGTTGTTTATACCATAAACAAATACATTTTGTTTTATTATTGCTGCGCCAGATAAAGTCGCTTGATGTGCGCATTTATTTGTTTTTTCTAATTTTTTTAATTAATTAAAATGCAGCCAACACCTCCGCAAAGCGTTTTGCAGTGTCCCATCAGCTGATGATGAGGGCGCGCGGTTTGAGCAGGAAGTCGCTTGGCTCGCTGGCTGGTCGGGCTGCTGGGCAAGTTTTTTGCTACTTTAACAAGTTTATGCGCGTAGACGCCCTAAACGGAATCATTTAAGTTTACGAGAATGTGACATGGCCAAGGCAAAGTTTTCGGCTGCTTTAAATGTTTTATGTTAATTGTCGGTCAGACGTATACGGCACGCAAGTGAACGTTCCGATAGCCGGATGCTTGACTGCTGCCGGCATGTGTGCGATGCTGGTCTGGTCTGTGCTGGCCTGGACTAGTCTTGGCCCTTGTCTGGCTGCGTGGTGTCAATCGTGTGTGTGCAGTGTGTGGGTGACAGGCGACAAGCATCCGCCATTGACTTTTTGTCTTGCTGGGTTATGCTTAAATGATTTTTTATGCTCAATTAAGCAAACGACAAAAGTTTCGTGTGAAGATTTGTGTGCGTGTGCGAGCACGTGTGCGTGTGTGCATGAGAGTGTTGAAATACGACGAGTGACGGCCCGTTTCGGTGTGAGCCAACTCATGCTAATGTGCCGCTAAGTAGGCAGCAACGAGAAAACTTCGCAGCAACGGTTGCTTATGGTTTTCTGCAAGTTTCTGTATGCTTTTGCATACTCGACCCGGCGGTTCGGGCTACGTCAACTGTTTGTTGCTGTTGAAAACTTTGAAATTTGTTAATACAGTAAGTGCTTGGTAAATATGCACAAGTTCTGGAATAAAGTCGCAGTTGTAAAGTTGTTCTTTATTTAACCTTGTTAGACATAGTCTGCATTTACATTACTAAATTTAACATTTGGTTTATTTACCTAAGTTGTTTATTAAACTGAAATGTGCTAATCTAGTTTTCATCGTGTCCCGGATTATCTCTTTAAGGTTCGAATCTGCTCAAGACACACTGCGAATCGATTCACTTAACACATGCTGCAGGATTGAAATGCCAGGACTGCCTCAAATGCCTCAAACTAAAGAGCGTAACGGAGCATGACGTAATGCATCATTTATCGCTCCCATAAGGCGTCCTTAAGTGATTCCGAAAATGCTTTTAATTAAAGCCAATTGCACACATGCGGGCAGCAGGAGGGCAGCAGGCGAACACGGCTGACTTACGGAGAGTGAAATGGCAAAGGAGTCTGCCATGTATGAGAGTTGGCTGCTTACTTGTCTTACTTTGGCTTAATTCCACATTTTATTTGTTAACAATTATTCCTTCATTTCGCCAACCGCTTCCGGTAAAAGCAACCGCACAGCGCAGCGCGTGGAGGCGGCTTCCCGTCGGCAATGCACGCTTGCCTGCAATCCTTGTTGCGTAATTGCCACAGCAGGCTGCGCTCTCATTTTGCTTTTCCACTTAAATCCCTTTCTGGCTTTTGCTGTTGCTTTTGTTACTGCATGGCAGCGGTGTGCGCACAGTTGACTGCCGATTGCGGTGCTTGCTGCGCCGTTACCGTTAATTAACGTTACGGCTGCGTTGAAGCCAATAAGGAGTGCGTGCCCGGCACACGTGCACAGCAAACCCCACACACGGACTGTCATCTGCCAATGGCAGTCGAACGTACACGGCTGAGCTTAGCTTTGTTGTTTGCGGCTGACCTGGCAGCTGCGGTCAGCGGAATACGTGCAACATCGACGATGCTGCACTTGAGCGGAAGTCTGCTTTGTTTAGACCGTGTGGCAGGTGGCAACGGAAAGAGCACAAATAAGCGGATTTGCACACATGTGTCGGACAGGCAGCAGCTCCTGAGCTCCGGTCCTAGCAACTGTTGCTGTTGCTGTTTTTGCTGCTGCTGCTGGCTTTTCGTGGCTGGCCTAAAAGCAGCAGCATATCGGAGCTGCAGCAGTAGCAGCAACAGCCATTAAGGCATTAGCAGGCCCAATGTGTTGTCCATTTAAGTTGGCACACAGTGCGTATACGCATTGCTTTAAAGTCCACTCAGCTTATCACTCTGCATGCCTCGCTACGAACTATTCAGGCTCAAGCACAAAACGCCAACTCAGCCACACCCATGCCCGCACCCACGCCCACAATTGAATTGTTGCACTCGAGTAGACAAAATCATTACGATAACGATTCGCACATGAAATCCGATATGCGAAGGACATAAAATAAAAAACGAGAGAAGGTAATGACAATGCCAACTGCAAGGACACACACAGAAGTAGAATAGAAAAACAATTGCCATAAACCCCTTCATGTCTGTTTTATGCGTGCACGCCCCTCACCATCCTCGCCGCCCTTGGCGTTTATAGTTGCCCGCAGTTGTGCAGCTCTGCTCCTGCTGCTGCTCCTGGCTCTTGTGGCTGGTGGTGCTGCTTTGTTATCGCAACATTTCGTCATTTTGTTTACTCAAGCGTCGCAAATACCGGAAATCGAATGTAATTTGAAATTCTGATGGAGATTTTAGTGACTTTTTCCATGGCTGGCACACATTGTCTGCTGCTGCCGTTGCCTCTGCCGCTGCTGCTGCCGCTTCTTATCTGCTCAGAGTCTGTTTTTCTCTGTGCGTGTTTCATTTCATTCGACAACGACTCAAATAGGGAAGACAACGAACGATAAGCAGTTTGGCTCCTTGGCTCCTTGGTTCCTTGGCTCGCTGGCTGCTCTGCTCTGCGCTGTGGGGTAGCGCGTAAAGTGTTTTGCACATTTTCCCATCTTCTGCGCACACATGACGGGGCGGGGCCCTCACATATGCACGGGTATCTCTGTGCGTGTGTGTGTGTATGTGTGTTGTTCATATTGTAGAATATTTGGCTCTGCTCGCTCTTGGCTTGTCTATTTTTGTTAGTTTAGTTTATCGTATTTGCTCGCATTTAGTGTGGCATGGCGTGGCGTGGGTGTCGCTTATCATAAATGCGTAATTGTCGTAAGACGTCGACATGCCGCAATCGGCAACATTTACGCTTAAATGGCGCATTAGACATAAAAGTCTTTTGTCAACAAAATAAAAAAAATAAACAAAAAATTCTACGTTCCCTATTGTTCAAAATTCTTCTAGTTTTATTTGGAGTTTTTTTTTTTTTTTACGTTTTCTATTATAATAATATTTTTTTTTAAATTAAAAAGTTCGTCGACTTGTAGCCAAAATTCCTTTCAGCCGTATGGACAATAATGAAGTTATGTATAGACGTTTAGAATTTTGCCCAGCGACGATGAAGATGGGCAACACGCCTACGTATCAGCAACACTTTGTTTGCTTTGTTGACGCAATTCATTCTGTTCTGCTTTTTTGCAATGGCTGCTGATTTTCTGCAGCAGTTGCTCTGCACTGTATGCCGCATTGACCCGTAGAGTCGACATGCTGTCCGCCCGACTCGACGGACGGAGTGTGTGCGTCTTAAGCATTTTGCACACGTAGTAACATAAAATTGATTGGAATCTCATTGGCAGCACAAGCCGAACTAGAAGCAGCAGCAGTTAGCCAATGCCTCCTGCAGCAGCTACCATGCTGTCGTGCCATCGTGATGCTGTCGTGTAGTCGGTCTGAGAGCAAGACAAGGCAAAAGACACCATAGTCACACCGACACAGACCCAGACACAGCCAAAAGGCAGCAGGTTACATTTCAACGTGGTCAGTTTGGCAGGTGGGCGGGTCGACGGGTCTGCTGGTCTGCGGGTGAACGGATGTGCGGGTGTGCGTCGTGTTATCAATTTTGTATGCAAACATTGTCCAAATTGAAGTCACAAACAATGAAATGCTGCTGCTAGCAGCAAATAAAAAAGTCAGCACAAAAAAAAAAAAAAGAAGTGCCAACTCACTAACAGACTGGAATTACCTGCGCATGCTGCCGGCACTGCTGCCGTTGGAGCCGTTGCTGCCATTGCTGGAAAAAATGACATTCACAGTTGACTGAACGTGCAAATAAAATGTTTGCGTGTAAATGAAATCGCAACAACGTACGAATATGCATGAGGACGAGCGCGCGTGAATGCATCGCAAGGAGCAGCACAGCCAACAGTACAGACGAGCAGCAGTCGAGCAGCAATCGAGCAGGGGCAGCAGGAGTGTCGTAGAGGTGGGGCTGCAGGCCACTGGCATTGAGTGAGTGCATCCTTAGGTGGCACGTCGCTGGCAGTGCTAATCATAAAGCTCGCACGTGAAGTGTATTGCCCCATTGGCACCGTGTGAGGATTAACAAGATGCGGCATGCTGTCGGAATTTCTTGCAGTGTAGCGGCAACGATTTATGTGAAAGCGTATCGTAAATTTATTGTGCACAGTAAACATTTAAGCGTGCCTGTGCTGATGAGAAAATAAATGTCAGCTCTGAAGTGTGCAACGTCTCTTGGCTCGCTCCCACACACACACACACACATACACGCACACTCATACTCTCTTCAGACACACACTGGCCAACTGAGCGTATGCGTAATCGAAGTGTGCATTGGCCTTGCCAGCCGTGTTGTGCGTTTAAAATGGATCCAAGTTATTTGCGCAATTTAATATAGCACACACGGACATTTTTGTGCTGCTGCTGAAGAATTTTCCTTGCGAAAAATGAATTTCGCTACAACTGCGAATATTTTACGTATTAGGCTGAAATATTTATATTATAGAATAATGACAGCGAAATCAATTTGATGTTGCAAATATGTGCGACAGTAGCAGCAGCAGCAGCAACAGCAGCAGTTGGTGCTGCTGTAGCAAAGAATCGTCAGCAAAAAGAAAAACAGGAAAAAATTACAACAAAAAAAAAAGAACCTTCAGCCATATGTTGCCTATTGATTTTCAGCAGCACGACACTGGCGTTTCATATCCGTTTCCGCTGCACAGCGCGAACGTTTGTACTTTTATGACCGAAATGGGCCTGCACACGCTGAGAGGTCTGCCTAGCCGTGGTATGCAAAGTCATGTGCACGGGTATGTGTGTGTGTGTGTGTGTTTGAGGGAGCAGGGTAAGGCAGGGTGAGCGGCGGCATGTCGAGTCTGTGTACAGCTGTGTTACGTTTCCGCTCGCGCTGCTCGTGTTTTTGCTTAACTAAACATTGTGTCGCTTAAATGTGTCTTCGACATGCGAGCTGCTGATGTTGCTGTTGTTGTTGTTGTTGTAGTTGTTGTTATCAATGATGACATTGTCCGCGTTATTGTTGTTGTTCGTTGTTCGAGGATCGCTGTTCATTGTTCGTTGTTTGCCGTTAGTGCCTTCAGTGGGCACTGCGTTGCGTCAAACACGGCGTCATGTGTTGCCTTTCATTTGCCATGCATTGTTGTGTCCTTGTTCGCTTTTCCGTTGTGCTTGGTTATTGTTGCCTGTTTATTGTTGTGCTTGTAAACTCAATTTGAATGTTTTGAAATCAAATCAAACTCAAAAAAAACGAAAAAACCGAAAAAAAAGTAAAAGAAAGCAACAACTATGCCAACAATAACACATATCGTTCATGATCACGACGCAAACAGCAACAAGAGGCAGGATTTTCGTCCTTTTTTCGTATTCGCTTTCGTTTTCCCTTTTTGTTTTTTTGCACTGCTATGCAGGCATATTTTACCCAGGCGCACCTTCATCTACATATGTGCCAGCCCAATTTAGGCCAATATGGCTGTGTGCGAGTTGGCTCGGCGCGTCGCCGGGTCGGTGTGTCGACATGTCGCTTTTAGTGAGTCACTTGAAAGTTTTTGCAACGTTTTCGAAATTGAAAATAAATTCGTTTAGCGTGTAACCAGGCGTGACGCTACACTGAAAGCCACCTGTTCAGACACCGCTCGGGTGTCGCAGTGATGCGACGAAAAAAGGAGTTTCAATATGTCTCCATTAGGCAGCTTACTCTGCAACATAACATAACGAGACTGAGCACAGAGCAGAGTTGTGCACCCCAGCCAGTTGGCGTGGAGTGGCTTGCCGAGAGTTGTCTATGATATAGATTAAGTGAAATTTTAAAATGATTTTCGTTTCGTTGTTTTTAATTTTACTGCACATAAGCGCATTTTGTCGATAATTCGTTAATTGGCAATGCTCGGATAAGTTAATATTCGAGCGCCATTTGCGATTTTTGATGTGTATCAGAAAAATAAAAACAGAGAGTAACTTAATTATTTGATGCTTAAAATGCAGATGAAGTCGAAAAAGGTACAGTTTTTTTTTTACGTTGCTCTATGTACATTGCATGAATTTTTGCGTCTATCAAATTGTTTGAAATGTGAGATGGATGATTGTTGGATGATGCATTCAATCTGTGTTGCATTCATTTGCAGGAATGCAAAAATGAAACCAATTCAATAAATATGCTTAATCATTCGTGTTTCTATTGTAATTTCAAAAAGTTTCAACTGTACACAGAAATTCAAATAAAATTCAAACGACCAACGCGGAATTTATTTTTGTTGCAAGTGTTTTCAGTTTACGGTCAATGAAAATCACAACTTCCACTCAGCACCAAACTAATGATATATGCTCATAATGGACCACTAGGCTATAATTTGCAGGGGCTTTGGCTGAGAGAAGTGAACGCGTGCCGCCACTTTGTCAAAAGACATGCAAATGCGAGTGGGACCAGGAGGTCTCCTTTTGTATTCATAGCCACATAGACATGAGTAATCGAGGCTGCTTAAGGAACAGAACATATTATCAAAGTTTTATTGCTGAGCAGTTCGCACGCTACGCAACGATTTCAGTTCTTCGGCACGAGGCAGCCCCACTCGGGCCAACTCTTTAACATGACAAAGAAGAATTCCATTTATTCTGCTTATGCATGCGAATTTATGGTCATGAAACAGAGTAATGCCATTGACCTTTGTGAGGCTTTTGTCATTAGGGCGGAACTTTGAGTTGATGGCAATAAAATTAGCAGACGAAATAAATCTACAGACTTGCTTATGCTGGGCGCTTCCGCGGCAGCGTAAATGAAAATAGCCAAATGCGAGTGAGGGGCTAACGGCTGCTCCGGCACCTCTTGTACCTTGTCAGTACTTTATTAATATTTTAATTGAAACGAAGAAGTCCAATTATGAGCAAACCAATTCAACTCAAATAAGATAAAGTTTGATTACTGCGCAAATATTAAATACTTTGCTGGCGGGGCGAAGGAGAATGATTAAGGACTCAGCTGGCTGGCGCACTTTAAACGAATTCGCATCGGCTGTCGACTGTCGGCAGTTGGTGGCTGTGGGATGCTGATTGTTGGCTGTCAGCGGGTGGGCTCGGATTCAATTACTTCGACCCAATAAAAAGTTTCGCAATCAATTTCAGGCGGAAATGCTCGTACACACAACAACGCATTATGCAAATATTAGCCTAGCATAGGGAAATTAAAGGAAAGCAACTGCGGTGTAACGGTTAGCCAAGCATAGGGACACAAATCTTTAAGACGACGCTCACAGGTTGACTAGAACGCAGCCAAACACTTGGCCTACCTAATGACTTATTTGCCAACAGGTTAGAGCAGCATATTTCCTTCCATTTTTCTTTTTTTACTTCTGTTCATTTTTTATTGGCATTCGTTTTGCTACCAGGCCACGCCAAAGTACACACAATACTTATGCAAAATGCGGGCAAAACCAGCGACAGCAACAAATCACCAACAACAACAACAACAACAATGACAACTACAACATCGCCAGCGGCAATGGCAGCGGCAGTCAGTGGCAGAGTCAGTCATATTGAAAAATCTTTAACCCGCTGCCGCCTACACGGTTTTTTGTCAAGCATTTTTGAGTCACAATACCTCACCCTGTTTCCGTCGTGCGGCACACTCATTTTATGAGTTACGGCGAAGGGAGAAGGGGGAGGGTTGGTAAGGTGCTTTTCATATGTCACTTGCATATGACTTTCAGATTTCGAATATTGTGCAAACAAATGTGTAACAACGTTTGTCTACTGCTCAGGACTCGTCACTCCTTCCTAGCTCATCTCCGTTGACAGACGACAGCGTTTATGCACATGTAAGTCGACATAAAAGTAAATGAACGAAAGGAAAAAAGACAGGGGAGGAGGAGGAGGAGGACGACGACGACGAAGAGAAGTCGAAACACAATAACAAACAAAAAAATTGTGACAAGTGTTTGCATAAAATAGAAAATTTTGACATATTAACCTCATGCATGACAGCTGCCTGCGTGCGTCCTTTGACGGCATTGACTGATGTACGCGGGGCATAGGGCGCAGGCAGGGCCCAGGCGTGTTCGCATGATTATGTATTTATTTGCCATTGAATCGTGTACGGGGACATACCGGGCGCAGTTGTTTGCCCAGCACAGCTGTCGACTCAAGTTTTCTACTTTTTCCGGAGGCACATGAGCAAGTACATCGGGGCGTATGCGTAATATTGCGATATTGTAACTTATTTCTTTCGTTCTGCGGGCTGGATAATATTCTGGTTCCATTATAAACGAGGCAATAACGCTTCAAGATTTTTGCATATTTCTATCCACTAAGAGCTTAATTTATGCGGCGCCACGTTGTTCGGTTTCGCCGCTCTCGAGCAGCCTTTTCTGCAGCATGCTTCACGACAAAGTCAAAGTAAGAGCCGCGTCGCTGCTGGCAGCATATTGACAGCGTTACCTGCGCAGACCAGAGGGAGGCAGCAGCAGCAGCATGGATAAGCGATAAGCAGCAGCTTAGCGAAATCATAAATTCGCTTTGTCACAGACATTAATTATGGCAAATGTTGCGCAACATGTTGATAGCAACATGTGGCATGAGGCATGTTGCCCGTTCTGCGTCTCCGCATTTTAGGAGTCGCTGGCACTCGCAGGCAAAGCTTTCGCTCAGATGGGCATGCGCATGCGAATGTCGACTGCAGGCGGCCACTTTCTGGCTGGCTGGCTGGCTCCGACTGCGACTGCGACTGACTGCGCTGTGCTGTGCCACACATTTAAATCCTTTTAGTTGTTTTTAATATATTTAGTCGTTTAGCGTACGTGCGTCTTGCAGGACATACGGCCGACGGAAACGCTTGTGTCAAGCACAGTTCATTTGTCAGTTGAATTCAATTTGGTTCGGTTTGCGACTGAGTCTGTGACGAATACTAAGACTGTGAGCAACGAGCATTGAGCCCAAGCCGCAAGCGACAGCAATTGCAGCCTTAGTTAGTTAATTGTGTGTTCGTGTCAGTCAATCTATCTGTGAGTCAGACTGTGAGGCAGTCAGTGAGTTAGTCAGTCAGACAGTCAGCCATCCGTGTCAGTGGATGTGTGTGCATGTGATATCCTGAAATGCTGGCACATGTCGCGCTCAAGGAGTTACGTAAATTTGTTGCACGCGTACGCGTAATGCCGCCGTGTCCTTTAAGCTGTTAATAAGTACTCCTAAGCCGGGCTAAGGCGCAGCCATTGCCGTGTCGATTGTGCTAATTGAATGCGCGAGTAAAGTGGCCAACAAAGACGTTACAATTAAGCGTATTACCCGAATGCAAAACGTGACTGCGCGCACACGGCGATCGACCGACCGTCGCTGCGATTGACACCAAGCGGCGACTGGCCAGAGCAGAACAGAGCAGAGCATAATTAACGCGTTGTCCTGGTGACAGAACTCACGTCTAGCGAATTGTCGCCAAGCACGGCATCGTTCAGCCAGCCAGCCAGCCAAGTGGCGGCCCTGGTGGCAGTGCAGCCGAGTGTAGAGTGTAGTGCGGTATAGTGATTGCCCGTGGGCATCCACAGAGCCACGACGCGCGTGTGGCGGCGACTGCGGTAAAGTGTGAACAGAAGTGAAAAGTGGTTGCCGGCCACGCAACCGACGCAACAGACGCGGCACGCCGAGCAGCAGCAGCTGCTGACCATTTTGCATATTGCGGTGTCCTTCAGCGGACGTCGTCGCCGTATAACGCGCCATCACTTAAGCGCCACTCGACTAGGACATTTGAGTAGCAGCTTAACGAATACACTTCCTATTTTCTTTTTCTTTTTGTTTTTTTTTTTTCTTTTTTTGTTTTTTGTTTTGTGCTCTTGATTTTGTTTTTCGGATTTTGTCCCTTGCTGCTGGTGCGACACAGCGACGACAACGACAACGACGCGAGGACGAGGACGAGGAGGACGAGCAGGTCGGAGTAACTTGTTCGTGGTGTACTCGTCGTTGCTGTTGCTGTTGCTATTACTGTAACTGTAACTGCTCCGGTTGCTGTCTACGCTGTCTTTGCTTTGCTGCCGCTGCTGGCTTTGTTGTAATTGTAATTGTGATAACCTTAGTGAATACAAAATCGCGCATGAAATGTTGTTGGAATACGTAATGATGCTGCTGCTGCTGATGATGGGATTAACCGCAAACGACTACAACGAAAGGAGTCATAGACGCGCCAATGTCTTTGGTAAGTACTTGCGACAACAACAACAACAGCAACAGCAACAACAAATACAAAAAGAATAATAAGAACAAATAGAAGAAGAAGAACAAGTGGCGAATCTAAGACCGTAAGCCCCATAGACGGCCTTAACTCAAATGAATGCGCAAACAAAAACTTGTTTATTTTATCTTGCATCTTGTATCTGAGTCTGCGGCTGCGACTGAGACTGCGACTGTGACTGCGACTTCGACTGTTTCCATTTGCAAGTGAACTTTCTAAACACAATTTGAATAATTCATTTTTAAGGCAACCATCGAGCGACGAGAGTTTGGACTGAGCGCCCGTCTTCGCACTGGCACTCACACTCGGAGTCACTTTCGCCACAGTGCTGTGGGAGAGTGTCCTTAACTCGTTGAGTCAGTTTTCGTTGCTCGCTTTGCTGGTCTTTGCCGGGCACAATTTCACTTTCATATCGAAATTAATATTTTACCAGGTCTTGGTTGCCTGCCTGTGCAAGGGCCAAGCGATGCGGGGCATGGCACATGGCACATTTTTAGCCATTTCACTATCCTGCAGTGTCCGTTTGCCTGGCAGTGTCAGGTGATGGGTGGTGGCTTGTGGGTGTTGATTTTGATTGGTTGGGGCTGTAGGAGGAAGACGATACGATCGTTGCTGTGCTGATTTTTGTTTGAAAAGTTTTTCATTTACAGCTTAAACTCTTGCCTTGACACGAGTCGTACGACAAAGCCAGTGACTTATGCTTTCAGCACGACAGCAGATAAAATAATGCGAAAAGTCACTTTATCGAGGAAGACAAACTACGCAAATGAATGGCATGAGCATGGACATGGACATGGGCATGGGTGTGGGCTCCCAGGCAATGCCGGGTAAAGTTGTAGCAGTCAAAGTGTCAACGATGAAAAATCGAAGTGAGCTAAACTTATCGGACGTGGCTGAAACGATGTCGCATTGTGCGATAAATGAAATTAGATAAATCAAGTTGAGTCAACATACAGCGCGGGCTCCGTTGCCTACTTCACATGAAAACCGTTGCACGCCTGAAGGTCAAATGCATTGGCAGCACAGTAGCAGTCACAGTAGCAGCCAACGCAACAGCAGCTGCATGCATTAAATTTTTATTTTTATTTCGATTTTCGTTTTCATTTGGCGTGTCAGCACAATTTTTCATAAAGTGAAAAATTTCCACTGCGTATACGCAATATCTATGACGCGCACGTCAGGCAACGCAGCCAGCAGCAAACAGCAAACAGCAAAGTTATGCTGAAGTGTGCCTAAAAGTCGACACAGATTTCACACGCTGCCGCAGGCTCGAGTGGCAGCCATTTTTATAATGGGCTACACGTCGATGCAACAAGTAAAAGTTCGTCCTAAGCTCCTTTGGGTGAATTCTAAAAGCGAAGCGAAGCACGCCGCCACAGCCTCCCACCAAAATGACAGTCATAAAGCGGCACTCGAGGCTCACGAGGCGCACGAGGCACACGAGCCGCTGCCAGACTATAAGGTAAACAGCAAAACCATTGCGCAGCATGTACAGGCATGTTCCATTAATATTTTGACACACTGTTCGCACACGCCAGCAACAATCTATGCCAAACCAAAGCACTGCGGCGGAGCAGCAGTGTGTCAGTGCGACAATGCTTCAGTGCTTCGGAGCGTCGTGTGGGCTTCGGTGCGTGTCGTGCGTTAAGCGCGTGAAATGAATGTGGCCTGGAGCATGGCGGGTGCGTGGGCGTGGACGTGTGTGCGCCCACATTTGAATGAGCGCACTCAGCGCGTAATAAATATAAATAATTGAACTAAATCGCTGCGACAACACTCACATACACCATGCACACACACGCACACACTCACTCGCACATACCACGAACAATGTCCATATGCATACTTGGTGTGCCGAGTGCTTGGCACAACGGTTCAAGTGCAGAGACAACAAAGCGATTGATCATTTAAACCAAACTGCCAAAGGACAAACGCATGCATGGCATGCCTCGGCCCCTCCTGTCCACACTCCCCAACCCAGCCCGAGACATGGCACATGGCAGCAATGACAAATCACATGAAAAAATGGCATTTCCGCTGCGTTACGATTCGTTACGATTCGCTATGATTCGATTCGATTCGATTCAAGTCGAGTCTAGTCGATTGGTTTGCAGCCAAATACTCGTTTATCAAATGAATGTTTATTGTCTGCTCTGATGCTCTTTCGGGTATTTAACTTGGCTTGTCATAATTCAGCGTTACATGTGTGTCTCCCATTGTACGACTATTTGGGGCTTTGTGTGCCCTGCCGATTGCCGATTGCCGACTGTCGACTGCCAACTGCGGACTGTCGATAATCGACAACGGTTTATTAACACATAATGTTTCGTTTGCCACCCTAACAACAACAACAACAGCAACAACAAATAAAACAAAAAATAAAAAATAAAAAAGCAAAACAAATGCTTGGAAGTATATGCTTATGGCATTATCCTTGCTGATCACTCATGTGCTTAGCGACACAGCAGAGCAACAGCAGAGCAACCGCAACAGCGACTTAAATGCTGAACACTGCTTACTTACCGAGTGAGTATACACACATGTGCACAATGCGGACTGAATGTGGCATATCCACACGTACATGTCTGCTTTGGTGAAAGCGCGCTTGTGTGTGTGTGTGCGAGTATGTGTGTGAGTGTCGCTGTTGTTTGTGTTGTTACGGGTGTCGTTGCCGTTAGCGTGCCTATTGATAAATATGTGCGCGCGGTAATAATTAAGCGCTTATGTAGCAAATACCCAAACGATTTACGGCTTAATCAATAAAATTTATTATGTTTATCGGCTTTGTTTGCACCCATGCCAGGCAGCGCCCAGTGCGCAAATGACACACAAAAAAAAAAAAACACCAGACAAACAAACAAACAAACTGAGAGACAGACGCACAGACAGACAGACGCACAGACAAACAGACATACAGACTGTAAGTCAGCAGAGCTGAGGAATCTACGCAAGTGAAAGGGGACCTGAGCCGGGGATTAGTCCTGGCATTTGCTTGAACGCGCTCCACTGGTGCCAGTATCAGAACCAGCGCCGGCACCGGCACCAGCAGCGCAACATGTGCACCGTGGCTTATGCATGTGTGTGTGTGAGTGTGTGTCCTGCGTGGCTGAGTGACTGCTGCTCTACGCAGAAAGTCGTGTGCTCTTGTTATGCAAATATTATATTTTGTTAATTCTAACCTTATTAAGGCGAAAGAAATACCAAAATAATATTTATGATAAAAATTCAATTAGTCCTTCGTTTGATTGGTTTCTGGCTGTGGCAAATTGACGTCTGGCAGCTTAGCATAGCAGGCAGCGTCTTATAAGCTTGCGAAGTTTTCGCAATTTGACACTTTAATACGTTGCCGAACTTGGCTTATGGCTCCTGGCTCATGGTTCTTGGCCTTCGCAGAGAAGTGGAGTGGAGTGGAGTGGAGTGTTATGTTGTGTACATAGACTGCTGACGTCATCAACTTTTAAAGCACTTACCCGCACGCAGTAGGCTGCTAATGTCCTGACGGTGCCCTTTTAAAAGCATCGTAGGGATGTCACTGCACTTCACTCTCCTGTAGCCACTCGCAGGCATGAGCCAGTTACAATAAGGGAAGGATAAGGAACATTTCGTGACTTGCATTTTGTGTGACTGGGGCAAAAAAGGAAAATCTGTTTTATATAATTTAAAATGTCAGACAGGAGTCGGTTCAGCACATAGGCAAAAACTCTAGCAATCGCAAGTTTTTATTCCATATGTGACTTAGGTGAGTAATTCGGATTTATTTTCCATTCATTGGACAAACGATTTGTCACACTCTGAGTGCATGTCAATTAAATATGTGCGTCAGGTACCTTACTTAGTTTTGCTGAATGCTAAGGAAAACTTTTTCTAAAGTTAACTTGTTTATTTTCGATTTATTATTTTCTATTTAATTTAATTTTCGTATTTTTGTTGTTATATCAGAAACGAACAAAAAATAAGTATGAAGAAAGATTAGCAAAGTCATTATTTTATAATTAATTTTAAGTTTCTTAATTCAATATTGAATTCAATATTCGACTTCATTTAGATTTAATGTAGTGCAAATAAATATTTATAAATGAAAAAAAAGTTAACAGAGTACAGAAGAAGCATTTCCGAAAACTGTTGACTTTAAAAATAAAAGTTTTAACCGCGCTGCTGTCTTCAGTATTGAATAACTTTGAAAGTGTTCTGATAACTCATCTTAAAATTCACAAAATTTATTTCGCTTGCATTATAAGTATAACAATCAAATATTGATTTTTTGTGTTGGCTGTTCATATATCTAAATTAGTGTCATAGCAATCCATGCATGTTAAACCAACGCAAGGTCGGCTTCAGTTGAATCCCTCAATTGCAATTCAGGCTGCTACAAATCAGTGACAATACAATATGCAGCAATGATTGTGCGTGCAGAAACTGACAATCCCGCAGCCCTCTTGGTGTGCCATATTGAATATTGTGGCTTGGCAAGTCGTTGCCATGACGCTTGCAGCAACATTTGTGGGGTGCAAAGTAATCACGCGCCTGCAAGCATGCAACACATTTCGAATCAATGCAGGGCACACGCATTGTGATAAATCGAGTATTGGAAATCAGTTTTTAATTAGGCAACATTTCGAAAACCAATTTCAGCTTATAAATATTTGGAACGAGTTCGCAAAATGAAAAATCAATTTCCACTTAACAAATACGCATGTGTGCATGTATATATCTCTAAAATGTTCGGAGAACGTAAAATAATCAAAAAAAAAAAAAAAAAAGGTGAAACAGTTATAGAGACAGATGGTGGTGGCATGGAATTGGTGAGGCTTCGAGTACAGAGCTGCTCGTGCATCGAGAGCCATCATAAAATGTAAGCAAATATTTATGTGCACCACTGGCAACAAAAGGCACCGTAATCCAACCAACAAAAAAAAAAAAAAAACAGAAATTGGCTAATGAAACCACCGAGTGCCGCATTAATTTCATATTTGAAGTGTGTTCATTGTCGGTGGTCTCGCTTTGCGTGGCATTGCGAGGAGTAAAGCGTGTGATTGTGTTGCACTGGAGTGGAGTGTTGTGTAGTGGAGAAGAGTGCATGCGGATGTTGGCAGGCAGCGGAGCATGCAAACATTTTGGTTTGTTCTTTGCTAATCCTTTGCGTTTGACTCATTATGAAAATTGTGCAAATGCCGGATATGCTCCAAAAAAAAATACTTTAAAATCAAAAAAATTAAAACGCCAAACAGAAAATTAAATTACAAATTAAACAATGGCCATGCTCAAAGAGCTCAAACTGCGGGATTATTGATTTTTCGGTTTCGGACCACAAATTAGTCGAAAATTTATTGTTGCATGTGTACTAAATGAAAACCACACAGAACTGGACGCTGTGACAAATTTAATGCCACATCCGTAGCCGTGAGCGTCGCCCCTCCCGTTGCCATTGCCCTTGTCTTTGCATCTGCGGCTCCTTTTGCCTTCGTCTCTGTCTGTGCCAGTGCCAGTGAATTTATTATTTAATTTATTGATTCAAACGGCAATTCATAATCAAAGTAATTACATGGGAAATTAAGTTGATAGCCATGCTGTTGTTGTTGTTATTATTGTTGTTGCACATCAGGCTTATTTTAATAAATTAATTTCGATTGTGCCAGCCGAGCTGTGCGTTATCATTATAAAGTCATTATTTGGCAAAGGTTAAGTTGGAGTGTAATCAAGTGATTTTTATGCCTATCACATACAAGAGCCCCAAGCCCAATCCGCGCTCATGCGCCGGCACGTCGCACACCAACCGGAAACGTCTACGCAGTCGATTCGCAACCACAACGACATCGGCAACGACAACAGACACACGCCATGCCGAGTCGCACGCACCGCTTTTTGTCTAGTGAATCGTTCCTAGAGCCTTGGGCCCTGTGCATAGTGCCTAGCGCCTGGCAACTGTCGGCTGTCGACTGCCGACTGGCGACTGGCGACTGGCTGTCTCCCGCTTGTCTTTGAGTTGTCGTGCAGAATGTATCAGACAGCATTAAATAAGCGATTGACAGTCGCCGCACGTTGTGCCACAAATGGGAAATTATTTTTCCGGCTAATTTGCTGCGAGGACAGTTACATGCTGTTTGACAGCAAACGGCGTGCCAAAGCACAAAAACGCCAAATCAGAGGCCAGAGACCAAAACAAAAACAAAAACAAAAATACAAATAAACTAATCAGTTTAGAGGTTATGTGGAAGTAGCAGCTAATGACCCGCATCCACTTCGCTCTGACTTACAGCCGACGCCAGCACCACAGAGCGCACACCTGCAGATGAGACGGCGTCGCCGGCGGCAGCGTTGTCGAAGGCGCCCGCGCAGAGCCATCACAGCCACCAGACGCACAGTCGCAGCCAGCACCAGGCGGCGGCGCCGGATGAGCTGTCCAACGTCATACTCGACAGCTACGAGACGCAGGAGCCGCACTTCGAGAACACCACCAAACGCGATGTGATCGCCGCCGTCGGCACCACGGCGCGCCTGCACTGCCGCGTGCGCAGCCTGGGCGATCGCGCCGTCTCCTGGATACGGCAGCGCGATCTGCACATACTCACCATCGGCATCATGACCTACACGAATGACCAGCGCTTCCTGGCGCGGCACATCGACAACTCGGACGAGTGGGTGCTGAAGGTGATGTCCGTGCAGCTGCGCGACGCCGGCACCTACGAGTGCCAGGTCTCGACGGAGCCGAAGATCAGCCAGGAGTACCGACTGACCGTAGTGAGTGAGTATCCTCCGTAAGAGCGGCTGGCGCTCAGCTGTTTGCTATGCCAAATTGGCCTCGAATTAATTTCATTACGTTTCGCATAATTTAATTTAATTTCGCTTCGCTTGACTGGGCCAGCGTCGAAGGCACAAATCCTTGCCAATCGCGAGCTCTTCATACAAAGTGGCAGCGACATCAATTTGACGTGCATCGCGCCCCAAGCGCCTGGGCTCTATACACACATGCTGTGGTACAAGGACAGCGAATTGATTAACGATTCACCTCGCGGCGGCATCCGCATCCTCTCCGAGCAGCAGATGAAGACGAGCAACATGGTGATATCGCGTGTGCTGCATGCGGATTCCGGCAACTACACCTGCGTCGCGGATAACTCAAGTGAGTCCCCTGCCCGCACCCGCACACCCGCACACTCGCATACTTACACACACCCAGCCAATCACACACCCACTCACACACACACACACACACCCACCCATTCAATCATCTGCCGCCCATGCCAATCATCTACCGCCACTTGTTGTTCGCTTGCTTGCGGCTGTGTCTGGGTTTTGGTTTCAGTCTGAGTCTGAGTCTGAATCTGAGTTGTCGCGTTGTCGTGTTGCGTCTTGTCGCATCGTGGCATGCGTGTCACGGTGTGTTAATGACGCGCTTGTTTATGCACACATAATTAAATTGTCGTCAATCCCAGCTCAGCTCAGCGCAGCCCAGCTCAGTGCAGTGCAGTCAAATGCGAACGCAACATGGCACATATGCAAACTGCATTGTAATTATTATTTGTTGTAATTGTTGTTTATGTTGTTGCCGTTTGCCACAGATTCCGACAGCGTCTTTGTGCATATCATCAAAAGCGAGCAGCACGCCGCCATGCAACACGAACTCGGCGCACGTCTGCAGGTGCCACGTCTGTTGCTCGTCCTTCTCACGTTTTTTTATGTAAGTACACGCCACGCGAGAGGCGCATCCTGCCTCCAAGCAAGGCACACGTATCTTTAACAATGACTTTCGCACATCGACAGCTTCTAGAACGAGTCGTCAAATGAAATTGGTTTTCCACTGCTGGCTCTGAACTCGCTCAAAACGTTGGAGTATTTTAGTTAATATATGCAAGGAACGAATAGCAAAGGATGGGAGAGGAGCGGCAATGAAACGGAAGCAAAGTATGGGTTAAGTGTAAGGAGAACTCTGCCAAGCAGCTAGGCTAGCATCTAAGCGTAAGTGAGCCTTACTAAGGAGGAGTGCGTGGCCGGGGAGGGTGTGCTGCGTATGCGGGTGAGTAGCGCGCACACACGGCAATTGCCAGCAAATTGTTAATGTCGTCTATTCCCTTCTCATTTCTTTTGTTCTTTGCTCCTCCTTCTCCTTCTTGCATTCTTCTTGCTGCGATTTCTATGCCTCGTGGATGGCGCATGGTGGATGCAGTGCGTGTGTTGGCTGCATACTGTGCGCACGCTCCTGTGCATCCGTTTGCCAAGCATCGCCGCACATGGCCCGCCGTGGAAATGTCGGCTAAACAAGAACCCACATTAGCAAATAACAACACAAATAATAAAATAATTAAATTAGAATTACTTAGGCTTAAGTCCTCGTACGAGGACGAGTGCGACTGCGAGTGCGAGTGCCAGGGCGACCATTGCCGGCCTGCTGCTGGCTGGTGCTGAAGCGGACCTCGCATTTTATCGCGTATACTCACTCGTACGCTCGTATACATATTGCATTGTATGTATGTGTGCAATAAGTACAGTTACGTTTAATCGCATAATAAAAACTCGGATAATGTATGTATATGCGTGCACAAGAGACTTGATTCCATAATTGCTGTTCGTAATACGATTTTAATTAAGCATTTTTGTTATTATTATTTTTTTTCTTTTTTATTTTCTAATTTGATTTTCCACACAACCTTCATTTCGTACCTATTCACATTGGTTTTGAGTAATGCTCCTACAGCGGTAAACGAATTCAGTTCGTTCCTGCGTGAAGTTCACCCGCTCTAGTCCCAACCGAACGCGTTTGTAAATACTTCATTTGTAGTTAGATTTTAAGTATTTTTGTACGTAAATCAAGTGTAAGAGAAATAAGAATCGTAAGTCTAAGCAAACATTTTAAAATCAAAAACAAATCAAAATCTTGTAAATACGAAACAAAAACAAATACTAAAATATAAAAACCAAAATATGTCTATAGCAAAAATAAAATCAACAACAAAAACAAAAAGACGAGATAAAATAAACGCATAAATGTAAAAAATATTAAACTGTGCCTTTCGTTGCCCTTCTCAGCCAACAGCTCGGGGTCGAGCAGTCGCCAGCACGTTAGCCAGGCAATTAGGCAGTTGTGCCGCTGTGGAGCCGTGTAGCTGCTGGTAAGTGTTGCATACATTTGGGCGAAGCTTGAGGCTTGTGTGCGAACGCATATTAAAATTGAAAAATTCATCTCATTTTCTTCCATACTTCAACACATACTTTGAATTTCTCCTCTCTCTCAGCACAATCAGGTTACCTACATCCTTATTCATAGCTGAGTCGTTGCTGTTATGCAACACAAAAAGCTGAACTGAGAAACACCCCACATGTGCGTATTTGTTACATTGCATAAGCGAATCTTAATACTCTTATACCCAACTGAACTCTGACACCCAATCATCGGCATAACTGATACACTGATAAACAGCTTTAGACAGCCATCCGAGTTTCGAAAAATATAAAATCCCCTCTTACTGAGCATGCTTAGTAAGCAAGTTTTTGAAAGAATGAAATATTAAAATTGTTCGAAGTATGTTTTTGAATACGATTTCACAATTGAGCTATTTCGTTATTAAGCAAATTTTTCGCAAAAATTCCCCACTTGTACAAAGTTTTACTGCTCAAATATTATTCAAATGCAAAAATGTTTGAATTGGATTTTAGCTTGCAATTGCCAAATTTGGGCAAATGTGCGTGCAACTAATTAATTAGTTTTTTCAAATAATAAACTAAACAAAAATAAATAAAAAAAAAAAAATGGAGAAAAACATATAAAATCAAAAACATTGTGAGTTAGCACGCATCTAAATGAATATTAAATCAATAATTAAACTAGACCAACAACATTATAAATGAAATTTTCATATTGCAAACAAAAATAGTTGCAAATGATAATAGACTTAAATCATATGCATATGCGTAAGTGCTCCTGTGTGTGTGTGTGTGTATGTGTGTGCGGTTCGCTAATTAGGCAAGGCCAAATGCACTTTGATTGTAAGCAAACTTGCGCAGCTCGGGTTATGCGTAATGCAGCATAAATTGCAAATATAAGCATAGCAAAAAGCACAAATAACAACAGCACCAACAACAACAACAACAACAACAACAACAGCAGCAACAGCAACAACATCGATAATGATAATCATGATTGTAAATTAAATAATTTTATATAAAGTAATTAAGCAAAAGCATCTGAATAATGTGCGGAGCAATGCCAATTACAAATGTAATTACAATTATTGTTGCTGCGATAGGATCAACCGTCAACGCTGAAGCCACATTACCCAAGCATACACACACACAATACACACAGTACACACACCAACACACACAAGCAGACACGCACACGCGCAAGCCAAGAATGATGGCAAAAAGAACGTAATAAATTTTGATAAATTAAACAAACCGTAGGCAGACGCGCAACTCGCATTCAGCAATCGAACGGAAATTAAATTTAAATGCAAATGATTGATGATTGATGATTGTTCGCATAATGCAATGATACACGTGGGCAGGGCCACACGAGCATGAATGAACGATCTGCGGTTGGCACGTCATCGGAGTGGGAGTGGACTTGGCCCACAGCCCACAGGCAGCAATCAGCAGTGCAAGGTGCTACCAGAATATGGGGGTGGGGATATGGGCAGAGGGGTGGCCCGTTGTGCAGGCTGGCAAATTAATTGCCAATTTGCAGCTGGCAGGCCAGGAGCAATGTGAATGGAAATGGAAATGGTCTGTCGTTGCTCATTAGTTGGGGCAAAGCAAGAAATTATAAAATGCACAGGCAAATGCACCTGCGCACTTATGTTTGCACAATGCACTAAATACCAATTGCGACAACAACAAAAACAACAACAACAACAATGACATCAATGACAACAACCACAGAGCACTCATGGCAGCATCCTAATTGTTTCTGAAAAACAAACCACAGACCGCATGCATGTCCATTTGTGTCTTAACCGCATCCTTGATAAATATAAATGCACAGCCCCAAAAAAGCATTTCGACTCGCACACTCACTCACGCACGCACGCACTTACACGTACACAAGATTGGTACTCGACTGCAGCGTCTCTCTTGGCCACGGCGCCGTTGAGCCATGGCTTGCATCTGAAGTAACTGAGTGTTTGGTTTTGCTTAGTTGCTTAGTGCGACGAGTGTCAGTGTGGCCCTGAATATTGGAGTGTGCTTAGCTGCGCATGCATTTTTAAAACGTGTGAAATCGTGTGCTAACTTGTGTACGAGTATGAATGCCACAACAGCATCAGCATACAGCAGCCGAGCAGCCGGTAGCCGGCGGCCAACAGCTAACGGAGGTCGGCAGATGGAGGATGGAGGGGGAGGCAGTGTGTGCCAGTAAAGGCTCGTTGCCACTCTCTTGGTACTTAGGTAACGTATAAACTGCACGAAAAAAGGGAAACGGAAACGGAAAAGAGAAAAATGAAGAAGAGTTGTCCACATACAAACTTTCGCACTGAATTGTGAAGTGTGTGTATTGCTTTTTCTGCTTTTGCTGCTTTTGTGCTGCTGTGCAGTGGAGTGCAGTGCAATCGGACTGTAGTTCACTTGAGTTGAGTTCAGTTGAGCTGAGCTCGGCTGAGTTTGTTGTTTGCGGTTATGCTGGGCGTATGAGTAATAAAAACCAAAAACCAAATTTATTTAAACATCATGCTCATAAATATGCTAAAAACAAAACAATACAAAAACAAACAACAAAAACCGAAAAGAGAAAAACGAAAATAAAGAAGAGTGTAATTGGCACACTCCCAAGCCACACGGCTGTGAATGAGTGTGTGTGTGAGTGTGTGTGTGTGTGTGTGTGTGTGTGAGTGTCTGCAAATAAATCATGAAAATTGTCGAGCAGTTGGAGCACTCGGGCGCAGTTAAATAATGACTCAATGCTGAAATAAATTAATACAAATTGCGGTTGTCAAAGTAAACAAGAATTATATGGAGCAGGCAGCATTTTTATCGTGTTTATTTCGTCAAACAATTCAATTAAAATAATTTAAAACGGGCGCGTTCCGGCCGACCACAAAGGCGTCTCCAACGTCGCGATTAAGGCAGGCAAGCGGAAGTTGCCTCTGCCCACCTACACACCACACCACACCACACCACACCACGCTGCCCCGGCCCATGTTCACTTGCTGTTAATAGTGTGTTTTAGTTGTCCTGTGGCGAGTGAATCCGATAACGCAAATGCTTCCTTACTCGGCTGAGTCTATTCGCGTAACTCGCTGCCTGTCGTTGCGTCTGGCTGCCTGTCTGGCTGCCTCTTTGGCTGTCTGTCCGTCTGTCTGTCTGCCTGCCTGCCTCCGTGCTGCTTGGGCTGTGCTTGGAACAGTCTCGCTTCGGCGCTCACTCATAAATTGTCCAACAAGAAATAAATCACACTCAGCGCTGAGACGTTGTCAGTAACAAATCATGCTCAATGCGTTTGCAACTTGTTTACGATTTCACTCATGCCAAGTAATGTGCAGACAGTCGCTGAGCAACAATGAACGGCTGCCCGTGTCCTGCGAGCTGGTGACGGCGTGTGCCTGTGTGCGTGTGTGTGTGTGTCTGTGTGTTTGCGTCTCGTTGGTGTCGTAAGTTTTCTAATATGGCTTGCGGCGTTGCGTTTCGTTTGGCTTGGTTTGCTTTGGTTTTCTTTTCTGGCTGTTGCAAACATGGCAAACAGGAAGCCATCGGGTGACACTACACCGGAAGTGACTGCGTGCCGAGCTTAGTCGAGTCGAGTTGAGTCGAGTCGCGTCGTGTTCATGTGCGTCCTTAAACTTGACAAATTGTGGGCGTGTTCGTTAGCATAATGATACACAGCTCGATGACAATAACAACATGATGAAGACAACAAATTAAACATTTGAAAATGTTCTATACATTTTCCATGCCTGGTCCTTGGCAGTTTTTGTTGCCATCGCAAAATTATGTTTAATGACTGCGAATTTATCATCGAGGTTCATCGCATTCGGTAAAAATGCTAATTTGCCGAAGTGTTCAAAATTATTGCTCCTGCGAAATGAGCGAAGGCTGCGTACGGGTACATATGCCGGATTGACACTGGCTCCTGCAATACAACTAACTTTGCAACACCAACAACCCCAACACCAAAAACAACACACAAGCAAAGCTCACTCAAAACAATTTCGAAACGCATCCTTCACAGATAAATGCTTAATATGCGCAAAACACTTTAACTGGGGCTCGGGTAGGAGTGTGTTAAGGTACCGGCAACGTATGCTGAGCCCACATTTGCTGGTTTGAGTGCTACAGGGTCGGAGTGCTGTGTAGTGTTTGTGTGTGAGTGAGTGTGTGTGTGTTTGTGTTGAGAAACAGACGGTTTTGCTTGTACAGTTTTTGAGTTGGGTTCCTGCTTCTGCTTAGCAACCAAACCGAAGGAGAAACATGAGAAATGTGAAGATGTTGGCATAAATTTAAATGCCAGATGAAATCGATACTAAGCAGGATAAGTCTTTAAGGAGCGTCTTGCGAAATTGCTTAAATGCTGTGAAGTTGCTCTCTGGTTTTTGTGAGTTCAATTTCCATTCATGAATTGGCATGCTCGGCAAAAATGACGTTAAGTATTGATTGGCTGTTAGATGAAAGTTTCGATTCCTTTTTTTTTTTTCTTATTTATTGTTTTAATTTATGTTTTATTAATTCGTTTTCACTTTTTTCTTAATTAGTTGTGACTGAGCAATTGATGGCTGTTTACTTTCCATTGATTGGGGTTGCGACATTTCCGCATTAACTCTTGACTCTTGTCAATAATGTTGGCTCTGTGTTGGCCCTTTTCTATTTGGCATCTTGATTAAATCGCCCACGCTCTGCACGTTGTAGCCAATTGGCCTGACACTCTTTTAAAAATTTGCTTAAGGACCCTAACTGACAGATGCTTACAGGCCGCAGCTGGCGTCCCTGCTCCACATCATTTGCTCTCTTGACTTGTTTGCCGTTGCGATTTTCGGTGTTTTCGGCGCTTTGCTTTCTGGCCCACGCTCGATTGGGTTTGGTTGATACTTTTTTATTGATGTTGACAACTGCCCTCCCATTGCTTACCTGCGACTTGGGCGATTAAGTAATCTCAAGGTTATTTCATTACTAAATGTTGTCTCCTTTCTTTTAAAATGCTTTTTGTGCTTCAGAGCTGATGTGTGTGCGGCACAGTAAACCACAATCAGTCAATGACCAAGCTGGCGCCGACGTTAGGCACTGATTGGTTGTTTCTTCTCGCTGCCTGCCTTGTGCTTGGACCAGTGATTATTAGGCTGACAGCCAGGGCAATGCATGTAATAATCCAACCCAATCCAAGCTACATGTCGCAGTGCGCTCACTTCCTTTGTCATGACAAATGTGCGTTTGCCTTATCACTGCCATCACTGGCGCAACACAGCGACTGTCTGGACCATGGAGCCTCTGCCGGGCAAGCAGCTTACGAAAGTGCCAGATGACAAATGGGCCACCATGTTAAGCTGTTAATGTGTGTGTGTGCGTGTGAGTGTGTGTGTGTGTGAGTGAAGCACTTAAGTGCGATATCAGTTAAGCACACGGCTTAGCCCTGCTGTGCCTAATTGAGTGCTAATGATGCTGACTGTGAACAGTGTAGGGTATCAGTCTCGAAGCAACTCTCTTCGACCGCCTGAGGCCTAAAAGCAATAGGGATATTTGCCATTTAATTGTTCTACGTGCTGTTGCTGTTATTGTTGTTGTTGTTTTTATAGTTGTTGTAGTTGTTGTTGTTGAGTGTTTACATAAATTAAAAACGATAAATCATTTGCATTGCATTATTGCCCCATACGCTGCGCACGTTTCATCGCCAACAATTTGTTATTGGGTGCTTTTAGTCCTGTTTCAAGCATCCGTTGTTTGCCTAATACTTTCTTCTGCTGCTGCGGCCGCTTCTTCTTCATCATCTTTGTCTTTCGTGTTTCATGTTTCGTGTTCTTGTTCTTCTCTTACTTAAATAAAACATAAAATTTATAAAATATTCAACTGCAGCAGCAGCAACACCAATACAAGCAACAGCAGCAGGAGCAGCAGGAACAGAAGCAGCAGCCGCATTTCACTGCAACATGAATGCAACACAATGTGCATGTTAAACCTCCGCCCCCACCTCTGCCTCCAACCACCGCATTCACCCATAAGCAGTTGCCAGAGCGTGCCCCGTGTGCCATTGGCTGGCTGCGTTTGTGGCTGGCGCCGTGTTAGTTGCAAAAGAGCAACTTGGCTGCCGGGGCAGTGGGGGCAGGGGAGCGAAGGAAATATTGTTTTGAACAATTTATCATTTTTAGTGGGCGTCGCATTCCGAGGGTTCTTACACGTTCGTATATCCGTACTTTTGCTTGTTGGCATTGGCGTTTGCATTGCTCTGCTTTTTTATTTTTTGTTTTTTTTTTTTGTTCTTGCCGTTGTTGTTGTTGTTAGTGTTGTGTATTTGTTTGTTTGTTGTATGCTGGTAATACGAGTCTTAAACGCAATCTTAGATGCTGCAAAGTTCTCGCACAAAAGTGCAATAAGGATGTTATTTTTAGTGCCACAATTTATAGCCTTGGCAGCGCTGCCTAAGCCACAGTAGGAGCAGCTACAACGCAAAGGCTCAAGGACGGGCGAAGCCGAGCGGCGGCAGAGGAAACTGCAGTGCGCAGAACAATGCATGCAAAATTAAATAAAAGTTAAGCGAAATCCGCAAAGTTTTAAACAAATAACATTAATGTGCTGCGGTTCACTTTGGTTCGGTTAGGTGTGATGTGGCCTGGGACGGGCAGCGTTTGTGGTGCGGTGGGCGTTGAATGCCGTATGCAAAGCACATGCGATGCGTGCAGCATCTTGTTGCTCCTGTGCTATGCGTTTTGTTTGCTATTGTTGTTGTTGTTCTTGCTATTGCAATTTGCCATTGAGTGCATTACGTATACGCAGTGCGTTCGTCTGTAAATGCGCTTAGCATACTTTCACCTCGCTTTGGTTTTGCTCGGCATTGCTTTGCTCTGCTTTGCTTGAATATGCTCAAAGTTGTTTACAAGCCCAGCACAAAATGGCGCCTTGAGCTTCAATTTGTTTTTGTTTTCACCTGCGGGGGCCACTTGAGTAGTGCGTATGCGTATATCGCATTCGCTTACAAATGCACTCCATTCCACTTCACTCCAACAGCCTGCTGTGTGTGGCATTGTGCATGTGTGTGTGTGTGTGTGTATGTTGATTTGTTTATTAATTCGTCAAACATTTGCAAATCAAATAAACGCACACAAAGAACCTCAAACAGATTCAACCGAATTGTATGGTTCACCTTGGGCAACAGTTTTGTTTGCTCAGAGGAAGTAAAATGTCCTGTGCGTCCGTTTATTTGTTGCTGTCTTGCGGCAGGACATCATTTCTTAAAGGCGTTTGCTGCTGGTTATGTGTCAACATATCTGCCGTTTATGCTGCTGCTGCTGCGGTTGTTTTTGCTGTTGTTTATGCTATAATTATTTTGTTTGCTTAGTTATTCTGTCATGTTCATGGCTGTTTACGGATGCGAGCTGCTTGCCGATGTTTATTAGCTTCGTAAGTCAGTTGCAATTGCTAATATTAAATTCCAAGTAATATAATGACGACGTTGAAGGGTTTTGGCATTGAAATGGTTCATTTGTATGTCATGTGGCAAACGCACAAAGGCAGACATTGGCTCTTTTTCCGAGAATGTCTGCCTTTGACTTTGCTGCCTTTGTGGTCCTTTCATTAAACGAATCTGCAAATGCTGTCATTAAGCCAACAAAAAAAAAGCGGCCAGCACAAGCTACAGCTGCTGCATTCCATTTTCATTTGATTTCATTTTCATTGCCATTATCCGAGTAAATGTGCCCAGCAATGTCCGAAAGTCCACAAGTTTCTGCGAATAACTGCGTGCCTGCTGTGCGAATCAAAGCCAAAGCCGAAGGCACAACACACACCACAAACGCGCAAACATGCCAAGACGACCGTCCCGCACCACCCAATCGACGTCCGAGTTCGTGCTCAAGTTCACACTCGCACCGTCATTTCTACCCCCGGCGATGCCAACACCAGCGTCAATACCTTAGGCTTCACATTCTCCAATTGTGCGCTTCCTTCGCTGCTTCCGTTCGCCATAAAAACGAAATTACATGAAATGCATCGATACGCAGTTAAAGTCATGGACCTGAACGTGAGTGTGGGTGTGGGTGTGTGTGTGGCATAGGCGCACAGGACACGCACATCGCTGCCTCGTCATTATGCAGTTGTCGCAGCTAGCGTCGCTTTTCCGCTTTTCGATTTCTCCTCCACAAATCCGCTTCGGCTTTGCAACATCCGACTTCCGCCATCATTAATCATTGATTATGGATGTGGCGAATCGTGAACAGTGTTAACGCAACAATTGCCAGCCTGACATGTGGACTGGGCAGGCATCTCTCTTACTCCACACGCGCACCGAAGCAACAGGACATCGCAATGTGAGCGAACAAAATTAAAATTGCAGAGCGAGTCATGGCCAACAACTCGCCAACATTGACCGTTTCGCTTGCGTTATTTGCATTTGAGCAGCTAACACCTTCGACGTCGCCAACGACGGCTTAAGTAAGCGGACCAATTCCCAATGCCGTGCAGCCCATAGCTCAACGCCGAATGCCCAAAGTCAACAGTTGCCGAGTTTCTTAATCAAATTGTGATGATGCTCAAAAGTTATTATAAATTCAATTCCATTTCCGAGTTAGCTTCACGGACTGGCTCTGCTTTGGCCCTGGCCGCAACTGTCCTAAGCTTAGCCACGCGCCAACCGTGAAAGAAAACAAAAGTAGATGAGCTTTCGGCATTTGACCAGCGGCTGCTTTTGTGGCTGTGACTGGGAGGCTGACTGGGTTGCCGAGTGGATGCCTGACAGGTTGGCTGACTGGTGGCTGAGTGGTGGCCCGCGCATTGAAATTAATAAATGTTAAAAGGCTACTTATGCGCGCATTGTTAAAAAATCCCAGCAGTAATTTCGAAATTGACTCTGCGAAAAACAGAAAAGAAAACGACACAGAGACCACCACTCGAAATACCAACCTTCGAGTAGGATGAAGGATGATGATGTGGCTGAATTGAAGCTCAAGCTGAAACCGTAATGAAGCGTGCGTCCCTGGACAGTGTCCATTGTTATCAAAAATCATTGAGCTCAAATCAAAACGCAAAACTGCAAGAAAATAATATGAAAAAAACAAAAAAAAAAAAAATACAATAAAAAACAAAAAAGAAAAAATGAATTGTGTAAAATATCCAACGACATCATGGCATGACTGTTCGAGTGAATAAGCGAATGAATAAATGGCTGCTCCTAAGTGGAAGCACAACCATTGCACAAATAACACGAAAAAGGAAAAAGAAACAAAAAACTAACAAAAAAGAAAATGAAATCATAAAAAAATTAAAGGTAACGAAATCTGTTGCGCTGTCAGTAACAGTATCAGCATCAGCACGAGCACGAGCACGAGCAGCAGCAACAGCAGAGGCAAGACTTAGCAAAGGGAGCGGCAAGGGAAGGGGAAGTGAACAACAACCACAATAAAAGCAACAGCGGATGACGGTGACAGCCAAGGCCCGTGTTCAGCGAATGGTATTCAACACTGCGGCGCGCAAAGGTGACTCGTGTCGGATGGGACTAAACTCGCTTGAGTTGCGTCGCGCACCGCTGGCGCACACTGGCAGCGTATGCCACGGTGCGAGCACGTTGAGCCAAGCGTTCAGTAAAATGTTGCAAAATATTTTGTGAACAATTTCGTTTCAGTTCCATGACAGGGCTACACTCCTGGCACATGGCTTTTGTAACACGGCGAAAGCGAAGCTACACAGTCGGTTAATTGCAACGAAATAACGCTATGACCTTTGCTTAAAAACTGCATATTACCTACAAGCTGACAAATCATTAGGGCGCCGCTATGTGAGGCACTGAGTGTAAATATTTATTGAGCGATCCCACAAATGCCAACTAAAAGAATGGTCTTCTTTCTTTTCTCCAGGTTTGAAATCATTTCTCAACCATTTTTGATGTGTTAACATCTTTATTTGCGGTAAAGTGAATCCGAAATTTAATGCATACTATAATAGAAAAAGCGTAAGATTTTCGCATACTATGATAGCGTAAGTTTTGTTGCTAAAAGGTAAACAAATGTGTGGTTGTTGTACAACAATTAAATCTGTGTGCAAATACGTGAGCCGTATGAGATGGTGTATGTGCGGCATCTGATAACAAACTGGCATAGCAGCTGGTATTACTTTATTTCAGAATAGGCAGCACCTAAAGTAAATACTTAGAGTATTGCCAAACTGAAAAGAGGAGGAAGCACGAGCAAGCCAAACCGCCAGGGCTGTATTGAATGTGGTAGAAAATTAAATAAACAAAAATGTTGATATATTTTTTGAAGTAATACTTCTTATGGGACGTCTGAGATTAAAAAAAGCTTAAAGAGTTAGAGATTGCAGTATTTGATTCATTCAATTCAGATGTTGATTATTTTCAATGAGTAATAATGAAACGAATAGTAATCTTATGTTTTGATAAATTTCAATGTCACCAACCTTAAAGTTTCCAAAAAAGACCACATCCATAGTTTTAAATGTTTTCCAACGCTGTTCAAAACGAGGTTCAATTTTTTATAAGAATGATAACACATCTCCCCTGTGTACAGAGTTCATATTTTTTTCTATGTATGAGAACTGCAATTATGTGTCGCTATAGCTGGACGCAGTTGTTTTTTTTTTTCGTGTTTTCTATAAATTCTTTGCTGAGATTGCACAGTGCATATGAAGAATCAAGGCCAGGTGAGTAGATGACACAGACAGCAGGAGAAGCAGGAGCCGCGGCAGACGCTTAGCGAAGCTTTGCAAGTTAGCAGCACGAACAGCTTCCGTTAATCTCAGCAAGTTGACCATAGCGTCCTTGGCTGCTCGTGTTGAGCAGATCAACGCGGATTTGTTGCTACGCTTCACTTGCGCCGTATGTTGACTTGTTATCACGAGAATTGTCAACGTTTGCTTTAATAAATGGGCCAAGAGAAAGTTGAACGTGGCCACCATTTCGGCAAAGGATAAAGGCAATGACTACTGCTGCCACGAAATTCTCTCGCTTGCTACATTATTGCCAATGCCGAACTTCATTAGCCACACTAAATTAGTATCCAGTATATGGCACGACGTGTCCTCTTACCTGTGCCAACAATGCAGACGAGAACAATGGCAATGGCAGCCACGACGACAGCCAGCACAGCAGCGACAAGCCGCAGCCATGCCCACCGTGCTCACCACGCCCACATACTTGCAGCCCATTCACTGCTGCTGCTGATGTTGTTGGTGTTGCTGTTGTTGTTTTATTGCCACTTCCTAAGCGAGCCATTCCAGTAATTTGGAAAGTTCTAATTCTGCCGGCTGCTGCGGCATGTGTTAGCAGGGCGCCCTGCTCGCAGTTGGCACA
Source organism: Stegana nigrithorax (assembly GCA_037044495.1). Lineage (NCBI taxonomy): Eukaryota > Metazoa > Arthropoda > Insecta > Diptera > Drosophilidae > Stegana > Stegana nigrithorax. The sequence continues at coordinate 72,828 of JBAMBQ010004233.1, forward strand.
CTTGGCCATTAAAAGTTTCCCATTAGTGAATTCGGATTAAAACGTGTGCGTTGTAACTTTTAAATTAAACGTTTCAACTGCTGCGCTTAGTTTAACATAAACCGAGGCAAAGTGCGCAGGAGTAATGTACTTTCAGTGTGTATGCGTGTGAGTGCGTGCATGAAGCTGCAGCAGGGTGACGTGCCACATCGTGAACTGGTCCAGGTCCTGGCAGACAGACGCTGCACGCAGTGTAAGCCAAACATTTTGGCAGTCGGTGACAGAAGTTGATAATCAAAGTTGAGAAACTGTTGCACGCAGAGCCACGTCTAGCCGAGTTGAGTCTGCAACAGCGCAAAAATGCTCCGGTACACGGGGCGAATGAAGTGCAGCGCATACGCTAGAGTGCTGTGGGCCGGACTTTGCTTATCGACTGCCTCTGCCAGCGTCAATGACACTTTTGTAATAGATTTCCTTTTCTCTGTGCGAGTTGCGTACAATAAATAATTGATTTCTCTCAGTGTACTGTATGGTGCGTTGCGATGAGTGCTTGACGGGGCTCGCACGAGTCTAAACTGCAAATTGAGTTTGCGACCCTTGCACGCATGTCCTCATATCTCCATGTCCTTGCTAGCACTTCATCAGCGCTGTCTTCGCTTGCCTTGCATTCGTTGGTTCGTTCATTCGTTCGCTACATTGTCAAACTGTCAGCATTGTGTCATAATATGTTATCAAAACTGGCGACGTCACACGGCGCTGCTGGAATAAAACCAACGAACGTACAAATGGGTGAGCATGCTCTGCTGCACTGCGACAGCTGCAGTCGGGGAAACGACAGAAAACAGGAAAAAGAGAATAGAGGTGGCCGAGCAAACCAGAGCAGAAATAGGCGACAGCGAGCATATCGAAGTCGGAAAAATTCCAATAAAGTGTAATGTCGGATAAGCTTTGGTATGCAACGCAGACGAGGGTTAGCGTGGAAAGAATCAAAGGAGACGACAAGCTGCATAAACTTCGCTGCTTGTCTTTGCTACTAACTTTCCTTCTTTTTGACTCGTGTTTACTTTCTCTTGCCCTGGCTAACATTCTTCATTCTCTCCACCCAAATTTTTATCTTGCATTGCGTCAAAGATGGAAACTTTAATCGAGTGGTTACATACTTATGCGAATATGCGCGCTTCATGTGCAAATTTAGTTTGGTGAGCGAACTGCTGCAAGCAGCCAGCCGCCAACAGGCAACGACCAACTTCGTATTCAATTGCACTGCAAGAAAAGTGTAACCAAAACGCAAGGCTACACGATCAAGAGGCAACGCATTGTGCAGAAGAGGCTTCAGAGTTCCGCGTGTGTAGGCTGATGCTACAAAGGCAGAGTCGAAGGCATCCATCGGCACGCAACGATTGTTGTTGGCTCTTGTTTCTTGCGTTTGCTGCTTTCATGCTTGCAGCGGTTATTGTTGTTGTCAGTACTGTGTATATTGTTGGTGATGTTAGCGTGGAAGCACTTTTTAGTCGCTTCACTATTATAATTACGCTTCACAGTGCGAAGGATTGTGGTGGGGATCAAAGCGAAGGCGTGGGGCAGTTACTAAGGCAGCTCGCTGGCAGTCTGCATTCTGCAGTAATGAAATTATGCAAAAACCACATTCATTTCTATTTCATTTGGTTGTCGGTTTACTTCCCCATTTACTTCGTGCAGTTAAGCCATTAAAAACGTATAGAAACAAAAAGGCACCACCACCACCAACAACAACAACAACAACAACAACAATAGAAAAGAAAACAAAAGCCACAAAAACAAACACGGCTAACAATGGCCAAGAAATAACGCCACCAACAACAACAACACACAATGACGTTGTTGCTGCCGTTGTTGGCTTTCATGATGCTTGCAAATATCGGCAACAACCATGAACTACTCCTCTTACCGCGCCTCTATAGATCCGCCAGATGTGCGCTTTCAGTGCGCTGAGCCACCTTTTGCTTGTATGCGAGTCTATTTTGTGAGTGTGCCATTTGTTGTTTGTTGTTTGTTGTCGTTGCTATTGTTGTTTATATTAGTTTGCTTTCATTTTACAAACTACTTGCCGCTGTTGTTGTTGTCTTTGTTGTCGTTACCGCGTCCTTTGCCCAGAGAGTACGCAATTGAGGCCTACAGGGGCAATTTAATGCAGCCATACACAAAAGTGTAATTCAATTCAAGGATACGAACAGAAAGCGGATTTTCGTTATAACTTTGTGTGTTTTACATTTGCTTTTCATTTTCCTTTACTTCCTACACTCAGACTCGTGCATTTACTGTGCTTCTGTAAATGTGAAACGTTTCTTTGACAGAGTTGCCGAAGAAACAAAACATGAAAAATCAAGAGAAGTATTCGTTCCAAGTTGGACACACTTGCATGCGTATCCGGTGAGCTTTGATCACGTTTGCCTTTAGGTGTTTTCAGCTGCATGCATGCAAATGGCTTTCAACATTGCATGCGAATATTCGGCACAACTGCCAGGATAGTGAATGTCGGCATGATGCACAAATTCTACTGCCCACAATTATTTGCCTAACAGCAAATTCTTTAAGAACAATGACTTTATGAACATACAGAGAAAAGCAAAGCACGTCGTCATAATTCACAAAACGTAGGAAGTCGACAGTAATGGATACTACGGATGCCTGTGCGTTCAAAAGAATAATAGAAAAGTCAATGAAATTTAAGCGGCATTTATAATTTTTCTACCATTTTCTTTTATTTAATTAATTAAAAAAATAGCTACGGTTGAGTTTTTTGCATAGCAGCATTAGAAAATCGGCTTGGGGCTACTGCAGGGAGAAAATAAAAATGAAGTTTAGTGCCTAAGCCGCTGCTTTATCGGCATTTAAGCTCTTTCGGTGTAATATGATTACTGATTAGATTCGCGTGCGTATGCGTAATTTAATGTGTATGCGACTTTCGGGGAAATTTATTTCTTATCCGCATCATTCCGCATAAGCAAATAAACATATACAACACGCATTGCCTGTGTCGTTTATATTAATACATAAATTGAAATTTATATGCTCGAATTTCTAACATTTTTGCCAACGCTTGGCACCGACACCGGCTCCGCAGCGGCACCGGCACGCGCAGCAAAGTGTAATGTGCGCAAATCCGCAGGTGACACACTCGCACAGCGAATGCTCATGGCGCAGGCAATTGACGTGGCATACCAACGTGAACCCACATACACCGCATACACACACACACACTTACATACGCATTCCACACACCCATGCTATGCATAACCTTTGCTCATTTGCGACAACCCATGGCAGCTCCAAGTTGATACAAGTCGAGTCGAGTCGCGTCGAGTTGAGCCGAGTCGAGTCAAGCTACGCCAGGAGGCCAGGCCAATCCGAGTCATGCCGACGACATCGGCCGTTAGACAGATAAATAGAAAAAATAAAGCGATTAGTGATTAATGGCTCGACTGTCGTATAAAACATTTATTTGTGTAATATGCCGCAAAGTCAACACGCCAAATGCCAATGAGTCGCGGATGCTCTGGGGCAGGCGGCAATCGGCAATCGGCAGTGGCAGCCAGCAGAGCCAGCCACCGTCAACCGGCAACCGGCAACCGTCGGTGACTGAGTGCCAAGGCGCGTCGCTATTTCTGGCAACTGCTCGGGTTCAGTGTCTGGGTCTGAGTGCTTTTCGTTGTTATTACGGTGCATGGAGAAAAACAAGAATGTCAAAGGCACAAGCATTAGAAAAAGCTGCGCATTAAAAAAAAAGTAAGTAAGGAAAAGTAAGGCAAAAACACAACAGCTGGCAGTGGAAATTACTTGCGTTGAGAAAACCGGAAAACAGAAGAAAGCCAAAACGAAAACGAAAAAATAAAAGGACCAAATGAATGAAGAATTTTTTCGCATAGAAATATGTCGCACATGAGCATGAATAAATTATTTGGCATGCATTTGGCAAACTTTTGCATCGCATCGCATAGCCGACCCTCCCTCGCACGTCCCTGTCACTGAGGGATGCTGTACTAGGTTTTGATGGAAGTGTAAACGCATCACTTGTCAAACATGTACTCAGTCGATGGCATGCGTACATAGCCAGCAGCCAGCAGGAGGCAGCAGCCAGGATGCAGGAGCCACCAGCCAGCAAGTGACTGTCTTTGGCATCCACTCTTCACGCTGCGACTGTCGAGTGTTTACGACTGCGGCCACTTAAAGGAGCCACAGGGACGCGCGTCAGCACAACTGGCGGCACACAATCATGTGAGTGTGCGAGCATAGCTGGCAAGCGGAGCGATTGGACGCATGTCCTTTAGCCGCACAGTTGAATGCTTAAGTAATTAAATTCGTTTGCGGCGGCATATTTCAAATCAATTCAATTAAATTGTCCCAAAATAGGTGCCACGGGATGAACCGGCCATCCGGGCAGCGAGGGCCGTTGAGTCAAAAGTACGCTCATTAATTTCGATAACGAAATCGTTTCGACATTTCTTCGTGTCTATACGCTTGGGTATGTTTTGGCGTTGAGAAAGAGAATTTTGTGCTTAGATCAAAAGCACCGCAGGCACTTCAATCAATTTTTGCAAATCTTTATAAATGAAGTGACGCCCGAAGGTAGCCAAAAAAAAAAAAAAAAAACTAACAAACAACACACACACACGAACAGCAACAACAACACTAGCAGCACTATACAGCAAGACAAACCTGCGTACACAGCGGCAATACCAGCAACAGCAACAACAACAACAACAAGAGTGAAAGCGTGAAAGGAAAACAAGCCAAAGACGTTTTTGATATTGTTTTGGCCGTTGTAAGCAACAGGCCAACAGGCAGCTTTGCGATATGCCTGAGTTCTACTTTTTCTTCTTCGTTTCTCTATATTCTTCTTTTTTTCGAACTTGTTTTGCACATTTGCCACTCATGCTAACAAGCAAGCAGGCGAGAGGACCCAGGGAAGCAAGCAACAAGACGAGGGCGCCACGTCGGAGGCTGACAAACAGACGTACATACGAATAAGCCTGGAGGCCTGCAGTTCAAGGTACAAAAATATTTGACAAACTGTGCTAGGCACGACCGGCACGAAGCGGATGAGAGGGGCGAAGTGCGAATGCGTTGACACAATGAGCAGAGGACTTGATACCAAATCAATTTACTAAATGCAAAAAGAAATACGAGTAGGGAAAAAACAGGAAAACTGAAAATCATTTAACAAAAAAAAAAAAAAAACGAAAACAAAAAGCTAAAAGCAGAAAGAAGAAAAAGGCAACCGGGAATGTTGAAAAGGGATCGCCGTACACAGCAAAGCGTTGGCACTTGTCATTACGCTTTGGCCAACAGCGGCAGCAGAAGCAGCAGAAGAAGCAGCAACGGCACGGTCTGCATGATAGTTAGAGCGCATGGGACAGCGAGCGAGCAAGACAGTGGATGACTGCGAGTGCGAGCAGGAGAGCTGAGTAGCGCGTGTAGCAAGTGCAACATTTAATTAAATCGAAATACGAGGAATTATAATTTCAATTTGATTGACATTTAAAAATATTTTAATCCCTTACAGGACGCACAAGCCGAAGGCAAAGACAAAGGCGAAACGTGTACGCAGAAGCAAATTGAGTCATTACTCTTGCAAATGAATTGCAAAGAAGACGCAAAGTGCTGCACTGGCAAGCATGCAACAGCTTAACGGCTAAGACCCGTTGGCCTTTGTTCTCCTCGCTGCACAATCGAATGTAATTATAAAAGTTGTTATTTGATTTTTTGCACATGTGCCGAGCAATAAACGAGGATAAAGCAGCAGCAGCAGCAGCATCAGCAGCAGTATCAGCATGAGCAGCTACAGCAAATATGTTGAGCAGCGCCATCAAACAATGGACGTCACATCCTCTCTTTCCCTTTCTCATTTTCTATCTTTCTCTCTCTCTATCATTCTTTTGTAATTTGTGTATTTTCTTTATCTTTCTTTTTGTTGGTTTTACTGTTTTAAATCAACTTGCAGCTCAAGGCAAACAAAGCCTTTAAAAGCATCAAACTTGTCAGTCTGTGTGCGTGCGCCTGTGTTTTTTACGAGTGTATGCACAAGTGTGCGTCAAACGAATGGCGGCTGACTGCTGCCACTTGAGTGTAGAGCAAGTAAATTAAAGTTAAGTTGAGTAAAGTACAGTGAAGCCCTGTTTTTAATTAAAGTTATTACCGCAAATGCTGTTTGCGGCATTGTGAGTTCTCTGCTGGCATTTACTTAACTTTGGCATACTTTTAGGCGTCCGTTTTGACATTAATAAAAAAGTATTAATTTTTGTTATTCCCTTACACACACACGTACACATTATGAGTATGTGCGCTAAAAATATGCGTTTCACTTCTAACCGAGTGAGTGCGCGGGCGTGTACTTGCCAGTGGGTGTGCGAGTGGGCGTTGGCGCCGAGGCTTACTTGGCGTATGCGTACACGACATGAGCAGCGTAAACAAATATAATGCGCACATAAAGTGTTTAAGTACTCGAGCAGTAAATGCAGGACTGCGACGCTTGCCGTAAATGCTAACCGCAGGCATTACAGCGCCAGCTGCCACAAGCACCCACGCGTAGTCACCCACTGTCAGCCAGTGCCACCCCCCCGACCACCCACAGCCATCCGAGCGATAACCGCAGCCCCAAGCGCACATGTGTTTTTCACTAAGTTGCGCGTGAAGAAACCGCAGAAAACAAAGCCAGCAAAGAAAGCGAAAAAAGCCAAGCAAAGTCGAATCGCGTCAAGCCAAGCCGAACCGAGACGAGTCGGGCCAGCAGGCAGACAAGGAGCAGCACAAGGAATAAAGTCAATTCGCCAAAAGTAGCGATGCGTGCATTCATGCGCTCAGAGCACAGAGAAGGGGCAGCGCTAGGCGGATCGGAAGGTGGCTGGCAGTACTGTGCGCGATGCCTCTCGTCAACGCCATAAATGGCATACAAATTAGGCAACATTCAGAGCGTCTTAAACGACACACAAGCATCCAGCGACTCACTTATACATATAATGTTTGCTTTTGATGTAGTCGCCTGTCGGTATGACTTGGTCCTGTTGCCGCGTAGTCAAGTTGTCGAGTCGTCATGTCGTCTGTCGCTGCGACTGTGAGTCGGTGCGTTGGTGCTTTCACTCTCGCTCAAGTGACACACACAGCACACTCGTGGCTGCCGCAGACACACTTCGCAGCTGGTGCTGCCGCCGCGCGGCCTCTTTTGCACTTGGCAGAGGACGTGCACAACGTTGCGACGCAAGGATTTCATTTTCGGTCTTCGGTGCTCGGTGCTCTGTACTCGGTTTGTTTGTGGCAACTGAAAGTGAAATAATAATCATTGGCAGCAGCAGTTGGCAGTGCCAGCCATAGGACCAGCAGCCTAGGCTCGGCCAAAGGCATCCACGGCGCTGGCTGCGACGTTGGCTACGATGGCGGCTGCGGCAGCGGTGGGCTTGGCAATGCTGTGACTGCCGTTGACTGTCGCCGACATAATTGGATCTTATGTTACTGTTAAGTGTTACTTCAAAGTCTACGTCGAGCATCGCAGAGCGGGGCAGGGCCAGGCAAGGCAGGACATACAGCGTGATTCTAATTTACTTGGCGCAACATTTCTTGCACGCACGCTGTGTGCTTTATGCACGCGTAATGCCCGCGCAGATATTATGCGGTGTAATATGTTATCATTTCTCGCCGGTTGCTTCTTGTAGGCTGCCGTGTGGCAGCAGGGGCTGCGCTGGGCTGTGCTGGGCCGCGGTGAGCAATGCCCTTTTGGAGGGGACAAGTAGGCAGACAGGCTGGCAGGCATTAGCGTAAAAATGTTGAAACATTTCAATGCGTAGCTAACAGTGCAAAAAAAAATAATAAAATAAAATAAATAAAGAAAAACAAATGGCAATTCGAAAAGGAAAATGCGAAACTCGCTACAATCGGGAGACTCGAAGTTCTGATACCCTGTCCAACGAGCGCCGGAATGAGAGTTACGAAACACGGTGACACACTGCAGCTGACTTGGCTATGCTGTTCTGCTTTGTTTGAACTGAAGCCGTCAGCTCAATGCGGACTGCGGTTACCGCCAACCCTCATCAGCAATCCAGACGAAACAATTTTCGATTGGTCATTACAAAGGGCACGAGGCAGACAGCGCGTTGAAAATGGGTTGAACTTTATTTATATTTATATTGAATTTAAATTTCATTCATTTTTTGGTGTCTAAGTATTCAGAAAATGCAATTGGTGTTTGCGGTTTGAATGCCGCAAAGGATTAATTCTCGCCATGACCGGTTGGAGATCATTAACATTTAGATTGCCAGTGGAGTGCGTACAAAGTTATGTAGCAGGCACAGCCGCATGGATGCAGAAGCGACAGACTCGCGGTCAGCTGAACTTATGGTCCGATTGCCTCGGGGTCAGATATGACGGCATCGATTTGTGAAAAGTTCTTTGCCACTTCATGCGACTGCTGCCCTGGCAGAATGTGTTGCAAAGAGCAGCAAAAACTCAATGGACCCTTTTAAACGGTTTCGTGATGCGAGGATGTTAACAGAAGGCAAAGACAAAGCGCGAAAATAACCGAAGGCAGCGGCAAAGTATTTTGTACGCCTCGAAAGTTCACGAAAGCAACTTAAAAATGTGAAAAATACTTTTAAAATTTCGTTTTTCGTATTTGTGCAGTGAATGTGTGTGTGTGCGAATGGGAATGTTAGTAAGAGTGTGCATACCGATCTGCCTTACGCGCGAGGATGCCGCGACAGGGAACAGGGGACAGATAAAATTTCTTTGGTCGTGTTGTTGTTTGCGTGGATACGATTGTATGGCAGGGTAAGTGATGGGGACATGGCCATGTGTTTGCGAAAACTGAAATAATATTAATGAGCATTTGCGCACGTGTAGATGAAGCGAAGGTCATATGCCAGACTCTGCTAGCGGGTCGGTGATGTAGAGGATCTGGTGCTGTGCATTACTCACTAATTCGTGTTAAGTTACGGCCTTAATCGTCAGAAGCGCAGCCACAGGCACAAAACGCCGGAAGACAATAAACACGAAATTGCGGCGACATAAAAAGGATTTAATTTTCACGCATACACATGCAAACGCGCACGAACCATCCAATCCAATCCCAACCCATCAACCCGCCAGTATCGCGAGTTGCTCTCAACACTCAACCGTTGCCACTCAATCATCGCCACTCACTCATCCTCCCACCCAGTCACTCAGCCACGCAGCGTATGAAGCGCATTGTGTTCGCGCATTGTTATCACACTTAAAAATCAACGCGGAACAAAGACCTGCAAAGAAAGGCAGGATTAGGCGCCCAATCTGCGTTGCGGCTGGCGCATCCTTTCGGCGCGACTCGGGCTCAGCCTCAGCTTGCTAAGTAACTTGCGAGCGAGAATAAAGCAACGTCAATAAAACAGGATAAATATGATTTGTCTTTTGTTTTACGATGGATTTAGCTACACCGTGGCTGGGGTGCTTCTCCTGACTGCTGACTGCTGATTGCTGTCTGCTGGCTGTGAGTTTGACGTTGGCAGTGCGGCTGAATCCGCGACAGCTGTTTGAGTTGGCGACGTTCGTCGCTCTTTGATGTGCAATTTAAGTTGTCTTCGCCATTAAAATGTTTATGTAAGCAGTGCGGGTGTGTCCAATAAATAGGCGTTGGCTTTGCTGCTGTGGCTATCAGTTTGTTTAAAACATTGAAACTGCCAAGGACATCCATATGCTTCTGCCTTCATGTCGTATACGCAATATAAATATACATGGCATCCTTTTTGTGTTCTTAGATTTTACTCACTTACCGTGCGTTGCTAAGTTTTAGTTGATTTTATCTCCTTTTGTTTTATGTGGTTTTTCTGCTGTGCCTGAAACAAAGGATACGCCAAGCAATTGCAGCAACTCAAAGCAAAGTTAAACCGGAAACAGACGAGACGCAGAGCAGCAATGCACGCACACTGGCATGCACAAAGCGTTTATGCGAGTTGAATAGGAGTGTGGGCAGGAGGGATAGTGATGAGAGGAAAAGAGATAGAAGAAGGGAAGTGCACGCACATAGAGGCAAGAGTCATAAACGACAGTGAATTGTTTAAGCAGTCAGTTGTGCTACTCGCCAAGTGTGGAGTTGTAAAAATGAGAATAAAAATATAAACTGAAACAACGCTATGTGAAAGCAGCAAACGCCTGCTGAAGTGCTTAAGAAGCAGACGGCTCGCACAGAGTAGATGCTGCATACGTCCATGCAAGCAAAACAAAATTACACTTGTCGCACGCCACTGCCTCGTCCTGTTGAACGGCTGCTGCTGCTGTTGCTGCTGATGCCAGGAGTCGAACTGCAACTGCAGCATCTACTTTGACTACTTTTACAGATTCGTGAAACAGCCACTCAAGTGTGCACTTATACGCCATTTGAGCGTCAGTTCTTCGTTTGAGAGTCCTCGCTGCTTGCCTTTTGTGTGTAATTCCGTAACACTGTAATTGAACCGATCGCATGTGCAACAATTGCTGCCGCATTGCAAGCGGATGCCAGCAAAGCATAAAAAATGGCATTATTACACAATAGACTCACTAACCCATTTACTCATTCACTCACTCACCCACTCACTCACTCACTCACTCATTCACTTATCCATGCATTCAGTCACATACTAGACCACTCAAATATCCATTCATTCTGTCATTCATTGGCTCGTTCATTCGTTCATTGATTCATTTATTCATGCATTCAGTCAGTCAGTTAGTCAGTCAGTCACTCATCGAAATGGCATTGGGAATTAGTAAGCGAGTCCTGCGAGCGGCAACAATTCGATTTGCCAAATTTCCTGCCAGCTACGGAAATCAATATTAACTTAAATTGGATTCGTTTCGCTTTCGCTTTTACTTTCGATTTTAATTTTTTTTTACTCAATTTTTTAGTTAGATATTCTTTTTTTATTTCATTTATTTTTTTTTTTTGTTTCATTTTTTATTTTTATGCGAATGTTTTCTTTGATTTTATATTTTACATTTTGTCGGGTAGACCATTCATAAATCAAAATTTTTCAATGGCGTCATTTCGACTCAATACACTTTAGGCGCCGGCAAATTAACATGACAAACACATTTTCCGCTCCTTTTTCTACTTTACTTCACATATTTTTCTCTTCATCTGGGGCTTTTCTTTCTTTTTCTTACCTCCTCTCGGTTGCTTTATCGGCGGCATTTGTACTCACTTAGGCTGCTGCTGTGGCTGACAAATGCCTTCTCGCCCAGCCCTATGTCGGCTGCCATTGACTTTGGCGCCGGAAAAGGATTGCCAGCGCTTGCAGCGTGCACGAAGGTTCGCATGAGTTGTACAATTTCCAGCAAGGACCAGACGACGAGTCATGCCGTGTGCCAAATCTATGGAAAATTGCCGAAGCCATATGTATGAAGGCATAAATGAACCTTTTTTTGATTTTCATTCTTCGTGATTTTTTTTTTTATTTCTTTTTTTATTACAAATTAATTTTGCCTCTTAAAGCTTAATTAGAGCAAAAGATGTACTTCTGTAGCACCCACATTCACTGACTTACTGTCTGACTGTCAACATATCCTGTGCCCGGCAACATTACCGAATGTTGCGCAACATGCGGCCAATCGTCGCCCACAAGCCATCGGCGCCACATGCTCAGTCGTTGGCAGAATGCTTGCTGCGACGGTTGTGGGGACGTTGGACCTTGCGCCTTCTTTCTGCTCCCCTGACCGATTGTGTGGCTGGCAAACGACGTAGAAAAATCACACAACGCCAAGTACGAAGCCAAGCAAACGCTGTTCAGCTTGGTATGCGCCACTTGCCGTTGATTGCCTGCTGCATTTATGCAGCATTGCCTGAGGTCCTCGGTAGGCATTTGGGCGCGAACACATTTGCATTTCGCATTGCGATGTGGCCGCGCACGCCCGCGCCTCTGGCTTAGTTGAGCCTCAGCTGCGTCAGTTCGTGCTCCACACAGCCGCTAACGTTTGTCCGACGACATCACTGCGGCATTGTCCTGTGCGAGTTCTACACGAGTTCTGCTGGCAGGCGTGTGCTGGCTACCGTTGACTGCCGTCAAATGAACTCGTCGCAGTCGTTGTCGTAGTCCTGCTGACGTCACGACCGACGCTGGCAGTTAGTAATTGCTTGCAGCAATTGTATATGGCATAATCATGACTTTTCATTGCCTACTTCGCTGCGCCTTCGACTGAATGCTGCCGCTGTGCCAATTGTTCTGCTAATGTTGCTATTGTTGTTGTTGCTGCTGCCACTGCTGCTGTGGCTACTGTCGGCAGCCATGTTGAGTCGTTAACAGCATTGTTGTTGCTATTGTTGGGGGACAAATTCAAGCCCAGCCGTGTGTATCTTGTGGCGTATTTTTTCAATTACTTTCTCTGTTTCAAACAGTTTTTTTAATGAAGTGCTTTTTTTTGCCTTGTCCTCCTCACTCTGATCGACCTGCGTTTTTCGTGGACCCTTGCACGCCGATTTGCCAGATCAGCGTAATCGATGCTCAGCTCAAGTCGATTCGCATTGCTTCCCATTGCCATTTCTATTTAGTGTCCTTTGTTATTGTTGTTGCATGAATCGAAAGTAATCTGCTTTGACTTTTGGCTCATTACCGTGTTGCCATCGCTGTGTCGTTGGGGTGCCATGAACACGAAATTATCCACAGGACCTGCGCAATCAGTCAAGCTGCAAAGCAGCACAGCAGCGGAGTACGCGGCGTCAATTTGTAAGTTGACAGCGCGCTAAATCGAATATCCGCTCGCTCGCTTAGAGCAAAGCAGATACACGTCGATTAATGCTACACGATGATTTCGTATGTTTTCGCAGCGTGTCGCTTTGTTTGATGGCTGCATGGCTGTGCGCGGGGGAGCCAGAACGGAAGCGGGAGGAGGACAAATGTAACCCGCACTGAATCGACAACAAATTAGAAGCGCCACTCTGTGCCCTGTATGCTGTGTGGGTGGCTCAATGACGTTGTACTCGATGACGGTGCAAGTGTTCGGCTTCTTCTTTGGCACCATTGTCAGCTCTCATTTGTTGCAAGTAGCTGAGTGAGTCAGGCGAATGCACGTCTGCCGAAGTTTTTTCGGTCCGCGCCGTTGCGCTGCCGCTTGCGTGGCAAGTTGCTTCCTGCTGATTGCCAGATACTATCACTTGCTCGTATATAAATTGTGACCGAGTAGTGAGTGTGGCATGGCATAGGATGGCATGGCATGTATCTAATAACTGAAATGTTGCCATGTTTTGTCGCACAGACACGCGTCCATATGGCGCCAGTTCTTTTCACAGTTCTCTCCTTTTCCTCCATTTTCTTCTTTGCGTCCTTTTTTTTCCCTGTTGGCTTTGCTGTAAACAAAAACACAGCCAAAGTGAATTATTTATAAGCAAGAGTGTGTGTACTATGTATGTATGTATATGCGTTAGTGTGTACCCTGAGTGCTATATGTGCGTGTGTGTGTGTGTGTGTGTGTGTTTATGTATACAGGATTGTGTGTTTTTTCGATTACGTTTCCATGCTGAAAGCTGTCTTTGTATACATATATAATTTTATATTTGATTTAAGTACTTTAAAGTCATTTGTTTCGGAATTTCCATAATGGGCGCCTGTGCGAATGCGTACGCAAAAATAAACCAAGGACGAGTAAATCGGCTTTTAGTTCTATTTAAAACTTTTGATTATTAAAATGAATTTCAATGATTAAATAAGATAATACAATTAGCTCACATAACAAATATATAATTTAGTTTGGTTTGTTTGCTGTTTAAAGTACAGTGGCACCTCAACTGTTCATCTATTCGAAACATTTTCTGTTTATTACCATTTTGATTTCACACTCTGAAATACTAAAATCGTTTTACTTTTACACGTCTTTTTAATTACATTAACTGGCGGAAATTAATCATTACAAAATAGAGGAAATCAACAGCAAAAATTCCAAGAATTTTAATTTTCTGTTTTCAGTGCTGCATTTCCCCCGTCAGATGGAATTCGCATTCCTTCAAGTGATCACTTGTTTTACTTTTGCCATCAAAAGTTGAGTTATTTCAGAAGTTTTCTTTTCTACGAATTATATTTTTATTTTTAGCTTTTTATACTTAGTCTTCACTTCATTTTAAATAAATAAATATACAAGTTAAGAATGAATTTAAAATACCAGGAACCATTCCACGTTTTTATCTAAATAAACAAACGTACTAACATAACTGTAATTCCATTTAATTTAATGTTGAATAAAATGTTAAACTTTTCGGACATCATTTAATTTAACAGAAACAACTGAATGTGTAAACGGCATTTGCTTTTAATTTTAATACGCTACTTTAGTACCGGATACATTTGCATGAATTCTTTTCTCTTGACAGGGAATAAGCTTGTCCATCATCCTTCAAGCAACCCAGGACAGACACCTAATGCAGACCATTCGGTCGCCTGCAGTGGCACTTTGCAACAATCTTTGCAAGAGCTTCAAGAAATACAACATAGCTACTTTCTTATTTGCGAAGCCTTATAAGTCTTATGCCGATGTAAAAATCAGGCTTTTCGGCGGACATTCCGACTTTTCAAATTGTTCCTCGTATTCCAAAAAGTTCCCGTTTAAAGCAAATGTTGCTAATAAGCATCTCTGAATTATAGATTTATTCATGCATTGTACATTTGCATTATTTACCGTAAGGTCGAATCGAGTTTTGTTGAATCTTAACTTTAATGACGCTAGGAAAAATAATCCGAATGTATAATAATCTGTGATAATCCGACTGAGGTGAGCACTTACTCGTATTTAAATTGCGATTATTGTTAGCGAAAAGGAAGTGTGCTTCCTGCTGACACAGATTCCATTGCATGTGGCAGGCAGCTCAGGTCAACAGGCAAAATGAGTGCATATTATTTATAAATTTATAATTATGCAAAAAATACTAAACACAAAAAATTCATCAAAATTGCAAATTATGTAATTGATTGCATAAATGTCTAATTGCATTAAATCGCTTATGGGTTCAGTTCGCACACTTTCATTTAATTTAATTATATGTTATATGAATTTTTTTTTGTTTGTTGCTTTTTGTGCATTGTTGTTGTTGATTTATCATTTAATTTCACTTTATTTGTTGTTAATTATGCAATTAACCATTAGCCATATTGCACATAAATTTTTAATAATTACACAAAAAGGCATTTAACTTGCGCTGTACTAGAAATGATTTAAAAATGAATGCAAATTTAACAAAAGCTTTAATTTATTTGAAAACATTATTCGCAAGGACATTGCGCCACAAGGATGTGCGTTATACAATTCCGCATCGCAGTGGAGCAGTTCATGCAACGTTTCTTCTCTTCTTCCTCTTCTTTGCGCTCCTTGGCACTTGCCTCTGCGAGAAGTGTAAAAATCGTTTTAGACGCTTGCCAAATGTAAGTTTCCCCCTAGTCCATGCCCGAGTCCGCCTCCGTGTCCATGAGCATGTCCATGTATCAGTGGACTGTTGCTTCGGCTGAGACAATGTCTGCTTCTCTGCTCGTGGCGCTTTTCGTGTGCTGATTGTTCTTATATAATTTCATGTCAACATTTATTTTCTTGTGTTTGTTTTACTGTCGCCGTTGTCGTCCTCGTCCTGGTCCTCATTGTTTTCTCTTTGTTATTGTTATTCTTTATCTTGTTGCCGTTCAACTTTGGCTCCTTTGCACTTACTTTGCGCAAAAGGTCGGCTTCACAGTGTTTGGTATCGCCTGCGCCATGCAGTGTCGCTGCCAGAGACGTTGCCGGTGTCTGAGACGGAGGTGACGGCGGATGCGTAGCTTCTTCCATTTGCATGTGTGACAAAAATATTTAACCGCACGTGCATTACAGAGAGGCTCAAAAACACACAAAAAGATTCAAACAACAAAGAGGCCGACAAAACGACAGCAATACCAACAATAACAACAACAGCAACAGGAAAAACAGAAGCAAAAGCGAAAGCGAAAACGAAAGCAATTGTATTCGCAAGTTGGATAAGCTGCGGGGTGCGTTGACGGTGAAGCACTTTAACGAAAATGTCAAAGTGACATTTTAAGGCAAATGTAAAGTGTTTGGCGAGTGTGTGGGGGACACATTTAAATAATCGTGTGGTGTCGCAGTACTCGGAGCGGGGCGGCACGGTGCGGCGCGATGCGGCACTTGCATCAATTTTATACGCATGGCATGCGTTAATAAAGTGGTTTAAGTTATTCAGCGCGAAGGAGGCGCACGCGAGCAACGCAGACGACGACGACGAAATGCCTGGCATGGCCTATGAGTGTGTGTGCGTGTTGTTGTAATTGTTGTTGTACCGTTGATTGTCGGTGGCGGCGTTTTACAAGCCGTAAGCGTCTGCTTAATGATGACAATACGGTGTCTCTGGCATCGTTACTTGTTCGCACGCGCTTATTATAAGGATATAAAGGATAATAGCTGACAGCAGCAGCAGCAGCAGTAGCAGCAGCAGCAGCCCAGCAGACACGCAGGCGACAAGCACGCACAAGTGGCATGCAAAACATTTAAATAGGAATATGTGACTACGGATGCGTGGATGGCACTTGCAGTATGAAATTTCACAGTGTTCTGGCACTGAGGTGGAAAGGACGTTCGTGTGTGCAGCCGAGAGGGGGGTGCGACAGATTTCAATGATTTGCACTTCTCGTTCGAGTACACCTTGAACTTAATCGCTTCTCGTTTTCTTTTGTTTCGCTGCTTGCTTACTCACTTCTTCTGCGTTTGTTTGTCTGTTGATTTGCTTATTTGTTTTGGCTGATTTTCAACTGCCGACACCTTTGGCTGGCACAAAGAACGTCTAGACTTACAAGATTGCGTATACGCCGTGTTGATTTCCATTTGATTAAAGTGCCCAAGTGTAAGAGAAAGCGAAGCATGGGAGAAAGGAAAAACAAACAGAATGCCACAAACTGTAAATGGAAAAAGGGCGCCTGACCGCGCCGGGTCAGGGTATAAATCAGAGAGGCCGCAAACAACAACAGCGCGTTAAATATTTTATTTGTCAGTTGAATGCGGTGCCTGGAAGCAGCCAACTAAGTGAAAGCAACAACGAGGCATGCTTATTGTAATGCAGAGTATTTTTCAGCACAAAGCCAAAAGGAAAACAAATAATTAACAAAAAGTTGCTGCATTTAAATGTGTTTTTTATATGAACGAAAACCTTGTAGAAAAGTATAAAAATCATAAATATGACAAAAACGAAAACAGAAAAAAACTGTCCAAAAATAATCAACGACTTAAACAAACTCATATGATACTCATTTCGACCGCCGGCTGCTGATGCGTACATGGTGCGACGTGCCAGGGCTGACCTTTTTTTTTAAGCAACCCTTCCGCAAACCACCAGATATTCACACAACACAAACACACACACAGTCACACACACACACATGCACACACAATAGCCCACTGGCCTTTGAAATAGTTGGCAATGTCAGTGAAAGTGTGACTGAGGCTGCCAAGTAGCCAAACAGCCGAGCAGCCGAGCGGCCAAGTTGCCGAGCCAGCCTGCGGCAGAGGCGAATCTGTTGCCTGCTAAATTCCAAGCTATGCATATATGGGGCCAAACTTTGCCACTCTCTCGGTTTGTTGTTGTTAGTCTTTTTTTCTGTTTTTCTTTTATTTCGGGTTTTCAGGCAAACTTTTCAACTATTTGCTTTAATTAAAAACCTACAAATATTTTATGTAAAAACATTCTTAAATGGCAATCGCCTTCTATGCTGCATAGGCAAGCCGAACATCTGTCGATTGCCAGCAAAAGGTTTAGGCAAACAGAAATCCCGAAAAGGGTATGCACGGTCTTGTGCCCGTCGCCTAATCTGGGCGGCGGGTAGCTCTGAAGCAAATGTTAAGTGGCAGCTTTGCCAGTTGAAGGTGTTTGATTCTAAAGATTTTTACACAATTTTCAGGGGATTTCCGGTTTGTTGAGCTTTCATTTTTAGTTTCTATCCACTTATTTTTTCAAGTGTCAAATTTATTCGAGATATTATTCCTGCAAGAGAGCAAAGATGAGGCAAGCCAACTGATACGAAAAGGATTTCTTAGCCTTGTGAAGCGTGTGAGTAATCTTTGGGCCATACCGGTCCTAAGATTTCCGTTCCTGACGTTCGAAGGCTGGGAATTGCAGTTAGCCAGCCAGCAATTGCTGGCGTTGCTTAGCATAATCGCACATTAAGTGAAGTCTGGCCTGCACCGGAGGCGGCGTTCATCTACTTTAAATTTGACAATCCAAGATGGATTGCAATTTGTTTTGCAGCCAAAGCGGCTCCTTCCCACAGAGTTTAAAAGCCGAAGCAAATGCCTAACACTGCTCGTATATCTTATTAGACGTCGGCAATTTTCTAAGAACGTGGATTTTTATATCATTTGTTATTTGTTCGTTTTTGTTTTGTTTGCTCTGCAGTTTTATATACAATACTTTGGTTTTGTTGTTTTTGACGTTTTCGCATTTCTTGCCGATAGACTGACATTTTGCAGTTAGTTGCCATTTAATGAATTCAGTTTTGCGTGCTCGCTTACATTTTACATTTTGTTTTATGCTACTTTTGTGGCGTTGTTGTTGCTGTTGTTGTTTGTTTTCGTTTATTTTCATTTGTTTTATTTAAACTTTGGCATGCACAGAGCCACAAACAAGCCGACAGCGCATACAAAGTGGGGACACGGCCATAAGTGTTTGTGTGCCAAGTAGCCCAGCCCAGCCCAGCCCAGCCCAGCGTGTGTGTGAAGCATTTGGTGATGGGGGTGGCGGTGGGTGATGTGTGGTGCCGCATGAATGAGTGAGTGAGAATGCACGCACGTAATTTGTTTACACGAAACGCTAACAAGGACACACAGTGACGGGCGCTGAGTTTTATGTAAAACGCTTTGCGAGCTTAGCGCTGCTACCGTCTTTTCTCTGCTCTGTTCTACGCTGCTCTGCTCCTCTGTGCTCTGCTCTACTGTGCTGTGCTGTGCTGTGCTCTCATGTGTACCTGTGCGTCAAGTTACCTTTGTGCTCATTCATTGTGTGTGTGTGTGTGTTTGTGTGTGTGTGTGTGTGTGTGTGTGTGTGGGTGGGTGCGCTTTCCATTGCTGTTTGCTCAGAATTTATTAGCATGTAGGCTGTGTACATATACACTCAGCACATCGTTAGTGGTTGTCTCGTTGGAGCTGGGCTCGCTTCAATTTGGAACGCTCGCCTGGCATGCCATTGAAGTCTACGTGACGCAAGAAACGTAACGTTGAGGCACAGCGGAATTTCAATGCGTATACGAGATTATTAATTGTGCGCTTTTGTTGGCAAGTTCAAGGTTGGCATTAAAATTTCGACAGACTTTAGTGTTGGCCATATTGGAATGTTTATCGAATTCCGCACCAGCCTAATGCATGCAATTACACGCATTTACGTGTGTCATTTAAACAATTTAAACATATGCTGGCGTGCTTTGCTTAATTAATCTTTAAACTGCGAACGCGCGCTACTGTAAACTTGCTCTGCAATCGATTTCGAGGCGCAATGGGACAAAAGCAACAACAACAACAAAAACGACAACAGCAGCAGCAGCCGCCAAATTACAAAACAATAACAAGAACAATAACAGTTCATTGGCACATGGGCTGTAATTTCACAGGCGCCTGATATAAATACAAAATAAATTATTATGGCGCAGGCCATGTGTGAATTTTAAGCGAAATTCAGCAATTCTTCTCTTTTTTCATTTCCTTCTGTTGGATTTCATTTTCACAGCACGAAAGTGTGCACGCCATGTCTGGCGAATGTTGTGCATGGCCAGAAGGGGGAGAAGGGTCATCGTTAGAGGCAGACTCTGTGTATGTGTGCGAGTGTGTGTGTGTGTATGTGTGTGTGTATGTGTCTGTTTGTTGTTTGTGGGTTATAAAGTAATGGTCAACAATTTAATGAAAGGCGCTTATGTGGCAGCTTACGGCGCATTATGCGACCCGCTGAACCAGGCTCAGCCAAACAACTGCAACTGAGCGCAGTGGACAGACACTGTATGCACGAGCACATGACCGTTAGCCCAATGAGGCGTCGCAGGACGAGGCACGCCGGATCATGGTCGACGGGGACTGTGTGCGAGTGCGAGTCCTGCTGGCCGAGCTGAGCGGCATTGTTAGTGCGGCTTTTGTTGCTGATGCAAGGATAATGGCCGCTAATAATGGATGAGCGCATGTTGCTTGTGTTTTTGCTTTTTGTTTCATGCTTTTGGTTTTGTTTCGCTTTTTCGCTCCTGTTTTTTTTTTTTTTTGTTTTTGGCTTACATTGCATTGTGTTGTTTTGTTGTTATTATAGTTGCTGATGATGCTGATCCTGCTGCTGCTGTTGTTTAAATTATATGGCAAGAACATTTGCACGATTTACGTTAACAACTTTTCTGCACATAAAAATTCATTAAAAATCAATTGGAAATAAAATTGCCAAAGCAAAAGCAGAAGAGGGGCAAACAGAAAATAAAAAAAAATATATAAATAAAATGAATATGACTTGCACACTGCTCTGGCTGGCGAACGCCTTGGACGATGGGGCAGTAGGACTGTGGGAGGGGTGGGTTATGCTACTGTGTGGCACGCGCTAAATCAACGACTTTTATAACCTCAAAGCCGTAATATAAACTTTAAACAAAGCGCACCACGCAGAAATTATTAGGGCATAACTTTGAGACAATAAATCAAAACTTATTGAGTGGCACCGCTCACGGCCACCAGCAGACCTTTGCACTACACGGAAAACAACAAGAAGAACATAACGAAAAACATCATAAAGAAGAAAATGGAAATAAAGAAAGAACACAAAAAATAAAACACAAACATTAATCATACGCAATATGAAAACCCGCATATGCGCACACAGTGCATGACTTTCGCCTTTAAAGTTTAGCCATCGCACAAAGGCGGCATCTGGCGCAAGTGAAAAGCCAGCTAAGCAGCCAAAGTGCGGCATACTTTCGGGCCACACAGCGAAGGCGACACGAAATCCGACCAAAGCGCCGTCAAACTTGGCAAAGCCTAAGGCTAAGCGCCAAGTTATGTCACATACGCCATTGCTCCACTGTGTGTGTGTGTGTGTGTGTGAGAGTGTGGCTTCAGCTTAGTGTCTTCAGTGTTCCCGGTTCTGGCGTTGTCTCAGCCGCTCCGCCAGTTTCCGCCATTGGACTGCCGGTTGTCGCCTTAAGCGGATTTAAACTCCAACACAAGTCAGGAGTCGACTGACATGACATTAACTTTGATATCTTAACTGGCTGCCTGCAATGGGCTGCCAGTGCCCTGACTTGCCATGCCTTGGGTTAAGTCGGCACTTGCCGTATACATTCTGTGGCTCCTCCTGCTGCTGCTGCTGCTGTGCGCAGCTGCTCATCAGCATCGAGTGTTTCGACTAACTTTACATTTTATTGAATTTCCCTGTCATGTCACGTTTTATTAAGTTCCCACACACACACACCTACGCACACACACACACAGACATATTGACATCCACATCCATACTCACAAGCACAGCTAACCTCGGCATCCTTGTATGGCCTCTACCTGCTGTGTCGCTGCGTTCTATTTGCATTCACTGTTTGCGAATTTTCCGCACACTTTCCTTTCCTTTCATTTCATTGCGTTGCGTTCCATTTCGTTTTCGTGTTCGTTTTCGTTTTGCTTTGTTTCGACAAAGTCGAGCGTGTAAATTAAGTACGGGTCGTTGGCCCGTTTTCACTGGCATTGGCGGGGGATTGACGGCTGTTGCGGCGGCAGCGGTGAGCGCGGCTGGGGCCAGCATGCAGCGCCGCCCAGGGGCATGCTACGTTTTATTAATCATTTGCGATTTGTGACCTTTCGTCATGTTCATGTGTTGCACTCGCAGCAGCGGACTTCGACGGCGACTGCGACTGGGTCTGGGTCTGGGACTGAAACTACGCTTGCTAATGAACTTTCATCAGGCATCGCGTCGGGCCATGCGAGGCAATGGCCGTGACTGCGTCGTCTGTTGGCCGTCTATTAAAAAAGCACGAAAGTATGCTACGCTTTGCTATGCTGGATTTATTTGCGCAGCTTGAGCTGCTCTCCTCATGTTGCTGTTGTTGTTGTTGTTGTTGTAGTTGTAACCCAAATACGTGCACATACGAAAATCGATAATGACTGCATACGCTGTGCGCTTGTCACCATAACACCATAACAAGCGACTAAGTGGCTGTGGTGACACTGCGCCCGACACGTTGCCCTGCCCCGTCAAGGGGGCACCAAGCCCCACGGCGGCCGACTCAGTCCGTCATTAGTTGCTGGCTATGCGTGTGCCATGCTTCTGGCTGTTCATGTTGCTGCTGCTAAACTCTGCTGCATCATTAAGGATACTCGCATGTGATGAAGCCATCCGAATATTGATTATTTTATTTTATTTGCTCATTTTATTTTTTTGTTTTGTTTTCAGCATAGACAGCCGGACAGAGTGACAAGAAGACAGAGAGACAGCGAGACGCAGCGCATATCGTTTCTAACGAGACAGTGAACGTCTTTGCCGTTATGGGAGCATCCGTTTTGTATTGTGTGCACCGTAAGCAGCTTTGCCATGCAATTTCTGCTGATTGTATGCACGCCGTGGGCACTGCCGCCAACGCCTTCAATGCCGCCAATGCTGCGAATGCCGGCGATGCTGCCACTGCTGTCGTACTTGTTAGTATAAGCGTCTTAAAGTGCAAAGCCAACTGAGTTCATGATGCTTTGTGCCGTCGCTTGGTTCTTCGCTGCCGCTGCTGCCTCCATGCGTGTATCGGTCTCACCCTGGTCCGTCTGTGATGCTGCCGAAACTGTGCCAATCTTCGCTCGCAATTCGACACTTTCTATTGATTTGATGAAGTGCTGCAGGGCAGCATTAAATTAGAGTCGCCTAGTAACTCTGCGCAGTACAGCGCAGCCCGGCGCCCGTGTGCGGGTGTGTGAGCGCGTCGTCAGTCCCTGGGCAATACGATATCCGGTTATTCGCAAATATTCCAAATCAATTTTAATAATTAATATTTGCACAAGTTTCTTAAATAATTACGTGGCCGTGCATTTGTGCCGTGTTCTAATTACAGAGGCACATCGCATGGAATCGCATCGTATCGCATCGCGGCTTGCTTAGGCAAATATCGCAAACGCTTTGATCCACTTAATGAGTTTTAAATGAGTTCAGTTGATTATGTTTAAGCACTTGAGGACATTCTGAGCGATACGACAGCGACGGCGGCTACAGCTGCGACTAGAGAAAGCGATTCAATGTCAATCTCATTCCCATGCCCGTTCGGATGACGAAATCTTTGACGAAATCAAAATGATTTCCGTTGAAAGCAAAGCAAAACGAAAGCCAGAAACAACTTCATTAAGCACATTCAAGTGCGCAGAAGTACAAAAGCAAAAGCAGCAAGGAAAATGGCGAATGGTGAATGGAGGATGCCGGGTGGCGGATAGCGAGCGGAAGACACGACAAGAAGACGCACACAAAAAATGAAAGCAACGTAAAAATCAAGACAAACAAGAAATGAGGAAACGAAAGAGCGGCAAAGGGAAATGAAGAAAGGAGAAAGAAAATAAAAGAAGTCACCACTTGACGACAAATAGGAGCATATTTATTTGCTATTGTGTTGTCTTGCGTTGTCGTCTTGCGTGGCTGGCTGCCGTGTGTGCGAGGCTGTACAATAAATGCGGCTTAGGGGGCGGATGAGCAATTTATTTGAATATGCGCCCACAAGACATGCCCACACCGCTGCGCCGCGCCTTTTTGAAAACAAACTCAAGTGACGCAGACAATGATGCTGCAATAAAACAAAGGCAGCTTCAACGGCAGCAGCAGCAACGAAGCCAAAATGCTGACATCAGCCAATTTGGCACTCAGCACTCGGTACTCTGCACTCAGCAGTCGACAGTCGACAGTCGACAGAAGGCAGTCGGCAGTCGGCAGGCATCAGCCAGCATCGAGCAGTGAACATTGAACATTCGGTTAACGGTTTTTGGCAACAGTTTTTGTCAACGCCGCTTACGCAAATCCGTTGCCACTAACATTGGGTGGCGGGCAGGCGCAAGCGGCACTAGTTGCCTGAACTATTCGAAACCAAGCGCCAAGGACACGCTGACAGTGGTATTGTTCTTGTGCATGCCATGAGCCATGTACCATGTACCATGTACCATGTACCCTGTGCCTCGTGCCTCGTACCTCGTGCCTGCTGCCAGGCGTTGGGCGTGTGCGTTGCGCACTTTGCGACACAAAACTTATTCATTGGTTTTGGCTCTGTAGCTGCGTAACTGTCGTCCTTCTTCTGCTTGCTATTGCAGCATTATTGTTATTGTTGTTTAGCTGCTGCTGTTGTTGTTTTCGTTGTTGTTGTTTTTGGCATTCCTATTTATTAGTTGCACGCTAACCACAGCCGCCGACGCATGGCTCTCAGTGCTGCGCCTACAACACGACTTTTCAAGGATTTTCATTTCGATTTCATGCTAAAAGTTTTATAGCTGCTTAATGGCAAATAATAACCATTATGATTGCGGCAAGCTAAAAGCGAAATACAACAAACACAACGCAGCAATCAAACATCCGGCCGACTGACTTTGGCGCATGCAAATAAATTTTAAACGCGCTGCCTGACTCCGCCAGAAAAAGAAGAATGCGCAATCAGCAACAGCGTCAAGGCGACTGCCACATCTGCTTCTGCTCCTGCTCGTGCTGCTCCAGCTGCTCTCGCTGCTGATTGTAGCAAAGTCGGCCACCTCAAGTGGTCAAAGCCAAGTTGAAAAAAAACTTATCAGCAAACGAATTTCGCAGTAAGCGATTTGTAAAAACCCTTTTCCGCTCTTCCCTATTCGCTGCTTCTTCGCTGTTTTTGTTGCCGCTGCTGCTTCTTACGCCACGCGCAGATAACACGTTAGAAAAAGAAACTACACTGCTCCTGCTCCTGCTTCTGCTGCTCCGACTGCTGCTGTTGCCCCTTTCGATATGTTTGCAGAAAATTTATTACGTTTGTGTTTTAGTCTTTTTCCCTGTTTTTTTCTATCTAAATGAGATCTGCACACACTTGACTGCACGGAGTAGCACAACGCCGCCCCCACCATAATGCAGCAGCGTCAGCGAAGTGTGCGCGGCCGCTGCCAAACTCCAACCCAAGCCCACATCCTCGGACCCGCCGAGTCAAAGTGAATGCGCCAAAATAAGTATTTCATTTCGCTGGCATGCAGTTCTTTGTCGAATAGCCTTTCTCTCGTTCTCTTCCTTTTTGCTTCTTTGTGCTGTTTGTGGCGCTTCATATAACGAAAGCGCACTGCTTTTATGGGTGTTCGATGCAGGATGCAGGATGCGGAGGTGCTGGCGGGCAATCGTTACAAGTGTAAAATACTATCAAACATTTTTCTTGTTACGCCCCAGTAAGTGACTCTCGGTCGGTCGGTTGGCCGTTCAGTTGAATGGCGGGAGCAGCGGCATGGAATGGGCAGCGGGTGGGCAGGTGCCGACAAAGTTGTGCAGCAGGATTTACACTTTCGACTTGCAACAATTTGCTGCGGTGTGGGATTTTGTGTCTAACCTAACTTTGCTTCACGCTACACCACACGGCACTTGGCTTAATTCGATTCGATTCTCAGCGCTTTGGCTAAATTCAACTTACGCCTGTCGGCCGCCATCCGCCATTCCCTTTCGCCGTCCTTTGTCCGCACTCTGCTCTGCATTGCTCGCCACTTGGCTTCACTCGCTTAAGTCGGTATTTGCTTAGCCATTGCACGCAATAAGTGTCCTGCGGTGGCCGCACCGCTTTCCGCAAGTGTACCTAAGTATTTCGGCAAGTTTCTGTCTCGGTTTGAGTTTGGGTTTGCTTTTCGCTTCAAGCTTTGGCCGCACTCCCGCACAGGCATGCAGCGTTAAGCCTTAAATACTTGGATTTGCATTGCAAGTCGTCGGAACACAAATTTTAAGTGGCTGTGTTAAGTTTACTTCAAATAAGATACATAAATAGACTACATATACATATATGAATTGTACTCAATTTCTCGCTTCAATCCCTTTCCCTCTGACTTACCCATTACACATGGCAATGGTCTCTTGAGGAAAGTTTCCAGTTTCCAAGTTTCCATTCTAATTTGGTCGCTGTGTCGATAACTCGCCACTGATACCATTGTGATATTCAATAGTTTCCAATAAATTGAAATTAAATGTTTGTAATGGCGGCAGCACAAGCAACGAAAGCATTCTGTTCACCGACACGCGATATGCCAAGTCACTCATTAAGTGCCAGCTGAGATTGTCAAAGACCTCCTCTGTGAACAGAAGTAGCTTTAATGCACTTGACTGCTAACAGTTCTGCTACATACATTTAAGCAAGTGATGCTGAGAGTCGTTCATTTCTCTCAGTGAGGTGTGCTTCGGTTTACTTTGAGGACTTAACTCACCTCACCTCTACGCACGCCTTTGTGCATTGCTCGAACATTCGTTTAAGACTTGTCGGCATGGCATGAAGTGTGCCAAGGCTACATTTGATTTTACACAAAGTAATATTTTATTAGTGTGTTTTTAAATCGATATCCTTGAAGCTGCTGCTGCTTTTTAAATATATTTAATTTTATGAATATTGTTCAAATGCCAAATGTTGTTTTAGCAATCATTGTGTGCATAAAATATTAATTAAAAGCAATTAAACGAACATCATTGTACAATTGAAAATAAACTTAAAAACATCAAATACAATTGAATAACTAATAAAATATTTGAAAGCAAAAGTGCTGCAAATGGCAGCCAGTTGACCGTTTTCAACTTTCTATAACTTAAGCAGGCAGGTGCACACAGCTGAGTGTGCTGTGGCAAACACGGCAGGTCGGCAGGCAGACAGGAAGGTGGAGAGGCAGGCATTCAAGGATCCAGACAGCTCAATTAAAATTAAATAATTGCAAAACAATTACGCCAATGTAAGCAGGCAGAAGCGAGACACGAGCAAGCAAATGGCAGAACCGCAGCAGGCAAAGCGGCAAATCCTAGCGCAGTCCTGGCAAAGTCTCAACCGGGTTTTGCTATTTTTACTTTGTTTTTCATCGAATGTGAAATTCGTACCCCAACTGAGACTGACTCCAGCGCGCATCTACTTAGCAGCAGCCGAGCCGTGACAACGAACAGCGACTCTGGGAGCAGCTGCAAAAACCAAGATGAAGCAGAAGAAAACTAAGAAGAACTAGATGAGTAACGCTTGCCACACTCAACTGACACATTTGCTCACGTTGAAGATGTTCACATGCGCATCGCTGAATCATTTTCTTGCCAGCTCTGTCGCTTTGCGTTACCTCGAAGCCGAACTGACTTAGAGACAAGCCTCTATGATCCTAACGTATCCTTTGCCGTTCTAGTCATCGTTGTCGACAAAGCCGACCTCATCCGCGCCGCCTGAGCCAGCTGCAGGATGTCGTTATTGCCGATGTTCGTATGCATGCATGCAAGCAAACGCCAAGTCAGGCAAGACACAGCTTGGCAAGGCAAGGCAGAGCGAGTCGCATGCGGCAGAATGTTGATTTAGGTATGAGTTTAATTTAAGTTTTGTTATGCAAAGTAATTTCATTTCTGTGAAAGTTTGCAACACGAGGACGACTCTCTGAAATGCTGCTTGCCACTTTGTGCTGTGCATGCAAGGCGTATTATGCAACAGCCATGCCAGCAACAACAACAGCAACAACAACGACAACAACTGTAATAACGGCAGCAACGGCAACAAGGTTATTAGCACGCGTTCGATACGTTACAAGGCTAAACCTGCCTCTCTGCCTGCCCGGCCGCCTGCCGACATCGGCTATAGACACCGACTTGGCTAATGCTCGTGCCAGTTGCTCTGATACACTTGCCAACTTGCCCGCCCTGCTGCCTGCTGCCTGCCAGCAAATTGCATTGCTTGAAATTAACTTCACATTGAGTAGAAAAATTCATTTCTCAAAATTATTATCTTATTTACGAGAATTTTGCTATGCATTAATCCGTCTGACCTCAAACCAATCGCAAGACTCGGCTCATGCCACGCTGGCTGGCCATTTGCCACGCACGTTATGGCATTATCCACTCCTCGTGCTCACGCTCGTGCTGTTGTGCTGTCGTGCTTGTGCCATTGCGTTGCGGTGCAGCAGACGAGATTCATTAGTTCTGCTCGTTAGTTTCTCAGCCAGACATCCGCATGCAGTGCGAGTATCGACCAACCATGAAGCATCCATGCTTCCAAGCTCCGTCCGTCTCCGGCCGCATCATGTTTTCGAAGCTCGGGGCTGCCTGGTTCCACTTTGCACTTTGGGCAGCCTTTTGCCCGTGACTGCTCTGTTGATCGTCTGCACTAGTGAAAGTAATAACTGAAGTGAAGCTGAAGCTGAAGCTGTTAGGGTGCGGGGGTGTGTGAGTGTGTGGGTGGCTAAAGCTCCTTGAATCGTAATTAAGTATTCGCTGCACTGCTTGGCTTGCTCAGATTTCCGGTAGCAGATTTTGATGCAAGTAGTCGGATTTTCTTTGGCGTCTGACACCTGCTGCGGAGGCCAAGCGACCCACGCTGCAGCATGCCACTTAGTCTGGTCAGCATTTACTCTGCACACTCCCACGACGCAAGGCGTTGACGACTTTGCTCAACTTGTGCAGTAATTACTCCTGCAGCTGCATGTTCTCAGGAAGCCAAAACAGTGTTAGGCGCATTCCGAAATGTTAAACATTCCGATGGTTTAACTTTAAGTGCTTTAATGCGCTCACGTTGCACAATTCATGCGTTGCATACTTTCAGGCGCACGCATTCAACGCGCATTGGCAACTGCAACTCCAACTGGCAAGTGCCTATCTACGAGCGTACGTATGTAGCCAAGCCGTATCCATGGCAGCAGAACAATGCCGGGTCTACTCATAAATGCACCGCGGCAGAGCATTCAATTGCTATTGTCCGTGCGCCAAGAGCATTAAACCTCATTTCGAAAATGAAAAAAAAAAAAACCATAACAAGAAAAAATAAAAGAGCATTAGGAATCCGTTTTGAAATAAAATCGACATCGCTACAGTAGCTCAGCACAATATCGTACATATCGGCAGAAAATCGAAAATTGTACGCATTCAACATTCAATGCGAAGTGGATATGGCAATTTTGCATTTAGCATATTGCTCTTCGTCTGCTGCGGCTCCTGCTTCGTCGCCGCATGCTGCTGCCCATTCTGGAGCTCATTGTTGCTGTTGTTATTGTGCGCGTTGTTGTTGGCATGTTTAGCGCTTTAAAAGTGGCTTTTCGTTTTGCTTTTGCTTTTGCCTTTGCATTTTCATTGAGTTCAGCGTTTGCCACGGTTATTTTTTATTAAGCTGCCACAGAATGCCAATAAAATTCGAAACATGCAACAACCGCGACACAAAGCAGGACGAGCACAACTGCGGCTCCGACTCTGCCACAGCTTGGCTGCTTGGCTGTTTGGCGGTAGGTGTGCGCCTTTTGTTGGAAGTTGTCGAAAATCGCTCAAAATGTTATTTGCTCTTTCTTCGTCGCCTCAACATAAAAATTGACGCATTGAAATAATTTCTGCATTGCTTTGGCAGCTATACGGATGCGTTAAGTTGTTGCCTCTTTCAACTGCGTACTGAGCCGTGCCTACACTTGCTGTTGGCCATTTGATGTGATGTTGCACACAAATGATGAATAACCCAATGCACAAGTTGTGAGATGATTTCTTGCTTATGTATAAGTAAAATACTAAACGTGCAATTAGTTCAACGAAAATAGTAGCCAAGTACACAGTTGGGCTGCCAAAGTTGTTGGCATACGGACTTTCTGGGATGACTGTTATCGCATACCGTGTTGTTTGCCGTCTTGTGATCGAGCGCAGTTTGCTGTTTGATGTGCTGTTGCAGCGCGACAAATCCATTAACGTCGTGTTTGGCCCCCATGTAAATGCATGAGCAAGCGTTGGCCTCAAAAGTATGTAACTCATTTGTGCGCTAATTACGCGACTGCGCCAGCATTTGCCGCAGCAGTGCATACAGAGCATGTGGCATACTTGGTATATACGTAATATTTTACAATGGCGGCGGAGGGGGGTGGTGCAATCGGCAATCAAAGCAGTTGGCGTGTTTGCAACTTGTTAACCATTTCCTCGTGGCATTTGCACACTGCTGCCGATAGGCATGCGAGCACAGCAGGGAGAGGAAGAGAGCACGAACAACTGCATAATTAACAATGAAAACTTATCAGCCACTCTGGGCGCCTCACCGCCGCCTACGGGCGACAGACTATCATTACTCGCATTTGCACAAGTTAAGCCAGGGAAACATTTCAATAACGAGGTCGTGGCATAGTGGCAAGCAAATGCATGCCAGCAGCTGAACTAAACTCTAAACTTGAGCTGCTCACTCGCTCACATACTCAGACTCAGCCAAGTAAAGGCGACGGCCCGCTGCCCGACCTGCCCTTCTGCCTCAAGCAGCCTTTGCAACAATTTCGCATTTGTCTTGAGTATAAGTTATGCCTGCTCCGCCTCCGCCTTCGCCTCCGCATTCTGCTCGTGCTTAGTCTCTTCTGTTGGCTCCTGTGGCGCATGTACAATCTGTGATGCTTGTGGCAACGTTTCTCATTAATTGCGTGTGTATTGATTTTTAAATAAGACAACCACAAGAACTCACACGCCTCAATACAATTACACACATACACACACATATACACACCCACACACATACACACCACGATCTGCATTTAACATTCATTCATTTCAGCATTCCGAGGTTCTTCATTGTTGCCACTCCATGGCATGTTGTTGCTGTTGTTGCCGTTGCTTGTTTGGCATGAAAATGAGTTTGCCATTTTGATTTAAATCGCTTCATTTTCTTGGTTTCATTCGCAAATGCGGTTCACCAACGTCACACACTCAGCCGCTCACTCAGTCACTTTCACACGCAAACATGGCCGCAGTCGCTTCACCGTGTCTCGGCCCTCGATATCCTCCCGCCCGTCTCTTCACTCTCCGCTCACCGCTCACGACGCTCTGTTTATGCAAATTCTTGTTGGCTCGTTGCTTGCTTTATCTACACACATATATCTTCGCTTCCGACACCGCCCCGCGTGCTCCCCATCGTCGTCTTCACCATCGAAGTCACCATCACCAGTCGCTGTCACTGCCCCTTCCGTAGCCTGTGCCATGTGTCTGCCTTGGCGTTGGCTTCGTCGCTTCACTGTTGCATTTTGCTCGCACATTAACAGCTTAATTTGCATTTCATACAGAGCTCACCTTTATTTGCCACGAGTATTTAATAAATGCAATACTTCGACATCCGCAGCAACAGCACAATACAAACGATTCCATGGCGCTGGGTGGGGTGGCTCCGTGGCTCTGGGGCTGCGTGGGTGCATGGCTGCTCGCGCGCAATCATAGTAATCGCACATAAATTATGTTTGCGCTTCCAAATTTGCATTTAACATGCGCAAACTGCTTTAATCGAAAGCCATTCCCATTGCGTTGAAAACTCTATTAAATCCTTATCGAGACTTGCTCCTAACCCGACGATTTCACTTGATTCGCTTGACTAATCACCGAACATTAAAATTCACCTGAACGAACCTGCAGCTGTGGACTAGCTAATGATCGTTTCTTGTTTTTCTGTTCGACAACTTTGATTGGAAGGTAGATAGTCACTTGGAACACGTCTAAGTGTGCCCTCTACTCCCTCGCATCAAATTACATAGTGGAGCATGACTCAGGTGCTTTGCATGGACTCCTCGTTTGTCTGCAGTTCGGCAGTCGTTAGCTGCCCTTTGGTCAATTAACTTTCATTCCGATTCAAATGAAAAAGTTAAAGCTGTCCAAGCACAAATTGTCCCAGTTGGGCACTTCACTGGACAAAAGCTGTTGCAATGCGGAGCCAATGAACATGTCCATGCCACATCAAGGATTTCCTTTGCGTATGAGCTGCCTGCACACGAGCACGAGCATGTGCCGATACATTCCGATTTGGAATTTTAAACCAAACAAATAAGGAGTAAATGCAAAAAAGTGGAACCATCCTCACCCTTTAAACGTTCTTCCTTGAGCTGTGCAACTGTTGTGTTGGTACAAAAACTTTCCAGCTAGGCTTAGTCCAGGCCAAAGGCAACTCCGAAGTCACTGCAGCAAGTACTGAATTTAATTAATAAACTGAATATGCTTGTGTGTGTGTGTGTGTGTGGTGGGGAGAAGTGCGTGTGACCACAGGACGCCGGATCGAATTTCAGTGCGGTTGAACGGAGTAAGTTTGCATGCCTATGAGACATCGGACATCAGGTATGAGGCATAAGGCTGAGGCAGATCCTGAAGCTCACACAACTCGCAGCATTCCTTAGCTGCCCGTGCAGTCGTCGCATCACTAAGCTGCACATTTACTTGTTCCATTATTGTTATGGCTATGAGTTGAATTGGCTGGCGAGTCAGCCAGGCGAGTCAGGCAGGCAACAAAGGGTGTCTTTGACAACAAATGCTGGCAAGTGCGCTGGCTGCCAGGGCGCCCTGTCTCCGGCGCAGCTCACCACATTGCAGCACATTTAATTGGCGTAGTTTGTATGCCGCAGCGAAGCTGTTTATCTGCTTCGGTGTGCCTGCACAACTGCAGGATACTCGTCACAAAGCACGCTAGCCAGCGTAAAGTAAAGGCAGCAAGGTACCTCTTTGCATAATTCTCGAATATCCTTTGGAGAAACTTAGAAGCATCGTAAACAGTGAAGCAGAAGGCGATGCGCATTATGCGTTGCTGTTGGCAACCTGCCCGACTACCCGACTGCCTGACTGCCTGACTCCCTCGCATTGTTGTTGTTATTGCTGGCCGTTGTGCGTAATGCCTTTCTGTGTGCCATCGTAAAAGTTATAATAACAACAATATTTACTTAATAATGCCGCAGCCCAACTGCTTTTAATATAGCAGCTTAGAAGCTGCCTGCCACTCGATGCGATGCGATGCGATGCGACGCGTTTTGGCGTCATACGCTGCCGACGCAGCCGATCCGCGCGACCCGCACGCAGCTTAATAAAGGTGAGCCAAATAATGTCGCCCGTCGTTGCCTCTCGCCGCTTAATGGATGCGCTGCTGCAATGTTTGTACCTGCTGCTGCGTGTATGTGTAACACGCTTTAAATCCAGCTTTGCGTCCTTTTACAAAGTGTTTTGTTGCATAAAGCTTCGCTAGTGCTGCATTGTTTTTCCCAAACAGTTCACGTGACGCTCTTCCCCGCCGATACAATCATGTGCATGCCAACTTTTATTATGCGCATGTATCGACATTTTTTTTGCGCTCAGTCTCTTATTTTTTTTTTGGTTTTTTTTGCATGCATATCTATTTGTAATTTTTTTTGGTTTTATTTACTGTTAAGCAGTTTTTATGCATGGCAATCGCATTTGCTTCCAAGCATAAAGCGAAAAAAAAAAAAAAGCGAAATAAATGAATTTTGTATTTCGTATGCAAGCATTTTTATAAATTTCAGTAGCAAACATGGCGAGTCTTTGTTTACCTACAACTCAAAGCACTTCCCTTGCACACATGCTACCCGCTCTCCGTTCCCCACTCCTGCTGTCCCTTCCATTCTGCTGCCATTGGCAGTACAGCTGCCGGTATGTCTGTTCCGCTGGTATGCAGCTTGCAGCTATTGGTCCCTCATAAATCACTGTTTCGGACACATTTGCCAAGCGGCACGAGTGCCAGTCAACCCAAGGAGCCACCCAGAACAGAACCGAGCCGAACAGAATAGAACCTAACCCATCCGAAGAGCAAACCTCAGGCAGCTCCAGCAACTCAGGCCAGTAAGGACACTGCACTGCACTATCGGCCTGCACACTCCCGGCGTCTCCCCGATGCCGGCTAACTGCTGTCTGCTGATGTCTGATGCAGTGAACTGTGGCACTTTGTCTGGCATATCAGCTTTTAGTTAAGTCATTTTATTATAGACTCGGAGTTTGTGCATTCGGCGCCCTGTGCTGCTCCTGCGGCTGCTCCTGCGACTGCTCCTGCTGCAGTTGCTGACGCTGATGCTGTTGATGCTGCTGCATCGTCTTTATATTAAAAATGCTCTGCCATAAAACACAACGAACACATACACACACACACACACACACACACATGCACACACAAGAAAGCACGCTCGGCCGGCCACACATGCCCTGACGCTCGCATCAGGATACTACATCAAATGCATTCTCAGCTGGTCGACTAACCTGTACTTCACTGGGCAGCGGCAAAGGTTTGCATTGACTGAGGCTGCGGCTTGGGGGATCGGAAAATTGCAAATACCTGAGCTAATAAATTTTTCTTTAAAATTTCATGCATCATTTATTGAAATGGTCGGAGTCTCTCCGCTCGCCCACCGGTTGCTCCCGTTTGTGCCTGACAGTTATTTAATCGAGTTAGTTTATGTACGTCCGAAGCCATCTACGGGCACAAAGACAATAATCGTAAATGCTGCCGTCACACACATGTCCCTTCCTTGGTCCTCGATCCTTGCTCCATGGTCAGATGAGTTATGCATTACATTCTCGTGTGGACATGCAGTCGAGTCTTGAATCATGTGACAAGCTAAAAATGCCAGCAACGAACCTTTGCCTGTATATCAGTCGATGCTCTTTGCTTTTATATGAAATCTCCTCAAAGTGGATTCCATCGCTTCGTCTGCATCGGTTATATGGTTAGTTAACAGCTGCCTTGGGCACCAGTCTGCATCCGTGTTCGCATGATTAAAGCCGCGCAAAAACGGAAACGCGATTAAACGCTGAAGTGAACCAGACGGGAGTTTAATGAACCACGGCGAAGTAATTTTGAAATTAGTCTGCCATGATAATTAATACAAAATTTGTTCAATGTCAGTAAACTTGGCTGCGAGACGAATGCCAAAATATTTAAGCTTTAAAATTCATTCAAAAATCATATCAAGGTAGCAAAGGGGAATGAAGACGAATGCGTGCTGAATAGATTGCCGAGCCAATCATGCATCATTAGGGTATTATGTTCACTCTTTCGTATATGTGATATAGATTAATTAATGCACTATAAAATAATTTGGGGAGAGTTAATTACACGATACAGATAACAATTACACGATAGTCACAGATGTCGTTACTTGATTTCGGCCAAGCCGACATTGTAGCGAAATCAACAGCAATTGTACAGAAGTCATGTTTATGCGTGAAATAGCAAATGAGACACGATATGCTGTGCTGCCGTGATTCGCATGTTAAATGGTTTAATTATTCTCGTTTAGCCGTCGAAGGTATTCATTAGAATCAAAACAAATCGTTTAAGTCTAAATTGGCGAGCGGGTGGCGCCGGTGCCGGAGCTTAAACTACCTTCATTAGCGCATAAAGAGCAATAATAATAACAACAACAACAACAATAAGAACAATAATAATAATAGCAAGAAAGTCTCCCTGAACAACAATTAACTAGAAAAACGTTTTGTTTGCATGGCACGCCACATGCGCCACATGGTAAAGAGTCAAACACGCAAAGTTCGCGTGCCAACTGAGTTCAAAGGAGCACAGGAGTCTACACACACTCACACATACACGCACACACTCACACATATACGCACTCTCTCTCAAAGGGACACAGACGCGCAGAGGCAACCCTAAGCAGTTAATGAGCAGAAGACAAAGCGATGCGAGCATTGAAGGTATGCAATGAAAATGAAGGAAACTCATAACACAAGACAGACACAACCCGTGCAGAGTTTCCCACGATAATTTCACAATTCCACAATGGCACAATGGCGACGCAACAATTTATAATCGTTAGGTTATAAGTTTTCAAATATTCCCTTACAAATTCCTCATAAACTTTTTACACTCAAGAGCCAAGCCGAGCACTCGGCTGGCCGGAGGCAAGCCAGGCACTCCGTGCGCCCAATTCACACGAAATATGTTACACTTATGAGAAATGCTAATAAAGAAGGCTTACACTGCATAACGGCGTTGTAAATCTTTGCGCAAACAAGCCTCGCCCCCTCCCGACCCACGCAATCCTCGCCATCCACGCTATCCTAGCCGACCTATCAGACAGCCGGCTGAGCAGACAACAAAGTCGACACATGAGTAGCAGGCTATCATAGTCTGCTCGACTCTTGCGCTGACTCACCCACTCAGCCAGTCGTGCTCATGAGCACCGGCTCACACTGCCCGCACGCTACGGTCCGCCCGGCTGTCCTGCTGTTCGTCTGTCTGCTGTCTGTCGGTCGGTCTGTTTGTTTGACTGCAAGCCTGGCTGCGGCTGCGTTCGACGTCGATGATGTGGACGGCATAGGACGCAACGAGACGGGTCGTTTGTGCAGAGGAGCGGAAGGGGGGATGGGAATGGTGCGCAGCGTATATAACCCGAACGAGCAATAAACTAAATTTGCATAATGGTTTTATGCGTTTTTATTATTTCATAATTCAGTTTTGGAGCTGTAGCCAGTCGAAGCTGTTTTTCATTTGTCTCGTATAATTTTCTTTCTTTTTCTCCGCTTTTCCTACTTGTCTTTTTTTTTTATTTTATTTTGTTGCTGTTGTTGTTGGTGTAGTTATTGCCTCTGTGGCCGTTGTTGCTCTTCACATACATTTTTGTAGCACACTCGGCTGCTCGGCCGCTTGGCAACTCGGTAACGCAACTCGGCGCAAGTTGTTATGGGTTTGGCAGTTTTTGTATTCGGATTCTGTTGGCATGTTTGCGGTAAAGTGTGTCAAGTTTGGGCGAAAATCCTTCAGACCGTTGGAAAAACATTTATACGCCGCTTTTGTATGTCACACAGACAGCCTGAAAAACAAAAATAAACATAAAAACAAAACCACAAAAATAAACAAAAAAAAAAAAAAAACAGCAAACAGAAAAATCATATAAAAGTAGCATCCATCCTTTCGTGTTTTTTTTGCTTTTTTGCGTTGCTTATTTTCATATTTTGGAATAAGCAAACGATTTGCATTGTTATTGTGTTTCTTGTTGTTAGCATTGCTTTTGTTAATGTTGTTGTTGTTGTTGTTGTTGTTGTGTGTCTGTTGGTTTCTTGCTTGTTTTCATGCGCTATCAAATATTACACACACCCTTTGTGCGCTCATATATCTTTTACCATTGCATCCTTTGCGGCTGCTACTCCTGATCCTGGTGCCGCTGGCCCTGCTGCTCATTGCTGCTGATGTATACACTTCCGTGCCACGTCGCCAGAGTCCGCAGTGATGCGTTGCTGGCGCACAACTGTATTATGTGTGACAGTCAGTTTGTTTGCCTGCGGCAGACCAACAACAACAACAACAACGACACCACACGACGGCACAACGACGACACGCCGACGCATGTCAGCTGTGTAGCGATTTAGTCGATTAATGTGTATTTGCATATATATCATGTTAAATATTAAGTGGCATCGTAAAAAAAGGGAGCTCGGCTATATTTATCAATATTATAAATATTTCTCTGTCCATCCCTTTTTTATTGCAGGTTGAAGGTCAATGCGCATAAGGATTCCTTTCTTTGCTTTTTTTTTTGTTATTTTCTTTTATATTTTCTTTTTTATGCCACTGCAACCGACACGTGAGCGCTAACTGCCTGGTGTTTTAATGTGTGTGCAAACAGCGGACATGTCTGCTGCCTGCCAATGAATGGAATGAAATTCAATGAGCAACAAGGAAGAGAAATAAAATAAAATTTTTATTAAATAAGTGCACGGCACCAACCGAGCCAAGCCGGGATAAGCCAAAACAGCTTGGCCCGATCTGAAGCCACTGCAGCACTTGGCGTCAACTCTTTCACTCTCTTTTACTTTACCTTTTTTTCTTTTTGCTTTTGTGTAATTAAACGCGCGCGAAAGAAAAAAAAAGAAGAAAAAATAAGCAAGAATGAAATGCGTCAAAGAAATGAAGTTAATTTCCCATGGGTTGGCTGAAGAAGAAAAGCAAAAAAAGAATGGAAATATCGCGGCTGGAGGAAGTGCCTATAATAGCGTCGGTAAGCGCATGAAAATCAAGTTGCGTGTAGCAAATAAGCAACTTCCTGGGCAGCTCCACCTCCATAACTTCTTACCACACACCGCCAACTGTCAGCTGTGCTTACTTTCGCGGCAAGCAACGACGGATGCGCATATTATCAAATTAACGCTGCCACGCAACTGAAAAATACCTGAACCCGTGCCGCGGGCGACAACACACAAGCGACTGACGCCGGGCGACTGGCAACGGCGGATGGGAGACGGGCGACAGGTGTTAGGAGCTGCGCGAGAGGCGAGGGTCGCCGGAGGTCGGGGTTTGGTGGTTGACTTCTTAGCATACTTTACGGCGCTGCGTTGGCTACGGAGTTCACGCAGCGTTTGCCGCCTTTGCTCCTGCCTAAGCGAAAATTGAATTATTAAATTTTCGCTTTGAACCGCAAACAAGAACAGCAACAACAGCAACAACAACAACAACAGCAAGAACAAGAACAACAGTGCACAATTACAACTTCAGCAAACAACACAGGAACAACACCAATGACGACAGCAACAACAACAACAACAACAACACCAACAAGCATAAAAGTAGCAAACAAACAATTTTCTCGTTACCATAAAACATACAAAACGGTTTTTGCTTCTTTTTTTAAGTTCATATAAAAAATTATTTCCTTTCTGCGCGTTTTTTGCCATTTTACTGCTTCTTCTTTTGTGTTGACTGTGCTTCCCATTTTTTTTTTTGTTGGCTTGTTTGAGGTTTCTTTTTTTTTTGTTTTTGATTTTTAATAAAATAATTTTCACGCCACTGAGAGATTGTTTTTCCAGGTTTTTTCACAATATTTTACTTATTTATTATTTGCGGTTTTTCTTTTTTATTTTGTTAAATACACAAAGCGATTTTTTATTTTAACTTATTTGCGCGTTGAGCATGGGTCAGCATATAAAAGTAAAATGTTTGGGTTTTGAGCTTTTAAGCATGCAGCCAATCTATGCTCAAACAAGCCGCTGGCCGGTCAGTCAGCCAGTCAGTGAATCGGTGCCTCGCCGTGGCATCCCTTTTGCTCTTTGAACTGC
Organism: Stegana nigrithorax; assembly: GCA_037044495.1. Taxonomy (NCBI): domain Eukaryota; kingdom Metazoa; phylum Arthropoda; class Insecta; order Diptera; family Drosophilidae; genus Stegana; species Stegana nigrithorax. The sequence continues at coordinate 111,745 of JBAMBQ010004233.1, forward strand.
CAAAACAGTCGTCTGCAGTCCCGCTCACCTGTCCGGCCGTGCCTTCTCAATGCCGCTGCGTAAGTTTTCACATCAGTTCGGCTTCAAGTGCTTTGGCGCAAAAACGAATATTCACATTTTTCCAATATTCATGATAGCAGCAACTACAAAAAAGAAATATGGCAAAATGTATAAACACTTTAACGCGTAGCAAGCAACTTTCGCTTTTATTAAAATGTTTTTCATTTTTAGTGTTTTTTTTAAATTTTTATTTATTTACTTTTGCTATAAATATGCGTTCAAGTGTGTAAATTAATTAAAAGTAAAACCCATTCTAAGCAGTAAATGAAATGCCTGGCGTATGCGTGCCACGGCAGCCAACAACAACAACAACAAGGACACCTGCTGCCTAGCGCCCTGCAAGGGCACAACTATGCGCTGCATCAGCAAGCAGTCCTATGCTGCAAACGATGTGTGCGTTTGTGTGTGAGCAATTGGCGCAGCGCAAGCCGTGCTCAAGGACGAACGCATCCTTGCAGAGCTGAACTGCTAAGCACATCAGCATAAAGATAGCGTCGCACTAAAAACGCACATGTGTAGGCAATTGCAACCGACTCGACTTCAACGCAGGGCAGGCAACTGCTGCAGGCAGACAGGAGCACATGCAGCAGCCGACACAGTGCAGTAGGCTTCGATTGCCTTGGCCGCAGCTGACTGCGTTTCAGCAACATTGTCGTTGCTGTGGCTGCCACCGCCAGAGTCATTGCTACTGCTGATCCTTCTGTTTCTTCTTCTGCTCCGGCTGCTGCTATTGCTGCTGTAGTTGCTGCTGTTTATGGTGACGTGGATTTTGAAGGTGCAATGGTTTTTGCTTAATTTCAGTTTCTAATTTGCAGCAACGAGCAACCTGAGCAGGCACCGGCAGCAAGTTTTCGATTCGAACCAACTGTTTGGGCGTGGCAATCTACCTTGACACACAGTCTCACGTGCTCGCACACACACACACACACACACACACTCATGAGATAGCTACACAGGCTCTTGCGTATGCAGATGGCGTCCTCAGTGGAGCTGTTTCACTTTTGCGCTTAATTAAAACGACAGGAAACTCAATGCTGTCTGCAGTCAATGGCTGCCATTTGCCTATTCTATCTGTCTGCCTGTTTATGTGCCCGTCTGTCTGTCTATCTGTCTGTCTGCCTACTTGTCTGCCAGTCGTTTGTGTGTTTTATATGGCTTAATGCGTATAATAGATTTTTTGCGAAATTCGATTCCCAGTTTCATGTGACTCTTTTTTTGCTGCGGTCTGTCGGCTTTCCCACAATCTAACGCCATGCCAGAGTAACTAAAAGCAGCCCTTGCATAATGGCACATTGCATAAGTAATTTCCTGCAGTGTATGCTGGCAAATGCTCGCACCCGTGCCACGCCCCACCGCCACCTGCGCGTGTTCGCCTAATTGCGCACGTTGACAAATAGATGGAAATTTGCCATTCAAAATGCTGCCGATACTTCGAATGCTGCTTGCTGCAGCAATTACCTGTTGTGTGTGCTGGGTGCGTGTGTGAGTGACTATATGCGCCGCGACTCCCTTGACGCCTAACACACTATTTTTCGCTTACTCAATGTTTACTTTGCACTCTATCCACACAAGCCCGCCTCCTCCTGTGCCGTTGGCTGCGGCAGCCAGTCTGCTGCTAAGTATATGGGAGTTTTTGCGTCATTGCGTGCAGATGTGCGCACATTATCCCACGGTGCGCATCAATGTCAAATGAATCGCAGTTCTAATACGCTCATTAAAAACGAAATAGCAAAAAATAAAGAAAACAACAGCAACCACAAAAAAAAAACAAAAACAGACTGTGCACAGCATAAAAATATGTCAACCCATATGCTGAATGCATTTCAGCGATTCAGGTGACACATGACCCGGTTGAGTGCCACTCAAAGGGCGACGACGCTGTTGAAAATGTTCCAAATCCGTTGCCTACTTTCGGGCGTGTGCTTGGCTACTTCGCACTGCACAATGCAATGCCTAACTTGGCAAACAAATTCCATGCGATGATGATCACATCAGTCATTAGCTATGCACCTTGTTGCTGCTAATGTGCATGTTCTTGTTGCTGTTGTTGTTGGGTCCATTGGCGTTGCTTTTGCAATTGAAGTTACAGTTGAGGATTAATGCGCTTAGTCGTCAACGACAAAACAATTATTGAGCATCATCGACAACAAAAGCAATCATTCGCCATGCAATGGATGGCAGCCCCAGCAGCAGCAACAGCAGCAGCAGCTGAAGTAACTACAGTTACGTCAATAGCAAAGCCTGTGAAGGCATGCAAAAATGGCAACAACAACAACAACGAAAACGATAACAACAAATAGAAAATTACAATACAATGTGCAGCTAGCAAGCCACAGCAGCAATCATAATCCATAGAACAGGACATGCAGGAATGGTCAAGTTGTCAAATTTTCAAACGTGCCGACGATGTCCTTGCGAGTGAACATGACGGGGGGGCGGTGAGTGTGATCAGCGTGGAAGCATCAGAAAATGCTTGGCATATGCCAACAGGGCAACAGGCCAGCAATGCATATTTGCTGGCATTTGGAATATTTCCCAAGCAGTTGGCCTACTCAAGCTTGACTACACTAGGCTGAGCTAAAATTTGCTTTCGATTTGGATTTTGTCCTTATTTGCACTTAATGAATGTCAGGCACACAGCACACAACACACAGCGCAGAGGACATCGGGCTGAGCACACGGGACGCTGCTCATAGGATGCAGAAGGCAGAAGCCGTACACAGGCATGCCAGCCTGTGCATCTATTTATGAGCCAATAATAATAATTTAAAGTGAAGTCCTTTATGCCTTGCATATTGTTTAAGTACAATGTAATGCCACTAGGACTTGGGCTGCTGCTGCTCTGCTGCTGATGTGTGGAATAAAGTATGTAGTTGATAAATTTCCATTTGGCTTAGCCATGTTACGCATACGCACTGTTGGCCTAGAAACTAAGCCAGTCTGTGTAGTGAAATTTCCAATGGTTTAGCTCGCTTCAGGACCCCGTCTGCTGCTCGATGCTAGGCAGTCGATTCATCCATCATCATTGATTAATTCGTTATCGCTGTTGTTGAAGCCGAAACTGAAGCCGTGTGTGCAGAGTTCATGTGCTCTGCCGTGTGTGCTCTGCTGCGAGTCGTGTACCCCGCACTGTGGGCAAACGTTAGCCTCTCGTTAATTGGACATGCCGACGCGGGGCACCGCACGCGGCTTCGCACAGTGCAGACCGTGTGCTTTGTGTGAATGTGCATTGCTTTGCCAGTTGCACCTCGCCTTCTGGCACATCGCTGCTGCTCGTCCTCGTTGTTGAGGTGAGTTGCCTAACTGCTTTCGACAAAGATGAACTGCGCGCATTGCGCTAATGTATGCTTCAACTCGACCCCACTCGATTCAGTTCAACTCGACTTGACTTGACTTGACTGGACTGGACTCATAACTGTTCGACTGATTGTTCTCGCATTTGTTGTTTAATATTGTTCGTGTTCTTGCTCTCATTGATGTTGTTGTTGCTGTTGTTGTCATAGCCTGGAAGTTTGTCAGATCGCTCGTTCGCTTGGTTGGTCAGTCTGTCGGTCTGTTGTCATGCGGGTCTGTCTGTCGCTCGGTCGTTGGGTCGTTAGGTAACCAAGCATAAATCTTGGCGACTGTCGTTTGTGCTGTTGACAAATATTCGCTTGAGTGTGGCAAGCAAAACGGAAAATGTCATAAGCGCAAATAGCCGCAAATTTATTAAAGCACATCAAATAAAATACCTTCAGCAGGAGTTTTGAATTCATGTCCTTGTTTATTTATGATTATTCTTTTGTTTTGAGTTTCAAGAGTACAATGCCAGGGGAGACCATGGCCGATGCCAGAAGACGTGGCAAACCATTAATTAAAAGCCATTTGCTGCCAATCGCAATACTTGGAAGGCCAAACCGACGTACTGAGGACAATTTGTCCTTGCACAGTTGGTGTGCATGCATATGTTTTAATTAATTTGCTTTTTGCTGTGGACTCCCATCTCTCTTAATTAATAAAACAATTAAACTGTGCTGCAACGGAATCCCTGCCCGCGTACAATTGCAATTAAAATATTTTCATTTGGCAGCAAAATTGAAATGCTTTGAGGTTGATTTGCTGGCCTTTTTGTTAAACATTCTATTGCTGGCTTTTTTCACTGCACTTTATTTGCTGTTTCTCTCAGCTGGACATGGTGTGCTATTTGTATTGCTTTGGCCATATTTTTCGCATTGTTATGTACGACGACTTTAATTGTCAATTTATTTCTTTTGGCGCTCTCGACAAAGCATCGCATGCTTTGGCAGGCTCCTGTGCCTCATAAGCCCCGCCTCTGCCTCAGCCTCAGCCACTGAGAGCCCGGCTTGCCTTTGCCAATATAAGGGCCAACTGCTGTGCGCTTTGTGTTTTTCCAATTTTTTGTCATTGTTTTTATTTTTATTTCACCGTGAAAGAATTCGAGTTCGGCATTTAGTCACGTTTCGTGTACATGAAACGCTTTTGTCTGCTTTAAATCAAATCAGCGCCGAAAACACGGAAAAAAAAAAACACAGCACACAACACAAAAAACAGAAACAGAACAGAAAAACATGCAAAAGCGCAGGGAAAAAAAAACACGAAAACCAACTCAGATGAGACGGAACAGGCAAAACAAAACAAGAAGAAGAAAAAACAAAAAAAGTATTTATTACATTTAAAAATGTTGCTATTTTTGTTTGTTAAGATTTTGTTGTTCTTGTTTGTTGTTGTTGTCGCTTGTAATTGTTGTTGTGACTTCGCGGTTGCTGTTCGCTGGCACAAGGGGCTGCGGCTGTAAATCTTCAAAAGTCTTTAAAGCCACAAAATGAAATTATGCAAATCTCGCACATACTCAAACGTCGCATGTGACGGAGCGCAGCATGTGGCACGACACCTTCCCTGCCTGCCTGCCATGCTGCCACCATGTGCCAGGCCAGGCTACCCCATATTATTCTTCTCATTCTTGTGCTTATAGTGTTTCTTGTTGTTGTTGTTGTTGTTGTTGTTACTGTTGATGTTGGTATTGTTGCTGGCTGTTAGCTTAACAATATTAAAAATGTAGACGGCAAGAAACTTGCTGTGCGCTTTACCTGACTTAGCCTAGCTTAGCAATTCATATGGCGCTCGCTGCCATCTTAAACTGAAGCAAAGGTGAGCCCGCAGCGCACCCAAATTGTGCCGCCTTCACTTGTCTAGGGCAGCTACTGAAACCGAAACCGAAACTGGGATTGGCAAAGGCGACTGAGGCAAAGCATGTGTCGTATAGAGAAGTGTTGTCTTGGGTTGTGATGAGCTATGCGTCATGCAGCTGCTGCTGCTCCTGCTGATGCTGCTGCTGGCATTGCTGCTGGTGCTGCCGGTGCCAGAAACACTTGCGCCAGCCTAATATGCCAAAGTTCTGGCATAATGCATATTTAATAAACTAATTGAGAGACGACAGCGGCTGCCAAGCAGCGTCCTGACAGGCTTTTGGATTCTCTTCACAGTGTAAGCATCTCGAAAAGAACGAAGAGACGGCGCTTGCGTTATGCGCTCGCACGCAGACGTTTGTGACATATAATTCAAGCGAAGGCCACCTCCCGCTGGCGTGCCTGCAGGAGCACTCGGCAGGCCAAAGTGAATTGGGTCAATGCGCAAGTTTAATGTCTGTTGAGTCTTTTCCTTCACTTTTATTGTCTGCTATTTTTTTGTCATTTTTATTATTATTGTGTTGTTGTTCGCTATCTCTTGCTCCTTTGCTGTTTGTTTGCTTGTTTGTTTCCCTTCCTGCTTAAGCCAAAGTTGAAAGTAAGCAGCAAACAAAGTTTCGTGCCATGCGGACGCAACAAAAAACCCATTGATGCTGTTTGTGCAATAATTGCCCTGGCGTGCATCCTTTCGCTTAACGTTGGTCAGCGCAGCGCCGCACAACACAGCACAGCACAGTTTCCGTCGCTGCAGCTGCGCCCAATGAGTTCAAAGTCGCTGCTGCTGCTGTTGCTTCTTCAGCTTTGGCGCTGAAAGGCAACAGTTCGCATTGCTGGCGATATTTGCTTCATTCTCGTTTTATCTTTGCTTTGCCCATTCGCAGCTTGGCAACTTCGCTGATGAAGCATCGACCCCGAAACGTGCAGCCTTATTAAACTGCACCAAATCATACTAGGCATGTTGAGCAGTGTGTCGGTTTCTCATTGCACTCCCTTAACTAAGCAAATGTCATCCCTAGATGTCGCCTAAAGAGATACCAAGTGCCACAGCACGAGAGGGTTTTCTACAAGGATACGTGGCGCTTGAATGAACTAACGACACCGTTGCTCAACACTGCACACGTTGCACACCATTCTAGTGCATACAACAACCTGCGACTGACCTGTCACTTGCAACACTGGTCCACAATATCACGTATACGCACCGTGCTAACTGTTTATAGCAAATCATTTCAAATAGCATGGGTTCGCACCTTACTTAGTAACTTTGGCAAATGCTTTGGCATAAAGCGCTGCGTAGAGCTTATTAGTGTGCCTACTGCCCAATCCTAAACTTTCGTGAGTAACTTAGACGTCAGAGCGTGCGCCAAAGCTCAACGCTGCGCACAGCACAAATGCCTGAAAGTTCATCGGTTAGCAGCGGCCCAGCTTTGGCGCTGTTACTGTCCGTAACAGGATTTCGTTTATGTTTTTTAGTTACCAGCGTCTCACACAGCTGGCGCCACAGGTTTAATGTCCAGCTGGCCAAGAACCGTTGCCTACTTTTGAACGCAGCGAATTTGCATTGCTCATTAAATAAGCAGCGTAGACTCATACATTACCATGCGTCACTCGGACGAACTTTTTGAAGCTTCATCATAATTTCTGTCAGTTTCGCTTAGGCACCGCTGCCGCGCGTCGCTTGCTGCCGGCCATGCCTGCAGCCCCAGCTACTTGTTGTTGGCTCATTTGTTGTTTACGCTTAACCCAGGCGAACGCCGAAAGTTATAATCCATCAAGGAGACGCACTCGAAATACAAACACGTTGACAAAACCAGGAGTTGAGTTTGTTTATTTAGTTTAACGTGTTAATTTATTACGTTATACCGACACCTGCCACCAACCAACCAACCAACCAACCAACGAAGCAACCAGCCGACGACTAAAACAACAATAAACGAAAACAACGAAGCAGGAGCACAGCAGACCCCAGCATAGGAGACCGCAATACACGCCAGCGGCGTATAGTCAGTCACGCCCTGTGCACACCACACGGCTATGCAAATTGAATTTTCACAGGACACCCGCAAAGTTTTTCTTATTCTAAACTTGTAAATAAAGACGACAACGACGACGTCGACGACAAATGCCATGGACTGCGTGCACACGGGGCGCAGTGTGCGCCAGGTGCGAGGCACGTTGCGGCAGGACTTGTGCGTGTCAGAGACACTCTCGGCAACAGCGACCAGCGACAACGTCGCTAACACAAGCAACAGCAACAAGACAACTGCGTGGCAACAACAGAGTTGTATGCACAGCTTGGCTCGTCTTTGCCTTGCCTTGTCCTGCCTTGCTTGGCTTGACTCAACCTGCCTTGGATTGACTTTGCTTGGCTCAGCTTGGGCTGGCTCGGCTGGCACTGTGTGAGTCTGTCGAGGTGTGAGTTGTGCAAAACAACGTCAACTAATTGCTAGTGAAAATGTTGTACGTTTGTTGTTCTTTGTTTTGCTTAGCAAACGCGCTCCTCAAGCGATGCTACATCTCCGACAACTCCAACAACGAACACAATAACAACATCGCAGCGAGTTTCTACGCAGGCAAGGAAGACAGGGCCAAGTGCAGCAGAGACACTTAAACTGAGTGGGCGGCACTGCGTTGCCTGGCAGATCAGTTGGATTTCTGTTCTGTTTTCATGCAGTCTTCCTGTTTTCATTTTATATTAATTTTCATTTTCGTTCTATTTTTGTTTTGGTTTCTGTTGGTGTTTGTTTTTGTGTTGTTGTTTTTGTGTTTTTTGGCAAACTCTTGCAGGCGTCTAAATTTTACAAATATTTTGCAAAATTGTTTTGCATTTGCTTACGTTCCCCAAAGTTTATTTGTCCCACGCAGATAACAATAACAATAACAACAACAACTACAATCACTAGAACAACAACAACTACGGCAATTGCCGTGCTGCCGCGTTGCAGACGAGAACATCGACAAGTCAAATCCGTTGCAGTCGCATTTATCGCAAACTGCATTACACTTTTCATTGTCTTTTGTCTTTGGTTCTTTGTTTGTTTGCGTGTTTGTCGTTTTTTGCTTCAGTTTTGATTGTTTTTTGTTTGTTTGGACTTTGAATTGCATTGCGCAAAAGTTTTCATCGCTCAGCTTGCACACTTTTAAGCAATAAAGTCGAAAACTATTTTGCATTGCATACGCTCAGGCGCAGCTGGCACTGCAGGACGCACAGTCACCGGCAGCGTTTAGGTATTCATTTGTTTTGCACAGTTGTTTGCTTTTCGTTTATTTCCCAATGCCTTTGACTGTCACTGTGCGAGTGTGAGTGCGTGGCTGAGTGTGCCTTGCGAATGTGAGTCCTTTTATTATGTATTCATTAGGCGATAACGTCACCGCCACATGCCGCAGTTCCGCATAGCGCGGACAGGCGGACGCTCGATTTTTGATGTTGAAATTATGCAATCGTCATAAATTTGTGCTGCGCGCGCGTACATAAGCACAGCAGATTTACGACAGATAATAAATTTCGGGTTTGCAAAAACCGAAAAACAACAACAAAAAAAGTATAATAATAATGTGGAAAAAGGCGAAAAAAAAGGAATGAATTGCCAGCACTTGGCAGCATCAACTCGCGCCGCTTCCACTTCCGAAGCCGTTGCCGTTGCCGTTGTAGTTGTCCGCTGTCGGTTATTGAACGCGCGTTTATGCGTTCCTTCATGCGCCCGAACATTTATCATAAATTTTGCGCATAGTTTACAGAACTTATCCGCCACAAACACACTAACTCGCACTCGCACGAGTATGTGCCAATAGAAATGGGGAAAAAAACGGAAAAGCGAAATAAACAACAAATAAACAGCCAAAGAAAAGCCAACAAAAACAAAAGAAGGCACCAGAAGATGAGTAACATAAAAAGGCTATTGGAAAATAAAAAGAAATAAAAATGACTGCATAAATAGAGAAATGCTATTCCTGCCTGCTGATGTTGCTGATGCTTCTGTTGTTGTTGTTGTTGTTGTTACTTGCTTTAATGCCTGCTTAGCGTATAATTTTGAAATAAACAAGTTTCGCCTCCTGCGTGTATTTTACACGAACATTGGTGCCTTATTTTGTGACTCCTTTTATGACAAACGACGTTGCGCAACGATCCTTCATCTGCCTTGCGGAGGCGCCAAAGCATCTTGGGGCAGGAATCAATTAAGCCGCTTTGTTAACGCTAAAGTTGCCAAGCCAAGTCAAGCCTTGCCAAGACCTGCCAAGCACACCCGCGCTATGCAAAGGTAATCTTGTCGTAGTTAAACAACAACAATAACAACAACAACAACAACAAAAATAAAAACGACTAACCAAACAACGAACTGCTAACTAACTGCCAAGGTAACTCGCCCGGCTGCTATGCCGCAAAGTGAGCAAATTGCGCACCATGACATGGCAGTAAACCCGAAGGGAAGCCCAACCAAGGCAGGGCAAGGCAAGCCAAGCCAAGCTGAGCTGAGCCGAAACAAAGGCGTTAATTATGTTCATGCCGTGCATATTACACATGTGCGGCCCACCGCCGACATGGCAGTCGTTTATGTCGTAGACGCCCACACTTTGCCGTCTTTTATCCGTCTGCGCCTACGTCCTTCGTTTGCTGCATACATCCGCTTCCTGTGCACACTCACACACACACACACATCATGCACGCTTGTACATTTCCTTTGCTTTCTGCGGCAAGCGCAATTTTCTTACTGGCTCCCGCTGCCGCCGCCCGCTTCTCATGCACTTCCCTGTGCAGCCTTCGTTAAATTTCCTGTTGGCTTCAGCTTCGGCTTCGGCATCGGCAACGGTTCGGTGCAGCTTCGGCTTGAGTGTCGTTGTCGGCTGCAGTCGCACTCGGTTTCGGCATTAGCATGCAATTATGCTTGTTAGCACCAGGAACTGCCACAACATTAAATATTTACGCACATATACACACACACACACACATACACTCTCACTAACATGCATACGCTCGCACGCATATGTCCTTACACGCGCCGCTTGGATTTGCATAAACATAAATTCTTGTTTGCATTTTGTTGTACTTCCTTTTTGGACTGCGATGTTTTTCTTTATCTGCTCTGGCTTCCTATATATTCTGGTTTCGCCTCTCTGCGCCGCGCCTGCAAAGCGGCATGCTTTGCCGATTTTTACCCGCATCCTGCCGCGTTTTTTACTTCGCTGTTTTTTTTCTTTTGTACAGCACACGCATCGTGCCTTGAATTTATGCATTTGGCTATGCCGAGGCTGAGGCAGCGGCAGCGTACAATAAACAAGGACTACAGCGACTGCAGCTGCAGGACTTTGGTTTCTCAACAGCGCATTGGTCATTGCTTTGCGTCGCATTGCTTTTTTTTTTTTTCGTTTTATTACTATTTTCCTTTTTCTCCTTTTTGTTCCCTGTTGCCTTTTGTCTTCCTTTTATAATGGCCGTTGTTGTCGTTGTTGTTGTTTCGGCTGCTGCTGCATGTGCAGTTATTAAATGTGCTTCCTGACGCCACTTTGTTGCATTGCAACTGACCTCCACCCCACTGCGCCCCACACCTAGTCGCTACATTGCCAACGTCGTTGCTGTGCAGTACGTTTTTTGTGTATTTGTGTTTGTTGCCGCTATGCGTCGAAAAGGAAATTCATAAAAATGTTAATTTTTCCGGCGGAAATGTAATTTATGTAAAGCAAATGCATGCGTTGATTGTTTAAAATTTTCTGAAATCCGTATCCGGTGTGTATTACACACACAGTCACACACTCACACACTCACGCACGCGCGCACAGACACAGATGCCAATGCCAGTGCCAAGTCACTCCGAGCAGCGCAAGTCCTTTCTCTCCCTCCCCACACAGATTAAGATTTTGACTACGCGCCGCATGTTAATCAGCGCATTGCGCCAGCGTCCTGCGCATAAATCCTGCTGCGGCGCACTTAATTGAATAAGCGTGTGAGTGAGTATTAAATGCGCTACTATGACCGATAAGCGGTTCATCTTAAGGCCATTATGTCGCTGCTGCGCAGCCATAACTCAGGCATGCAACCAGCCAGGCAGCCAGGGAGGCATTGCAGTTAATACTGCGTATACGGACGGTCTTATGTGGCAGCCACGATGCTGCATTAATGCTTTGTAGTTGATTGCACACGACGTTTGCGCAATGAAAGCTAAATTTTTCTTAATGTCATGCACACAACAACTGCAACAACAACAACAACAGCAACAAAAGCAGCAGCAACATTGGCAGCGAGGACACGAGCGTGCATACATTACTTTTGGCCAAGGACGCTCATGCAAAGCGAATGTGGGCCATCGCCGCCGACTCACAACATTTTTGGTCTTTGCCATGGCAGCAGCTAACACACAAATCCTGCAGTCGTCCCCATCCTGCCCACGCTGCGCCGTGGCAGTGCAAGAAAGCGCAACGTGGCTCACATGCACTGTCATGTGCCGAACGCTTCTCGCCTGGATTCCGCAAAATATCAAGAAAAATGTGAAAAAAAAGAAAAGGAAATATTATAACAAATGATGATGGTGCTGATGATGATGATGTGAATGGGGCTGCGAATGTGGTGTGTGAGTGTGAACGTGCATGACGTCGCTGTTGCTGTCTCGTGCAAGTTGCACTCAATTTTTATTTGATGCACGCCACGATTTGGTTTAGCCTGGCCTGCCTAATGTGAGGCAAGGGCTGGCGTGGAGTTGTCAGTGGTTGGCTGTCGGGTATTGGGTGTAGGCTGTCGCTTGTCGGTTGCCTGTTGTCGGCTGTCGGTTGTCAGTTGCTGTGCGTTGTGTTTTGTGCGTTGGCGTGCGCGTGAATCCGCCGATAGAATGGCAGTTAATGTACTGAAATCCGTAATGGCTGCCGAACTGTCGTGACGTGACGTGACCTCAGACAAACTCGCTGCTGTGTTTTGCTGACGTGAGTGTTGTGTTGTAATGGCAAGTGCCGGCCAGAAGCGTGGAGGGATGCGCACAGGCATGGCATTACTTAAAGCTTTTCCACTTGCTGTCAAGTCAAGTTATAAGCAGAAATTCATCCTTTTTGCTCAAATTTTTATTTATTTATTTTTTTTTTTTTTTTTTGAAAGTCTTATGGTATGTTTTTCTTTATTTATGTATTTTGTTGTTTTATATTTGTTTCAGGTTTTATCTTGCAAACGAAAAAATTTTTATTTCACTTGTCTGCGTCAAACATAAATCAGCATGTTGCCAGCACCCACTTAGGGGCGTCACGTGTACGATTACAAGTGCGACTCTGCCTCTGACTGCGACGGCTACGGCTACGTCGACTGCGACTGCGACTGAGGGGGTGTGTGCGGCTGATAATGGAAAGGGTAGATGGCTGTTGTGGTTAGGCGTTGTTGCGTTGTGGTGTATGTGTTTGTGTGTGTGTGTGCCAGCTACAAAGTCGAAAGTTTTTCCAAGTTGCGCAACTTATTTCTTTTGCAACAAAATGCACTCAAATCAACTCAAGCGAAGTTCTCCGCTTGGCAAGTGGCACGCCATAAAGTATGCTACACATGTGTACCCTGTATCTGCCTGCTTACGTGTATGTGTGTATGTATGCGTCTGTGGGCATACCAAACTGTAAGCACATATGTGTGTACGATTGTAATAATGTGGATGACTGCCCGTCTGTTTGTGTGTCTGTTTGTCTGTCTGTCTGTCTGTATGTAGCTATGTACACTTACCTGGCAAATATACAAAGCCAGAGCCAGAACCAGAACTAGAGGTCGAGGCAGCGTAAGAGTGAGACATTGTCAGGCAGCATCTGCCTGCCCGCCTAACTGCCGCCAGCCTGCGCTCAAGTTGCCACGATCATTAATCTTTGCAAGCAGGTAATTGCTTAGCAATTATCCTTTGGGAATAATGAAGCTGCTACTGCATTTGCGCTACCAGCGAATAACAGCTGCCATGGCTGCCGCCGCATCCGCTGCAACACCCACATTCGCACACACACACACATACACGCGCAGTGAGCAGCAGCAGCAGCAGGAGCAGCACCAACACCAACATCAACAACGTCGCACATATGCCACAAGCAGGCAGGAAGTCGCGCAGTCGGGCTGGCACCACCCACGCGACGCGATTGCAACGGAAGTTGCAGTCATCGTCGCAGTCGTCGTCGTCGTCGACGTCGTCGTGGTTGGCGCTGTTGGAGTGACGCCCATGCTGCAGTAGTCACTGCCACACCCAGCCTTGCACCGCTGTGTGTTCGCTTTCTGTTAATGCCTTTGTTAAGCTCCTTTTGCTGTTGCTCCTCCATTGCTTTTCCATTGCCGCTGCTACTGCTGCTGCTGCTGTTAATGTCAGGCCAATGCGTAGCCATCCGATTTGCACTTGCTACACCTTCGTTCTGCTGCTGGTTTGTAGCTTTTCCTTTGTGCACTGCATGTGTGTCTGTATGTGTGTGTGTGTGTGTGTGTGTTTCTGATTGATATTAATGATTAAATTGCGCCAGTCGCTGTCTGACTACCTGCCCCTGCTCGCAGTCCCTCGCTGTCGCTTTGCCTTAGCTTTGCCTTTCCTTTGCCTTTGTCGTTGCCTTAGCCAAGCGACGGACTTGCTCATGCTCACTCACGCACTGCTCAGACGTGCGTGTGATGTTGCATATTTTTAATATTAGGTACAACTTGACAACAAAAACTAAACATGTCCTATCCTTTTTTGCCCCGGCCGCTTGCTTATATTTGTGTTATTATTTTTATTATTATACGCTTTGCTGTAATTGTTGTTGTGGCTGTTGCTGTTGTTGTTGTTGTTGTTGTTGTTCTGTGCGTATGCTATGCGTTGCGTGTACGAGTGCGCGTTCATGTTCGTGTTCGTGTTCATGTTCGTGTGTGTGTGTTGTAATGCATAATTTATATGATTTATTTAACAACAACAACAACAACAACAAACAGTTGGCGCATTTAATATAGCAAAAGGACGCCAGGCAATAGGCGACTGCTGACTGGCGACTGGCGACAGGCGACAGACCGTGCGTCGTTTCGTTTCGTTCTGTTTCAGTCCGTTCCATTTGATTTTCATTTTTTTGCCATTTGCCATGTACACGTTCGCTGTTATCCTTTTGCCTTGTTGGCGCTCCGTTATTATTATTATGCGTATTGTCAATGTCGTCAATATTGACAATGTAAATTTTGCGCCTGCATTTGATTAGCTTTACGAGTGTTTTGTGTAAGTTTCATCATCATTTTTTTTTCTCTCTTTTTCACTTTTTTTCGGTTGTTGTTGTTGTTATCCTCTGCCACAACAGCACAACATTTCTGCGTATTTATATATGCAGATTTTTTTCTTATTTATTGTTAAATACTCTCTGCCTGTTTGTGCTATTGTTATTTTCACAAGTACGGTTAAGTGCCATCGAAAAGGGAGAAAAAATGTTGATATGCCACAGAAAAAATAAGGAGAGAAAAACAAAAAAAATGTTATAGTAGCGAAAAGGATATTCGTTTATTATTGCGAATTGCGAGTGAAAAGCGTTTTCGCGCTTTTAGGTGCATTTTGTGTGTTTTTGTATTTGCTGACGTGGCTCTTATTGCTGTCGATTTTGCTGTTGCTATTGTCATAGTTTTTGTTATTGTCAACAGTGTGCATCAAATTAACAATTTAATTTGATTTTATTTTTATTACGCCGCGCATTTTGCATTTGTTTCACCGCACACGCAAAATGCCTTTTTGAAGTTCAATTGAGCATTGAACATTGACAATAACAACAACCACAACAAAAGTATTACAACAACAACAATGACTATGACAATGATTAAATGCAAAACAAAAAAATTTATCAATAAAGACAAAAAAAAAAAAAAACACAAATGCTAATAACAACAAAAACTAAACATGCACAGTGCTTACTAACTAAAGAAGCCAAGTTGATTAAAAAGTTTAAATATAATTTTATACTTCTAATTTTTATGTTTATTTTAAAACGGAACAATTAATGAAAATTCAGAGAAAAGAGAAGAAAAGACGTACGAATAGTTAATTGGTTTTTATATGTAAAATAATGTTCACTATATAGATGATTTACTGTTTATTTAAAATGCAACGCAATTCAATAAAATTACTCATACGCACCGCATGTGTCATGGTTATCATGCGTGCGGCCTGTGTTTGTTGGTTTAATTAAAAATAATAAAATAGAAAATATGCATTTGAAAAAGCATTAATTTTTATACACAAGTATGCTTGGTTATTTTTAATAAATATTTACTTCAATTTTTTTCCGCCGGTATTTATTATACAATTTTCTTTCATATGAACGTGTATATTTTCAATAATTTCCTTTTATATTTTGAGTTGTCCCTTTTTTATAGCGTTTTAAAATTTTTCGTTCAATTTTGTTTTTTTTTTTTGCTTCATTCCTGTCGGATATGCAGCTCTTTCTCTCGTTTACACACGCCGACGCACACGAGCAGGTAAATAAGTTATTATGCCAGCTACTGCATTACATGTTTGCTCATATTATTTATTTAATATTTCTTTTATATTACGTGTGTTCTCTTATTTTGTGTTCTTTTGTTTTTTATTTTTTTTTTTTTTGTTTGGTGGTATATTGTGTGTGCTTCAGTTTGCATTTTGTTTCGGTGGCCATTTTCCTTTCAATTTTGCACGCACTGTTATTCATTAAAAATGTATAAAAACGTTTTCGCAATTAAAATACTAAATGAAAAATCGTTAAATCGTTCAAGGTAAATTGATTCTGCGTATGTGTGGGTATGCGGGGTGAGCAAAGCGCGTGGAGCACCCAAGCATATCCTTCGACGGCTGCCACTTCCTGCACATTTACACGCACATCCCATCAAAATGATCGCGACGCTGGCGGTTGCTGACGATTGACGCCAGTTGACGGCAATTGCTGATGGCTGGCGGCTGCCGGCGGAGGCTGGCGTCGGGGGAGCGGCACTCTTAGCACAAAGTACGTAAATAGTTTAAGCGCAAAATTAAAAAGCATGTCAGTCGTCTGCATTCACTCGACATGAAGATTAATTCCTGTGTATGAAAGTGTTTCAATTCATGCTTTGTCAGCGCGGCTTTGCTCGGTGAAATAATTGCGCTGTGTTGCATTTGCGGTCTCTGTTAAGCCACGGGAGCATTAATATCAAAGCCTTTGGGGAGCTGTTGGCTTTGGTTACGGTTGCCCTGCAGGAATTCGTCTGACAGCATTTGACAATGGCACGAAGTCGGCTTGCGGCAGATGTTTAGGCGGTTTTCATCGTCTACTCGCACTTGCCCATCCATACTCAGTTGCTGCAGTGTTGTTATTCTTTTTCGCTGTAGGCTTGGACTTCTGGCTGCATTAATAGGGTCCGCCTAGCAATCTGCCCTGCATCGCATGTCAGAGACTTCCAGCGCATTAAACCGCCCGACAGCCATGCATACCATTTAGGGTTCAAGTTGGAGCATTGTCGACAACGTTTAACACGGTTAAAGGTCTCATGCAAATTTATATTTTATTTATATAACATTTCGCGTCGCTGCGCATTGCACAGCACACAACACGACACAGCGGCCGCCCACGCACATCCGCACGGGGGCAGGCCGGCAGTGAGGTGTGCCGCATGCCACGAGGCCGCCAACTGCATGCCAGGATGCCAGGATGCCACGATGCCACGAAGCGACGATGCCACGATGCAGCGATAGCGCAGCGAATAATTGTGTCACGTAAACGCGACCTTTGTAACTCAATAATTTCATTTTACGCAGCACGACGATTCGTTGGCGAACAACTCGAGCGGCACAACGGCGGCAGTGCAGTGCGAGTCAGGTTCACAGGATGGCGGAGTGATAGGCAGGTAGTATGGCAGGCATGGGCACGAACGCATGAACGCATGTCAGCGGAAGCGGAACTGATAGAGTGAAATGGCGGCGGTGCGGTTCGCAAGCCGTGACAGACGCAGTGTCAGACAGAAGGACCGACGCCGAGGCAGAGATGGCTGATGGCTGACGGCGTGCCAGTGCAGCGTGGCAAGCTTCACTGAGCGTTGATGCACGGCCGCAGTAGACCGAGCACAAACTGTCACGGCACAAAACAGTCGCAGTCGAGTTGCTCAGGCACGGAGAAGAAGAAATATGCTGTTTAAGCTCAACAAACAAAAAGAAGAAATCTAAAAAAAAAAAACAAAAACAGAAAGTAAACCAAAACTGAGCTGAGCTGTGCTGAAAAAGAAAAACAGACGTTGCAGCAACATGAAATAAGTCTCAAGTCTCAAGTAATACAAAACACTCGCAGGCAAGAAGCGATGAAGAAGGGACGAGAAAAGACGAGAGAGAAAAAATGAAACAAATAATATAAATAAGCAAAATGGCATAAGGCAAATGGCAAACGTAGCAGAAGTAGCGGCAGGAGCAGCCGCAGCAGCAGAAGCAAACATCTGGACAACGATGGCAAGGACGAACCTTGCACGGCAGCCCCTGGCCACGAACACCCGCACGCACGCGTCTGGGCAACAAATCCTGCCGAAAAATAAATGAACCGCATTTGCGAAATCAGTAAAACTTTTGTTCAATTTCACCGCCACGCTGCTGTGACTTTTCGCTGACTTTTGCGCGCAGCTAAGCTGATGAAAAAGTAGAAGAGGAAGCAACGCAATGGCAACGGTGACGGTAGCAGCAACAGCAGCAGCAGCAACATCATCATGGCGAGAAACACGATGCCGCCACGCCGTGTGTATGCCGTGCTGTGCCGTGCCGTGAATTTCAGCTGTGCTGAGCTGAACTGAGCTGTGTTAAGCTACGCTCCACTGCACTTGGCTACACTTTAGTTTTTCTTGGACTTGGCTTTATTGTGTTTTGGCTTAATGCGCCGCACAGGTCGCTGGGACGGGGGATGGAGAATGGTGTCCTGCACTCGGCTGTTGGGCTACAAATCGCTGCGTACTGCCATTGTACGCTGAGCTGGGCTTGTCACTGTTTTGTTTCGTATCGTATTTTTTATTTTCTCTTTCAATTCTTTCTTTCGTGTCTTCTTTCTATTTTTTCACATGTTTTACTTGTGTGTGTGTATGTGTGTGTGTCATTTTACTCTCAAAGGACAATATTATTCAACAATAACACAGCGATTCGATTCGATTCAACTCAACTCGATTTACCTCCTCTTCGCTCCACTGCTCTCCTCTTCCTCTGCTTCACTCAACTGCCGCTTAGATTTTTGCTGCTTTTCAGCAGGCATGCCTATGCTTCCTTACTTTCTTGCTTCCTTGCTCCCCATTGTTGTTGTAGCTCGTGTTGATATTGTTATTGTGTGTTGTTGTTTTTGTTGCTGATGTTGTCATTTTTTTTGCGTATTTGTTTGCATTATTTGCTGCATTTGGCTTTGCCGCCAACTACCGCTCGCCGCTTACCCGGCAGCCAGGACAGCTAAGTCTGCCAACATTGACGTGAAATCCCTTGGAAAAATAGTGCAAAATGCTGTTTAAAAATCAACACATGTCACGAAGCGAATTCTAGGCAGACAAACAGCATCACCACCAAAGCTGACTCCACAACCATCATCGGCACCAGTCACCAGTCTCCAGGCAGCAGGCACCTGACACCGACTCTGGCACTGCCAAGTAGGCAAAAAATGTCCGCGGGGTGTCGCCTGTTTTGTGCCAGCGGGGGTCGGCAGAGGATGTGTTTGCGGGTGCAGGCTGCCATTTTGCTGTTTTGTTGTTAAATGGCGTAAGGATTTTTGATGCGCAAACAAGAAAAATAAAAGAGAGAATATTAACCGAATTCGTGCCAAGCACTGGCAGCCGGGTGTCCGCAATAATCCAGCTTCGTGCAGGAATTGCATTAGCACGCGTGTTCCCAATTTTTTTTCTCGTTTTCGGCCATAGTTTTGCGACAGGACTCGCGCACTGTTTGAGTTTACATAGCGCCCGACGCGCAAATGAATTGATTTTGCAAGTGTTTGCCGTGACTAGGATGCATGGATGCGATGCAGCATGTGTGTGTGTGTGTGTGTGTTTGTGTGTGTGTATTTGTTTTTGTTTTTGCCTAACAAGCGTTCCCTGGCCAGGCCACAGCACTCGGTTGGGTTGCGTTTACAGTGGGT
The DNA here is from genome assembly GCA_037044495.1 of Stegana nigrithorax. Classification (NCBI taxonomy): domain Eukaryota; kingdom Metazoa; phylum Arthropoda; class Insecta; order Diptera; family Drosophilidae; genus Stegana; species Stegana nigrithorax. Next base: position 131,022 of record JBAMBQ010004233.1, read on the forward strand.
ATTGTAATTTTTGTATTTCTTCTCTTTTTGGCATGGCAAATGCCGCGAGTATTTTCACATGCGAGCGTATAGCATACTTTGCGGCGGTAACTTTGTGTGTGTGTTACATTGTGCTAAAGCCAAACAAGGCAAATGCCTCCGAGTGTGTGGGCATCCTCACGGCATTCGATGTTGAAATTCCGACAACTGCCTCAACCGCAAAATGCTTGCGTATGAACGCGCTTCAGCCTCATTGGATTGTGGCTTTGTGCGGACTTCAGCTTGGCGTGACTGCGCCTGTTGTCCTTTTTATCTGCGCTGGCATAACTTTATTCGTCTTATTAAAGTTGCACGCTTCGTTGTCAAACGGAAATAAATTTAATGCGTCACGCATTGTCCTGCGCATCGACAGCAAGACGACAGCGACAACGACAACGAAGACGATGCTGATGGCGCGATGTCATGGCGTTTAACTCAATTGAATATGGTGCGGCGTGTGGCATGTGGCATGTGATATGTTGAATGTGTCCTGCGGCATTGCGTGGCGTGGCTTTGGTGTAAGTCACTTTGGCCAGCGCTGCCACCGTCGGACTGAAACGAAACGGAGATGGCGCCACTGCCGCCATAGGCGCAGAAGCCAATAGCTCACGATACGACACGACAAGACACAACACAGGAGACACAGGGACTCGCTGGCACGCTGGACACTTGTCTAATCATTACATATTTCATGTGCGGTGACAGTTGCTGCTGCTGTCATTGACTCGGCTCGGCCTGGCTTAGCTCTGCGTTGCGCCGTCCGGCTCGACTCCACTCGACTCAATTTGACTCGTTGCTGATTACATTTTGACACACTCCCATGCTGATGGCCGCAAATAGACAAAAACAGTCAGACATTTGGACAGCGGCTGAGTCTGTGGCTGTGGCTGTAGCAAACTGATTGGCTAACGGGTGGCGGTGGCTGTGATTATCGGGGTGAAGGTGGAGGTGACGTGTTTGGCGTGGGCAGCGTCTTGTGAAGTCGGCATTTCGTGCGCTTGACGCTGACAGTCTCGGGGTCATAAATTTACAGTCAGAACTGTCAGAAGCAATTTGCCAAAAACGTTTTGGCCTTTTAAAGTTTGATATGCATCTGTGCGGTGACACACGACGACGCCACCAACACCGACACCCACACCCACACCCACACGGACATCGCTACCGCACGACTTCCGCTGTGCGTTCTCGCCTTTGTCCTCGTCGTCGACCAGGTCGGCGCTTTGTTGCCCAGCCGAGTGAACGCGTTTTGTATGTGACTCAATTACAAATTAGGCAATTGCGGTGACAATGGCGGTGATGACGGCGGCCTAGATGGCGGCGGCCAAGATGGCGGCGACGAAGATGGCGGCGACATTGTCTATTGTCTGCTTTTGATGACGTCATCGGCAGCTGTGCGTACCCTTCATGATTTAATTCGTGGCCACCGACTGCCAGCCGCAATTTATGCTAATTGTATATGTCAAATGCATTTGTCACAGCTCGCGTGCGCATTGTCCAGCATTTGACATGAGCGACAGGAACAGCGACGCAGCAGCACACCGCCATACCGCAACATCGCCGCAAATCCAGCGACCATTCGACCCTGTAACCATGTGACCGTGTGACAATGCGATTGTGCAGCGTCTACGCCCCCAAGGGACGCATACTGGCCAAAGACACGCTAACAAGGCAGGCCATTCTTGGCCTAATGCAATTTATCTACTCTTTCTCTTTTCGGCTGCTCTCCTACATTCCTTTTTTAGTTTTCTCTTTTTTTTTTTTTTGTTTGGGCTTTTTTTTTCTTATTGTTTTATTTGTTCTTTTGAGAAAATTTAATCAGTCAAGCGTTTCATTAATCTCGAGCGAGTCGTTTGCCTCGCCGCTACCAATTCTTCTCGTCCTTTTGTTGTCCTGCCTGCCTGGTGTTGCTTACAAGCTGCAGGCAGCTCATGTTTGCGCTGAAAAATGCCACTGACCCGAATATTCCGATGAAAGACGAAAATGAAAGAAAGGCGTCGTGAAAATGGATTGGCCTTCATCATGTCTACTGGCTTTTTCCCTACTTTCCTGCCTCCTTGCTTCCTTACCGTCAGCCTGTTGGCTTGCTCACTTGTTTGTTTGTTTGCTTGCTGGCTTGTTTATTTAGTTGTTCATTGTTGTTGCTGTTGTTGTTATTGTTGCGTGCTGATATTGCGGTCCTTGCTAGTTGCTGCTTGACGCTTGGTGTTTGGTGTGCCACGAACGTCACCAAAGGACTCGAATAGTCGGTCACTGTTAAGGATTTCAGCAGCTACAGTTAAAATGCAAAACACAATTGTCGCAAAACAAAAAAAAAAAGAGAAAAAACTCAAAAACAAAATAAATAAAATACAATTACTTACGAAAAGGCAAGAGGAGGAGAGAAGCTAACAGCCTAGCTGGCAGGCAGGCAGGCAAAAACAAGTGAAAAACCTAAAAAAAAAAAGAACAAAAATAAAAAAACGTAAACAAATAAAAACAACAAACGGCAACGACAACACAGCAAAAGCAAAAGAAAGCAAAAACAAAGAATAAAGAAATCGACAAATTAAACAAAAGTCTGAAAAAGTTTTCACTTTGGTTTTTGACAACAGCAGCAGCAACAACAGCAACAACAACAACAACAACGACGACGATGACTATGAAGGCGTTGCAGGCAAAGAAAATGAAGAAGACGAAGCAGCAAAGAAGAAAAAGAACATGGAAAAGAAGCAGCACAAAAAACAATAAACCCAATACAAAAGCAAAGCAGCGAGCGGACAGAAGTGGCAACACTGGCAACACTGAAAGCAATCGGCAACAGCTTCGGCTCGGCAGAGGCGGTGGCGATGCTTGCCTTACAATCGCATCGGGCACAGGCAGCGGCAGATGCAGGGAATAAGCATAAGTGCTCAATTTAAATTACTTAAAAGCAACAAAGTTCAACAAAAAGTGACAATAAAAGTCAAAAGCTGCAGCGCAGTCAGCAAGCAACAGCAGCATGGCGCACCAAGGCACCAAACTGTACACGCTCACACTGGAGTTTGAACGGTGAGCGAAGGGATGGGGAGGCGAGCTACAACGCAAAAAACTAAAACATGAACAATCCCCTGCAATGCTGCCAACAAACCCGGACGCGGAGAGGAGCAACTCAACAATTGAGTAGAAACGATTAAGGAAGCAAAGAAAAACATTTTGCAATGACATCGCAGCAGCGTGGCGCAAAAGGGTTACAGGATACTGCAATGCATGTAGTAGACACACGGACAGCCGGACATGCGGACGGACGAACGGACAGACTCGCAGTGAAGTGACTGTGGCTCTGGATGCGGCAATTACAGCATAAAATTATATTGTCCGACTACAATTGAACTTTTGGCTGAGGGTCGGTGGAATTTAGCCACTGCAGAAGCATTTCACATTTTTTCCAATTTTCATTTGTCGCTACTATGCTGTTGTTGTTGTTGTTGCTGAAGTTGTGTTTTGCCATTGTTTTTCTTTTATTTCTTTTTTATTTGCATTTGAAACAAATTTGAATAAAAAAGATACCTCGATTTGTGTTGAGTTTTGAAGTTTTAGTTTTTGTTTTTCGCTTAGTTGCTTTCGCTTTTCTTTTTTCGTTTCGCTACGACTATGAGCAAATCAATGCAAAACAGAAAAGAAAAATAGCAAAAAAAGAACAAAGAATACTTCAAATAAAATAGTGCCAAAATTTATGTTGCACATGCTCAAGTGATGCTATGCGTCTAACTAGATGTGCGTCGTGGGTGGTTTGTAAACTTTCCAGCACATTTGAGTGGATTCTTGTGCCTGGCAGCACTTTGCGTAGGAATATTCTCTCGACTATCTTCAAGAGCATTGCAAGAGGGACGTTGGCTCAATAGGAGTTGCCATCATTGTCGGATTAGCCGCGATTGAGTTTTGCTTCCGTTTATTGCTATTCTAAAAAAAGATATCTCCCCACTCATTTATCTGCACTTAGTATTGCGAAACCACCCACGCGATGTTCAAATGCCGCTTCACTTAGCACAAACAAGAGGCCAAGCAGCGATGCTTTGCCCATTTCAAAATTCGAGTGCTTGGCAAACACTCTGCATCGTCGAGCAGCGACTGCAGAGAAGAGAAAAAAAACACGACAACAGAAAGCCGTGAACGTGATTCTACAAAGCATATTTACTGATAAGAACATCGACCAAATCGCAGCCCAGTCAGAGCCCTCCAACGCATAAACCCCCCACCACCACAAAGGTGCTTGTCAATGGCGTTGCCCCTCCGTGTTGCTCTTCCATGTTGCCCCACCGTGTGGCTGCGTCGGTATGTCGCCGTGCTGCGACGCGTTTTGAGCCGAGGACATTATTAGCTGAGCAATTGTCGCGCGCTGTTAGCCAGGCTGCCCTTGGCACGCCTACCACACGCCCCCAACTAATTCAAAGTTAACGCGCGCACATCATCAGCTCATTAAGTACCTTTGTCAAGTTTAGTCTGCGCTAACAACTTCAGCCGCATCCGCTTCAGAATTTTTTTCGCTCGCCTTCTGTTTTCGTTTTTTGCCTAATGCCAACTGAATTGCGCTAAGCGACAGCGCATTTCCTCCCCTCCTCCTGTGCACGTGAGCGCGTCAGCAAGCGGTGAGACGCACAGACGTGACGCTAACTACATCGCATTTCAATTAAAATAGTTGAATGCGTTCAGTCATAAAACGAGATTACTTACAGCTCACTCTGACGGCGACGCCATCGGGGTCGGGATCGGCATCGGCATCAGCAGCGGTGTCGACGTTGAAGTCGTAGTCGGAGCCGGAGTCAGCATAGCCAAGCCAATGACTGCCGCGCAGGCAACCCATGCTGCTGGCCGCCATATGTCGAGTGTCCCTCAGTTGATGCGTTGCCTGGCCAACAACGCGAGCGACCAGGATGGCACTGCACAGATTACAGTCGTGGTCTCCGAGTCGTTAAAACAGATTGCACTTGCACAAAAATATATCCGCACAGAATTTTTTTAAAATCACTTGCATACTTTTAAGTGCTGCTCGCCCTCATTCTCCCTCGCCATTTACGCTAGTTTTGTTTTGTGTGTGCAGAATTTTATTTGTTTATTTTTTTGTTTTATATTCAAATACCATTCAGACTAATCTGCATGGAGCTAAAATTTAGGCACGAGCCTTGTAACCCGCTTCGAGAAACTTCTGATGCCATGGACGCTATCTGAAGAAATTATGAATAGATGATCGATAGCAAAAACTCTGGTTGACCAGTGATCCCGACAGGGACTGGATTGGGCTATCCAAGAGTTATTCTAATTTAGTTTGGTATTTGTGTGTCGCTGTAGCCGTGGTCACTCTCGCAAAGCGTCTCTGCGTGTTGTGTTTCAGTTTGAATATTTTTTAATTGAGTGAACTGGACTGAGGAAATGCGTTTGCGGTCGCGGCCATCGATTCGAGTGTCGTTTAGTCTAGTCGTGTCGCGGCCCATTGGCGCATTGAGTTGTGCACTCGCTGCCTGGCTGGCTGGAGGCAGACAGGCTGGATGTGCCGTCGAGTGGCGTCCATGTTGTTGATGCGTTTAATTTGCAGTTAGAATAACGACGCTTGCGCTCGTTTAGTGCAGCAAATTTAGTGGCGCTTTTTACGAGCTGGCACCCAGCACACGTCCTCGCGATAACCGAAGCAAACTACACACACTCTCACTCACACACACTCACACTAACAGCGAACACTGCCGCATATGTTTGAATTGAAATTGCCAAAGTAATTCGCTTTGTCCGGCTGCGATTTTTATGAATGGCCAAATGAGTGGCCAGCACGAACGAGTGACCAAATGAGTGCGCAAGGCTTTGCTTCCTTTTTTCTTTTTTGTTTTTGGTTTTTTCTTTTTTATTTTTTGTGTAATTGTTTTTCTTTTTTTTTTTTTGTCTTTTATTTAGGTTATTTTTTGTCCTACTGCAATGCAGCTAAATCTGTTATCCTTCGGCGTAAATAAAAAATGACAAACGCGCTTGAAAAATTATTTTATCATTGTGTGTAAAACCGCAAGCGATAAGAATAGCGCAGACCGCTCCGCTTCCGTTCGTTAGCGTCAGTGACGGTGGCCACACGTCGGCGGCAGCTGCTCCTGCTGCTGGTCCTTGCCGTGGTCCTGGTCCTGGTCCTTTTGTGTGCGACAATTCAAAGTCCATTTGGTTGTGGAAATTGCTTTTCATTATTAATTTTAAGCTTCATAAATCTTTATTTCCGGCGGACATGTTGACTTAACTGCACTACAAGGCACCCAAGTCAGCGGCGATCACGTTGCCTGACGTCGGTGTAGGACCCGCTGTACGGCTCACGGCTCACAGCACACTCGACACTTTTTTGTGCCTTGTTTTATGATTTCGGACGGACATTGTTTGTTCCTTTTTTTTTATTTTTTATTTCTACTTTCTTTTATTTTTATTTCATAACGTTTAGAACGAATTATTTAATAATGACAGATATTGCAATAAAAAATGCGCACAGACCACAAGCGAAAGAAAAGGAGAGAGTAAGATACGGAGTGAGAGAGACAGCGACGACGGTAGGAACAAGAGTTATGAAATACGTTTGCCCTCAGCAGAAACGAGAAGCGACAAAGACGCGAACGTCAACGTCAACGCCAACGCAGAAGATTGCGCCTCCGACGGCGAAGGTGAACCATGCGCCAAATGTTAAATGTCACAAATTTTTAAGAAAATGCTGTAAAGGTTTTTCCCTCTTCGTCATTTTTATTTTCGTTGTGGTTATTGTTGTTGTTGTTGTTGTTGTTGGCATTGCTGGTACTGTTGTCGCTTGGGTGAGTAACCCAAAACGGCGACGCAAAGGAAAGCCAAGCCGAGCAAAGCAAAACGAAGCGAAACAAAGTGAGGAAAGGCATGTCCGCCGTAATTTGATGTAATTTTTTTTACATTTCCTCTTAATAGCCTTAAATTGTGGCTGCTTTCACTTAAATTCGAAAGCGTACTGTAACTTTACATATTTCTCTTTTCGCTTTGTCTCATCAACTGTTTGCCGCATTTTCCTGTTTCTCTTTAAGCATAAACTACAAAGAAGATTTTAATGAAAATTGCTTGGGTATCAACAGCAAAACAGCAAAAATGACGAAAACTAAAAGGAGTAACAGCAAAAACCACATCGGGGAGAGAATGAAAGAAAAGACAATGCAACAACACGAAAATTAGGGATAAAACACAAAACCACCGAAGCTTTGTCTCCTAAATAATTTGCATAATCCGTACGCCAGGCAAGGATACCGGCAACACGCAATCCCCCTCCCACTCCAACGCACCCCAACGCACTGATGCGCACAGATGAGCCACATGTGAGAAATGGTTGTGCATAAGTTCCACAAACGAAAAGCATCCCGACTCTGCCTCTGTATCCAAATATGAGCAGCTCACCCACACATGCACACACACAGACGCGCACGTGAGTGTGGGTACGTATGAGAGCATCCTTTGAATTACCTGTGAATATGAGTTTATTTTGTGAATTTTTGGCTTTTTGTATTTTCATTTGGAGCTCAGCAAGATAATCTCCGTTGCTGCACACAGCCGGCGTAGGAGCCGGGATATGTTCATATGCGGCAAACGACTGCAGAGGCACAGACCACAGACGTCTGGCAATAAATAGCAAGCGGCCAAAGGATGTGAGGATGTGTGGCTTCTCTTGATGCTGCTGCTGCTTTTGTTGCTACAAGACTTTGCTGCTCATCTTGTTTGCGTTTATAAGCAATGCCAACATCAGCAACAACAGAAAAAATACAAAACAACAGCAACAATGTGCATTGCAACACCAGCAAAGCAAAACCACAGTGAAAAATTTTATTGGATTTCATGCGCTCGGCTAAACAAAAGTCAAAAAGGAAGCCACAGGCAGCCAGCATGCAAGGCCGAAATGCTTAGTGGCCTCATCTCAAAGCGTGTGCGGCAGCATGCCATGGCGGCAATGGCGACGACGTCGACGACGAAAACGATGGACACAAGGACGAGGACGGCGGCAAGGACGCCAGCATGCAATCAATTTCATTCAAAAAGGCGCACTTAGTGCAAGTAAGCGAAATCGAATCATTGCGGCAACATTTACGTCGATTCTTGTTGACTTTTATGCAAGCGACGCCCCAAAGTAGGCAACAACAAAATCTTTAAACGCTGCAGGCAACTGTGGCATGCGGTGGCTCGCACATTGGACCGAAAGTAATGAAAAGGAAACCACAGCAAAGCACAAAGCAAGTTCTGCCGTAAACTAAACAGCACAGCGACAAAGGAGAGCCAAGCCAACAGGGAACAGAGAACACGGAGAAGAGGAAAAGAGAAACAAAAGCAGGCAGGCAACTGCGAGAGCAGTAAATAAATGCAAGCGCAACTAATTCGTGAACGCTATTCAAGACCATAAATATTTATTGAGATCAATTACCTCAAGCAAAACCGAAACAACAACAACAACAAAAACAAAGCAAAAAAATATAAAAAGATAAAAAACCGAGAAAAGCAATAATACTAAAACGACTTAAAACATAAAATAACAAAAGCAGCATAAACAGCATAAGCATCGCAGCAACACAAGTAGTGCATGTGGAGCAGCGCACAGGAGCAAAGGACATACCATAAACGCGAGCGCAGTGAAACGCTTGCGAACATGAAAAGTTCGAGTATTACAACAATATTACTCATACGTGCGCGTACACGCGTGGCATACGGCACGCGGCATGTAGCACGCAACTACATGGAAGTGGCCAGGACACGGCAAGGATACCGAAGGGGTAAGTGTCGACTCTTGCTGAGTAAAACTGTTTCACTTATTTTATTATTTTGCAAACGATTCACCCGTTGCATATAACATTTTTCCTCACATGCCGCCACGGACGACGGACGACAGGCGAGAGACGGCAGACCTAAACGCCCACCGGCAGCAGAAGCAGAAAACTGGGCGGCGCACGCTGGCTGCGTGCATGCATCAGCAACATGAACAGCAGCAGCAGCGGCAACAACGGCCGCGGCATCTCTGTCGAGTCGAGTCGAGTCGAGTTGAGTTGAGTCGACTTGAGTTGCGCTGAGTCGTCGCCTGGATTGGAGTTCAGCACGTTTCAGTGCAGTGCAGTGCAGTGTACGCGATGTTCGCTTCGATTGCAGCTTTTTATTGCAGCATCCATTACGTGACATGGATACGGGAACGGGGGCAGCGCGGGAATCCGCACGCAGTTTGCAATTTATAGAAATCCACTCGCAACGCTGATGATGATGATGATGATGATGATGATGAAGAGGATGCCGTCTATGCTGCTGATGGTGATGATGATGTTGATATGCGTGTATGTGTGTATGAGTGTGTGTGTGTGTATGTGCTTTGGCAATACAACATGACTCGTTTCGCATTACTGGCAATGTTGAGTGTGTTGAAATCTTGCCTGCAGTTTGCTTGTGTTCCATTTTGTATCATTCTGTGGTTTTCCCTTGTTCTTTTTTTTTCTGTTTTTTTTTTTTTTATCAATGTTTTTGTTGTAATTGCGTTAGTGGTTATTGTTGTAGTTCCAACTGTGCTTCTTGTTGTCATGCACAGACGAATGCCGCGCACTCATAGATAACATTCTGCTTAATTACTGCAAATGCAACAGCAATAGCAGCAGCGGCGGCAGTGGCAGCGGCAGGCGAAGGACATCAGCAGCGCGAAGATTGCGGTGCTGCGGCTGGAGTGTATGCGCACACTTGAGGAACTTTGCCAAGGCTCTTTGTTAGACGAACGTATGAGCACACACTCAGGCACAGCACTCACAATTTATAGCCTGCGGCTGTTGGTGGCGCTGCAGCTTTCCCACATCAGTATCATCAGCAGCATCATCATGGGCAACGGCATCGTCATCATCATCAGCCGCAATGCGAATGAATCGATTCGCTTAAAGGAAAGTAACTATTTTGAAAAGTTTAATTGAAGTGGGTCTTTTAATGTGGCAAGCGAGACCTGCCAATGCGCAGTTGACTGAATGAACGTATCTACGAATGATTGAATGAGCCATTGAATGAAGGTTGTTATTGTTGCTGTTGTTGTTGTTTTTGTTGTTTGCCAAGCCACTAAAGCACAACTCCCAAGGGCAATCGCACAAACAGCCGCAGCCTTGAATTGCGTATCGCTAAAGCTTAAGCTGCTCCTGCTCCTGCACCTGCTCCTGCTGATGCTGTTACAGTTGCTGCTATTGCCGATGCCATTGCCGCGGCCACGGCTGTCCTGCCTGCTGATTTATTTTAGAGGCAAGTGTCAAGCACAGCACAGCAGAGCACAGCACAGTGAAGTACAGTACAGTGGGCAAACGTCAAGTGCACCCGCCTCTTGCCGGGCATGGTCTGCGGCTTGTTACTTTACTTATTGCTTCGTTTATTACTAATTTGCCTAATCCCATTAAAAAGGTATTTCAATTTACTTCCAGCGCTCAACTTGACTTAAGGGTCGGCAGGCACTTGGCATAGTCGTAAACTCACACACACACACAGACACACCCGGTCATGCTGTTGGTGTAAAATTCGCCCATTGTTGTGTTAACAAAGTTTCGGAGCCATTTTGTGTGTTCGCCATATCCTTCAACAGCTGCTAAGCGTGTGTGCTGCCTACGAAATGCGCCGATTGTGTGTATGTGTGTGTGTGTGCGCTTGAGTGTGCAGACCATTAAGCAACATGATGATCTCACAACTCCCCCAAAGCCCAGTGCACAGCGCACAGCGCCCGAAATATATTTTTTAATAAGTCACAAATGTTGAATCGTAAAAATTCTAAGAAGGCAAACCCTCGACGTTGCTGCTCGGCGCACTGTGCATTTAAATTTTTACATTTTAAGGATTAGGCAGTCAGTTCGCATAAAGCAGGGAAAACAAAGGCAAAACAACGAAAACGAGCTACAATGAAAAAGCAAACAAAAGCAAAATAAAACAAAAATAAAACAAAACAAAACATAATAAAAAAAAAACCAAAAAAAAAAAAAACAAAAGCGAATAACAACTGCAAAAAATGGCAAACGGGAAAAAAATTTCAATAACTGCTTAGCCTGACTGAGAGAGATTTTTAAAGCTGCATTTTAAAACTCCATAAAATAATAAAAAGGCATTTCGCGCGTTTCCGCTCGCCTGTCGTTTGTTTGTTTGTTTATTTGTTTGTCTATTTGGGCATGCGTTTTAGTTGTTCCCCTACCCCCTGCTGCTGTTGCCATAGTCGATGCTGCCGTTGCTTTGCTTCTGCCCTGGGCCGCCTGTGCGTTACATGCGAATATTTGATAAACTCACAACTGCAGATTCTTGTTGAAAATCTGCTGGGAAGCATTGGGCCAGCACTCGGACCAGTGGCACTCAGTTGTGCCAAAGTACGATTTAAATTTTATTCGCATTTTTATGTGAGAGCAAAAACAAAACACAAAAGTAAATCCAAAACATTTCTAAAGAAAAATCAAACAAAATAAATTTCAAATAAAAACAATTCGAAATTCGATTAACAATAAGTAAAAACAGTTTTTTGTGCGATTTCCATTTGTCTTCTTTGTTTTTGCTTTGCCATTCGGACTACAGCAAAAACGTTTTAAAAATTTAAACGCAAAAAAACCATTGCATACTTTTAGGCGAAGGCATTAGGAAGCACCGGCGACATTTTGCCAATAAATTATAAAGCCACACGCCGTGTCAACAGTCGTAAGCCTGAGACAAAATGAAATACAAAAAATAAATTAAATAAATATAAGTGAAGCTGGCAAAGCATTTGATTGATAAGCACGTTACGCCCATCAGCACGCGCCGCCCACTTTTCAAAATATTCCCAACAAGCTAACGCATCCGTCAATGCATGAATGACTGACTAACTCAGTGACGGAGTGAGAGAGGGAATAAGGGAGTGTGAGAGGGATGAGTTCTCAAACGGCAAATGTAAAGAAAGGCGTAAGCTAAGAAAAAAAAAATCAACTCTGTATCCGAACACTGGGGAGATGTGTTAACGTTTTTGAATTTTTTGTAAAATTATAAAATTTATATATGTTAATTTTTTTTTTAATAAGTTTTAAATTAATTCGTTTAAAAAAAAACATCAACACTTTTATTTATTTAATTTTCTGCGACATAATTTAATGTCGACAAACACCATCTCATTTGCACACAGAGTTCATTGTTGCACAATAACCACACATTTGATTACCCATAAGCAAGAAACTGTAGGCTATCATTGCATACGTAAATTTTATATTCACTATACCGCGAGTATTGATGTTAACACATCAAAAAAAAAAAAAGAAAGAAACAATGCATTCAAAAGGAGCAAACACAAACCACTGCGAACGAGGATACGCCACAAACTATGCAACGCCAATTTAAGCAAAAGTTTATCTCTTGTTTCAACTTTTCTATTTTTATGATTTTCTCTTCCTTTTTTCTTTCTTTTGTTCCTTGATTCATGTTCATGCATTGAAAATTGTAAACATGCATCGTTGAGTAAATTTGATGTGCCATTGTCTTAGCCAGGTGCTGTCATTTCTATGTTTTCCTATGCGACTGCGAACATTTGCAACTGTCAAAATAATTTTGTGATTTTTAACAGAGCAACGGAACAACAACTGCAGCAAATGTAACAAAGTTCAGTGAGCGCAGCACATCGCTGTCATGTTTTTTAAACTAGTTAAATATTTAATATTTATCACGACTGCCAACGAGCTCCAGCAGCACACCAGCAGCACTCCCCAGTCTAAGTATCGTGGCTGCGCGGACCCGTAAATGAATTTTAAATAAATAAATAAGAGCAACCCAAATCGCGGCAACCCGCCCCACCCCACCACGCCGCAGCACAGCGTGCCTGCGTAACGCAGCTGCTGGTTGCCTGCTTACCTGCTCACGGGCATGAGAGTCTGAACTGGACACCGCACAGCGAAAGAGCAAACACAGCAAATGTACCGAAAGGACCAAAGCACACCGGTAGGACGCTTCCATGCAGGCGAGCAAGGCAGCATGGGGAAATTTTATTTACTTTACTTGCGCGTGGGGTCAGTTGCGACGTCGTTTGCTCAGGTAATTATTAGCCCTGCCCGAGCACAATAAGAACTAATCAATGCCAAGCGAAATGAGTACAAAACAAAACAAAACAAACGCAGACGACGCCACGTGTACATTGCACGGTTACAGGGCACTTGGCATTTATTTTTATTGCAGCACATACCTAAAGAAATAAAATAAAAGAATACTGAAGAAAAAGAAAAAAGAATATCAAGAAAACAAAGTGAAACCAAGCGAAGCAACAAAGCAACTAAGTAAAGTATCTTTTTATTCATGAACGATGCTCAAAATGAAAATCAAATTTAAATTTCGATTGCATAAAATCGAAACCGTATTTATTGCTGCCCTGGACAACTGACCGGCAACGGTGCGCCGCACGTCGCAATTCGCACACTGCACGCCACCCACACCTTACAACGCATACCATACTCCGCACTCCACCCACACCCGCTCCACTTGCAGGCAATTAATTTGTTAATTTATGAAGTTTTGTTGTCGAACACTTTTTGTTCAAAAATAGCAGCAGCAGCAGCAGAAGCAGCAGCAACCGAAACTGTAGTTGAAGCTGAGTCTGTGGCAACACAAGCAACAACAACAATAATCACAGGAACGGGAACAACAGCAGCAGCAGCAACAACAACAAGAACAACAACAATATTTAGTGACCATCAGTACGCAAGTAGGAGCAAGGCAGCACAGCAGAAAGAAGTATCGTATTTTATAGGCAAAGGCCCTAACAGAATTTTAATTGAGACCTGAGGCACGCCATGCCATGCCACGGCAAGGCACGCCAAGCCAGATCCAGCCGAAGCATGGCGTATGGTGATGGTATGCGTGTGTGTGTGTGTGTGTGTGTGTATGGATGAGTGAGAATGCGTTGCCAAGTGCAGACGTATTGAATCGTGTGGGATTTGTTTGCATAGGCGGTGTGTAAATTTTCTAGAAATTCATTTTCCATTGCTGACCAATGCGCCAGCAATGAAAAATGCCAAAATCATTATTAAAGTAACCAAAAGTAAAAAGGCAACAGCAAGCAAAAAACAAAAAGCAACAAACATGCGTAGGCAGCAAAAATTATTACCAACAACAACAACAGCAACAGCAGCAGGAGCAGCAGCAAAACCAAAACACGAACAACATATCCTGATAATAAAAATAAGAGAGAAGAAAAAACAAAAACCAAGACGAAAATGAAATAAAATAAAACTAAATGAAACACACATGACGACGTGCAAAATGTGCTTAAACCACATTTTGCAATTAACATTAAAAACGTATTGAAAATAAATTTACAAGAGAAACTTCACAGCATAAAAACAAAACACCACAAACGAAAAATAAGAAGAAAACGAAACGAGGACGGAAAATAAAAAGAACTCGTAAGCAGAATTTTCCTTGCTGTGGCGAGAATCTGCTAAGCATCATGTGTAGCGGCCATCTTGGCCGGAGGAGTGTTCGGCATGTGGCGGGGGTGGCAAGGCAGCTTGCTAAATGAAGATGTGTCGGCCACTGGCTGATAGCCACTTAGTTAGACTTGGCCACATTTTGTCGACTCACTTCACGGAACCAACTGCAGCCTGGAGGCCAAGCGGGCACTGCTGCTGATGCTGCTGCTGCTGGCCGCTTGGTCGCCGCTGCCCGAACAAATCATTTGTCAAAATAAGACAAAATGTAAACTTCTCGCCAACGAAGATGAAGGCTGCGAGCCAGTCATCAAGAGTGTGTGTAAGTGCGTGAGTGTGTTTGAGGGTGAGACCAACCTGGCAGTATGCCTGGTATGCCTGTGGGATGCTGCTCTGCAGCCAACTGCCGCCGTCAGTCGACGTTTGTGACATGGCAAAGTAACTCATCCCGTTGGCTGCTGGTTGCCGCTCAAAGGGTTGCGGTTGCCGTCAACTGCTCGGGCAATATACATAATGTGTTCACTGTTGCTGTTGTTTTTGTTGTAGTTGCAGCTGCCAAGCCTAGCCTCCCATGCAAACAGGGAAGCAGGGAAGGTTTAGAAGCAATCGGTTAGGCACACAGGCAACATTTAAACCTTAATCGGCAATTGCACGAATGCCAGTTTGTAGTGTTAAGATGATTGTTTACTTGTTTGTCTGTTCGTTTGTTGTTGTTCATGTACTGTATGTTGTTGTTGTTGTTGCAGTTGCTGCTGATGTGCATTTCAATTTTGGTATGCGCATGCAATTCTATTTAACAAATTTCCAAATTGGGTCAATGCTTTGTAAAGCAAATGGCAAAGGCATTGCCAGCATTAAAATTCAACAAAAGTAATAACAATAACAACAACAATAACAAGCAACATAAGGAGACGAAGGAAAATACAAGCAATGTAACAATGCTGAACTACAAATGACCGAAATGCTGTAAGCCAAAAGTCTGTAAGCAATTTATTTATTTTTCAGCTTTTCGTTGCTGCCTGCTGATGCTCGCTGCTGCTAATGTCTACTGCCTGCTGCTATGCCGTCTGCGCAGTTATTGGCTCACAGCATCACAGCGTCGCAGTTTACAGGCGACGTCTTCATCTTTTTGTTGCATACGCGCAGGGGTACATGCACGAGTGTGTGTCTGTGAGTCTGGCAGGATGCTTGGCCTTGTCAATCTCGACCATTGTTGTCTCGTGTCGTTGTCTCGTTATTGTTACTGTTGTTTTTGTTGTTATTGTTGCTGCTGGTGGATATGCCAGCTGAATGGGCACAACAATGGCAAAATACTCTTAAAATAAAACACGCAGACTTTGGCTACATTCACTGCAGCAACCAATTCGGCTTCCTTTCGGCTTGGCTTTGCTTTGCCACATTCATTTGTGTGTCACATGCCTGGCAGTTGAATGCAGCCACAGTAAGCACAACAACAGCAACAACGAGAATAGCCAACGACAACAACAGCAGCAGCGGCAACAGCGACAACAATCAGAACTTGAAAATAAGGAAAATGCAATAAATTGATCTCATGGATTAGGCACTGGCAGTGTTAAGTGGCAGTCAGCATTCAGGCAGAGCCAGGAGTCAGTGAGCCAATGAAGTCGAAAGGCCGAGGTTGATGCCGGGTTGCACTTGAGCAAACATTAGCAACTGTCAACGCTCGCCAGGCACATTGCACACATCTGCACTGTAGCCGCTGCCCGCCCGCCTTGCCGCCATCCTGCTGCGAGGGTTGCCGGGACTCCTTGTTGTTTCGTTGCCCTTCGGGGCTTGCTGTGTGCATTTGGCGTTTGTGTATGGCTGGGGTGGGCGGTGTAGGTTTAGGTGTGAGTGAGGGCGTGCGCGACTTGCGAGTAAGCCAGCCAACCGAAAACTACAAATGACAGCGCGACAGTTGAGCGCAGTTACGAGTTGCTTAGCTTAACCACACTTAAAACGCCAACTGGACTGCAATGCACTGAACTCGGCTCAACTGAACTCAACTGAACTGAACTGGAGTGGTCTGCACTGGAGTGCGCGTTCAGCTGAGATTGAGCTGAGAAGCAGCGCTTGGCTGTGCGGACTATGCAAATGTCAGCCAGTGTGTCAGCGAGCTTAAAAAAATGTCCACGAATGTTTCATTTTTTTTTTTTTTTGTTCAAAATATTCTTTCTTTCATTGTTTGTTTTTTTTTTTTTTTTTTGGAACGCCAACACAAAGCGCAAAGCACGACAATGGGTGAGAGAAGCAAAGCTGAAAAAATAAAATGGCAAAATGAAATGGTGCGGAAAATGCAATGCGAACATAAAAGCTCTGCAGCTGTCTGCGTATGAGTAATATTATTGAAATTATTATTTAGTACGCTATTAAAAAGGTGTTTGCTGTGGCCTTCCTTCCGTCTGTTTTTCTTTCTCCCTACCTCTCTGCCTCTCAGTCTGTCTGTTTGTCTGTCTGCCTGGCTGTGTGGCTGTGTAAGTGTGTGTGTCTGTCTGTAGCTATCGCAAAGACCATCTGCTTTGCCCTATGGCCTTTGCCCGTGGTCATGTCGTGATCGTCGTCGTCGTCGTCGCCGTCACCGTCGCCATCGTCGTCGTGTTCGTATTCGTGGTCATGGAGTGCGCTATGCAATTGTTAAGCGCTTTATGACTTTATTGCATGTCGACTGAAGCAAAATAAATAACAGACCATGTGCAATAACTCAAAAGAGACATTGCGCCGGAAATCGAGCAAATGTGCGCTCCGTGCGCCAGAACACGTGCACGTCCCTGAGTAAGTGTATGCAGGCGACAATTACAAATAAAATGCGGCAACCGAAAGGAGAAAGGGGGCCTCCGCTTCTGCACCTGCTGACTTCTAATTACACTGAAATGCAATTCACAATCGGACCGACCGACAAATTCCCATTAAAAATACATTAAAAATCAACTTTAAGTTGTTTTTAAGCATAATTCACGCTTTGGGTATAACGACACGTCGTGCACTTGTGTCCAGAAGCCATTGCTCAGTTGGCATAAATACACCGAATCGCGATAAACATCACATGTGAACTGTTGAATAAACAAACTGTTTGCCATCATTGTGTATTTGCGGAGCGGTCAGTTGGGACTGCGGAAATGCTTCCTTTCGTGACCATTGCCGATGGTCTCGTTGTTTGCCTGATGGTCAGCCATGATTACTGGATTATAGGAGCACACAGTTTTATTTAAGCTAATATTCAGTTTGTAAACTAAATGGTTCTCAGTTTATATTCTGTCCGATTGTATAATATTAGCCATATTTGAAGGGATAAGCAAGAAACTTCGACAACATCAATCCCTGCTGCTCACAGAGTACCTGCCAAGGGGATCCAATGCACAATTCCACCGACGAAGCACACAATTCGGCTTCGCCTTCGATAATTTAATGTACCATTCCGCAGTTCGTCTGCCAATCATGCCGCAACGTTAATTCACTGCCAAACTTTTATCTGTAACAAAATTTTCATCGCCAATTACTTAACACGCCGACACGCACACAGTTTCTTTGCGCATTAACGCTTTATCCTGCGGATTGTCAACTTTATTACCCAGGCCAACGCCAATCAGCATATTGCCAACTAACGATCAAAAGATATCCTGCTTTTAGCGCCTAAATCAATGCCACACAAAAATGGCCGACATTCAATGAAATTGCTAATTTTGGGTGCAAGCCGCATGCCGCAAGCCAATAGGTCGGCCGACAGCCCAGAAGGCAAATATTGGTGACCCACAAATTGCGCGCCAAAATTACTGCCGCTGCTCCTCGCTGCCGCCGCTGTTGCTTTGGCTGTTGCTCCACATAGGCGAGTGTAAAAGTATCAATAACTGAATTAAAATACGAGCAACAACACAAAAATGTTAAGCAACAACAACAACACCACGAATAACATGCGACGCCATAAGCAAGCCAGTTGTAAGCATTCAGCAGCACACAGGATAATGCTTTGGATATATGAGTCTATTACGCTCGAACGCCGCATAACTCGAATGATTAATGGCGTTCGGCAGGCATGCCTAAGTGCGTCAGAGTCAGAGTCAGCGTCAGTCCCCCCCATCCACAGAATACACAGAATCCTCCAGGCCACCAGCGGCATGCCACCATTCCTCACGCATCTAGTCCACACGCAGCACACACACACTGACAGATGTTTGCCTGCTGGTGGGCAGGAGTAGGCAGACAGGGAGGCTGGCAAGTTGGCAGGAGTGCAGCGCAAAACCGATGCTAAATTAACGATTTCCGTAGCAAGTGCTTCCTTTGCAGTTTGTAATTTTAAACATAAATTCGATGAATGAACGGGCAAACGAGCGAATGCGCCGATGAGCGAATGAGTGAATGTGCGCACGCTGAAGCGAGGGTCGGGCGTCTGGGAATGATTTTTGAAAAGTTTGCAAAATGAAATGATAATTAATTATGCGATGGATGTGGCAGCTCTATGAGAATGTATGGGTGTGTGAGTGTGTGCGGGTGTGTGTGAGTATGCGAATTATGCAAATGTTTTTATTATGCGAGTGCGCAGCACAGCCGTCCCCGAAGCCAACAGCAGCCGATATTTTGTATTGCATACTTTTCGGCAAAGCCATGGCAAATTTGTGCGTTTGCAGGCTACGCAAGAATTTAATCATTGTTGTTTGCCTGCCATCAATGATGCACGCATACTTCACAAATCGAATTTGAAACTGATTAACAGGAATTTTGCATTGAAAGAATTAGCAACGCGCACAATGCGAACAATTTCTCAATATTAGCTGAGAAATGCCACGAATAAAATAGAATGTGAAAAGCTAGGAAAAAAAAAAACAAAATAGAAAACCAAACACATGTCACTGTGGCAGTCTCAGAGCACTGTCAGTGGCTGTGGCTGTGGCAGCGGCAGAGATTTTCTCATACAATTGACAAATAAAGTGAAATCATTCCAGCGTGCGAGTATCTCATAAATGGCTTTGCCAAGGCAATCCTTTCAGCGCAGCTGATGCTCGAAATGCGACTGTCGTAAGTCATTGGCTGGCTGAGTGATTGACGGAAGGACTGCCTGACTTGCTGCCTGCCAGCTTGCCTGCGTCCCTACGCGTCTGCCTGCCTGAATGACTGCACAACTGACAGCGGTTCAATCAGAGAATATAACCAAAAGCGGATTTGCAGTTCCAAGAAACTGAGCAGCAGCAGCAGCAGCAACAGCAGCAACAAATAAAGCAATGCCGAAGCATCCTTGGGTCGTGCACAAAAGCACCTACCCACTCAGTAAGCTGCAGGAGCCGCGCGCATGGTGGCACAAATCCCATTGTGTCAACAATGTGGCAAATCCTGCGATTGGAGTGAACGGAGCCAAGCGAGAGCACGGAGCGCACGAAGCGCAACTTGCGGTAAGTCTTTGCGGCTGGCTTTGTGTCGTTAAACTATAATTTCTTATGTAGACGGGACTTACGCACACCTCAGCCACGGGTGAATGAACACACGGGAAAAGTCAAGCAGACGAATCCTTTGGTAGGATTCGATGTTTCTATTTCTATTTTTTATTTCTTTTTTGGCCACAAAGCCAAGTTAAAATTGTGTGCCAGTCCTCTTTGCAATAGAAAAGCATTGATAAAAGGGACTTAAGCTGTTACGCTTTTCTTCTTACTAAATTCTGTGAGTGCACCGGAAGAAAACGATAACCCTATTTCATAAAAAGTAACAATCGTAGCATATTCAAACAAATGGAAATATTCTGGAATGACAAAGCTTCTATGAAAGCGATAAAAGCCAAATGAAACCATAAGACGATGTGGAAATCTTTGACTACCTGACGCAGAGCATGGTTATTCACAAGCGAAACACTTAGACTATCAGATACCGGATAGAGAAAAAGAAGGCAGCCGACCTCGATCATGTCGAACCGGCATCTTTGCTCTGCATAGCACTAAAAGGACTCGCAATTGATGCAATAGGTCTATTTGATTGTTATAGGATCCGTGAAACAAGTCAGCCATCTATGATCGTCCATCTGCATGCTCAAGTTTGCTAGAAGAGTAAACGAAGCGGTGACACAACAATACACAACTTGGCCTTAGTGTGGCAGGACATGCTTGGTGCCGTGTAATCTGTCCAATCACTTAAGCAAACCGAGCCAGTTACTTGTGACAGATAAGGAGTGCAGCTCTTTTGACTTGACACAAATAGCATTTGAGTTTCTTTTACATAATTAAGTGAATCTTTCTCTCAGTGTAGATATCACATAGTCAAAATATTTCGAGTTCACGTGGCAACATACTTGCAGGCAGTTTTCAAGTTTCACACGTCAAATGTCAAAATGAAATTAATTAAACACACATTTAAAATGTCAGGCGGACATAGGGAAGTGGCATTAAGATATTCAAGCGGACAATCCGACAGACAGGCAGAGAGAGACAAACACAAGTCAGACAAAGACACATGAGGATACCTCGTGAAAAACAAAGTTTCAAATTAAAGAACAAATGAGCGCAGGCACGCACTCAGATGCTGCTCCTGCTGCTGCTGCTGCTCCTCATGCGGCTGCTCCTCATGCGGCTGCTGGTATTATTTGCTGCTTCTGTTGCTCGTCTCCGGTGCGGCTACTGCTTCTACTGCTTCAGGTTGGCCACAATTTTGTGGCGAGAATGACTAAAACTGCAGCAACATGGTCGTTAGCATCAGCAGCACGGCACCAGCCAACGAAGACAAAGTCGCATTCCCTGCTAAACGTGAGAGACCAAGACGAAGGCGATGTGTGAAGACAAGCATGCAGGGACGCAGCGAGGCAGGCAGGCAGGCAGCCAGGCAAGAGTCTTAGATGAAACGAAACAATTTTAAGCAAGCCAACAAATCAAGCTGTTAACAGTTCTAGAAACAAAATAAGCTCACCGCAGAAATCGACAAACTTACGCCGAGCGCCTGTGCGCCCGTGCCTCGCACTCGCACACTATCGCACTTACACACACACACACACACGTGCTCTCACATTCAGTCTCAGATACAGAGACACATACTCGTACAGATTCAGATAGAAAGTCGTGCTTGTGTTTGAAGTTGGCATTAGTCTGGTGTTTGCCATTCGCTTGGAGCCAACTGGGTGCATGGCGCAATGCCTACTGGCGGCGCCAGCTGTGTGGAGTTCAGCTTAGCCCACAGTCATACGTCGGCATTTGCTCGCAGGATGTGCACGGCGCAGCGCTCCATTCTCAACACGAACCGTTGCCTCGTATACGTCCCCTAGTCCGCGTCCATGTCCGCGTCTTCGACTGCGGCTGTGTCTGCTCGGGCATTTGTTGCGTCCGTTTTGTTCGCTTGTTCGCTTGCCCGTTTGTTCATGTCTTAGCATGTCTGTCGTCATGTCTTAATGTTTATCTCTGTTTTGCGGCATTATTATTTCTGAATTTGGGTCATAACCTGCAGTTGCCTGACGAGATTCAACTGCTGCTAAGCAGTTCTCGCAGTCGTTCTCGTTGCTATTGTTGTTGTTGCTGTCAACATTTTTTTTGTAACTGTTACTGTTGCTGTTTCTATTGACATGACTGCTGACTGCTGACTGCGATTCCTGATGCTGCGGATGCTGCTGCTGCTGCCGCTCAAGGTGCTGACATCAGAACGTGCCGATGCGGCAATCTTCGACCACATTTCTCGCATTTGCACGCGCGCCAGTTATTCTGCTGTCTAAGACAGCGCCAGGCAAACAGGCTCAGCAACTAAACAACTTCATCATCGACATTCCGCTGTCATCATCAACATTTACATCATAATTCAGATTGTCTCAGTGTGCGCTGCGCACGTTCACACTCGCACTCGACTTCGACTGCTGCGCACCACGGCTGCCACATAACACAATTTGATGATGATGACTCTGCTGCTGATGCCGATGATAAGAGCAACAGCAGCACCAATAGCGAGAAGACGAATCACAGCCAGCTCGTGACACTAAAACATCTACGAAATGTATTCAGTTTAACATGGAAATGGATACAACACATGTTCGCATGCATGCGTTCATGGACGCCACCCCCCGGCGCTGCCTTGCATAGTCAAGGCAGTCAGGCAGCTAAGCGGAGCAACGACATGAGTTCAAAATGTATCAAACAGCTTGGCCACAGGAATTTATTCATGAGCTGCAAATAAATTTATGATTTCAACATGAATAATTGCCAACCGAATGAAATGATTTTTAAGCAATGCGCCAACGACTGCTCAACAGTTGGGAAAATGCGCACATGTTGTGCAGATAAGTCGGCGACCACCCAGGAGACGGAGGCTGTGGCACCACCCACACACTAGATAAGCCAGGACATGGCTCTGCTTGGCAGCAAAAACCGCTGAGCGGAATACGAACAAGTGCCGCCATAATTACGACTGCCGAGTTGCGAAACCAAACTAAACCAAAGCAAACTAAACTCAACCCAAGCCAAGCCAAGCCAAGCCAAGCCAACTAAACACACAACTCAAGTAAACCCAACTAAAGCGAACCCAACTTAGGCATGCATAAATGGCGGCAGGCACCCCAAGTCTAAGAAGCGTTGGCAGGCATCTCTAAGCCTGAATCAGCGGTGGCAGTCTTGGCAGTCTTGGCAGTGATGGCAGCGATGGCAGCGGCGGCAGTGGTTTTGGCCAAGTTTCCGTTAGCAGCCAAAGTAGCAGCATATGCACTGCAGTTACTTGTGCTAACCGACTTCGAACTTCTTCTGCCTTACATACGCACGCACACTTACACACACACATGCCCATGCACATGAGGCCCATAACACTTAGCAACGCCCCTTAGCCTGGCGCCTAGCGGCTGCCTCTCGCCATTTGCCATTTGCCGTTCGCCGTAACGTTGAGGCCGTGCGTTGAAATTTTAAGCAAAAATTCTGCTAGCAAAAACTAATTTTTAAGCCGCTTAACTTGAAGTTCTGATTAGCGAAGTTATTTTAGGTTTTCGTTTCGTAACCAAAAAATGAACAAAAAAAAAAAAACGAAAAACAATAGAAAAAAAAAACGAGGAAGTCAGCAACAGCAGAAGGCGACAACAAGGACGACGAAGAAGAAGCACAGCAGCAGCAGCAGTAGCGGAAAAAAGAAAAATTAAACCAGAACCATAAGAAACAAAAATAAAAGGAGATTGGAAAATGGAGCGAGAAAAAGAGGAAACAAAAGCAAATCAGTGCAAATAGCAAAGCGGCACAGTGGATGGCTCGTAGCATAAAGGAAAACTTTGGGCGCTGCAAAGTTTCGCTCGGAAGGAAACACATGTTTTTAGTTTAAACGGATTAGTAGGTTGCCCTGAGTTTTTCCTTGCACTTTTTTTTCGGTTTCTCCTTATTCTTCTTCTTATTATTCGTATTATTCTTCGTGTTATTGTTGCTACTGCCATTGCCGCTGTTGTTGTTGTTGTTGCTGTTGCTGTTATTGCTTAGTTTTGTGCTTTGGCAATCTTCGTTCACGTTTTTGGTACTTAGAGTTTTACTTTTTTCGATTCGAAATTTAATTAAAAATGAATTAAAGCTGCTGGCAACTTTTATATAGCCAAGTCGCCGTTGTCGCCGATTATGCTGCTGCTGTTGATGTTGCTGCCATGGCTGCTGCGTCATTGATGGGTCATTTATGGGCAGACACGCCAATACACCTACACTGAGTTATGCACCCCACACACACATAGAAACAACGTAACGCTGGCGACGCGCATCAATCAATGCCACGATAGAATAGCATCAAGAGAAAATAAACAAAATAAAAAGAGGCCAAAGCGAAAGCGAAACTTGCCTAATGACATTTATTGTTGGAACTTTGATTTTCTTGCAAGGTTTTTCTACACTTATCAACAAAAAAGAATCGAACAGAATCAACGGCATTATTGTTAACATGCCATTGATCATTAATGGGTGTGCCAGTACCTCTGCCACTCCGACTGTGACTGTGGCTGTGCCGCTGACTGTGACTCCAAGTGTGACTCTGCCTGTGATAAAGATTGTGGCTGCGGATGTGAGCAGGGATGTGGACAGGAGTGTGCGAGTGACTGTGGGTTCGATTGTGTGCGGCGCAGTTGGTGGATGCCGGTCTATGACAGATGGTCTGCAACAGCTCGACACGCAAATGCAGCGTCTGAGATGATTTAACGCATACAGTGGGCGCTGCCAATGAATGAATGATTTTGCTATACAATTGATTTTTTTTTTTAAAGGGGCGTTACGAGGATTTTTTTTATTCATAATATGTTAAGCAAGAAGTAATCAGTGCCTTATATGGGTGTCCTTTCAGCGCTTCTTTGCATTTTCCATATTTCGAACCACTCAATTTCAAAGGAAACCATTTCGAGGGCGTCAAGTGACACAAAATATCCAATTGAAGATGATTCGTTAGCTAAGCTGCTAAATTATTTAACTTAGCTAACTCTTCAAATGTTCTTGTGAAGCAATTCATCAACTCCATTTTCATTGCACTTCGCATCCCAGTTTTCATTTTCGTTGCGCTTCAGCTGCATACCTATGAAGAACGACTGATACTCAAAGCTTATTATGTGGGTTCACTGTGACTGCATACATCTTCTTTGCGTCGAACGTATGCCATAAATTTTTTATGAGCTGCTCCAGTCGAGATTGATGGTCAAGAGCTGTCTGCGTGCGGCATCAAGTGTGCCAATTTGTTTTTGTTCTAAGGTGGCAGTGTGCATTGTCTACGTTTATTTCCTTTTATTTCCTCTTCTTTTTGATTAAATTTCCTCGTTTTTGTATTTTGCCTTTATTGAAAAATATCAAAACTGAAATTTGCAAAATCGTTTTGGCATTGAGTCGATCGGAAAAAGTGCACAAGTAGAAAAAGGATATAGTAAAAGAGCGAATCTTAACAGCAAGCAAAATGCAGCCGGACTTAGTTTTGATAAATTGCGTTGCCTACTTTAGGGAGTCGCACAATGGCATGTTTTTGCTTGCGAACTTACACAAGCCACTTGTGCAAACTTTCAACACTTCGACACATCAGCACGAAATTAGGCACATGAATTTTGGCAATTATGCACCTAGAAAGGAGCGCAAGTTTATTTTTATGGCCCATCAGAAGAAGCCTTTCTTAGCCCGAATCAATGCCTGTCAGGCTTTTATTTGCACAGATTTGCATATATTTTAATTTCTCGCATTGTCTTGCACGTTATAAATTATCGATTGTGTGCTGCTGGCCTAAGAAACATGCCCCGGCAAGAATTTCCTAATAAAATGCAATCAATTCGACGATGGCTGCTGCGGAGTAGGGGCCATCAGCCATGAGCTCCAAGACAATGCACGCAATTTCAATAAATTTCACAGCAGCGCATAATGCTGGCAAAAACTTTACTCCAGGCAAACGCAAACACAAACGCAGAGGCACATGCATATAGGAGCAAGTAACAAAGGATTTGCTCACTTATTTTTTGCCTATTCTTGGTTTGCTTTTTATTTTTGCGTTGCCAAAGGAAACGATTTTATGACAGGCTGCATGGCAGGTCGCTATGTGCATAGGCAGGAGTGGCAGAATTCGCAAAATTGGCAGGGTTGGCATTACGACAGGCAGGCAGACAGGCAGGCAGCAAACAGGATAAAGTATGATACACACACACACACACACACACACAGCCACACACGAAAACTCTCTGCTATGCACATAATTTGCAACACACTCCGCGGCACCTTCCCCCTTCGGAGCCGAGTGCATGGCTCATGGCCCTTTGGCATTTTTGTTACTTCGCCTGCTCGACAGCTCGGCTAAGGTTTCGATTGCAGCTACGAGTTCGCCTGCCCTGACATGGCCTGGCTTGGCTTGGATGTCTCAGCTTGGCTGTAGTTTTCGATTTGACTTTGGCTTTTTGTGTGCATCGGAATTGCATTGTATCAGTAAATATAATTCAATTTTTAGTGTTGACATTTGTCAGTTGAAACAAAAACGAAAAAAAAAAAATAAATAAAACAACAAAAAAACATTTTCATACACATACAGAATAACAAAAAGGAAACTGCTCGTATTGAAATGAATTTTGTTGTAGATTTTCCCATAACTGCAGAGAAAATTTATCGAAGCGTCGTGCGCTTAACGAGCTTTGTGCGTGTTCGCATATTTATCCTGGAACAGCATCTCGTCTCGTAATGCGGCAAACGCTTCTGACTGACTGACTGACTGACGGCTGCTGCTGCTGCTGCTGCTGCTGCTGCTGCTGCTGGTGTTGCTTTTGTCGTTGTTACTGCTGGCTGTTGCTGTTGCTGTTGCTGCTTATCGCAGTAGCACGCTTGGCCTCGCAAACGACCTCGCATCGTGTTGTATTGTGCCTTAAATCACTTAAATGTTTCTGCCGAAAATAAACACACATATAAATTTTAGACAATAATAATAATAAAATGTCATTCGTTGTTGGAAAATTGCCACAGGCATAAGAAAACTGAACAGACGCACATCCACATGCACACAATCACACGGACACACTCAGTTGGCCTTTGGAATGTTCGCAGGCGCAAGCCAAGCGGCAAGTTCGGTCATCAGGTCGCTACATGCGTCGTCCCATGGCTGCTTGCAGTGCGGCCATGCGTCCATGCGTCCGACAACTTCTTCAGCTGCCAACGTCAGCCTTTGTGAGACGCACTTGGTCTTCAAGTCTTGCTCCTTCGATGCCGCCAATCGTTTTGCCTTTGGTCCTATTGGCTTGCACTAATTTCACTTGAGTGCAATTATTGTGCCACAATGATGATCATCACCATCTTCAACACAAGCAGCAACAGGAGCAGCAGGGGCAGCAGCAGCAGCAGCCGCCTACAGCAGGCAGCAGGCAGAAGGCATACTGCGCAAGGACACTTAATGGCAAGCCAGTATTTGTTTGGCCTATAAACCCAACGCCTCGCTGCATTGTACATAGTCCGCCCGCTCGTGTCCTCGCCTGCCCGCTTGGCCTCCTGCGCTCATGTGCTGTGTAAGTACGTATTGGCTTTTTGAGTTTTAGGTTTTGTTGCTGGCTGCCGGTGTTTAGGCTCATTCGCTTTGTTGTTTTTGTTTATGATTTATGAAAAACGATAAAATATTGGAGCGAGCGCCTATGATGGCTCAAGCAGCTAGCGAGCAATGGGCACGTGCGGCATGTGCAGCATGTAGGGAGCGGCCAGCTTGAGCGGCAGCATTATTGATGTCGTTTGCTTATCCTTAGACCGTATAACACTCGAATGCGATTACGTACGTATACACAAAAGGCAATAATATAATTGATTTATTTTATTGTCCTTGGCTAAGCCTCATGCCCTGCAAAATGGCTGTAACACAGCAGCACCAGCAGCAGCAGCAACACCAGCAGCAGCAGTAGCCTGTCTCCTTTGCACATGCTGGCGTCGCAATAATTAATATTTAGCTAGGCTTTGCCTCGGCTTGGCTGCCAGCCTGCCTGCCTTGGTGCCTACCCGCCCACCTGCCTGGCAGCCTGCCTGCATGTCTGCCTGCCTGCCAGCCTGGCTGGGTTTTGCCTTGTGTCGGCCTGCCGTTGACATTATCACCAAGTTCCTTGTGATTGCATTCGGATTTGCTGCTCTTGCTGGTCTGGCTGCTCATGTCGAAAATCATGTGATAAATTGTCCTGTGCGCTTGCCTCTGCACGTTCAATAAGTGTTCGAAGCCTGGCGACGATTGTTTAAAATGCATGAATTAGTAAATGCTGAGTACGCTTTGCACCGCCGCCGTCGCCAGCAACGTAGAGTCGCAACGACGATGCCTGGTAAGAGATGTCAAAGGACTTGCCTTGACCTGACAGCGCTAATGCGTCGCAACCGTCTGCTTTTGTAACATTTCATTTAAGCGACGCCGCAAATATTTAAATTAGCAACAGGCAAACGAAAAGCAAGGAAAAGAAAGGAAAAAAATAGAAGAGACGCAGCCAAGTTGCCAAAGCGCTAACCATACTGGCGAACTGGGCTAAGCCGTGCTGAGCTGAGCTGAACTGAAAATGAAATTCCGCCAACGCTTGACAAATTGCAAACACTTAATCTCGTGTAATTTCACTTGATTTACATTGACATCGAAGCGACAACGGCAAAGGCAACGACAGCGACAGCGACAAAGACAACGGCATCGGCAACGGCAATGGCAATGGCAACGGCATCTTGAATGGGTAACGGGCATGAATAAAGGGAATGGGTAAAGGCAACGATAACGACAACAGAAACGACAACGGCTGCGAAGACGCTGCAAATCTCACAGACTTGTGTAATGACGGCGAAGACGAAAAGCGTAGAGCATGACGCGCAAATGAGCTGACGACCGTGCGAACCATGCGAACCATGCGAATCGCGTGAATCGTGCGAGCCAAGCAGCCAGCAAGATAATTTATTGCCATGCTGCTCGCTCTCAGCTCGTCAAATGGCAGCAAAACACAAAAAGTGTGGCCATGCACACCCCATTCCCATTCGTACACACACAAACACGGGCAGCTACTAAACAGTGCGAACGAACTGCGCCCCCCATCCAATACGATCCGATCCCATCCCGTTCCGCCGATGGCGTTTGCATGCGCTTGTGTACGTATAACGACAAAGAAATTATCCGTTTTTCGTTGTGTAGTGCATTTAAAAGACATTGTTCTGCTTACTCGACGACGCGCACGACACGGCAGCCACGATTCGCCATCTTGAAGAAAGCAGCAGCCGGTGGAGGAGCAGCAGCAGCAGCAGCAGGAGCGGAGGCAAAAAATGAGACGGAGTAAATAAATCTCGCGTTGCGACAGCAAAAAACACCAACAGCGTCTTCGTCAAGCGCGAGCGCATCTGCGGCTACGTGTGCCTTCGCTGCTGCCGCCTTTGATGCTCTGCACGACCCCATCTTCAAGAAGAAAGCTGCACTCACGACTACTCAATGAAAATCACGTTTGCAGCGATTAAAAGCGCAAAAGGAGCAACGCGTGAGCAAACAAACTGCTGGCGTGAGGGGCGGCGGCAGCCGAAGGAGCAGCAGCAAAAACATGCTGGGTATCATGTTTACGCGTCGCCATGGCACTGCAATACTGCAACAGCGCCACACGCCGCACTCCGCACTCTGCACTCCCCAAGGCAGCGTGCACAAGCAAGCGCTGACACGATGCAGCGCATAAATAAATTTTGCCGCTGAGGTTTGGCTTCAATGGCAGCAGTATTAAAAGGAAGTTTAAGCGACGGCGTGCACCAGGTGAAGGCAGCACCAAGCCGGTCGCGGCACAGCAGCAAGCTTAGCATTTTGCATTTCGCAATGGAGGTACGTCGCCTGCAGACGAGTAGCTGCCGCTTCCCGTGCTCGCGCAGACGAAGACTAACTGCAGCCAGGCACCTTTTCGGCATGGCGTGTCTCTCTGGTTTTTGTTTTCGTTTTCTTTACGTTTTGCTTTTGTGGATTCTCACCAAGTTTTTGTTATGTAACCTAAGTTAATTGAAGTAAATATTACTTTCAGTTTGAATGCATGCAAAGTTTGCATATTAAGTTCAAGTCGTTGGATTAAAAAGTTATCGACCTGAAAGTATGCAACAAAAATTTGAAATTTAATATTTCGCTACAAAGCGGCTTAAGCTATAAGGGATATTATGTTACATGCGTATGAGCAGCAGAGATATTGCCATTTATTTGCATGTATTCGCGACTCTTTAATTGTTTAACATGCCAGATGCGAGTATTATGCAACCTAAGTGTGCGAATCAAGGATGCAGTAAGCGCGTTTGCGATACGCATTAAAGTTAAATTAATTGCAATCCTATTGAATTTCAGTTATTCGAGAGCTATAAAACCTATCGATTAGTCTGCGATACGGCAGATGTTGGTCTTACTGGCACCAACTGATTGTTTAAGGCTCGAATGACTCCCTTGTAATTTTCAAATTGCAGTTTATTAAAGTCTTAAAGCGCAACCAGAATTTTCTACCTGAACTGCCAATTAGGTATGAATCGGTGTTCGCTTTCTGTAGGTGTGCGCACACTCAGCGAACAACTGCTGCTCCTCTTTTCAGTTTTCCGCCTTGGCAGTGCTCTGTTTCACTCTTTTTGTTGAATGTTTTCCACTTTTTCCGACTTGCTGCGGCAGTTCTGCTGCGCCGCCGAAACTAAAAGCACAAAATGAAATGGACAAAGTGCAGCAAGTGTAAACGATTTTCAATAAATAGAGGAGTTTTGTGCGAATTGTGCATTTTAGCATTTCGCCATTCCCCACTGCCCACTCCCCACCCCCCGCCATACGTCAGGCGTCGTTCGCCGTTTGCCAGTTACTAGTTACCGTTACTGAGGATTGCCACTGCCACTTCCAACTGCAATTGCGATTGCCATTTCGCATTTCGTCGTTTCGCCCGCTTTGCCAGCCTTGGCTCAGTCGCACATGTTCGCATGCTCAGTTGCATTGTGCAGTCAGTTGTAGCCCGTGCGGCGTAGCGCGCTTCGCCTCGCCTCGGTCCGCAGCGCCACACCGTACAATCACATGGCGCTTCCTTGGCGATAAGTCGAGCTCCAGCCAGTGCGCCATTGTGCATGGGTGGAAAGGCAGAAAAGTTTTCGCTTTGTAATTGTGTAATTATGGGAAATTAAAACTGTTGGAAAAACTTTTGCCCAACACGCGAGGTGTTCGAATGTTCGTTCGGAAATTATGCGACGCTCGATGCTCAACGCTCAACTGACTCACTGCCAGTCAGTCATTCGATCCCCACGTTCATATACACGACTACGAACTCAACTCAACTATGTCTGTCTACGCGTCTGTCTCTCTGACTGACTCACTGGCTGACTGACTGACTGCTTGTCTGCTACACTGCATGTCCGTCTGCTATGCTGTGCACGCATCGTTGCTTTGGTGGCTGCGTATTTGCTGCCAGTTGTTGCTACAATGGCACATATTGTTGTTTGTTGTTGTTGTTGTTGTTGCTGTTGTAGTAGAAACAGAAAAATCGATGAATGCGCACACTTTGTGCGTTAGCAGCAGCAACAGTCAAGCAGCCACGTAGCCAAGTAGCAGGCAGCAAGCAGCAGAGTCGACGCCATCAGTGCAAAGCATTCGGCGGAAGTGGAAGTCCATTATGCGCACGAGTCAGCGGAAACCAAACAAAGTTGAATTGAGTTCCAGTTCCAGTTTGAGTTTGAGTTTGAATTTGAATTTGAGTTGGCTTTTTTACTACTTCTATGAGAATCTCTCACAAAAACCTAAGAACACAAATGAAAATCAGCAGAAAACAATTTTTTTTTAAAATCCTCTTACACACACCACACACACACTCAGCATAAAATCCAGCGAGAAAATATTATTTATAATGCGGAACTAACAAAAAACCAAACGAATTCATTGTCGATGCCGATTTCGATGCAGATGACGATGACGAGGCCGATGCCGACGTTGGCAAAGACGAAGTGAAGGCAAAAGCGATTTTCGCCAATTAGAAGTGGTAATTATTGCAGTTTGGCCCACTTTGAGTTCAGCTTAAATCAATAAATGTGAATTGGCATTATGCGAAATGCATTTGAAATTTTTTTTCATATTTAAAGACAACTCAAGCAAGCTGTTAGATTTATATGCTTACTCTCATATTTATGACTATATGTTTAAATGAATTTATTTATGCATGTGTGTGTGTGTGTATGTGTGTGTGTGTAAGAGATGGCATTGGGGTAGGCATGCACTCAGGTGCAGCCGCTTTAAGGAAATTATTTTAAAATGCTGGCGAAATCAGCGTTATTATGTTTTTCCAATGCATATAACAACAACAATAATAACAAGAACGTAAGCAATAACAATAACAAACATCAACAGCAGCAACAACAGCCACAACAGCAACAACAACAAACAATGAAAAAAACATCTGCACAAATAACCAACGGCAAGCAGCAACGCCGCTCGGAGCAAATACCAACAAAGTCATAAAGTGCGGGCCGCTGGGTGAGCGGGCGAGCGAGTGTTCGGGGGGTGCGGGTTGGCAGCTGGCAGTCACTCGCAAGGACGAAAAACGTGTGCACCATAACAATAAAAATTTATTTTCAACAGTTCTTTCTTTCGTTCTTGCTTTCATTTCGTTTCGTTTCGTTTCGTTTCGTTTGCATGCGCTAGACGCATTAAAAGCATTCGGCTATGAAGACTTTCCCAGGCAGCCTGCAATGGCCCCCGGCTTAGCCTAATGAGGTCATTAGTGGCAGGGAATTACTGATTTGGCAACGCCACTGCTGTTTTGATGGCGACTTCTTGCTTAGTCAAACTTTGTTTAACTTCGTGTCCTCGACTTATTAAATACTTCTACGCCTACGCTGTCGCACCATGGGCCTGAGAACGTCTTCTATCGGAGTTAAAGAACCCTTGAAGGCATGTTCATTGCATCTCATATAGTATGAGAAAGTTTACAATTTTTGATTTAAAAATACTTCTTATCTTTGGTAAATTGAAACTGATTCTTACATATACATTTATCAGTTTCTTCCAGAAAGACAACCAACATCAGCTTACTCCTTACATACACATACACATAGATGCCACTCCTATGGAGTGTAATAATATCAACAGCTTGCTTAGCATGCTTACTGTGAAGCTACGGTGTTCTGTGAACATTTCAGTTTCAGTTCAATGTGCGTGGGTGGATTTAACAACAAGCAACGCCATGTTATCCATTGGCACACAAATGCGCTAATTCCGGATTGAGTGTGCCCCATTAGCAGCAATGCAGCGCATTGGCACTTCGCTTAAGCCGGTCTAATTGCTGCTGCTTTATTTTTTTCCATTTCTCTTCTGTTTTTTTTTTGCCTGCCATTGTGTCGTTTTTTCCCGTTATGCACAACATTATTTCGCATGTTGTCTGTTATTATGTTTCGCACACATATCTACGCCATACGCATATGTGACTGCATATGCTATGTTGTTCTTTATATTGTCTCTGTTGATTTTGTTGCTATGCTTGTTGTTGTTATTGTTGTTTCTGCTCTCTCTTTCATTTCATGCCGCCACCATAGCAATGGCAGAAGTGTAGCATATGCAATCGTAGGCAACGTGTACGCTCATGTGTGCGAGTATCTGCGTGGCACTGGCACTGGCACAGTATCAGTATTCGTGTTTGCTCACAGCATAAATGAGCATTCATGGCGTTTTCGCATCACACCTACTTGTGGCTAAAAGGGCTGCCCGCCGGCGCAGCGTAGCGTAGCTAAGTGTGCCACTAAAAGAACGCACGGCCGCGCAATCCAAACTAACACAGTCGAGCACCTCTCATGTCGCCCTGCCCTCTCCTGACCCTCCTGCCAAACATGTATCGCTGACAACGCCGGGCACTAACAACACCAAAGGCAGCCTCTTTGTGCGGGCCATTGTTTGGCATCTGGCATATATCACATATATACACATATACAATGTTATAAGTGCGTGTGTGTGCGTCGATGTGTAATCGAGTGTCTACCTCGGCACTATGCAAAGTCAATCTATGCGTGCGTGAATGCGAGTATCAACAGCCTCAGCTTCAGCCACATGCTTGTGTTCGTATTCGTTCTCGTATATGTCTGCCAGCCGCAGCGCATATTGTTTTGTTGTTTGGCAATATTGTTAAACTTGTTGGCGCTGTTATTGTTGTTGTCATCGTGTCGTTGTCGTTGTCGTTGCCGTTGTCGTGTCGTTGTCGTCATTGTAGTCGTGTAGTTGTAGCTATTATTGTGCAGATATATGTACACATATCGGAACTATAAAAAGCATTCACCGACCACTAATACATGCAATGTGTTGATAATCTTTGCTACTCCAGAGATTAGTTGCTGCGCGACGCCCAGAGCGCACCAGAGCCATGCTCATCTGCGTCCTGTGTGCTATGCGGTGTGCGGTGTGCGGCATGTGGCGTGTGGCGTGTGGCCTGTTATGTTATGTTATGTTGTGTTGTGGCACTTGTGTGTACCTACCAATGGCCTAATCTGGCCAACAACAATGCAAACAAGTATCGCAATATGAAACAAAAAACACCAAAACACCAAAAAAAAAAAAAAAATGAATAAAAATAAACAACGAATCGTTGCCGCCTTTGGCGCAAACAAATAAATATGCAACATACTCAGCGGCGCTCCACATCGTCATCATCCTCGTCATCGTCATCGTCATCGCGATGGTGGACGTCGACATCGTCATCGCCATCGCCGTCGTCATGGTCGTGGCCGTGGTCGTGAACGTGGTCGTGGTCGTGATCGTTGCCATGGAGCAAGGGGCGTATACGCAATAAAAATGAATCTAATTCAATTGACGTTGGTTTTTTGTGTTATTGCTGCATGCCATTGATGTTTTTTCAGATGTTTTGCTTTGTTTTCTTCCTTTTTTTAGTTTGCTTCC
Organism: Stegana nigrithorax; assembly: GCA_037044495.1. Taxonomy (NCBI): domain Eukaryota; kingdom Metazoa; phylum Arthropoda; class Insecta; order Diptera; family Drosophilidae; genus Stegana; species Stegana nigrithorax. The sequence continues at coordinate 165,704 of JBAMBQ010004233.1, forward strand.
TTTTTTCATGGCCATTGCTGCAGAAATGTTTGGCCCTAAGTGCTTCAGTCTACGCATGGCATTGCTTTAAGCTCTTGCCGTGCAGTTCCGTTAGCCTGCGGCTTGTAGCCGCCTTAGCATCTGCTCGCACTTAACCCACAAAGCAGACGCTGCATTTATTTAGCTGTCACAGCGTAAGCACTCCACAGTACACCACTGCATTGTACACCACTTCACTGCCCGCCACTGCACTCCAGAGCACTGCCATCCAACACGAGATGACTGCAGTCGTGCTGAATCGAGTTGAGCTGAGGCTTGGCTAGTCGAGTCGAGTTGAGCTGAGCTGAGTAGAGCTGACTGAAATTGAGTTGACTGGCGTTGCTTTCAGTTTTCAAGTGGCTGCGTCTGCTATGTGAAATGTCTCATTTAGCTGGCGCTCTAAGAAATCAGATGCAGTAGCAGCAACGGCAGCCGGCACCTGTCTCGTTTACGGTTCGTGTGCAGCACGTGTCGTCTGCCACTTTCGTTCGCATATGTTGCGTGCCAGCAGGCTGTCCTACCTACCCGTCCTGTTAGTCTGCCTGCCTGCCAGTCCGTCTCTACGTTTCTGCAGTCGTCACTACTTACACAACGTTGCGCGCCACTGCCTCGGCGGCTGTCTTGTCTTGGCGTGCACCACGTGTACGACTTCGCCACAACTTCTTCTTGCGCCAAATGCTGCGCTGCTCTACTGCTCTACGGCTCCTCTGCTGCACTGCGCTTCGTTGCACAGTGCTGCAAAGTGTACTGGTGTTCTTGGTTTTTCTCTTCTCGCTTTTGTTGCTGTTGTTGTGGTTGTTGTTTGTACTTTGCCTGCGTTGAGTTTTCTTGCGTTTTTGTGTGTGTGTGTGTGTGTGTGTATGTGTGTTCTTCTCGGCGCATTGCACTCACACTCAGCCTGGCAACAAACGAATCGCGCTCTAGTTACCTAACTGCACTGACTGACATACCAACTAACCGACCAACAGACCGCCAGGCAGAGAGACAGACAGACAGGTGGACAGACGAAGTGCATGTACGGACGAATGAACTGCGTACTCAAGACATTCACTTTATGCGCCACATGCCACATGCCACATACAAACACACACACATACACACACACATACACTTACAGACAGCCAGTACACCTCGCTTCGGGCGGCTGTCATGCCATCGCAATTTACTGCAGCGTTGCATGTCAACTTACGAGAACAGTTTTATTGTAATGTCGCATTATAATAGCTGAGCAAATGAACGAACTTGTAATGCCGCCACGGCGTTCGTTTTTTACTTTATTCTTCTTCTTCTCCTTGCCCGTTTTGTTTTACAATTTCTTCTTCGCTGGCTTGCCGTGTGTTCTTGAAGCCGAGCTGGCAATTCACGTTTTCCGTTTTTATGGCGTCTTTCACTTGGGCGTTGATGGGCAATGGGCGTTGGGCAATGGGCGATGGACGATTGGAGGCAATAAATTGCATATCGCTTTTAAATTGCTGTCTGTTGCCTGTCCGCCTCGTTCGCGCGTTAGTTCGCAATGACAGCTCAAGTGCGATTGAATAATTCAATATTAATTTATGGCAGCCGCCAACGCCAGCGAAACCGATCCAAGCTGCCAACCAGCCAACAGCAACAGCAAAATCGACATCGATGACAATGATGGTAAGAACAGCAACAACATCTCGAACGGAAGCAGCGACAGCTCACTCAATAGCCAACATGGGCCAGCTGCGATTCCTTACACGTACACGACTGAGTAATCGCATGCGTATGCGTGGGCGCACTCCGACTATTGTGGCGCTGCGGCCGCTGCGGCGACTTGGCCAATTGCGCACAATGCAAAATCAATTTCTTCTGGATTCACTCGTCTGCATGACCCCGCACTTGCACCTGCTCCAGTGCCCACTTCGCCAACTCGAGTGCTTAATGAAAACCCATTGAAGCACACTCTTTACGCGCTTAATCAGCTGCAATCTCTTGAGCAATAATTTCGCCTTTGCTGCCGCCTATGCAGACACAGACGCAGACACAACCTCAGACTGGACCTCAGATTCAGAGAGAAAATCGAAATCAAAATAGGATTCAGGATATGGCTCAGTCGCAGATGCACCCTGCGTGTGCGTGCTCGCAGTTAATTTCAATAAATGCAAAAGAGCTCAAATAAGCGCAATTAAATATTTTATGCAATTATTGTCGACTGAGTGAGTTAAGTGTGTAAATATTTCCCATGTACATAAGCAACGTTGCAGAGGCGAAATGTCAAAAGTAAGCTGTAATGGAAGCCACTGCAGCGAACTGCTTACGCGTTCGACTGCGATTTCATTGCATACTTTGCGGCGGCTGCCGGAGTTGCACATTAATGGCTGCACTTAACCCTTTCAGAGAAGTGAACAAGGTAATAAAAATAATCACTTGGAAACTGCTGAAGTTGCTGAAGCTGATGCTCTTTGTTAATATGAAAACGATTCCAATTAAAATAATAAATTTCTGTTTACACTCTGATTGAAGTTAACTTTTCATTGAAATTATTTTAATATTTTATTCACTTTCTTTAAGTGTTCAAAAACATTTTACTTTGCATCAACAATTTGAAAAGTCTGCAAAGAACGACAATTTGACACAGTCATGTTGAAAATCGATATTTGTTCTTTGGCTTTTTGGAGTTGATTAAATTAAGATTCTGTGTTTTACTCATATTCAAGTGATAAGACTTTGCTCGAATTTAAGTAAAATCCCTACACTAAAATGCACTAAGTATTTGTTTGCAAATTCAAAATTTGGTTCAAATTTAATTTTTTTGTTTTTGTATTGATTTCACAATATTATAATCTTAAGTCCCTGGAGATACTTCACTGTAACAACAACTTTGCTTCATAAGATAACATTTCATGAAAGGTACTTTAACAGAATGTCATTTCGGAAGAAGAAAGTAAAATGTGAGCATCCCAATCAACAGATTTGCTTGATTTTATTCTGAAAACAATGTCAATGTTAAGAAGTGATGTCAATTGGATCTTGGATACATGTGGATGAGCGCTGTCAATGTCATTAAAATACAAATGCTTCGTGAAGGATTCTATTTTTAAAGGGTAAACTCTTGCCAATCCAAGCAACTGGCTTGTGCATAAAAGGGAACTAAGTCCTGCACAAAAATAAGCAACATGTCCGTTCGGCAGACACGTACGTCTAAGGGTTAAGGCACACACACACGCAGCGGAAAATCGGATAATGATCGACAGACCGTCTGGCAGGCAGACTGTCATTATCCTTAAAGCCTTTTGTTGCCATTTTAAGCATGATTCCGTTTCACGTTTGAGTCTGCTCTTCTCTTCGTATTTATTTTTCGTTCTTGCTTTCGTTTTGTTTTGTGCTTTACGTGACACATACGTGCATTAAAACTAAGACTGCAGCTGTCACAGCTACAAAAGCAACAACAACAACAACAACAAACAACAATAACAGTTAGCCAACGCAGTCATATCCTCAATGTCCTTAGTGCGAGTCTGGCAACTGACGACCGGCAACTGTGAACTGGCAAACGTCGTCAGGCGGCCAAGTTCGGCACACGCTTCAGTGCACAGCGTCTGTCGGAACTAATACAATCGACGTCGACGTCAACATCAACGCGACATCAATCCCGTCGATGCGATCCAATTCGATTCGATTCGCATGGCATCGCATCGTCTCGTCTTGCAGCGATTGAATCGAGGCGATACGCCAGCCCAGCCAACTGTGAGCGTTGGGCTGCCTACGACCTGCTAACGGCATCGTCCTCGGCGTCCGTCGCTGAAACAATAAAACTCCAAGTTGCCGCTTCACTCGCTCATCCATCGCCATGGGCTTGCCATCGCACCCAACCGCCTCATATCGCTTGTGCGGCAGCTCTGCTCTACTCCTCGCTGGCTGCCGCTGCCCTGTTTTGGTCTGGTCTGGAATGGTCTGTTCTGTTCTCTTTTGCTTTCCATCTCAAGTATGTAAATGCTGCACATTTCAAAATTGATTTTGATCTCGTTTTTTATTTTATTTCTTTTTGTTTTCTTTATTTTTTTTTTTCATTTTTTTTTATTTTTCTTTTTTTTTTTGTTTGTTTGTTTTTTGGTTTACTTTAGTGACTCTTGGTGCTGTTCAGTGTTCGCAGCTTGTCATCGCTGCCAAAGTATCGAATCTTTGTAATAAAATTATATATACTCGAACTCGAGCACATGCCTACTTACAGGCGTTGTCCTGTTCGTTGCTCTTGGGCCATGCCGGTGCTTCGTTCGGTTCGTGCGGCGCCTTTATTGATTGTTTTTTAACGTGCCACTTGTGTGTTGTCCTGCTGCTGACATCAGGTTTTGCGCAAACTGTCAGCAGATGTGTCGTTTATTAAAGTATCCGTCATATCACTCAACTCAACTCAACTCTGCTCAGCTCAACTCTGCACTGCTCAGCTCGACTCGATTCGATTCGCCTTAACTCGTCTCGTAAGTCTGCGTACTCTTTGCTTCTGACTCCTGGCTCCTGCATCTCGTTGCTCAGCATCCGTCAGCCGACATTGGGATACGTAAACGAATACGTATACGCAGTGTGAGCCCGTGTTTGTCTGAATTCAAATAAGCAAACAGATTTTGTCGTGCAAGGCCTGTCGGTGAAACAGACATACAGACAAACAAACAAACAAACAAAATATTTTCGCACATGCTTCATTGATATTTTACAGATGGGGCTGTCTGCGAGCGTGTCAGCTCAACACATTTTTGTTTTTTTTCGCTTTTCTTTGTTGCTGCTTTTGTTTTTTGGCACTTCCTTTTTACTTTTAATTTTGTTTTCTTGCTTCATGCCATGGATTTATTAGCCGACGAGGTCAGTTTAGAGGTCAAACAAGCAACGACAAGGCTTAACGCCTGCGAACATGCTCATGCCGCATATCAATCAATCAGGGAAACCATATTTTGACATGGGATTTCAGCCGAGTCGAGAGCCAGCGCGAGGTTGGCTGTGCCCATGCCTCTGACCAAGTCTGTGCCCATGCCTGCCAGGCGGCGATTAAGCAAAGTTTGGCCCATAACGAAAGCCATGCTGCCAAAGCACTCAAGGAGTACACTAAAGAGTCACTAATCGGCTTCTGTTTACGCTACCACGCCACCGCCATCCCTTGGGTCCTTCGACCCAGCTAAGCCTAAGCAACATTTCATAATCCCATATTCCTATTAAATGCTAAGCCAAAGCACTGCCCACCCCACCACTACGTCAGTCCACAGCTGGCAAGGAATCCATGCCGTCGGTGCACTCAATCGAACACAAACAGAAAACCGCTCCCGCAATGGAATATTTTTATTATTAAACATGCGAGCTATGCTATTTTCAGGATTAGCCTTGTTTATGCAATATATTCACATACGCAAACATCGCCGAAAGAAGTGCACAACCACACACTCACCCAGCCACCCACTGCTGGCCAACCGCACAGAAAACTAAACCAAAAGAGGGCCACTCCATGCTCAGCACGGGCAGCAACGAAGCGTACGCAGGAGCCGAGCGAGCACAACAATGAAGACACGTTTTTATGAACTACACAAGGAATTCAGCTTAACATATTAAGCAGAAAATAACGATTGGAGCTTATTTCTGACCGTTGCCGCGTATTTTAGGGATTTACATTTGTTAAACTTACCCACACACACACACACACTCACACAAGCATAAGCTCATACACAGGACAGAAGCTTAAATGAAGGGAGCCAAGGAAGGAAATTGATATGCACTAATGCAAGTCGAGACGCATTTGATAAGATATATTGACATTGATAAGGGGGCGACACGGCAGAGGGCAGGCAGCAGACAGGACACGATTGTCGGGCAGGCAAGAATATGTTAAGTAAAACAAATGGCACACATTTGAGCACTGATCTCAGTCGTAGCATAACCCGCGGCATGCTTCACTGCTTAAGTAGCAGCACAAATGCCACATCGAATTGAAGGTTCATAAAATGCTTCAATGCGATGCTTAAAATACTTAGCCGACATAAGCAATTCTATAAAAAAAAATACAGCCAAAAAGAAAGTTTGGAATTATTCAAAATCAGTTCTATTTTCTACTTTTAATGGGATAACACATTTTAATGCAGGCAATATTTGCGGGCTGCAATTGAGAACAACTTAAGATCTCGTAAAGCGAAGCATAACCACTTTTGCTACATGCATTTAGTGTTCTTCTCATTAGCGAAACTCTAATGCGTGCTGAAGTTTTGGCTTTTGCAGCATTCTTCAAAATATCAGCCCAAATACTTGCTTTAGGAACTAACTCATTTAACCAAAGGAGGTGATGTGCACCATTAGTTTCTTGGTTGAATGCCGTCTGGCGACTCGAATACTAATCTGAATTTATAGGCATTGCTCAAGTCCTGCAGATGATGCGCAAGGGGCACTGCTTTGCATATGCCAGCTACTGGCAGATTGAAGCTACTTCGCAGTCAACTACAATGAAAGTGAAATGGAGAACAGCTTTGATTTTATGTACATAAACCAAAACCAAATTAGACTAACGGGGTTGGCATCGCAATTTTCGGCTTGCCTTTGTATTCCTGACTGGATCGATTCCATGTTGAATTTGCGATTAAGCAGATGTGACAAGTTTTGAAGGAAGCCATCCCTGCAGCTTTCTTGGTCCCGTTGATTAAACATTGACTTAAATGCTTTAACTGAAAGATTGAAACATCGGACTAGCCAGCTTACTCGCACAATGTCAAGACAACCACGCAGCAGAGCTACAGGACGTGTTGCGAGGCTCGTAGTTCTCGCGCTGCAGTGTCCTTGGAGTGTTATTACGTTGAAAATGTGCATCTGAGTGAGTCTCGTGGAAAATTTATTACAACTTTTACCAAACAAAAGACCAAGGAAAAAGAAGCACAAGCATAAGAGTAAAGCATAACAACAACATATACAGCAACAACAACTGCAACATGCTTGAGCTTGCATTAGTTGAGAAATCGTCTCGTACTGAAGTCCCGGAATTGTGCAAAAGGGAGCAATTTGTGACTATTACTTAATCTATTGCAGTCGCACATCCTTGCACACTCCAGTCCTGCTTCGGCGTGGCTAGAATTGACTTGGCTTGGCTTCGTTTGGCTTGGCTTGGCCACATTCGGATTAAATTTTGCACTTAGAATTCGCTTTGTGCATTTTTGGCCACATTTGACACAACTGCGCAAGGACAGCCAACACAAGCAAATGTCGCTTAAATAGACGCAAAACAATCACTTCAAATCGTCGCAACGCAAAGCAATCGCCAGACTGACTGAGGCCATCTAGCCTGCGCATCAGGCATAAGGCAATACTTATAATCAGTTTATTTGTGAGAAAAAACTTTTCAAATTAAATAAATCAAAGTAGAAGACTTACTCAAACAACTTTTGCGCCTTGCCTTGCTCTGCGCTGCGCCCAGCTGAGTCGAGGCGAGCTGATGATGGCAACAATTTGCTTAGACCAATGCTGACTCCCTGGCTCGCATATGCGACAGCGCAGCCAAACTTTTGCGATTGTATGCATCCATATGCTGCAAGCCAGACCAGACTGGCCCAAGCTGAGCGCACCGCAGCAGCGGCCAGTTGTGCTTCTTCGACTTCGAGCTAAAGCGAAGCAAAGCTCATAAACGAGTCAGACCAAGTGAAACACTTGATGAGATTTGTGGCTGCTGGGCGCACGGGTGCGGAAATGCACGCGCGCGTGCCAATAAACACTGGCGAAAACTTTTATTTTCAATTTTGATTGACAGTGGTACGTGGGTCTTCGGAGCACATCCACAGGCACAATCACTGCCACCGACTCACAAGCCACCCGCCAACGCCACCGCCTCCTCCACCGTCACCGCCACATGTGAACGCCTGTTGGCTGAATGTGTAGGGCGAATTAGGACTGGGTCGATTGGATGGGGGGGTCGAGCCTTCGAGTGCGTTTCAAATTCGATTTATTTTTCCTTCTTGTTTCTCTCGATTATATTTTCTTTGTGTGTTTTTACTTCTGTGCTACTTTCGATCTCTTCTCCTTAATGCGCCACAAACCAAATTTATTTACTTATTTTCTTTTTTCTATGTAACTTTTGTAGTCAACAAATACTGCCAAAATAAGAAGAAGTAGGAGCAGAAGGAGAAGAAAAATAATAAAATAAAATAATAAAATAAGCGAGGCACAAGCGAGGAAAACGTAAACGAAAAAGTTGCGAAAATATTTTATGCCGTTAAGGTAATTTGCAAACGCTTTGGTTTCCCTTTTTTTTTTATTCTGCTCGGCCTTTGTTCGCATGGAAATAAAAGGGAACATACAAGCAGCTACCCGCACTTGTACTACAGCGGAACAAAATGAAATGAAATAAACTGAAATGAAATGAAGTCATGCCGCTGCATGCAGCCTCATTTTTTATAGTTTTTCATGGCGATGCCGCCCCATAGCAACGCATGATGTTAGTGACGATAGCGCAGCTATAACAACAACAAAAACAACAACAGCAACAACACTCGCACCGGCAACAAAAAAATAATAAAAAAAAACACAAATTGCCAGCCTACAACGCCCCAACTTCGTTTTGAGTGTCCCCCTTCCGGCCGGGGCTGCTTGTATACAAATGCTTTTCTGCCGCTTTGCTTCTGTTGTTGTTGTTGTTGTTTCTGTTGTTGCTACTCGTTTCGCATTTTTTTACAGCGAACCGTGTTTATTTTAGCCAAACAAGCCACATTTACGCACAAATAATAATCCTCTCAATGGCTTTTTGCGCCATAAACACGTTTACGCTTTGCAAATACAAACAAAGCGTAGGAGAGCGCGGTGTGGCGCGGCGCGCAGTGGTGAGCGGCGGCTTGCGCGTGGGTGTTGCAGGGAAGTGGCGAGTGCGGGGAGGGGTATGCGCCAAGTGTGCGAGCGCACATTAACGTTGTCGATAGTCGTAGTGTTGCTATATTGGACAACGTCGCTGCTGCCGCTCCCTGTGCTGATGTTGCTGTTGCTGAGTGAAAGCAAACTTTGCGTAGACTCAGTCCGATGCCATTAAGTATGCATGCAAAAAAACACAACAACAAAAAAATAAGAGCGAAAGACAAAAAGGATATTATAATGTACTATCCGATTATTTTAGGCACGTGGGCGCGTTTGTCGGAATTAAGTCATAAAAACGTGTTTATACTTCACAAGCGAACAAACGAACCGACCAACGACCAACAAACAACAGCCACACGCACCAATGGCGGCCATGCCATAACTACGCATCCTATAGCATCATCAGCAACAACAACAACAACAACAACGAGACATCAACAGTAGCAGCCGGTTTGCCATTCAATAGCTGAGCCACTCGCACTTAGCCCGCAGCAGCAACGGCAGCAGCAGCAGCTGGCACACATAGCGATGGCGGCGCATTCCCGTGCTGAAAGCAAATCGAATCTACGTAAATTTTCGCAGCAATATGTCGATAATTGCGTTAATATTTTTTTATGCCTGTGCTGCAGGAAATTGAATTGCTTTTTATTGACCGAAGCATATTAAAATTGATTTAAATTGCGCCTGGTTAGTGGCATCGGCATCGGCATCGGCATCGACATTGACATTGCCATCGACATATGCGAATTTCGGCTCCACGGCTCACTTGAGTGAGGTTCTCATTTAAACTTTCACTTTCACTTTGGATGTCTGTCGAGTTATCGTCTGCCACTTTCGCTTTGTCAATGTCGCTGACGCTGTCGCTGACTTCGACGCACTCACTCTGGGCCACACTGACGTCGCCTAATTAATACGCATGCCTTAGTCCTTGCCAACATCGTCCTCGCTGTCGCCGTCTACTGCGAACACTCGGCTGCTGCTGCTGCTGCTGTCTCCGACTGAGTTTTTGTGTTGACGTTGTTGCTGCGGTTGCTGCCGCTTCGCTACATCGTTGACGACTTTGACGACGACTCTGACTCGGGCAACAAATGCAAAAAACAATCTAATATGCTAATATGTGCTACGTGCCTAATAATAGAAATCTGCTTGTTAACATGTTTGTCTTGACGGGCTCGTTACGCCGCCTGCCCCGCCCCCGCCTAACCATCGCACATACGCATCAACGGAGCATCGTTCCGCTTGTCAATGTCTCTACAATGCGATGCTCGGCTTCTTGCTTTGCGCCATTTTCGTCTGCAAAATATTGGCATTGCTGCCTATAGCCACTGGCTGGTGTTCTATGTGCGAGTTTAAACACAAACCAGAATGAAAAAATGTTGCTGAATACTTTGGGGCAAGTTTTCGCAGACCAAAGGCACTGCGGCATAGTTGCGTAAATTGCCCGGAAACGCATGCTTTGGGCATTTAAAGTGATTTATTCAAAAAAAAAAAGAAAGAAAATAAAATTATTTTCAATACAATGCATACTTTGGCGCATACTTTTACAACTTACTGTATCCGTCACAGCATTTGCGTATCATACGCAAGATTTCGTGTTTAAAAGTATTTCACGAAGCACTGAAATTTGGAATGTGTTGAAAAATGCAAAATTAAAAAAACCCAAAGCAGTTACGACACATTCTACAAATAAAACAAGAAAATAATGCTCAACAGCAACAACAACAACAACAAGACCAATAGCAACGATTTTTTTGATCATCGAGAAAGTTGCAACAAATTTGATCTGAGGTTAGCCAAATTCCAAAGCTTTCCCAAAGTTTTGTAATAACAAAGCGTCAGTCCACAGGAACAGCCAGGATCCACAGTGAATGTGTCTACCTGCCATTGCTTCTGTTTTTTTTTGCTTTGCGAAATTGTTTAAAAATTTACAGAATTCTGTTGACAGTTGCTTTTTACGAGCAAAATGCAATGCAGAATTTAATTTAAAAAAGTTATAATTGCAAATCTAAATTCTATATAGCATCCTTCTGACGCAGCCACATGCTGTTTGGCTCACTTGGCTGGCGTGGCTGACTTGCCTTTAAACCTTTAAGCGTTAAAGCGATGAATATTCCAGCATTTGTTTGTACACAGGAGGGCACAAGTGCGTAGTCACGCATACGTTGTGCGTCGAACACAAATCACACGCCAGAAGAAGCAAAATAAAACAAAACCAAACGAAAACAAAAACAAAAAGAAAAAAACAAAAGAAAACACCGTAGCAATATTAAAAACATGTAATTACTTAAACCGAGCGAACAAAAAGTAAAAGTAAAAGTGAAACAAAAACAAAAACAACAACAAAAACATAAACCAAAACCAAAACCGAAACAAAACGACTTAAAGCAGTTGCTACAGCTCAGCGCATGCCAAATCCATTGAACCCTTGACAGACAGCGGCAAACACAAAGTAATACAACGCAGCCGAACAGGACGGAACGGAATAGAACGCAAAGCCACGCCGAGCCTCGGCGAGTCGCGGAGAGGCACATGGAGCCACGCAGGGCATCGCAAATCTAAACGTAAACGATTTTCTTGCAAGTTCATTATATTTTACGATTATTTGCTGTCGTCGTCATAGCCGCCGTCGCCTTCGCCGCCGCTGCCGCCATCAACGTCACCGTCACCGTCAGCGTCGTCGTTGCCGTCGCCGTCGCTGCTGTCGTTTTTACGCTAAAGCAGAAGCAAACATTAGTCGACCTTCGCGTGTCGCTCGCACGCTTATGCCCATCCCATCCCATCCCCTGCCAAGCCGTCCCATACCGGCACACACACAAATTTCGGATTCGTATGCGGCAATGTTGCCATGATGATGATTATTAACACGCTTCAACGGCTCTGTCACTCGAGTGTGAAATATCCTAACAATATAGATTTCGGCCTACACTGCACTACACTACTCGACACTACACTACACAACTTTGTATTACGGCTGGGCGAGCGTGAGTACACGCGGCTATGCTATGAAGAGTGAGTGTGTGTGTGTGAGCGCGAGTATTTACGACATAAGGCTAAGTGAGCGACAGTGACAGTGACAAGGACTGGGAGTTCGACTGGAACTGAGACTGGGATTGGGATTTGGACAGGGACAGGGATAGGGGCAGGGACAGACAGTCGGACGTCGGACGGCGGACGGATGGTCGCAGAAGAACATTGCTGCCATTAGTTTTTGAGCGTTCGCAGCTAACCGCTTGGGGATGGATATGAGGAAGTACCGTCACATGCGAAGCAGCAGTAAGGAGCCAAGAGTAAGGAGCAGGAGCAGACACAGTTAAACTCGCACATTTATTGTATATTCGTATATGGTAAATGCAAAGCCAACGAAATCCCAACAGAGTTGTCAGTTTGTCGTAGCATCGGCAACGGAAATAAAATAAATCGCAAAACAAAATAATAAAATAATATAAATAAAAGTCCTAAAAAAACAACAAGAAATAAAGAAACCAAAACTAAAATTGTTTGCAAATTGTTTGTGTTTCTGTTCACTGTTCACTGCTTAGAGTTTTATTTATTTATTTCGATATATATTTCACATTTGTCTTCTTTTTTCTGTGTTTCATGCGAGTCTAGTTGCCATAGTTGCTCTTATTGTTGTTGTTGTTGCAGTTGTGATTGCTGTTGCTGTGGTTGCTGCCGCAGAGCTTGCTGTTGTTATTGCCATGTGTAGAAAAGCTTTTCAATGCGCATACTTACAACTTTTAAAAATTTCAAAACTTTTTAATTTGTTTCTAAGCCATTAACTGATTGTCCCAAAAATATTAAAATATTTAACAGACACTAAGTGAGTTTGTGTGTTGTCTCTTATTGGCATACGATGACAAACACAGCAGCAGCAACAGCAACAACAAGAACCACAACAACAATTGCCTCAAGACCCGCAGCGGCGCTAGCAGCACAGGCGCAACGCAGCAGCAGCAGCAGCAACAGCGTCATCATCAGCAGAGATGTGTTCGCATGCATAAGCCGCGCCTGTGTGTATGCTACAAATTTGTAAAACATTAGCCAAAACGAAAAAAAAAATAAATGGCCAAGGAACAGGGGAAACACTGTGGCAGCAGCCACAGCAGGAGGGATGGGGGTGTGTGCGTGGGGCGCCAGGGGCCGACTCATGTGTGGCGCGGCGTGTGAGTAATGGGCGGCACGGGCAGCAGCCATTGGGGTGTGTGTCTGTCCGGCCCCAACCACGGCGGGGCAAACCTTTTTTGCGATTAAATTTTTATATAGCACACTCAGATCGGGGCGTCCTTGCGCCAGCAACACGAAAATATCGACAAATGAATATTTTGACCTTTTCTCAATAAATTTTGTGCTCGCATAAGACGTGATTTTGCGTGCCAAACACGATATCAAACAACTCAACTCGACTCGACTTGCCATAGTCGACTGAGTGTCAGTGTGTATGTGTGCCATAACCGAAGGGACTCACCTATGCACAGACACACACACGCGGCCGCTGTTCGCTCGCTCACTCGCTCGGACACGTATTTGGATTTCTGCTACATTTGAACTTAATATTTTTCTGTAGAACATTTTTACTTTATTTCGTTTCGTTTCGTTTCGCTTTGCGGCGCTCGACCTTAACGTAATGCCTCCTGCCTCCTGTCTCCTGCCAATTGCACCACTGCCGTCTGCTCTATCGCCATTGGATGCGACTCGACTTGACTCGCCTCGGTCCGTTGGGTCTTGGGAATTTTCTTCTTTGCGTGTGTTAATGCCTTTCGGTTATCAATTGGCCATTATATGCCAGCGGATTTCGTACAAATTTCCTTTTTGGCTTGTGTACACGTCGCGTGCTCGTCCCGTGGCTGTCTTGTGTCGCCCCAAGGCTCCTGGGATTAGGCACGAGATTCGAAGTTTGTACTATAAAAATTTTGCCTTTTTGCCATTATTTTTCTCTGTTTCCTTTCGCCCTTTCCGCCCCGCTTCGCTTCAATATTTTCCGGCTTTTGCCGCATTCAGCACAATTGAATAAATTGTTGACCTTTACATTGATTTGTCCGATGCGCATGCCGTGCGTGTGCGTTTTCATGTGAGTATGTGCGTGCGTGTGTGTACGCAGTACAATGTGTAAATGTTCGATAAGAATTTGTATATTTATTAAATGCCTTTCCATTACTTGCGATTTCTTTGCTTTCTGCCATTTGCACTCTGCCCTCACTCCCCCAACCCACGCTCCTATCCCATCGTAATTGCTTTAAAGCGTACTTATATATATGCATATGCCCGCGGAAGAACAAGATAAAATACAGATATACAGATATTACCGGAGAAATTTTATAAATACGTAATTTGGCAAAATCGAGTTAGAAGTCTCGATAGGTCAGTGATAAGCGCCAGTGAGTAGCGGACATAAAGACGACAGATAGCTAAGTGATTCGAGGCGGCAAGTAGGAAACTAGAAGCCGTGAGTTCGAATCGTTTCTTGGAGACTTTTTGAGTTTGTTTTTTAATTTTTTGTTTTTAATCAAATTAGGCCAAGCATTCAAACCTTGCGGGCACATATGAAAATATTGATATAACATTTAAATTAAATTTAATATTTTTACAAAAATACACACTTTAACAGAAGATGAAATCTAACCAAAATGTCTGCAATATAAACTTTTCTGTTTCATTTCATACATAAGTAAAATACACTTAACTGTGTGAAATGCCTAATCCACGTTTTTTAACTTAAAGAAGAAAACTCATTGAAAATTAAGAAATTAGTGTTGCAGGAAAAATCCAGTGCAAACCAATCTAAGAAACTTTTTAAATTGTTTTGAATTAATAGTAACCATTTTAATGTAGGAATTATTTTTGCAAAATTCAAATTTGAATTAACCTATGTTGGTGTTATGCAGCTTATTTAAAACATAAAGCCTGAATAATAAATTGTGAAAAACCTTTTAAACTTGGTATCAATATTTTATTAAATAAACTGTATTCATGCCATTCTTGCACAGTTTAGGTTTCACTTCGACCGTGTGTGAACTACACATTTTATTTTTATTTTTTTTTTTGGTTTATTATGTTTTTTTGCTTGGCTTTCTATTGCAAAGCGTACACGCATCCGCAGTTGTACATCAAATATTTTCGCAGCAAATAGACGACGTGTGCCATCAACCTTCGTCCTCTTCATGCGGTTGACTTTGACTTGGCTGGCGTTGCTGAGCCAACATTAGTTGCCGCAAAATAAATGGTAGCTTTGCGTTCAACTGCTCTACACTCTGTTTGCTTAACACTTTAAAGCGCAAAGAGGTAAAAGTGCGCGCGCGACGCATACGTGGCATATATGTTGGCTTGCTCCTTGCTTGCTTGCAAGCTAGCTGGATGGCTGGGTGGCTAGGAGGCATGGTGGCTGTCTTTCCTGGCGTATGCATTCCACATTGCGTATAATCCGGCGCACTGATTTCAATTGCACACACCCACACATTCATACTGACATAGACAAAGAGTATAATAACATTTCAAGTATGCCAAGTGTCAGCGTGCATCCTTTCGTCCTTTGGTTGTACTAGTGCCAGTCAACATCTTCAGACATTGTGTGTGTGTGCCTGCCTGTGAGCGTGCGTAGAGTAAACAGCGGCCCAGTATTGCCACTTGACTTCACAATTGCATTGCATTATTTTCTAAATGCTCGCGCTCACCCGCACTGCTCCCTCACAGTCACCACTCTGTCACTCACTCACTTCCTATTACATGCTCTTGCTTTCTAGTTTGCTTCTCTGTCACACTCAGTGTGGTTGCATAATGGAAAAAAATTGGTTTCTATTTTCTTGTTGTCATTTATTTTTGAAACATTGTCCTTGCGTAAGCGGCAAATGATGAACTCGTTTAACTGCGCATTAAGCCAACAAAATAAATCCGCTTAATTAGTGAGCGAAAATTCGCATACGCTGCCATCGTGCCGTCTCTGTTGCACACATAGTATGCGCTCTGCCGCACACGCACTGGCGCACATAATCGCCATAAATAAATATATTTCACTGAATTAATGCACTAATTAAAATAACCGCTTACTAAATAACACAAAAATATTTTGTTAGCGGTTGCGGCCTTTGCGCTGCCATTTCCTTCTATTTTTTCATTTTTTTTCCATTTTTTTTTCTCTGCTCTTTACCCTCCTTGCACGTTTCGCTCTGCTGCCACTCACTTGTGCGGTCGCCGCAAACGCACGAATGGCCAAATAAGCAAACATGGCTCACAGCTGAAAACTAAAACAGACAAAATAAAAAATACCAAAAATCCAAACCGAAAACTGTTTAAAAATCAAAAAAATTTAAAAAGCCCAAACACGATGCAAAGTTGATAATTAACAAAACTAAACAAAGGGAAGGCATGCGGCAGCGCACAACTGCAAACGTTGCGTGAAAAGCCAACCGACATTCATTTCACCCCCAAACACCAACCGCCGACTGCCAATCGCCCATCGGCATCCTCCAACGTAACTTTTATTTTTTTGTTTTTAATTTTTATATTGCATAAAATTTATTTTCAGTTGCTGTTGGCTTCAAAGCAATTTGTTTTATTTTAATTGCAACTAATTTGTTCAATTTAAATAAATATTTATGCAATCGTTTCCATAAAATTTATGAGGTGAGAAATTAGGCAGTGCGAGCCACATAATCACAGTGAAAAAATGTGCAAACGGCACAGCAAGTAGGCGGGGTATGCGGTCGCGTGTGCACGTCAAAGTACATACTTTTGGTATGAATGCATAATTGCGTAGTTGTATTTTTTAAAGGTCTGCTGCGTTCATCGCCTACGGGACTGTGCGCTAAATTGGATTCTTATACCCTGTATCGAAAAACAGTAAATGCTATATTAAAGTTGTGGAAATTTATGAAACAGGCAGAAATAGGTGTGGCAGACCCCACAAAGAACATATATTCTTAATTAACATCGAAAGGCGACTAGATCTGACCATGTCCGTTTGATGTTTGTCTGTCCATCTATATGTCTGTCCGGATGTCTATCTGTCCGTATGTACACACGGATCTCGGAAACGGTTAGACAACATTTACTGAG
The DNA here is from genome assembly GCA_037044495.1 of Stegana nigrithorax. Classification (NCBI taxonomy): domain Eukaryota; kingdom Metazoa; phylum Arthropoda; class Insecta; order Diptera; family Drosophilidae; genus Stegana; species Stegana nigrithorax. The sequence continues at coordinate 182,594 of JBAMBQ010004233.1, forward strand.
AAAAACTTTTTTGTTTATTAATAATTTCGATGTAATAATTTTGGGTAATTTCTAGTCATATAGCTCAATATGATAAATATCGGTTTATTATAACATGAAGCTGACATAGGAACGATCAGCCGAATAATGACTTTTACTAAGAAAAACTTTTTTGTTTCTTGAGATATCGTTACATAGTTAACACGAATTAATAAAGCAATAAAAATTTTATTGAATTTTGGATTTGGATTGGGTACACGGTATTCGCGCGACTAAAGCCCCTGCCTTTCTAGTTCTATTATGAGCATATGAGTATAAGCATATTTTAGGATAAGGTCTGAGACACACTTACTCGAATTTCTTTTTTAAACTTTTCTATTTCAAAATTTCAATTAAAACAAAAACGCCTCCGGCAATCCCAGCTGCGACGTTGCAGCGATTGCTTTGTAGGTCGTGAATGTTTATACATACCCATAAGTTCGTTATGTAGGTTATGAGCGGCGCCTTCCATGTGTCACGAGTTGCTGACACACAGATTCTTACTCATACATATTAATTTCGAATTCAGTCAAAGGCCACAAGAACACAGGCGAATATATATGTATATTTATGTACACGTATATGATGTTTTCTCAATGTGTAAAAGAAAAAAGTCTCTTTGGTGGCCACCGCGTGCCGTGGCACTGAGTTTAGTTGACCATTGAACGGCGCTTGGCACACATTAATGAGCAGCACCGTGACTCCTGTAGCGGTGGCTATGCATGTCACGTCAATTGAATAAATTGTTACGGTGACTGTGCTATGCGAAACTAAAAAGTGATTTAGCAACGACACTTACACACACACACACACACACGCGCAGGCACACTCACACTTAGTGAAAAACCAATTTAGCAGAAATACGCTGATACATACACAGATTCGTTGACCTTAAACGTGGAATGCGTACGCGGACAGGAGGCAGCTCCTCGGTGTACAATAATATGCAAAACAGCAGACGGCGACCTTAGCAGTCATAAATCAGCGGAAAAATCTACACGTAAACAATAAAAATGACTTTCGAAACATTTAAATGCCAATTAAAGCCAGCTGCTGCGCTTCTCGTTTCGAGCTTCATGCGCATAATTTCATTTAATGCCCAATTTAAATGTTTATTTGCCCATTCACATTATTTTTCTAAGCTCTGCGCACACTTCTGCCAATGCGACTGACTGGAGGAGTATTTGCCTCTGCCTCTGCCCCTGCCCCTGCCTCTTCCTCTGTTTTCGTTTCCTTTGTCTGTTAAGTAAAATGAAATGCGTTCCACTGTAAGCAAACGTTAACGCAATTGCTGTTGCCATTTGGAGCTTTAACAAGTAATTGGGTTAAATGCATATATCACATTTTTCTAAGCTGTTAGCTGCCAGCTTCGGACTACAAGCTAACACCCTGGCTAACATAATACACAAGCACCTCCCGCCAGCATTAACCCTTTTCCCATCAACTCATCTGCACAGATGCCAGGGAACAATGCACAGCGCACACTTTAGTGCTCAATCAACTAACATACTCTATGGCAGCAAAGCGCACAAATATCTCACATCCCGAACACTGCACCCTGCCACCCGATACCTCTCACCCGGTAGCCGGTTAAAATCCTTACTGCACAGACAGCAACGGCTGCTCGTTTGATTGTGCGTCGGTACGTCGGTTCGTTGGTTTGTTGCTCTGTTTGTTCGTTGGTTCATGCTTTTGTTGCTGCTATCAGCATCAGCTGGCTAAGTGCTTGACTGACTGGCGCATTAAGTGTAAGAAGCTGTGTACTAATCTGCCAAAGCAATGCCACTGCCAGGATGAGTTGCCATGCCCCGCCCCTCCGCACCGCACCAAAACCACTTCAGCCTTGCCTGACGCTGCCCGACTTACAAGTGAACACCCTGCTGCTTAACCCTACCCCGCCTTTGCAGTGCCGAGCAGCTTGTTGTGCTTGACAGCGATTAAAATCGTATTAAACCCAATATACACGAACACACACCCATACGCACGCACACTCACACGCTCGCATACAAAGCCGAGTATACAACAGACTTTGTACGCTATACGCGCGCACAAGCCAAGCGCCTTACTATGCATGCGCCAAGCCACGCCACGCCACGCCAAGCCGAATGCTCTTGGTGCGGTTGTGTGTTAATTGAAATGCATTGCTGCTCTGCCTCTGTCACTGCCACTGCCCCAGCCTCATCTCCATCTCAAGCCGCTGCTGCTACTGCTGCCCTATCGCTGCCCTGTCGCTGCATCTGACAATGATTTTGAGTGCATGCATTGCGCATATGTTGACGTTTGTCCGAAATCGCAAACGAGGAGTCGGGTCAGTTGCTTTGCAGAGTGGTCAATTGCAATTATGGCTCGAAGTTCAGCGAAAGCCAGAGCTGAGACTAATGCTGAAGATGAGACTGAGACTGAGGCGTGCATTAGCAGCGATTAAATGTTACTAAAAGAGCTTTCCAAGCTTAAAATGTTCAAAACACGCATAACACACACATACACACACAACACTCAGCCACACAACCCACGCTCACACTCTCGTGGCATGCTTAGCGGCTGCATCATGGCGTATGCGTAATTTAATTGCACTGCTAATGCGAAATGATTACGTATACGCTGCATTTGACATGCGCCGTAATTGTTAATGAATTGGCAAACTCTGACGCCGACGGCGACGGCGACGTCGTCGTCAACGTCAGCATCAGCGTCGACCGCGACTATCAGTTGATACTAAGCAGCGCTATTATCGCACTCAGCGCAATAAAACTTTCAAAAGTTATCAAAATAATTCTTAATAATTGCAATAAAACTTTATCCTCCGCACTTCCGCACAACTGCACGCGCACAATCGCATGCGCCCCAGTCCCAGTCAAAACAATCGTACAGGCACTGAGCCTGCCTGGCCTTCTTCGCACTGTGCGGGATCGTGGCGGATGGCGGGAGCAGCAGTTTCGTCGCAGTCCTTGCCGTATGCTGCGAAGGACTAAGTTATGTCCGCATTTTCGCGTAATTTTTGCCCGTAACTTTCGAATCATATTTTGCTTATTTGCGCGAAAGTAAGTCATCAGTGCGCACTCCCCCCTCCCAGCAACGTGCCTATGTTTAGACAAAGTTTTTTCGCTGTTTCCTTGTGGCACTTCTTTTGTTCGGCATTTTGCGTTTTATTTATTTCCGTTTTTGGCATTTGGCGCGCAGAGTTTTCTGGCCGGAAACGATGTCGTCGGCAGAATCGTTAATGCGCGCCCAAATGCGGTCGCTTAAGTTTATTACAAGTAAGTGCACGATCACTTACAACCCCTCCCCCACACCCACAGCCGACCGCCCAGATGTCCTTTAGCGAGGCGAGGCAGCCGGCAACTGCCAGCACGCGCATGAAGCGTGTGTTTGCGTTTGTCATTTTGACACTAAAACTCATTGTGCAGCAAAAAACGCAACAGAGGCTGCCAATGAGCAAGCAAACCAAGAACAACGCAGAACTGCGCAGTACAGCACAGAACAACAACAACAACAACAATGCAGAAAACTTTGCGAATTACTTGCAATGCAGTTGCGAGTCGCGGCTGGATGGCAAACTGCGACTGCAAGTCGGAAACTTTTCGGTGCAAATTTCTCAATTTTTCCACTACTTGGCGAAAGTTCTGCCTCGGTATGTGTATGTGCTTTGGATTTTTTCCCCCTTCCCCAACTTTTGCTTATTGTTTTGCGTTTCTTTATTTTATTTATTTATTTTTGTTTTTTTTTTTCTTTGTTTTTATTCTTCTGTTGATTTTCTGTTGTTGTTTGCTGCTTGTTGGAGTTGCTGTTATTGTGGCTGCTGCTGCTCTCTTGAGCCATTTTCAATTTATTTGGCATAATTACAAGTGAGCGCCTTGAGTTGCGTATTTTTGTTTCACTTTTCGCACGAAGCATTTTCTTGTTTTGTTCATTTTATTAATTAATTTATATCCTGTGCATTTAAATAACATACTACACGAAAAGGCGTTGAACTTTGCTGCAGAATTTCTCTGCTGCTGCTGCTGCTGGTGCTGCTGTCTCGTTCGCTGTATTTGGTCTGCGGCTGCAATTTAATTAAGTCATAAATCATGCGCAGCCAAAGGCGCCAAAGCGCCAACAAGCATGGATACACTCTCAAATCACCGCAATCCGCCTAGCCGCATCCCACCTCAACCCTCCTTGCGGCGAACAAGCCAACTCAGCTCAATTCAATTCAGCTCAGCCCAATCGAGCCGCATGCTCAATCGTGATAAGCGTAAAAATCGCATAGCCCGCGATGAAAACATGCAATGAAAAAATTAAATTTTAAACAGCAACAAAATTAAACAAAACACAACAACATGCGAAAAAAATATTTAAAGAAAAAAAAAAAAAATCCAAAATGGAAAACATAACAACAACAAGACCAAAAAAATAATTAAAATAATAAAAAAACAAGGAAAATAATAAAAACAAAAACAGAATAAAGTAGGAGTAAACAAAGGCAAAAATAAATCCAGCATGTCGAAGTCGCTGGCGAAGTCGCGTAGAAGTTAAAGGCGCGTTGAAGTCAGCGGCGCGTTTAAAAATTTATTAAAAATCTTGTTCTGCCGGTTGCCCCCTTGCCCTGATGCTTGCTCGCTATTTGATATTATTGCTGCTGCTCTTGGTCTGTTGCTCCTGTTGTTGTTCTGTTGGCTGCTGTTGTTGCTATTTTATATGTACATGTGTGCATACGTTATGCCAAAATCCTGTCGGCAATGGGTTAACATGCAAGCAAGGCAATGGCACTTCATGCATGCCACAAGCCAGAAGGAGTCGCCGTGCACACACGAGCACGTACACATAAAGGCATAAGCCATATTTATTTGCATAAGCGTGTGTTGTTCCTGCTGTTGTTGTTGTTGTTGTTGTTGTTGGTATTGTTGCCGGCGCTATTGTGTGCACGTCGTCATCGTCAACGTCGCCAGCGTCGTCGTCGTCATCTTCATCGTCATCGTCATTATGGCCGAAAGCGCTGAACAAGCCTTCTCGAAGGCTACACGTTCACTTGAGCGTAGACGCAGTTGATGTTGACAGCGTTGTTGTTGCTATTGTTGCTGTTGTTTTTGTTGTTGTTTTTATTGTAGTCGCTGTTGTTCTCGTTGCTGCTGCTGCTGTTGTTGTTCTCGTCGGAGCGTTTTAATTATTTGAACATCCATGGTTAATTAAATGTTTGGCACACACACACACACACACACACACAAGCGCACCCACAGACACCCGCACTTACACTTGCATATACACGAAAGCGGCTTTTATGCAATAATGGCTGCGAGTATCGCAACAAAGGCTGCCTGCCTCAAGCAGTAATGAGCGCAGCTGAAGTGTGCGCCATGCCGTATTCGTCGTCACGAGGTAAGTACGCAGGAAGCAGTCATGAGTGTGTGTTGTGTGTATGTGTGCGTGGTGGCAAGTAAGTCGCTTTCAGCATAAGCTCAAGATGGTGCAGTGCAAGTTAAAAGGCACGGGTGGCAGGCAGCCTGCATACTCCTTTACTGAACAGCAGCAACAGCAGAGCTGAGTTAAACAAAAAGAAAGAAAATAAAAACGTAACGAGAAAATGTTAAACACAAATTAAAATTCAGTTTAAAATGTAAACAAGTGAGTTTTATGCATGCAAAGTGACTCAGTGAGGGCGTTTGGCAGCAAGGGGCGTGGCATATATAAGCACGCTTATGTGTGTGTGTGAGTGCGTCGTTAATGGATTGACGCGTAAGTGGCTGACGTCGACAGACGCACAAACGCGCATAAAACGCACATAAAACGCGCCGAAACAGCATCAATGACGACACTGACGACAAACATTGCTGCGCCATTGCCGTGGCTCTGCGGACGTGTTAGCCATTACGGCGAAGCATGTGTTACGCAGGACAATCATGCCATAGAGCACTCATAAAACAAGGAGCTGCTCCAGTTGTGCCAACGCAATTAGTCGCACATAAAGCGCTGAGAGTGACGTCAGACAAACATTCGATTCGGCCGCCAGGCACTCGCTTTGAGTTAGGTCTGGCGTTTTTATTTCACTTTATTACATATCATCTCGCGTTGTTTTATTTTTCCGTTTTGCTTTTGCAAAGCTATACGCGTACCTTTGCAGTTCATATACGAGATCTGTACACAAAAAAGAAACAAAACTGAAGAAAAAAAAATAAAATAAAAGTGAAGAGAAAATCGCAGGAAAATGTCTTCGATGCAGTCAACCCCAAATGCCTTCATTCGTAAGCTCTTTTGCTTGGCTGCATTGGATAACTGTTTCTGCCTGTCCAAACTGCCGATCAAGCATGTCTGTCCTGCTGTCTGTCCGCCAGTCTGTCTATGCCATTACACAAACGGCCTGCTGGCCTAACTAACTGCAAAAGCCGCCAAAATGACAGGACGGTACCGAACACGACTACAACGTAGATTTCGTAGCATTTAAGCTGCCAAAGGTCGTTAACGCTAACTGACTCTCTGCCTCAGTCTGTGTCAGTCTCTCAGTCTTTCTCTCACTCCGTGTGTCCGTCTGTCTGTCTGTCTGTCAGCATGCCTCTGCACTTGCTTCGCTCGACTGCTCGGCTCGTCCGCCTGTCGACGCTCGTTTGCGCTGCCTGTGCGCTGCCTGTGCACTGCCTATGCACTACCCCAGTGAGGCTGCCTCAGCCGTGACGCTGCTTATTAGAGTCTTTGAATTTTCGGCATCGTTTAAATTCAATAGAAATTGCCACTGACGCAGGTTGCGAGCTTCCAGTTACGTGGCTTCGATTTACGATTTACGACTGAGGAGTTTCAGTTTACGTTTGCGTTTACGTAACATTTTCGGTTGCTGTCTCGCTTTCAACTGTTTGCGGCTGTTTCAACTGTTGTGACTGTTTGGACTATTTTGCTATTCGAGTGGCTTATTGTTTGACAAGCTAATGCCCGACAATGAAAGCAGAGCACGACTAGAGCTCGCCCGATGACGGCGGCGGCGACGTGGTGTCAGTTTGCCTGCCATTAGCATGCTTAACTTTGTCCATTGCCGCTGCTCCTGCAGCGTCCACTGCTGCTCCTGCTGCTGGTTGTTATTGTTGTTGTTATTGCTGAGGCAGATGCTGATGCTGCGGTTTCTATTTCGTTTGCTTTTATTGTTGCTGCGCTGAGAGCGTTCGCTCATATGGACTACAGTTGACAAAGCTGTAACAACAGCACCGTAGGCCATTGGCTACAATGGCTACGGCTGCGACCAGTATACGGAAATAAAGGCATACCGACAAGCATAAACACAGGCACAGGCCAAGCGCAGGCCAAGCGGAGCCCAAGCACTGGCAGAGGCACACGTCACGCCATGCACACAAAGCCAAAATGAAAACTCAGCACATTGCATTGCATAACCCAAGGCGCATGTTAAATCCAATGCTCACCACACACCGCACACCGCATACCCCTCGCCCGTCGCCACACGTCTGCGCTGCTTTGTTGCTCTGTTATTTGCTTGCTTTCCATGGTAAGCGTGTTTTACTACTGCGTTTTCTTCCTACATTTACATTCTTCTTCTTTTTCTTATTCATTTTTTACCTTTTCATTCGCCTTTCCACCTGCCAGTGTCTGACTTATTGTCGTATGTTTTGCCAGCACTTTAAACTCGACTCAAGCTTTCAACGTAATCATTAAAAATTTCTACCGTGTGCCACGCCTTAAGCTACAGCCGCAAAAGCCGATCCGCTTGCGCCTTCCTATTGGGACACATGCACAAACTCACCGACACACACACACACCCGCCCATACACAGTTACATACACTCATCTGTGCAATAAGGTCCTTTGCCGGGTTATTTATTATTCGTGTCAGATTTTCAATCGACGTAAAAATTATCGAAGCGTTTTAATTTTCGTGTATGCAGCCCTTTGCGCCCGACTACACTTACATGCATACAAACACACAATGCCACCCGCCCCCCCGGCCGGCGCCACGCCCGCGCACTCATCCGTCCAAAGCATTGCTCCAACATGCGGCATTATTTGTACACTTTGGTTAGTGATGTGTGAACATTCGTTCCATTAAACGCAACAGTTCAAATAGTTTGCTCTATTCGACCCTTGCGCCGAGCCCCCTGCCATCATACCCACGGTACACGGCACCCAGTCCTCGAACTACATGCCACGTGACCCCTGCTCCCTGTGCACAGCCGTCATGTGCAGTTCACTTTTGTTGGTTGTTAATTCAAGTTTATTCAACACACACACACACACACACACACGCAAACACAGGCCCTCAATTACACATGAATGTGTGTGTGAGTGTGTGTATATATTCCATTTTCAATTTTGACGAATTTGCAACATGCGCTAAATATAAATATTCGTATCAAACAAAATGATTGACGAAAGTCCAAACGTTCTATTCTGCCGATGTGCGTCGCTTGTCGGTCACCATTCGTCGGCCGTCGTCCGTGCCCGGTCACCCCTCGCCTAATGCCTGTCAGTGCCTTTGCCACCGTGTGCTGCCACCGGGTATTGTTTACTTTACGCGAATATTTATTGTATATTTTCTTTTTTAATTGATTTCATTGCATGTCGCGTACAATTTTCAACATATTCAATAAAATAAAAGAAACTATAATAAAATAAAAGAAAAAGTAAATGGAAAATAAAATCAAATACCGTTACACAAATGTCCGCGTAGTCGTATATCGCTTCATTTTTGATCGCGGGGCAACAGAATCAATACAACAGCAGCCAACCCACGGACGGATGTGCACGCGGCCCGGAGCATATTTACGGGGGACTTGGGAGGAGACGCTGGATATTTTTTGGGGGAAGGCGTACAAATGCGCATTTTGTATGCTTTTGAAAACCCTTTCAAGACCTTTTAAATAAAAATTCAACAGCAAATGCGCATCAATTTGTGAAAAGCAATTTTCCGCGTTCCTATATTGGCTGTCGACTATTTGCTGTCGCGCGTGTTGTCGCTATTGCCGCGTATTGCTGTTGCTGCCATGGATGTTGTTGTTGTTGTTGTTGTTTATATTGGCTGCTGTTCATAACAGCAATGTGTGGTTGTTGTCGATTATTGTTGCTGGCGTTGTTGTCAATGTTGATAAATATTTCGCGTTCATGTTCGCGTTTCACGAATATTTTCCCATTATTTGTTTTCCTTCACCCTTTCTACTTTTTTCCATTTTTCATTTCTCTTTTAAACGTTTTTGTGTTTTTTGTGTTTTTGTTGGCTTTATTGGTTTCGATGAAACTGTTGTGGATATGATGATTCGGTTTTATACCAATTTGCCGCGTATCAATCCGACCACGATCGCCGCCATCAATGACAGCAACAATAACCACGGCAACAGCAACAACAACAAAAACAACATTAGCAACAGCGAATGTTGTCATTTACAACAAATTTGCTTGTTAACTGCATGCGTAGGTTCGTATATCGTATATCGCATTATTTTTGTTATTTCAGCTGCACATTTGACGCAATCAAATATTAAATTTTTAATAGAAAACATGTGCACTCACTGCATATTGCCACGATACATTTAGCATGTCGGGTGCTTTGTGCCAGCATTTTCAAATTTTAATTGTCGCAAAACATTTCTGTTTATGTTTATAAGCACATTACGTAATTATTCACATGCACGACGCAGCTTCAGCCATAGCAGCCTCATCAGCAACAGCATCAGCAGCAGCATCAGCAACAACAACAACAGCGACACCAAATGCATCAGCAACAACAGCCATGAAAAACGCACAGGGCCGCTATAAATTATGCAATTGACCAGGCCAACAACGACTGAGCAGTTACAGCAGCAGCAGCAGCAGCACGGGCAGCAGCAGAGGCAGCAGCAGAGGCAGCAGCAGGGGCAGCCACGGCAGATTGTCTGATTGGCATTCAGGAAGGCAGAAAGGTGTGTGGTCAGGTGGATTTGTAAACTCGGGCAAGTGGCCATGTTCAGGCACATTCATTTATATAATGGACTCGCATAAACCACACGTGCATGGCATATTCCATATTGTGGATTATAGCAGAGCAGCACATGGAGGGCAACGCACTGCTCGACTATTTCCTTTAGATTAAATTTACAAGGTATTATGTTACACAATCGCAATAAACTCAACATTCCTTTGAACCGGCAGAATGGTCAACATTAAGAAGAGCAACTCAAACAGCAATCCCAACCCAACGTGACGTTTCCTTGTGATTTGTAATTGTTGTTGTTACTCAACCATTCAAAGATGTTTAAGCTTACTTATGTCATTTGTTCTATCGTGACTTGCGCAATCTCTTTTGGCATGTCCTATATGCTCCACACGCGCTCATTGCCGCATAGCCGCATGGTAGCCAGTGACAAGCCATGATGTATAAGCGCCAGCAGCAACATCAGCATTGGCAGCAACAGAGTTTTGCAGTTGCTCTCCCGTAGCTGGTAAGTGCCTCTGTTAATTATGCTAATTGCATGGGCATAAATATAAAAATTGAACCCACAAAAAAAAACCATAAAAATATTACAAATAAAAAAGAGACAATGAAAATGAAAATGAAAATGAGTAAAACAAAATACATAATGACAATATGCGTATATATGTATATGCGGGTATATCAATCATACGCAGTGTGGCACGGAGTTGCGTCTCACTTACGCTGTTATAATTTCCAACACGCGTGCACAGCATGATGCCAGCAAATACCATGGAGAAACAATATTGGTCATATTGTTTAACAACAACACCACCAACAGGAGCAACTGTATTGTCAGCACCCAAGCACATTACATGACATTACCATACATAGTATGTGCGATATCCGTGGGATGCGTGCATGCACTCAACTTATCAGACACTTCGTGTCACATCTATTGACAGCTGGTCATAATGACATAAGCACACTTGAGCGAGCGATGACGACCGCGGCAAATCAATACAAACAGTCATGCAATATTTATGTATATTTATACCCAAACCCAAACGCACCGGCACTCTGGCACCCGCAGCCACGCTCCCGTACACACGCATCCACTTACCCACGTATCCACGCATATACACGCATACACACGCGTGCACACACTGTAGACACATCGATAATTGTGCACGGCTCAACAACGCGAATATACAAAACAAACACAAAAGCGAGCTGAGTACAAAAGCAAAGCAAGGCAAAGCACAGTAAAGTAAACCAATTCAATCCAGGCTGAAGTGAAGCAAGCCGAGACGGGACGAGTCAAGTTGATCTAAGCCACATTGAGCCAAGGCAAAGCAGAGCAAATCAGTGCAGCTCACAGAGCACGAGATGAAGCGGCGGCGACAAGTGGAGACAATAAAAATGTGGAAAATATTTGTGTGAATTTGATGAGCACTATAAATATTTGATTGCCTGCTTTTAGTTATAAAACAGGCAATTTTTTCAAGCAAGCCAAACTGCTGAACCGAAAGGGTCCGACGGCGAAGCCAGTGGCAAAGACGAAGACGAGCGCAGTAGCAAAAGCCAAAGCAATAGGCAGACAGACAGACAAAAGGATGGACGGACGGACGGATATCAAGAATGCGGCAGCAGTTGGTCGCAAGAACCGCTTATTTGTCTTTTTCCCTTTGCTTTGCTTTGCTTTGCTTTATTTTGCTTCCATTTGCTTTGCTTCCCTTTGCTGTGGCTGGCCACTTAAGTATGCATTCACAACTGCGCAAAAAATGTGTGTAAAATGGAAATGTTGCGAAATGATTTCTTTTTATTTTGCTTCGTCGGTTTCATCTTTTTTTGCTTTTCTTCTTAGCTGTGTTTCTATCAACTACAACTTTCACTCGGCATGTTCTATGCGTGTCTCATGTCCGAGTGTGCAGTTGACACTCACACACACACACACACACAGAGATAGAGAGAGAGAGAGAGAGAGAGAAAGAGAGAGAGAGAGAAAGAGAGAGAGAGAGAAAGATACACAGTCCAATGGGTAAAAGCGTTGAGGGCGTTTAGACAACGCAATTCAAAGCAAATGCTTCGAGGCTGCTCACATCGTTTGCATGCCAACGCCCTTTGCCCCCTTGCCCTGCCTTCCGCACACATACACACGTGCACTATCACAAGCTTACAGTCCGCAGCTAGGCACAATGCCTGTCGCGTCTTTGAGCCTGACTGTGACAACGTCTGCAGGCCTTCGCTTTGCTACGTTCCATTTGTCGCAAAGCACGCGCCTGACAAGCAAAAGACAAATCCGGCTTTAATTAATGTGCCTGGCATATGTGGCCTGCACTCAGCCCATCCCCTAGCCTTGCCATTCCTGCAATCTGCTTTATGATACAAATGGCTTCAGTTTATGTCGCTGTTGCTGTTCCTCCTGCTGTTGCTGCGGCCGTCCTCGCTGCTGTTGCTGCCAGCAACATTTGCAACGGCCATTGCATGTAAGTCAGTTTCCTCTCGAATGAATAAAAGACGCGTGCATTAATTTCAAACATAAACCGTCTTTATTTCTCGGAAATATTTACGCGCTTACACATCATTCCACAAACAACAGAAAAGAAACAGAAAATATTACATATATATCATTTGTTTAATCTCATTTAATTATCATCATTTAAAATTACTTACTTACACTTACTCGTACATTTTTATATGCATTGGTTTATTATATCCTCTCCGTAACTTTATTTATCATCTCATCTCCACTTCTCTCTATACTTCACTTTGCTCATTATATTCGCTTTAGTCGCTATTTCCGCTTTTAATGTCCTTTCTCTTATTTAGTTTCATTTTATTATACAGTACACATTGGTTTTAGTTCTCTAAGTGTTTAACTTATACAGTAAAAAGTCTTATGAGACTACTTAAAAATCACCTTGCTGTGCAATTGCTCTTGCCTTGCTCCCATGCCCCACTCCCACACGCGCACCCGCGCACCGCTAGTCACCAACATCTATGGTCGCTGCTGTTATTTAGGGCCTGTGCCAATCTACACTAAAAATCTCCTCCTGGTTCTGTCTTAACAATTTTCCTCTCTATAGGAGTTTAACAATTATGCCTAGTTTCGTTTTATGTCCTTTAATGTCCTATCCAGACTTCATTGTGCAGCCGGAGTGTGAGAGTCGACAGCTATGCGAGTGGTGGGCCTTGGGCCAAAAGTAAGCCAAAGCCAGTTCTCCTCTCTATGGACATGGGCTGGGATTTTATTGTGAAAGACGTAGATATATACATATGTTTAGTATATAATATAAAAGGAATACGAAATGCATGTAATACACTATTTTTATAGCTTTATGCAAAGTGCTGCCATTTTATCGTCGTCAACGACAGCAGCGAATACAGCTGTTTGACTATATGGTGTAAAAGAAACACTCTCAGCTGGTCTGCTGGTCTGCATGTATCTAAGTAATTCGCAACTGTCTTGTGACAGTAACCCAACTTGAGTTCAACGAGGATTGTCTTTCTTATGCAGGGATGATTTTTTTTGGGGACTCACATCTCAAGGGGACTCACATCTCTGAAACATCAAAGTCCAGAGAACTCCAACGTTTCGTCTTGGTGCCTAGGTCCAACCAACCACTACACTTTACTACCGTCACTGCTGTCATCCTCCAAGCCAACTGCCACGCCTAGAGATTCTTCTACACTCATCATTTCATTTTCCTCTTTTTGTTTTTTTTTTTTTGTGCATTTTTGGTATCCTTGTTTAGACGCTTTCCTGCTTTAGTTTCATATACTCGTTTGTATGTGTGTACAATGCAGCAATGACAGGAGCTGCTGCTACTCGTGTTTAACATTACATAACGCATGCTCGTACATTTTTGTTTATTTATTTTAGTGTTCATTGAACTGATTTATTCTAACTTAATAATTCGTTTACTTCGTTTACATGCCTTAAGAAGTCAACTAAATGCTATTGATTTTACTTTAATGATTCAACAATTATTAATTTTTTTTTTTAGGTTTTGTTTAGATTTTTCTGTTCTCGTTTATCTTTTTAATGAAATTTTCTTAAACGTCTATGCTCGTCAGTGCGTATACAGCACACAATTCACCAAAGGATTAAGTGGCCGCTCACCATCAATGGGCCACACTGGGCACCTGACTTTGCCGAGTGACATGTGGCATGTATTGCTCGGTCTTTAACTTTTACTTTAAATTTGCCTTCTATTTACAACAATAATTTTAATTATTATGCGCTAAGAGTGCTTCACGCTAGTGTCTGACTATTTACAATTATTACACATAATTAATTTCACGCCCGAAAGTATGCTACGAGACGAGTGACACGCTTCAATTATTTTTGCTCCCGCACACGTGTCCAGCCACAGTCAAGCAACATACAACACACAAAACACACACGCCACAATACAACACGACAAAAGGCAAACACACTATACCCCACTCACGCACGCTGGCCTGCCCAAGCAAATCTCAAATGCATTCAAATCGTGCCTTTGTATTCAGATCGGATTCAAGTCGCATTAAATTAATGCCATACTTCTATTATTGAACTTATCAAAACAAAACTTTAAAAACACAAATGCAAACATAAACACAAAAGACTAAAAAAAAAATACAAATAAAACTAAAAACGTTTTCATTAAAATTTCATAGGATTTCATTTGCTTAAGCCCCAAAAGCCTGCCGATATCCTTTTGAATCCGCATGCGGCCTTTTGTATATATCTTTATTTTTATCTGTCTGTCTGTTTGTCCAGTTGTTTGTTACTTCATTTGTTTGTTTGCTAGTTCGTTTGAGCACGCGAGTGTGTGTGTGTGTGTGTGTGTGTGTGTGTATGTGTGTGTGTGTGTGTGAATGTGCCTGATTTGTGCGCTTACATTCAATTACTGAATCACTCATTTATTCATATTCGACAGGACACAGCAGGCCACGCACCGCCACTCAATATCGGAAAATGCATACATATGTGAAATTTGAATGCGGCCGGACATGTCGAGGGGTGCACAAACATTGATGATACACTTTGAAAATATGATTTTTCTTTTTTCTCCTGCTTTTGTTTTTTTTTCTTTTTTTGTTTTGTTTTGCGCACTCGGTTTGTTTGCTTTCAATGCGCTTTGTAAACCAAAAAAAAAAAAATATTTTCGGTCAACTTTATTTAAATTTCATTTCAGTGTGCTCTCGCTTATTTTATATTTTGTTCTATTTCATTTCATTTGATTTATCTCTTGTTTTTTATTTTTATGTAATTATTTCGTTTGGAATTTCCACGAGCATCGAATCGAAACTGATTTACACATTTTCCCCATTTTATATCTAAAGTATTTGCATAACATTTTCGTTTCATTTTGTCTCACATTGCTTCGTTTCGTGCACATTTTCCATTTTCGATTTAGCGTTTTCCACTTTGAACTATGATTATTGAAATATTATTCTGCACATACATACGTACGTACATACATACATTAACACATACATGTACATGCTATACATAAGTAAGTGAGTATGAGTTATGTCTGTATACATAATTAAGTTAATATTTGAAAAATCTTGTATTCTGTATTTTGTATTTAATTTTAATTATTTTTAAATATAATTGAATTCACTATTATGTACAATCGTGCCATAGACAAGGACACGCGCGCACAGTTGCACACGTTCACCTTCGGCTCCGGGTAGGTGGCCTCCGCTGCTTGTGCGTACCCATACAGTTTTACACGTAGCTCAGTTCGGTGCTTAGCGGCCGCCTGCCGATCACCTGTCAATCAGCGCCGACGGCATTCGCCGGACGTGTCCGTGAGCATCGCCGTGGCCGAGTTCGCATCCGTGTTCGTATACTTGCGCCATGGTGGCCTGTGACAGTGCCAGGCCACTGGTGGCCAGACCCACACACCAGTTGGCGGCTGAGGCTGCTGCACGCTGCAAACTGCTGAGCCCGATGCTGGCTGCGCCGGTTCGCAGCTGGCTGGCGGTCATCGTGGCTATGGTCAATGCTGCCAGTGTGGCGCTGAGCGGCAGGCGAGCGAGCCTGCAGCTGTGCAGGCTGTTGGCGCTGCTGTTGCCGTGCTGCATCGCCGCCGGATGTTCGCCGTTGATGACGTGCACCACCACCGAGGCCGAGTCTAATTGAATTAAAGTGTAAGGCATAAAGAAACAGCAAGCGAGAAAGAGGGAGGAAAGAGAGTGGGCAGATATTAAATTAAATTAAACTGTTAACATCAAAGGAGAAACTGAAGAGTTTACTGAAAATGTAATCAATTCAAATAAATGCCTGCTTAAGTGTCGATTAATGCTTCACATCATGTTGACGCCTGAAGCGTGAAAACGTTTGCTTTGTCATTGAATGGTGCTTTGTATCGTATGCAAGGAGTCGACGGCAGCGAAGTGAGAAACTGCACAAAGTTAAGGATTTAAAAGGAAAATCAGTGCTTAAATGGTGTTTAAAAATATTTAATTCCTACTCAATCATTACATAGACAAAGCTGCATGGCATTTATTAGTCACGTGTGACTAGGACGTGTTTAGATGGGATCCGTAGCTCAAAAACCCCCACCGTCAATATAAGAGTTAAATGAACTTACTCAGAGCCACCATCATGATGTACACCGGACAAGAGAAGCATCCATATGTTTCTTCGTCATATTACGCAATTGCCTAAAATGGCTTACTGATATAAATGAGCCACCAATAAAAACGTCTGCTTTTTTTCGTTTTGTTAAAAACTTTGAAGAATAACGAGAGACGAACCTTGTTTAACGCCAAGCAATGCTCGACTGCTTCGAATGCTTGGAACGGGTTTCCTTAATTCCTCTTAAAGACGTTGTAAGAAATGGATGAAACGCGCAGTTTTATTTAAATTTAACATCAAACGGTTTAAGATACGGACCCCACCCGCACCCGCGTTTTGTCGTGCCTTGGCATGTACTGCCTGCATAAGGCACACACCGTGAGTTGTATGAGGAGCAAGTAAAGGTTTAGATGAAATCACTTTGACTGGCCGGGGTCGAAGTGGGCTTTGCTTATTGGTAGCGACAGCGGTTCGTGCTCGTGTCTAATTCGACAGCCAGACGAATTAGTGACATTCGAGTGCACTTTAGCAGCCAACACGAAGCCGAGTTGAAGCCATCTTGCCTCAATTATCGACAGAAATGCCTTTAAAGACATTTCGCTTGACTTTGGCTAATAACGTGGAAAGGTTGGGGATGGCAGCTTTTGCAGCGCTTAAGGCAGCTCATTTGGTTTTACTTTAAGTTAAAAGGAAATATCGAAATAAAGGAAAAAAGAAAATATACAATATAAAGAATAAACACATAAAAACAAAAAAAATGAAATGAGCGAATAAATAAAATAGAAGCGCGACGCAACGCAAAGCCAAGCAGGCAGGAAGGCCGTTAGGCAGTTGGGTGGGTAGGAAAGTTGGATGCCAGGATGGCAGGATGGCGGATGCTGGCACGCATTGCGTCGCATAAATAAGCGTCGAGAGTGCGCACCTGAGCTGCTCGGTGAGCAGGTGTAATTGCCGGAATCAGCGGGCGTCGCCTTCGCAATGAGAAGCTTACTGGTGCGCGTCGAACGTTCCGTTATGACGTTGATGCCGCCGCGCTGCGAGTAATTCATCACACGCTTGCCCTTGTACCAGTAGATGAACGACGGCGGAATGGGCGACTGCATTGCCAGACAGGTGAGATTTATGTCGCTGCCGCTTTTGATGAAAAGCTCAGCGTTGCCAAGGATTTTAGCGCGCGACACTGAAAAGACACATGCACAAAAAGAGAACGAGAACGAGAACGAGCCAAGTAGGCGAGAGCACAAAAACAAAACAAGAAAACAGGAAAAAGAAAACAGGATGAGAAACAAAAGACGAAAAACGTGAACGTTAAGCACAAACAATAACAGCATATGCCGAGCGATAAAGTTTAAAGTAGCGAAATAAATTTGGCTGCCATATTGAATTGCTGGCAAATGGAGAACGGGCGCGCGGAGGATGCTGCCAGCAACAGCAACAGCAACAAAAAAAGAGAATCTGTAACAACCGCACGAGCAATGTTCACGATGACGGTGGCAACAACAACAACAACAGCAGCAGCAGCAGCAGCCGCACCAGCAAAGTTAATGCTAACGATGACGAAGTCGACGATGATGACGACGAGGACGTTGAGGACGTTGAGGACGTTGGCGTAGACGACATTAGCTCGGTTGCTTATTTACGCGCGACTAAACTTGGCTTATGTGCGGCAGCGCTGGAAGCCAAGCAAACACCTTACCATGTCGCCCCATGTGTGTGCATGTGGTGGTGTGTGTGTGTGTGTGTGTGTGTGTGTTTGTGCTCACGGCTGCGTGAGTTGGCGGCGTTTACTTTGGCATTAGGTGTGCCAATGCAGTGGGTTGCCAATTCCGGGTAGCGGATTGCGGGCTGCGGGAGTGTGTCAACATGCGAGTCCTTTATCGATTTTCTGTTTGCGAATGCAGCATTCACCACAAAACTTTCCGCGCTGCCGCCCCTCTCCAACGCCAGCCTGCTCGGCTAATAGCTATGCGTCAGCTATGGCACGCAGAAAATCAAATGGTCAGCATAAAAATCGAATTGAATCGCTTTGAATTGGTTTGAATCGCTGCAAAATGTTTGGGTGCAGAAAGTTTTGTTGCTGATTTTATCGGTCGGCAGCAAACAAAGCGACCCGTGCCTGCAAGCGAGGATGGCGCATTGGCGATGCCGGCAGCACGGAAATGACGGAAAGGACAAAAGGACGCACGGATGTGCGATATTCAAACTCATCCTCATTCCCAACGTCGCCGCTCACGTCGTCCATGTCCTCGACAATGTGCTCGTGTCCGTGCAAAACTTCGCACTTGAGTTTGTCTTTGGTCATATTTTTTCCATTTTGTTTATTTCTGCTTTCTGCTTTCGGTTTTCTTTCTCTGGCTCTCAATCTCTTTCTCTCTCTCTCGACTATGTATCAGCGTTGCCATTTGCTGATAAGCAAAACCGGAAATGGGGGTAGACATTGTCAAAATGGCCGTTAGTGCTAAGCTGACAGCTTAGGAAAGTGTTAGCACCAAAGCCATGATGGCCCATGCGACTCACTTGGCGCAAACAAACAAATGTCAACCCAGGAGAAGCAGTTGACGTGGCTCCTCCGGCTACTGCTGCTGCTGCTGCTGCTGCTTCTGTTGGTACCACTAATGTTGTTGCTGTTGCTGCTGATGTTGCTGCTGATGTTGCTGCTGATGTTGCTGGCTGCAACTCCAACTGCTGTATTTGCCCAACTACTTACCGACAACATTTAGACGAAAGCCTTGGCTTATTTTGGGCTCGGTGGACACCTGACATTCGTAGGTGCCAGAGTCGCGCGGCTGCGGCGACGAGATGCGCAACGTCCACTCATCGGAGCCCTCGGTGTGCAGCGACTGAAAGCGCTGATCATTCGTGTACGTCAGTATGCCCACGGTGAGTATGTGCAGGTCACGTTTGCGTATCCAGGAGACCTGCAAGCAATTTAAATAGCCAGCGCACATTAATGACATTGCGATAGATAAATTATATGTACGTACAAACGTACAGCAACAGAAGAAGAAGAATTAAAAGTCATTATAAGCGCAGAACACAAACGCATAAAACGCGCATAAACACGCGAGCGGTACTCGGCGCAAGGCGCCAGGCACATTATCAATAAATTAGTGTAACCCAAAGCTGGCCTCATGCATAGCTAATGACGCGCAGCAGAGCGGACACGCTGACACGGTGATAAAGACACAGCGGACACGACAGACACGACGGACACTCTGACATACGCGTAAACGTTTGCTGCCGGCTGTAATATGCGACATTGACGATGACGACAACGACATCAACAACAACGCCGACGACAACGACAACGTGGCAAACGATGACAACGACGACAGAGAAGACAGAGACGACGGAGACAACATTTTATGCAAATTTCGCAGAAGAAGAAGAAGAAAAGGTAAAGACAGCAAGAAAGGTCCTCCGCACACAACCAAAAAAAAAAAGAGAAAAGCGCTACAGGCCATAAAAAATCGGCAGCGAATGCAGGTGGACGGCAGCGGGCGGCATAACGATAATAAAATGTTACATTATACGGTGTAGCGAGTAGCAAAGTTTTATCCGCCGCTTCGGTTAACCTTTTTTCATAAAGCAATTTAAAGTTTTCCCCCCACCGAGCCAATCCACAGGCCATCCCCAGACCAGCCCAGCCCAGCCCAGGCCAGCCGCCCAACGCAACGCACCTTCATCATGTTACCGAAATGATTCGTTTAGTTTTTATGACGGTGTCGTACTTTCGAAATACTTCATGCCTCGGGTTCCCAGCTGCTCTCCGACATTCCATTCGCATGCCGGTGTCAGCATAGGCTGCTGTGTGTTATATACGCGCGATTAGTTCAATAAATGCCACAATTTTAAGCTTTTATGGCTCATTGAAAATGAGCGAAGCCGAGAAGCCGATTCCGATGCCGAAGCCGAAGCCCTTTGCATTGTAGACGAGTCCACGAGTGCACGAGTTGGCATTTGAGTTACGCGCCACTTGGGTGCGTGCCTGTCCTTGCACGGGATTTGCTTTCGTTTCAATTCATTTCGTTTGGTTTGGTTTGGTTTGGTTTCATTTGCTTTGGCTTGAATTGAGTTCAGCGGAGTGGATTGGAGTGTAGTGGAGTTGAATTGAGTTGAGTAAAGTTGAGTTTAGCTGGCCAATGTGCTTAAATAATTGCGCCCGCTTATGTTGTACGGCCATTACCTTTGCGCACTGGCCACGCGGCGCGCTGTCCACATCCCTGGGGCTTTAATAAATGATTTGTACGTAGCTGAAATTGCGTTTGTAATTGCGCTGAGACGCCGTAGCAAATTGAAACCTAAAATGCCGTACAACTACAATTAATTGCCACTAGCGTTTGCTGACACGCCCATCGACTCATGAGCACGCCTGCGGTGTACAACAACAACCAGCAACAACAACGACAGCCACCAACAGAAACAAATGAAAACAGACTACGAATGTATGGCTTCTGTTTCTATGCTCAGCGACAGGCAATAGGCAATGGGCGACAGCCGATGGGCGATGTCGGGTGGGCGGGAGTAGGGGTTGATGTGGCCGTATTAGACACAAGATTAATAACATGCAATTAAATTAACGCACCGTTAATTACTTTATTCATGGCCAACATCCGCCGCCACGGTCTGTCGGTTTGTTGGTTTGTTGCCTAATGCCGCGTAGTCCTTTTTGTTTTGTTTTTTTCGCTTGTGCTTTTCGGCGTTTGCCGCTGGATTAGGCATGTCTGCCTAGAGTGGGCCAGCATCAGATGCCTGAATGGCTTGGGTGATGCGGGCGATGCTGCCACTCGGCCTGCACATGGTGCCACTGTACTGAGTGTAACATGCGGTAACAATTAACAGCGCGTGTACTCCTGCGCCACTGCTCTGAGCGGGGGAGTGTGCGGTGAGCAGTGTGCGATAAGCGATGTGCGAGTATCCTGTCGCACAAAACGATGCACGATGTTGTGTCGGGGCTGTCGGTGCAGAAGCTACTGTCGAGTAAGACACGTCGCAATTTATTACACCGCATAATTGCACAACATTTCGCGGTTTCGTGTTTGCGTTCGTTGGTTCGTTTGTTCGTTTATGTGCGACTGTGCGCAGCAGCCGTTTACCATTATCCTGCAGAGCGAACGTCTTTAAAAATGCACAAGCGAAGACTTGGCATCCAGGCAACCAGTGTGGTGTGACAGCCGGGCATGCTCGGATAGTTGGCGACTGGGAAAGTAACGGAAGTGCTGCCGGACGGTCTGCCTGATGGTGTTGTCTTTAGGTGGGAGGTGGGGGGGGCTATGCCACTATGTAATGACAAATGCCACATACATATTTAAAACATTACTCAAAATTATGAAATATTAAAAAAGTAAGAGGCTGGCGGATACAACGCCGGAGACGGACGCAGCAGGCAGAAGACATTAAACATTTTATGAGTTTTTATCGCGTAGGCGTTTGTTTCTGCGTATGCCTCTGGGTGTGCGTGTGCGTGTGCGGTGCGCAGGTGTCGCCGCATACAGTCAACTATGGCGACAGGTGCCGCAATGTTGGTTTTCTTGGTTTCAATTTTGGTTTGCCATTTTTTTTTTTTTTTCCTATTATTATTCTCTTTGTTTCTGTTGTGGCTGTTGTTGTTGTTATTGTTTTGGCCCACCGCAACAAACACTGTCGAAATGAAAAATAAATGCGTTGAGCAACTCGAGCAAGGCAAAGGCATAAACTCAAAAAAATAAAAACAAAATCCAACCAATAGAGAAATCAGCAGCAAGCCCCCTCCCACGCATTTCAACTTTGTGTGTGTACTGGCTGGTGCTGGCCACGGTGTGTGAGAATCTGTGTGTGTGTGTGTGTGTGAGGCAATGTTTCTTGGCATTAGTAAGGTAACGCTTGGCTGTTATAAAATCCAATTCAATCCAATCCAATTTCAGCAACCGTGCCACTTTGGCAATAATATTTGTATTTCGATATACGCGTGCAAAGGCATGAAGTCAAAGCGAAACAAACGGCAGCTCGAGGCAGGCAGGTGGCCGGGAAGGCAGGCGGCCAGGCAAGCTGGCAGGGGGCCTTTGGCTGCCAAAAGTACAAGGCCACATGCCATGACTGAGTCATATGCCAGAACGCGTACGCGAACGAGAAAGCAAAAACAAAAGCTAAACCGAACGCGAATGCGAATCAAAATCCAGCGCACATGTTGAATGTTTGAGCATTTTATTTCCGCGCGCATTTACCTTGTACACCTAAAGCCGCAAGGACGAACCTCACACACGTCCTCACATACACACACCCGCACATATAACACGCATGGACGAATAAACAGACAGACGGGGGAGACAGACAGAAAGAAAGTCGGCATAGTCGGCATAGTCAATTCAACACTTCCTCACATGTGTGTGCGCAGTAGCGTATTGACACGACTACTGCCATGTGGGCGAAGCGCCTCCGCAGCGTCTATTTCATGTATTGCGGAAGCCACATGGCGGCATGAGCACACAGTTCGGCTTACTCTTTGCAAATTTCGGCGGAATTGGTAATAAAATATAACATTAAACATTGACAAAGGAAGAAGAACTTAAAACAAAGACACTCCTGCAAAACAGACAGACTCAAACACAGGCACTCAAGTTCGATTGCTTGGTAGTCAACTTCAGCATGCCCACGTGGCAGCAAATTGAGATTAAGCAATCTGAAGTGTTCAAACGAAATTAGAAGCATCCTTCAGCGATTAAAGTGCACACACTATTCCTTGCTAGAACAAACATCTGAGTCAAATCAAATCACCATCTCTTCAACTGAGCGAATCAGATTTTCAGATTTTGGCACTACCGATCGCCTCAAGCTCCCTACAAGGAGAATATTTACACTAAGATTGCATCCTTTGAGTGGCACGGTAACTCGTCCATTTCGAAAGATAAATCAATGCTTTAGGCCGAATCATCTGTCAATATGTCATATTTAATCATATTATTGCGAGAACCGACTTCAACTTTCGCCTAAACCTGAACGGTCAGTTACTGAGCTTTAGTGCACTAAACAGTGAAAAACGTACAAACAAAAAGTTGCAATCCGACATCAACTGAATCGTAAACACAAGCCGCCTCTGTGCCAGCGAAGGACGCGCGCAGACAGGACGCTCAAGTGGATAAGTGTATCGAAACAAACGACGCGCACAAGTGGATTTCAGAAAATTATCCATTTTTGTTGTCATTGTATTTATGCGCTTACACGGCAACTACTGCAGCCCAGGCCAACCCGCCCCTTCGCATCCACTGACGGCCCAACCAGCCGATGCGAGGCGAGCCGAACTGAGCCACGACGAGACGCGTCGAGTCGAAGAGAACGGAAGGAAACAAAATCCTATTGTTGGCGTTATTGTTATTGCTTTGCTCGCATTGCTGGCAACCAATGCAGTTGAGCATTAATCTGTGCACGCTTCTTTGGTCTCCTGCTCTGCCTCATACGCTTGCCGTGCCGCGTCTTGCCATGCCTTGCCGTCGCCTGGCTTTGGCTCGGCTTGGCTTGCTGCTGCTCTGCTTTACCTGCGGCTCACATGCTGCACACATATTTGCGGTGCATTTTTACACACAGCCTGCTGATCCTTTTCGAATCGCATTAGAGCCATAGCACAGGGTAAGCCAGTGTAAGGTACGAGCAGCAGGCATGCAAAACCGCTGCTCGACAAAACCCGAATCCAGGTCCTGGGGTTAGTTACTCGCATGAATCGCAGGAGCAGCAGCTGAGCGCTGTGGCAGCCGCTGGAGGTGCTTTTGTTTACACTGTAAATGGCTGAAGCGTATTTAGAATCGTATAAGCCTCGTATAAACTATTTTCATTGCCATTTGCCGTTGCCGACTGCGAATTGAAACAATAAATTGCTGCTGTTTTATCACTGCAATGCTTGTGTTGCCTTTGTTGTTGCTGCTGCTGCTGCAGCTACAGTCGTCTACAGTTGCTGCTTCTTTCTTTGCAACACTTTTGGTTTTTAAGCGCAAACTGTGGCGGGCAAGCCAGCAGGGCGCAAGCAATGAAATATATTTTTCTATATAGCAAAACAACAATAATCACAAGAAATAAAAAAGGCAAAAAAAAAACCGAGTTAAAAACTACAGCAACAACAGCAGCAAGAGCAAGAAACAAAACAATTGCACACAAGCATTGCAAGCAGTGAACGGAGGCGCAGGGGGTGGGAAGCGGAGAGCCGAGGAACAGTCATAAGTATTGCATGCAACGAGCATTCGCGCATAAGTGAATCCTGTTGCCTGTAGCCCAGTTCCATTTGCTTATTCTTGTTACTCTGCTCTTGCTGCTGCTGCTGCTATTGCTGTTGTTGTTGTTGTTGCTGCTGCTATTGTAGCTGCTGTTGCTGCTACTGTTGCTTTTTTATTCGCTGCATATAAATTTCACATGCACACTAATGGCTTTTGTTTACTTCGAAGGGCGTTCGTTTTGAATTTAGTGCAAGAAATTTAACTTTATTTCACTTTGCCGCCAACGTCGCTGTCGCCTTCACCGTCAGCGTCACCGTCATCATTGCCTGCCGTCGCAGACCGCAGTTATTCTGCACTGCACATCACCCTCTCTTCCTTCCCCTTGACTGTGCTGTGCGTCTTCGTCCGTTTTTGTTTATTTTTTTTTTTTTTGTGTATCCGTTTTTTTGATATTTTTTTTTCTGTTTCGTTTTTAGTTGATTTTTGTTGCGCTGGCAATGCTTAACTGTTGCAAAACAGGCAACATACGCTCATTCGTTTTGTTTCTACTCATATACGCTTTGATTTCCTCCGCCTTCCCTGCTTTCCCTTGCTGTGCTGTGCTTTGATTAGTTGCAGTTACTCGAGGTTCTGCTACATGGCGGTTGTATCCTTTTCTGTTAGTCTTTTTTGCGCTTTCTTGGCGACCGTGGCGGGTCGGATCGAGCGTTCTCAAAGGGGTCAGGGGATCAGGAGCTAGGCTAACAAAAGTTTTCAGCATGCGGTAAAAGAAATAATATATTGAAATGACACTGAGTGATTTGTGTATTGCGCTTGCAAGTTTTACAGGCTGACGTGTTGGCAAATGTGTTGTTGCTAACAGATTGTGGTGTTCTTATAGTTGTTGTTGTTGTTGTTGTTATTGCTGCGATTACAAAGAAAGGAAGCAAGAAAGAGGCATTGGAATGGAAATAGTAATGGAAACAGCAACAGCGACAGAAACAGCAGCAAGAGCAGCAGTAAATGTCGCACAATGTAATTGGAAAACTTTTGCTGAATGCAGGCAGGCGAGACACGAAGAGGGGCGGCGAGGCCGGCTGACAGACGATGAGGCAGGCAGGAACAAACAACAAAGTGGATTTGTCATTAATGAATAGGCAATTTTTGGCTGACAAATCCTACCAAGACTTATGTCTCGGCTTAAAGTGCTTTAAAACTGTGCAACCGGCATAGAGAGGAGATGATGGCGATAAGCGGCGCCTGCGAAAGTTTCAAGTGTCGACTTAGCGAACTTATGCAACGCACACCGTCAGGTGTGGGACATGGGAAACGTCGAAGCCGTAACCGACGCCAACGTCGACGCCGAAGCTGTAGTCGATTCTCCCGATACTGATGGCTGATTATAATGCTGATAGCGCTGCAAAGTTGCAAAGCAATTCAAGTGTTTTCTGCTTTTCTCTCTGTGTACCGTTCATTTTTCTGCCTTGGGGCAGTACTTGGTACACTGATAGCCACAGACCACCTTGCCACATCCCGCTCGCTTAAGTGGAGAGTAACGAGAAGAGTTTTGCTTACGTTCAAGGACACGAATTGCATAATTATACAACACACTCCCACTTTGACGGAAATCTGAACAAAGACAATAATTGCTACGTTGAAATAGGATCGACGAAAGAATGGGTTAACAGAAGCGTTCTAAAAGATATCAAAAAATTATAAGAATAAACCAAAATCTATTTAAGGCTTTAAGTTGATCAATAAAATACAATGGAAATTTATCGATAGAGAAATCCCAAGCTTAATAAGACACATGGAATAAATATAGCAAACTCAAAGGCACGATGGGAATTACAGAAATAGACTTCACATAAAATTAGTTATAATTAAATCAGAAAAACTATAATCCACATGAGCCAACGTAGCCATTGAATATTAATGCGCAACTCGCAGCAGCAAATGCCAACCATTTAATGGACTGCTAAGCCACCCTCGCTGAATCGAATTCAATGAACTGGCGTTGCTGCTCATTCGCTGAATAGTTGGACCGTTGAACTGGGAGGAGCTGTCAAAAGAAAGCCCAACACTAATTTGGCGATCCAAAGGTGCCTTTGACTTGGCTAATAACAACAATGACCAATTGTAGCCAGGATCTGCGATACACAATATTATTTATTAAAGTGCTCATCCACGCCGACACCAACTGAGCTGTCATTAACATAATAAAAGAAACTTCACCCGTCCCAGCGGCCACCGAAAGCAATTCAACCCAAAAAAAACCGACATCCACGACCATCCAAGACCATCCATGAGCAGCGACGGCACGACATCCAGCGGCTTAAGTCATCAAAGTCATCCTCGCAGTGTTTGGCCAACGCACAATTGCGTGTATTTTATTACCGCTTCCGCCTCATATTCGCCGCTGCTCTCAATTAGCACAATCACACAATCGCAATCGCACAATCTCACAGTCACTGTCGCAGTCACCGCGGCAGTGGCAGTCACAGCCAATGGCCGCCTAATGCGTCGACAATTATTGTACAAATAAAGCGCGTCCCGCTCTACTCACCGCTCGATCGCCCAGATTGCGCACACGACAGTGCAGCAGCGCCGCTTGGCCCACCGTCGCTGTGACTTCGCGGCGCGACGAGTTGTCGAAGTACGGCTGCGAGTACGGAGTCTCCCAGTAGTGCGGCGGAACCTCGCCACAAATCGCACGCGTCCCTGCAAATGAAACAAACAAACAAAAAAATGAATAGCTGTGAGGGGAAGGCAATGGAAGTCAGTTCGTGCGCATTAATTAGCTGATTAATTATTTAGTTTCAAGATTTTAATTGGCAACAAAGCAAGTGGTACACCCAACTCAACCCAACCCATCCTGACCTAACGCGCCACCATGACATCCGAGCTGCTCTTGCGTCTCACACGACAGTGATACCACGCACCCCTCCCACCTGGCAGCGTTTTCGGCATCGTCTTCATCTGCTTTTAGATTAATGATTTGAAATTCAGGTAATTAGCATTGATAAGTTACGAAACTATATTGACTCGCCTTCCCTTGCCTTCGCCTTGCCTTGCCTGGCCATGCCTTAATTTAGCTTGGTTTCTTTTGCCTTTGCCTTTGGCTTGGCTTCGTATGGCATGGCTTGGCATGGCTTGGCATGGCATGGCTTGGCTATTGCTTTGGCTTAGCTTGGCTTGGCACGAAGGGTTCATAACGCTTTGTCATGGCTTTTGGGACTGCGTCGCGTCGGCGTCGCCGTCGTTGTCGTCGTCGTCGTCGTTTGTCGTGGGGCGTTTGCTGCCTGGTGCTGGCGCTGGCTGACAGAGCGGGTATCCTTTTTCGATTTAGTGCCGTGACTCTTAAAATTAATGTTGCGCAATTTGAAAATTTGGTGGCACATCCGTAACCGTACATAGTCGAAACTTTTTTATTAGCTTTGCGCAAACTTTCGAACATTTTCAGTTTCAGTTTTGGTTTGTCAATGCCCCCGTAAGCGACGCATGTACGTTATATATATTCCTTGCCGCTGTTTCTTCTCCCATTCTTATATCGAGTGTGTGTATGCTCGCAGTCATTTGTCTTGGCAGTTTCGATTTATCTGTCGTTCTTGCTTACGGTCGGATTTGTGGGCTTCGACTGATTGCGATAAGCAAATGCTTAATATGCTCAAAACGAAACCCAAAACAAGTTGACAATCCAAATCGAAACGAACCAAACCAAACCGAACAAAATCAAACCAAACTAAACCAAACCAAACCGAAAATAAACCTTAGGCGTCATTTCGTAAGCGAACTCGGCCCAAACGAAACGAATTTCACTTAATTAATCATGGATATTTTAAATTCTGCCAGTATAGCAGGCATTAAGCCAATAATTCAACTTCACCTTAGCGCCTCTGGCCAAGCTGCCGCTGCTTATGCCATTGCCACTGCAGCGTTCCCCCACTCCACCCATTTCGCCCAGTCAAGCCAGCAGACCGTGCAGCCGCTCATCTAAGCCAACAATGATAATGATGGCTAAGGCCATGGACAGAGCCAACCTTGGTTATCACAATTAATTACCGACTGTATGCGACACCACCTCCGGACATGAGCAGCGTTGCCAACGTCCTCGCCTGCATCCACCTTGCTCCTTCCTTCTTGTCTACCTGTGCGCGTGCACGCAGTCGCGCTTAAACAACTTTTATTATTGTTAGCTTTCCCTTTGTTTTTTTTTTTTCTTTTCACTTCTTTTGCTTTTATTTTTCTTGTTTACTTTGCGTACCCTTACGAAATATTTTCATTTTCTCTCCCCCGCCCCCTTCCATACGGCAACCCGTCTAACTGCTTTGATATCTGTGCCACATTAACGCAGCGTAAGCTGTGCAACTTTTGTTTACTTATTTGCGAACCTTCCCCACCCCTGCGCATCTTTGGCGCTCATTACCAAGTCCTCATAGACAAAGTGCGCTGCCAGCTATGCGCCCATTCACTGTATACGGCGTGCGTCCACTTGCCTTGAACTCTAATTAAGCTAATAGAAATTTATTTTATTTAGTTCTTGCTACACTATTTTGACGTTTGCGTCTCTTACACACAAACACACACACACACACACACACATAGACTGAGCGGAGAACGGTAAAAGTAACAGCAACAAAAGCAGCCACTTCCTTTGCCGGTTTATGTGATGCTTTTAATTTAGTTTAGTTGCAAGCCTTT
The DNA here is from genome assembly GCA_037044495.1 of Stegana nigrithorax. NCBI lineage: Eukaryota > Metazoa > Arthropoda > Insecta > Diptera > Drosophilidae > Stegana > Stegana nigrithorax. The sequence goes on from JBAMBQ010004233.1 coordinate 211,907, forward strand.
TGCGTGCCTATTAACCTTGGCTAATACACTTACACACACTCACCCACACACACACACACCCACACCAGCACACCCGACAGAGTATTGTCATAAATTTTTGAAAACTGTTTAATACGCGCCTTACACCAACCAAACCACAGCTTAGGCGTAAGGCAGCGAGAGCGACAGCAGCAGCGGCGCTGAAAAGTATGCAACAAAAGTGACCCACTTCATGCGTTAGGCATTGCACATGGAGTCGCTTGTGTGTGTACACGAGAACGCGTAGATTTCGACTTTAGGGCATGTGCTCACTCGCGCGCATTCACAATCTGATATTTTTTATTCGCTTAACGAAATGCAGGTCAAAGGCCACGACCATGAGTGGGCCACTTGCGCTTCTCTCTCTCTGAGTGTGTGTGTGAACTTTGATGGCCCCATACGCTGCGACCACATTTGAAGAGTTGTCGCTGCCGAATCACGATGGCGGCGATGGCGACGGCGACTGTGGTGAGTGTTTGGCGTCGCGCGCATTGCAATAAATGTCGTAAATGCTTGCAGCATTTACGCTGCAATAAATTTCGCAATTTGTCGCAAGCGCCCAAGGGCAACTGGCAGCTGCCAGCTGCCAGCATACACCACTCACCGAATCCTACCGAGTCCAGTTAAGTTGCCCTCCATTGAGATGTGGGACAAAAGCTGCAGCTTCTATACCCCAGTCGGTCATTTATTAGCAAGCATTGAGTGTTCACTGCCGCTTGCCTGGCTCATAATTTAACCGCAGCCCACTAACTTCCACCTACTATCGCCCTTCCCGCTTCACGTGGCGTATAAGCCATCGTGTCGGTCTACCAGTCAGTTAGTCCATCGATTATTGTATGTTCTCAACCCTACAATACGATTAACGCCAATCGCATAGAATCAAGCTGCAACCTATTAAGTACTTAAGTACGTTCTGTGCATGCTGTTAAAAAACATCCTAAACTCCAACAACCTTCCGCCTTAACTGTGCGGAACTCCTCCGTCATTGCATATGCATGGGTTGATGCAGAGGCTTCACGCTGCGGTGTATTGCAGACAGAGAATAACTAATCGCTAAAGTAAACTAAGTCATGGGGTTTTACATCAGAGTCCTGGTTCTTTTTAAACAATCGATTTGTGCTTCAAAGTAGCAGTGATTATTTGTTCGATTCGAGTGGCGTCTCAACATAATCTATGCGAAAGTTTTCCTACTCACATTGCAATATTTCCAATTTTCTTCTTAAATTCTCTGAGGTTTCAACCGTAAGAACATCCAAATCTGCTGCACCACATCTTACAATTCCTCAAAGACTATGTTCAGCCCTACTAAATTATTTATTACATTACGACGCCATTTCTGCTTTTATTTTTATGCCAACTTAAGCTGCTACACATGCGGGACATCGAACTATGATGCCTGTCAACGCTGCCCACTCTTGGATGTCTGCCTTGATAAAATTTTCCGTTCGCTGCGTACGTCCTCACATGGGGCTTTTTTTTTACGACATGACTTTTGACACTTGCTGCAGCCGTGACAAAAAAAAAACCGCACACAACATTTTAATTGAATTTAAGCTTAACGCAGTTGGCTTCTACCCGCACTTGTGCGCATTTCTCACGCCAATTCATTTTAAATGTCGTGCGGTCAACGGTTTGTTACGCCATTTACGGCAAAGTTCTCATTAGCAATAACAATATCATTACCAACAACAACAACAACAACAACAGCATTAACAACATTAACACAGCAATACAGCAATACAGGAACAGCAAAAACAACAGCAACAAAAACAGCAGCATGATGTAAGCCATCATGTCTCTTTGTCATCTTCACGCTCAGTGCGCCGCCTCCCATTAAGCCGCTATGCCATCATGCCTCTCTCTGGCGTCATTCGTCGCCTGTCATTATCGTTGTCATTATTATTATCGTTATCGGGCACATTATCACCGCATATCCTTGCAAAACCAAACCAAACCAAACTCAGCTCAGCTCAACTCAACTCAACCCAATCAAACCAAACCAAACTCGACCGCATTATATTGTTTGTGCATAAATGTTTAAGCATATCGCATGCGATTGCTTGTCCGGCTGTGGGCAGCTCTGTTATGTTGCTGCTGTTCTTGCTCTCCATTGTGCAATGAACAGTCAATACAATGCGCGGCATTCGATTAAGCACGCCTGCATGCGAAAACAATACGCCAGCCACAAGCCACAAACCATAAGCCACGTTGCACATGCGAGACGTGAGCTCTGCAGCCCACTATGAGAACTGAGCTCATTGTTACAGAACTTCCGTTTAAGTAGAAAAACGTTAATGTAAAAGGTTAAAGTATAATACGAATGAGTCTCAGATGCGTTAATTTAAGCTTCAACACGCATAGCTAAGCAACTTAGAATTTCGCATCACAATGAGCTTCTCATGCTCACAGCTGGCACTTGAATGCGTTGTATGTTGCTCGTGAGTATTGTGCGTGTCTAAGCAAGTGCCCATTATTGTGCACGCGCCACAAATCATATCCTTGCATAGCAAATGTATTAATTAAGGAACATCAGCACGTACGCTGGCAATGTTTCTCACCTGACTACAAATGTATATGTTTGCTTTGTGTTTTTGTTATTGCATCCGAGCTTGTTGTTGTTGTTGCTGTCTTTGTTGCTCTTGGTGTTGCTGTTGCTATTGCTGTACTTGTTGTGGCATGAGTTCACTTGTTTAAATTATTATAATTTGCGCACTTTAAATGTAAACTTAATGTCGTCCTTTGAACAAAAACGAAGGCATAGGAAGTTCATTTAAATATTTCAGCACCACCTACAAATACAACCACACCCACCACATCCACCACAGGCATCATGAACTATCACAATGCCTGGACTATGTGTTTTCACACACATACACACACACTCGCACACTGGTACACACACGCTCTCACAATTATGTGTAATTTTAAGCACACACGTACGTTGCCTTAGTAAAGCGCTGAGCTAAAGCAAGCCAAGCCAAGCCAAGCCAAGCCCAGCTAAAGCATGTCGTGGCACAGCAAAGCAGGACATGGCGTAGCTGAAGGATTTGCACAAAATTTAGGTTAAAAATGCTTAAGCGTTAAAATTGCAATTTTCCAGCTTCATAAGAGCGAAAGGCATCGACAAAAAGGCAACAAAAACAAAACACACACAAAAAAAAAATGAAGACTTAACGAGACTACGTACAGCAGCAGCTGCAACAGCATCAGGACGCGGGGTGTGCGGCTGCTATCGAGACTAAGGTAGCGCATACATGAGCGATGGCAGCAGCAGCAGCAGCCACATTTGCGTCTAAGCGGAAACGGAAACTGTGCGGAAGTTTATTACGTTGCCGACTTTGCGTCGCATGCAGGCAGCCCACCACTGAATGCAGATGCGTGCAGCTGTGCTACCCCGAGCAGCCCAACCCAGCTCGACTCTCACAGCATGTAAGCGAGGCGAGCGCCCGTCGCATAGCCATACTGCAGCATGTCTGGCCCATGCACTGTGCGCACGTGTTTGCTCGTGTTGTTGTTCCTGTGTCGTATGCATGTATGTGTGTGTGTGTGTGCGCTTTATGAATGGAAATTTGCTCAAGTGACTATGCAAACATACTTGAAAAAATTGCAAAAATTAAATTAAGTGCAGCTCACTTTACATTTTGCCACTCGCTCACACTCTTGCCTGCTCCCTCGCACTCCTACGCCGTCTCCTCGGTGCGCTCGCTAGCAGGCGCTGCATTCATGGTCAGCCAGATTTTGTTGCATACTTAGTGGCGGCAGCTTACTAATATGCCATGCCATAGCGGGCTTTCTCGGATACTTGCGCATTATATTATTCTTTGCTTCTTATTTATTTTTATTGATTTAACATAGCTGAAATGTGTTAATAAAATGCTTTGACCTGCATTTTATCAACAAAGCACCAGCAACAACAGCAACGGCAACGGCATCGGCAACGGTAATGGCAACAGCAGCAGCAGCAGCAGCAAAAAGCATTAAGAGAAAATAATAAAATTGCCAGCACGTAATTTGCTTTGAGCCGCATTTGGCCAGGTGCGCGAAGACTAAAAACAGCTTATCTGCGCCAAGGCAACGACAAAGCTGCTGAAACGCTGCTCCGACACGATGAGACGCCGAGACGGCGAATGAATGAGTGAGTGAGTGAGTGAGTGAGTGAGTGTTGAATGTTGGTATGCATGGAGCGTGTAGCCAGCAATTTGGCACTTTGCCACTTGCGCCTAGTAAAACACTATCAGCCCGCAGCTGCAATGGCAGTTGGCCTCGCTTTGCCTCTACTCTTTCCCTCTCGCTAGCCGTCGGCTGTGCATGCCGGGCTTCGCTCGCACAGCTTGGCCTGCTAGGCCTGGCATAGAAATGCGAGCCTCCAGTGTGCCTGAGTGTGTGTGTGTGTGTATGTGTGCGAGCAAGTGATGTCGTGCAAAGTCAGTGAGACGAACTGGCAGCCTGTCAGGCTGTCAGCCGCGGCTGGCGTGGCTGACTTGCTTGGTCGGCCCTGCAGGCGAGGCGCTACGGCAACATTCGTACGTAGCCGTGCGAGTCGTGCTCGCAAAAAATGAGGAAATATCACGCCGCCTGATTGTTCTTGCATGCTCAAGTAGGCATGAAATTTTCTAGGGTTTTTAAGTTCCGCTGCTTATTTTCTTTTTATTTTCCCTCTGACTGTCTCTCTCTCTCTCTCTCTCTCCTTCTATATCTCTGCCACTCTCAATCTCACTCACTGCTTTTTTCTTGAGTTGTTTCGCCAAGTTAGGCGAAAGCCGTAAAGAGGAAAAATAGAATTATGGGCTAAAGTTTTGAGTTCGAGTTAAGTTGGCATTTTCGGTTTTCTATTTTCTGTTGCCGCGCTAAGCCTTTTGTGGCTGTGCTCAAGTGATGAAAAGTGAAAAGTTTTACATGCGACCAAAAACCGAGCGACAAACGTTTAAGGACCAAACGACATACGACAAACGGCAAACGGCATTCGTTGGCAGGCAAGCTGAAATTACCATTTGCCAACGCGAATCTTGGCATGTGTGCACTCGCGTACGGACCTCTCTGTCTGTCACCTCCTAGGCTTGGCAATATTTATGCGGGCGCATTAAAAGCATTTTCGAGTTTCAAGTCAACACGCAAAGGATGCGCATGTCCTCTGCGCAGCGACACACGTGCACCCTCATCCACAGCGTTAGACCACAACGCCACGTTGAATTAATAAAAATTTAATTTTCCACTATGACAAACTTTGATTGTCGCAGACATCACCGAAAGAGGCAAGAAACCGGCAACAAAACTGTGCCCGGGCAAACGCTCAGCCATGCAAGGACGCGCACGATTTCGCGCCAGAAATGCAATAAAATGGCATTGTTGACTTTAAAGCCTGCATGGCAGCCATGACAGAGCGCAGGCCTAGAGCACCTACTCCCCATCTCATCCTTGCCGTCCTTTGCGCCTGAGCTGACTGCACGCTTAGCCGCCACTTTGCCTTTGTGTGCCTTTAATAACCACTTAAAAAAGCTTTATGCATATTTTCTCAGAATTTCAGCGCGTGCAGGTTGCTATGCCTGCGGTTTTTATGTGTGTGCCTCTGTGTGTGTGTGTGTTTTGGAGTATTTAAGGCAGACATAAGCAAAAACAAATGATTTCGACACACGTGCCACACGTAAAGGACCTGCGCTCGATTGTGACGTCGAGGATCTCCCCCCAATTGCTGGGCGCAATGCAAAGCAATCAAAAATTTTAAATAGACTCTTGCCTGGAGTTGAAGGCTGCCTCCCCGCGCGATGGCGCCACGGCATGCCCACTTATGCAAAGCCCTATGCGAGCTATTTAAAGTTAAATTCCACAAATTCAATTGAAATCTGCAGCTTCATAAAGCATTTGCGTGCGTTATTTCTATTCCTCCAGAGCGTTGATGGCGCCGGTTGGGGGTGGGCGGTGGATTTGTCCAGACGAGCGTCAAAATGGATTTGGCTTCATGTGTGCTCGGCACAAATATGAAAATTTTATGAATTTTTATGCTTGTTTGCTACTTTTCTTCTGTTGGGGCTTTCGATTTGATTTTCTTTCGTTTGGATAGTCTGGTCTTGTTTGGTCTGGGCTGGTGTGGTTGTTTTCGTTGGGTTTTACATTCAGTTTTCAGTACTCGGTTCTCGGTTCTCGTTGTATTTGGTACAAAATGAACTAAACCGACTAACTGGCAATAACAAAGACAGCACACAGACGGACACAGACATCATACATGTGTACACAAGGTTTGCCAATATTATGTTATGACGCACACTTGACTTCCACTTAATATACATAGTCTGATTTACTGCGACAATAAGCAAAACTTATATCAACATTTCGTTTTCTAATACAAACTAAACCAAAGTGGAAGATCGAATGGATGCACAAAGCACACAGAACACGTGTAGCTGGCATTAGGTGAAGGCGACACCCAAGTACAAACTCGCATTAAATAGCATGATTCCTATTCAGGATCTGTAATAAGATTTAGCCAACTTTTTTATTCATCGCAATTACAATTTAAAGACAGTTCCTCGCAATTCTCTTTTGATTGTTGTTGACTTATGTTTGTACATTTTCTACATTTAAGCTTAATTCGTTTACATTGTTGTCAGCTGAAACTAAAATGTCAGTCTGTCACGGCAAATGTGATCAAACTACGCTTTACCCAAACACAACGATATCATTATTTAACGTTGAATTCGACGTGGCGGCACGAAGCCCGAATAGATGCACAAGTGTGTGTGGGCACATCGAGAAGCGGAAACCACGTGTCGACGTGTGCCACATCTGTCTAATCTCACACACTCCCACACCTGGCTCAAATGTCAACGGCTGGCCGGCCGAAGCATACCGAGGCATGCCCCACCGCCAATGAGGCCGCGTCATATGCGAAAGCAGACGCTTGGAGTAAGTTAATTAAAATAACATTTCACTGTTGTTCGACCAAAAGTCTTTGGTCCTGTCCACACTCGCACGCACACACATGCAGCAACATATGACATGAGACAGCTCCGGCATATGGCAGCACGCAATAAATTTCGCGCTTCGGCGGCACACAAATGCCAAAGTCGCCTTTAATAATGTGGCAAAAGCACTTCGGCGTAGACGCGTGATTAATTTTTATGCGAATGCTGACCCCAAAACATATGTAAGCGAAATTTACGCACAAAAGTTCAACAATGAAATTTAATTATATTGATTAAAAATCTACATGCGAAAATCAAACCGCACACACTCACACACCCACGAGCGCACAATGGATACACGTGGATTGCCCAAAATTAAACTCGTACATTATATGTATAAACATTTAGATTTCATTGCACATGCAATAGTGTATATGAGAGTGTCTGTGTGTGTGTGTGTGTCTAGCGATTTCATACAAACAACGCGCATTAGCACATGAATTGAATTAATTTGTTCGGTCGCCGTTGGTTGGTCGTCATTTCAGTCCAATTTTGTCCTGGCATGGCTTTTCGGCTGAATTCCGGATCCAAGGGACGGACTTGGATGCTCATGCGAACATCGAATCGCATCGTATGTATGGGTATTTGGATAATTATAATTAAATTTTGATTAGTATTGAAATTTGCAATGCGGATGTTGGCTATTCTTCTGCTTCTATTTTACTTTGCTCGCTTTGTGCTGCTGCTGAGTTTTATTGCTGCTCTTCTCGTTGCTGCTCCTCTGCTGTTTCTGTTATTGTTGTTTAGAAAATTTCAAAGCTAAATAATTGTTTTGTCATGTATATTAGGCATTTTGTTGTGCATAATGAGCTTGATTAAATTTACATGAGCTCGGGTAGAAAGAACCAATTAAATTGTGTGCTGCCATTTTTCAGCATTTTTTTTTGTTTTCATTTTGCTTCTTGTTGTTGTTGCCAATTTCGTACTGCTTTCATTTTAAATTACATTTTCGTATGCCTTTGATTTATAATTGTGTAATGAAAAGTGCAACAATGCTCTGAGTTGCATACTTTATTGCTCACAAAGTCAATCGACGTGCAGCACGGATAAATCTCGGCGTGCTTTATTATCTGCTCTCGGTATCCGACTTCAATCTGCAGTACTTAAATGTGACTTTAAACGATTTATGAGCAACGAAAAATAGGCAATTGCAAACAAAATGTCATAAAGCGCAGCACAAATGAAAAATGCGGTAGGACCGCAGCAAATTCACATTTTTAATATGCAAAAGCGAACAGAAAGGACGAGTTGAGTTTTTTTAATGCCTGCAAAAAGCATATAAAAATACACAACAAACGCCAGTTGACTTACTCTTATTTGCTGCGTGTCTACGCCACGTGTATCTTTTATTTTCCCTCTTTTATTTCTTCCATTTTGAAGTCTGCGCCCACTTCACATGATTTATGGCCTATGACACTTTCGGCGAGATTTATCACATGCAACTAAATAACTAACTAACTAACGATCTACGCGTATAAGCGAGTGTGTGTGCATGAGAGTGTGTGTGTACATGCGCGAGTAAATGCTTTTGCTATTTTTTGTCGATTTCATTTTTCCATTTGCGTTTATTTTTGCTTTATTTTATTTTTTTTCAGTTTCATTTGGACTATTTATCTATACTCTGTACCAAAAAATAGTAAAGCTTACTTATTCCTTATTTATTAAGATTTCTTTAGAAAATTTTGCATTTAGTCATTTGAAGTAATATCCAATCATATATTTGAATATGATAATAATCGATTCATTATAACATTTAGCTGCCATAGGAACGATCGGCCGAAAAACCACATTGACTGAAAAAACCCCTTTTGTTTACTAAGCTATCGTTACCAGTATTTGAATTTAATCGTTTAAGGTAATATCTAAAGAAATACCTGAATATGAGAAATATTGGTTCACTATATCATATAGCTGCAAAAAATGACTTTTACTAAGTTAATTACATTTTAGACTGTGTACAGGGTATTCTGTAGCCGAGTCTGCCCGACTATAGCCATGCCTTTCTAGTTGCTTTTTGCGTTTTTGCCCATGCTGCCGAGAGTATATCCGACAATGTTCCACTTAAAACGATATCAATCAAGCGGCATTACAAACAACAGCAACAACAACAAGAAAAATAGTGTGTAAGGCAGAGTAGGCAAGTGGGCAACACTACCCAAAAACATAAAAAATAAAGAAAATGAAAAAAGTAAAAGCTGGCATAGCGTCGCTTGTGTTTTCGTTTCGTTTCATTTCGCTTGCGCATCGGGCAATGGACATTGGGCAAGGTGCCAATGTAATGAATGGCAACGAGCAAAATAAAAATATGCACGAACGGCAGCCAGCGTATGAGCAAAGAAAAAGAAAACAAATAGAAAATAGAAAAAAGTAAACAACAACAACAAAAAATCGAACAAACAAGCAGCAGCAGCACGAATTCGCATCACAGTCGAAATTTAGTTCAGCCTAAAAAAGCAAACTTAATGAACTGTTAACTTATGCGAGTGAGAGAGTGAGTGAGCGAATGAATGAGCGCACACCGAATTTATTGGTTACGAAATTTGCCAGCCCAAAAGTATGCTTTAAAACTTGAACAAACGCGTGCGCCAAGAAATGAAGCTGAGAGCACGCCACAATGGTACATAGAAAATATGAAAAACCCACAAAAACAGCAAAAGCAGCAAAGAAAAAGCAAAACTTATCGAGTGCTAAATTTTCCACTTTTGATATTTACAAGCAAGTTTACACGCAGATAACAAGATAGCGGCGTGAATGGCTTGGCGCGGCTTGGCAACACACTTTCTTCCTTTCTTTCTGTCATCCTGCCTCTTTGTTTCTACTTTCTTTCTTTCGTTTCTTACTTGCCTACCTGCCAGCTGCTCATTGCCTCAGCACAACTTTTGCGCTGTTGCCTACCCTTTCTGTCCGCGGCTACATTCGCTACTTCAATCGATGTTGTTGCCGATGCTGCTGCCGATCCGACTGCTGGTGCTGCTTATGCTGGTGCTGCCACCACTTCCGGTCTCGCACATTTAAATTGGCGATAAGCGCGTGTTTACTGCGTGGCGCGCTACTTCCTGGCGGCACAAGTGTAACCACATCGCCATGCTCGCACTCTCTCAATGTTCCGCTGCCGCTCTAAGCTGCGTTGTCCTGCCCTGTCCTGAGCTGTGGCCAACTACGCCGCACAGTAGCAGCAACAGAAGCAGCATCCATACTAAGCCATTGGCTAAAAAACTTTTATCTCTTGTTGCACTTTGGCTACGTTTACGCGTCCTATGCTTAAGTGGCTTACATTTTCTCGTCCTAATAAACGCCGGCCAACACGCAAATACAAAAATCCCCACGCGACTCCTGCGTCACTGCTCCAAGTCCACTCAGCACAACAACAGCAACACCAACAATAACTGCGTCAAACTTTCGCTGAACTGTAGCGCCGCACGAAATTGTTCGCCTTAATTGGAAATTTTGTTTAACAAGTATTTAAGTTATACGCTGCTCCTGCTCCTGCTTCTGCTACTGCTCCTTTATTCATCTGCTGCTGTAGCTACACTTGGGGCTTTAGTAAATTTGATGCACAACTTTTTTTTCATTTTCTGTTTTCTTTTTTCTCCTATTTTTTTTTCTCTATCATTTATTATTAGATTCTGTACCGCCGCGAACGTCGTCAGTAGACAGTGTATAAAGCGAGAAAAAATATGACGGAAAAAAATCAAGCAAGTAAGTACTTTTCACACAGCACATATACGCCAAGTCCTGCGCCTAGAATGGCACAACGCCGCCACGGCAGCCTGCTGGCCATGACCGCGATGACGCATGGCAGCATAATTTAATTGCCTGCTCGAGCAAACGGACTTATTATGCTGCGTGTGACTGAGTCAAGTGTCAGGGCACTTACGTCAAGACGCGCCAACCACATGCGGACGGGGCTGCCGTTGGTGGAGGTGAATGTGGCGTTGGCAAAGTAGCGTTACGCAGTCACTGACGTGGCACTTGTCCGCACTTCATGTCCCGTACAGAGTGTGGCGACGCACGCAGCAACTGACCAGCATCGGTTCAATGAGTTTTCAAGCGAATGCCATCTCGTTTTTGTTAGTTAATAGATTCAACTTTTGAATTTAGACAAAATTGAAACGACAGCGACGTCGATGGACGACGTGCAATGGACGATGGATTTTAGATGGCGAAGGACGACGATAAGAGAACACAGCTTCGGGCCGCTCTCGCACATACTCAACCTACTCACTCTCGCCAAGGACACTCGAGTTCTTGTGCTGAAATTGCTGGGAGTGAGCGAACGCTTGAAAGCAAATTAAGAACTTTTTACTTTCGTGCAAATATTTTGTGTTGGACATCCGCTCAAGAACTCTCTTGGTCCAGTGTGTGGCCGTGTCGCATTATCCGCCGGCAATGTCCGCACCTCGCCGATATTCGTCGCCCATTCACCAGGGGTCCCCATCATCTCGTCGAGTGTGTCATTCGGAGAATATGAATTTCAATTTGCAACAAGTGGAAATAATTTTAGACCGGCACTCGACTGGGAAAGTGTTTTCCATGTTTCTGCCTGCGCCAACAGCAGCAGAAGCAGGAGAAGCAGCAGCGACGGGCGACAAGTGGCGAGCGCGAAGTGCAAAGTGCAAATTGGGTAGCGCAGGCTCTGGCTCAGACTAGGGCTTGGGCACAGGCGCAGGCATGGCTATTGGTACACTGGCTCTGTGTCAGCAACGTGAGAAGAGCAATTAAAATTCATGTAATATGAAGTGCACTCCAATCATTCATTCATTCATTCATTCGTTCATAGCATCGTTTGCTCGTTTACTATTATTACATACGACGCACAGGCATTACACTACTCTCCCACTGCACGGGTTGAAGATCAGATGAGTTTGTGCTTTGCCAAAAAAAAAAAACAATTAAAATGTTAAAGTGGGAGCGCTGAGGCAGTGAGAAAGTGAGCGATAGTGAAACGCAAAGCATCGAACAGAGTTTAAATAAACAGCCAAAGTGTGGCATGCACATGCAATTTAATTAATTTTGCATTTCTCAACACACAAAAGGCGTACAGGATCAATAGCAGCCAAATTAAATATCCTAGCAGTGCTGCATCAGCCAACAGCCAGCAGCCAACAACAGATCAGCATCGACTCCGGCCTCGGCTTCTGCAGCTGCAAGTTTGCTTTGCTAGGGGCGCAGAAATAAATTAAAATGTAACCTTGTTAAGAAAATTCACTTTCACAGAAACAAAAGTCCGCCCCCTCTCCCCCACTTGACTGCACTTGAGCGTCTGCCTGCTTTGTCATAGATAAGTTTTCTATGGAACGGCGTGTCGCGATTGCGGATTCAGTTTGGCACTCGCATCAAATTTATTCAATTAACAGAAATTTGCTGCCGTCGAAGATTTGTTACCCCTACCACTTGACAGGAATTAATTTATTTTACCGCTTTCTTTCACTTGGCAGCGCTTTGAGTCCTTTGAGTTGCAAAGCTGTGTGCAATTCTCATTTTATTGAGCTATTTGTTATAGCATGGATTAAAATGGATAAAGTTGTAATGACATTTAGGATTAGGCATCCAAGTATTTCAAAAAGTGTCTCTTTTATAAACTCTTTTACACTCTTAGCGCTAACACTTCACTTCTTAAACAGATGCGCTGCTATGCAACAGCATTGCCAACTATTTAATATGCCACGGACAAGAAAGAAGAGCGATTTCCCTTACTCATTGCTGCAAAAGAGTTTTAAAAGGGAACAATTTTCTAGGGGCTAACATTACACCTTCAATAGAATTTGCGCACCACCCTAATGAGCAATATACAGTAAGGCGACAGTACGATTGCCATGTGTTATACTTCTATGTACATACATTCACTTGTGCATATGTGTGTTCTCTGCTTAGCAATTGTAATGTCTGCTAATGAGTTTTCCTGACACATGAATTGGAAAAGGGTTGCTTTGCCTTGCATTGCATTGCTATGGCTACGAGCACTTAACACTTCATTCGCAAAAGGCATTTCGCAAGGGCTGAGCCAGCGCAGGCAAGGACATGACGGCAACAGCGAAAGTTCAACGACATAATTACGTCTCAAGCCGTTCTATACATTTAGCATTGAGCATTATAAGCATAGGGGACTAGGCTTTTTGCCTATACAACTGCGACGAAGACGACGACTGAGGATGACTTTCAATGTCAACTCAGCGCAGCTAAGCTAAACCGAACGGAGCTGAGCTGAATTGTTTTGTGCTGCGTTGAGCTGAGCAGTCGAGTAGAATTTGGCCCGTAGACATGCGCGTACTTAATTAGCGCATAACTTGCAGAAATATGATAATGAAATAAGTAAATGCGCTAACAAGCTACAAAGCACACTCAGCTCAACTTCAGCCAACGAACCGTGGCAGCAGTTGGCCATCGGCAGTCGGGAGTTGGCAGTTGGCATTCATTTGCATACACATTTTCGCCTTAACAAGCTGCCACCTATTGAATAAATACTGAACCAGTCCAGCCCACCAGCCAGCCAAGCAGCCAACGAGGCAAGCAGCCATCGGAGGGAGGCCCCGCAAAGCACATAATTCTTTTTTATGTATGCTCCTTCGACACTAACGAACAATGCACGATATTCAAAAATAAAACGAAATTGGGTAATAAAAACCTACGCAGCTAATAAACAATTGCTTACACAATGAAACGATGCCATCAAGGGGTTAGCGTACGCAGCCGCGGCTGCTGCGGGGCGATGCGAGCGCAGAGAAAAAAGGAAAAAGAAAAACAGGAACTATGTGGCATAATTTATCTAAAACGGACACTGTGCGTGTAAATTACACAGAATTTATCAAATGTTGATGCCTGCCATGGTCAACTGACGGGGCGGCGGCGGCCGAAGCGACGCAAGCCATCGAAATCAGCGGAGCAAGCAAAGTTGTCCTAGTGTCCTTGTGCCTAGTGGCCAGTGCCATGTGCCCTTTGCTCTGGTGTGCTCACATATTCGTTGAAGCTATGCAGCGGTCACATGCCATTGTAACGGAAACATTTATGATACCACAAACATTTATTTTTGCTTTCTATTTCTCCTTTTTTTTGTTTTTGTTTTCGTTCCTTTTTTTTGTTGGTGTCGCAGGTAGTCGCCATGTCAGCCGAACTGTCCTCATCCAAGCCAAACTGATGAGAGGCGAAGTGAGCCAAGCGAAAAGTTAAAACAAGTATGACGAAAAAAATGAGAAAAATGTCGGCTAAAATGGTAAAGGGAACACAGGACACATGTTGTTCGAGTGTTGTTGCGTGTTTTATTGTTGTTGTTGCTGCTGCTGTTGTTGTAGTTATGGTATTTTGTTGTTGCAGTTGTAGCTTGTAGTAACAAGCAGGATATCTAAGGACACGGTGCCGGATCTGACAAACGGCGCAACAGGCGCCTAATGCGAGCAAGTCAAAGTCATATGTGATAAAAACGACAACGCAGCTGAACCAGCAAATAGAAGGACAAAACTTGTCAACCTACAATGCAATAAAATTGTAAAAATTAACGGAACGGCCTCCCAGTGAAAGATTAACCCAAGCAATAATCAAAGTTCATCGGCTCAGCATACCCCACTAAAACAAAAGACTTAAACGATTACAGTGAGGCGTAACACCTAACAAAACTAGTTTACACATTCAAAACAGCGACATCACAAAGGCTGCTCCTCTGGCAAGGACAAAGCGGAAGACGAGCCGCACCTAACGCAGCTTAGGATGGGGCACTAAGCCAGTGTCAGTGGCTAATAGGGGACACCGATTGACGAATTCTGAGTTCAAAGGATTTGAGCCACTGGAGCGCGGGAGTCTAAGGTCAAAGCCCTTTGGTTTAGCCGAGCCTAAACCGCTCCTGACGTTGGGTTACGCCGCAAAAAGGAAAAACAGGAAACAGCCGGCGCATGTTCAGCGTTAGCGGCTATTTTCAGCAGCGCTGGATGTGCTCTGCTGCTTTTCGTATTTTTATTGGGATTGGTTGTGGGGATATTTGCACATTATGTGCGTATGCATGTGTTTGTGTGTACATATATGTGTGTGTGTGTGTGTGTGCGTTTAAGTGTTTGCGCAGTGACGTAGCTGAGTTATTAGTCGTCGTCATCCTCATCGTCATCGTGAGCGGTTGCGGCAGCAGCAGCAAAAGCAACACACACCTTTTTTCCAAGAAGAACGGAAAACTCATTTCTTTTTTTCTTGTCTGTGTTGGTGTTTTTTTTTTTTTTTGTATTCTTTTGGTATCGCTATGCCACAATTTGACTGCCTGCCTGCCTGTCCTGACATATCCGACTGTGGCGCCTACCTGCGCCACCCCTTTGACTGCGTGCCCACGGCATTGTCCTGGTTTGGCTGCTTCATGGTTCGCGAGGCGTGTTATGCGCACATTGCGAAAAATTTCGCCTGCTGGAAAATTTTCTGTCGGAAATTTATTTGTGTGTGCGTGTTGACGTAAACCTATTTTACACTACCGCCAGGCAGCGTCTCGTCGTGTTGTTGGCTTACGCGATTTTCGGCTGTGTTGGCTGTTTAAGTAGATTCCGCCACTACAAAGCGTTCCGTCTCATGTTCGGTTTAATCATACACCGGAAGCGACATGAAATATGAACCGCCACGCCGACATATGGTAATCGAAGCTGCGTACGTGAAATGGCTTTGGCTCGACACTCATGCCGACGGGTGTGGCTCACTCTGCTGGGGTGTTTGGTGTGAGGGGTGGGATGTGCGGTGTGCGGTGATGTGACCTTATTTATGTATGCATGAAAGTGCAAAAAAAACCGACTCACACACACTCACATACGCAATCGCATTCACATAGAAAGCCTTTTGCATTTGCCAATGCCGATGACAAAGCATAGTTGCTTCAAAGCGAAATACTCTAAAAAGTTTCACTTAATCAATTTCATTTATTTTGCTATTTGTTTTCGTTTTTTCGTTTCCTTGGGATTCTTTTTTGTTTTTGTCTTTGCACATTTTCATTTTTCCATATTGCTTTTTTTATACTTCATTTCAATTTGAAATGAAAAGATATTTCCAATTTGCAGTAAACTGCTGTGAAGCTTATGTGAATCGTTTGTCACGTCATGTCCATGTCCTGCGAATGCAGTGGCAACAGTGCCGGCTGTGTGTGTGTGTTGATGTGCGTTTGCTTACATTATAAAATCGCTGCACGAATTCAATAGGATTACAAAAATAGTTTAAGCATTTGAAATCTGAAACTAAATCAACATTATTTCAGTTGCTTGTGCAAACACTTCCAACCGCCTGCCTGCCGGCCTCCCTCCGTCTGCACCCCTCCGCCAACTACCATCCAACTGCTACGTACTTAGCACATGAGTGTGGATAAACCACTTCACCCAATCGCACATATTTTCGTCCACACCACAAGCAAAGCAAAGTCTTTCAAGCGAATAATCACCACTGGAATATCCTCAAGTCTGTATTTTTATTGCCTGCTATCGTCGTCGCTGCCGTCTGCGTCTCCGTCTGCGTGGCCCCACTGTCGCCGTCGCCGTCGCAGTCGCCATTTGGAAAATGCAAACAAAACGCCCACCACACACACACACACACACAAACACACACAGGCTCATCTCGGGAGCACTCACATGCCTCGTGTGTGCCATCATCGTCCTGTCTCCCTTCTCCTGGCGTGCTATGCAAACAGCAAAGCAAACCAGAGAAAAGTAATGCTGCTCTCGTATATTATTTTATTTTTTGAAATATTTTCTTTGAATGCTTCGAACTTGGACATTCTTTGCTTTCAGTCGCTTTGCCATTCTCCACACACTCTCGTACACACACACACACACAGACACAATTGTGCCTACTGCACTGTGACCTGCGCCTGCCTCCGTGCGCGTATCGTATTAGCCATGTTTGACTGCCCTTCGTTTGCTCCTCGTCTGCTGCATATATGTACACACACTGGCACATGTGCACGGAAGAGTTGCCTACCGGAAACAGACATTTTATTATGCAAACATTATTGTTACTGCAGCCTACCGCCTGCCCGCACATGCCGCACAGCCGCTGCCCCCGACACGACATAGCGATGGACACTTTGTGATAACGATCGATTGCTGGCTTGCTGGCTGGCTGCTAATGTAAATGTCAGTTGTGTTGGCCCAGGTTAGGTTGACGGCATTGTCAAGGAACTGTACTGGCAAACACTTAAGCCATCGATTGCTGGGCTTGATATCATTGAATTATTTGTGGAGTCGCGTGTTCGAGCTGCCTAATATGCACACAAATTACATATCGAATATCTAAGACATTATCAGACTACATTTCCTTGTTTCCTTATTTCGTTCTAAGTGCCCGTCTCGTATTCTTCCCCGCTTTCTTGCCTTTTTACACAACGAAGTTCTATTTTTACTCTCTCATTCTTTTTCACACTCACTCAGCTATTCTGCCGCGCTGTAAAACGTATGCCGGCACACGCTCAGATAAGTGCACTGCAGACTCACTCCGCTCATTGCTTCAACAATGTCTGAGTTCGTTTTCTGTCAAATAAACAAAACCTTTCATCGAGGGCCAGTCACGCAAACAAAACAATTTTAAAACAATTACTCAGGTGCACGCTATGCGCTACGAGCAGAAAACGACTCAGTTAAATGACCGCCTTTTCTTAATTCTCGACTGTTCTCTGCTAAATACTTATAACAATAATCATGCATGGAAATCCAATGGGAAACTTAGCCGAACCTCTTTTAGTCAGAGGATCATTAACTTACCAGAGCGCGAATGCTCCAATAACATCCGTTCCATTATTCATTTGAATACTGGGAAAATATTAACCAACCAAATTTACCTTAGCAAATTGACTTAATCAAAACTTAACCAACTCAGCTGTTAAAATTATTAGTAACTAAAAACCCGGCCAAAAATAACCTAAATTAATTAAACTTAATTAAGCTTAACATTTTCCAACACCAGTTCAGGTCATCCTTTGTCTAGACTTCTTAACTGTGTCACAGAAAGCGAGGGTCGTTGGCTAGGCAATGCCACGATAAGCTCCAATCAAGCGATGAATACTGCCGCTAGACGGTTTGGCTGCTCTGACTATCATGTAACCTCAGCTTATGCATCACTCACAGCACTCTCACGCATACATACACAAATTGCGTATACCAAAATATTTGAAAATCCTGCCTACATATAAGCAGCGAGGCAATAAAAGCAAATACGAGTAATTATGCAAATTGGTTATTTTTAGAGCGGGTTCAAAGAAGTCATCCACCTTTTCAGTGCTTTCATTTTCACATGAGAATTTCCCATGTTTGTACATACAATGAAAATAACTCAAAAGTTTCCAAGCCAAGCCGACACACGTTTCATCAGCGCACAGCTTCATTGTGGCTTTGCATGTGAAGCCACGTGTGGAGATTTCCCAGAAACTTATGAGCAATTACTCAACTGAGCAATCAACTAGTAACGGCAATAAGAACCTCTTCGCATGAAATGCTTGTTTTCGTTTTCAAATTTTCTTCTCGTTTCTTGTTTTTATACCCTGTACCAAAAAATGGTAAAGGGTATATTAAAGTTATGCAAATGTATGTAACAGGTAGAAGAAGGCGTGGCAGACCCCACAAAGTATATATATTCTTGATCAGCATCGAAAGGCGAGTCGATCTAGCCATGTCCGTCTGTTTGTTTGTCCGTCTGTCCGTATGAACGCAAGGATCCCGGAAACGGTAAGACCTACAATCATCAAAGTTTACTTTTTTTTCGGTATTTGACCTATACCATATAGCTTCCATAGGAACGATCGGCCGAAAACCCACATTTAGTAGCAAAAACCCTTTTGTTTCTCAAGATATCTTTATTAAACTTTGGATTTAACAGTTTTACCTAATGGCCAATCACATATCTAAAAATTATGTATATCGGTTAACTATATCATATAGCTGTCATAGGAACGATCGGCCGATAAACAACATTTACTGAGAAAAACTTTTTTGTTTATAAAGATATCGTTACCAAATTTTGGATTCAATAATTCTAAGTAATATCCAATCATATATCTGAATATTATAAATATCGATTTACTATAACATATCGCTACCATAGGAACGATCAGCCGAAAAAGGGTTGAGATATCCTTACATAATGAATACAAAATATTGAAGCAACATCAAAAAAATATTCAGTTTTGGATTGGGTACAGGGTTTTCTATAGTCGGTTACGCCCGACTATAGCCCTGCCTTTCTAGTTTTCCTTTGCAATTAGTGCGGTTTAACAAGGACAAAAATACAACTGACTTACGAGAGTATTTGTGGATCAAAAGTTAACAGCAGCTAAGCACTTGGAATGACTGCAATTATCGCCAACTGCACGTCTCTAGGAAGCGTTGCTCATTTCCTGCTGCTGCTGTTAGCATTTTGCAGAATTTTTTCTTTTCTTTTTTCATTTGTGCTTGCCTTTCAATGCTGATTTTTCCTCTTCCGTAGGCGAAGCGTCTTTAGTTGCATAATGAAAATGCTTAAGCTCATTCACTTCGCATTGAGATTCTGTTGTATTTTCTTCTATTTTTGCGCAATTATTTATTTTAGAGCTGCATCAAGCATGTTTATGTACTTACGATTGCACAATATAGCACAATATATTGATACTTTTGTAAATACATACATACACACGACCATGTATGAACATAATGTACACATACTCACACGAACACTGGACTGCATTTGGTTTTGAGAACAGCTCGACTTTCGACTCTTAAGCTAAGTGAAACTTACGCAAACAGTATACAATTTTGGCAGCTTATTTGCATATTACAATTCGCATTAGGAATGCATACTTATTTAAATTTATTTACAAATCTTGCATTTATTTTTATTAAAAACTGCATAACATGCAGTAAAATTAGTTTTACCTAAAAATGTAACTTAGAATCACTACAGTTTCTTCATTTGGGGTAAGAAACATTAAATCAAATTAATTCACGTTTTTGATAAGACCTTTAATAAGTTTTGATAATTTAAAATCAACTTCCGTTCATTTAAAAAAATTATTGACGATGACTTATTTCTTTCTCTATTCTTCAGAGGCTTAAGTATTCTGCTCGGCAATTGGAAAATACAAATATTTTAGCTCTGCTTCAGCATTCTTGCCATACACTATTTGTGGATTGTGTTTTTTTTTTTTTTTTTGTGTTTTACTTATTTTAGTAAGAAACATAAGCTTTTATTGTACATTTTCTTTTCTATTTTTCTTTTAGTTTGCCTTAAAGATGAGATTTTTTCTCACCGTAAATTAACTTTCGTAAAGTTTCGTTTAATGTGGCCAGTTTGGCAATTGAGCTAAGGTGAACTCACTCAAGGGCAGTCGAGTGTAAGTACGCACTACGCAACACAGCACAAACAAAGCAAAGGATCAAATACTATTTTCCAATTTATACAGCTTTGCAAGAGTTTTTGTGCACGCCATCCGGGCAGAGCAACTTAGTTGAACTACTTTAAATTGATTTAATGCCAACTCTTCGTAATTTGCCTTGCTGGCTTTTCAAGCCAAATATTCTCTTTTCGTTATAAGATAGAAATAACTCCGTAAAGCAAAAAAAAAAACAAAACTAAACTGAACTGAACAGACCGAATGCTAAAATCGCAAATGGCTGATAGAATTCACAGTTATTACAACTTATATAATAACGTATGTGTGGAGAGTAGACGAAGACAAGCGAGAAATCAAATAAAATAGGAAAAGTATCGAAATCGTGCTGTGCTATCATCATCATTATCATCATTGTCATCGGCAAGCAGTGGAGAATCCTGGCAGCAACAACAACTATTACAACAAACATTACAACAGCAGAAAAAGCAGCAGCAGCAGCAGCAGTACCAGCAACAACAACAACTACAAAGACAATGTCGACAGTTTGACTTCTCAAGAGCACGAACGGCAATTTTGTCTGAATAACGAATAACGAAATGTCACCCTGACATCGCTGAATTGTGACAAAAGCAATATTGCAATATTTCCACATACTGCCCGCACGGGGACCGCGTCAAACCACTGTCACACTCCCCAAGCCCCCACACTTCCCTCAACCACCACCCGCTCCTACACTCATACTGATGTGGCACACTACTCATATAACGAGAACGTACTGCTTTTCACTTGTTTTTCCCGATTCTTTTTATTTTTTTATATTTTTTTGTTTTTGTTGGTTGTACTTTTCAGCTTTGAGCTTATGAAAGTCGAAGTCGACTGATTTTTTGTGTGTGGCGCAAAAAGTTTTCACGATTGCACAACAAAGTTTGCATACGAAATGAGCACGCGGAGCACTCTCAGCAGCACCACCAACAATAACAACAACAAGAACAACTAGAATCGCAACAAAATTCCCTAACTAAAGTTATAAAAGTTGATTATAAGTTTGCTGTCTTGTACAATAATGCTGACGCTCCTTCAGCAAGAGTCCGCCTGTGAGGCGACGCCACACGCTCCCCTGCCTTTGCTCGCTTCCAGCAGCTGCAAGCGCCTGCAGGACTCACTCAAAGCGCGCACTGCTGTAGTGCCTTAGTGCACTCTTGCTGCTGTATGCAGTTCAATAAAATGCAATCATCATCGTCGCGCCTTGCCGAGTCCTGCTGTGCCCTCGCCCATGGATGACGTTCTGCGTTTGCTGCAATGAGAATATCGCTTTTGCTTTCTTGATCATCATCGTTGCTGCCGTCTGTCGTTGCTTGTTTTTGCGCGGATTTCGGTGCTTAAGCAAATGCACAAAAAACAGACAAATAACAGCGAAAATAAGTAAAAAAAAATACATAAAATGTACACAGAAGAAAAACCAAAACTAATAGCGAAAACGAATCGAGTGCAATTTTTACAAGTCTATGAAGCACAAAAACGAAATGTATTTTTTTTTTTTTTTTTGGTTTCTTTGCATACTTTTTGGAGCATTTAGCCTTGAGCTATTTGCAATAATGATGCGGCCGCCGATGATAATCACGATGCCACAACAACAACAGCCAGAACCGTCACGAGCCCCAGAATCGATGACGATGACGACGATTGACATGTAGAACGAGTTTACTGCCAACGTTAAAAAATCATCAGAAGCAGCAGCAGCTGCTGTCGCTGTTTCTGTTACTGCCGAGGTTGCTGCTGATGTTGCTGCTGCCTGTGCGCTTTCAGCCAGTTTGGGTCACTGATTATCGATTTCGAATTTATGCAGCACGGCATTTAATATTTTCAATACAAGCACTTCAAACAAATTCGCCATAATGGAAATCAGGTGGAGACGTGTTGTCATTACGATTTATATCTGAGCAAGGGCCGTGATGACTTTCACGGCGGACAATCACTTAAATCTGCACTGATGAAAAATGTTTCAAACTTTGGATCATTCGCATGAGACACGGCTGCTTTTTCAAACTTTCACCTTAGCTGATGAGCACCTTACCAAACTTTGTATTGGGGTCGTTTATGTTTGTGCATTACAAAACTTTGATAGCGTCACTGCCCATCTATAAAATTCTTGCGCTGCTTAATATTCTTTGCCTAATATGTGCCATTTCCAAAGACATTAAATCAAAATCCAATTATAATTCGTTATTCAAAGTCGCTCCAGACTTTGCAATCGCGGATCTCATAGCATATATAGATGTATATAAATTCGACTATAATTTCAATCTAATGGGTAACTAGACGTCAGCTGTCATATTTCATAATTCCAAAAGATCTCATCTCACTGCCGTCATGTGCGTTGGCTATCAACGACTGTCGACCTCCAACACGCATGTGTGCATACCCCGTTTGTCATTCACACTTGCCTTTGTTTTGACAACGCCAACACCTGATCAAGTCGGTCGTGGTCTGATTTCTCCATTGTTCACAGCTCGGCATATCCATTACAGATTAGCGCTCGCATGCCGCCTACACTCGCGACCTAGATTCGTGTGTGCAGTGGGTATGCAAGCATGTTGCGTGTTTGCGTGACATCATGTTCTAAATTATTTCAATTAATTGCTAATTAAATAATAATATCAAAAAAAAAAAAAAAACAAAGCAAAACCAAAACCAATGCATAAAAATTTGGTCTACATTTGACACAAATCAAATGGCCACAATGCGTGGCCGCTTCGCTGTTAGCTCTTGGGCATGGCGGCTTGGTATGTGGCTGCCATTAGCATTTTGTACAAATTAATAATTAATTTTCTATTTAAATGACTGACAATTTAATGCGTCGAATTTAATTTGTACAGAACAAAAAAATGGAGAATACACAAACTTACAATCAAAATTAAAACAAAACCAAATGAAATGACGAAAACAAAAAAAAAACAAAAACAATGCAATTATAATCAGCAGAACATTAATATTGCATAAATCTAAACTAACTAACACGATCTCGATTAGGCCCCCTCGCACAACTTCTCTCTCTCTCTCTTACTCTCTATATCCCTTCCACTCACTCTCTATCGTTCTCACTCTCTCTCTCTACCATTTATAGCCGCCTGTCTGACATGTAATGCCGCATTGCATAAATAATACAAAGCATTGGCTTAGATTTTCATTTAATCATTCAAGCCGACAAATTACAAAACGGCATGGCTTAAAATTCTTAGCAAACGGGATTTTGTTAATTGAAAATAGAAACAAAAATTACAACATACCAACAAACACACGCACAAATAGCAACACATAAAGTGAAAACGAAAACAGAAAGCACAAAAACAGAAAACACAAAAACTGAAAAACATGACAGAATGTTAGACAAACACTGCACACGCCTTGTCTGCCTGCTACGCATTGAGCGAAAGGATAAAATGGAAAGGATGGCTCGAACGGTGGATGCCAAGTGAAAGCGACACCGAAACTGAAACCGTAACGAGAGCGAAAGCGAAAGAGTTACGCAACATGCATGCGAGCATGGCTTATTATAATGAGCGGCCATTAAGGCCATTTTATGAATCCCTCGGTCAGAAGGAACGCGAGTCAACTGGCTTCAGAATCGAAATGACTGGCATGACTCTGATTCCGTTCCGTCATTGGCTACGGATATTGCTGCGGTGGACTAAGGACACGCAGACAGAGCGATAGCGAATAGTGAATGGTGAGTGAATCACGACACGACGACGATAGCGACGGTGATGATGGCGATGGCGAAGATAATGACGATAATGATGATGATAATGAAATTTACATACATTGTGTGATTGTGTGAAGCCAATGATGATGATGATGATTTCATAGATAATGTTGATAGCGACGACACTGATAATGACGCCGACCACGACGCCTAAAGGGCCAGCACGTGTATGTAGACGCTTGTTTGTGTCCGAAGCGGAAATTCATTATGCAAAAGACAAGGGTGTTAACCTAATAAGCCGCTCACGATGCCATCCGACGAAGCAAGCAAAAGGACGCCCGACCCAACCAACGACCCAACGACCGTTGACCAACCCATTTGCATAAACGTGTTTAATACACGCTCAGCCATTGTTGCTCGCCACGCAGCTGCCGCCGCCACCGCCAACACTTCCTCCATCTCGCTGCCTCTGCCGCTGACCCTGCTGCTGGCATTTTGCGCAAAGTAATTAGGCGCACACACGAAAACCGAACACGGATAGACAAAACGCCTGACGAAACGACAAAATAATAGAAAAATGCTTAATAGCCAACCCAGGGGACAGGTTATACACGTGGCTACTCACCACCAACAACACGGCCGCTCACCGTTCGGCTTGACAACTGGGCTACTGGGCAACGAGCCGCCACTTGCGTCGGACTCTGAAACTTTGATTTACTTTGGGGCACTTAAGTTGTGCGCGCTAATTGTCACAATATTAATAGTTGCCTGTCTCTCTTATCTTGTTTTTTAGCATAAAACAACAACAATTGTCAGGAGAAGGCAGCACAGGCCAGGACACAACTGAATAAGACAACCATTCAAGTGCTTTGTCAGCTGTCCGAAGTGCATTAGATGCATGCAATGCGAAGACATATGCATGAGTCATCTTACTTGGCCAGTGGATGGATGCAGCAAAACGTCGGTCTGCGGGGCCTCGGCGCGCTGCGTATGCAAACCGAGTAGCACTCAGCGAGTGGAGGAGCGGACTGTAGCGTGGAGGAGCCAGCGCGCGTGCGAAGACACGCACAGAACTTTGATATTGATAAATGATGCACATAAATCTGAATTTTGCATGTTTGCCAAAATGTAACATAAATCACAATTTTCCGCAAATATGCGCTACACACACTTGCTCTACTCACAGTCACCCGCACTCCGCTGCTCTACCGCTCTATTCCTCACTCAGTTGGTGCGATTGATGTTGCTTTGGCAGCAGGATGGTGCGGAAATGGCTTGCGCCGAACTAAGTGTGTTTTATTTGGTAGAGCATCCCATACACGGCTCGGCTCGGATTGGATTGCAGCTCGCATTCCGGCTCCTCTCCTCCCATGTGTGGTCTCGTCTGCTCTGCCATGGCGTGGCATCGTATGGTGTGGTTTGGTGTCTACGCTGAGTGGTGTAAAATTACTCATTTCCGTGCAAACACTGCCATCATCATGATTAACAACACAAAGCGCACAATTGCGACAAATCCGTTCATCTACATCTACGCATTTTTTATCATTTATCATATTGGCTGCTGCCATGTGGTGTCTGCTGTGTTCTGTGTCGTGTGTGGTGTGTGGTATGTGTGATGTAGAACTTTCGACTGCAACGCATTTGCTTTGAAATATTTTCGCATTTTGGCAGCTGGCAGGCATAAAATTTATTGGCCAAAGTGTTAACTGAAAGCATTCTATTCCACAATAAATCTGCGCTTGAGGTTTTTCTAATTCACTTTTTAGCAAATTTTCAATTCCCTTCCTTTCTTTATTAATACTTTTTCACAGACATTCTTTGATTAACAGTGTGACCCCGGGCGCAATTACTTAAAAGAACTTTTTGTTGTCATAATGTTCGTTCAGTCGTTCATTAACAATTTGTATATTCCACACAATTAGGAAGCTTAATTTCAAGTATTTTCCCAAATTAACACATAATCCTTGGGGAGGCTCTGTGGCGTGTATACGCTAATAACATGTCCTGTCAGGCATTATTCGTATTATAATTGACACCTTAGCAAATGACATGTCGTAGATACGAGAATGGACGACAATACAATTTACAAATGCAACAGAAAACTCTCTTAGCAGCCCTCGAGACACCCAACGAGTGTGGCCAAAGCTAAAAGCCAAACTCCTTGTTATTTTAACAAGGCTCGTTAGGAGAATGGCTACCCTGTTCAAACATACGTATATCCTTGAAAATATCTCAGAACTCTGCGTCTGCAATGGGCCACCCTAACAATGGGCGTCACCGCTTAGGCTCACAATTGTGTCGTAATTTGGCGCTTACCTGTATGACAAAAGATAATTATTATAATGGCTATAATGGCCATACGGCCAAGCATAGCTTGGAAGCATTCACAGCCAATGACAATCAGAAATACATGTCTTTATAATGCAAAGGCAATTTAATTTAGTCTTTCATACATTTTAATAATGCCACATTTAAAAGACAAAATAGCAAATCAACTAATCGAGTTACTTCTGCAGTAACCATTGAATGAAATTTTAGAAAAATTGCTATATGCAGCTTATAAGAAATCCACCAAGTAAATCATTAATTTAAAGGCGCTTCTATGTTAGCTACAGCTTCAGTTAGAAATCATCACAATGATGACACTTCAACATTGAAAAAATCTCAACTTACACTAGGACAGCAATTTGATGTTTCTCTGGCAAACTAGCAAAGAACTGAGTTAGGGGTAGTAAAACTTTTTATTTACTTTCTCACCACATCAATCAGAAGTCCCAACTCTCCACATAAAACAAACTTGGTAACTTTAAATCAATTTGTGTGCCGATAAGGCTCAGTTCCTGACAAGTGTGCGTCAGTTGTGCCTAAGCTCACATTACGATGTTTCAAAATACTGCCAATTAAACGAAATTCGAAAAGCAAAGTTTCAGCTATCCTTCCACCACAAAGTGCGTGTCACCACACAAAATTTTACTCAAAAGAACCGTATCTATTTTTATAACTTAACAAAATCCATAAATAACTACTACAAATAAACTAAATTGATATGATTGCTTTCATTTTATTATACGTTTTATGTATGATAGTATTCCCGAATGTAAATATAAAATCGAAGTTTTGTAAAAATTTTGTAACAAAAAATTTTTATTTATTTTTTCATGATCTTTTTTTTTCTATTTTACTGCCAGTAGATGGTAACGAGAAACAATACATCTTACTTTTATTTATTTATTTTTCTACAATTTTTTGTTGCCGTTTACCTCCACTTAGCCCATTTAATGCCAACTGGGAAGTGACTTCAGTGGCTTTGCCGTTTTAAACTCATCCATAGGCGATAACTTTTCTATTGCCTTGAACCAAAAAAGTAACAAATTGTTTTTAAAATTCAATTACCACTTGTCAATGTATTTGGGTTAAAACATTTTTGCATATTATTTTCAACTTTTTTCTTTTTCGTTGATTTTTTTTTTCAAGGATTTTTTTTTTTTTGTTTTTTTGTAATCAATCAACTTTCTCTCACAATTTTCAACAATTAAATTAAAAATTACATTAGCAATTTTTGCATGCACTTAAGCAATTTAACTTTGAGCTCAGCGCAGGTTATTTGAATAATTAACTACTATTAAAAAGCCATTTATGCTGCTATGAAAACTGAATTAATTATAAACAATTTGACTCGGTAAATGCATTAGCCATGCTCTTTAAATGCTTTGTGCTTTGACACTGTCAATACAGAGTGCCTAGCTTTAAAATAGCGTGGCGTATACTCGTTATATTTTGGGTTAACGTTTCAACGCACATGTGCGCACTCATGAGAGTATACACACACACACACACACATATATATATACATATGTGTGAATACTGCATATACACGAGTGCGATATTATTTTTGTTTTATTCAACTCACCGAGAAATAAAATGAGCAACAGCTGTGCAACGCAAAGTAATCCGCAGCGACTCAAGTAATCCATCAACATGTTGCTTCCGTCTCGTGGAGTACGTTGCGTATGCGTAATAATTTCTTAGAGCGCCGCTTTTAACATGTATTCATACACATCAAAATATTTTGTTGCTGGTTTCTTTATAATATTTTTTTGTTTTTTTTTTTCTGTTTTGTTGTAATTTTTACTGTTCTTCTCGTTCTTGTTCGTTGTGGTTTGAGTTAATGATGTTGTTGCTGTATTCACTGTTGTCGACGTCTAATATTCACTTTTTATGAGAATTGACATTTTTATTAAGCAATAAATATTTAAATTCATGATTTCCGCTATTCACAAGCTTTTTCGTTAGCTTTAGCCGCATTTCTCGCATATCTCACAGCTAATGCCTTGTTTCGTGTTGTTCCGCTTATTTTTTTTTTCCTTCTCGATGCTTTCCAGTATGTTCGTTTTATTATTATTTCGCTTGCCTCCCGGCAGTTCGCTTTTTATTATTTAAATTCTTTTTTTTTTCTGCTTTAAGTATAATGGCAGCAATCAGCACCAGACAAAGTCCTCAACATGTCTGCAAAGAAAGAGCAAAAGATAAAGTCAGTGCGACAGAGTGAGCAATTGTTGATGAGTGAAATTCGTAAAAAAGATTGGCGTACTAAGGACATGCGAGTGTAAGCGATTTTGCTAACAGCGCACATTAAATGTTATAATAATGTAGCATGAATATCAAATCAAATTTTCCGAACCATTTTCTACGCTTAATTACTGCACAGACGATGCGAAGCGGACATGTTTGAATGGCTGTAAGGACGCAGGACTAAATGCTTAACAGCCAAACTGTCTGCTCTATGTTCGGGAATGTACATAAGCAAGTAAAAAGGGAAGAAGGAGTGTGACTCGTTTATAGTTTAGTGCGGATTTTATGCTTTCGACTTGTGGGTAATAAGTGACACAAACTTCAACAACAACAACCACAACAACAGAAACTACAACGAAGGCATCCAAAATGACAACAAAAAAAAACAGCAGCAGGAACCAAAGCAACACAGCAACAGTAACAAGCGCAGGAATGCATCTGAGTATGGGGTTAAGCATGATGAGGACATTGCAAGCGATGACGACGACAAAAGCGTTACCAGCAACAGTAATTACAATAAAGGCTGCAACAACGTACACCAACAATGTCCACAACCAACAAAAGCAGCAACAACAACACAACAACGAGACTAAGCTGCAGCAGAGAAACCCACATCAGCTTGTGCCATCGTCGACGTCGTGCGACTCGTTAATACTTGCTCTGCTTGGTATGTACGGTGCATGTTAAGTTTCATAAAGCGAACGCCTTCAGCCCCGACAGAGCCAATCGTTGCGAACGTTTTTAAGGTTACACTGCCAAATGCAACAACGCAACCCAGCAGACAGCAGTCAGCAAGGGTAGTGCAGCAGCAACACGAGCAAATACAAAACGGCATCCTTATTATCCGCTTTGCCTGCTACGACTCCAAATATGTACATACGCACGCACCTACAGTCCTCTAGCTGTGGGAATTGTCGTCTGTGCAGTGTGCCAGCAGCGCGAGAAGACTACTGGGGGAAGAGATGCAACATGCAGACAGACAGACAGAGTGTGCTGCAGGGTCGCTGGAACAGGCGCTGGCAACGCGGTCTGTGGCTAAAAAGTCGCCTGAAATGATTTAGCTGCGGTATTAGCAAGGATACGTCTACTTTTATGCTTCGTTGCAATTAAGCCGACGACTGCGTTGACTGTGACTAGAACAAGCAACCCACAGCCACTACCTCTGCCGCCGCTGCTGCAGCTGCTGCTTCTGCTGCCGCTGGTGTTGATGTCGGTATTGGTGTTGGCATTGGTGTTGGCATTGGTGTTGGTGTTTGAGTCCTTTTTCAAAGGACAAATGTATATACATATATATATATGCAAGTGTGCGTGAAACAAAGCCAACCAAAGTCAACCGAAACTCAACCCGAAACGAGTAGCAAACGAGCTCTGCACAGTGGCTACGATGATGTCCTTTTTGTGTCTGCACTTTGTGCGAGTCATTTTGGTTAGTTGACGTATCATAATATGCCTACAGCAGCATGTACGGCAAAAGTTACTTTGACACGTTGTGCATTAAGTAGCAATTATCCTTATGTCAGCCCTTCTACATTGGAGTGGTGTGTCGCCTGGCGATCGATAGCAAAACCAAGCAAACAATCTTTGATAACGTGGCATAGTTGACTCCTGTCTAAGGCTCAGTATGAATTTATCATTGTGAGAGGAAGCCAATTTAATGACTGCAAATAAAAGAAGAAGAGTCCTTGACCATCGCTGCGGCTGGCGTATGCGAGTATGAAGCTAGTTTAGACTTGGTCGAGCAACATCGCCATTTGCTACCGTTCCACTGTGCTCAATAAGGCAGAGCACAGATGCATAGACGAGCAACAAACGAGCGGATGAACGTTATGCAAGTAGGTGAGGGACACGCGCTGAGCTTGGAGTGAGCTCGGATAGCAAGAGATAACGAATGTCGTGTCCGTCCTCAACGTCGTTATTATGAGCAAACACTCAGTAAACAAAAATATTTATTTTACAGACACGGGCAGCGACGAGTGTCGGCACCACGGTACACATGCCCTCATCCTCCTGCCCACACACTCGCACACACACACATACCCACACAATCAGTGCACCGCACTCACAAGCCTCAAACCCAATCACACACCCAATCGGGCTTATGGCCTTTACCCTTACCCCCGACCGCTGATCATGCTATGCGTGGCGTGTGGGTGTGCGGGTGTGGGTGGCTGAGCCGTCTGCAGAAAAGGACAAAGGCAGTTAGTGCAGAGTATGAGTAGGTTAAATGTCGCTTTTGTTGTTGTTGCTGACTGCTGCTGTTATTTTTTATTCTCTACTGCTGTTGCTGTTGCTGCATGTGTTCGTGTATGTGTGTGTCTATTTTTGCGCCGCCATAGAAAATTTAAAATGTCGTAATACAAAATAGATCCTTTTTGTGTGCTCAACTGCATGCCACGGTATCAGGCACAGGCTCGCTTTGCCTCTGCCTCTGTATGCCACCCGACTGCGTGCCTGCCTGCCGGGCTCATGCGCATGTTTGTATGCTACGTATGCGTGTTTGTGTAAATTTCCTTGAAATGTTGCAAGCCCTGCAAGCACGAAAAAACGTTACACACATACACACACACGCGCACAGAATGTCTGCGCAACAGACATGCGACTTAACCGTGCACCACCACTTCCTGCCCTGCCCTGCCCGGCCCTGTCCAACCATGCCTTGTCCTCTGTGCCCTGAGTCAGCATCACTTGTGCGGCCGCTTGTCCTATGTTATGCCTGTGCGGCAGTTCATGAACGTGTGGCTTGATCTACTTTTCGGTTTATTCGCATTGTTTCTTGCTTAAGTTTTACATTTTCTTTTTTCTTTTTTTTTTGTGTGTGGTCGTTATAGTTGTTCTGTTTTTGTTTTGTTTTTGTTGTTATTGTGAGTAGTACTGCTGATGTTGTTGTTGCTGTTGTTATTACGGCAAGCGGTGGCACAGCTTCTGCCATCATGGGAGAAGGTTTTGTGATTATTGCTGCGGCACATTTGCAGCATTTACTGTGTTTAAGCTAGCTCAGACTCTACCTCTGCTGGCTTGCCATTTTTCACATTGCTTGATTATGCCACACACACACATGTAAAAATAACAATGAAGCAACCGCAAGAGCGGCATGAATAATAAAAATAAGACCAGAAGCAGGAGCAGGATCAAAAACAACACACGTCACTCGCATTGCACCTTTGACGCAGTAAGCCAGAATGTATACATAACGTGACAAAGCCAAGCGAGCTGCGGCTTTGCTGCAGCAGCAGAACGCAAGTGCAACTAAATTTAATTGAAAATACAAATTATGACTTTTAACAGGTGCGAAGCTGCGCTTATGCGCCATTGGCACGTAGCGCAGCACCGAACACAGCACACAGTTGGGCCTCGTGCCAGCCCGCTGCGCACTCGCTTGCCATAGATCACCCGGAAGGCGTCCGTATCGGACCTCTCCTCAGTCTCGTTCTCTTCCGGTCGCTTGTGCATAAACATAAAATTATATTAAATACGGACACAAATGAAGGGGCGTTGATTTCTAAAGTTTTAAATTATATTTTCGCAATGTTTTGTTATTCCTTCATGTTTTTCATAATTTTTTCTATATCTTTTTTTTTTTTTTTGCTGTTAACTTTATTTGAACCCCATGAAGCACGTCGTTCGTGCTTTCGTGCTATAACACAAAAAAAAAAAAAAAATTAGAAGAAAAGGCAAAAACATTTCAAATAATTTTAGGAAAAAAAGCGAAGAAAAACTAACGTGAAAATAATGAAAAATGCGCAAAGTGTATGCCGTGTAGTAAAAATGCATAACAGCGAAAACTTTTTGAATACAGTGTTTGCTATTTTTTTTACCGCGTGCTGCTTCCCATTCGCACTTTTTTTGCTGCTGCTGCTACTGCAGTTTCTGTTGCCGTGCTGTTGCTTACATAGTCATTTTTTGTTTGTTTCTTCTTTTTTTCTAATTTGTTTTTGTTTTTCTTTTTATTTTTTAATGTTATTTTTTATTTTTTATGTTGTTTTGCCCTGCATGCACAGTTGTATTCTGTATGTTGAACTCTTCAGCGATTTCTGCTGCTTGTTTGCAATTTTTATTTTTCTCTTTCTGTTTTTGTTTTTACTGAGAATTTTCAAAGGTTTTGGTTTGGCCATGTCGACGCGCGCATTCACTTGCAAGGGTCATGTGCTGGAAGTGGGCGCTTGTTTGTGCGCTTGACTGTTGCTTTGTTTACGCGAGATTAAAGTCAAATGATAAATGAGAGCAAAGCGCGTCGAGGCTACGAAGGGCGCAAATCATAAACGTTGCCAGCCAACTGCAGCCCGTAAAGTATGCAACGATTTCAACGCAACTAAGCACATTCGCAGAAATGCGATGCAGGCCATGAATGAAGCAGATGTAATTACAAAATCGACAACAATGAAAAAATAGTAAAAAAATTAAATGAAAACGTAGCAAATGAAAATTAACTAAAGTAATGAAAATGGAATTTTAATTCAACATTGGGACAATAAACTCATCAAAGAAATATTGCAGGTGCTTATGTATATTAAATGTTAGAGCAATCACAAAAAATTAAATTAATATTTCCATTTAAATGTTGAAACACTTGAATGTCCATTAAATCAATTCTAAAACATAAGTATTCGATAATAAACAATGCAGGTAATCGAAATAAATAAAATTTAAATACTAAAATAAAATCAATATAATAAAAATAATATATATAATACTTATCTAAATAAGGCCAAAGTAAATTATTCCCAACCATAATAATTTTTATTAGATCAACAGTAGAGCAAAAAAATAACCGTTTTAGGTAATAAAAATAAATTTATTGTAATGGCATTTGACACAAAAACAATATTGGCAGACTTAAAAAATCATTTGTGATGTTTATCTTATTTGCCAGAATTTATTTTAAACGCACTTTATTTATTATTATACAGTGAAATTGACATCGACAAAAAAATAAACTGATAAAGAGCAATTTTGGACTGAAAACGGTGAAACATTTAAAACGTTTGCATTTCGTAAAAATAAAAACAAAAATTCGAACAACATTAAAACATTTCAATGCATCGAATTGATACGAAGAAGCAAATCATCCGACAGTTATCATTCAAAAATGAAATAATGTAACTAAACTTATTACAGTTAGCTGCTCTTTTTGAGGTTTGCGTGGCTGGAGTGTGTTGAGTGCCAGTGTGGCACAGCGCCAAAGCAACAGGTTTGGCTACTGAAAAAAAAAAAATGAGACGCTTACGAAAACGTTTCACAATGTTCATCCTAGGGCCGATTAAAAACACAAAATATATTATAAAATAGTCATTCTAAGCTTATCACAGAGACGTTCTACACAGGGCCAAAGAGTGAGTATTTGGCGTGTGTGTGAAAGTGTGTGTAGTGCTACTTGTTCGGTTTAAAAATAGCGGCCCCAGCCGACTCACACCGATATGCCCTACTGGCTGCTTGTAGCGTGCGCAGCATGCATCTCGTACGTGCAAATAAAACATGGCAGCGACAGACCCTAAAAATAACTGAGCACAAGTGCAATGTGCGACGCGTCTGTCTTCTCGCACAGATACGAGAACTCGCGCATGTTATGTCCACTGCCAGTGCCAGAGCCAGCGCCTGTACGTGCGCCTGTACGAGAAAGGCACACACACGCACACGCACACTCGCATAATGCCAATTCACCACGCCTGGGGTGGCCTGGTGCACGACGTATGCAAATCTTGGCGAGCTTGTCATTTTTCATATCTATTTTTACTCACTACTTCGTTCACTGCTTTTGTCACCCACCCGCCGCACCTTGCTGCTGCTCGCATTCCTCGTCAAGTACAAGTGCGCAATTATGTTAAACAAAGTCCTTGTAAATATTTATGATAGAAATAAGTGAGTTGACTTAGGCAAAGCAAACCCAAGCCAAGCCAAGCCAAGTGAAGCGAAGCACAGCACAGTAGAGCCGAGCGAACGGGGGCAGCGTAGAATGTAAAGTAAAAGTGCGTGACTGCGGCATTGCGTCGACATCAAAGACGTATGGCACTCAACACAACAAGAAACCAACAACGAAAACAACAACAAGAGCAACATAAAATACTCATGAACATAACACACACGCACCGCCTTTTGTTGCCAATTGTTGGTAATTTTCAATGCACTTTACGCATTTGCAACTTTTCACGTAGTCATGGCACACATACGCCCACTTGAGTAGTAAATCAAAAACTGCAACACGCGTCGACAACATCAACAGCAACAGCAACAGCACCTGCAGCACCAACAAAATCTATGCACACCAATAACATAAGCAAAACCAACAGCAACGTCAGCAAACAATTGTGGCCGCTGCCAACGCTGACGCACAACCCCCATAACAGCCTGACTGCCTGCGTTGAGCGGCTTACTCGGTCGCTCGCGCACTCACAAACACACACACACACACACACACACACACACACACACACACACACACGTAACAGCCGAGCATTGTGTCAAGTGCTGTTTCTGTTGGTTCATTGTTTAGTCATTATTGCGAACTTTGTGCACGCGTTTAACTCCGGCTGCCTGTTTCAGCATTTAAGCTGCTTTGTCGTCGTCGTCGTCGTCGTCATCGTCGTCCTCGTCATCCTCATCCTCATCCAAACAGTAGCCGTCATCGTCGTCATCGCATGTAGTTGCTTTGGCGCAGCTCCCTAAAGTATGCAGCAACATTTTACTAGCAACAATTGTTTGCCCTGTTCAAGTGTCTAAGCTTTTGATTGTTCTCTCATTGTTGTTGTTGTTTTTGTTGTTGTTTGTGTTGCTGTTGATTCGTTTGTTTGCTATTATTTTTGTTGTTGTTAGTCTTTCATTTATGCCTGCCACGCTCAACTGACACACTAAAACAGTTTCGCAACGCAAGAGAAGACAAATTACAAACGAAAGTGGCAGCTGCGGCGGTGGCCAGTGAAAGTGACTGTGACGGTAACGGTGACGATGACAGTCAGTATGACTGAGGTATGCAGGCAAAGGGGCTGCCTGCCCTGTTGCAAAAATACAAAGTAAGCAATAACAAATCTCGGCTTTGGCTGTAACCGAAAGTAAAAACCAACTGCAGCCGTCATTAAACATGCTGCGACATGCCTAATGGCAGTAATTTGTTCATTCTTTTCTCTACTTTTCCTTCCTGCTCTCTTCGCTCTCCTCTCTGCTCTTGTGTCTCATATTGCATTGCAGACATTTGGGTTACGATGGAATTGAGTTTAATTGGACTTGATTTTGTTTTTATTGATTTGGTTGCGTTAATCGATAGTCGAGCGTATTAGATGGCTTTAAGGTATCAATTTTAGGATTAACTCAGTCCCTCCTCCGCCCTCCGCTACTGTGCAGAGACGCTTTGCTTAACACATTAAAGATTAAAAGTCCTGCGAGTAAGTTAGCAAAGTGAAAGTGTTAATTTGTAAATATTTTCACGCATTAAACTGGCAGCCAGCCTCGCCATCCTGCCAGCTGCGTTCATCTTTTTATGTGCGCGTTGCGGAATTTTCATCGCATTTTCAGTGCGTTCCAATAAACCAACTAAGTGCTCCTTTATATACTCACATTTTCGACTATGTTGCTGTAAAACCACTCAAGCTTTGTGCTGTTCTTGTTGTTGCAGAAGTCATTGTGCTCATTTGGCTTGTCATTTTACAGTCAACTGTAATAAAAGGCACAAAAATACTCAACGTGTGCCCCACTCCGCTTGCCGCTTGTCACTTGCCCGCCGAACCGTCTACTCAACCGTTTCCCTTGCAGCACTCATCTCTTAAAGCATTTCGTTTCATTTCGTTTCACTTGTCTACCCCCGCCTCCGCACCCACCCGTTTATGCGGCTGCCCGTCAGCTGCTCATTGCTTGCCGCTGAAATAATTGAAGCTGTCACAACTTTATGCAAACTGTCGCTTCGATTGCAGCACTTGACCCACATCTGTGCCAGCAGCTCAGCTAACCAGCAACTCAGGCAGCCAGCCAGCAAGCGCCGCACGGCACGACACGACACGGTGCGTTCACAAAAGCACTCGCATTATACTAATTAGGTTCTAGTTTGTCCTACTCCTTGCCACACCTCCACCTTTACCTCCGGCTCATTCTTCTCCCTTGCTGCCAACAGCCCACAGCCACACCAAAAGTTCTGTTTGAATTGGCGTTTTATTTTGTTTTCTTATTTTTGTGTGAACGTTATTTTGTTTTTGTGTTCTCTCGGCTGTCGCAGCCAGGTAAACGTCTGCCAAGCCATTGCGCCGTCAGCCGTCGCATTTGTCAACTTTGGAGGCTGCCCACGCGCTGCTTAGCCATGGCCGGCGACGACATAGTCGCATGCGTTGAGTGTAAATGTCAGCGTTGGCTGTTGCTTGTGCTTTGTGATAATTGTGCGTTGGGTGTGTGATCTGCTCCTGTGCTCTGTGCTCGGCCGCTCTTGTGTTGACTTTGCAATGAATGAATTTTGCATTATGCGCAAATATGACAAAAATGTAAACAAGAAATTAAAAAAAAAAAAAAAAAAAAAACAAATAACAAACAAATACAAATATACACAAATACACAATGACAAAGACAACACAGACAGAGATGGAGATGGAGATGGCCAAGGAGACAGTGGGTGCGACTGCGACAGTGCCTACGTCAAGCCAGCAAAAAAATATATTCCTGCATGTGAGGGGAGGGGCAGCAGAGCGGCACTGTGCGTTCGTGTGTTGAACAGTTTTGTGTAAAACGAAAAAAGGGACAAAAAAAACACAAAATAACAACGAAATATTTGTGCGCATACTTTTACTTTGCTGTGTAATGCGTTGAGTGTCCTGCTGTGTTGTTGTTGTTGCTGTTATCGTCGCTGCTTGTACTTGTTTTCATATTTTTTTCATTTTGTTTTCCATTATTGTTGTTGTTGTCTGTTTGTTTGATTGTTTGTTTGTTGTAATTGTTTGTGTTTGTATTTGTCCGCGTTGCGGCGCATCAGTTCATTTCTTTATCATATTTTTCTCTTATTCTTTTTCATGATTATTTTTGTCATTTTTTTGTGCTCAGCCCAACCAACCCCCCAAACACCCCAACCGAGTTGAGTTCTTTTTTGCTGCGTCTTGATTATTTGTTTGAGTGGCTTTTTTTTTTTTTTTTGTTCCTATTCGTTACTTTCTTTTCGCTTTCTTATGTCAATGCGATTGTTTTTCTTGTAAAGTTTATTTAGACAGTAGCAAATTAATGTATTAAAATTTGTTTTTGTGCGCTTTCCTTTTGTTCTGCTTCTTCTTATTCTTTTGCATATTCTTATTCCTGCGCATAAATTGTTGGATTTGTGAGTCACAATTGTTTACGATTTCAACACAATTTATTGGGATTTAGTGCGGAATGAAGTCGGTGGCAGGTGAGCTGCCAACTTGCCCCATGCCACTAATTGAATTTAACATATTTGTGTGGGTTTAAGTTTGACAGCAAGAAATGTCCGTAACGCATTTCAGCTCGGCAATTGGGCGGCACTGTCTGCCATTATGGGACACTCAGAATAGCAGCTGCCAGTGACTGGCTGTTCTTTTCAAGTTCGTACCATAGAACTTAAACCATGGAAATTGAAAGAGCGATAAGCTTGACAACTAAATGTTTTAGACTTGCAATAAGTTAACCGTCATTCCCGGAGCTACGGAGAAAATAATTTTAAATTTCAGGGATATGTTTTTGGTTATCTCTACTTGGTCATAATAGATAAATTATTATGAATCTCAGTCAACGCTGCAATATGGCAGTGGAAGCAATTCACTGTTCGAACAGCGACGGCGCTGAAGATTTCATCAATGCAACCGACGAAAAGTCAAGAAAGCAATTCTTCAAAGCCGATGCATGGCTGTAGGTGCCTTCCCTTGTTGACAATGGCAAACAAAGACATTTACATTTCACATTTCAGTTCAAATGCAACTCATAAACAGTCGTCCCTTCAACTGTGTTTCAATGCAGCGGAAACACGCTACCGTTCAAGCCTAAGCTCCGAACGCGGGCCTAAACACGTTCTGCAATAAACCTTTCAGCCAACATGTCACCGAGCGCAGATGCGTATCTGCGAAACAAACGTTTAGATTAGCCGGAGTGCGTAGATCCGAGGCGCCATCTCGGTGGCCATTTATAACCGAGCAATATGCCAATTATCTGCACACTTCCGCAGCAAGTGGAGACCCTTCGAGATAGCAATCTTTATTAGCATAATATATTAGCAGGCGTACTGCGTAGCGCAGAAGTGCTGCCAGCAATTCACTTAGAAATCAGACCCGGGCCAGTAGACTTGACCTCGCATAAGACAAAAAAGCACAACAGGGCTGCACACACACACAGCCGACAAAGCTTACGCAGGCAGCCAGCGTTAAAGAGCGAAACAGGAAGGAGGAACGAAGGAGTGTCGGCCATAAACCAGCAACACTCCTGTTGAGCAATTGCTGTTATTGTGGCGTATATCCTTTCGACGCTTAACTTGACTATGTCATTTTTTCCCTTGTCATTTTTCTTGTTTTTTATTTTCTTTTTGTTCGTATTTTAAGCATATTTGCTGCTGCCGTTGTGTTTATTAAATATAAATAAATAATATAGATTAACGAACTTACATGAGCCATGAGCGTTGACAAACATGCACATTATTCTCTATGGAAATGTAGCTCGTTTATTATCCTGCTGCTGCTGCTGCTGCTGCTAGAGTTGCTGTTGCTGTTACTGTTGCTGCTACTCGTTATGTCCGGCGACAGTGTCCGGCAATGGCAGAGACAACGAGAAGGACGACACCGATACATGCTAATAATAAATTCAGCTTAACGCATAAAACACAAAACATGCGACTCGGACGGCACAAGTAGAGTGGGTGCGATGGAGTCCAGGCCCCCGCTGTAGACGTGCAGTAGCCTTTGGCGTGTGCCTTTAGCATTTAGCCAACTGGCGACTGAGCACATAAAATCCGCTCAAGGATCGCCGCAACTGGAGTATAAAATGTGACCAGTGCAAAGGAAGTGACCAACTTGGAGTTATGTCAATACGCGCAGCATTTAGCCTCCTTGGCTTGAAGCAGACGGGACGGCGCGGTGCGGAACTACACGATGTCCTTGCAATAGCTGCCGCAGCTGCTGCTGCTGTCGTTGTCGTTGCTGTTGGTGTTGGTGTTGCCGTTGTAGCCGATGTTGCGGCTCCTTCAGAGTCAAGTCGCTTGGGAGCACTTATTTGTTTTTACGATTGGTGCGGCGTCGTTTGTAAACAACAAAAGCAACAACAGCAATTACACTCAAATACACACACGGACACATATGCCGGATATAAGTAAAGTTTACACAATAAATATTAATTTTAGTGATATTACTTTTAACTTGCTTCCACTTCCGCTATGTCGACGCACTCTCTGGGATTTTTATTTATTTCTTCTTGTTTCGTTTTGTTTTATATTCGGTTTCTTTGGTTTTTATTTGTATTTATTGTATGTCACTTATTTGGGGTCAAATTGGTTTTGATTTGTTTTACTGATTGCCGTCTCTCCCACGCGGCTTGACTAGATTAAGACGATTAATTGCCAACACCGCAAACGCAGACTGTCGCGACTAATTTATGAATTCTCACATGTGCCTTGCCTGCGGATGCTATGCAAAACGACGGCTCGACTTTGGAGCAGTTTACCTTGTCTTGAACTCAGTTTGACTTGGCTTAATTAGCCGCGTGCATAGCCACAGCCTCAGACACTTGTCGGCGCGGCAAACAAGCAAACGCGCGCGCACACTCACACACGCGCACTCACTCACACAATGTGCCTAAATACGCATTGCACCGTTGGTCACAGTTAAACGCACGGAACACACAAGCAAGCAACCGATCAAGCCGTCCTTGCGTACGTCAGACACGCCTGGACGACAGCAAAGCAAACCACACGAAACCGTAACGTGGCGCAAATAAATTCGCAACCGTCAGCGGCAGCGTCACCGTAGCTCATTCAACAACTTACAGGCAGAACACGCGACTATCGCACGAAGCAGGAGCCACACAGCGCATGGATCTGAAACGGTTTCACGCGTCAAATGGCAGACGAGACATCCTAGCGTAAGGATTTTCAAACTGAAACTGTTTCGAATGAAGCCAACGCCAAATACATGCCATGGGCTTGTGCTCGCGCCGAATTCGCCCTGCCGTCAAGCCGTCATGCGGCGAAAAACGTAATGAAGACTCACGAAGGTACAACTCAACGCGAACGAAGCCAGCAGCAGCGTCGCGTGCACGAAGCGCAACGGAAGTGTACGGCAAAGCCAATGCGCCCGAGAGAGAGTCCGAGAGAGCGAGAGAGCGCGCATGGGTCACTCGCTGCTCTGCGCGTGCGTGTCGCGAACACTTTATGGCACAAAGGTTTTGTGAATGAGGCATTGTTTGGTTTTTAATTAAGCACATTAACGGCAAATTGCCATTGCAGGTGCTTCAGTTTCTACTTTTTTCAGCTTCTGCCACGCGGCGTACACTTGATGCGCCTCACGCCGTTCTCTGCGACACACGCCAGTTTTATGGCAAAGCACTTTATGGCAGATTGCGCTGGCCGAAGAGCACGCCAGCCCACGTCGCTCTCTTAGGTTTATAGAGTCGCTCTCTTTGTGCTTTCGCCTTCGTGAAGCGCAACGTGGCTGCCACCACAATTTAGGTTATTAGCACAACCTGCCTCAATGTATTTTCATACTCAATAGTCACGTACGTTTGAATATTCGTACGAACAAAAAAACAACAACGACAACAACAATGGTACAGTAACGACAACAACAAAGAAGAAGACATACTTGGCCAGCACGCTGGCATGTTAATAAAGTCTCCTCGGTCCTGTTGCCGCTCTTTTTCTTTGTGTCATCCTAACTTCGTGCACTCATTCGCTCGGTCAATTGTTCGTTCGTTCGTTCGTTCGTTGGTGCGTCCTTTCGTTGGTCCTGTGTGTCGCTGGTACGCTCGTATGTCCGTTGGCTCGTTCAGTTTAGATTCGATACGATTCGGTTTCGACGCTCGCATATGAATGATTTACGCGACGCAGCGTTGTGTAAATGTTTTACCGCAGTGAACGGTGTCCTTTTTCACTGTTGCCATTTTTTGCTGTCTGCTTTTTTTTTCTTTATTTTTTATGCGTTGTCTTCTTTTTTATGCTGTTTTTGCAAAAACGAAAGCAACGCACATAACAACAACAAAAATGAATCAAAATCGAAACGGCGACGAAATTTCGACATTTTCTAGGCAAAAGGCACAAACCACGTTCGCTTCATTAAAAAATCATGTTCTGATTTTGACCATTTTTCGTTTTTTATTACCATTTTTTTTTATACCCTATACCAAAAAATGGTAATTATACCCTGTACCCAAAAAAGATAAAGGGTATATTAAAATTGTGCAAATGAATGTAATAGGCAGAAAGAGGCAAGGCATACCCCACAAAGTATATGTATCCTTGATCAAATCGAAAGACAAGTCGTTCTAGCCATGTCCATCTGTCCGTATGAATCACAACATTTTCCACGAAGAGGAAGCTGCCATAGAAACGATCGGCCAAAATACCAAATTTGCTCACAAAAATTTATTTTTCAAGATATCGCTACCAAATTTCAGATTTAACAGTTCTAGGTGATATCCAAATATATATCTCTATATTGTATATATCAGATTACAATATCATATAGTTGCATTGTATTCATTATGTAAGGATATATCAAAAAACATGTTATAGGTTGAATATCAAAAAAAAAAAAAAAAAACAATAAACTCGTTATGCCTATGGATTAGAAAAGTCTTCGTGCCAAACTTGGTGAGTGTAGGTTTGACCGTTAACCGGGCAGACAGACAAACGGACATGGCTAGATCGACTAGCCTATCGATGCTGATCAAGAATATATTTACTTTTCGGGGTATACCTAGTCTCTATCTGCCTGTTACATACATTTGCACAACTTAAATATACTCTACCATTTTTTTGGGTATAAAAAGGGTATAAAAATGCGATTTTCGTGAGAGGTAGGCAAATGTGTTGGTGTATGCGTGATTTCAACCATGGAAGCTTATTTAAAAAAATATATACACTTACACACCATTCCCGCCCTGTCGTTTGTATGGAGCTATGTCAGTTGCATGAAAATTTAAATTCAATAGAAAAATATTTCTCTTATTATGCTCTTTTACTTGGATTTTGTCTAAACAAACAATAAATCATATTCTATGGAAAGACATTGTATTAAATAAGAAAATATTAAACAGCAAAACAAAATCAAACCAATCCTCAAATCATCAACATTTACCATAAGGTATAGTAAAAGAGAAGTGTGGGAAACTTTGCAAAAATTTTCATTTCATGTCCATTATACGATGTATTATAATCACAACTAAACTAATACCAAATGGTAACATTTTATGTTGAGATTGTCTAACTGACGCTTAGCATAAGTAAACATTCAGTTTGTGAATATCCTGTTATCCTGTATATGTTGAATTATTGTGCCAAATAACTAACTAATCAGTACAGGGGACCTAAAAAGCCAGTGCTGCAATGAATTGAAGCCTCAAGTTGTTTTATTTGAATAAAATTATAGTAAAATAAAACAAATAACAGATTATCTTATGTTTAAAAGACAAATTCATAATAAATACCTTTAGTGCTTATTACAGAAGAATTTCAATTAAAAAGCTGACTAAATGAATATGACTCTTGAATTGCGAGCATTTCAATCAACTTATTTTACTTTCGACTTTTTGCTTTATTACTGCAATTTTCATCTCAAAATAAGTTATTCTGCCATCAAAACTTTCTCCGCCTCAGTGTGGCAGCAAGCCTTTGCATATATTTATAGCTTTGTACAAATAAAACATTTAAAAAGAGTATGCACATGGATATGCGCATGCAACTGACGGTACTAGACTATTCACAACAAAAACATGCTCAAACGCAAAATATTCAAATTTATTTAATTGAATTAAAATTCAATTCTGGCTTAGAGCCTGCTTATCAATAGCCTAACAAAAGCAGAGGCACGTGTTTGGGCTTTAACTCAAAACATAACCAAAATTTATTTATGCAACATTTAAATAGCAACAACAGCAGCAGCAACATCACCGGCAGCAGCCACAGCAACATCAGCAGCAGAAGCAGCAGCAATGGCGCTGGAGATGGCAACGGCAACGGCAACGGCGATAAATTGCCATAACTACAAAATTAGTTGGCTTCAAAATAAATTTTTGCATAATTTTAGGCAAAAGTTTCACCAAACTGAAAAGTTTTTCTGACAATCACAACAAAACAAAACAAAAATATTAATAAAAAATAAATAAAAACAACAACAAATACTTCATTAAAAAACGAAAAAAAAAAATTACAAAAACGTCATTAATTTAAAGCCACTCGGCATTTGGTGGCTTTCAATTCAGTTACATTGTTGGGCTTTTTTTCTTGCTTTAATATTGTTTCTTTTTTTTAGCTAAAAATAAAATTTCCATTAATTTCACTGACACTAAAGCTGAAGTACTTGGCACTGCTGTGGCATAATTTTTGGCGCTCAATGGGCAAAAAAAAGACGAAAAATAAGAAAACAAAAATAGCGCAAAAACAAAAAACGACATCAAGTTGCCTAATGAATATTAAAATCCGCGTGAGTTAATGAAGCTGAAAAGAATTTCGTCTGCGCATAATAATGTATCGAAAACAAATTTCACTTTTACATACAACGACTAAATCCGCCAAAACCGACAAGAAACACAGCGACAAAAGATTGTCTAGGCGATACAAAAAAACAATCTAAGCAAATACGAAGCATAAACCACAAGGGAAAAAAGCCAAATTCATATATTTTGAGGCGTCATCGTCATCCTGGACTATGCTCCACGTACTTGCCAGACACACAAATGAATAGCGACAGGCAAAATATTGACATATTCTCCTTGTG
Organism: Stegana nigrithorax; assembly: GCA_037044495.1. Lineage (NCBI taxonomy): Eukaryota > Metazoa > Arthropoda > Insecta > Diptera > Drosophilidae > Stegana > Stegana nigrithorax. The sequence continues at coordinate 256,352 of JBAMBQ010004233.1, forward strand.
CGTATGCGTACGTAAATGCGTATTATCTTTATGCATATTTCATGTGCGGCGTATACGCAACGTCACAGTTGCTTATTACGTATACGTATACGTAAAAGCAAATCGAAACAAAATTGACATAACAATTGACAATTAATTGTGTCCCGTTTTCCATGCTGCACTGTCGCATTAATATTAAATGAAATAATGTCTCGCCCCTCCGGGAGTCAGCTCTCAACCCACAGGCATGTATGTCCTTTCGTTTCGTTTCACTTCGTATCATTTCAGCCCGCTCAGTTTTTATTGCAAAACATTTGCAGCTCGAATTTCGTACAATTAAATCGAAAGCCATGTTTAAACGGTAGATATTTAGCAAGCACGAGGCGGATAATTGCTGCGAGTTATTTCCAAATTGTTCATTAGACAAACCCGCACACATTCACCGCAACGCCCCGCGTCTGCCCCACCTGCTTCTGTCTGTAGTTATTATTGTGAAATCAATATGGCCACATTTTCATGGCATTTGCATTTACAATACCGCCGGCAATTTTGCGTTTTACATTGCTCAAACCAACCCAGAGCAACCCAGCCCAGCTCGGCATGGCATGGCACAGCTTGGCTCAGTTTCAGACACAAATGCGACGCATTTTCACTCGGTTGACAGTTTGTCATTTTCAGCACAATCGCAAGAACATGCGGCTGTGGCGTAAGCGATGCCAAACTGGAAATATTATAAAAAACCAATGGAGAATGCTTCTGGCATCAGGCGCAGCTATGCGGTATGCACAACATGCTGCGCAAATACGAACATCAATACCAAGTTAGGACTACTCTGGATTTGCATAAAGGTCTTTACGTAAATCGTTAAAACTTTCTAAGCCATGACAAAAACTCTTTGCTACAGCGCATTGAGGCTCTTCTCAAGGGTCTGTGTGCAATCTTTACTTGCACTTTATAATCGAATTGACTTATTGTTGACATTGTTTGCTATTTTTATGAGCCACCTTATGTATCTGCACCCCTCGAAGTCTGCTAAACTAGACAATAATATGATCACTAACACAGTTATACAAACATAAATTAACAACATTATAAAAGTATTGCGAATTTCTCTTCAATTTTTTTTTTTCTCTTTTTACTTACACTTTCAAATGTGACACATGTTACGAATTGGGTTTCGCTGTTGTTATACCTATAATAATCATTTTTTATTCGCTGTTATTCTTGACTAATTGATAAGAAGCCACGGGAAGAAAATTGCCTGAAGTCCAACCGGTTGCAAATATTTGTTTTGCCATGCAAATGTTTAAAATCAAATTAGCAGCGTAATTAGCTCCAAAGTCGGAAAATATGCTTAAATCCATAACCCAACAGCACTGCCCCCTCCAAGGCCAATAGCAAAATGTGTATGAAATTCATAATTACGCAACGTTCATGCGTTGAAGAGCAATTGACGCACTCGCAGGCACTCAGGGGTTATCCCTCTGACGTGCGGCAGCGAGGGCGTGACACAGGCCCGGGCCCACACGCGTAACTGCTCATCTTCTTCATTAATGCAAAAATTATACGCAAATTATGCAGCGAATATGTAAAACAAAAAAATAAACCACAACAAGAACAATATGGCACGAGCTTTAGCAGCAAGTAAGCAAGCGAAGACAGCAAAAACCAACCAACCAACCAACGCCGACGCCGATGCCGACGCAGACGCCAACAACAACAGGAAGTTGAAAATTTTTCTTTTCTCAGCTTTCAACACCGCATCCGTTTCCGCTGCAAACTACACAACGACTCGTAAATAAACTGCAATTCGCACCACGCCCCCACACCTCCGAACCTCCACGCCTCCGCCGACGACTTAAGACACCGTTGCATGTGTGTGTGTGTGTACGCGGATGGATGTGGATTTGCGAGTGTGTGTAATTTAGCAAATCAAATAATCAGCGCGGAAGTCACATCCAACGCCACCACCGCCGCCTCCCGCGCATCCCTGATGCGCCGTACTGGATTCACTCTGCGCGTTTTCACGATGCGATCTCAACACCTTGTGCGCTCTAAGCAATTTATTGCCGGCAATTAATTTGTTAAAATTACACAAGTAGGAAATTATGCCTGTCTAGCAGTAGCTTCGATTACCAGCTACGACCCCCGCACGCCGTCACCGCAGCCATTCAACGCGGCCCTGCAGCCGATGGCCCAAACGCAATCCTAAGTGCAAAAACAAGTCGCGGCGTTGCGCAGGTTGCCGCGCTTCCAGCAATCAACTGCAGCAAACTGCAGTATTGTTGTTATTGCTCTCGTTGGTGTTGTGGTTCGTGTACATGTTCTTGTTGTTGTTGTTGTTGTTGTTGCAACTGCTACTGGAAGCATTTTACCTTACCCCATTTTTGGTTTCGACTTTCGCGCTGCGCCTAAATGTATGCCACGTTCACGTATTTATCCACTCTATCCCATCATGGCTACCAACGCGCAGCTACCATTTTCTCCCCTCCACTCGACCCCCCACTTTTCAGCAATACACTTTCCAGTTACAGAGTATCAGGCATCAAACCCCACAGCGCTTGAATGCTAAATTAATTTCGAATGAATACAAATGGTTTTTGTTCGCGAGTTAGCGCTCTCTCCCCGTCCCTCACCACATACTGCCGTGCCGTCGCGCTGTCTGCCAGGTTGCTTCGCTGCGTTGCTGCCACCCATTCGCCGTCAGAGTGCACCATTCACCTGCCTATCCAACATATCGTATCTTTTCCTAGCTAGGCCAGCATTGTTTCGCGCATTCAACTTCACTTTACTGTGATTCGTTCCGATCCGATTCGTACATTTTACAGCCGGGCTTTTAGCTTGTTACGCCATTTATACAAATCGTAATTCTTTGCTGGCGGCCAGACATCAAACCGTATCCGTTCGCTTGCTCAGAAACCGTCGCGCCCTTCTCAGCTTTCGGCCACATCGCTTCGATTATCTGATGCAGCGTTGAAATTTACAACGTGGCTCGTTAATTTAATTCAGTTACGCTTTTGTGCTTCTAATCCGAAGTGTGCTACAAGCAAAACGACAACATCCCCTCCACTCACCGCTGCCCTCTTGCATGCGCTTGCACTGGCCAGCCACGTAAATGTTGCACTGAATGCAGCCAATCGCGCGCATAGTTTAGTAATTGATGTGCACACTGCAGCATGGCAAACACCGCACACCCCCACACACACACTCATACCCGGAGTCCACCACCACCACCTGGTGGCTTAGGTTCGATCTTTACTTCATTCGTTGTGCAAAATTTCAATTTCAAGAATCAACGCCAATGCAACTATCCAGCATGCCAGGCCATACAACAGCATGCAGCGGTCCAATAGAAACAGCATCAGCACGACGAATTTCCTTGCACTCCTGCTGTCCGGCTGTCCTGCTGCCCAGCTGTCCAGCAGCCTGTGCCTGTGTCTGCATGCCGCACGATTCAATCCCAGAACTAGCAAACGCCACTTCACTTTAATGAGTTTCGTTTGCCCTCGTGCGCTCGTGTTTGCCTTCCTTTGCCTCCATTGTGCTTTTGTTGTGCTTATTCTCGTAGCCATTGTCAGCGTCATTCTCGCCATCAACTACGCCGCGCTGCCTGCCTCCCTCGCCAACTCCGTTCAACATTGCTACTCCCGCTCCTTCTCTTGCTCCTGTTATTGTTTCCATTATTATTGTTGTTGTTGCAGTTACTATTGTTGTTACTGCTGCTGCGGCTGATGGTATGTACGTGCTTTCTCATTGAGGTAGCCGATAGCCACCGCAAGTTGTGTGCTCCGGGTGTCGCTTAAACGTTGACCTGCATGTCGAAACACTTACCCCGTTTCTTTTTGTGTCCTTTGTCGCCAGGCAAATCACTGCTGCAGACACACATTCACAGACGCAGCCAACAGCGTCGTCCGTCCCAGAGTCGACAGGCGCCCAGCGTCAGCTACACCATTAAAAGATGCGCTCATAAAACTTTCCAACATTGTAAATATTTATGCACGCTTATGACTTTGTTTGTTCATTTCGGGTATTCGCTGTCATGGATATGCAACGTTTTTCCCATACACCTTGCACATATACATACTACACATACATGTGCATACATATATACTCTCTTTTTTTTTGACTAAGTTTTTTTCTATTGCTGCCACTTCTGCGAGTTGTCTTTCCACTTTTTATTTCGTGCTTTAGCGCAGACAATGCGCATGTTGACTTTTATTAATTTGATAGTGTTCAAGGCAAAAAATAAACAGTGTAAAAACGTGTAGCATACTTTCGGGCGAGTTAAACGCTTAAAGTAATTTCGCTTTTTTCTATGTGATTTTTTGGCAAAATAAACATTTAACTAATTTTTTGCATGAACGCAGCTAAACTCACACCGAAATGAGAAACAAGAAAACCAAAAAACTTATTCCAACAATTTCACAATCCCAGCTATTCCCTGCAAAGTGTTGACTCACTTGCGGTGTACACAGGAAAGTTGGCATGTCAACAGTACTTTGCTGCTTTCTGCTTAAGCATATAAGTGAGTAATGGAAAAATACATACACACACATGTATACATAAATAATTTCACTCATTAAAAAGTAAACAGACGCATGTGTGTCTTATGACTAATAAATGCACGCAAGTAGACAAATTTAAATTCATTATCATAGAGGACAAAGGCTCAGGTCACACTGACAACTCAAACCGCATCTTCACTTGTGCCAGCATGGGGGCCAGCAAAGATGAATTCGGTTAAGTTTAGTTTTGGCTAATTTTACACAACGATCAAGATGAAAGCGCCTACAATGTACTTTCGCTGCTTTTGTGTGCCACAACGCATTAAATCCTAAAATCTTGTAAGGATTAAAAATCACTTAAGCAAGTTGGCTATAATTAAAACTAAAAAAAAAGGCAAATGCACAGCCAAGTGTAGGCACCGTCACATTGTGTCTCTATATATAAATTTCATTTTATTTTACTTTAAACTTTAGCCAGGTGCATGAAGTTGGCTTAACAAGGAAATAAGTTTTTCCTTAAGTAAGAAAAGTTAGTCAAGAGAGAACAACGTAATGCGGACACGCGTAAGTCGATTATAAGGATAATAAAGAATGTTTTACAAACAGATGCGGTCAGCACAGCGTTTGCCTATTAAATTACAATGAAAGAATGAAAGGATAATAGAAACGAAAGCCATACTAACCTTCCCCTCGCGTCAGCGTTATCCAAACTTTAATACATCTGTAGATACTTTGCTCGATAGGCAGGCCCCATGCAGAAATTACGTAACGGATTCGAGTAAATAGTTTTAATTTCTTCCCTGAGCAATGGTCAACCAATGGTCACCAAGAAACTCGTTCGTTATTTGATCAACCGAACTAATGGCTTGTGCTCAACACTTACAACTGCAAATGCTCGTCGGTGTTGCCAATAATGGCTGGCATGTACGATTGCATAACTGATGCCAGGCTGCTGAGTTGCCTGAACAATTGTTGATGTTGCTTAAAATAATATTTGTCGAGTATGTGAAACTCATTTATTTAAATCCGATTTTTCATGAAACTCATCAAGCTAAAATAATCGAATTGAACGCAAATAGCAAATGTATTAAGCCAGGCTAATTAGCAACATAAACATAAACACTGGCAAATACACACACTCAAACGCACGCACACACGAACACGAGGAAGCACAACGTGCTAACAAAATACTTTACATCTATACAGCATATATATATCTGTTTGTATGTATGTCATGTAGTACATATGCGAGTTATTACTGTAACATTGTTTACTTCATTTTGCCAATCAGCATTTGCAACGGGAATTTATGTCTGCATCATTTGTACGAGCAAACGACACGAATACAACAAAAAATAACAAATTCTATTGCAGCATACCTAAGTTTTTGTTGTTGTTGTTATTATTATTATTGTTGGCATTGCGGTTGCTGTTGTAGAACTTTTAACCGCAGGCCTAAAATTCATATTTCAATAAACGACAACATTTTAATTAACTACCCAAGAGAATCGAACAAGCGAGACAGTCCAACTGACAAACGCCCGCCTGCCTTCCTTGCCGCCTGCCATCCCCACTTGCTGCCTGCAAGCATGTGCGTGACTGCGAGTACGTACGCCAGCAAAAAGTATTCTGCTAGGTAGTGTAGAGTAGCGATCAAGTTATGAGATAGTTAAATACTACAGAGAAACTAAATACACGGACATGCCGGCATATATCGAGCTGCAAAGAAGTGGCTATTAGCTGAGGGCATGGGCTTGGGTGTGGGCGCCTGCACATTGGCAGCGACGAGGCCTGCTGGCGTGCACTTTGACTAATATCTAGTTGCAGTTGCATAAAGAGCAACAAACACCGAATAATATCAAAAACGCTTACAAATACTGCATGTAACTGTGAGTAGGTCTATATGCTTGTGAATGTGTGTTTGAGTGTTTATGTGGGTCTCGTACATGCAAAGAATATAAATAATTCGCAAGCAATGCACACTTAGCACTGAGGCGAGCGAGGTGAGTTGCGCCAGCGAAGCATCGGCAAAAGCACACTTGACAAATAAACAAAGCCAAACGCTGTGGAATTGCGTAAGCATCTGTGTCTGTGCGTGAGTCAGTTTGTGTTTGCATGAGTCCATGGCGTAGCGGAGTAGTGGCAGGCAGTGAGGCTAAAACCTTCTAATTTGTGCCTAACGGTAATGAATTCTTGTTTGCATTTAATTGTAAAATGTAATATTCAAACATTGAAAAATTTTCCAATTATACTGAAGCTCTGAGTTGGAGTCGAGAAGGAGGCGGCGAGCATGCGACCAAAGCGTTGAATAGCAAACGATGCTAGCCAAGCGCAAAGCTTACCCCAAAAACAATGCCGCAGCAGCACGCAACAGAAACAACAACAACAACAAGTGCTTACATGAGTACATATTTCAAGTGACCTACGGCTAAAACAATATTATTCGGACTGTCACAGAAAATTTCTCCGCAACCAAATGTCGCTTTTGTAGCTGTCGTTGGTTATGTTATGTTCTGTTACTTGTCGTCTGCATGTGTGTGTGTGTGTGCGTGTGTGCATGTGTGGGTGTGTGTATGTATTATTGCAACGTGTTTTCTGCTACTTCATGTTGTTGTTGTTGTTGCTGTTGGTCTTGTTGTTGTAGCAGCTATTATTATTATTTTGATTCGTGCATAGTTGGTGATGCTGCTGCTATTGTTGTTGTTGTTGTTGTTGTTATTGTTGCAATTGCAATTGCAGAGTCCTTGTAGCTGTAGTGTTTGTTTATGGAATTATTGTATAAATCAAATAATGCACAAAATGCAAATTGCAAATAAATTGAAAAGTTCAAGCAAACGCTTGCAAATGTAAATACCATCAGCGCACAAACACACCACACACATGCACAGAACTCACCGCACATGCACACACATGCGAACAGACTTAGTTATACGCGCACACTCAAGCACACACATCCCCACGATGCGGAATAAATATTTATACGTGTACTACAATCGCACGGGAATACTTCCCGCAGCCTAATGTCTAAAAAAGCAAGAGACGAAAAAGAGCCACCAACTCGACTTCACCGCCAGCTCTGATGCCCTGTACCATAAATGAACTCTCTTTAGTGTCTCGCTTAATTACTGTGGGTCATAATAAAAGCAGGTGGTGGCCGTGGTATAGAGGATAGTGTGTCGGTCTCATGTGGTCGCGGGTTCAATCCCCGTCACAGACAACACAAGAAAATATTCATAGAAAAAACTTTCTGTAACAGCTGTCGCCCTCTCACATTCTGCTGGCAACAGAAATTGTGTGGTTCAGATTCGGCGATAAACGGTCCCAGCTACTTGTGATAAAAATTTACGACACAACACAAATATCTGCCGAGAGTTCCTTCCCCCACGTGCAAAGCAATATGGGAATTATTATTATATTGTAAGCAACTCCCTTAGCTATCTGAGTTCTTAGTTCGTAGAGGACAACAACAACAATAACTTTTCAGCAAACCGTGAAACGGCTATCGATTCCTGACTTCGGAACAAAAAACTCATTTACACATAAGATGATCGATCCTAGTTTTGTAAAATTAACGAGAACTCACTTTTGTGCCAACTACGCGATAAGCACGGTTCACTTCGTTACAAACCAAACTTGAAAATGTTGCAACCTTAGCAACTAGGCATGTAGGGTATAAGGCAGGAAAAAAACTAGCCGGGATCTGCATGCATAACTGAGTAAAACTGAGTAAAATTCATGCGACAAGAAAAGTTCGCAAGCGCCGATGAAACAAGCGTCGGTACAAATGTCTAACAGCAGAGCAGTGTAGGACGGACTCTGCGGAATGGCAATGGGCAGCGGAGTGATGAGGGCGGAGAGGGCAGTGGGGATGGGTCAAGGCGTTGCATTGTGGTGTATTGCATATTTATGATGGTTTCGATGTTTTTATTCAAATTGCATACCAGCTCAACTTTACAGTAAATAATTTCGCTTCGCTTCGGTTTGCTTGGTATAAATTCTTTTTTGTTTTATTTTTGAAATTTGAAAAACAAACAAAAACCAAAAATAATTTCAAAATTGTTGTTAAAGCAAAGCCAAAAGTATTTAAGCTGACATGAAGGCGAACATATTGAATGCGACTCATGTCGACATGTGAGTGCAGCTACAGTGGGCATGCGACTGCATGCACCCGAAATAAAGTTCAGTCAATAGTTGACATTTGCTGTCGAAACTTTTTAATATTTTCGCACTCAATTCAACGAAGTTTTGCACCTCTTTGGCAGTTTTTGGCAGCTTTCGCACCCAAATCAATCGTATGCAGGAATACCTAGATGTGTAATTGTTGTGGATATCGGTTCACGTTGATTAGACTCTAAATTTAGATTTCATTTCTAACTTATATTCGTAGTCAATCTGAATGAATTCACGTAAGCAATATTGAGAAGCAAAGGCTTCAAGAAATCATTCTTGAAACCGAATGAGCCATGCCTTTTCTGCATTTACTTGAATGAGTACAGCAAGAAGAGAGCCAACGGAGTTCAGGCTCGCCAAGAGACTCATAGCTAATTATCAGCAGCACAAGATGCCAATTAAACTAATTCAAGCTAATTAACTAAGAAATTGGCAATATAAGTTGGGTAATGCTTTGATGCCTATGTAGCACTTCGGTTACTTCAACTAACATCCGCTATTCCATCCCTTTGCCAAACAATTAAACAATTTTTATGGCCATTGCATTTGAAAGCCATTTCGATGGGGTCACGAACTGCCAAGCATTGAACTTTGTTGCGAACCCAATTTCGTTGCTCCTGTCAGTTTCTGAGGATGCGGATGCGAATGTTGTTGGAATCGTGGCATAACCTAAGTTACGATTTTTCATTTCAGTTTCCCTTCCTTTTTTGCTAATTGTCAAAAATCACAATGCAAAAAGTTTACCATTTGCATTTGTTGTATGGATTTTCGTGTTAAATTGATCACTGCTGTTGTTGGTGTAGTTGTTGTTGTCATTCAGCTGTCATTAAATGTCAAAATTCTGTTAACTTTCAGCATGAACGAATGACTTTCTGAAATGTTTAAAAGTCATAGTAAAAAGCGGAAATTATTTGGAAATTTATTTGCCAAAAAGTGCAAAAGAAAATCTTTTTTTCTGACTAATACATGCACAACGTCAACAACAACAACAACAAACCCAACACACTCAAAACAGCAGCTGTCACAGCCAATCCACACACACGACATTTGGAGGCAAAGCAAAGCTTAGCGAAATCGAACTGAGCCGCATGTTATTGTAGTTTTTCAAGCCAATTTTTCAATGCACAACAGTAAGGATTTTATCCAGGACTACGTACGTACGTCTCTTCGTACTTTTCTAACTTTCCCATTTAAAATGTTTTTCTTCTTTTTTCCATGAGACGTTGCAATTGAAAATCAAATTGAATAGCAACCGAAAATGTGCCATTTAATCGAATTGCAAACATTTTTCGTAAATTATGTGTGAAAAAAACTGCTCAATGCATAACGAGCAAGTCAGCCAGCGATGTTGGAGACGGCCAAGGCAGTGACAGTGGCAGTCGCAACAGCTGAGGCAGTGACAATGGCCCCGGCAGCGGGAACGAGTAACCGAGTAAGTGAGCGGGTGCACGGGTGAGTGAGTGCAGGCGTGCGAGAGTTATACAAAAGCCATCAAACTTCGAAGGCTGCCTGCCAACGGCGGTGACAATACGATGGCGTTCGGATTGACTGGTGAGCATTGCCGAGTGCGGAAAGCGTAGGATGCCAGCAAGTTAAAGCAACAAATGCATCACGATCAATATATATGTGTGTGTGTGTGTGTGTGTCTGACTATGCAGGCAAATATGCATAGTAATGTCCCTGGCTTGACTTCTCTGGCGAGCAGAAGGAGTCGTCGAGCATTCGCTTACAATGGCAAGACTAGCCGTGTGCAGCCAAATGTGAATGTACATAACATTACCACATGGCCACATAGACATCTGCGCACACCCACATCCCGCACCCATACCCATACCCATACCGAAACCCACACAAGCACTCCCAAGTTGCCGGGCACAGCAAAAAAGTACACAAACTTTTACACCGAAAAATGTCAATGACGCTGATGCTGACAGCGGTTGCAACAACGACTAACAACAACAACAACAACGACCATGACAATAACAACATAAACGAAAATAACAAAACGATGATGGCAACAACAAGTGGCATCCAGCACAGCCAAACTGTGAACAGAGTGCATAACCATCGACAATAACTCGACCAGTGTCCTTTTTATGCCAAAGTTGAAAGGAGCATTTTGCAGTTTCATTTCTCCTAACTGACCAGTCACCACTCAGCAAGCAAATCGGCAGGCCAGGCCAAGGCAAGTTCTCACGATTGCATGGCTTAAATCCAAAACCATGACAGCTATGGCCCATGCCAAGCGACTGTGAAAGCAGAATAATGGAAAAATTGTGCATCCATATTCATCTCTCCCAAAAGCTCGAATGGATGTCCTGCATAAAGGTGTGCTTCCCATGTTGAAGGAACTTGGGCCTTGGCTTCATCATTGAGCATTGAGCATAAGTCCCGACAGTGTTAACGTTTCCACCGTGAAACTTCCCGTGATATGCCCCATGCTTCATGCACGTACACACATTCTCGTGTAAACGCTTGCCTGGATGATGTAGCAGCGCACATTATGCAAACTCAATTTCGTGGGCGAGAATAAAGGACAGCCTGCTTAGGTGACACCGCACACTTCAACTGCAGACTGCTTGCTTTTCTGGCGTGGACTGCCTGGCCATTCGCTGGACGCTGGACGCTCCGTTGGCAGCAGGCAACTCGCTGCGGGCAGCGCGCCGTACGATTTTTGACAATCGAGCTGGAAGCCAATCGAAGAAGTGTGCGCGAAATTGTCGGAGCTAAGCAGTGCCAAAGCCAAAATAGAACCGACTACGCTGAGCGAGGCAGATAAAGATGAAGACGCAGACAGAGACGAAGCTGAGGGTGAGTACTGCAAAAGCAGCACAGTTTAGCACTGCAGGCGAAATGCTATTTATAATAGATTTCTACGACGTCCTTTTTTCTATTCGTTTTGGTTTTTTTTTTTTTTTTGTTCGCTTTTTTTTTTCCTGCGACGCCTCTGCAAACACACACAAAGCAGCAAAGCTGTCGTAAGGATTTAAATATTTCAAATTTTCAATTCGCTGTTGAATATGGATGCGTGTAAAGGATAACCGAGCAACGAGACGACGCTAAAGCTGCGGCGATGTGGAAGAGCATATAGTTTGGCATAAATAGGCCTTGATGGGCGACTTGGGTGAGTTGGTTGTGGTTGGGTTGGATACGAGAATGGGAACGAGTGCAGTGTGGAATAGAATGGAATGATGTGGAGTGACTGAGTTATGGTGGTTAAGTAATTTCTAGCATATCTAACCGTGCAGGAAACCACTTAAGCTAACACAGGCGCAATTGCTGACAAATGAGATAATTTACACGCTAGAATGAAGCTCATAAAGACTCATTTAAAATTCAACGGCGTCTGGGGCATAATTTTTTCACTCGCTCGCACACGTGCTGGCTGTCTCTTTTTTGGAACGTCGCTCGTTTGCGTTTGCTTTTTCTTTGCCATTGCCTCAGTCGGGCTGCTCTTTAGTTCACTTTGCTTTGCTTTGCTTAGCTTTGCTTTCCACGCTATGCCGTTTTATGTTTAATGGCTTTTCGCCATGACATACGTGAACAGCAACAACGCTGACAACAACACAAAGCATGCGAAAAGTGTAGCCAAAAAAAAAATTAAAAAAATGAAAAGAGCAAATAAAGAAGAAAAGCAACGCAGCGCAGCGGAGTGCAAAACGAATTGCTTTAGGCACGACAAAAGATGAAGTTTATTAGCATATTTGGCATAACAGTTAAAAATTTATTAAATGCGAAATAGACGGAGCGGGACGAAACGGAGACACACGATGTGGCACGTGGAGGTGCGACATGCGGTGTGCCTAAGCCGAGCGTCCATACAAATGCTGAAGTTGCGCCAGTTTACCCCAGAGAAATTTCGCTGTCACGCACTAAATTGAACAACGCGCGCGCAACGCAGTCTAAGGAACCTCCATCAGCCCTGGCACCCACACTGACACTGCGTTTGGGATGATGCCGGGATTGGCGCTGGTGTTGGTGTTGGCATTGGGACTAAGACAGCAACAGACTGTGTGGCAGGTCGCTCATTTGTCGCAGCACATTTAGAGAAGTCGCAAAATTTTATAAAATATGACATAAATTTTTTTCGCAAGCGCCAGCTTACACGTCGTTCCGCTCGTGTGAAATTTTGAGGCGCCACACATTACTCTCGAACACATATTAAACAAAAAACCGAAAAAAAGTAGATATACATATATAAAAGAACAAAACAAAAATTAACAAAAAAAAAAATGGAAGACTGAACAAATTTCCATTATTATGTTTTATGTGTGACAGCGAACAGAAAACCAATTCCGCAATGTCAAGTGGCAAGTGGCAGGCAGGCGAGCGTATGAGCACGCAATCAACAACAAAGTTAGTATGGCATATTAAGCCAGCTTGCGCCTAAAAGTATAACACGGAAAGGAAAAAAAAACAAAACAAGAAGACAAACTTCCTCCACCCTAAAGAAAAAAAAACGTGCACAGCTATTTTCAGAAAAGTTTTGCAATAAAAAAAAAATAAAAAAAATATAAAAAGCCACTCACACTCATGCATTGTGAAAATTCATCTCAGCCACAACGGCTGGCCGACACATGAGCAATGGCAGCTAACATTTTATTTAATGTGGGCTTTTAGGCGGTTGAGTCATATGTAAATCTTAATTTTATACAAATGACCTGAGGTCATCTCTGCATTTATATGCCATTGCGTAGCAACAAAAACAACACCCTAAACAACAAACACTACCACTATGCACGCCCCACATACATCGACCCATACCACTGGCACAACACTCCACGGAGTTACACGCATTACCCATATGAACACATGTGAACTTTTATTCATACAATTCGTTGTCATTGAGTCAGTCAACGAATCAGTCAGGGAGTCCAGTCATTCATGCGTTCATTCGTTCATTCATTGGAGACGTTTTTATCGCTGCCCAAAGCGAGAATAAAAAATCTCAAAAAGCGTAAAGCAAAGAAAGCAAATGCTGCGCCTAAAAGCACACACCAGAAAATAACTTAAAGCAAACGCTTTATGCACCATACACTACACACCATATACCACATACCTTACAGCATACTGAAGCAGGCAAACAAAGGCAAACAAAACCGAAAACCTAATACAACAAAGCACACATAACAACAACCATAGAAGCAACAACAACACCATGAAGACGAAAAACTCATTCGAACAACAACAACATCAAGTGGGCACACACATTAATGCGAAAAGGAAGCAATCTAACATAAAGAAAGCAAACGATGTCTGTTTGTCCAACTGCGGTGAAGGACTGCGGACGGCGAACTGCGGACTGCGAACGCTGGTCCTTCCATTCTGCTTATGTGTGTGTGTGGGTTTGTCTGGCCTGCCTGCGGTAAAGGTTTATGCCTGCGTCCAAGTGCGAGAATTTCCTGTTTTCGGGCCACGCGTTGTTAAAAAGCCAGCCCATACTGGTCATAGTGGCTGCAGCCCCGAGCAATGACATAGCATTTCTGATATCTGATGCTGTGCCGATTTCGCACTGAAAATACGCAAACAAAATGAAAGAAAAAATAATACGATTGAGCAGAATAAAAATACAAAAAAAAAAAAATATACCAAAAATATAAGAAAACAACAAAATGTAATCAAACAATAATGTTGGCCATTGCGTCGATTTGCGGAGCAACGAGCAGCGAGAAAATGTCGAAGGGTGTACGAGAGTGGGTCAGTGGGTGAGTGGATGAGTGAGTGAATGGCAGGAAGCCGTGCAGTCGAACAGACAATAGAGCTTCTCAATGCGCGAAGGCTGTTCGATAAGTCAATAATAAAAAACCCACGTGGTTGTGTACTTTTGAACTGATGATGATTTGCTTTTTTAACGCTCTGTCCTTTTACCAGGAAGCATATCGTGTAATCGCGCAATAGCAACTTTATGCCTTTTATTTACTAACGGCGTCTCTATAGTCCACCAAAAGATCGCGGCAGCTGTACACAATTTTATATTTTTCTTTATGCGTGAACTCATATTGTAACATTGATCCTGATTTAGCACAGACACAAAAAAAAACTAATGGTTGGATCTAATTATCGCTACGAAAATCATTCCACAGCAACAACAACGTACAACTTTAACATATCTTCAGGATCCCAACTATCCAAGGTATGACTTTACTTCACAGACACTTAACTGAGAAAAAAGGACACATACGTTTTAGAAAATGATTTTCATAGGATAATTGATAATTGAAAAATGTTTTTCTGTCAAACTTAAAGAGTGACTCTCGCATAGGTTTTTAACCATTATTTCTTTTTATATTTTGATTATTTTTAAGAACATTGACTGAAGCGAAACAAAACGACAGGACAGCAGGCGACTGGTCCTCGGCTGCCATAACAACAAAATCTGATTACTGCAGAGCTCAGAGCTCCAAGCAATAAATAAAAGTGGCCTTAAACATTACCTGACAACATATTGCCGACTGTCCGTAATATCTGTCAATCTGAATTTTTAGTAGGGGCAATAAAGATTATTGCCAAAGTAGATTTCCATTTGACGTTTGCGGAAATTTGTTTTTCTTTTAATTTGGCTTTTCCTAAAAATATCCACAAATTCTTCCTGTGACTGGTTAAAGCAAGGACCACGGCTACATTTCAAGGTTACCAGGTTACTTATACATTACATGAAAGGACCCTTGACTTATCAGACTGCCCTCGTCCACATTCACTAAAAAGCAACTAAAACTTTCGCCGTGTAAGTTTGACGTATAGAGCGTAGTCTATGCGCACAAGTTAACCTGACCAAATAACTGCCGCCAAGCAGCGGCAGAACAACTAACCAAGCAAAGTCAGTCAGTTCAGTTTATCACGCATATGAAGAGAAACTCGCAAGGAAACGTGCCGAGCTGAGAAAATTCAAGTCGAGTAAAGTCAAGTCAGACCGAGTCGAGTCAAGCCAAGCAGAGCGCGGCCGTAGCTCGCAATTTGCGTGCGATACTCCTATCTGACTTTCACAAGTTTCTCTGCTCCTACTCCTCCTGCTCCGGCTGCTGCTGATGCTGCTTAGGTTAACGCACAGACCGTCTGCTGCTTGTTTAGCTTGTTCCTTAGTTTGTTTATTGTTGTTGTTCGTTTGTTTGTTTGTTTGTTTGTTCAATTTGAAAAGCGCTAAATAAAAAATAAAGGATGCAAAGGATAAACTCATCTCCGTCTGTGTTTTTGTGCAAAAGCGTAACCAATGCAGCGTAGACCGAATCACGCCCAGCATCCACCCAGTACCATGCCCAAGGTAAGCCATAACGAAACTTTTCTCTTGTCTCCGCCTTAATTTGAAATGATTGCGGTCGCTTTAGCTTTTATTATAGATTCATGCTGCTTTACGGCATTATTAGAATGTCCCGGACGATGCGGATGTCGTTAGGCAACTCTGCCGCCATGCCAGGCATAGGTTAAGCGCTTTCATTCGCTGGCATAAGAATTTGCTTTTCTATAGACTCACTGAGAACGCAGACGAGCACGACGATGACGACGCAGACGACGACGACAGTCACAGTCATAGCCGCAGTGACAGCAGAAACAATAACGGCAATGAGGAGGAGGGGGACAATGTCGTGTCCTTATCAATGCCTGTGAATCCATTTTCCATTTGTAGCTAAACTATTTGTTTAAATTTAATTTTTTTACTTGATTGAGAGACGACGCATAAAGACGACTTGAGCGCAAAAGCTGCCGGAATAATGAAAGCACATCAAGGCATGCAGTGAGCCGAGTTCAGCTGGCTGGCACTCGAGCTGCTGCTGGATGCTGCTACAGGATGCTAGATGGTATGTGATGAGGAGGGAGAGGGTGACGACTCTGAAGGCCAATCTGCTTGTTCACTTTTTTTCTCTTGGATTTCTTGCGCTTCGTTTGAATAAATTTAAAGTTTTTAGTTTGAAGTGGATTGATTCTAATTTTGCTTTTTATCTTCGCTTTTATGTCATTTCAGATTGTGCTCCGTCGCAGTCGCACTCGGACTCGCTCTCGCCTTGACTGGTATTTGTCTTACTTCTTTTCTTCCTTTGCTTTCTTTTTTTTTTTTTTTCTTTTTCTTTATTATTTATTTATTCTTTATTTCTTCTGCTTGCTTTTTTACAGTGTTATTTCTTGTTTCTTTTCTCAAGCAGTCGTTTGAAACATTTTCATTTCCAGGCACATTAAAATGTCGTCTTGTTTCTGATCTTGTTAAGTGCGCTTCAACGTCTCATTCGGCAGCTGAGTTTGAGTTCAGCCACCCAGCGCTGAATAGCGAATGTCAATACAACTTGGGTTTCCGACCCACCCACTGTTCATAATATTCAACGTGTACAGCATTCTATTAAATTTTTTTCTTTTTTTGGATTTCTCCTTTTTTTTTTTACTTGTTTACAAAATTTCTTTCACTTTGCATGGTTTCCACTGGCTTGACTTCACAGTCGCATGCAGTTGCGTGAGCATAAAGTATTTGCCCTCCATTCAAATGAAATGTCAACGCACTAGTCCGACTCTCGCACCTCACAAGTCACTGCAATGCAACAACTTCTTCGCAAACTGCTCTGCCGACTGACAGACTTGATCTTTGGAACTGTACACATTTTTAAAAGCAGCCGACTTCGCAGGTCTTGCCACGCTACGCACACACAAGCGAGTAAATGCGAGTCAGCACTCGCAGGGACACAAAGTGAAGGTGGCATGTGCGCCAGTAGAAGGCTTATCGAATTAAATGCCTTTTGATGTTCTGACATTGCGTCGCTTTGCTTCAAACATGCTGCTTACCCAGGTGAAACCCGCGTACGTGACCGCCGGCAAAGGGGTTACCTACATAGGCAGAAACTACGCGTTAATGCGCACATTAAAAGCCTGTCATGTTGACTTTATTATTTCTGAAGCCTCCTTAATGCGCTGCTAACCCCAAATAACAAGCAAACAAACCGCCAAGTAAACATTCAAAGCCAGTCCTCCCTTCTCCCACGATTCACACCTGGATGTAGTTTACGCAACGCGTTTCAGCAAGAAGCAGCAAATTCAAACAGCTGCGAAACTCACAACTGTCTCTACCTATTTAACATTTGCGGGCCCCTTTGCTTCGTATTCTGCTGTTGAAAATGAAACCTGAAGCGGAGAAGTTCAGGTAAACTCCCTCTAAGTCCAAGTGGCCGACGTGCTACTCCCGCTAAAGTAGCTTCCTGTATGCTGTAACTTCTTCTTTTACATGCCTACGCTGCGATCCTCGCCTAATCTTTGTACCAGAATATGGCAAAAGGTTGCAAATGCTATCATCAATTTACTTAGTTAACTTTTTCAGACATCTGAGTATGGAACGAAAGCTTAGCATCATACGCACTCGATATGAATATGACGCACGCTGGCGAAATGCGCTGCAGCGCTTAAGACTCAACAGCACGGGCAAGGCATTTTGGACATCTTAACAATATTAAATTGAACGCAAACCTTTACAATGATGGGCAGAAGACTGCTGATGCGCTGTGGATGTGCGAATATTGCATAAAATCATGCAGCGTGCTACAAGGGGAGTTGTCAGCTACGACATCTTGAAGCTTTAAGTTATGCAAACAATTTTTGTTTACAACATATGTATATTAATTCAGAAGGCTGCTTATCGCTGGCAACAATTTCCCATGCATTGACGAGGGTTAACGCAAAAAATTTGCATTTGAAAAAGTTTTACTGCGGCCTGCGGCCCAAAAGCATTTCACATATTTTAATACATATGCTTCAGATTGTCGAATTTGTGGCAATAACTACAAACAGACGAAATGAGACGAGAAAACTGGAGAGAAGAGGAGATTAGAGGAGACGAAAGGAGCCGAGCCCAGCAGAGCCGAACCGACTCGAAGCATTAAGGAACCCAACAAAACAAAGCCAAGCAGTATGAAATGATGGAATGGAATGATGGCAGAAAGGTGGGCTGCCAGTCCGGTTGGCGGTCAGAGGGGGCAATCAGGCTAGTGTTATTAAATGCTAAGCATAAGCAACGGCTGTTATGCAACATACATTGTAGGTGAATTTAGGAAGGAATGACTGTAATGTGTACATACACACAATGTATCTAGCAGCTGAGTACACTGAATGAGTACTTTGCGTACTTTGTCTCTGCCAACCAGAGCCGACTGCCCTGGCAACACGCACTTCGACGTGGCCTAGGCTTGCTATCGACACCGTCACCGGCGGCATGGGCGGAGGCGAGGTCGGGACGGATGTGTGCGTGCTGCTACGCAAGTGGCTCTTCATTTAGCAAACATTTGGGCAACCTTGGCTGCTGTCGGTATGATATTTATCGTTATGGGCTTACGTTGGTCAATGCAAGGTAATAAAAATGTCCATTTCTTGTGCCGGCCCATGTTTTCTCAGCTAGATGCCCTCGCCGCAATGCGTCTCGCACCAGGCACTGCCCCCAAGCCGAGCACCAATAAACAAAGCAAAAATGGAAAAATTACGACCTCAACTACTTTGCAGTCTAGGCTCATTGCGGTCTGTAACTCATTTGGACAGCGTTAACCAAATGACGAAATGACAAAACACATACCTCAAGTGGCTTCTCGGCATTAACAACATTTTGGAGCCATTCGGCAGCCTGCAGGTGGACTACACTCTCCACACACCATAGTGCGACGATGACGACGAGTGATATGTTAGAATTTTCCTTCTCCGTCTCTTCCTCTCTCTCTCTCAATCTTTTATCTGCATCTGTGTTTTATGTACTGCTGTGTGTTATGTGTCGTATGTTTATTTTTTATTTTGTTTCTTTGTTTGCCTGTTTACTTTATTTTTTGTACAAATCTATTATTTAATTACAACATAATATTTTATGTAATTAATATTTTTTGCTCGCTGCATGTATGCGCCTGTGTCTGGCTGTGCACGGCTTTAATGTACACCACTATATTAACCCATTAATCACCACATATTAATTAATTTACACAAATGTACATTTGCGTCGGCCGCGTTTCGCATGTAAAATACTCTCCCATAATATTTATTAATCGACAAACTAGTTAAGACAAAAATGTATTGGTTAAATTGTGATTTATGCCATACGCACATCCGGCTTCCGCTGTTCATGTTCTACGACGACAACAACAACAACAACAATATCGACTACCGTGAGCTGTTATTAAAACAACGCCACGCATGAAAACGACAGTCAGCAGTGCGTGTGAGCGAAACAGCAAGTTCAATAGCGCAGCGGTGAGAGAGACAAACACATGGCCACATTATTTATGGTCCAAGCTAATGTTTATGACAGTTACAACAACTCGACGCATGGCAAAGGATAAAAAATCACACACACACCCACACACACACACACATACAAATAGCACACACACCCACACACATACACAATAAATACAAAATCCAATAAATTTCGAATGCTTTGTTTAAATGCGAACATAAAATGTAAAGTCGCTTAAAAACATTTAAATAATTCGCAAGCATATAACTACAACTAACGATGCGCAAACAAATTGCACGTATTTAGGCGAAATTTCGATATTGGATGGCGTCTTTATTCAATCGAAAATAAGCGCAAATACACACAGACTTTGGAAACATTATTTGTGTTTTTTTTTTCAAAGGTGTGCACTCCTGGACTCTTCACAGCCGATACCCGTTAAGCATCCGTCTATTTGTATATTGACTTTGCGTTAGTTTAAATTATCAAACTAATTTTTTAAATGCAACAAAGCAATTGTTATTTCGATGCAATGGCCAACAGCAGGCAAAGCAAAGCCCGAGTGTGAAGCATTTCAATTAAAATATGCTAAATTAGTTGTCATGCACAGATGCAAACTCGGTCGAGTCAATCAAAAGCTGCCAAACTAATTTATACACTTAAAACGAGCAAACAAATCAAAACGAATCCGCATGCAAATCCGCAACGAGATCCGAAACGATTTCAACAAAAACCAAGACACTCAAACCGAAACACAACCAAAAAGACAAACTCAAACAAAACGATAACGGATAAAGCAAGAATTATTTTATCAAGCGAATTGAATAGACACGCCAAATCTAAAACTAAAACCCAAAAAAAATATATGCTCAAAAACGAAAGCAGAATACAACGCTATGAAGCAAAAGCAAAACAAGAACATGCAAAGAAAACATAAAAAACGATACTAATGGCAAAACATGAGATTGTATAGTAGAAGAACACCAACAATTGTAAGTCGCATGGAAACAATGCCAAGCGGAACTGCCACTCGTGCACGTAGACTAACTGAAGTATGGGCAGTCGATGTGGTTGGAGCGGTCGGAGACGTCGGAGAGGTCGGGGCAGTAGCAACGGCAGCAAGCGAACAAAGCACGAAATAACACAACTCTTGCACTTGAAGAGCTTAACAGCAAAGCAATCCCAGCTGCAGCAGCAATCTGCAACGGAAACCGGAGTCGAAGCCGAAGCCGATACCAGTGCCGATGCCGATGCCCAGTTGATGTTAATGCCAATACCGTTGCCTTCGCCGTTGCCTTTGCCGTTGCCATTGCACAGTCGGAGATCATAGCCAAGTGCGAACCATAGCCAAGGTCTGAGTTTGAAAGCAATGCTGTACAAATGGCAAGCCACCGAGAGTCGAGCTGAGCTGAGCTGTTCAATTGAGACCACAAAGAGACCGACACCACAAAGCCCGCATTGTGTTGACCAATTGATATCCAACACCAACACCAACTGCCCAGTCCAGACCAGGCCATGCCAACGGCAGTGGCAACATTTCGTTGCGTTTGCAACTGCCAGCGGAAGCGGATGCCGACGACAGCGTGTGAGACAGCCATATACAACGTACCGAAATACGTTGCAAGCAAGATAATGAGAGAGACAACGAGAATGGGAAAGGGAAAGGGAGAGAGTTGGGAAAACTGAAGAAAATGCAACTGGTACACTTTGACTTCCGCCTTGAGTGGCATAAGCAAAACAAAAACACAGTAACGCAAACACAAACAAAAACAACAAGATCCGATACACCGTACCGTACCGTAACGAAGCGTACCGTACCGTGCCCGTGACGTATTCAGCATCGTGCCTCTGCAGCACTGTATCGAATCAAAACAAAGCAGAGCACAACGAAGCTGACCAGGACACACATAAGAAAACAAAGGCAAAGCGTTGAAAAACGGATTTTAATGAAAGTGTCCGGCTGCAAGCATGAACTGATTTAATGCAACTTGGCAATTTGTTAGCATTTATTCAAAAATCATTTGCACGTAACCAACTGCCAACCCTGCAACAACAACAACAACAACAAGAACGACAAAGGACCTATTCCAAATGTACACAGCATTCAAGCGAATAAAAAGATAAAAACACAAGACACGAAAAATAAAAGTGAGCACATACAAGCTTTAACTTGGTTTTACTCCAATTGGATGTGGTGTTTGTTGTTGGCAGTGCTAATATTGTTGCTGTTTTTGTTGTTGTTATTGTGACTGTTTGCGGTTTTCGTGCTTATTTACTGTCTGTGCATGCCCGAACAGATAGCACCTGATTTTTTATGTGGCACACGTAAATCCAATCAAATATACTCGCACTCTCATACAGATCCACACACAGCCCCTGTCACACACACACGCACACACAAGCAACCCGATGCAACGCGGTATCCCATACCATGGCATTGGATCGAATCGCATCGCATCGCGTATGCACTTTCACCGCAACAGTCGCTTCCTCAGTTGGCTTTGGCTGCGTTTTAAAATGACCTAATCGTAAATTGGCGGCACGAAAATTTAATGCTTCAGGGGATTTCCATGGCAAATCCAATGACCAAACGCATCTGTATGTGGATTCTAATTAGATTGTCATGGCTTAGCAAAGCATCGCACACACATACTCGAACATGCACACACACAATACGCACAGCACAGCACACAGAGCACACGAAATCGAAAGTGCAAGTTTAAATACATGAAAATTTAATATGACACTTAGGCTCTGCCAATTGGCAGCCCACTATCTAACGCCCAATGCACTCGCGCTTTGTGTCATTCGGCCCTTAGCATAGTAATCTCATGCGTAATAAATGCCCAAAGTAATCCTCTCCTCTGCTCTCCTGTTCTTTGCCTTCCTCTCCCATTCTCTTTTCGTCTCTTCACTCTTTGATTGGCAGCTTAAGTGAAATTACGAATAACCTCAAAAATCAAATCGAGAGATTGGTCCACAGTGTCTGCTGCAGCGTTTTATGACTTAAGTGCGGCCACCAAAGTGGATCCGACAGCATCGCGAGGAAATACGTGACGTAAAAGCGAATGTAACGGATGCAAAATGAGGCCGGAACCACCCACGCAAATTGAGGTCAACTAAGCAGAATTGTAAGTTATATAAATTTGCCGAATGATAAAAAAAGAAAAAAAAAGACTATGAGTAGTAAAATCTAGATGTGATTAATGATGAAATATCTTTACGTTATCAATGCTCATTTCACATTTCCTCTCTATGTTTAATAAAACAAACCAAACAACCTCATATGCCATAGGTTGGATAATCTACAGTCACGCCAGTTGGAATGTAATTCATTGAAGCTGCGAATATTTAACAGTAACAATTGTGTACATTAGCACAATTAAAAAATGTTTCACGTTCACGAAACTAAACAAATCGCTACAAAATTGCTAATATACTTATAGTTTAGCCACGTGGATGCTACGTTTAAATAATTACGCCATCATTAATCAATCAAATTCTAATTACCGCCTTAAAATCAAAACAAAACAGAATACAAACTACTAACCAAGCAACAACACAGGCAATTCTCCACTCTACGCAAATGCCACAGAATTTTTCACATTTTTTTCCAGCAACACCAACCACAACCAACAACAAAAGCAAACAAAGCCATGCGCCGCTCGAAGTCGAGTCGAGTGGAGTCGTGGGGGCTTAGACACGGCAAGTAAACACGAAGCGTGCAAATATGCATTGGAGGTTGACGATTTGAGTCTAAAGCATTTCATGTTTGATTTACCTTCGAAACGTTGACTTGATTGAGATACGAAAACGACTGCGAAAAGCTTTTCGCCAATCGCACAAATCAACACTCTGTCCCACTCTCCCATACTCTCTCTCTCTCTCTGCCTCTCAAGCGAAAAGCGCAAAAGTAAATCTGAATATTTCAGCTTTGTTTTGCTAAGATTTTTCGTAACGGATCGCGCGACCGTGACAACGAAATTAATGAACCTGTGACTGTGTGTGTGCACGTTTATAAGCGATTTTTATTTCTATTTTATTTTTATTACTCGCAAAAATTCGCAAGTCATGTGGAATCCCAGCGCGCGCAACAACAGAACCTGACGTCGTACCTATAATAAAAGGCAGCAACGAAAACCCCACACGCATAAATATAAAAAGCTCCACGAGCTTATTTGAGGCTTAACCTGTTTGATTACTTTTGACGTTGCGCCCACGGAAATAATTTTATTAATTAATTTATTTATTTGGCTTTCATTTTAAACAAGCTTTTTTGCTTTTTTTTATTTTTTTATTTTTAAACACGTAAGCTAAAAAAAAAGCTTATCTATCTTATCTTAACTTAATTTTCAAAATAGCCCAAGTGCAAATAGTGCGGAAGTAATGTGCGTAGCTCCTCAATATATTCCGGATTCTGATAAATGCTAATACGGAAATCAGCAGACTCAATAACATCACTGGGATCGATATCGCCTTTCAAAAACACATACCAGAATGGCAGAAAAGTATAGAGCAGGAAAAATTCTGAAAACGAAGAAATTAATAAGTTGTATTGAAAACAGTACGCCGCAAAGACTGAGAATAGAAGTAATTTGCCAAAGAAATCTAGAATTCGTTGATATTCACATGAATAAATTCTCTTACCAAACTTCTTATGTCGCATTAGCTGTGCACGAAAATCTACCAATTTCAGCCGCGATCCTTCATAGTTAAGTTTATCGAGCGTCTCTTGTACGGCATTAAAATAGTAATAGATCAACTCATCCTTATGCTTTGATCGCATTTCAGCATTCATCAGCATAAACGATGAGTAGATGAAGTCATTGACCATGGGACCCATGTAGCAGAATTGATAATCCAGCAGCATGACATCCTCCAACTCCCCGCTTGCGGAGTTGTGTCTGAACATCATATTCTTCACATGAAAATCACCGTGGCAAAGCACATAAGGTACATTAGGCTGGCGATCGCTGCGGTACTCAGTGAAGGACTCCTGTACATCCTGCAGAAAGTTGTCGCCCAGAGACTCGAAATATGGTTTGTACTTGACTAACTCCGGTGAACTATCCAGGAAGTTGATGAATTGTCCAAGACCTTTTGTTATGAATTCCTGCTCCGAAAGGTTCGGCAAGGTCATAAAACTGTTACGGTACTGGTCAAAGTATGTGGGATCCTGTAAAAGAGTTTCAGATTTAATACACGGATAACTCCCAATAAAAAAGGGTTTGACTAACCTCTTCAGCCATTTTAATGCTCACCGCATGCCATTTGGCGATCTTCGCGTAGGCAGCTTTCACTTCCTCAATGTTCACTAAACGCTCACGAAGAACTTGATAGCCTAATGGCACAATATCCTCGAAGATGATCACCTTCCTGGGACTGAGAGAGTGATAGACACATGGTGCTTTGAGCACTGTTTCCAAGCCAACATCCCGCAAGATGCGTTCAAACTTTGGCAGTACTTCCGTATACATACCGATCTCAGTTTCGAATATGTATGAACTATTCAGCATTTCCTTTTTATGTCCTTCTAACTCTGGCATCGTCTTGATGATAAGCGATTGCGTTTGTTCAGCTCCTTCCTGCACAAAATCTACAGAAGCGCGAAACATGACGCTCGCATAGTGATCGCCTTTGCAGGTGGCTGGCAACATTTTCACATTTCTAACCTGAAGCTGCGAGTCCTTTTTGTATTGCTGCAGGACTTTGGTAAAGAAGGCAGCATCCAACCACTGAGGAGCCTCGAGTTCATCTTTATTAAATTCCTTTGCATTCGGTGCCATTTTTCGCTTAGTCTGTAAACTTCTCTTAATGGCAGTTGTGTAATGATTAGCATGACGAGTAGATTCGCTTTTTTATTTAAAGCTTCACGCCATGCCTGCAAGCTGCTTTGCCCCACAATGAAACAGCTATTTAAAATCTACGACTTTCGGAAAATAAATATTTGCTCAAATGGTGTAATGAGCTTGCACAATTTTGATGAAAGCTTGACGATAACGTAGTAACACTATTTACTCGAGAGCTACTGATTGCATAGCGCGCTTTTGATAAAAGTATTTTAAATACGACGTAAGCATTGGAAAGTCACCAATAGATAACACAATATAAAGGATGATAAAGACGAAACCTGTTAGTGACTAAGGGTTTATTAAGAAAAGTTAACTCTTCAGCTAATTTAAAGTCATTAAAATTATCTTTGCTGACAAATGAGGATCAAAGCCCTCTGATAACTTTTTAGTAAAATTAGACTTGGTATATGAAATCCGATCGCTTTGTTTATAGCAAAACTCGAAAGTTTTGCAAAGGTCCAAAGCCAACCGTCGCATTCAGTTTAGAATACGTTTGGGGTTGACGATTCGACTCTAAAGTGTTTCGTGTTTGATTTATCTTCGAGATGTTGATTTACTTACGAAATCGACTGCGAAAAGCTTTTGGCTTATCGCACACATCAACTCAAAATAAAAGTGCAAAACCAAAACGAAATGTTTGTCATTTGTTTTGCTAACCTTATTCTCGTCAGATCGCTTATCGTGAAATGGTGGGGTGGCATTGATTTTGATTCTTTTATTAATTTGAGAATTTTAGCAAGTCATATGCGCTATCATCTAAGCCATTATTTGTTAATTGCTTTCAGAAAATTTAAATAGCAAGGTGCTCAAAAATTGTGAAAGATGAAGCTGCTCGACTGCTCGACGCATGTTTCGTCATGCTGACTCTGTGACTGTGATAATATTTTTAACAATGAGTTCGCAAAAACTTCGTAAAATAGTTCAAAAATAAAATAGCATATGTTAATGCTTAGAATGCACTAAATTCAACTTTTGGTTTGGTTGATAAGGCAATAAACTAAACAATCCGGTAATGGTTGATTATTTATAATTATAAAAAATTAAAGCTTATTCGGATGCTATATTCCGAAACAAAACTTATAAGGCCTACCAAAACAGTGAGCCAATAAATATTTACAGAAGTCATAATCGCAATTTTTTTTCATACACAAATTAAAATGTAACCATCTTTAAAGTAATTCTAATAGTAGCCCATTTCCAAATACTTTGGCAGTGCGACTTGCAGTTCATCAATGTAATCCTGTCGTTGATAAAGAGTCCAGCGTATCTCATTGCTGGCGAAAATCTCGCTGGCATCCAGTTTGCCATCCTTGAAGCCCAGCATCATAGGCAGAAATGTGTGCAGCAAAAAAAATTCTGGAATAGCACAAACCATGAATGAACACGGAATATTTTTAAGTCGCTTTGCCTTCTACTTACCAAAGTCCTTGTGCCTCACAAAGGAGCTCTTGAAATCCGCATACTGCGGCAAGGCACCTTTGTAGCCAATGTTCGTCAAAGTCGACAAAAACTCGCTGAAGTAAAACTCCAGACACTCGTCACGGTGATGCTGTCTCACTTCGAAGTCCATGATCATATAGAACGAGTAAATCAAATCCAATGCCTGTGAGCCGATGTAGCAGGTCTGGAAGTCGACCAGCAGGCAATCGTCGACGCCTCCATTGTCGTCACGCATTTTGTACATTAAATTCTTGCAATGGAAGTCGCCGTGATTGAGCACATAGACGGTGTCGGGCTGCGGGGCACGGTAAAATTCCTCAAAGCTTTTCAATATCTTCGGCAGGTAATTACCGCGCATGGGCTCAAAGTAGGCCTTGTACTGGCGCAACGCAGGCACTTGCTCGAGCAATTGCAGGAACATATTCAGGCCATTTGTCATCGACTCTTGCTCCATGAGATTGGGCATAGTCATGAAGTGATAACGATAGGCATTAAGGAACGTCGGTTGCTGCAATTGCGTATAATGTGGGTGTGTCAGTGTGGTTGTGTGTGTGAGTGTGTGTGTGTGTGTGTGAGAAAAAGAGGGAGTGTAGGTGAGTGGTATTGTCAATTAGATGGTAAATGGATATAATTAATACGCATACGCGTACAGGAGCCCATACCTCGCTTATAATTTTGTAGCTCAGCGCATGCCAACGCGCCAATTTGGTGTAGGCGGCTTTCACCTCAGCCAATGAGGCATAGCGGCCGCGCACAACTTGGTACCCCAAAGCACAGAGGTCCTCGAATATAATTACCTGCCGCGGTGTTTCCGTGTGGAACACGCAACTGCACACAAAGCCAGCGACGAAGCCAAAAACAACGCAAAGAAAAATAAAAACAAAAGACAATAAGCACAATTTTGCTTTTATATGCATACAAGGGCACTTACGCTGCTCCAAAGCGAGTCTCTTGACCCGCGGCGCGCAATATTTGCGTGAATTTCGGCAAAACCTCCTGGTACATGCCCACCTCCGTTTCGAAGAGATGCGATTCGCCAAGTACTTGGCTTTTATCGCTCGTCGCGTCCGGCATCACCTTGATGATGAGCGACTTGTGCCTCCGTTCACCGTCAGCGGTATAGTTGACAGCTGCGCGGAACATGACGCTCGCATAGTGATCGCCCTTCACCGTGCCCGGCGTGAACTGCACATCGCTGATGCTGAGCGCTTCCGATTTCTCGTACTGCCTAAGCACATTCTCCAAATACTTGGCATTTAGCCAATCGGGCGCCTCCAGTTCGTCCGCATGGTACTGTGGCTCATTATTATCAGCTGGCATCGTTTATCTTATCAATTCACTTTGACGCGTGCTCACTTCTCTTATAGCGTTACCTCAAACCTCTGACGACACTGAGCGACTGCGTTGCGCTTATTTATATTGATTTGTTTTTCTTTACGTTTGCTAAACAATAATTATCACATGGTGAAATATGCCAAGCATTGCTCTGATTGTGCTTTAAAAAAGCTTAATGAGCTTCCAAAAAATTTCATAATATCATGAATTTAATTGAAGTACCAAAAAGTCGGCAGCAACAATTTAACCGCATCGCCAAATTTTGATAAGCAGCGAAGCTTTAACGTTAAAAACTTGAGACTGCACATCTAATTTTATAATATTGTTGTTTGTTGTTGCTTTATGTGATCACAGGAATATGTAAAGGCAACAGCGTTGCAATATCGATAGCCAACCCAGCCTAATTGATCAAATATCAAAGAGCCTCATTTGTAATGCGATGCAGCGAATTATGCGAAGGTCAAACATTCGTTCATGTCGTTAACTTTTCATTTTACAAATCAGTTGCAAAAACGTTTAATAGCGAAACCTAAGCGTTGCATGCATTAACTCATGATTGTTGTTGTTGTTTTTATGCAGCGTGCTGCTATTTCGTAACGACTGCAGCGGCACCTAAAAGTATGCAACGGCCGCAGAGGTCGCACATATGCAAAACGGTCAGTTTAACGGCAACAGCAGCAACAACAACAACAACGACAACGTCACTTAACGTTGACATTCTGCCATACAAATTGGAAAGAGTCACGCAAAGCGCATACACTACGTGATCATCGTGTCCCAAAAATACACGCACACACTCACACACACACACACACATACAACCTCACTGAGGCACATGCACACGTTCACACTCACTTAAGGACATGACCATGCTGCCTGAAGGACGCGCACATGAAACAGACAAACTGCTAACTACAACGATTTGTTAATGTTTTGTTGGACGAGCTGCGTGGGCAGAGCCTTACTCCGGCACGGCGCCGACCACTTCGACTACTCTGAGTACTCACATTCACATTCACTCCCGCTTCGTCGCTCAAATATAAAAGCAAAACGCTCCAAACGGAAAATGGTGAGTGGTGAGTGTTCTGTGTTGAGTGTTGAATAGTGAATGGCAAATGGCGAAGAGGGAAGAAAATCACTTTTTCAGGATTAAATCGTGCTAAATTGGCCTTGACAGCGCCCGCATTGCAATACAATGCGAGGCAAGACAAACCAAGCCAGGGCCAGGCCAGGCACAGTGAGGCAGGATGCGGCACAGAGTGTACATGATACAAGAAGCTACCAACAAAAAAAAAAACGAAAAACTATACATACGAATTTATATTGCAATGTGAACAGGAGCCAGGCAGCAGGAGCCAGGCAGCAGGAGCAGCCGAAAAGCCGAACTAGAAATTGTGCACAAATGCAATGCAATGGAAGCAAGGCAAGGCAAGCAATGAGATAAGCTTAATTTCTTTGGCGAATGCCGAGCGATAGCGTAGGCGGCAGTGCGGGCATGCTGTGGCCATTTGAAAAACAGACAAATGCATGGCAGGCAACGCAAGGACACGCGCCCAAAAGTATGCATGTACATGCGCATGTTGGCGAGCAAATTAATTTCGCGCTGCTTCTACGCGATGTTGAGTTTTTGCTTTTGCTTTTGCTTTCTTGTTGCTGTTTCTCTGCTGTTCATTCTTGCACGGCACAGCACTCACAGCCACTAAGCAAAGCATTAAGCTAAGCAACAGCATTTGCCAGGGCTAAGTGCGAAAAAATGCAAATTCGTGAGCTAGCGAAAAATTTCGGAGCTACGCTTTTAATTTGCTTATCTTGAATGCATTTTTATTGCGCAACGTAATGCAATCATTTGTCGCACTCAGCACAGCCGACGACGACGCCAACGTTGCTAACAACGCTAGCAGCGCCAACGATGCCAACAATGCCAACGACTCCAACCAACGCCGACGTCAAGGACGACAAGGACGAGGGGCGCATTAAGCCGCGCTCATTTACATGCAACGCTTATTGCTTTTATTTTGTTTTTTTTTTTTGTTCTTTGTTTTTTTTTTTCTTTTTTTTGCTTCATTTTGCTGCCTTTGCCGTTTTAGAACGACGCACGTTGATTTTTTTATGATTAAAAATGACAAAGAAGCGAAATGAGAAATGCGCAAGGAAGGAGACTTAAGACGCCAATAAGCAAAACAAATTGCAATCGTAAAAAGAAATAAAGTAAATCGAAAAAAATGACGGCAATTCGAAACAATTAAATACGCTAGACACGCGTTACGCTCGCCTGGCTTTATGGCCTGCAAAATGTTGTGTATTTATTTATTCGTTTATTCTTGAAGTGTTTGCTGTTGTTGTGGCGACTTGGAGTGGCCAGGAAAGCCAAGCGAAGCACAGCGTGGACACGAGCGAATCGAATCGGACGGTGTTAATGTACGTTACACTTGGAGTCAGCCAACGAACACGACCACGACCACGACGAAGACGACAAGGACGAAGAGTATGGCAACCATAACAACAACAGCAACAACGAGAAGCAGAAAAACAACCACAGCGACAACTAAGCTAACTTGTAATGAGCGTGCTTTGTGCAAGCGGAAGCGGAAGGAAACAGACCAAAAATAACTGAGCGAACGTTGCACACACACACACACACACACACGTACACACACAAATACACAGACATGCATACGTACAGCACATGCGGCATACGATAAGGGAACAAAGCAGACGCGTGTGCGAGCGGGATAGCGATGTCATGTCATTTCCTCGACATTTCGCTTACAGTTCACAACTTCGCCTATTTCTGTGCGAGTGTGAGTGTGTGTGCGTGTGCGCCTTTGTTGCAGCTGCTAATTAGCAAAAGTCACGCGAACAATGCCGACGCTTGGCCAAAAGAAATCAACGTTCGTGGTGCCCCTAATGATCATTGTCAGTTGTTATTATTGCTGCTGCTGCTGTCGTTGTTGTTGTTGTTGTTGTTGCTATTGGTTGTTGGTTGGTTTTGTTGAGCATTCTAGCATTGATAATGATGATGATTACGCTTAATTAAAACTTAAGCTAGACACAAGCAACCACACAACAGCAGTTGGCAGTACAAAACAAAATAAAATGAAAAACAATCATACGAAACAAGCCAAATAACAACAAACACAAAAAAAAAAAAAAGAAATAAGCAACGCAAAAGAATTTCGACCTAATGCCAAATTTAAATAATCGCCATGTTCAAAAACACATTTGCATAATTTTGGGCGAATTTAAAAAAATAGAAACCCCAAATGAAAAAGTGCGAGCGCAGGACGCAACGTGGCACCAGGCACAAACAGGACAACAATCAGGACAGCAAACAATGGCCAAACACCATTAACGACTTAAATCATTAATTGAAACGCAACGAAATGTATCGAGGCGACTCGCATTTGCCATTTGGCATTTGGCACTGCTACTGGCAGTGGCCATGGCTGAGCAGTCGTGTGGATGGCAAGGCCGGCGGCCACAAATCATCGCACTGCGTATGAGTTCGAGCAGTTAGACACACACACACACACACACACAGAGGCGCGTTAATGACCCTTGAAAATGATTTTTGTCATTAAGTCATGTTACATTATTGATAAGAGATAATTGCGCTAAAACTGCAAGCAGCAAATTCTAACAATAAATACAACAGCAACAGCAACAACACACAGCACAGGCAACAAGAGCAGCCACCATGACAAGAAATATAACAAAACAAATGCGCATTATTCGCCGGTTTTTGCCCCTTATCTATCCTGGGAAAAGCAACAGCTGTCAACGCACAGGCGCACACATTCCGCGCGCACAAAAACATTGCTGCTGCCACAATGACGCCGCACTGCTGCCTCACTGCTGCCTCACTGCCGCCGTGCATGGCATTTAATTTGTGCACAATTAAAACTTACTAATTTGATTTCTTTGCTTAACTATTTTGCCAGTCTTTGCCTCGCAACGCGTTAACTCACTACACCCCCGCCCCCCCCTTCCTCTTTTCAGCACTCACTCAATTGTGCCGTCTGGACTCGGCGTCGCTTTTTATGCAGTCATACATATTTAATGCCGCTTAAGCGCAGCTGTCGATGCTTCGTATACTCGTACTCATACAAGATCGTAGACTTTTTGTTTGATTTTCCATTTAGTCTTGCGTTTAATTTATTTTTTTCGTTTTTTTTTTTGTTTGTTTGTATGTTTGTTGTTGTGATTTCGCAACTATTTTCTATATTTTTTAGTTTGAGTTTTTGCGTTAAGTGTCGGTTTGTTGATTGTTTTACACAGCCGAGCGTCCCCCCCGTTTCGCCGGCCGAGTCATGTACACACACACAACAATTTTCAATTAAGTTTTTGTGACGCTTTCAACACTGACACCGCATTATTTTAAAGCACTTCTCACCTCAGCTTGCGGTTTTATTGATTGCAAAGTGCAGTCCGCACCTTCACACCACACACCTCACACCTCACACGTCACACATCACACCACACTCCGCGCCGGGCAGCCCTACTTGTGCACCACCTCCTTCCTCCTGGCTTCGATGCAATCCTGTTCAGTGGCATTCAATTTCCCAGTAATATGTCATTGCTTGTCGTTGTCGTTGCTGTTGTCGTTGGTGTTGTACTCCTTGCTTTTGCCTGTGCCTTTTTTTTTTTTTCTTTATTTTGTCTTTGGGGCATGCGTTGTTTCTTTTTTCTATTTGTGTGTTTTTATTTTTTTTTGTTTGTCGCAAGCGCTGCGGCATGGTGTGCCACGATTCGATTCGATTCGTTTCCAAAGCCACAAATTGCAATCACTTGTCGTGTGCTGCGCTCACTCCTGTTAAACATCCTCCCAGCCCCATCTCCGCCTTTGCATTGCGTCCGCTCGTCAACACGGTTTTTGGCACAGTGCAGTGTGCATATGCAGTGATATGGGATTTATTTGCTACTCTATTTTTACTAAAGTTGAACTCTTTCTTTTCGTTCCATTCCTTGCTTACTTCTCTTTCTTTTTTCTTCAGTTTTTGTTTTCTTAGTATGCTTTTATGCTGTAAGCCCTGCAAATAATGCATTGCATTGCATTACATTGTTTTTGTTTTTGATTTCCTTTTTTGTTTCCTTGCTTTGTTTCTGCAGATTTTTCGCTTTATGAGATTAATGCATTTCATCTGTCTTGCGTCAGCTCGGTTGGCTAACAGTGAAAGTATTTTTGTGCGTCATGCATTGTGCGTCTTACCACGCTGGCATGTGTGAAGACTTCCGAAGAGTAACCGAAAAAACGCAACCAAAAATGAAATTCAATCGAATCAAATCAAATTGAATCGAATTGAATCGAAATGAGAAATGCGTGCACATCTGTTGATGTTCTTATATATGTACTTGTTGTTGTTGTTGTTGCTTAGTCTGCATTTAGCAACGTTGCACGCTCTAAGCGGATTGTCGGATTACTTCGTGCAGAAGAACAAAAGTCATAGTTGAAAAGGATTTTTACGTTTTATTTTTTTATTTTTGGCTGCAATTCCTACAAACACTTTAAACTGTGAACTATGCTGCATCATTTTCAATTACCAAATCCTAAAACTTTTATTCTTTTTTCAAGAAATCTATTACAATGCAATACACACCTATTTTGCGAAGAAGGCAGTGCCAGTTAATCAACAAAAGTAAAAAATGAAGACTTATTCCAACAGTTGATTTAATTAAACTCGGACTCGCACTCGCATGTGCTTGGCCATGTACAGTCATGCGTCGAGCATGCACCTTAGGCCACAACTGGGCAAATGTCATAACACATTTCGGGCCAACAATGTGCGCTAAATGTCGCCTGTTTGTCTATTATCCTTTTCTTCACGCATACAACATAAACAGATTTAAGGCTTACTTAACAAAGGCGGCACTTAACCGCTTTACTTTACTTACAGGTGAGGCCACTGCCGTCGGTTCACTTTCATATCTCAAACAAAGTGCCTTAAGGGATTTCGTGTGGCATTTGGCTGTTTCTATTAATTATTATTCGCAAACATGCAACATACGGACATGCGGACCGACAGACAAATGATTGTATGGACATAGGCACGGATGGACGAAAGCACAAAAATATGAACAAGTGGAGTGATGAGAATAGAAGAGATGAACATACAAACACAAGTTGGACACGTTGAGCCGCCAGGCAAAGAGACTTTATTGTTATTAATAATAAAATGCCTTAAAACTATTAAGTAATTGGATATAGGCGAGTGGCAAATGTGATGTCAAACTGCATTGTTCTTGTTATTATTGTTGTTGTGGTTGTTATTGTTGTTGTTGTCACTGTCACTGTTACTGTCATTGTCTCACTCATTGCCATTTTTGTTGTAGTTGTTGTTTGTTGTTTGTTGTTGTTATCGCCGACGTCATTACTATTAAGAGTTGAGTTGTCATAAACATGTCATTCACCATTGCATTTAATTCGTTATTGTTGTTGTTGTTGCTATTGTGATTTCGCATTTCAATTAAAAACTATCTTGATAGTGTCCACGTGTGAGTGAGTGTATAAGGTTATGCAGATGCGTGTATATATGTGTGCGTGAAAGTGCATTTGTTCGTTTTCCTTGTGACTTTTGACAGTTCAATTTATCCGGATGATTTCACTTTTACCTTAATTGGTCTTATAATGTCAACAGCAAATGCTCAGCTCAGGCAGCAACATATGCGACCTCATTGTTGTCAATAGCAAAAGTAACACAACAACAACAACAACAACAGCAACAATATTGACATAACAATACAATGCAATAAAGAAAACAACAACAACAACAAAAACGACACAACGAAGACGAACTGCAAAAATAGCAAAAGAATGAAAAACCAATATGAAAATATTTCATGTTGCAGAACAGAATAGCAAACAAATCCAACGAAACAACAACAACAACAACGACAACACACAACTGCAAAACAAAACAAAACGGAAAGAAAGGAATTTCAGCAACAATGACTGTCCCAACAACAATTGCAAATAATGCCAACAACTCCTTAATAATAGCAACAACAATGACAGCAGCAACAACAAAAAGAGTTGCACACATTGACCATTTCGACCATTGCTCGCACATATGCTGTCCTTTTCCCTTTCTCTCTCACTCTCTCACACACACACTTACAGGCGCTGGCTGGTCACCCCCTTGTGCTCGTGATGCCGGCGCGCTGTCACGGCTGTCATTGTGAAGGTATCGCATGCACTTTTGATTGATTGACAAATATTGAAACTTTTAATGGAGTTGTCATTGTTGTCAGCGTTCATTGCTCGGCATTTGCTTTCTGCTTTCAGGTTTCAGCTTTTGCTGCCGTTGCCATTGCCATTGCTGCTGCTGCTGTTGCTGTTGCTGTTACTGTTGCCTTTTCTACTTACTTGCTGATCCTGTGCTTGCCCACGTAATGGTCGTCATCGTCATTGTCGTCGTTGCCGCCGCCGCAGTCGCTACCGTTGTCCCTGCTTTCTTTGTCGTTTCGTCAGTAAACACAAATAAATACGAACCATTGCCGTTTGTTGATGCTGTTGTTGGTTCTGTCTATTTTTTCTTTTCTCTTTTTTTTTTTTTTTGTATTTAATGAAACCAACAAAGAAGCAAATTCCGCTTTACAAAGTTTGTTTGCATACTTTTAGGCTTTAACTAAAATTTGCGACGCTTTGAGCAATCAGCAGAGCAACTTAGCATAAGTCAGTGATCATCAAACGATGATTCGACATGCCTTACCGAGGTGAATGTGCTTCAGAGTATCAACATTCTCTAATTGGATTCACCGGTACCCATCCTGTTTTATATAGAATTACATTCTTACCGTATTTTGATATTCCGAAGAAGGAAATTATCATTCTGAATTTGCCTTCGATGTATGCTGAGCATTACCTAACTGCATTAATACGCACTTTATTTGGACTGGTTTCCGAATTCTCATGTGGTGTTTGATACAATTTCTTTGTTGTAAATTTTTAAACAATTCCAGAACAGCAGGATATGCTAACTTTGAAAAGCTGCTGCAGTGCAAAGAACTTTTAGTTGAAAGAGAAATCGTGAAATCTAGTCAAGTTTCTGATAGCCACTTTTTAGATGCGGCACAAATAACTGAGTTAAAAACTATACGCAACAACTGTTGTTGGCACAGCGAGGGGAGAGGGAGCCAGCAAAGCGTTTTGCATGCCTTTAGCGGTTTTGCAGCATCGCGGTTCGCAAACGCGACCAAAGCTCAGAGACCCAAGGCAAGTGGTAGCCAAAAAATGCAATCAAGCGCAGCGCATAAATTCATTTGCCACTGATTTATAAAAAATTTAAACTGGACAATTTAATAACATGGCCATAACCATAAAACAGCGAGTCAACATATTTCAACAATGTTCTGCCTTTGCCGCTTTGTGCTAGCGCAAAAACCAAATTGCACCGAGCACTCGCTTTGCTCTTTCATTTATTTTATTTTCAACTTTTCCATTTTTTCTCTTTTAATTCTTTTTCTGTTTATTTTTTATTATAAGCACTCACAAAATGTGTTAAACTAAAGAAAAATGTGTGCAATTAATTTCGACTCTTTGCACAAGCTTTCAAACGTTTCCACACCCGCCAGGCCGCATTTCACCGCACAAACAAAGCACACACTCACACACACACACACACTGACATGGAGTCACAGACAGACGAACGCGGCAAGCTAGCATCGGCAAAGGCAACTGCAAGCTATGTAAAGCAAAGCTGTGCGATGCGATGCTATACGTTGCATTTCAGGACAACTCTCGTCCACCCGCTCGCGCCCCCAGCCGACCCTCCACTCAATCTGGTGCTAGTCCAGTCACCCACTCGTCCGAATTTTAAATTTGTCCCACATGTGGTGTTTTTGGTAATTAAAGTATTTTATGGGATTTTAACTTTTTGTGGATATGGTCTGCGCTCGCACGCTCGCAGCAAGCTCGCCAGGCATTGCCAAGCAGCATACTCTGTCGGTCACACGATTAGCAACGACTGTCGCAGCTCTGGTGCTGCTGCGCTTGTGCTGCTTGTGGCTCTGCGGCGTAGTTGCGTGCTTAATGTGACATTTTAAATGCATTAGCAGCCATGCTTTCACAACAACAACAACAAAAACAACAGCAAACACTACACACAGAAAATCAGACCAAAACTTAAACTAACGAGCTTTACTTTGCTTGCTTTCTTGCTTTCTTTTCGAAAACTTCAGCTAAGCTTAGCTCGATTCGGCTGGGCTCAGCTACAGTTACGGCCGCCGCTGGGGCTTCAGCTTAAAGTGCACTGCATACACTTGGCGTATACTTGATACATATAATATTAAGTATACGACGCAATGTCTAAATTTAATTTCCGAAAGTTTTTTTTCTCCTCGTTTATTCTTCACTACTTTTGTATCTACTATTTTTCATACCGGCTCACTTTAATTTTTTATGCTCACTGCTCACTGTTCACTGCTCGCTTGTTTGCGTGGGCGTTGTTTGCGTTTACTCGCCGCCCACTGCTGCACCCAGAGCAACTCCTGCAAGAAATTGCTGAGAAAACAGCAGCAGCCAAAGTATCCAGTACAGCAACATCAACAGCAACAGAAACAGTAACAGACGAAGGAGCAGCAGTCCCGGCATTGTTTACACGTCGCCAGCGTTTTGCAAGACGCGCAATTTCCGTGCTATTTTCATAATTAAAACTATCTTAGCGCCATCCAACCCACCCCCACGGCTGTTGCCGTTGCCATTGCCGTTGCATACTTGGCGGCGAACACGCGGCCAGCGGCAAGTGGCAAGCGGCTGCTATTATTTTTGTTAATGACGCCCATGCACTCGGCTGCGTGCGCGCAAACTTTTTTCCATTCGTGATTTTCTCTTATTTTCTTATAGTCTGTTGCCAGCTTACGTTCTGTGTTTAACGCTCACTTCGTGCAAGTCGTGCTTCATTTTCAGCGACTGTGCGTAGGCAAAAACTGGAAGTAACAAAAAAGTGCATGCAAATAAATAAAAATATAAAAAGTTGACGGCTGTAAACGTGGCGAACGGCAACAGAGTTTTTCATTAACCTACAACGTAATTTATGACCGCCAACACTTAAAGGCTAAAATGCACACAAATGAAAAACAGCTGAAAATCTGGTAAAAAGAGTTTCCCAACTTTCCCCATTTGTTGCTGCAAAGCGTAGCGGAAGTGCAGCTCATCGCAGTCGACATGTTTGCAATTCATTATGAAGCTGCTGGGAATCACTAGAAACGTCTTCGTGCATTCTAATTGATTGCCAATGCACAAATGTCATGGCTTTTGTATGGGCGACTTCGGCATTGAAAGCAAATCCCAGCTCGGCTAATAAATTAAATTAATTTGAATATATACACAAATACATATGCATGTAGACACGTAGGTGGTTGTGTGTGGAGCAGGCAGGCTACGATTGCATTCTTAGCATTTCAAATACAGACACAACAACAACAATAACAAAGCAAATACGCAATCTTCTTAACCCAACACACAAACGAATTCACGCATGTAGCCATGTGCAGTGTACAGCCATATTCATTCAAATACACATGCATACATGCGGGCTCACTGTTCCCCACATAATAACAAAGCCAACGGCAGAAGCAGCAGAAGCGGGCGAAGGCTGAGGCAGGAGCATTTCTATCGTTTCATCTCATTTTGTTGGGTTTCGCATCGCCTTGCATGCGTTTGGCGTCTCAAAGCGCATGTTCACTTCAATTAATGTTGTGACATTTTATTGTCGCAGCCAGCAGCAGTTCGTCGCCACCTTCGCCCACCTCCCTGCCTTCCTCCCACGCCTGCGGTGCACAGCATATTCGCTATTATTGCTTAGCATTGCATTGTCGTCGAACATGATTTTGGCTAGCTGGCAAAGAGAGTTAACATGTCAGCAGCAGACACAGTTAATAAAGTTGCTCACGTAAACAAGTCGACATGTTAATTCACGACGCTGCCAAGACGCGCGCAACAGAAGCGGCGTAGTGATGTAACCGTGCTGCTGAAAGCGGAACGAAGCAACCCTGAACATGCACAATTACGCAACAGTTTCTTCAAGTAATCAAGCCACTATTAAATTAAGAAACTTAGTGCTAAGCTAAAATTGATGAAATTCTAATTAAATATTTAAAATTAATGCCACAGAGTAGTTTCCACATACGTTACTTTAATTATAAAACAATACTTTCGTTGCTATCGCATATTACTCTGCAGTTTAACGATCTGTCTTGCGAACTAAATAAACCCAAACTACAGCTGAGGATGCGAGTTAGCCCCTTCAGCAATTGTTCTGCATGAATCCCGATTCTGTTAATTCTTACAACTGAGGTCAGCCTTTTGTTCTTGCATGGTATTCATCTGCAGTTTGCGCTAGGTTAAATTCTCTTCAATTCAGTATTCAGCTGAGCAATGTGGTCAAATTAACGTGAGCGTACTTACAAACCGATTGTGATGATTGTTATGGGACAATTGTAAACAAAACAAAAACTTTCACAATTATTTATTTATTTATTTTACA
Source organism: Stegana nigrithorax (assembly GCA_037044495.1). Taxonomy (NCBI): domain Eukaryota; kingdom Metazoa; phylum Arthropoda; class Insecta; order Diptera; family Drosophilidae; genus Stegana; species Stegana nigrithorax. The sequence continues at coordinate 296,298 of JBAMBQ010004233.1, forward strand.
TCGCACACTTCAGTTCAATATAAACATTAAACTCATCGAAGTGGCTTTTACTGCAGCCTAATTTAATCAGCTGCCTTTTTTACGTTTTTCCAAATTGCAAACTCAATCCGAGTTCAATTTGAGTTTTCATACCGTTGGACAATATTTTTTTATTCATCTGTACATAATGTAAATACTTTGTGCTTATTCAATAAAAACATGCGAGTCTATTGAAAGTTTATTTTAATTAATTTATTAATGCCGAGTTGAAGGCCCATGCGGCTGCTGCTGCTCGTTTATTTAATTATCTTGCAATGTTTAATTGTATAATAAGTACTCGATAAATAAATAAATGCCCTCCCCCCTTACATGTGCACAACGACAACAACAATACACACGGCTCGCACATCGTGGCACCGGCATTGGGGCCACTCCGGCAATGTTTGTGCAATTGAGCTTACCTTGCCTGCCTATAATCCTAAGCACGCGTCACTACTAACGAAAATAAATAGGGCAGAATTAACCAAACTGCTGAGAATCATGATAACTCACTGCCAAATGGGAAGACGTCGTCAGATCCGCAGCTGTGGCAGAGTACAGAGGAACTCACTTTTCTGTGAGGTGTGGCTTGCTTCAGTCGGCTGGAAGTTGACTTGTTTAGCTAAGCGCAACTTCTAGAATAGAATTTATTGATGCAATGCTGAATTAGATTACATCTATACAAATGCCACAAGAACTCGCAAGGAGTTGATAGAAGTTGTAGCCCTGACTTTAATTCATCCCTAGTTGCAATCTGTTGGGTCTATATCCTGAATATTTGTTAGTTATTGATTATTGCCATCTTCAACGTGCCGACAATTCCCCAATTGACATTTAAATCTAAATTTCGTCCAACTTTTTGTTGAGCTAAGGCAGAACAAGTGTAAATCCTAAACAACGCCAGCCCTCATAAACAGCCCATCAACACTTCAGCCACTGTCGCCGGCAACTTTCGCCTGGAAACTGGCAACATTCCTAAATAGATTTTAATATCGCTTAAGCTGGAACGCAGCTTTTCTTATTTTGATATTTGCTGTTTGCCCTTACCATTCAGTGTATTTGTCTTTCTTGCCTTTTTTTTTTGTTGTTTTCTTTGTGTGTGTTCTTATTTTTTTTCTTGTTCCTTGCCCGTGGCCGCATTGTCTTGTAATAAATTTACATAAAATTGTATAATTACAATCGAAATTACAAATTGTTGTCAGCTAGCTTAGCAACGACAGTGGCAGCCAGTGAGGCAGATGCAGAAGCAAAGGCAGGGGCAGGGACGAGCAACAGCAATAGCTAAAATGACACCAACAGCGCGAATAACAAGCCAAGTTCAACGCTAAGAAATACATTCATGACATTCGGGGCAACTTTTTGAACGCCATTGTCGCCTCTAACTGCCGCAGCCGCAGCCACATGCACATCCACAGCCACAGACACAACGACTGACATAGTCAGTGCGAGTGGCCCAGAGTCATGCCACGCCATGCCATGCCATGCTGGTGACTTGCTTTACGCTTCTGCGCTTTTTTCGTTTCGCTTCTGCAGGCTTACATACATAAATTTGCTCCGGCAACAAATTCTGTTCATTTTTTCGTTGTGTTGCTGCTGCTGCTGCTGCTACTATTGCTGCTGGTAAAAAGTTACATCATGCAGCAACAACTTAGCGCGGCACACAATGAACAAACGAAGCAAAGCGGCAAAGAACACACGAAGACACGCTGGAACAAGTCAGCACAAAGGAGTCGGAGGGCAGGTCGGCCGCGGGGTGGGGGATTGAGGCTTACAAGTTGCTAGTTGCGAGTTGAACGGTGGCAATAGGCAACAAACAAACAGCAGGCGTGGCAATCAAGCAGCAAGCCGGAAACCTTGGGTGGGAGGACAAAGTGAGAAAAGGCAAACGACTCGATGGATCGCCTGCGACTGCGGGGAGAGGTGCGCAATGTTGAGCGGGTGCGACTTGTTGAGTTATTTATGAGTTGGTTACGAAATTTATATGAAAGTGTAAAAGTATTTTGAGCATACTCGTACATATTTTCGCTTTCGCTTTTTGGATTTTTCTTTTTCCCCTTTTTTCACTCTCTATGGTTTTTTTCCCCCCTTTTTTTCTTGGAATTATTTGCTTTTAGTCTTTGCCACCCTTTCGTAAGTACGTATGCGCAAGTGTTCGGCTCTGGGTGAAATGCCTGTGGTGTCGATCTAATCCCAATGCTTCAAAGTCAGCCCACACGACGCCTGCTGCCATCGTAGACCTGAGCTGTGCATGTCGCTCAAAGCAATGCAAATTTCGGAGCAACAAAAATGGAGGAGCAGGAAAAGAAGAAAGCAGCAAATGTGTCCTTTTATGAATTTTCCTTCTACAAGTGATAAATCAAATTTACATAAAATTAAAATTAAGTGTTTTTGCATTTGTACTGCAATTAATTAAAAATTTGTTACTAATAAAAATCAAAATGATAAATCAACATTTTTAATTCGTACGACATGCGAAGCAGCAACGGCAAAATTAATTGTATGCCACAAAGACAGCAAGAGCAACACAAGCAACAACAAAAGCAGAAACAGCAGCTCCATTACGAGGCACAACAAAAACAGCAGCAGCAGCAACAACAACAGTGTTACTGCAGCAGCAACAACAACAAAAGCTCAAAGTAGAAGAAACGAACAAACGAGTAACAACAAAAGCTGTTAGTAAAATCATAGAAAGGCGAAAAGTTTTAAGTTGGCAAAAAGGAAACGGAAACGGAAGGGTTTCATTGTTTTGCTGTGTCCAAGTTATGAAAAGACGAAAAGCAATGAAAACGGCAACAACAAGAAAACGAGCAACGACGTCGCTGTCAACGTCAACGTTGACTAAAGCAGTCTGTGCATGCACAATAAACAAAACAAGGAAATAAGGTAACAAGCGACTTGATACGAAAGGAATTTATAATGAGCTTTACTTTTGTCTTTAATTTCGCACAAATGCAGCAGCAGAACATTGCATAAATGCATTACGAATTTAAATATTTATGGCATTATTCGAAAGCAGAAAATTTGAGCAACTAATGACAACCAATTTTACATAAAATGCATTAAGTTTATATGCGCTAGAGTGCTTAGGTAAATTAACAAAGTTACTAGAATTTATTCATATAAGTTCAACATTAATAATTAATGATGTAAATATTGTAGACAGCATTATTGAGCAAAAAACTGTGCTTAGGTAAATTACCAAAGTTGTGCTAAGTATGCACAGTGATGCCTGTTTGCTGTTGCATAAACGTTACTTACATGTCTAACTTGACAGTTCCAAAAACAATTTTAATTTCATAATTTTAAATTATGCTCCGTTAAAATTTCAATTAACTTTTTTCTCACACAACTGACGGCATGAATGGGTTGTGGGTTATCCGCGTAGCACATCTGAGTTTGTACCTACACATAAATTGCTAATGCCAATTAGCTGTGTGTTTAATGTGCTCGAAACAAGCGAACGAATGCACTTAACTTAATAAGCCAAGTTCATCAAAGTCCTTAACATATACACACACTTCGAAACACACACACGCATACACAGGCAGAGACACGACACACACAGCCAAGCGCAGACACAGTCAATGGCTTGAAAAATATCAAAAATGAAACATGAAACAACATGAAGTTTCGCAGCCACACATGTGCAGTTTATGAAAAGTTCAACATCGGCATTTGGCAAATTCAGCAACAACAACAACAAAATCAACAAAAACAAAATCCAGATTGGCTTCAATTAAATTGTCGGTGCAACCTTCGAGGAGCAAACTTTTGTGGTTTATAAGCCACCTAATCAGTTTGAAAACAGCTTAAGAACTCGCACACACGTTAACCCAAGGCGTAAGTAAGTGACTCAGGTGCCAGCGTCAGGGGCATCGCCAACTGCGGGGGCAGTAGCAGCAGCAGCAGCAGCAGGAGGAAACAGAAACCGGTACTCATACATGTGCTGTGCGACTCCTGCTAAGCATGTGCGAAGCGCCGAGCTGCTGTTGTTGCCGCTGCTCTTGTGGTTTTTCATTTCTCGCTCACCCTCAGTGAAATTTATAAATTATACGTTTTTGATTCAATAAGGACTTTTGCACTTTGAACTCTGTACCCCGCAACCTTGGGCACGAAACTCTCTCTACAATTTCGCCCGTTCTCCAGCTTTAGGGCACGTGGCAGAGCGGCACTACATGTGGCCGCGCAAGTTTATCGGCTGGCGCACTGACAGGTCAGACAGTAGATACCGAAGGGAAAATCCCCCCTGATTCCGGGCCAAACTCACTTGCCTAAGCCGTAATTGCGCTCATTGTTGAGTGCGAAGATCTGCGCCTGCTGCAGTTTTCCCTCAAACGAAAACATCAAATTTTGTTTGTTACATTTTGGCGTACAAGAAAATTTCTTCATTTTCCACTTGGCATTTCTTCAGCGAAAGAAACATGAACAACAATTTCTTCTTCTCGTTATATATGATTTCTTTATTTCCTTAACAAAGAGCCGCACGTCCGCCGAACCGACATGTGCGCTTTATGCTGGCCTCGGCGTTGCTCGCAGTTTTGCTGCTGCTTTGGCTTTTACTTTAAACTTTTTTAATATAAATTTTGGATTTCTTTCACTTTGTATTTTCATGCATTTCACTTTTTCTGGCACTTCCCAAACGATTTTCCTGGGCCATGGCAGCTAAGCAGCAAAGGCGAGAACTCAAAAACAAAAGCGTGGCTTGGAGCCGCGTGTGAAGCACTTCATGCCGCGGCGCTTACCTACTTTCTGTTTCAGTCTGCTTCTTGTGTGCCACGAACAGACGAATTCTTTTTTACAAAAATAAAATTACTGCCGATAACTTAATTTTCATGCAATTTTTCATATTATTTTTTGTTCTCCTGCCCTTTTCCTCCTTTTTAGTCTCGAAAACAAATCAAATCGAAATGCTTTTGTACGGGCGCAGTCCACCAAGCAACCCACCAAACAGCCAACTAACCAGTCACAGTCAGTTACTCAGTCCTCCAGTGAGTCAGTCAGTCAGTGAGTCTGTCAGTTAGCAAGCGCAGAAGCAGTTATGCCGGCAACGAGTTGAGTTAACTTCAGTTGCGCTGAACCGAACTGAACTGTACAAAACAGTTTATGCCTGAACAGCTAATCAAACCTTAATTTTAAACATCTTCAAAAGTTTTCAAGCCAATAGACAAGCAACCGACACCGAATGCGCTGGCACAGGCAACAATACAATGAATTCTCTTGGCTCTTCCCTCGAACGCTTCCTCGGCCTTCCATAACTGTTGCCTTTGCCGGTGCCTTTGCCTCAAGCAGCGTCTACGCACAACTCTTTAGCGCTAACTCAGCATCGGAACAACAACCGGCTGCAGATCCCCCATTGCTCCACCGCTACAGCGCTTCATCGCCCCATCACTCCGTGGCCCATTGCCGCTGACCGAAACTAAAACGCTGCACAACGCAATGGGAAGCACAGGTGAAGTAACAATAAGTTGAAGGCAAAGTTTGTCGAAGGAAACTTTAAAAGCTCAGCAAAAGGCGTCGAGCTGAAAAAGTTTGTGGTGTTGCAAATAAAATGAACGTAAATGCAAATTACTTTTCAAAAAGTCCAACTACAGACAGAAGAACAAACGGACGGACGCACGGACGAACAGACAGACGGGCGCATCGAAAACGACGCATCAAACGAGAGGCAAAAGTTAGGCTAAGGTTTTAGAAAACAAAGAGACACATCACCCAGCGACGATGGCCCGGGGTACGAGGCGTGCACGGCGATGTGCCGGGAATGGGATACGCTGCGCTGTCAAGCGTAGCCGTGCGATTGGATTCGGCTCGGCACGCTTCGTTTTGTTATTGATGTAAGTTATGTGACATGTGTGGCTGTGTCTGCCTTTGGCTTCGGCTTCCGCTTCGACAGCACGGTGACATTGGTGAAAGTAATTTAACTGAGTTTTCAAACAAATTTAAAATATTTTTTAATTTCAATTCTCATTCGAAGCGATTTTTCACACTAACTTCGGCTTCTGCTTTTGCTTCTGCAACTTGTTCAACTCGTTTCGACAAGCTAACCGTAAACTTAATTATTAACATTCCATCAGTTGCAAAAGCAAAAGCAAACGCAACTAAAAAAAAAATTAAACAGAAAAGAAAAGCAAATGGAAACCACAACAATGCAATGCAATGAACACAGAATTTACTTGTTTGCCAAGTTATTTTGGGTTGGTGAATACAAAAGAGGTCCTGCGACTTCAACTCATCCAAAATTAGCACATACACATACACAAAAAACACACGCACCCAAACCAAGAACATGAGCGCGTGAAAAGGCGTAAGAAGGCATAAGAAGGCGGCGGCGAAGAGGCAGGGAGTAATATAAATTTATGATACCCGCAGGATTGTTTAAGTTGCACAGGAGGCACGCAAGTATGAAAGGAAAACAGCAGCAGCAACAACTACAACAACAACGGCAACAACACAAAAATATAATAACGTAAAATTATTATTTTTTCACGTTTTCGTACTTTGTTTTTTTTTTTTTTTGTCTGTTGTATTTAATTTATTTTTTTTTTTTTTTGTTATTCTTTGTTCATCGTCGTCTGTTTAACAAAAGCAGCTAACAAGGTACGCTGCGCATAAGGTTCTATGCAATGGAAAATGAAAATGTTGGTCTTTTGCTTTAGCCCATTTTTCCCCCATTTTCTTCCCCCCTGTTTTGGTGTTTTTTTTTCTTTGTTTGTTTATGCATGTCTTGCTTGATAAAATGTAAAATGTGGCGCAATGGAAGCTACGAAAATCGCTCGGTTTCGCGCTCGATAACGAGGTGCAGTGTTTATTTTATTTTAAGTAGTGTGAATGCTTTGAATTTTAATGAAATAACGAAAAAGTGCGTGGCTGATAAAGGTCGTTGCTACAAAACATATACTGTACATAGCAAGTACCTTTATTATCAGACAGACGGACAGACAGCCAGTCTGCAATCCCCCCTAATTGCATTATTGAGCCACGTTTTACTTTGAATTTTCATATTTTTTTTTTCCCCTTTCGGATTGCAAACCATTCTTGTGTCAGTTAATATTCAGTAGATTAACCTTCGCTTAGGGTTAACTGAAATTATTAAAAACATTTCATTATTTTATTTTGAACGTATGGTCAAAATATTCAGTTCCACAATAATTTAAAATTCGTCCTAAATGAATGATCAAATCATCAGAATTGCAAACAACTTTAAAGTCAAAAGCAAAAAACTTTTCTTGTTTTTATTTTCGTTAATAAAGCGTGCAGTGATGCACAAAATACCTGAATATAATTATTTCATGGCATTTTCATTAAAAATGGAATTACTGTAACCCCTATGTAACACAGCCCCAACATATCCAACACAAGAATAATCGCAACTGTTTATTTGATTCGTTTTTTTCACACTGCGCATTTAGTAATCGCAGCCGAAAAACTTCAATTTTTTTTTCTTGAATTAAAATAAAAATTTCATCGCATGTTATTCACCGCGAAATCCTTGGCAGTATTTTGCTGTTGGTGTGCTTGGGCGATTCTTTTTCTTTTCTCTTTGATTTTGTTGTATACTTGCGCTTATTAAAATTACTTTGAACAACATTCTTCGTCAGTTCCTCACACTCAGCAGCGTTAACTTTCCATTTTTGGGGAAGGACCCCAGCGCACACAAAAATATGATAGCACACAAGGTCACAAGTTGAAAACAAATAAAAACGAATGTTTGTTTGTATTTGTACGTGTGGTGTATGTGTGTGTATGACATTATCATGATTTGAGTCATCGTGTGGCACTACATGCATATCAGATATGAGTTACTTGCTTGAAGTTTGTTTTAAATTATCAGTTTTAGAAATTTCCATCACGAAGCTTCGAAATCAAAAGGGTTACAACAAAAAGTTCTCTTGTTGAAGAGCATCATTTCTTATAGCAATTTGCTTTCTTCTGACCGCACACAACTTTACAGATTAGCTGGTCTCCGATTTATCAGTCCTACATATATGAACGCAATTTAACTATTTTGCCAATTTTATGAGCGCCAACTGCACTCAATTAATTTTTCATTAAAAATTGCATTGAGATACAAAAGAGAAATCTAAAGCGCAAGGTGCAACAGCAGCTCAGCGTCGAAACGGGTATAATCCATAATTACGTGCAGATTCGCGGTTAAGTTAAATGCGTAAATGCTTTTCATTATATTACGTATACGTCGTGTGCATGCATTAAAATGCGTTACAGCAACCCACATAATGAATGATTAAAACATATTTTACTGCATTTTATTGCGGCATTTTGTTCGTTTCTTCATGCATATTAACATATATATATACTTACATATATATATTATGTATTTTTTTTATTATTTCATACATAATGTTCAACGCAGCGAGCATAATAAAGTTGAACATATAATATTGAGTATATGCCAACGGATAGTAAATGTAAAAAAAAAAATTAAAAAACAACAGCACCATCATCGACGACAACAACGTAACTACAATAACAGCCAACAGCAACGCAATATGCACACACACACACTCACACACATTATGCACATGTACTTAACCTTGTGCAGAAAAAGTAATTAATTCATTTATGCTTTAAACACAAAAAGGAGAAACAAAATAAGTTTTAATAGTTGATATACAATATTTTTTTGTTTTTGTTGTTGTTTGCTATTATTGCAGTTTATACGTATGTACATATGCATGTATATATATATTCACACGTATTCAATAATATGTTGCATTTTATGTATATTTTATGGATTTAATTTTCTTAATTTAATTATCGTCGTGAAATTGGCATAATTGATTTTCACTGTAGCTCATTTTAGTCGCTTTATTGTTTTAATGGCACAGCCGAAAGCATTACAATCACCGTCACACCCCTCCCTTTCTCCCGGTCGAGCGGACTTCGCTAACCGACTGCGTCACAGGCTTAAGCATCGAGACTGGCGTTGTTGTTGACATTGACGTCGTATTCGTCGCTTTGGTTGTGTGGCTGCGAGGCTGCGGCTTCTGCTGATGCTGAAAGCAGACTTTATAATTTTTGTTTCAATCTGATTGTCTGCACGCTCGACCGCAACGCTGCAGAGGAACGAGCGTTGCTGCCATTGAATGCGGCTAAGTGTGTTAAATGATGTTTAAAATTCATGAAAATTATATGCAAATCCAGCAACTCCTGCCGCCATACTCGAATTTTGTTGACACACAAGGCCCAACTCCAAATGCCGTTGAAAATTATTTAATTCAATTACGTTAAGAATGTTCAAGAGTGTTTTCTAGATGTAAAACATGCTTGCTCGCTTCGCGCCCAAATATAAAAAAAAAAATCGAAAAAAAAGTACCGTTGCGTATGCGTCATTTTAATATGCAAGTAGAAACTTGTTGCGTATACGCCCCGCGTGTTGCGCTTTAACATTTATTACTGTATTTAATTAAACGCTTGAAAAAATCGCACATTTAATTACGTAAACTCTTAAATACAAGTGAAGGCTACCCACAATTAACCCATTCAAGCTTGCAAATGCACACTTACATTCACACATGGGTTTTGCGATCGACACTCGGCGTGGAAAAAATGTATGCATTTAACTGCGTCTGTTGCCGTTGTTCAGCACACAACACATAGTTTCCCATATCAGGCAAGCCAGGCCAAACTGTAGGCAATGCATTGTGTATTGTCTCGGCTTACCAGAGGGACGACAGTGACCATTTAATCGTATTTGATCAAGATCAAAGTTTCCAAGCAAAAACTGCAATTCAAATTGCCATGGTCACGCAAATGAACGCTACTGCATTAGGCATTCAAATGAACATGTGAGAGTTCACTTCATTAATATTCGATGATCTTGTCTGGTCCTTGAACTGTTGTCTAAGCTATAGTAATATTTTTTTATTGCATTCTTTGTGGCTAAAATTAGTTTCAACAGTTGATTGATGGCTTCAGCAGTTTGCATGCGTTTGCGGTTTCTGTAGTGCTGAGTGTGCGCGCAAATGAACGTGTTGAGGCATGTTAGCATTTGTGCATTAAGTGGCATGTTCACAACATGCGAAAATATTGAAATTTAATTGAAATAATTTAGTCGCAATTAAAATCATGCTAACATGCAATTTCGCATTCGCAAAAGGTTAATTTCACACTCACCAACAAACTGCGGACGGTAAACTCCGAACTACGAACTGCGTGACCGTCACAGCAACACGCATCTGCGGCAGTGGCAACAGCAGCAGCAATTTGTGCACCAACAGCAGAAAAACTATGAAAAACACCTTTTTAAGCAGGACTTCGCACGAGCGTAAATCTTTAAGCGCAAACATACCTACGCAAAATCAGCAAAAAAAAAAATTCCAAAGCCCAGCCACAGACACGGCAGACACATGCTCCTGGCACACGTGTGCCTGTGTGTGTGTGTGGGTGGGTGAGGGTGTGTCGGTTGCTCGGTCGAATGGTCGACTGGCCCAGTGCATGGGTATGCAGTGGAAACGAAAATAAAACACAGTTTAATTGTTGGCCATAAATCAGTTTGGGGGCTTAAATACGCTCACATTTTCGTGTGTAACGTGAATCTGCGCTTAATGCGCTACATAATGCTCTTTACTTAGTTATTGGCATAAAACACTCCGACACACATACCTCGCACACACAAATACACAGAGTTGATGCTTACAGATAGACAGTCGCGGCTCCTGGCTCCTGGCCACAGGATTGCCTATGCAGACATTAGACGCATACTTTTTGGCAAACCGATGCCACGCCTGACTTTGTGATGAACCATCGTTGTCGTTGTCGTTGTCGTCCTTGTTGTCGTTGCCGTTGTCGTAGTCCTTGTCGTCGTCGATTTGGCTACGGCTGTCACTGCTGCTGCTGCTGTTGCCCGCACTGTAGCATGCCATGTTCTATAATATACTCGTGCTATGCGGTGTCATGCCGTACCGTACCGTGTCGCTGCGCATCGTGAGCACGTGTGATGCTTGCCGAAATAATTCCTGATTGGAGGCATTAATCTGACGCTCATTATGTCGGCCTAAATGCCAAAGTTTCGTAGCTAACCTAATGCGCTGCGACAACAGCCGTTGCTACAATAACAATAATAACAACAACAACTTCAACTCCAGCAACTACTACTGCTAATAACACGAATACTGTCACTGCTAAAACAACAACAACAACAGCACGAAAGAAATGGAGAAGGAGAAGGAAAAGGAGAAGGAAGAACAATCGTTACGGCAATAACAAGGCTCTACAAATATTTTTGCTCGTAATTGTCATCGATATGCTGCGACGTTTGCTTATTCGAAATTCCTAATTAGACACGCCAGAAAGAGATTTCGAACACAAAGCGTAGCAAGTCAAGTCATCATCATCATCATCATCATCAACATCATCGTCATCAGCATCATCGGCAGCAGCAGCTTCAGCATCATCGTTAGCTTAAGCATCGAATGCTTTGAGCATCGCACACACCTTGGCACCAAAACCGAACACTTCAGCCAGGCGCGTGCACGCTCACCTACAGGCAGCCTCCAATCCACCCATCCTCGCATGTTGGCATGCTCGCATAGGCGCATAGTCGCACTCGTCATGCCAATCGGCATTAATTATTGCTGAGCAGGTACGCATGCAATTTACATAAATTCAATACAATTGAATCGGAACCGATTCCACGCCACTCGTGATTCGATTTGCGCCACATACTCCCTGACTTCGACCGGTCTCGACTACCGCAGGCGTTGGCTATGCAATGCAAAAATCCACGCACACGAGTTATTCCTGGCTAATTGAATAGATTCGTTTCATATAATGCCACGTTAAAATAATGAAGCGAAAGCGAAGGCAGTTTGCTATGCCACAATCATTATTTGGGTAATCGAATCAGTTGTGTAAGCTGAGTGCTAAAACTCTTCAATGAAGCCATCGCAATCCACTTCAGGTTTTGATTTTTCCATTATTCAGGCCGCAATCTTATACGTAAGATGATAATCATATATAATTTTTTGTGGACTCATTTCCTTATAGGCCTCGAGCTAGGAGGAAGACGGATGTGCCGCTCGTTGGCTGTTCTGAGAAGCTGTGTTTGTCACAGACCCTACAAAGGAGTGCGTCAAAGTGACGCAGCTAACTTTTGCAATAGAAAAGTTTGGCCATTGCAATTCTCATTTCATTATGCCAATAAAAAAAAAAAAAAACAAAAAGAAACATAAGCAATATGTCTATCTAAGACGCTGCTGCGAACTTTGTCCGAGTCAATTAGTGGCTTAGCAGCAGGACATCGACTTATGAGTGAGCTGCCGCCGCTGCTGTACTTCTGCTAGGGTGAGTACACAAGGCAAGCGGAGTCAACGCAATCAACCTGAAAACTTTGACCCAAATGCAAATTCACAGCAAAACGAAGCGAACGGAGGTAAAACAAATGGCAGTCCACATGCTGCGATACCGGCAGCCCATTCCCCTTTTCCCTCTTCTGCAGCAGCAGTGGAATTTTTATGTTGAATGGCAACGCGCAATATGTCATCGTAGAATTGATTCGCCATGCAACATGGCACGCCACAATTGTTGACAATTGTTTTTGCATGCTTCGCTACGTTTGACACCATTAAAGTTCCTTCATTAAAGTTTTCGACATTTGCTACAATTAGAAAATATGCAACAAAACCAGTTTACAACAAAAAAAGTAAAAAGTAAGAAAAGCAAAACGACGTCTAAAACTGTTACACATAACAGAGTAAAACAAAACAAGCGCGTTGAGGGGAAGATAGGAGGAAAAGAAATTGTTCGAAACTCAATTATGAAAGTTATCTCATTGTTTCATGCGAAGTGCGAAATGCGAAAAACTGTAACCAACTAACCAGTTAACTGTAAAAGCAGCCTGGGTTGCCGCGAATTGGCGAACAGCAGCAACAACAATAACAACAACAACGATAACAATGCATGAAAATCGCAATACACACTCTTACTCACACACAAATGCACACACACACAGACACTCCGCACACACTCATCTGTGGTATGCAGCAGTCAATTATGCAATTTGTTCTGCAACTCGGAAAAGTCGCCGACCGCAATACATGCCGAAATAACAAAAAAAAAAAATACAAATGGAAAAAAAAGTACAAATGTTGGCAGGAGGAGGGCGGTGTGAAAAAGCAAAAGCATGCCAAACCGACAACATTACAATCAACACGACATATGCTAATCCGCAACAGCCCCCGCAACAGCCACCGCGCCCCCCCCTTTCTCCACCATATACCCACTCACCTACAGTCAGTACACGTCAGCACGGTGTGAGTTGGAGCGTATCCGTGCCATATTAAAAAAAAGAAAACCATTGCGAGTGTTTTCATCTTTTTTTCCTTTTTTTTTCACTCATTCGTTTTGTTTTGTTTTGCTTTGTTTCGTTTTGTTATTCATGCCACTTAACGACAGTTTTGAAATTAAACTAAGCCCTATTCAAGTCTCCTCCTCCCTGCGACCACCTCTCCGCTCTCCATCGTCCGTTCCCGGCCACGCAGCCACAGTCGCCCCAGCCGATTGTGCACGACACATTTGGAGCTAGTTAACACTCGACTAACCAACTCAGCTGCTGTAAATGTTGCCACAACAATAAATTTCGCAATGTTCAAAATGCTGACAACGAGCGAAAGTTGGGCAAAAAAACCAAAAAAAGAAAAAGCAACACAAAAAATACATAAGTTATATGTATATATTGTATATAATATGTGCACGACTTTTATATATATCAGCCATAAAAATAAATTCGGCATTAAAAAAAAAAAAAATACAAAAAAATCAGAAAAAAAACCATGCGAAAAAAACTTAAATTGTGTGCGCGAAAAAAGTGGCAGTGGTTTTCATTGCTTGCTAAGCTGACATTTATGAAATTGTATTCGATTTGGAATTTGTCGCATTTCTGTTGCGAAATAGTTTTCACTTCATTTTCGCGCGGAATTTAGGCATGTGAGTGAGTGTGCATGTGCATGTATGTGTGAGAGTGTGTGCGTAGAAGACGCGCTTAGACAATTACGCGTAATTAATTAAATGTCTGCACAAGCGAAACTGGCGACGCCGCAAAGTATGCTACGAAATATCGCAAATCTACGCAAAAAGCAGCAAGTAACTGAGACAGCACAAGTGATACACAAAGTGGCAGGGACCGGAGGAAGGGGCAGCAGCAGCGGAATAGTGTGTTGTTAGTTTTACACATAGCACAACTTTTGACATTTATATAAGTCGCACTCAGACACACCGTAGAGCACGACAAAGAGAAAAGTACAAGGGACAGCACAGAGAAATATAAAAAAAGGAGCAGACATGGAAGTGTGGTAATGACCTTACTTGCCACATACTATAACACTTTGCACTGCATTCTTGTCACTGGGACCACCATTGCCTTCGCCATGAGCGCAGTGGCTTGTGCCTGAGCCTGGGCCCGTGCCCGTACCCGCGCCTGTTGTTGCTGTAGTTCGTTAGCTAATTACAACTTTGTTTCATGGAAATTGTAGCAGATAAATTTTTATCTAATTACGCGCGCACTCGAGCACACATTCTCACAGCATGCGACAGCTAGAGAGGCCGTCAGACAGACAGACAGACGGACAAGCGGATGGACAGACAAGACACGAACAATGCCAAACTGCCGCAGCATCAAAGACGGTTTGTTGCAACTTTGACCACGACGCCTGGCATGACAAGCCAGACCGGGACAGAGTTTTGTAAGGTTTGTTTTCTCATGACGCTTTCTCTTTTCTCTTGGCTTTTTCCCATAACTTTTTTTTCCGTTTTGTTGTATTTTTGCCAAACGAAGGACGCAGCCTGCAAATAGACAAACATAAATGATTAAAGCGAATTCGGGTTTATTTTTAATGTTGTGTGTGCGTACACGTTGGGTTCGTTTGAAGTTGAGATTGCAACGGAATCGCAAAAAACTGTTTACTGTTACTCTATGTTTGTGTGTATGTGCGTTTGTGATGTGCGTGTGTGTGTGTGTAACATTTAATTAAAAATAAAACCCCAAGTACCCCACGCGAATGTGCTTAGCAACATGAAATCGTGTTTAATTTTATTATATGACAGCAAGAACCTTGCGCTCAAGTACATTAATCAAGTACATTAACAGCTGAGTTCAAAGTTGAAAGCAACAGCAACAAATGGCTGACGCTCACACAGCCTCACACAGAAGCTGTGAGCAATGTCCTGCCTCATATAGTGAATTAACGCAAGGCACCAAATACAGATTGGCACGATTTCACTCGCGAAGATTGTTCAGTTAAAATAAATTTACAAGTTTTCCATTTCATCGGGGCTAGCTTCCTGTCGCCTCTGGGCCGCTAACAGGGTGGGAGCGTTGTTGAAGGTCCTCCGGCTGCATAATTGCCAATGGGGATCTAATTGCCAATTTGGGCAGCCTATAAATTGTGCAAATTAGAATCACATCGCAATTTCGCTTAGATTGCACATCATTTGTGTGCGCTTTAAGGCCAGCGCACATAATACAGCAACAACAACAACAACAACAACAACATCGACATTGACTTTGGCATAATAGCCAAGTTCAGGTTGATTCCACTTTACGTAAATTGCAACCCAATAAACATAACAGCATCAATTACGCACAACTTGACTGCCCGAATGGTGAAGAATGCATTTTATCCAATTGACTTAGGTGTGGTTCCTATTTCTGTCATTTTTTTTTTCTCCTGATTTATTTTTTCTTTTTTTTTTTTTTATTATGCTGCGATTTGCGCTTGCCATCCTTATCCTTGGTGAGTTTTCTGCTTGTTTTTACTTGTAAGCAGTTGCGGCAAATTGCAACTCAAGTGTTCAACTTGTCGTGAAGCAAATAAAATCAGAAAAGAAAGCAACAAAAAAATTGAAAAATGAAAAAAGCAAGAAAAAGGGAAAACGAAACGTAAATAGAGAAATTCATGTTCAATATTTTCTAGGTGAGTTGATTTGCTGCACTCGAATGCGTTATGCGAGTCGCAGGATGAGCGATGCCTTGAGAGATGCCTCGAGGAATGCCAAGGCGTCGCTGACTGTGACTGCGATTGCGTTTGCTCACTGGCGATAATGACGCTGACGGTGATGATGATGGTGATGATGATGGTGATGATGATCGATTTTTCGCACTTAAGCAGTTCGGCAGTTTGGAAAAAATTACAAGTTGCCGTGGAGTCGAAGATGGCGCACGGCAGCAGCACATAATTGTTGAGAAACTTGAAGTGTTTGCGATTTGTCACGTTTGAATACGTTTTATTATCGCAGCGACATCGGCTTAGAACTTGGCTGCCTGCGTCTACGTTTCTTGCCAATCGACCTCCCTACCTCCCTACCTCCCTCCCTACCATCGTTCCTCACTTTCTCTCTGCCTTCTTCCCAACCAATCCCCACCATTTGTACGCTGCTTATTTTCTTTTCTGTTCGTCTTTGCTTTTCGTTCCTTTCTGCGTGAGTGTGCTTTTGGGCGACATACGCAAAATGCCAAAAGCGATTTAATGTCTCAGCAATTTGCGCAGCCTTAAAAACGTTGCTTAAAAAAATTGACACCTTAAGTATTTGAAAAAAGTTTATTTCTTTTGCTGCTGCTGCTTCTGCTGCTGCCAAATGCTGATGCTGATTTACTTGCCAACCTTAGCTTACCTTATCCAATGCCTGTGTCTTTGACTGCGATTTCGCCTGCGTGCCATGTGTGCTGAATGCTGCAGCATGGCATGCCCTGACTTCGCTGGGCTTGGCTTGGGCTTTTTTTTGCTTGATTCGCTGATGGCTTAGTAGTTGTGTAACTTCTAACTAGAAAAGTTTTCTGCTTGCTCCTTGCCAGCTACCAGCTGCCAGGATGTGCGCGCGCAGTCACTAAAATAGCTTTACTTATGTCGTTACGATGTCGTAAGCAGCAATTTAGCGCTTCAATAAAAATAATTTTGTCTACGCGGCAGGCGTTGTCCTGAAATGAAAATGAAATAAAGAAAAAAACTATAAGATGAAGCAGCACACATATGCATGTGCATGTATGTGTGACACATGAATTTGCTGCTTCGACAGCTCAAAAAATTTTACGCGATTTTCAGTTTGGTTTTATTTTTTTTTCATTTTTTTTCTTCTGTTTTATGATTTATGTGCAAAGTTTCTTCTTTTCGCTGGTACGTACACCTGAAGTCCATGTAGTCCTGCCACGGCGTTCCAATGCTTTGCCATGTCATAATTGCAATAAAAAATGAAGAAAACCCAAACCAAACTAAAGCCAAAAAAAACCACGAAGCAGAAATAGCGTGAAGCGATTTCCCTTTCTTATGTTTTGCGCCGCATTTTGATCCTTTAACCGAGAAGAGCACTTAAAATTGATTGCAAAAACAATGCGAGCTAAAGCGCGCGCAAGGATGCAGGCTACGGTGTACGGTATACAGGATGCGAGGTGCGGGGTGTCGCTTAAACTCGCCTGAGTACCGCGTCGGCTTATTTCCGTTAAACGTTCTGTGCCAAGTCTGAGCCCGCACTCGCTTTGCTTTGTTTTTCAATTCTGCTTTTTGTTATGGTTTCGTTTTTGGTTTCCTGGCCTGCCTTTTGCATTTTTTGCCCATGTTTTTTTCTTCCAGTTGAAACACGAAAAATTACAAAAAGTAATCAACATTTGACGCACCTTGCTCTGTGCGCCTTCTTCGTTGTGTTGTTGTTGCTGTTGTTGTTGTAGCGGGATATGTCAGCTACACGCGCGCAGCATTTTATAGCGTTAAGCGTTTTGCAGCAAGGACGACTGCAACACCAACAAAAACAACAACACAATTACGCCCTGCACAAAAACTGCATGCGCGCAAAATCAAAAACAAAAACAAATAACGAAAAACAAAAAACGAAAAAAAAAACAGAAAATAAAACGGAAAAAAAACAACACACAAACGAAAAGAATCCTCGCGCAGGAAAAGAAAATTAATGAATTCGTGTTTGCTCAGGTTTTTAGTTGGGACTGTCGTCGACACACATGCATTGCACATTTCACGGGGCTGCACTGTTCTGGCCCCCCTGCAAAGGGGAATGGGGCAGGCGGGGCTCCCGCGACCTCGTCCGCGCGTGTGAGTATTGCGAGGCGTTTGTATGGCACTCGCATTGGGATTAAATGCGCAGTTGCACTTTCCTGTTGGCTACTGCACGTATGTGAGCTATACACACAAATACACTCGCACACACACACACACACACATACACAATACGGCATCTAACACTTTTGGGCTAAGCACAACATTACAAAAGTGAGTTGAAATGAAAAGCGCTGCGCTAGCCTCCTTCTCCTCCTCCTCCCCTCACCCACTCTCCTCTTCGCTGCATTCCTCTGCTCTGCTATGCTGTGCTGTAAATATTTACGTTTTATTTTGCGCTTATTTTGCGCTTTTTTCACCTTGCTTCGCGGCCCGCGTGTCCTGCTGCCTGACTGCTGCCTGACTGCCTGCCTGTGTTGGCTTCGTGTCCTTTGGCGCTTTTTAGCGCACGACAAATACGCGGCGCTGCCATGTTTGTCATGTCTGTGGCAACTTTGTAAGCGTGCAACTGCGCTGGGAAGCATCGGACTGGAGTGGAATGGAGTGGGGTGGGGTAGTTTGGGGTACAGTGTAGTGTGAGTGCGAGTGTAAACGATACGAATGCAATATTTATTTCTTAAATGGTCGCTTGAACGAGTGTCTTTTGTATCCTTGTATCTGTGCAGCTGCGCATCTGCGAATTCATTTTGTTCGCTTGTTTGTTTTTTCTCTTCTATTTTCTAAGTATGCTGCATGCATTTGCCAAAGCCAATAATTGCACAA
The DNA here is from genome assembly GCA_037044495.1 of Stegana nigrithorax. Classification (NCBI taxonomy): domain Eukaryota; kingdom Metazoa; phylum Arthropoda; class Insecta; order Diptera; family Drosophilidae; genus Stegana; species Stegana nigrithorax. The sequence continues at coordinate 315,092 of JBAMBQ010004233.1, forward strand.
ACCTGCGCTTGACACATGTGACAAATTAAAAGCTTTTTGTTTCACTTGCCATTTGCACGTAAAGCCACGCAACAACCCACTTAACCACACACGCATCTCTCCTACTCACTCACTCACACTCTCTTCGGCTCCCTCTGAGTCGTTCTTTCTGCATGATGTGCGTCTCGCTCACTTGCTGAGTTGGATATTTATTGAAAAGCGTTTGGTTTGCGGCAATGGCAAAGTATTTTGTGCTCAGCGTCTGCAGGTCAGTCTTAATCCTTAGAGTCCTTTTAAAATCATAAATAATAAAGCCATGGAAAATAATTAATTTGCGTCAACAATAAAGCGTAACTTTTACATAAAATATTTATTAGCATGAAAACTTTTCCAATGTCGCACAACTGACACAAATGAGACGCCTGGGGAAAATATTTACAAGCAGCTAAGCAAAGAAAGGCAAAGCAAAGCCAAGCCAAACCCAGCCAAGCCCAGCCAGGCAAAGCAAAGTGAGTTGCCACAAAGTAAATTGTTACAATGCTTATTCGGCGCCTAAGCAGCTGCTATGCCAGGATTAATGCCCGCTAAGCTGTAGTCACTGTCGATGTTCATCACTTCAATCGAATTCGAATATTGTTCACATCTCTAATCCGACACCTAGCAATTAGGCACTTAGACAAGACAGCGCAGGACGGGACAGGACAGGACTTGGGCACTTGCAAGCGGAATAATTATTTTTATTTTTATTTGATTTTATTCAATTTAATAAATTTCTGCCTATTTTGCTTAATCGATTGTAGGCAGGACCGAGCAGAAAGTTACTCAAGACTTCCTTGACTGATTTATGGACTCGAGAAGAAACCTGATGTTGAATTCTCCAGTATTATCTGTAAATTAAAACGAAGAAGAAGCAATGAAATCACAGCAAACTTTCACCTTCAAGAGGAAGTTATAAGTAAAATATACTCACGATAGTGTCTACAACAACCTTCCTTGGCACTTTAACCTTTAAGACACCGTCGCTGTTGACCTCTGACTGCCCCCACTGCCTCAAGGGCTCAGTGCAGCTGTCACTTGGTCGCCCGCAGAGCAACTAACTTCACGTTGATGCTCGTTGGCCATTTTAATTACATAATAATGAAGATGAATGCGTTTTTAATGCGAAGCAAATGCGATGCGCGCGATTTGATGTTTCAATTTACTTTGGCAATTGTTTAATGATATCCTTCTTGGCTCTCTTCGCTTTGCTTTGGAGTCCTTCGGTTTGCATTGCTTTACCTTGCCTTGTCTTGCCTTGGTTCGGCTCTAGTTGGTCTCTTGCCCTTGCAACAGTAACTTGAGCCATGAACACTTGCCACTACTTATACTCTGGTTGTTGTTGTTATTGTTGTTGTTGTAACGCATTATGCCGTTGTTGATGATGACGACAAATAGGTGTTGCTTGCCTGCTTTGTATTTGAATTATGCTAATCAACTAACAATGACAAACGTCGCCAAAACATATTTGCAATGGCAACTATCCATGCATCAATCCATTCCAACTCGCACTGCCAGCCAAGCACACGCACAGCCACGTCGCTCACGACACATGCATGTGCATCTAGAATTGTTTGCAGCTGTGCAAGGGTATCTGCATATGCATACGCACAAGTAAGCGTATGTGTGTCTGTGTGTGCGTGTGTATGTGTGTGTCTGCTGTTATGTATCTGCGTGCGTAATAGTTGCATTATGCAGCGACAGTTGATGTTGACATTGATGTACGATTCTGCATGCAAACAGAGAACCATATGCGCACTTATATTCTACATCCTGGATCCTGCAACCTTCTCATATTCTCATACAGACTCCCCGACACTCCTGCGCATATGCATTTAAGTTTCCATAATTTATGAGCGCTTCTGATGACAAGCAGCCGTTGCTGGTTGCACTACTGCCAGGGATGCCTGTAAATGCGAATAAGCGCGGAGGCGACGGAGGTTGTTCCCGGGGGCGACTCAATCGATGCGTGTCGGACGTTTTTCCGGGAATGGCTTCATTAACCGTTGGTTTCGCGCATTAAAAGCGCATTTCGTGCATTGCCATGGAGACAGGCAAAAAAAAAAAAAAACAGAAAAAGGATCAAGTACGCGACCGCATGCTAATCTTGGGCAAATGCTTTGTGTGTGCGCACACTAACAAAAGAAGTTCGCCGGTCTGCCAGTTACCCAGTTTGCCAAGGCGGTGCTCGACTTCTACTGCGACGCGAACTGTTGCCACTGCAACAGTCAACTTCTTTTCCGTGCAATGCGCGAAAACTTTTTTACCGCTTTATTATAAGCAGCTTCCGTTTCCGCACAACGATGCCAAGTACCAAGTGCCATCCGCATCCCCTTCCCGCAACGGCAACGTCGTAGCCCTCACCCTCGCCTTAGTCATCGTCGTCAACTCAACTCAGTGGAGCTGCATTGTGCTGCATTCAAAGAATTCGTTGCAGCTGCTGGCGGCAGAGCACGCGGCGTATGCGCAACATGAAATTTCATTTTAAAGTTTTCCGCTGCTGCTTTTGTGGCTGGTGTGTAAAACTCGTTCAGGCAGTCACACGGTGGCATCATCATAATCTTTTTTAACGCTTACTACGCTTTTGGCACTCCTTGCAGTTTAGGCAGCTGCCTTCTGACGCCCTCCGCCATCGGCTTCGATCCTTTCGTACTACTTGGCCAAGCTATCGCAAATGTTTGTTTGCCCGTCTAACAGCCTCGCCTCCTCCATGCCTGCCTCCCTGCCTTTTGCCCTGCCTGTCAGCTAAACTGCCATTCTTGCTGCCTTGCCGGTCTTGCCAAAAACTTTGCGCAAGTGTAAATATTTTCACTTTCAAAATGGCAACAGCGGCACTGCCTTCGGCAGCATTTGCCAACACTTTCCCCCAGACACCGCCCCCAGCTATGCTTTCTTTTAGTGGCGCTAGAGACTTCACTTAAACCGTGGCGACTTGGCCATAATTTACATAAATACCATTAGTGAATTTATTATTTAATTATCTGCCTAACACAGGCGCATGTTGCAGGCAAACAAGGGTGACCATATTTTCGGCATGTGGAAGCACTTTAATCGACTGTTAAAGTATAAAATAGGCAAACTTTTTTATGTTTACGATGTAAACTGCAAAATTGCTGAAAAGCATTAAAATATGCCAATTTATTTTAGGCCTTATGTAATCATAAAAGGAAAGCCTTTTTAAAAGCTATAAAAAACTCTAAATAATACCAATGCTGCAAACTCTTAACTATTCCAACTGCATCAATTTCCGGAAGTTGACTTAATTATTGGACTTATTTTTTGCAGTAAATATTTTCAAACTATTTTAACTACGAAAGTCAAATACAAATGTAAAACGGTTCAATATGAAATTAAACTTTTCATATATTAACAATCCAAAACGAAGTCCTTAGCACGGCCCTGCATTTCCTTTAGAGTCAAATTCGAACGTCCCCGTAGGCAGAGCAAAAATAAAACACACAGGAAGTACCTGCAGCCAAGAATGAACCAATGAGCCTCAGATAAGCCGCAAGGAAGTCATGTGACAAACAAAAACATAAAAATGGAACTCCCCGACTTCATCAGTTCGAATTGCAGGCGAATATTCGCCATAAATACTCAGCTGGGCCGTTCGACTGCTGTTTGTCAGATCCCGATGGCAGATGCTGCCAATGTGCCAACACTTCGGCATAAAAATTAACGGCCAAAAGTGAGCCAGCCGTGTGCCCATGGAGTAAAGGGGGAATGTGTGCAGTTCTGCAGTGGGCGGACAGGCAGACAGACAGATGGAGAGGAAGCAGCCGAGGCTGCTTATGACTTCCTTAATGCGCACAAAGAGCAGAAGTATTCATAAACACAGCCATTCGGATTAATGTACGGACAAAAGTTTACTTTTACTCTTGCGCATATACAGAAATAAAAGCGAATTGTATAAATACAAAACAAATAAAATAAAGGAAAAACAAGCAAACAGAAACCACAAAGAAGGACTTAAAAGCGAGGCATGTGCAAAAGGGTTCAGCATTTGTTCGACTAAGTAGGAACGCAGGCAAGTAGCTAGGCAAATTAATGAGACAGATGGCAGGCGAAAGGCGGAAGGCTGCACACTTCGGCCTACACAGTTGCCATGGGAACTTTCTGAGCCTGCTGTGTAATCACACGTTGATATGCACATTTTCCCTCTTATGGAGCACAAGAGGTCCTTCAGTTTATTTACTTTACTTTCCCGGAGATTGCTGCCTAGGTTACCCGACAAAGTGCCACATGCAACTTCAACAACATGGAACTAAACTCAAAGTGAATTGGAATCGTTAAAAAGTAATAGATTTATTTGCAGAAGGAGTGGCAGCCTTAAGCTCTCAATGAACATAAAGCATAAAAAGAAACAATGTCCAAACTTACGAAACACGCATAACACGCATAAATACTTAAATATTTTACAACAGAAAAAACGGCAAAAGAAATTATAAACAATGTGATTACAAATTCTCATCGCATGAAAAAATAAAACGAAAATAAATTCGCAATGATAATTAATGAAAACGATCAGATGAATTCCAGCAGAGGGGTAAAGCGGCAAAGTTTCTAATTTGGAAATTATGTCTTCCCTGGTGCGAGGACAAAAGTATTTTTAACTTTATAACTTTTTTAATAATATTTCATGGCATATAAGCAGCGTTTTTATTTATTTACTTGTGTTTTTTTGTTTCTTTTGTCTTTTTTTTTTCTTTCTTTTTTTTTAGTACTTTATGAAATTTTTGTGTCAACGCATTAAAGCAAAAACAACAACAAAAACACGCTTACACGCTTACAGTGAAGCACCTAAAGAACCAAGATACAAAAGCAAAATTGTGAAAAGAAAAGCGAAAGGAAACACGCCAAGGCGTCAAAGAACTCGAGTTGAGTTGAGAATTAAGACGAAGGAAAACCAAAGAAAGAAGCAAAGTATGAAAACTCAACACAAAAGAATAGTAAAATCCCTTTACGAGCATCGTTCAGGTATGTTAATTATCTCATTTGTCCTGTCATCTTCTGCACCATGTTCTCGTCAAAGTGATGCGATGCTGCTTCTTTTTGTTGCTGTTGTTGTTGTTGCTGTTGTTGCTGTTGTTGTCGATGTGTAGAAAACATATGCACATATAAGTTAAATAAGTAAGTCAGTCGGTACCCTCGTGCACACTCGCACATCTGTCTACTGATTAGTTATGTAAATGTGTTAGTGTAATTCAACCGACCCACCCCACACACACACACACACACACACATACACACGTTGACTATGTCTTGTGTGCTCCTTTGGCATATGCAAATACTTTAAACAGGTGTAAAGGCATTTACTTCGCTGTAATGTTCTTCTAATGTCGGTAATATATAAAGTTCCACAGTTTTGCCGCTGCCTTCACGTTAAATGAGTTTTTATTTAATTTCGAGTACAACTGCCTCCGCGTTTACATTCATATGTAGTCATATACTTGAGCTCGTCCTCGCATATAGACACGCGCGCACATAAAGCGTCGCCATGTCTGAAAATAAAGTCAAAATGAGTTTGCCTCGCGTATGATGAGTAAAACATGCCAAGCGAATTTTCTGAAGCGTTCTTTTCTTGTTTGTTGTTGCTGGCTAAGTCTGCGTCTGTGTCTGTGTCTGTGTCTGTGTCTTTGCGTCTAGTGTGTGCCGCACGAACTCACACCAGACGCAAAGCATGTCTTTTTCGCGTCAACTGTATGCAGGTGTGTCGGCCCCCTGACATGTGGCATGCGGCATGCGGCAAATGGAGGCTGGCTACTGCCGGGTGGAGGCTGATGGCTGGAGGCTGGCGGCAGGCGGCAGAGTTATAAAATGAGATAAATCGAAATACACGTCGTAAATGTGTTTGCCACATGCCTGTATGACATAAAGATTCACTTGTATGCGAGTCGCGATTAAATGGATTTTTAAAGCACTTTTCTTATTGATGTGGAATTGCGGAAATGAGTTTTCAGGTATTATTTTATTTATTTTTTTTTCATTTTTTATTTTTGTGCTTTCCAATTAAGCTTTCGACTAATCAAAATGTTTAATTAGCGCAAATTTTTGATCACTTCTGCACTTCTCCAATTCGATTCTGATGCCGGGGCAGCTTAAAAAGCACACATCTGATTAATTGGCATGAATATGGAAGGAGAAATGCGCAATGCTACGAATTTAGCAAAATTGAATTTTCTAATAATGCATGAGCAAAAACGAAAGCAGTTCACACTGCATGCATTCATGCTGACGAAGCATAACAATGCTGCAGAAGAGACTTTGCAAAAACATTTTCCACATTGTTGTGAATTTTTTTTGCTTTTTTTTTTTTAACTTGTACCATGTTTTATTAGGGCAAGCAAAGAAAATTCATTAAAAACTTCGAAAAGAATGACAAAAACGGAAAAAACTAAAAAATGTGTTCATATTGGCTCGAGAGTATATTTCATCAACAAATTGTAAATGAGGGAGATGACGAAGGATTGCAGCTCAACTTGATATAAAACCCAACCTCAAATCTTACTAATCTTCCTCCCATAGTGTCAACCATTAGGTGACACAAAATCAGAGAGAAAACAGTGACAGTTCCCGGAGACTGTGCCTGTGACAGATCTTCGTATTTTAGACTCGAAGCGTCTAATCATTTAAACATGTTGGCTGTCACTTACGCTTTGCTGCATTCTTCTGAAGCGACTTAAGTAAATCGTATGCCTGCAAGGCCACAGCGGCTTGTCGACGTTTGTTTATATTCGGTACCAAAGTGAAGACCCCCTGGGAGCACAGTCAACCTTGGCGAATCCCAGACGTGTTGCTTGGCATTTTCACTTAAAACGTTTTAACTGCACATCCAAAATGTTTTCCTTGCTTTACGATTTTTCGCATTTTTACGCTAAACCTTTTTCGTCTCGTTGATTTTTGTAAAATTCGCCTTCATTTAGATTTTAAAGCTTTATTTTCCTTTCATTTTTATTTTTTTTTTGTTTTTTTTTTTTTTTTTTGTATGATTTGTGTGTGTATGTGTGATTAGTTGTTTGTGTTTGTGTTGTGTTTTTGGCAACACTGGCATTTTTTAGCACATTCTTCCGCACAATTTGCTATGTTCACCCACATTCAATGCGCTGCTGGCAGCCGGGCAGCGCAGCGCGGGAAATGATTTAAGACGCAAAGCTTAGAAATTAATTACGTGTTGAAGAAAAGGATTCGCGGCCTAATGCGCCGCAAAAGCCGCTTTTAATTACTGCATAGCATAATTTCAGGCGTTATTCATTTCGAAAATGGTTCGCTGGCTAAAACAAACACAAAAAATGTAAGGCGCACAGCGAAAAGCGAAAAGTGTTAAACGAAAAAAAAAGATAGCAAATCAAGGAGAAGAAGAAGCAGACGAAGACGCAGCGGAGCACATGAGTTATGACGAGCCAGTTCAAACAAAACGTACGCATTAGTGACTGCCACAAAGTGCTGGAATTTTTAATTTACACAAAATGAAACACCAGATTTTGTTTCTTCCTCCCGCCAGCATTTTCTGCATTTGTTGTAGTCCTTTTACTCCTGTTTTTTTTCCCCTCGCTTATCTTATTATTATTATTATTTTTATTATTATCCTTTTGTGTGTGTGTGTGTGTGAGTTTCTGCTCATTTTCATTTACGGCCATTTTCGCTTGCTCTTGCTTTACTTTTTGCGATTCTCATTTTCGCGTCTTCGCCGCTTTTTTAATATTAATGAATTTTTATTGTGTGCGATTTTAATTTATCTTTTTACGATACTCGTGCACACTCACTTACACGTCTACTTAAGGCCTGCGCCCTGCGCACCCTGCTTTGCACACTTCGCATATTCTTTCGCGGGCGCCGTGTCGCTTGTGTCGCTGCACGTTGAGTGCATGTGTGCATGTGTGCTCTGCATAATAACTCGAATTGGCAATAACGGCCTTTAATGTCCTTGTTACCGCTATGCCCCTTTGACTCCGAACACATTGTCCTGCTCGTGTCCCATCCTTGACTGCGACTGCGACTGTGACTGTGAGTGAGCAAATCGTAGCGAGTCACTGGCAGTCATGGCGAATCGACTGCAACCTGAACGTATACTTTTACTGTAGGCTGTGGGCAATTGGTCTGCTGTTGTTGTCGTTGCTATTTTTGTTGTTGTAGAATACTTTTGCCGGTTCGCTTTTAATTTTGTTGCTGTCTCCATAAATTCATATTAAATTCATGAAATACAGCAGTTGCCTGCCAGGCAGCCAAACAGCAAACCAAGCAAACCAAGCCAACACAGCAAACCAAGCGACCAAGCAATGAGCATTACTTGCTTTCTTTGCTCATTTTCCCGCCGGTCGTCCTCTTGGCCTGTCTTCGTTTACCTACAGTCTGTTGTTATTTTTTTTTTTTTTATTATTTTAAATACATTCTTTTTTTTTTTTTTTGTCTCGTTTCGCATTCAGAAATATTTTTTCACGTGTCCTCTGTACATGCATGCGAATGTGTCCTCCACGTGTCCTCATGTTCCCATGTCCTCACATCCCCTTATGGCCATACACGTCTGCTGTGTGGTAATTTTTTTTCTTCTATTTTTTATTTACATTTTCTGTTGGCCGCATTATTTTTGCGAAGCGCAAGTAACCAGGCGCAAAAAAAGACGAAGAAAAAAAGCAAAAAAGAAAACATGACTTCTGCTGGCTCACATGCATGTTGTCCTCGTCGCTCCTGTGCCGTTCCCTGCGCTCGCTTCAATTCGCATATATTACGCAATGCACCTTTTGCTGCTTCTGCGTTTTTTCCTTTTTTGCTGCCGCTGCTGCTTCTCGTGCTTTATTTATTTATTTATTTATTGTTGCTGCGCTATATTTTTCATATTTTCTTATTTCCATGAGGTTTTCCCTTGTTCTTTCTCTCGCTTTCGCATTCGCTGGCAGTCGCTGGCAGTCGCTTGCAGGAGTCGCATTTTTAAGTTTATTGTTGCCTCAAGCGTCGCATGTAAATGTGACTAAGCACAACACTTTATTTTATTGCTTAGATTATCTATTTTTCGTTGTTGAATCTTCGGTTGCCCAACTGCCGCCCACACAGCCGCAAACCCATTCGTCTTTCTGCCTGTCTGACCATCCTCCTGTGGCGCACTCTCGCCAACCCGCACGCCCACCTGTGCATGCATCCGCATCCTGGCGCTGGCGCACGCAAACTGGCTCCTGATATCGTTCGCATACGAAAATAATTTTTATTTATTGACGCCATCATTTGTCTTTGGCTTTATTTTGGGCTTTAGCGGCGCGCCAGGAATTATTTATTAAAAGGTTTGACATTTGCTTAGTTTTAGTTTATGCAACGACTCCAACTTCATAGGTGTGCTTGCGTAGCTCCCCAGAGGCGCTGAGCTTCTCAAAGTATGCAAACTAACCGCCAGTTAAGTCTAAGCCAAGCGAATTGTAAGCCTGACTTCAGGCAGAGTAACGCTGCAATCCGCTTGGACCTTCTCAGTTTGTTTCGGGAAATTTGCCGTTGACTCATAGAGATTTCAATAAATCCAGAAACCCTAAGACACAGCCCATGTACAAAATGTGTGTGAACACTGTTAGCATGCACTGTTACTATTCACGCACTGTTAACATTTTAACAACAGCCTGTGAGCTCTCTGCAGTTTTACGTTTGCTCAAGGAGCTTGCTGCGGCAGCAGTTTATGCTCCAGAGTTGCTCACTTAAATTTTGCGCAGGCTTTAATTATTCAGTGACTCTCTTGTCGAAAATGGAACTGCACAAGGCAGCCAACCTCAGCTAAGCTGACGGCACAATCATTGACGTTGCCCAGTCGACACCAAATAAAATGAGTTTAGTAAAAATTAATTATGCAGGCACTTCTCACGTCGCCGCCGACGCACAACGCGCGCAAAAGTATAAGCAGAGTTGCTTAAAGCCGTTGCCTAGGGAATACGCCAGCCAACAGCGGGGCGTGCGGACCGGGCAGGCAGGGGGTGTCTGCCTGGGAAGTCGATCAGTCGTCGCAGACGCGGCAGAAACCACACTTAACTCGTACAAATTGACTAATGTGCTACGAAATCAGCACAAATTAGCCGCGAACCGGAAATGCCCAACGCAGGACAGCGGCTGCGTAGTCGCCGGCAGCGACGTCCTGCCATTGCTTAAGTTGCCGCGCCAGCGAAATTAATTATCAAAAATTTCTATAATGTAACAACATCAAATTTAATTTGAATGAAAGGCAATGGCAATGACGATGATGATGACGTTGACGTTGATGATAATGACGAAGACGCAGAGGCCGTTGGTGGTGATGGGGTTGATAGCATTGGCATTGACTTAAGCACTAAAGAGGCCGTGGCTTGCGCCGTTGCAGGGGGCGTGGTGTAGTCGCTTCTGCACCAGCGACATTTCACAAAATAAATGTAAGAACGAATGAAGAAAACGAAAGGCATACTCCATTCCTCACACCCACACGCCCGCACCAGCAGACTCACTCGCCCACAGCAGCCGCGGCGCATTGCCTTGCTCTTGCTCTTGCGCTTGGCATTGCCCTTCTGCTTCAGCTCCTGCCGCCCTGCGCACGCTTGCAGCACATTAAAAAGGTAACAATTTGAAACAAGTGATGAATTATTGCGAATGGCAGCTGAAAAACTGGCCACAGAAAAACTCGCTAAGCCTACACGCCCACCGCCATGCTCACCATGCTCACCGCCATGCCACGACGCGGCACGGCAAGGCACACCATTAGCAACTCCCACATGCGGCGTGTGACCCACCAACCCACGCTGTCCCGTCTTTGCCCCTTGGCCCACTTGTTGCCCACCCAAGCAACGCTTAATGCTTCACGTATTTCGTATTTGTTGTTGTTGCTGTTTCATATTTTTTTGTTTTTGTTTGCCCTGAGTTCTGTGCGCTTTGTTTTGCTTTATTTGGTTTGTGTGTTTTGTTTTTTTGTTATTTTTCTTTTTGTTTTTGTGTTTTTTTCAGTGCATGAAAAGCGAAATTGATGTTGATAAATTGTGCTTCATTTTCGCTTTGCGCTGTTTTAAATTCCGTTAAATAGGCGTACAGGGTCCTGTGAGCTACAACTGTGCCATTGCGTCAGGAAAAGTCAATGAATGCCAATTGGCAAAATGAGTTCATTTGCCATACGCTCCCATGCCATTCCATGCCAACCTATGCCTTGCTAGGACATGCCATGCCATGCCATATTAAACACAGACGCACACAACTTAAGGCGACGTCAGGTACTCCGAGTATCTGAACTCTGAAGCCACAGCAGACTGCAGTCAGCATTGAGGAGTCAGCAGTCGGGCCCCGGCTCTAGCGTGTGCTATGTCCTTGCTAACCCTTGTCATTTAGACACAGTTGCGCAGTTGCTTCTCGTTTTTAAGGTTTCTCTGCATTGTTTCTTTTTTCCTATTTTTTTTTTCTGTTTTTACTTTTTGTTTTAAATAATTTCAACGCATCCGCGTGACTGATTACCTTTTAAAATGTTTCTATTTACATTATTAAACGCACCAGCGTGCTCAATTACTTGCCAGCAACAACAACAACTACAACAACACCAATAAGCATATGTGCGTATAAGTACGTGTGTGTCTGTGCATGTCCTTGCTTCAACGTCAGTCGCGTTGCGTGGCGTTGCGTTGCGTTGCGTTTCCTTTGCCTGTTGTTGTTGTTGTATTTGTATTTACTTTTTGTTTTATTTTATTTTGTTGTGTTTTGTTGTGTTTTGTTGTAGATGTCATAGCATAGCAAGTCTTGCTCCCAAAGTCGTTGTAGCCGTACACGCTGCCACCGCCGCTGGCGCCGCCTTTTCAATGTTAAATTTAAATTGAAATCTACGCAAGTTCTGACTTTCGTGTTGAACGACAGCGAGCAAAAAACAACAACAAACAGCAAGCAGAAGCAGAAATTGAATCTAACATTATTCTTGACGTTACTCATACGCCGAGCTGCACGCATTTGAGTTGCAACAAAATGAATGAATGAATGTCGAAAATAAAAAACACATAAACAAAGTAACAAACCTTGAGACGTTAAGCACACGTCTGCTCGGTAGGTAGCGCACAGCTCCACCAAGTGCCTGCGAATTTTTAAAGGTGAACTCGCGTTAAAAATAGTCCTTCCCGGTGGAGGCACCTCACAACGCAGACAGCGAACAATTTAAGACTTGGCCAATGCTTTGACTTTGAAGCCGGCTAATCCGCAAGCCGCAATGCAATCATTTCTGCAAAATAATAATGTCGCGAATAGTCAGCCGGGATGCACCGCTCCAGCAATCAATTGGCATAACGGCGGATTGGTCTCTTTTAAACATTTATTGCTGCTCAATTGCTCTTTCGCTTCCTGCACAGAATTTTCAACTTCATTAAAGACTCGCAACTGCGACAGAGACAGCGGCAGCGCATAGCCGCGGCCAATGAGCATCTTGGGAAGGGGGCTGAGGCAGACCATACAACGCAGTCACTGCCGACCATGTATTTTATAGATATTTCATAAGTACAACGACAGACTGACGAACAGACAGACAATGGCAGCAACATAAGAGCAATAAAAACAACAACAATAACAATAGCAAGTAAAGTAAGCATAAGCACAACACGAAGGACACAAAGTATTCCTGTTTCTACGCCAGAGACAAGTCGACATTTATGCGCTCAAAGATTTCTTTGCTAAATATTTGGTATGGAATTTTTTTTTTTATTATTTTTGTTGTTGTTGCTGCTGCTACTGTGGTTGACATTATTATACTCATGGTTGTCGTTGTTGTCATTTGTTGTTGTTGTTGTCGTTATCATTGCGTTCACGGTTGCCTTTATGCTTTTCTCTATGTGTGAGTGCGTGTGTGTGTGTATGTGTATGTGTGTGTGTATGTTGCTTTGTAATTGTCATGTTTGGGGTATTGCCATTGGCCAATTGTTGTTGTAATCGTCTCTGTCGCCATTGCTGCTGCTGCTTTTGTTGTACATATAATTATGCACAATTACTGACAACAGCAAGAACGCACACACACACACATTTAAACACACACGTAGTCACACACACACACACACACAGGCAGAAACTGTGAAATTTAAGCATAGATACATTTGTATCTCGAATTGTTTTTGCTCCGCCAACGAGACTCGGCCAGGAGCCAGGCCACGTTGCTCGTTTATGAAATTATATCTACGTGCGTAGGAAATGAAGCAGCCGCGCAGCTTCATGCGAATTCCTTTGCTCTCGCTTTGGTTTGCCTCTCTGACCGTGTGCACCTTCTGTGTCTGTGTCTGTGCCTCGGTTCTCGGTTCTCGGTGCGGTGTTTGTTTGTTCGTTTGTTTGTTTGTTTTGTGTTGTGTGTTTTGTGTTTTGTGTTTTGCACCAGACGCCATCTTGTTGAACGTGACAAAAGCTTTTTTTGGTCACGACAGAGACACTGTCGGTTTTCTCGTTGTCATTGTCATTGTTGTCATTGTTGTTGTTGTTGTTGTTGTTGTCATTATTATCGCTGATGTTGTCGTTGTTTCACACCGGCCACAAAGCGAAGAAACCAAAAACAAAAACAAAACTGAAAACATTCACGGCGCACACCCAAAAACGGAAACGGAAGTGCACGCAGCCAACGCTTAACAAACACACACGTGTCGCGCAGGCCGGCAAACTCGCCCGGTGCTCAACTGAGCCACCCTGTGCCTGCCCAACTGCGCCTTCTTCTTCTTCTGGCTCACTCACTTGCATCAGCCATCGCAGCACGTTGACGCCGGAGCTGATGCTGACGTCGACCTGCTGCACGTTTACACGTTGTCTCGCTCACTCCTACGCTGCGACTGCTCACTCCCACTTCCGATGCCGGTGCCTGTGCGCACATCATAAACAATTTTTAAACATAACTTTTGTTTTTCTTTGTTTTTGGTTTTGTAATTGTTATCGTTGCGTTTGTTGTCGCTGTTGTTGTCGTTGTTGTTGTTGTCGTTGTTGTTGTTGTTGTTGTTGTAGCCGTTGTTTATTGTTGTTGGGCATTATAACAACTAGTGTTGTTGTTGTCATTGCTGTTGCTGTTCCTGTTGTGGCTTTTGCTGTTTGAGCATCTTTATTTGCTGCTGCTGCTTCTTCTTCTATGGCAAACGTGAATAATGACGCATATGGGAAATGAACGTTTTGTTGTGTTCGCTTTCACTTGTCAACGCTTCAACTTTTTCACCGTTAGCGACGTTTGCCACTTTGTCGGCGCGTACATTTCACGTTGATATTATTGTTGTTGTTGTTGTTGTTGTCGTTTGTTGCTGTTGCTATTGTTGTCGTTTCTTTTGCTGTCACTGTTACTCCTGCTGCGCCTTTTTCCGTTCCCTTTTTGGCTCTCCAAGGAAATTAAAAACAAGAGCAAACGAAGACGAAGTTTGCCATATAAAGCACGCAAAGTAAAAGCGGCAAAAAATAACAACAACAACAACAACAACAACAGCCACATATTAAAAAGCTTTAATATTGTCTCGTCAGCAACTTAACTTGTCGACGTCACCGCTTTGTTGCCGTCGTGACGGGTGATGGGTGACGGGTTAGAAGGAGTTGAGCCACATGCCTATTACTTAGTGACATGAGAATTGTTTGTCTGCTGCTGATGCCTCTGTTTCTTCTTCTTCTTCTTCTGCTGCTGCTACTCCTGCTACTCCTACTGCTGCTGCTGCTGCTTTCATTGCTTTAAGGACACACTTGTAACATAAAAATTCCCTGACATATCCAACATGTGACAATTTTCTTGCACTTTATTCTTTTTGCGCAAATATTAAAAAACAAAAGTTACATTTATTTTTCATTACCGCATTACGCGTGTACTTCAACCCCGCTGCCACCCACACCCCACCCACTCAGCACGTAACACGCAAGGCGCGGAGCACTTGGGTCTTTGCTAAATGCAACGCAGCCACTTTTGCCCAGCAGCGAAAGTTGAAAAGGTAGAACTGGCAGCAGCATAAAGAAAGTATCCTCCTGTACACACGTATGTATGTATGTATGTATGTATGTATGTATATATACTCGTATGTATATACAAACTATATAGGAGACTGTTTGTGAGATTGTTAAAATGATAAATGGCGAACTGTGGCAAATAACTTGCAACTAACAACAACAGATGGCAGCAGCTACGTCAACGAGCAAACGGTGGCAGCCAGGGAAGCAACACCGCCAAGCATAGCGCGATAATAAATTCCCGCTTTAACTCAGTCACTGCCGCCCAGCACCTTCCACATTCCCAACTTTACTGCGATCTGCGAGCGAAAAGTGAAAACACCAAAAAAAATGAATCAAATCTGAAAAAAAGAAAAAGTTATGCCACGCCAAAGCAGGGCGCGAAAACTGCGAGTGTAAGTTATTTTTATACGCTTCGCTGTTTGACTCACTCCCACTCCCATGGCAGTCCCACGCCTGCCTACTGCTGCCACTAGCCAAGTGTGCGTATGCTTGCACGAGGGGAGCGGAACGGCGTGTTGACGAAAGCATGCAAGAGACGCCGACCGAGGACTGCATACAGGGTACACTCGCCCAACGAGGTCAGCGAAGCGTGCGAAATGCGTTTTCCTTGTTCGACTTGCACGCGAATTATGTTGGTAATTTTCGAAAATATTTATCAACTGTACACTGTTCTTCCGCTGCTGTCTCTGTCTCTGTCTGTCTCTGTCACTGCAGCTGCCAGTAATGCTCCCACTGCTGCTTGGGGCGGACACTTTTCCCCAATTTTACTTGAACACTTTTTCTAGTTCCTTACTCACTTTCTTTGTCTTGCTTTCTTGACACTTCGTTACGCGCCGCTGCATTCTGTTGCGTTCGCTGAACTATCGCTAAAAGGATATTTATCAGTTAAATAATGCGCGCAGGTACCCAAAGGTCATACAGCAGACATTTGCAGCGAAAATAATTAAGTAGTGAATTTCTTTTGTGACTCGCGTAGTTGGCTTGAAAAATCACCGCTGGCGGCTTTTCATTTTTGTTGCCGCTTTTAAATGTCACAGCTAAATGGATGTCAGGAGCTTGGTTGCTAAATGATTGATAATGTCACAATCAGATTGCATGTGCTTCGCCATTTCTCTCCTATTTACCGTTTCCACCTAATAAATATAATAATAATATTCCAAAACATACCTTTATTTCACGGCATTCGCTACCCTCATTCATAAATTCAATACCGTAAAAATTTCCGTTAACAGTTATCAACTTCTCGGATAGCATGTATCCATTCTTCAATATTGTTTGTTGTCCGCTTTTTACTAAAACTTTAGTTCATCAGTAGTAATTCAACACCAATTATAAAATTAACCATCAATATTTAAAATTTAGTTTCCAAAGTCGCCGGTAGCTGGCGTCCCGCTAATCGTAGCGCTCTCTATTGTCTATTTATTCACCCACGGACTTACACTCTTACGTCGATATAGTTGCACTATAAAATCAGACCGATTATGTTATTTATGTGTGATTTTGTTTTTTAATTAAATCGGGTAATAAATCAGGTGAAATCACATTATACATTATAAAAATGGGCAAGATAACAACTTCCAGGGCCGTTGTTTTTAATATTTAATTAACCGAAAAGGGCAGAACAACGCCTGCCGGGTCAGCTAGTAATGTCATAAACTACGAAGATTGTTCCAAAATTGTATAAAAATGGATGCAACGCAAAAAGAAATTATAATTAGCTGTTTTATTGATATCAGCGCAATAAAAATATACAGAAATGGTGCAGTTGTATTCAATAACACAAACTAAAATTCTTCAAGAATTTCTTCTAGCTAACTAATTCAACGATTTTTTCCTCATCCAGATTGTTTTGAAGTAAACTAGTTGAGTATGGAATCTAAAAATATTGTCAATGTTGTCGCTCTTTGCGCAAACTCCAAGTTGGGAGCTTTCGCAAATTGTGTTCTGCCAAAACTTGCGAATACGCAAAAGCTGAAAAATTTCTACCTCACTACAGTATACATTTTTTTCGCGCGAACTTCTCGCACGTCTGTTTCAGCGGTAATCCGAATACTCTATAATCCGAATTTATTACAATTCTGTATTCGTATCGTATTTAAATTTTATCGTGTAAGTTGTATGCACAAATCGAATCTAATCTAATCACATCTTATTTTGTTTGAATTCGTTTTATACTAATGAAAAAGAACAGGTTCGTGCTCCATGGTGTAATGAAAAGAATGTGGTGCCAATTTCTTACAGAAATCGTACCACTCTTATTAGAACGCCGTCATGTCTTATTTGTGACATCATCAGAATTTAGTGTATTTTTGGAGCTGATTTCTAAACACAACACTATCATATGTTTGGATATTGAAGTGCAAATTATAAATAAACATATACATATGTTAATTTATTGAAAAAAATTATGGCATATATGAGTTTTTGTGCATATCTGTTCGTTAAGAGAATTTCCGTGCCATTAAATTAACGAAATATGTGCTACTTTTCTGTTGACATTTATATGGCATAATAGAATTAAAGTGGTGTCATGTATGTGAACCGAAATATGTTGATAGCTTATTAACTGTTTGAAAATGCGATAACTTTCATGTTTAACTGCCTGAAGAAAAGTTTTTTGACTTTAAGGTGGCATTGGATATCTTTCACTGCATCAATGTGCATATCTAAATAATTTTAAATTGTCGAAAAATGTGCTCCATCGCTTTCATCATCCCCATCATAGGCATAGACGGTTTTAAAATACCACCTTCTCAATTGAGCTCAATTTAACACATCAGACCAAAATGCAACTAGATTAGTTTCCACCATATACCCGAAAACCCTTTCTACAACATTCCGTGTTTGCCGCAGTCTATAAGTGAATAGAGAATCTGCTGTAGGAGAGCAGTGGCGGTTAGGCATGGTCGGAAGATTTTAAGTTGTGCACCACTGAACCAGTGGTGTTGATGAGTAATAGGGTTTGCAGAGCACGAAACCATTCTTTCTCACTCTGACGCACTATACATGCTTCAAGCACAGATTTACACTCAATTGTTTGATTTAGTGTACTCAGTTCACAGCTGCAGTATTTAAGATTTTGTTTTAACAGGTGAAATAATCAAAATGATAATTTTCGAAAAATCACAATAATTTTGCAACAAAATGTCTGCAATCCTTTCGTTTCCCGCGTTTAAGCAAAAGTTTGCTAAATCAGCTCAAACTAAAAGGCTACATTCTAAAACATATAATAAATGTTCTTCTTCTGACATATTAACTACGAAGAAATTTCAAATGAAAAACAAAAAATTTAAAAGTAATACACAACTTTCGCCAAAAAAGAAGGAAACGGATTTTTGTTGTAACATTGTGTTAACAGCTTAAAAACAATTAAAGAACCTGTCAAGTGGCTTATTGATTTTTCTCTCTTGTCATTTTGTGATTTCGTCTTTATCTAAAAGATGGTCTATTGTTGATCTGAACGAAAGCAAACAATAATAATAACAGCAACAACAACCTGTTCACCAAGTGAGTCAACAATAATAACAACATTAGAACCGTCGAGTGGAGCGCACGCTGCGATCGCTGGCTGCCAAAGCCTAAGCAAAGCTCGCGCTCAGTCACAACTTGTATGCGTACGGAGCTGGTGGCGTAGCTGCTTGCGATAAATCGATATCACTGCCATTCACTAAAATTGGCTAGCGGGGTGAAACTGAGGAAGATGGCATTATAAACAAAAACAACAACGATGCAAAACTAGTAACAAATATTTGAAATTTGCATAAATTTTGACAAAACAAAAAAACCCAAAAAAAAAAAAAAAAGGAAAAAAAAATAAAATTGAAACGCGCGCTTGTAGCCAAACTGCGTACATCGCTTTGATGACAGTGAACTGAGGTAAGCATGCCAAGCCCTTGTTTAAGAGGCAACTCATCATCATCATCATAATCGTCATCGTCATCTTATGATAAGGCAGGGGAAAACGCCAAATACGACGGCACTGACAGTGACACAATTTGCCTGTGCCATATAAAACTCATCAACGAGAAGAACCTGTTCAGGCAGCCCGGCTGCTTGGCCGCGTGAGAAAACTCGGTTAGTCGTTTAGTTTTCCACGCTTTTCCCGCAACTGTGCAATTACACACAGACAGACAGACAGACAGACACACCAAACGTGTATATGGTCATTGATGTCGCGGATAATTGCCATGAGCCACAAATCGCGCGAAAATAGCGCAAATCGCTTTTTGTCTGCCACTTGTAGTTCCGGCTGCTCTGCAACGGTAACAATTACAACAAAAACAATACATATAGTCAATGCCTTGCCATTGTGCTGCTTTCTAATGCTTGTTTTCTTCTTCATTCATTCGTTTTTTATTTGGCTTTATTGCTGCTTGCGAGCTTTGTGCCAGTTCATGAAAGTGCCGCGCGGAACGTTCTTCTATGACTTGCCGTCGTTTAATTCACATCTTCATGCCGCGGCCGCCCACATGCATGCCTAGCCATGATGCTAAACGCTGCCTCGCCTTGCCTTGCTCTGGCTTGGCTTGCCTGCCTACCTTGCCACCCGCCCACATGCTCGTGCCCTATGCTCGTGATGGCGGTGTGTCAGCTCAATGCTGAAAGACAAAACGTAGCCGAGCAGTCGAAACCCATGAAACCTGTGCGTAAAAATGCAGTTTGGCAGCAGCACTTAAACCAGTTTCATGGCATATGCACGCGCTTGACTACACCTGCACACTAAAACAGCAACAAACACAACAACATGAGCACGAGCATAACATAACTTAGATTTCACTACAATAACATTTGCATACGCTTAGCCAAGCCAACTCGTGCCACTCATACCATACCAGACTGACTGCTATGGTACCATGCCATGCCAAGAAGCAAAATAAAAGCGAAAATTTTTTCCATTGTAGAATTTTGGTGTCTAATCCAATGTTAACGACTGCCACAAGATGTCACTGATCGACGAGAAGCTGCAGCAAATGTTAGACGTGGAGCCTCTCGGCGCCATAACACAGGACCTCTGCGACTTCTCGCTCGAGGAGCAAAATGCCACCGCGGAGGCGCAGGGCGTGCAGCCCACTGCCGCCTCGGATTATGCGCCCGTGCTGGGCAAGACAGTGACCTATATAGTTGCCTGTGTGCTGGTCAACGAACACAACGAGGTGCTCATGATCGAGGAGGCCAAGCCGCGCTGTGCAGGTGAGTCGACAATGCAGAAAGTGCCGTCATTTGCCACTGAGAGTTCACATCACACTTTGCAGGTAAATGGTATCTGCCTGCGGGCCGCGTGGAGGCGGGCGAAAGCATCTGCGAGGCTGCTGTGCGTGAGGTGTTCGAGGAGACGGGCCTCAATGCTCAGATGACAACCTTACTCGCCGTTGAGTCCGCCGGCGGCTCATGGTTGCGATTCGTGCTCACGGGCCGCATCACCGGAGGCAAACTGAAAACGCCCGCGGAGGCCGACAGCGAGTCCATACAGGCGAGTTGGGTGGCCGATGTGGCAACACTGCCGCTGCGCTCCAACGACATAATCAACATTATCGACATCGGTCGAACGTACAAGCAGCTAACGGCGATCTCGCCCAGGCAGTGGCATGCCGACATTCTGCCCACGCGATTTGGGCACTCCAAGAGCTATTTGCGCGTGTTGGCGCTGATCAAGAGACGCGCCACGAATTGCTTGAACGTTTTAGTCAGCGAGCGCAATGTGCATCATTTTCCTACGGTGGAGTTGCATCCGCAGCGGAACCTGTACTCGACGCTGCGCAAGTTCATGGTGGAACTGATCGGCGCTGAGCTGCCGCAGCATCGGCCGCACGGTGTGCTCAGCATGGAGCATGCGGCGGCGCATGACGCGCAAACGGATGGCATTGTGCTGAATGTGTTGGTGGTATTTCGACCGCCAGTCGAGGATGTGCCGTTGATTGGCAAGTGCGCCTGGCACGAGCTGACGAAGCCGCTGGATGAGGCGCTGGGCCAGATACTCACCAGAAAACACAGCACCATACCTTTGAACGTTATACGCTGAATGGTGGCGGCCGAGGGAGCTGGATCGTGTTGACTGGGTTAGATTAAGTTCAATTTGTTTCGATTGTTGTGTAAATATATTTTAAGTGTAGTTCACGCTACCGCTGAAGACATGGCTTGGCCGAGTCGGCCTCGATTTCTCTTTGAGGGATAAGTATGCAATGGTATTCAAGTACCTAGGGAACTCCAAATTTTAAGTCTATTGTTTACTCAACTTTGTCTGTCAAAGCGTGTTCTGTCTTACCAAACCCAAAGGCAACCGAGCGTAAGTTGATATGGTGACAACTCCACCATTGGCGACATCCCAGTGGACGGATTATTCCCTCACAAATAATATACAAACTTTTGAAAGGAAAATGCTGAATATTAGCAAAAACCTACGAATAATAATTGCTGGAACTTCAAGAAGTGCCGTAAGGAATTTGGGTTGATGTACAGTCATATCCTTAAGTCTGTTACATCATACGGAACCTATGATCCAGTGATGAATATTTACTTGTCTTGTTATTCAAGGACTTCTTCCTAATGCCGCTAAGGTCACAATTCTCCTGCAGACTCGATCAGAGTTTCATCGTAAATTCACACCTTCGTTTTCTTTTTATTGTAAACAATAAAAATATAACAATTACAACAAAATATAGTGTACACAAATAATTTCTGACCGCGAGTCCAATTGCAGACGACTCGCAAATTTCATATTAAGTAAATGCGACATGCCGGAAAATCAGATGAAAAACAAATGCACACTCTTAAGCGTCATGGCGTACAATATGGCCAGCCAGTCTGACCAAACTAATGGACTACGAATTTTTTACTGCTGCATTGCCCGAACGGAAAAACTTACGCGAAATTTACTACGACCTAACCTGAACGCGTCTAGCACTTGGACTAATCCGCCCACACTTTGTTGAACAGTTCCATGAAGGAGTCGTAGATCATGAACGTGATGCCCACATCAAGACACACGCGTCCCAAACGGGGCACAGTGCCCTTGTAGAACGCAGCCAAGCCCTCATTGCGGAAGATCTGCATCGCGCAGTCGGCGGTGTTCTTATACTTGGCCGCCTCCAGGCCCTGCATGCGTGTCTTGACCACGTCCAGCGGCGTATTGCCGAAAACCGATGCTGCACCGGCAATGGCGCCGAACACGCCCACCACCAGCTTGGGCACGGGCTTCTTGTGATCGTCACCCTTGTACAGGTCCTTCAGCGATTCAACGACAAAGAAGCGTATCGCCTGGTTGGACCCTTGCTTCAAGATGGTCGGCGTCAGTCCCTTGTAAACGCCGCTGATGCCCTCCGCCTTTATGATCTGGCCGACGCCATGAGCGAAGCCCTTAAACTTCGGATTGGCGCTGCGCTGGTCATTGATGAACTTCACCTTGATCGTTTCCATGGGCGTGACAGCGAGTATGGCCTCGCAGACACCAGCGCCTAAACCGCACAGCAATTTGTTCACATTGTTCAGTTGGCCATTGTGGTCCGCTGCACGTCCGCGTAGGAACTCGAAGGCGCCGAACCTGTGCACGTACAAGGTTAGCAATCTTTCCAGCAAAGAGTCAAAAAAGCTAAACGCTACTTACCTCGCTGCGGACTTGGGTATGCTGCCATAAAGCAGCACACTCAGCCCACGGTATAGGCCGAAGAAGCCGCGCTGCTGCACTGTCTTCTTGACGCAGTCCGCGATGCCATTGTACTGTTTGTTGGCTCCCTTCTCGTCGAGCTGCAGTTGCGTCTTGACGTATTCGGTGGGATATGTAATGCAGATCTCAATGCCACCGGTTATGCCGCCCGCAACGATGCCCTTGAGGCCTTTGCCGCCACCACTGGGCGCTGCGGCGCCGTGATTCACTAACCATGGACGGCAGGTGTAGGGATTCGGCTGCATAAAGCTGCTGATGCACGAACGATCCATGCTAAGTGCTTTGTGTGGTTATGGATTTAGGCTGTGGGTGTAGCAATTAATAGTTAGTTTTCTGGATATCTGCATTTTACTTTGCTTTTGTTAACTGCCCAAACATAAATCGATGCAAATGCATTTTTGTCGCATGAGACTGCTAAGCTCAGTAGTTGGTTAATATATGTGAACTAAGCATGAACTGCATTACCCACCGCAATGCAATGCAGTGCAGTCTTAACCCATTAAGCACCTAAACTTGCGTCGATAATGCAAAGTTCAAGCACTTGTTGCCGGCGTACAACGCCTGCAAACAGTCTGCCCACGATTATTTTCTTATAAATTATTCTACTTTTTATAGTCTTTGCGTAACATGTCGTATTTTTTTCGCTTTCGATTCGTTTACACAAACAATTTAGTTGCGTCTTCATTTTTGTTTTAAGTTTTTTTTTCTATGTTGGTTTTTATTTGCTTATCGGCTCGCGCCTCTGGCTGAAATGCTGAAATCTACACTGATTATTCATATCTGATAGCGCAGAAAATTCTTGAATTCAATAATTAATATAATCTAACGATGTCTGCCGACTTCGCTTATGTCACAAAAGCATAAAAAGCAAATAGACAACTGCAAGATTTTCATATTTTTGTTATATAATGAACACCTCACGGCCGTTGACAAAGTAATAATTTTTTTATTTGCGATAACAATTTGCTATTAATTGTTTCCGTTTGGTTTGTCTGGCACTTGATGGTGACAATTGCAACAGATGTGCACTCGTAAATTTCACACAGTGACACAGTTTCCAAAAATAGGCGGCCGGCGCCACACACTGCATTTCACTGCAAGTTCAATGCACACGAGAGCAGCAACAACGTGGTGCAATAAAGCATGGCAAAAAATAAAACAAACAAACCAAAACCCAAAAAACTTACACTTAACGAAAAAACGCACAAATTTCGCAAAAACAAAAAAGCGAAACAACGAATTGATTTTAAATACAAACGATCATACGACTTGACAACTCGATCCCAAGGCAACAACTAAAAAAGCAGCGGCGTCTAATTCCAATTTCCAAAGCAAAACATTCCAAACGTATGAAAAAATGAAACAAAAGCAAGGAAAAAGAAATAAGAAACAAAACCTAAGCTAAACGTTGATCGCGCGGTGCGGAGATCGCTCTTTATAATGGCAAAAAAAGCTTACAAAGAAACAAAAGCAGCAACCACTACTGCTAACAAAGCTTTGGCACAATAATAACAACAACAACAAAGTAACTTTAACTGGAAATTTTGTTTACGTAGCATCATATTGACGCATGTGTGTACGATCAGCAACTGTCGCTCGCTCGCACTTCTGCTTCAAACCTGTTTGTAAAGCTCGCTTAACATTTTTTTAGGCCTAAAAGTATGCAAAAAAGGCAATCTAGATCTGGGAGCTGCTTTAACCCAAATAACACAACAACAAAAAAAAAAGCACTCCCAATGTACGGACACGCTCGACTTCCACTTGTTCATCGCACAAATTTAACGAGTCCTGCGCTGTATCCCCGGGCGGAGGCTGGTACAACACCTTGGATACAAACTCCTCTCACCAACGACAAAGTCAGTTGATTTTGTTTTCGTGGTTAGAGGTGACGAAAATGACACGTTGATTGCGATATGCGATTTTGAGGGCTTCCTTAAAAGCTTGTGATCACGAACTTTGCTCTGCATAGCAATATCATTATGTTCAACTTCACTGCTGCCATTTAACTTTATTAACATTGGGCGAAGGAAATACATCAAAGTACCTGGTGGCGCATTTGACAAGTAAATGGAGCAATTTCTGCTTTAAAGTCAAAAGTTGCATTACCTTCAGACATGAACTTCTTATATATTTAATTTAAATTTAAGTGACGAATGACGGCAGAAGAGAGAAGCACTAATATTGCGTGTGCATAAGTGAGAGAGAACTGTTTCGTGCTTTGCAAACTCTATTTCTCGTCAACACATTGAAGCAATGGTAAACAACGTAAAATCCTATTATTCTTGTAATTTTTTGTCTTGTCTTGTAATTTTTAGCTGTAGACTCTGAACCGGTGACCGGTCACAGTTTGCCGAGGTGGCAATCCTAATAGTTGCAACCGCGCAAGTTGGTTGTCATTAAGAAAGTTGTTTTCGCAAACAATGCTTCACTGGAGGATTATTCAATGAATAATAATAAAAAGCAAAGCCTATTCTATTCTTCGAGGGCATGTAGTCCGAGTTTGTTAGTTTTCTTTTCTATTGCTAGGCTAGGGCTGCCACCCCATCAAACTGAAATGTCCTTATGAATTTGGACGATTTTGTATGCAGAATATTTTGGAATAATTCCATGTAGCAGGTTTTTGCGTTGTTCACTACTGCTTCAGTGCTCTAAAGATTTATTCTGAAAAACAGTTCACTTTTTAATATAATACATTATATTTTTATAAATAATTTTTTATATATGATTTTTAGAAAAGGGAATACACTACTGGGTGATACAGTCATTCAAGCCATGGTGGCTTAATTTAAATTTAAATTATCTTATGCTCATATGATATCGCTATAAACACACACCTTTTCACTTTAGTCGTGTTAAAAATCGATATAAAACTTTTCCACTAAAATTTGCATTTGCAATTTGAAATATTTACAGAAAAAATGCTGTCGCCGATGACAGTACGTTATATGCAATTAATCATTTGATTTATATTTTCAATTGACAAATAAAATTCGATTTGCTTTTTTGGATTTTGGCACAGGCAGCCACTGCGCGTTACGGCTTTTTAAGCTGCCACCGGCTAAATGTAAAACTTACTGAACTTACACAATGACAAACAAGTTAACCACCCACGTGCGTTTAACAGTGTAACGGTAAACGACGGCCAATATACGAAAGCAAAGCAGCGAGCGACTGAGAGAGAAAAAAAAAGAGC
The DNA here is from genome assembly GCA_037044495.1 of Stegana nigrithorax. Lineage (NCBI taxonomy): Eukaryota > Metazoa > Arthropoda > Insecta > Diptera > Drosophilidae > Stegana > Stegana nigrithorax. Next base: position 340,870 of record JBAMBQ010004233.1, read on the forward strand.
GAGTTTAGGGCTCGTTCAGACTACCGATTTTCTGACCTACTGCATGTTGTATGCGTTCTCTATTTTGAATTTCTTCTTTGTCCTGTAAATTCTCGATTTGTTATTGATTCAAGTCGATATGGTGTGAACGCGCTTTAAAAGCGGCAATACACTTCCGGTAAACTTTATGAGGCAGATTTTTATTTATAGAACAACTCGGAGAACTCTCCTACAACGAGTTTTAACTGTTATCAACCATTTTTACATCAATATTATTTGATCACTGGTAACTAATCTTGAGATCCTCGCATCAGCAAAAAAACACTATGTGCTGTCCTGCCTCAATCCCGAACTGAATTATTAACCCAAATACCAACCATGAAAGCCGAAAAGATACAATTTTTGTTTAACGAATTTCATGTTTTGTTCATTTTAAGTCTTAGTCTTAGTTACAAAATAATAGCATATTTAATTTTATTGTTAGTCAATAACAATTTCACATTGTCTTTTTGTTTTTGTTAGTTTAGCTGGTAACTAATATTGAACTATTATTAAAAATTCATGCTCAGTCAAAGAGAAAATGCAATAAGAGTGCGAGTGCATCAGACTGGTAAGCGGGCAAGACCAACCGACAGACAGACAGACGAAGACGATGGCAATACGTGGCTTAAAGCTGTAATCAAAGTCTATGCGTAGGTGCTTAGCTTTTATTTTTTTTTTTCAAATTCCATTTTTCAATTTGTCTGCAGTTGTCTTTAAGAGCGCTGCTGGAGCTTAAACGGACTTGTAGATACGCACGCTCTTCACATCGCCAATGGTGAGTGTCTGCAAGGAAGAGAGTAGATTGGGTTCAAGATGATATGTAATACAGAGGAGGGCCTGCTTAATTTTATAGAGACTTACAGTGACGAGCTCGCCATCCTTGAATTCGCGCACAATGGTGGAGGGCTTGTCGCCCTTCTGCTCCTGCACAAGCTTGTTGCCGTCCAACGTGATGACGCTCTTCACCTTCCGTCCGTCGAGTGTCTCCTCATCGAATTCTTCGCCCAACTTGAAAGTAATGGCCGAGGTCTTAAATGTCGACGTGGTGGTGAAGGTATAGTTGTCACCATCCTGTGTCAGTTCAACGGTGGGGCTGACGCTGTTGCCCATTTTGCGCAACACCAAGCCGACACCTGCAGCGCAAGAGGCGAAAAGAGAAGGGTATCAAGCGTATTAATATAAATAAGCAAGTTATATATGTACATATGCATTATTATAGTAATAGTAATAAAGGAAGAATAAGCAACTTTGCGGTTGCTTATATTCATTTTATTGTATCGCATTTCATGCGCCCTAAGGTAAGCGACAGTCAGACGATCGCCTGCTGCCCGCACTGCACTGCACTCGTGATTGAATTAACCCGCCAAAGTTGTCAAGACCTCTACAAATCATATTCAATTAAAGATAATAAAGACATTTTTTCTCGCACGCTTTGCTGTTGTTGCTTCTTTTAATTTTTGATTTTATTTTATTTATTTTTTCGCTTCACGATTTCTCTGCAGCGATTGCAGCAGCCAATATCAAGCCACAACAACAGCGACGACTCAAGGTTGGGCGTGCGTGCGCTTACTCGTGCATATGCATTATTTTGCACGCAACTGTACTATAATGAAACTACAAAGCAAAGTTAATGGCAAGTGAAATGCCTTCAACAACAACAACAACAGAGGCAACAAAATAGTCATCACAATATGTGCCTTATGATAATCGCCGCAACTCCTCCGCATTAAATGGTAACCAGCAGCATGTGATGCACACGGATCAGCGGCAACAGTCGCAGCGGAGACAATGAAATAAACAACAAAAACGGCGATCGCCTGATTACTTAAATAAATGGCATGAATGAGGGCATACATCTTGCATGTTCGCACAGCAGCCGCTTGGCCACACTATGCTTATCTCTTTCCCACTCACACTACTTTGCTGGCGCACTGCAGACATGGTCATCTACATTATCGCGTGGTGTCTGCCACTGCACCGAACTTACTGTACTTATAACGGTCACTTGGCCCGCTACCGCTGCTAGTTCAACTTAAAACGTTGCTGTTACTGCTGCTTAGTTTCATTTTACGTTGATTATTTCGTCGCGTTTATGAGCTTAATTAAGTTTAAAGGAATTCAATTATGATCAATTTATTTATACATGAATATATTTTTTTTTTTCAAATTTATTTTTAAAATGTTTATCAGCGCGTCGCGCTACAACAGAAAAAAAACCCATACGGATATGTTCACTTTGTTGTTTGTTTTTGATGCTCGCAGCAAATAAAGCTGATTAAAAATGTTTGCAATATATGCCGGGTGTAGGTGCCGGCATTTTAAATAACACCACCACTACCGCAAGCGACGCCCGTTTAACATAGATTTTTTTTTTATTTGCTTGCACTAAAGCCCAACCTGGGGGAGTGTAGATGTACATATTAACTTTCAAAGGCAAAGAATTATTTTTCATTTTTGCCAACCGTGCAAAAGTTGACTAAGTTCCTACTCTTATCAAAAGTTAATTTTTTGCTAGTTTGCTTATCTTTTGCATGCACTCAAAGTCGAGAGCTGTTAGCACAGCTGGCAGGTACGTCAAACCGTTGCCGCCCACTCCCCGTTATGAATAACACAATTGACTTTGAAAAATTGCCACTTGCAGGCATTAACAGTAATACAGATAAATTCAGCTTCTTTTCTGCGTTTTGCACTTGATATTACTTTAGGTATTCTAGTTCTCTAACATCATTGTCTATTTCACTCTCACACGCACAGCATCTAATGTGCGCAAGTTTTGTACATTGCCCCCAACGCCAAAGAAAAAAAAAAAAAAACTACGCTACTTCTGCTTTTAAGCACCGAAATCTTTAATTAGTTTTCGACTTTGTCGTGTCTTTTTTTTAATTGTTTGTTTATTATTCATGCGTTTTTTTTCTAAATTTTTGGCAGCGAAACAGAAAATTAATTTTAAACAAAGCGTTCTTCTTTCTCACTAAGCCGCATATGCTAAAGTTCAAACAGGTGGGCGGTTAAATGATAGTATGTAGACCGATGGAGGTGAGGGTGCGTCGAGGTCGAGTGCTTGTGCATTGCTGCCTAACGACCCTCAGGGCGCCTTTTAAAGTTTGAAGCAATAAAATTTTCATAAAAATACTACAAAATTTGATATCAAAAGTAATAAGTGAACGTTTGAACATTCTATGCATCGTTTATTGGCGAGCAATAAATAAATAAAAATTCGACGGAATCGTTGAGGTATGAAACCAAAAGCCACAGCTACGATTATTTTCATTATGCAAGATACACACATTCGATAAACAATAAGTAAAAAAAATAAAAATAAATAAAAAGCAAACGCGCATTTATGTGGAAATGTTTTTTGCCTGCGAATTTATTACTTTTTACTGCTTGCAATACAATATGAACTTAGAAACAAACAAAAGCAAAAGAAAATCAATTGAAAAATATAATATAGATGCATTGGCAACAAATACGCGGTCTTAGTTAAGTAATTTAAAAGAATTGCAGATTCTGCATTGATGCGATGAAGTGCACAACCATGCATCCCTTTCATACCTACACGCAGCGTGGTTTCCAATTTTTAAGTGACCCAAAAACTTTTTTAGTTGCCGTTTGCACCTAGATGTTTGGTTCGAAGTACGGTGGCAATGTTAAAAAGACATGAACTTTGAGCCCAATTTTCTAATGCAGGGCTGGCAAATTTTATAACGCTGTTGTGTTAATTGGTTGCAAAAAACTTTGTCATGACAAGCAAATTAGGGGGAAAAACAAATCGACATGTTAAAATAACTTTATGGATCAACTTACGTTGATAAGGTTTTTTTTTTTTTTAATTTTTAATACACCTTCGCCCTCGTTTGTGATTGCACTACTATCTGCGCGTCTAATTTTAATTTAATTGCAAGTGCAAAAGTTGAACAGGAACTTCGAAATGCGCTTAGTCAGCAAAAATGTGAAACAAACATGAAAAATCCGGCCGGTCTTTGAGCCATACGCAATGGACAAACTATAAGAAAAAACGTGCTTTGATCGATTTTTTGCGCGTTTTACATGGTTCCTTGCTAATTAGTTACGGTAAAACCGCATGATGCTGCAGTACAGACTCACAGCAACAAAAAAAAACCGGTTCGGATAAAAGCAACAAAAAAAGTAACGAAAAAATCGCCGGCCGGCAAAAAAATAATTCTCTTTCATTATTGTCTGCCTCATATTGCGTTAAAAAAACACCACATAACTTTTCCTTTAAATATTTTTATCAAATGCTTTATGATCCTTTCTGCTTACCCAATTCCTTCATGTATTCATCGAAGTTTTCTGATTTGTCAAGTTTGTACTTCTTTCCCACGAAAGCGGCCATTTTTGCTAATCAAGTTTACTTGCGAAAGTTTCCGAACACAACAACGTCTTGGACGAACCGAACATGAACTAACTTAAACGCTCGTCGGCAAGTGGATTTTATACAAAAACTGCTCCTCAGAGAGCAGAAAAAGTCGCTTTTTTCTAGAGCCGCGAGATAGGAAATTTTACACAACCATAACGAAGTTGACTCTCAGTGAGAAATAGTTGTTGCTTGGCGTTGCCAGATATTTTGCTTCAATGTGTGTGAAAATTTCTTTATTTGCCATTTTTTATCGTGGACATTTCGACAGCCGGGTTTTGCGAAAAAAGAAAACGTGTAATTTGTTTTTGTAAGGAGAAAAGTTAGCGGCCGCTATGACACCGATAATTTGATTCAAACAAATATGCTGTGTATGAGTGAGAGTGTGATGGCACCAGTGGTTACATGAAGCTGGGTTATATCAATGTGTGTACAAGTCAGAAGACAGAGCAGCTACTAGCTAGTTCATCTATCTGCGAACTTGTATGAACTTGTAGTTCATGTTGAAACTAATAATCTTTATCTGCAATATATGTGTGTACATCAGCATTTTTCAATCATGGCATAAGCTTTGCTTTATTGCATTATGTGATAAGCTGTTGATTACAATTGTTGTCAATAATAATAAGGAGGGTGTGCACATTATAAAATCAACAGTAGCATTGTGGGAAATATTTTTCTTACTGAATGTGGATAGTATTAAAATAAACATTTAAACTATTACTACAATAACACGCCAATACCCCATATAAAAAGTCAAATGAATAATCAGCATAACAAAGTCAAATTCTTTATCAGTATCCACAATTATTGCTTATCTCAAATTAAGCGAAGCACTAAGATAAAATTATAGGAACCTATGCAGCCGACAATTCTTAGCACCACACATACGCTACCCATTCGCCTATTGATGGCAATTTAGCTTTTTTCCTGCAAAATCGAACTTGCTTTTAAATCTGTTAGCAGGAAAGGTTTTAAACAACGTACAGAGGGAATTCCGGGTTTTTATAAATCAGTTCAGCGTTTTTATTAGGTATTTCGTTCTTATTTATCTTCGGTTCATCACCACCCAAATATTAGAAACGGTGTTTAAGCACCGTAAGCGTCTCTACTCTTCAAGACATTTCACACTAAATGCCATAAAAGCTGCCGACAAGTGTGTAACAAGTGCGACACCACAGACATATTCACGCAAAACGGACGTCCGTTGGCAGGCGAACGCAGTGAACAGCGCGCGCATAAAATTCTGTAAATCATATTTAATCAACGGCTCAGAGATTGTATTGTAATCTAATCGAGTGATTCTATGCAGCGAGTCTCGAGTCTATATATAGTGGGTTTTTTTCTTGGTTTAATTTTATTTTATCATTTAATTAAATTAACGTCGCGTTCCATTGATTTATGTATGCGACTGGTGATAAAAGTAGCGCAGAGTTGGACTTTATTATTATTACTTCATAGCATTTTGATCGGTTTTTATCGTTGACATTAAAAGAAATTTCGCCTTGTGTGCACATGGATTGCTATTACTCAGCTATAGTTAAGTGGGCAATCTTATCGGCAGTTGTGGGCATGAATCAAATGATAAATGTGTGTTCGCTTTCTAGTTGCAAACGGTTTTATTTTTATGTGTAGTTGCATGCTGGCCTGTATTGTGAATTACAATCAATGTGGTTCACATCCGGTGCTTGAGAAGAGGAAGCAGGGTCATAAACATTAGGGTTGTCAACACATCTCACAAAGTCAAGTCGCCTGTCAGTTGTCTAGGATAATCGTAGACAGTACATGTGTCCGCGTCCTAACAAGTTTTCAGCAGAGAATATATATACTAACAGAGAATATATATACTAAGAAGGCGCATCTCATACAAACGGCATGCCAAATTGAAATGACAAAATCAGGCAGCGGCGGGCAGCGTGTGGTGGAAGGCAAACTGCTATAATTTCCCATTCTTTCACTGCATATGTTATCTAAGTAGGAAATTCATTAAATTTGATCCAATGGTGGATCAAAATGACATGAGTGTACTTAGACGATTAAGGAAAAAAGCAGTATTTCAGCTATTAGAAAAGAAAAAGCAGCAGATAAAAATAATGGGTTTTTTTAATGCATAAATGTAATGAGGAATGTGTTTTGCTATGTAATTTTATTTCAATCTCAATCTCGTGATTGTATTGTTTTGTTATGAATTTCAATTAATAATTTTAGTTTTATATTTTAACAATCAAAATTACAGATTTAAAGCTTTTAAGAGCTTGCTGGCAACAGAAGTTGAGAGTAAACATCTGCCACGAAAGCTCTCAAATAGTGCCGTTTGGATTCGGCGATAAGCATAAAATGCGGCGTTTGGATTCGGCGACATGCATAAAAATTAGCGCACAAGTGACTGCGAGAGCAGGTCAAGACCCACCCCCCGGGTTGTAGAGCCAAAATGAATTAAATTTTAATAATGCAAATAATAATAAAAGAATTTCACGTTCAAGCATGTTAAACACAGATTATATTGTAAAATTGTACAATTTCGCTAACATGAACTCCCTTGGTTTTAATTAGTTCACGTTACCTCGAGTGCACTGTATATTGTTTGTGTTGAATTTTGGTAGAACTTTTTGTTCGTGCCAACACTGGTTGTGGAGGCAAATTACGAATTGACTGCTTCACTGGTATAGAGTTTGCAGAGCACGAAACCATTTTTTTTTTCACTCACACACAGTGCGTGGTTAGTGCTTCTCGCTTCTGATTACATGCTAATCGGAAAATGTTTGAAAGTAGGGAGAAACCTGGACAAGTCGAATTTAAGCACGATTATTAAGTTGTTTTCTTTTGATTTCGAAATCAAACAACCGAAGTTGGGAATTATTTGCATAAAAGTTAGGCAGAGAAGGAGTAGTTCAAATTGGTATTAAACTATGGCTGACGACACTAACGAGGATAGTTGGTTGTATGGAACCTCCAATCCAGACTCGACGACAAATGATGAGGAACGCGGCGACAAGCTACTAGAAGCGAAATCTACACAAGAAAATGAGGCGCTTGCGGCAATTGAGCAGTCGTCGGCGGATGAGGAGATGCAAGAGTCGGATGAGATTGCGCCCGGTTTGGATAATACTTTGGAGCAGTATGGCGATTTTGAAGATCCTGCGCAAGAGATGGAGGAGGACGAAGAGGCAGCGGTACTGGGACACCCGGCGGCGGATACAACGGATAAAGCGCATGCCGCTGCCGAAAGCGACGATGGTAGTGAACACCAGATTGCGACAATTAAGACGTCTGTAGGTTCTGATGAGAATGACGAAGATGAGTCGGATGATGATGATGACGACGATGATATAAACGTAGTCATTGGCGATATTAAAACAGCGCCAAGCACATATAATATCAAACAACGTCCGAATCTCTTGGCTGGCGCATCGGGTTCGGCGGCGGACAAGTCGAAGCCTTCGGCGCAAGGTGGCAAATTTAGCATTGAAGATTTCGAGGGCGCCGGCACTATCAACGGAGTCGCAGTTCATGAATTCAGCATTGACTCGCTGGAAGATAAACCTTGGCGTAAACCAGGCGCGGATATTACGGATTACTTTAACTATGGTTTCAATGAGGAAACGTGGCGAGCGTACTGTGAGCGACAGAAACGTTTTCGTGTCGTGGAAAGTGGAGCTGGACTGGCGAGTCTCACGCAGAATGTGAATCAAACTAGCAGTGAACGTCAACACGAAACACCCGCACCACCCGGCGTGCTAGTGCCAACTGGCAATAATACTCCACTCGGTCCTATGCCAATGGATCAAATGCAGATGCCACCACCAGGTATGCCTCCGCCAGGCATGATGAACCATCAGCAACCACCCCGACCGGGAATGAATATGATGCAGCGACCTCCGCGTCCCATTAGCACAACTACCGGCAGTAAAGAAAATGCTATACAAGTGATGACTGCTGAATGTCGTGAGTACTCGCGTGCAGGCCAAATGCCACCAAACTTTCCGTTGCCTGGGCCGGCGGAGGAACCGTTCTTCCACGAACCTGAAGTCTTCGATTACGGCTATGAGCCTACGCAGGATTCACAGTGGAACAATGATAATCCCGGTTGGGTACCTACGGGCATTAAAGAGTTGACACCTGGTCCGGCTATGATGCAGCAACAACAGCCGCCGCCACCACAAATGCAGCTGAATGTGCCACCACCACAAATGAGTGGACCACCGCCACAAATGCGACCGCATCCACCGCCGGGTATGATGCCGCCACCAAATATACGCATGCCGCCAAATATAAGTGAGTGGAGGTTACTCAGGGTATTCTTATGTTTTATTTATTATAATGATATCTTTTGCAGACATGGGTCCACCACCTGGCATGCCCATGATGATGGGACCTGGGCCTGGTCCGGGTCCTGGCCCCGGCCCAGGTCCGGGTAATGGACCACCGCCGATGCGTATGCCCATGGGGCCGCCACATATGATGAATCCTAATAACAACAGCAACAACATGCCGAATAACGAACGTCCCAACGAGGATGATCGTGAGCGCAGACGTCGTGAGCGCGAGTGGGAGCGTGAACGTGAGAAGGAGCGCGAAAGGGAACGTGATCGGCATCGTTCTAAGTCACGAGAACGTGAGCGCGACAGACGCGACAGGGAACGTGATTATGAGCGGGGTGAACGTAGGGATCGTGATCGTGATAGAGAACGTGAGCGTAATGAACGTGTTGAGCGGCCTGAACGCATCGTAAAAACGGAGGTGAGTGTATCACATCTGTAATTCGTGTTTTGATATGATGTTTAATCACTTATGTATATAGGAAGTTGAGCGCCCAGATGAGGATCGTGAGCGGCGTCGCAGAGAACGCGAGCGAGAACGCGATAAGGAGCGCGAACGTGAGCGCGAGCGCGATAAAGAACGGTAGGATGCATTTGAAAGCAGCTCCTTCCAAGTCATGCTATATTCAAACTTGCTTTGTTTTACAGCTCCAGACGTGAAGGTCGTTCGCGCAGCCGTGAGAAATCGTCCCGTCGCAAATCGAACGAGAAGGAACGCGAACGAAGTAGCAAGACGAGCACATCATCGTCGTCGAGTCGCAACGATAAGAAGAAGTCGCATCGAAAAGACAAAGAGGAGGAGGAAACTTAGAATATTTCTGTAAAAAACAATTCCCCACCCTCAACAACAATGGAAGTGTAAAATTAATTAATGAAACATAAAAAAGTCGGTTAATGTTTTCTATTATTAAATAAATTAAGCAAAACTAATCATCTGACACAATTTTAAGTTAAAAAATAATCTTCCAATAAAATCCAATATAAAAACGGAAAAGCTAGGGAATACTTTCAGCAAACTTAGTTTGACTTAAAATCTAATGCGGAACGTTGTGAGAGATTTCGCCTACTTTGTTTCCAGCTCCTTTTCGAGTTCGGCACGTTTGCTCTGCTCCATCTTCTCCTGTATGAGGTCGATGCGTTTGGTCATGGCTTCCAGCGACTTCTGCAAACCCAGTTGAATTTCGCCATAGCGTTTCGTGGCCAGTATCAAGCTCTCCTCGATAAGCTCGCACTGCTGTGAAAACTCGTTGTTATCTGTGGAGGTTTGCTTCAGTTTCTCCACACACTCGCCAGGTATATTGCGGAAATACTCCGCGCCCAACGTGGGCTCCAGCAGCTTAATGCGCTCAAGCTGCTCGCACTGCGCATGCAAGTCCGGTGCCACCGCAGAAAGATATACTTCTTTGGCACGCACTTGCTGGTGCTCGTCAAGGAAACTGGGATCAAGATATTTTTCCAACTCTGGCGCACGTTGCATGCTTTTATTGACCACATCACGCCCACTGGTGGCTTCGTTGAGCAAAGTATTTGCAGAGAGCAATGAGTCAACGATGGTCTCCGTCTGGCTTGGATCACTGCCAGCACCCGCTGAAATATCTTCACCTACTGGACCTAACATGCGTGCTAGAGTGTCGATACGTTTTTCTAACAGATCGAGTGATTCCATTTTGGTTGCTTTGTGAAATTTTTCAGTCGAGATGATGTCAACAAACAAAACTGGCGCAAGTGCTGCTTCTTACTACACTGACAGTCACTGTGAATGACATGTTGCAACTCGCGCAGCTAAACTTGGAAAAGAAGAAGTGGTAAAGAAAAACTAAAAAACAAAAAGGCGACTACATTGAATTTAGTCTTTAGTTCAATAAAATGTCACACACGACAGAGTTGAAAAAATCTACAGAGTCGTACGTATCTTCGTTACATTTGGTTGGAAATGTTCTAACTTCAATATTTGCAGTACAATTAAAATTCCGTTTGATTCTGCACGGCATGCTGAAATCGCATATCGTGTGCTAAGTGTTGACAAGGAGCCGCGCCGTAATTTTGTGGAAAAGGAACTAAGCCTTGACCAAGACGTATTAATTGTGCACTTTAAAGCGGATCAAGTGAAAAACCTTCGCACTGGAATCACCTCCTTCTTCGAGTCGTTGCTGCTTTGCCAAGATACGATTAGGCAATTTGCACAACTCGCGCCAGTTCCCTTGGTAACCAACAACAATGCCTGAGCATACGCCAGCGCCCTCACCGCACAGAGCCATCTACGGGTTTTCCTTGTACATACTTTTTACCGCATTGTTTTTTGTTTACGTTATATGGGCGTTTTTGCCTACAAGTTTGGGCTTCCATTCATACCTGCCTGACAGATATTTCGCCGTATTTTTGCCAATACTTGTTTTGGTGTCCATCTTCATGTTTGCCGCATTCATATATCCATCCATTAATCTGGCCATGACGCCCAACATCGATGAGGTGGCCTCAATTGCTACACCTAAGCTAATTCTCGGCGATAAACCCTTCAGTTCCTGGGCTGATTTGAAGTATCCTGCGGAACCGCGAGTCGTTGAAGATGACCGTGGTGACGCTGGTATCTACTGCAAGCTGTGCAAGACAACACATAAACCAACAACGCAACGAGCAATTCCACCTTTAAGATTTATGGATTTAAGCGAAATAAATCAAGCTTTATATGAATAAAAATTAAAAGATAATTTATTCTAATGTATAGTAGAACTGACATTTTATTTTCGCTTTGTGCGTACGGTTGTCCAGCCGTCTTCCGGCTCGACGAACTCATCCGCTTGCTGCCTGCGCGTCTGGGAGCGTGTCATGCGGCTGCAGGACGGTGCTTCATCCAAATCGCTATCGGCATCCATGGCGTTACCCGGTTCGTCTGCGTTATCGTCATCATCATCCATGCTCTCATCTTCCGATGACGAATCGTCCGCAATAGGAGTATATGTTATCTTTACATCTGGGCGCAACCATTCCTTTCCCTGTGGTAGTTTACTCAGTTCCTGTTCGATTTGCGCATATTGTGTTTGCTGTGCAAGTTGCTTGTAGCGCAGCAAGTTACGGCAGATCTCCGGTATGGAATTATCGTCACAGAGTGTATTGAATTCTTGATCCATAAGCTCCTCGATAACATCCTGCAGTTCGCCCTGAGTGATGTTTTCATTACCAATGCAATATTGGTAGGTATAGTCCATAATCTCAATAGCGACCTGCAACAAAAGCGAAACTCAAGATAAAGCTTCAATGTTTGCGTGCTTGCCACTACTTACCTGCTGGCCATTGCGACCGCCCATGCCATGCTCCACGGCCAGGCGTAGATTTTGCCAATTGTTAAAGATTTTTTCGACAATAGTGCGAAAATTCTTTTGAAATTGTTGCAGCACTTCCTTCTCCATTGTTATGTTTGAAAATTAAACTTAAAGTTTATTAACTAATCTTCGAAAACAGCTGCACAAGTCACTCTGCAAAATTTAATACAAAATTGACACATCTGATGATCAAATGATCACAAGAATTCCTGAACCATGCTTTTTTGACATTCTTCCTATGCCATTCACGGTAAACGAAGGCAGGCCAGCTGATCAGTTTGTTTACATCATATGTAACTGCTTAAAGCGGCAGCAGCGCGCGAAAATTCGTTTAATTTATATTATTGGAAGCTAAAAGCGGTAAATAATTTTACGAACCATGTCTGAGGGTGAGAACATGCACGCAATTAGCGATACTGAAGCAGCCTCGCAGGACGAATGTGAAGAAGAGCTTATTACAGCGCAGAAGGCAAGTGTAGTATCATAGGCAGGCATAACTGACGAATATAAACTATTTTAAACTACAGGTGCTTGAGGTACTTGAAACTGCTTGGACTAACGAACTATGCGCCCCCGAACTGCTGCAGCACCAGACAGATATGCTCGAGCTAATGCTATCACAGGTTTCACACATGGAGGAGAACATGAAGGACTTGGATAAGAACGACTTTCGCTTTGTGGTGCACCAAATGGAACTCGAGCGCATACGTTACGTAATGGCCAGCTACTTGCGTTGCCGCCTGCATAAGATTGAAACCTACACACGACACATACTCAACGAGGATGCTAAGCGTCAGCCCGACGAAAAGCGGCTGTCCCCGGAGGAGACAAAATTCGCTCAGCAATATTCGGAACACACGGAGGAGTATTTCAAAAAAGTTGCTCTGCAGTATATGCCGAATCCTCAGCGTGCCGAGAATGAACAGCGCATTGTGCTGCCGAATCTTATGAGCCATGTGTTCATCAAAGCAAAAGTATCTGGTAAGATTTGCATACAAAGAGTTGCTTACATAGTTTGCTCATGTCCATGCCTTACAGTGCCCGCCGTGGTTGTTGGCGTCGAGGATGAGGAAGTTGACCTGGCTGTAGGCTCACAGCATATTATACCGTATCAGCTTGTAGCCGACCTAATTCAGAAAGATCAGGCGCAGCTCATTTAATTATCATTTATTAAATTAGTGCCAAGTAAATAAAATTTAAATTAGGTTTAAATGAGTTTTTTTACAGCTCGCTGTCACTGCCGTCGAAGGTTCTGTCGCTGCTTAGTGTGTTGAACATGACACGCTTGCGAGGCAGTGGCACAGGCCTGCTGCCGCCGCTATTCGTGCCGCTGCTTAAAACAGTACCTAAGCTATGTACCTCCGCTACAGTCGAACCAGTCGTGCTTGCAGCCGGCTTGGATAGCAAATGTTCGAGTCTTTGTTTGAACTCTGTTTTCTTGTCATGCTCAGCCTCGTTGCTATGTGTCGAAGTTTGACTGAAATCCTCCACATCTTCTCTTTCGTCTTCGCTAGATATGCTGGGCACAAGTTGTCTTGGCGTCGATGATGGTTTTAATGGCTTTTTGTGTTTTAAAATCGTTTCTGCGCCATCGGAAAGTTTGGCTGAGCAGAGTTTGTCTACAAAATTCTTGATGCGATTGCGCGTTGCGTAGAAGTGCGGATATTTCTGTAAGGATTGTGCGGTACATTACATAGAAGGCGGAGGCGATGTTGCAGATACTCACCAACTTCAGCATGCTACGCTCCGTGGCTAAACCATTATTAATGCGCTTCATCATTCCCGTGGTTACGTGTTTCATTCGCATGTCGAGTCCTTGTGTGGTCAGTCGCTTATGCACCAGCTTGCGTGCATCTTTACGTGTGAAGGGGTTCGGTTTCAGAACTCTGCAATTTATATTGTAAAATCTGAAATGAAGGAAATTCACTTTGAACTTACTTGGCTTTGCCTTTTGTCATTTTGGCTGTCGGTGGCGAATATTGATCTTCGTGCAGCTCACTTATCTCTTCCGTACTGACACTCCCTTCGTCGTTTAGACTTTCACTGATGTCTGTGGTCTCTGGCGGGGATTCCGGGGTGGTTTTTGACTTTGGTAGCACATTTTTAATCTGCAACATTGCGGGAGGCAACTCGTCATCAGATTTTATAAATGTATGATTGCTGTCAGAACTTTGCATGGGTATATCTCCAGTCAAGGAAAGTTTGCTGTTTCTTGCTGCTGTTGACTTCTTGTTTGATTTCTGTTGTACATCTTCAAGGGAGTATGTTTCATTGACATCATCTGCCTCAATGTCATTATATTTGGCTTTCACGGCAGTCTCCACTTGTCGCTTCATGCGCTGCATCTGGTCTGCATCGCGCTGCCTTAGGTTCACCTGTTGCTCTGCTTCAATTAGCGTTTGGCTCTCCTTGCTTTTTTCTAAGCGCCTGAGCTCACGTTCCACCGACTCCAACTTGTCCTTGTAGCCCAATTCCATATGTTGGACGACCTCCTCCAGCTTTGCGGCGCTTGTTTTGCCTATTTCGTTCACCTTCTCCATCAGCACTCGCTCCAATTCTGCTAGCCGCGGTGTTGCCAGGTTTTCTGGCAGAGATCTACGTTCTTCTCTCCTATTGTTTAGCGTTAGCGTGATATCTTCCAGTTTTTTGTTGATCTCTTCAATAAACTGCTCATTATTGTGCTTTAGTCGCTCCTGCCATGTCTCAAAGCTGCTGATGCGCACCTCAAGTTCATGCAGTTGTTCCTTCTGCTCGCTCGCTTCACTCTCGAGCATTTCGCTTATCTCATCCTTTTCCTTTGGTTCTACAAGATTGTTTTGTATGCCAATATGGCGCACTTCCTTTGCTGGCATACGTGGCGTCGCCTTATGGCTGCTTGTGTGGCTGCTCCGCTCCCTAATGCTTCTTTCGGCCGCGTTGAGGCGCTCCTTAAGTTGTTTTATTTCAAGCTCCATTTTGATGGTATTAATGAGTGTCATATCGGTGTCTTTGCTTTCCTTGACATGACCTTGGTCATATTGAGGTGTTTCGGTCGGCGCGCCAGTGGCTACTGTACCGTTCACGCCATTGCGCGCATTATGCTTACGTCCGATATGGATGTTCAAAGCCTCATTACTGATAAAATTTTTTGTGCACATGTGACAGGGGTAAACGACTTCACGAATCGTTTCGATTTCAGTGATCTTCTTGGTAAGTTTGACTATTTCGTTGTTTGATTCCATGTGCGACTTCCGCAGCTGTGCGAGCTCCATATGCGCGGCACCGTGTGCGTCTCGCAGTTCGCCCAACGTTTCGTCCAGAAATTTGCGGCAGTAGATCAAGTATTGTATGGCGAATTGCGACATTATAAAATACTTAGCAATGCCGCTGTCCAGTATATTAGTATCCAGCACGGAGCCTAGCGGGGCTTCTGACAGATGAGCTAATGCTTGCTCCAACTGCTCCACGTTTTGTTCGCGCAGTATGCGGTCCGTTTCATAAGAGCCTGTTTTTTATTAAATCGGCTTCTATTTAGTTGTTTTTTCATGTATAGATTTAGCACTTACCCATGAGTCGCCAATCGATTGGTCCATCTTTGTACTGACGGAGCTTGAAGCCACCATCGCGCGCCACTTGCGGATAATTCCAATTACATTTGCTGCGGCTGTACATTGCCATAGAAGAAATGAAAACGAAAGTTGTTATTTGTTATGATTTGAGTTGAAAATAAATATTTGTTTGTGTTCCATTTTTAGTTGTCAACCGTTGCTTAGCGACGGTCGTTAAAGCAGTGTATCAGAGTTTGGAATTTACGCACTGCCTTACTCACAACTACTGCTTTATTTATTGTTCAAATTACACGTGCTTAAATTCGCATGCCCGGCAGTCGAATTTTTCAACGGTCTACAAAATTGAAAATTTCTTTGTTCAAATGTGAATAGGTCAGTTGTAAATGGCGAGCATAATAATACATTTTGTGTCACAGAAAATTATAAGCAAAGTTGAATTTTGTTTAAAAGGGAATTTAAAGTAACAATAAATTTTATTTACAGTTAGAAATTACTTTAAATCTTAACGGTTACTGTAATGTATGGCTTAAAACGACGGAACTATATAAGCTATATACAAAAGTTATATCATTTTAAGGATATCGTAACTCTCATAAATACTTTTTTTATTTTTTTCTTCTATTTTATTTATAATCTTGTTCTTTTTTAAGTCAATTAGATAACATTTGATTAACATTAACATTGCAGGAACAGCTAGTCTCCACTGGGACTAGATGTTATAACTTTAACATACATATATGCAAACATAATTCTCATAAAAAATTCCTTATTTTATATTTTAAAAAGTTATACTATAGTCAAATTAAAGAAAATGTCGCCGACCTCTGGAAGGTCGTTATAGGCGATACCGACTGTATTCAAATTTCTCTCGCACAGCTTCAGCTGTCTGCAACATTTTTCAGTTCTTCCGCGACCGTTAACTCCGCTACTCGATGTTTCATACACGCGCTTAAAGATAATGTAAAAGATATTAAAAACTAGTGCAATAAATAGTCAAAATTGTATAAAAACACAACAAACATGGCAGGGATGCGTTTGTTGTGTTTTTTCATATTAATCGCAATTGCACAAAGCACGCGTAAGTAAGAAATTCTATTTTGCTTTTTGGGATGTGTCGGTGTGATGAAAATTTCTGTGTATCACAATTTGACAATCCCAGCCGCGTTGCGCTCACGCTCACGGAGAGAGATTTGGGCAGGTTGCAGGACCAAATCCCAATCAGCTGTGCTCTCTGTACGCCTGCGCTTGCTTTTGTTTTGGGTTATTTGCTTTTGTTTTGGGAAATTCCGCCTTTTGTGGCGGGTATTTTGCCCGTTTGCCTGCATTTGCCTAGGTTTGTTTGTTGTGTTTTATTGTTACTTTCGATATTTGCTACACATGCAGCACCAATAAGCTTTGAGGCAAATCCGGACACCAAACGTCTCTATGATGATTTGTTGAGCAATTATAATCGTTTAATACGACCCGTGGTCAACAACACGGAGACACTAACGGTTTGGTTGGGTCTGAAATTGTCTCAGCTGATTGAGGTCAATCTGAAGAATCAGGTGATGACCACGAATCTCTGGGTCAAACAGGTGCGTACATGGCATATTCGCAGATTTCAGCATTCTCTTAATTGGGATTATCTTGCAGCGCTGGTTCGACTACAAACTTCGCTGGGATCCAGAGGAATACGGCGGTGTGGAGCAGCTCTATGTGCCATCGGAGCATATCTGGGTACCGGACATTGTGCTCTACAATAACTGGGATGGCAACTATGAGGTGGGGCAACCAACTAATGAATGTTTACTGATTTAAACGCTTTTTATCCAAACATACACACAAACACACTCACACACACACCCGCCGCAGGTAACTCTCATGACCAAGGCAACGCTGAAGTACACGGGCGAGGTCTTCTGGGAGCCGCCGGCGATTTACAAGTCATCCTGTGAAATGAACGTCGAATATTTTCCATACGATGAGCAAATTTGTTTCATGAAATTCGGTTCGTGGACGTATAATGGCGCACAAGTGGATTTAAAGCATCTCGATCAGGTGCGTGCGCGGGGGATGTTGATTGCACAGCTTTGTCAGCAAATTGCACTTTTACCTTTTTGCTTTTTTCCATTTTTCGTATTTATTTTTTGGCCTGCTGTGCATTGTGTTGTAAGTAAGCAGATTATAAAGGATATGTGCACACAAGCAATTGATGTGCTTATTTGGTGGTTTACGTTCAACTGCATTGGTCACTTCTGTTTTTTTTTTTTTGTATCATTTTGTTGCATGAAAATTGCAATTCGTATACATATATTTGACCGCACGTCGATGGCATACGCTCAGCTTTGTCAAGTTTTTCCTCTACTTACAGGTGCCGGGAAGCAACCTTGTGCAAGTTGGCATCGATCTGACCGAATTCTATTTATCCGTCGAATGGGATATACTCGAGGTGCCTGCGACCAAGAACGAGGAATACTATCCGGACACATTGGAGCCGTTCTCAGGTAAATTAGCTTCTGCCAGGACTATGTGCCGCAGCTTAATTGGCGTTTTATACTGCACTCGTTTAGACATAACCTTTAAGCTGACCATGCGGCGCAAGACTTTATTCTATACGGTCAATCTGATCGTGCCCTGTGTGGCCTTGACGTTCCTTACGGTGTTGGTCTTCTATTTGCCAAGTGATTCCGGCGAGAAGGTGAGTTCTTGGCGGCCAATTGGCAGTCGCCCTGGCTCCTCAAATTCCATATGCCTGGTTTCTTAAATTTCAATTGCATTTTCTGTAGTCTGCTCAAGGCATGTTGTAGTTGTTTTTGTTGCTTATTTGATATCTTTGTTATTGTTGGTTTGTCCGCATCATTGGCAACTGCCGCAGATGTGCTCGGACACTTTTTTAAGTATTACTTTTTGTTTCCTTGCATGTTACAGCTGTACTCTCTGCTCATCATTCTCATATCACTTTATCGTCTTAACTTTTTATGCACTATTTCAAGTAAACAACTAAAAATAAATTTAAATAAAGTCCAAAGCAAAGAATCTAAAAAAACTTCCTAAGCCTTAGCTGAGCTCTTGCTCACAAAATTTCCTAAATAAAAATTTAACCCTTACTAATTAGCAAAAGTAGAATTTATTGAATAAAAAGTCAAAATTAAACAAAATTGGCAACTCTCCCATACACAAGAGCTCAACTTACATCTTTCTGCTATCCTATCTCTCAAACTCGTCTATTTTTGTAAATTTTTCAAAAATTATTTAAGCAAAACTTTTTAAAAAATGCGCACCTTGCTGCGTTTTTTTTGTATATAACAAAATTTGTTAAAGAATGCCTAAAAAATCAAATAAGAATTAATACTCTCAATAATTTTCAAGAATTCCATTCCCAGCCGCAGCACAAACGCATTTTTGCCGAACTGCACCTCATATGCCATCTGTATTCGTACAGTTATCCTTTTTGCCTAGCAAGCATGTGATTTGTGCTGTTTAGCAGTAAAGAAAACTCATAACGTAAATGCTCAACGGAATTGCGGAGTTTCTTTCTTGTTTTTTTCGTTTTTTTGTTTTTACTAAAGGCGAAATTTTCTTTTTAGAAACATTTCGTTATACCCCCAAAGAAACCAAGTCAAAGCAAAAGCAAATGCATAAAAATAAAAATAAATACTTTGAAGAAAATGTTAAAGTATGTTCAAGAAACAAAGAAAAGAAAAGTAAATGAAAAGAGAAGAAAACTCATGCTCATGGTATTAAAGTTGAAAAGAGAAACAAAGAAACGCTTGCTGCGTTGTGTAGTGTGTTTTGTTGTTGGTTTTTGTTGTTATTGTATTTTGCAAATGTAACTTTGTCAGTTGGTATTAACATGTGCGATTAAGTCGAGCCAGCTTACGATAACTTCATGCATAATGCCGTGCCTAGGACGTGTATGAAATTAATATTACGTATACGCCAGGCACATCATCATAAATTCAAACGAAATTGTTTTTGCTCGTCATTGTTGTTGTTGCTGTTTCAGTTTGTTTGTGTTGTTGTTCATATGATTTTTGGTTTAAATTATTGTTTTTCTTTTCCCTTTTCTTGTTTTTGTTGTTTGAATTTAATTTTTAGAGTGTTCTTGTCAATTACTTTGATGGTTTTTATGAACGTCCTCCGCCGCTTGACGTGTTAAATAAAAATTAAAGCGAGACTGGGTTTTGTTTTATGGCAGTTTGTCTTGTAAGTTACCAGGGTGCTACTGTTAGTCTCCATTTGCATTGTAATCAATGGGAAGAAGCGTGGCCCTAAGTATAAAAACATTTGCAGGGTCGACAAATAGGGGAAAATTAGGAATATTTATATTCGTTTTGATTTACTTACCATTAAACAAAAAAAAAAACCCACTCTGTAACCGAACACAGGGGAGATGTGTTAACGTTTTTATTTTGATATTTTCACATAGAGTTCATTGTTGTACAACAATCACACATTTATTTACATATAAGCAAGAAAACGTACGTTATCATAGATTTAATTATAAAATAAATTTTGTAAATTTAATATTCGCTTTATGGCGAGAGTAGATTTCGCACAAAACACATCTTATACAGCACACCTATATGCACACAGAGTTCATTGTTGTACAACAACCACACATTTGTTTACTTATAAGCAAGAAAACGTTTGTTTTCGCGATAATGTTTTCATTTTAGCGATAAAATATTTTTGCATTTTTGCATTAATTTTCAAATTCGCTCTACCTCGGCTATAGATGTTAACACATCAAATGTGATTTTCATGGTGTCTAAAAACTTCATAAATATGTGAGGTGAATTTGGATTTGTAAATTATGATCGATTGTTTTTTCCCATTTCACAGTTAAAATGTTGGTATTTCAATTGTTGTATGGCCAAAGGAGTTAGTAGGTTTTTTAACCGATAGGCCCTAGATATCAATTGTTTCTGGATTAGACTTGAAGTTTTTGTATAACGTTTTCTTAGTGATTTGAATAAGATAGGAGAATGGGAGCTTAGTTCTGAACTGTCCAAGTCAGCTTTTCGTGAGTTAATATGTTTGAATGTCGTGTTGTTATTAGGTTAACGTTAGATGTTGGAGATAGATTGTATATTTTTTTACGTTTACGTGTTTGTCGGTTAAAAGTTGTCCCTTAAGTTCTTCCTTTTTGTTTTTGTTTATTTAATTTTTGATTAAAGTTTTTTTTTTTGTCAATGTGCCTAAGTGTTTTGTGTAAAAAATACGAGTAAGTGCTTTTCGCCGAGAAACATGCCACGCAGAGGCAGAGAAGAAGAAGAGCGAGAAGAGAACAGAAAAAACGCCGTAATTTCTCGTTGACAGGTTACGTTATGTATTTCGATACTTGTGTCCCTCACGGTGTTCTTTCTGCTGCTGGCCGAAATTATTCCGCCCACGTCGTTGGCGGTGCCTCTGTTGGGCAAATACCTGCTCTTTACCATGATACTCGTCTCGTTGTCCGTCTGGACGACGGTCTGTGTGCTCAACATACACTTTAGGTAAGTTGCAGCGCCTGTGCTGTGCTCACGCGATAATTGCTTGCCATTTAGATCGCCCTCGACACACAAGATGTCGCCGACGGTGCGCAAGCTGTTCCTGCACTTCATGCCGAAGCTGATGATGATGCGTCGCACGCAGTACACGCTGCCCGACTACGACGACTCCACGCCCAGCAATGGCTACACAAATGAGATCGATGTGCGGTGAGTGTCCCAACATGCTCGTATATGCAAATCGAAAGTCAGCTTCCACAAAAAACGTCAGCCACCTGACGTGTCCTGCCGCATTATGCCGCATAACGTGACAGCATTGCTGCAATACACTAAACGATTTTTCATTTATGTTTCTCAATATATTCCTCTATGGCTTTCTCTTTCGTTTATTTGGCTGCCTACTTCTGCGTGCCTCAGAGACAGCATCAGCGATTTTCCGAGCGAGTTTAAGGACAGCCAGGACGGCGCTTACGATAATGGCATGCAGCATTCTGTGGGTGAGTTGTGTTAGCTTAACTGGTCCTAGTAGTCCCTGCATCAGCATATGCTGCCAACAGTAGCAGCAGGATCCGGCTACCGGGTTAAAGTTGATGCGTGTTAAAAATGCGGACAAACGCAGTAAAGCAGGGACGAAAATGAAGAAGATAAAAAGCAAGAAAAACTCGTAGTAAAAAATAAGCAAATAATGCGATAAAACATTGAAATCAGAAACAACGTTGATGACGTGCGTCATGAGATTGACGATGACGATGACGATGACGAAGGCGATGATGATGATAAGAATGATGCTGATGCTGATGCTGACGAAGTTGATGAGACTGATACTGAGACTGAGGCAGTGGCAATGGCAATGGCTGACATTGATGCGTGGCTGACAAATAGCGACATCCTAAGCTGATCTATGTCGTCACATACATGTGTACATCCCCTTGCATATATGTACATTCTCGTACATACATGATGGCTGCCTTAATCAAATAAATAAAAAAATGCCAGCAATAACTCAAATTTTGTGTCATGTCGGCGGTCATGGCGGCTGCTCCTCGGTTCTCTATATATTTTTCTGTATTTTGTTTTTTTTTGTTTATTTTTGCATTTTGTTTTGTTTTGGTGCCCCCCTGGCGGCCATTTTGCTTGCTGCTTGTCAGTGCGCGTATAGCGATTTATCGTTATTATTGTTGCATGCGAAATTGCTCAGCGTTCGGTTATTGCTCTTGTGTTCGTTGTTATTGTTGTTGTTGCTACTGTTATTTCATATATATTTTATTTCAATTTTTGCAACATTTTCACACGCTTTGGCTGTGTGCTCTGTGCTGTGTGCTGGCAGACTCGGACAACGTAATTCCGCGCAACTTAACGCCTGAGATCCTGCAGGCATTGCGTGCGGTCAGATTTATTGCGCAACACATCAAGGATGCCGACAAGGATAACGAGGTGGGTGGCAGGCATGTGCCGGCAAAAATAAAAATATTAAATACAAATAAAACCACCATCAAGAAAATAAAAACGCGCAAACAATATTCGCTGCCATATTTCCTTTATTCTCACTACATGTGATTTTTTATTTATTTTCTTTGTCGTAAGCAATTTTTATTACCGTGCATTGGCGACAGTTCGCCTATTCGATATTATTTACGTTCCCATTTCGCTAACATCCTTATTGCTGCAGTCACATTTCGATTTATTTCCGCTGTGTTCATATTTGATTTTTCTAATTTTTCTTTTTCATTTTTTTCATTTATTGATTTATTATCTACCAAGGCCTGAGCTGCAGTTGCAGGATCCTAAAGCAACCGAACTAATTGTTTAATCAATTGGCCATTTAAGTTAAGAAAGCCTCTCTTCTTTCCTTAGGCAATGATAGAGCAATTGGTTTGTATGTTGATGTGAATTTTGGCTGCGACGCCTTTGTAATACCCATTCATCCATTTGTTGGGCTTAGAGTGTCATTTACTTTTGTTTCATTCGGAATTTATTTAAATTTTCGTTGTCTGTTTTCAGGCGTCTCTAAGCCGCGCCTGTCTTACATATGTTTCTTTTCTACTCAGGCAGTCGAATCTTCTGCCTTTTGACCAGACTCCTTTCAGTAAGAAATCATAAGTTTATATGTTTTTATTACAATTTCAACTTTATTGAATGCGAGGCAAAGTGCCGAGCAGCGAAATTTTATTGCCGCAAATGGAAGCAATTCCATTTATCACGCCACTTATTGTCCCCGACCGCTCGGCCGGTCGCTGTTTCCTGCGCCGCTGCCATTAAAAGCCAATGAAAAATAGAAGAAATAAAAAAAGCAAAGAGTTGCTTTAAAGCCGGCCGCACTAAATTATTACAACGACTTATATTGTTTATTAAAAGCGACGCAGCTCGGACTTCATTTAGTTAACAGTTCCTTTTATTACGTCGCCTACTCCTCTCCTCCTCGACTCACCCTACTTCCCACCTTTGGTCATTTCATTTATATTTTGGTCTTTTTTTTTTTGTTTGTTTTATGATTTTTGTGTTTTTTGGGGTCTTCGTTAACTTTTTCGCTGTTGGTTTTTTGTCTTTGTGGCGCTTCATTATTCATGCCTCCAACCAGCGGCCATCTTCCCTTTTTCGCCATTTTGTGTTGTATTTCATTTTTTGGCTCGGCGGCTTCCGCTTTGAGCAGTGGCAGCAGCAGCAGCAGCACAGGCTCTGCTGCTAGTTTTTGAGCTGCAATTAAGCAAAAAGTATTTCCTTACACAATTTTTCGTTCGTTTCCATTTCGTCGTGGTATTTTCTATTTGTTTCCTTTTTGAAATTTGTTTTTTTTTTATTTTATTTCGGTATGCAGCTTCATGCAGGCATTGCCCGCTGATCTTTCTGATTTTTTTTAATACTTTTTTTTAAATCTTTTTCGTTGCTGCTCGTTTTGGTCATTTGCCTTTGGCGCGCATTGAGTTAACAATTAAAACCAACTATGAATTATTTCTGCTGTTTTATTAGCCTTGCTTTGTGTTTTTGCTTCACTTTTTTTCGCCTTCGGTTGGTTTTCAGTTTTTCTTGCAGCTCGGTTCGCTTTTGTGCATCATCAATTATAATTAACTGCCAAGTGTAATGACTTACAACTCGACACGATTCCTCTTGCCTTTTTCTCCTTCCTCTTCTGTTTTTTTCTAATGCTCTTTTATAGATTGTCGAGGATTGGAAGTTCGTTTCGATGGTCATGGACCGTTTCTTCCTGTGGACCTTCACGCTGTCCTGCGTCTTTGGCACGCTCGCCATCATCTGCCAATCGCCGTCGCTGTACGACACCCGGCAACCGATCGACCGTCAGCTGAGTGAGATTCCTTTGCGCAAAAACAATTTCATGCTGCCGCCGGATATTGTGCGCCAGATTGTTAATTAGATAAAACGGCCAACGCACGCGAGCAGCCGCCCAACAAACAAGCAACTGGGGACCCTTTGACGAGATTGAATGTGCGCCATTGGCTCAAGTATATTGTCAGCCATGTCGACAAGTGTCGAACATTAACAAAAGAAATAAAAAAAAACCCAGAATAATAAGTGAAGATTAAAAAATTAAATGAACATTTGAAAATTGCTATAAGCAGTGCACGCTTAGGGACGACGTAAATTGCTTTGTGTGTATGAGGAGCTAAATTGCATAAAGGAGAAGACGGCGAACAAACATTGCACAGAAGTGTAATTTCAGACACAGTTAAATCGGTTAACCCGTAATTTTACTAATAAATCTAACATTATTTGCAAAAATGCTCATGGAAATCGCGTAAGAAAATTAAATTTAATCATATGACGCATATGACAAAAAATTTATTAAATAAAATGCATAGTAAAAAGAAAATATATAAAACATTAAAAATTATTTATAAATTTAGTTATAATTTTAGTTCATGTGACTGATGCTTGACTGACAGAATTCATGGACGTGCATCTTGGGTTTTTGGAAAGAGCCACTAACAGAACAAAGCCATCTAACTAGGTGCCAAAGAAGCCTATGCAAGTGTGCTTTTGGCCGCCGATAAATGACAAGCCAACTTATTTGCTTCTCACTGAATTTGATTGCATGAGTATTAAAAGTATATCACTCATACATACCCCGCTCCCGCCGCAATGCTGCCATATGCGCTATTTTAGCTAATTTTTCAATTACTTTTGCTTTTGTTGACTTCTCGAAGTTCGCATACGCATATGTTTGCCAAGCACGCGCCAAGATAATGGCAAACAAAAGGCAAACGCGACAAAAGGCAGCAGAAGCATCCAAAGCAGCCACTGAAGCCAACTGAAAGGCAAAGGCAAAGGCGTCAGCGATGGCGTGGCGGAGGGGGGGGACCGCGAATTCAAAAGACATTGCGCATACACTCCGTTGACTGCCAAATAATCAAGTCAGTAAGAGACGCTCGCTCAGCCGCTCGTCGAGTCGCGCCTCCGCTTGCCTGTATTAAATTAGAAAGTTTCCGAAAGCCCAGCATCGGCATCCGTCATCATCATGTGCAGCGTGCAGGGCGGCGTAGGCTGGATGCGCGCTCGAAATGACACAAAACGCGAACGCCTGCACGTCCCTCACTTCGTCCCTCAGTGTGCGCAGCAAGGAACCAAGCAACGATGGAACGTAGGAACACAATTTCTGTCTGTGTTTATAATATTTTTTGGCAGTTTTAAATTAGAAAAGTTTTGCTGGGCGTTTCATTTTGCGTTCTTCACATGTTTTCGCATTTTTCGTTTTTTACCATTTTTAAAACATTTTTTTTTTTGTCTATTTTCTGTTTTTTTTTTTTTTTTTGTTGGCAAGCAAAACATTGTCGTGTGCCGTGCTTGACTTTTTGAGTGAGTGCAGATGTGAACTTTGGCGCATCTTAGCATGTTGCCATGCCGTCATGCCAAACGCACGGCTCTGCTCATGGCTAACTCATACAATATGCGCATGCATAATCTTCTGGCGTCGTGGCGTCATATGCTGCCGACCAAGTAGCAGTGCCAGCAGTGGCAGGCAGTGCCAGCGGAAGCCATGGCAGCCACTGCTAGGAATGTCATGTTAATTCATGTTTGTGTTTGCATGCTGCTGCTCCTTGTGCGGCCTGTTTGCCTAGCGACAGCAGAGACGACGGCGACGGGTGCGGCGGCAGCTCCGGCTGCTGCTGCTGCTGTGCGTGCTGCTGCTGTGGCACGTGAAGCGTTGGCAACAGGACACAAGCGACAGCGGCGACAACGTGCAGCAAAAGTTAACGGTAATGGCATTTACATAAAGCGAAAAGAATGCCATGAAAATGTGCGAAAGACAAAAGGTAAAGTTGAAGCGAAAAGCAAACGAAAACAAACATTTGCTCAAAAATAAAAAAAAAAAAAGTGAAATAAAATAAAATAAAAAAAAAAATTTAAATCAAAAAGGCAAATCTGAGAAAAATGCAAATTGCTGAAAATTCGTCAAAGAAATCCTCTCAGCGGCAGAAGTCGTGCCTGCGCATTTCGCCACTTGAATGCTGCTTGCTTGGAGCTGCTCAAGATGTGAGTCGGGCTGAATGGTGACCTTTGCGGCGGCGCATCCATTACCCCAACATGTCGCCAGCTTTGCCAGGTCACTAAGTGAGCATCGGGAGCCCGTAAGCCAGGGCAGTGTCACACATGAAATAAATTTTAATAGAACGCGCAATGAGACAACTTTAACGCTGAGTATGAAGATTTACGAGGCGGCCAGGCAGCTAATTAGAAAGTGGCAAATCCCAGCGGCAACGAGCGCCGACACAGTTGCTGCCACTGGGGTCCGCGTTTAAAACTGGCAACGGATAACAAAGAACCAAGCAAGCGAAACAAAAGAAAAAAAAAAAGAAAAAAAATAAATAACTAAGCTAACAAAGAAAAACGAAATGAAAACAACGAAAAAAAGGACATCGGCGGCAACAAATCGCGCAGTCAATGGGCAGCCGGAAACGCGCTTGGGACAACATCAACTGAACTTGGACGTGCATTAGCAGCAAGAAACAAAAAAAGCAAAAGCGACGAAAGTTGAAAAAAAGGGACGAAATCGAGCAGCCGCCGCACCAGCAGTTGAAGGATATTGGGTTGAGAAGAAATAAGTGCGCAAAAGTGTCCCGTAAGGAGCCATGGTGTGGCAACGTAAGCGACAGCATAGGCGAACGTAACGGAAGCCGCCATCTCTGTCCCCGCTGCCGTGTCGGCACGAAATGCACTCGTGCGCACAGCTCCGACGGTCAGAGAAACACCGGCTCCGGCCCCGGACTCGGCTTCGACGAAATTGCTACGTTTGACCAAAAACATGTCAATTAGAGGTTACGCTTAGGTCGGACGTGCAAGTGGCGCCAGGACGAAGTATGGTGGCCATGGGCATGCATGGCTATGCTATGGATTTCTGTCTCTTGCCTCGGTGATTGTCACTTTGTGTATTTATGCGACGCACTAGCAATTCTCTGTCCGTTGTTGTTGTGCTTGCTTCCTATTAACTATTTTCTATTTTATAATGTATTTGTGAATATTTTTTTGTTTTATTTCCGTTTGCTGCTGCGCATGCTATGTGTCAGTACCATGTGTGCCAGAAGAGGAAGCGAAACTGATGTGCTTCTGGGCAGGCGGATGCCCTGGGTTAGGCAGCGCCTGTTCGGCTTCTGCTCGGGGTACTTGACCGCCTGCGCCAAGCTGCTGGCTGCGAAAATGCAAATAAATGCCACCAACACTTCACTAGTTGGTGCGCTATTAAAAAAAGGACACTGCCTTAAAAGGACACATGCAAGGCTCACAGAATGGCGCTTTGCTTTTACGTTAGTCAACTTTTTTTCTTTGTCCTCTCACTTTTTTGCTTTGTAAGTAGGGAGAACAAAAAGCGTCGCCTGCTTTTATTGTTTAAGTGCGTATTTGCCTGCATATGGGCCATGTATGTGTGTGTGGCATGTGTGTGTGTGTGTGTGTGTGTGCGTGTGCCTGATGTGTGTTTAAGCCTGGGACTGCATGTGTGCGTAATGATAAATTACAAAATTGCTTACTGCGGACTGCAGGCTGCGGCGGCACAAAGACAAACACAAACGAGCGAACAAAAGGCATCGAGGGCATGAGGTGTGGTCCATGAGGCAAGTACACGCACAGCAAGGACAAACGACAGCGCAGCAGCGGCTGCCAGCCGCAAAGCCATTTTGTTTTTATTAAGTTTGCTTTACGTTTTTCTACTTCATTCGTTTATCGTGCAGGACTCTTTTGTGGTGGTTGTTGTTGTTGTTGTTATTATTGTTGTTGCCATTGTTTTCTTTTCTTTTTTCTGGTTCTGTTTTGTTCTTCTTTTTATTTGTTTGCTGTTGTGTTTTTTTTTTTGTAGTTTAAGCAGGCACGCTGGCACGGCCAAGTAGGCAAACAGCGCGAGGCAGCTACAGTGGCTCCTCAAGTGTGCACTCCACTTGGCTTGACTGCGTTTGCGAGCAAGTCGAGTGGCGTCGAGGCGAGTTGAGGCTATTCGAGTGTTGGCTTGTCGACGAGCCTGCGTTAAATTAATGATGCGCGCGTTGTTTGTCGGCATCAGAATCGACGTCCGCTTCGGTGTCGGCATCGGCAACGGCAACGTCCTCGGCCTATTTTGGTTCGGCTACAGTCAGACCGGCGGGCAGACAGTGTTCGTCCTCTCAAGCGAGGCACGCAGCAGAGCAGCCTAAATACATTTTTATTAATAGTCCTGCTACGTGGCCACGATTAACTGCAATTTTACTGACTCGACGAGACTGAGACCGACAGCCCAAGCAAAAGCGACAACGGCTAGTGAACGCGTTAGCGACAAGTCCTGGCAGTCACTTAGACGCTCATTCGCTCGTTTGCTCGCTCGGACAGTTACTCATTGAGTGTGCGTAGCATTTCAGCTTTTGGCTTTTGCCTTTAGCCTGAAAGCATTTCGCTGTTGCGTAAGTCAATGTCTTAGCGGCTAAGTGCCTGTGTATACGTGTGTGTGTGTGTGTGTGTGTGTGTGCGTCTCGTGTCCTGTGGCCGACATATGCTGGCCATTGCCAGAAGTTGTTGTCCTACTTGACATAAGCTGCATGGGATTTCACGACACGACTTTACTTTACTTAAGTTCATAAAAATTCTATTAAAGCCAACATGCGCAGCTTTGCCTTGATTCTTGTTGTTTTTGTTGTTGTTGCTATATTTTTTTTGTTATTTTTATATTCACTTTTTGTAGCATACTTTTATGCGCATAGTTGCAGTAATTCGCGCGGGCACAAAAGTAATTGAAAGGATACGCATAAAGATGTTTCCTTTTTCATTTAAGCTTATTTCGCGCTCAGTGGATGATTTCCTGTGTTTGTTGTTTTGTTGTTGTTGTTGTTGTTTGTTTGGTTTGTTCTCCTTTCGAAGATTGTATTTTATGTTTTGCAGTTTTCAATGCATACACGAGTGCTCGCCGTGCCGTGCCGTGCTATGCATACTTTCAGGCGCAATGGGGAATTGCGTTACTGGCACTTTTTGCCGCGCACTTTTACACATGACATTTAAATTTACGATTTACGTTAAACATGCAGCCACACAAAAACAACAAGAATAAGAACATGCACAACAACAACAACAATAACACAAATCACTTGTTCATGTCCAGCAGCAAGAAAAGCACAAAAAGAAAAAAAAAGAAAATCAAATGTGGCACAAAACAAAGGCAAAATGCGCAGCACCAAGAAAAAAAAAGAAAGCGAAGACGATGCAGAAATAAAAAACAGGAGAAATACATTAAAAACCAATTTCGCGGCATTGTGGCAACACTTAAGGATTTACATGCAACGCATTCGCTGCTGCCACACGCCGCCTCTTATCCGCTGAGACGCATATAAAATCACAATACAATTTCGCTTCGTTTCGTTTATCTGCCACATCCTCCTCCCCTGGCTCCCATGGTGGCCACCCAGCTTGGCAACACGAAACAATTTGCACAAAAACATTTTAAATGCTTGCACAAGGAAGAATAAATTGCGGCAGATGTCCTTTATAGAAATTGATAAAGCATTTTATGTTTAAAATTAAGTTTGTTGTTACTGTTCTTGTTGTTGTTCTTGCCACTGCTGCTGGTGGTCGCTGCTTTCTTGCGTGCGAGTGTGTCGGTGTGTGTCAGCGGCTTCTACTTCGTAGGCAGGTGAGCACATCAGCAGAAGACAAGGGACCCGGGGCAAAGGGACCAGGACGTCGCAGTCAGACGACAGTTATACAAATTGCCACTTAACGCGGAGGTTCACATCATGTGCCTACCTACATGTGGCTTTCGGTGGCTCATAGCGATAACAAGCGTTCGCGCGCCTCAAAGTCGGCAACACCTGCAGAAGGCACTTGCGTGACGGCGGCGGTTGCGGCGTTGGCGGTGTCAATTTTTGGTTAAAGTTTTTAACGTAAAATGAGCGATTAGCGTGCGCGCACAAAACCCAAAGAGACGAAACTAATAACGCCAAGCGAGCCGTCGCCGATTGGCTGGGGCGGCCTAGACGACTGAGGCAGTTGGGTGGCTCACCTTGAAATAGTTGCGCAATTTCTTGACGAAAGTCATTTACTTGATACACGCGCGTGCGTGCACACGAATACGTTAATTAGCCTGGCTTGAGTTGGGGTGGCGTGGGCTGCGTATGCCATTAGGGTGGAGCGGCAGCGCCCAAATGCAGCTAATGCGCCAACAAAGTTTCTGCTACAGGGACTTCGCTGCGGTTGTCGGCGATTCGCTCCCAAATGAATTTCCGCTTTGTGAGTTGCCACGAGCAGCAGTGACAGCAGCCGGGGGCAGCGGCGGCAGTGGCACAAACTTTGATCATCGCTAGTTTGTTTTGTAAGTCGGCGGCAGTGGCAGCACGCGAGTACATACAAGTTAAGCACAGTGAAGCACTGTGAGGCACATATGGCCTGCCGACCTCGGTGTGCCCCATCGCGTCGTCGCGTCGCTGTGTGCCACCTGCCGACACTTGACGTATTTCCGTTTTCGTTATGCGAAAAGTTTCCTTTTCACTTATATTTTTTGTTTTGGTTTGTTGTTTTTTTTTTTTTTTTGTTCTGTTTTGGTTATTTGGCTAAGGGCAAAGCGTGTCGAAGTGTGCTTTGGCCAAAGTTTGGCTGCTGTTGCCGTTGAGGCTGCTGAACGCAAAGTTGAAAAGTTTCGCAATTCGCACATAGCCAAACACGTTGCTGATTACATGGTTGGTGGCTTATCCTCTGCCCACTCCACTCCTTCACTTCTCCACTTTCCCACTTCCCTGCTCTACCTGTGCACTCGCCGCCACCTCACCTGTGCGTGAGTGTGTGAGTAGGTATGTATGGGTATGTGTATGTGTGTGTGTGTGTGTGTGTGTGTGTGTGTGTGTAGGTGGATTGTTTTGCTGAGTTTTTGGGCTCGTTAAAAAGGATTTGCGTTGGCCCAAAAGCTTAATTAAATTTAACAGTTGCCTGCTGCGGCTGGCGAACACGCGCAGTACACCAAAAACTAATCAATGTCCTTCGGACATGCTTTAACTCGACTCAAATACTAATTAACTAAAAATCCTTGTTGTTTTGCTATGCAGCAGCCACGGCCACAGCCATAGTCGCAGTCGCATTAGCAGCAGCAGCCAGAGCAGGAGCAAGAGCAGTAGCAGGAGCAGGAGCAGGAGTAGCATCCGTTTTCGGTTTCTGCAATTTATCAATTGTGCCGCTGTTGGCCATTTGTTGTGCATGTCCTTATGGGAGGCATGCACTTCCGCCTGCGCTATGAGGCTAACGTGCTATTAATTTGCCGTCAATTAAAAATTAAGCCAATTATTTTGCGCAGCGTCCATTAGTGCTTCATTTGTTTGAATGTCCTTGTCCGACTGGCTGCATAGGACATTTCAGCATTGCGATACGGTCTCGTTTTGTTTTGCATTTGCCATTGCCTTTGCCTTTGCCTTTGCCTTTGTCATTGCCGCTGCTTTTGCTGTTGCTGTTGTTTTAGCTTTTGTTGGGCGCGCAATTGCTGTGCTCATGTTTCAGCCATGTCCTGGCCCTTGTCATTCGTTTATTGGCTAATTTAATTTAAGCTTTGCATTGGACAATTAATCAGCAAACAGCTGGCAACTCTTTTATTACTTTGCCACCCCTACCCGTGTCACTTTTGCGTCTCGGTTTGTCTTTTGTTTTGCTATGCAAAGTTGTCCTTGCCATGCCGCTTGCGGTGCTCACACGCCGCAACCCTTTTGCCCATTTTTATTCATGCGCACGGGCAGCAATTAAAGACGGCGCCTGCTTTTACCGTTATACTTGGTGTCCTCCATTTTGTTTGCTCTGCTTCACTTGACTTTGCCTTCGCTTCCTTTTTACTTTATTTCTCCTTACTTTGTACTGTCCGCGCATCCTTGTAACATTTTTTGCTTGCCACCGAAAAATGGCACACCATCAATTTTTATTTCCGAATTGCGTCAACTCATTTCACTCCATTCCATTCTATTCCGTTGCGATGTCCCGTGCGCTGCAGTGCTTTTGACAAACAAAATTAGTGCCTTGGCATATCCTTTAATCGCCTGGCAGTGAGGCACACTGTCTCTCAGTCTGTCTGTCTGCTTGCCTGACTTTCTTATCGTCTGTTGTCTGTTGCTTATTGCATTACGACTTTTTCAAGGTGTTGCACACGTTTTTTTGTTCTATTTCGTTTTTAATTCTTTCTCTGTTTGGTTTTTTTTTTATTTATTTTTTAGTTTTTGTACATGTGCTTAATTGCATTTCTGACGCAAATGCAACTCAAGTGGCGCTCATCGCCTTTCTTTGCATTACACGCATTTGCTGCTGTTCGTGTCGCTGTTGCTGCTGCTGCTGTTGTTGTTGTTGTTGTTGTCGTGTTCTGCTCGGATCTGTTCTGTTTTGTGTGTGCGCATTTCCGTTTGCGTCTACATGACACTCCTGCGCATCATTTGACGCTGCTGCTGCTGTTTCTGCCATTGCTGCTGCTCATGAAGTGGCAGAATTTCACTGCTGCCTTACTCAAGTTGAAATTAATTCAGTAATTTGTAATGAGATTTCCTTTTGCTGCACACACACACACACACACACACACACATTGCAGTGTTGCCTGGCCTCGCTGGTTCGCGTTGCCTTGCTTGTGTCCTGTTGGGCTTCACTTCGCTGCTCGGCTGCTTTGCTACTCATTGTTGCAATTATTATTGCAGTATTTGTTGTTGCTGTTGTTGTTGTTGTTGCTTTTGTAATTTTCCACTTACAATGCTGTCGCAGCTTCATCTTCGTTGCTGTCTTCGCCGTTGTGTGTTGTTCTTGTCGTCGTCACCGTCATCGTCATCTGTCGCTCGGTTGCTCGGTTACTCTGTCCTCAGGATGCTTGTACGCCAAGACAATTACAATTTATTGTTGCATACTTTTGAGTGCCGCCCGTGCACATACAGTCCGAAATGTACTTTGTCACTTATATTTGCTATCTGCTGCCCCCCTCGTCTTCTCTCGCTTCGTTTCGGTACGTTTTGTTTTGTTTTGTTTCTTGCGCTTCCCTAATTCACTCCAAAAACTTGTGCTTTTGTCATTGCTGCTGATGCTGCTGCTGCTCAGTCTTGCAGTATGCAAGATCTCCTTCATTTCCTATTCTTTCTGTCCCCCGTTTCCGTTCGCTGCTGCAAAGGGCATTTTGTATGAAGCTGAGCTGCTCGCAAGAAATTCAATTGCAAATTGTTTGCATTCACTTTTGCTGCGCTCATTATAATTTTACGCCTGCTTGGCGTTCAAAATATTTTTGCCACTATTATAAATTATTGTTGTGTACTATCGCATTTCCTTGCTACCTCGGCTACTAATCCCGCTGCTCCTGCTGCTGATTGCCATGGCTGTTGCCGTTGCTATTGCTGTGGACATTGTCAGCGGCTGTCGGCATTTTTAATTATGTGTCAAATGTTTTAACGCATTTCTGAAATTGTGTTTGCGTAAAGTTTTTTAGCTGCGTGACCAAAACCATTCAACGTTTAATAAATCAAATTACGCTGCTCGATTGCGTAGCTAATGAAATTTCGTTGTGCATTGCCTCAATTGTGCCCAAGTTGAGCAAGTTGTGCGCAGGACATACATGAAACATTTTCAACAGCCTGTGGCCGCAGCCTTTGCGCTTTGACTTGCGGTGAGTGCAACTTGACTTGCGACTCCTTCGAATTGACTTGCGGCCGTTGTGCGCAGTCACACCATTAAAACACACACATACACACATACCCAAGCGGCAGCATTATGTGCGCTGAAATTTATAACCGCTGGGGGACGTCCTGCATGCGCCACAGCCCGTCATAGTGCTATTGTCTGCGAGCTTATGCTGGCAAAAATTCAAAGCAAGCAGCGCATAGTCTCTTCCGCATGGAATCTCCACTGTGCACATGTCCTGCGTAAAGCATACATAAATGATAATAAAAACTATGAGAGCGCAAAAATTGAAATAAATTGAAAAATATTTGTGAAAATATTGCCACGATTGTTCTGACGCACCGAGCAGTCTGCGGCAGCGTGTGTCCGACGGCGGCAGAGTGCGGCACGGGGCCCGCCGCGTTTTCCCACACACGTAGATACAATTTGACAAAATGTTGTGCGCAATATTTCTTTTTGTTCTCCATTTCTTTTATACATGTTATGTTTTTTTTTTGCTTTCGTTCTTTTTTTGTGTGCTTTTCTATAAGTTTTGTCTTTGGTGAGTCAGCGTTGGCATTCGTTGAGCTGCTGGTGTATGCTGTTGTTGCAAGGATATGTGCGTAACTCGCAGGACTTGTGCGCATATAAATCAAATCTGCAGCGCATTTGGCTGATGCTACGTGCGTGTGTGTGTGTGTGTGTGTATAAGAGTGTCATTAAAGTAAAAATTGGCAGACGGCAGCAATTCCCTTTGGCTGCAGCACAGATCGATTTCGTTTCTAATTAGCTCACTTCATTTCGCCTTTATGCATGTCGGTGGGCGTGGTTGGTAGCGCCCTGCTCAATGGTCATTTGGATTTCTTTGCTGTGCTTTGTTTAATTATCAAAAAGTGCTGACAAAGTGCAAATGTGGCGCCTGAGTCTTGCACGTTAAGGACATGTAAGGACATATATGCGCATACGTTCATTAACTACAAATTAGAACACGGAAGATTAGCCCTGCGCTGGGGCGTTGCAACATTTCTCTTCTTCCTGTGTATATGTGTGTGTGAGTGTCTGTGTGTGTTTGCTAGTAACATATGAATTTGTAAATGCTTGCCATTGCCGCTGGCCCCTAAAAGCATGCAATGCCCCTTGCAATTTCAATTTCGACAACAAACAACAATCGGAGTTGAAAGTAACGAGATTGAGCGCAGCAGAAGCAGCACAAGCAGAAGCAGAATCAGAAGCATCGTCGGTATTTTAATTTAATGCAAGCACGTACGCAGCTCAATCCGAGCATAGACACACACTCATACACACACGCACAAACAAACACTCACACATCGTCCTCGCTCTCCCTGTCTCCTTCTTGTGAGTGTTTGGATGAGTGTTTGTGTGCTTTTAGTGCCGCGATAGCGCCAAGCTAAGCAAATAACAAGTCGGCAAAATGCTCATTTAACTAATGAAACCGCAGCCGCAGTCGCGAGACGCCGAAGCACATGCGAGTGCATGTTAGCGCAGCGGCTCTTATGCGTATTGGAGTCGCATAAATTAGCACTCAGCGCGAATTGAGGGCGTGGGTGTGGGCGTGGCCATGGTTGTGGATGCGGCTGTGGCCGGGGCGCATTTCAATGCAAGCGTTTGAGCTTGAAACTAATTTGACGCAATTGTACGCGTATCCTTGCCGACTGCTAAGCGCACGAAGTGACGTGTTTCGATATGAAAACGGATACACGTGCATGTCCTTTGAGAATTGGCTGTCATCACTTGAATGCTATCGACAGAATTAAGTTTATCACTTCTGCTAAAATTTCACTTAATTACTAAATCAGAAAAAAAAAAAAAAACAAAATTAATTATAATACACTCACAGAGAATAGACTCCGCCAAGGAAGTGAGGCCATAATCAGAGAACCGACTGAACTGACAGTTGATACAAGGAAGCAGACATCAAGTACATAGACATAAAAAGCGGCGGTTAAGCCTGCGACTGCAGCACAGGATCAAACACGTTAGCTATAAAATTGAGCATGTGAAAAACAATGTTTGCTTGGCGAAACAAAGTGTGTGTGTGTGTGTTTGTAAGTGGCATGGTAAGTAAATGACACAAGCACACAAAATGAAGAGCTGCATACGCGAAAACTGTATTTTTAATGTCCTCGACACAAGGTGGCGCAGGGATGCACGTTATCGAGTTGTGGTTGGCAGTTGGCTGCAACATTAAAACATTTAAGCGCCTTGCAAACGTCAAAAATGAACAACAACAACAACAACGACAACTGCAACAACATTAACAGCATCACTTACACATGCAGCGGATGCGTTAGACGTCACACTCTGCTCCGCTGATAAAAATCACAAATGCCAGCGTAGAGTGCAGACCAACGTGCAAGCAACGAACACGCTGCCTGGCTGTCTGGCTGCCTCGCAATGATGTTGCAAGGATGCGTGCTTGTGTGCATATAAGTGTGTGTGAGTGTGTGTGAGTTGCTCCTGCTTGCCTGCGTGCGTGAGTGTGAAACAATCAAGTATCAGCGTAATGAGCTATAA
Organism: Stegana nigrithorax; assembly: GCA_037044495.1. Taxonomy (NCBI): domain Eukaryota; kingdom Metazoa; phylum Arthropoda; class Insecta; order Diptera; family Drosophilidae; genus Stegana; species Stegana nigrithorax. The sequence goes on from JBAMBQ010004233.1 coordinate 377,524, forward strand.
AGCTGCGAAATATGCAATTTCAACGGTGATGATGTTGCTACAGTTGTTGTTGTTGTTGCTTAATGCATGCCAAAATGGCAGTACGATTGCTCCAGCGCATACATTGCACACATCGCATGCATTGCAGCAAGCGTCAAAGCGCCTTTAAAGTGTGCACCATAAACTGAGCCATAAGCGATGACTGACGTTTATGTGAAGTGTGTGGCCGGGGTCGGCAGAGGGGAAGAGCAAACAAGAAGCCAATGTGGTGCGCAGATCGGCTGGCACTGGCTGGTATGAAGTGAGAAAAAGGACGAACAACAACAGCGCAGCCAAGACGCCGGGCCAAGTCGCACCTGCAGCGTCAGGCGGCGTGACTCGTGTCTAATGAAGTGGCAGATTTTATTTCATCGAACGCTAAACGTATTTGCTACATTTTTGTTGCACTGTGCCGTTGTCTGTTGTCGCTTGTTTGTTGTTGTTATTGGAGTCCTTGTTGTTGCGCACGCAGGCAGCTACGTGCAAGCGATGCAAAGCTTCGACAAAATGCCAAAAACATGACACGTTGGCGAATTTTTGTTTCTCTTTTTCCTTATCGTTTCACTTGCATTGTTGTTGCTGTATTTTGTTGTGAAAATTTTGTCAAATTTTGCGTGAAACTAACAAAGTGTTGATTGTTGTGCATGGGAAGTGCACATAAATAGGTATCCTACAGCTTAACAGCTTCCCTGGGAGACTTTTATTTTTTTTTTTTCATATAATATTTTGAGTGTTGTATATTTTTGCGGGTTTTCTCTTGGCTTGCTTGCTTATAATAAAAGTAATAGTGTTAACGATGATAATAAGCGCTCTGGCGTGTAATTACTGCATCGTGGCCAAGGTAGTTGTTGTTGTTGTTGCTGTTCGAGTCCGTTGCATTGGACGCTTGAGTGCGCAGCCAAGTATGCAATGGATTGGCTATTGTTTCGCGTGCGTACTTATACGTTTAAATAAAGCCATGGACACTGTGTTCTGGCTCTTGTTGTTGCTATTGTTGTTGCTGTTGCTGTTGCTGTAGTTCTTGTCTTTGGTAATAATTCACAATTAAAAATCATGACACTTAAACATAATTAAAATATGAAAAAAGCATTTTTGCTATGCAACAATAAACTGTAATAAAAGTTAATTAGCAGCATTAGAGCGTTCAAGTGGCAGCAGCAATGGCTACAGAAGCAGAAGGAGCAAAGGGAACTGGGGTAGGGGGAGAACCAGTAGCAGAACAAATACAAGGATTGCGCCGAGTCCGACAAAAAGCGGCAGAGCACAGATGTTAAATGTTGTGTAAATATTTGCTAAATGTGGAAAAACAAAAAGGAGCAGTTTATTAAAAAATAATTTAAACTGAAAAATGTTTTGAAAAAGTTTTAAATGCGATAGAGTGGCAAAACAAAAACAGAAGCAAAACAAAAACAAACAAAACGGCAAAAAAAGGAATAACTTGCTCTGTTATCCTTTCATTAACCCGCAGCGTTTGTTGACTTTGGCGCGTTTTGGTTTTTGCATAATCGACATGCAGCTGCCCGAGCACTGAACGTAGCAAGTTTTCCATAACAACAAAAACAACAACGTCAGCAGTAATTTAGAGATTCAATAGTACGAAGAGCTGATGCTTTTGCCTGTTGATTAGTTTAGCATTAAACATTAATCGAATGACGCCAGCTGACATGGCTGGCGGATTCGGGTTGTCGGCATTGTGCACGCATTTGTAGGACTTAGAGACGCGTCAATTAATTGCCAAGTGCAATGGCATGGCAGGCGATGCGCTAAGCGACGCATCGACTAATGAGTTTTTAATCACCGAAACTTGCCGAGAACACCTGCCAGAGCTGCGTCAGCTTACCCGCAGCGAGTGTCGAGTCTGCGAGTGTTGCCTGCCTGCTTATCAGCATGCAGGAAGTTGAACTTAGAGCGCAAATGCAGCAGCACTCAATTAGCCCGAACGTAAACAAAAACAACTGCAACAACAACAACAACCAAAGCATCCAAATCAGGGAAATGTAACACTTGCATATGCACACAGCAGCAGCATCAGCAGCACCATCAGCTGCAGCAGCTGGAGGCGTAGCTGTAGGAGCAGCATCAGCAGAACTTAAAGCTTTAAATGCGAATGCGAAATGCTGGCCCAGCAACGTTCAGCCAGAATTGCAGTAGGGCAAGGCAAGGATGTGGTCCTTTGTTCATGTGGCTCTGACGTGCGCTGCTTCGTTGCCTCTGCTCTGATGCGTTTGAGTGTTAAATTGTTTTGTCTGCATGCCGAATTACAGGAAGCATAATTTCATGCTCGGTGCGCTCATTGCCCAAAATGGCACCAAACAAAAGATGCAAGCGCCAGAACGTGTGCATTGTTGTCCCTCTTTGTTGTAGTTTTTGTTCTGTTTTGGAAATCTGCACATGGCGAGGGGCCGTGGCGGGGGTGCGCCCATAATCGCAAGCGTCGAAAATGCACAAAGCCATCACTCAGACGTGCATTATGTGTTTAATTAGCAATAATAAGGCGAAGGCGGTGGCAATGGCGCTGATGAATGCAACTGCGGGTGTGGCAGCGTAAACTTGAAGGACATTTTAATCAGGGCAATTGTTTTACGATTTGTTGCATTATGCATAAGCCACGAAACCGCGCAAGCGGGTGCACTCACCGCAGCTCATTATAAATGAAAATTACCATTTAATGTTGTGAAATGCATGAGGAACTTCATACAGCGTTTTACTTGCTTATCAGCTTAAGCAGCAGGCGCAAAATCAGGAAGCAGGAAGAACCAGGTGGCAGCAGCAGGCAGCAGTTGTCTTACCGTACGACGCGCAACCGCAACGCGGGCCATTGTGAAAATGCTGCGGAGCACAATTCAACTGTTCAGCTTGGCTTTGACTTCGGATTCGGCTGCGTCGCGGCTTCGCGGTGACAGCGAAGGCCGAAATTTTCTGGTGTCCGACTTTGTGCCGGCACTTGGCGCTGTCGTGAATGCCTGCAACACGTTCAAGGCTGCATTTTGACTCGATGGAAGCAAACCACGGCAGCCATAGTCGACGTTTGCTAACCACGAAGCAGCGTCAGCATGAGCACAAGCAGGCAGCTTTGCTCGCGAAGTAGTCGAAATGCGGTGCTCTGCCCTGTGCTGGCTTTGTGCATAATGGCTAAGTTTTAAAACAGGCTTTCAGTTTTTCCCTGTTCCGTTTTTTTCTCTGGTTTTTGTGGGTAGTAAAGTTAATTGTAAACATGACCCAGTTTACACGGGTTGAGGGTGCGTGGCCGTGCCTCCATTTGCTAAGTGTTTACTTCATTTGCGCGCCACTTGCCGCGGCAAAGACATTTTCTATGCTGTGTTGGGGAAGTGCGCCTTGGCTTATGCAATGACTTTTTCCACTACAAAGACTTCTCCGGCATCTTCTGCCTCTTCCCCTGTTGCTGCTTGCGTTCCCTTGAAATTTGTTTTATATGAATTTGATATTATTTGCAGCATAGACTGCACTTTACCAAAGGCGTGTAACTTATTTTGTATAATATTGTACTTTCCTTCATTCCATTCCCCTTCCCACTTCTCGCTGCCAACTGCCGACTAGCATCTGCTATCCGTCGCTCGCATAGTGCAGTGAATTGGAGTGGAGTGCAGTGTCCTTGCTGCAGCATCGTGTCTCGTAAGTTATGTGACTCGCTGTTGTGCTGGTACTAGGTGAGTGCGTGTGTGTGCCCCGAGTTGAGTTGCCTTTGAATTATGCAAATCTTGTAATATGTTTATAATGTTTGCGTTCAGTCGGAAAAATGCAGCCAAAGCATGCCACCTGCTACGGCCATGCAACGTTCTTGTTGTTGCTTGTTGGCTTTACACGGGCCGGGCTTAGCTGGGCTGCAGCATAGCTTAATTGGATTTCGTGGGTGGCGTGTTGAGTGTTTTTAGGCATCCATTGGGTTGTTGTTTAAATGATGATCATAGCAAAGGACTGCATAGCTCTGCAATTGGTTACTGGTGTGGGACCTTTTGATGCTTACAAGCTTAAGTTTTCATATGTATAAGTAGACATTAGTTGCTTACACGACTCTAACAGTCATTTTGAGATACCGCATCTTGCTTCTCAAGGGCGAAGTTATAAAACAAAATATATTTAGGATATCTTGTGATTTACTGGCAACAAGAACCTTTATAAATACCTAAACATTAAAAGTGTAGCAGTTGCCATGAAAACACTAATATGATGAAATATCACATAGCAGAGGACCAGCAAAACGAAATTGCCAATACACTTGCAGACCATCATTTAGATATCTAGTCAGACTTCCATTTAGCTCAGCTGCGGCAAGCTTTAAAAATGCATTTCCAAACCGCAAATCATTTAATTTTTAAATGCATACGAGTATATCCGGCAGCTGTGCCTTGGCCGTATCGGTTTGTGTCGGCTGTCTGCTGCATATAAGTCAATTTTCAACTGATGTCCGACATGAACGAATGCATGTCAACGGGGCGGACGAAGACGAAGGCTGCGACGGAGACGAAGGCTGCGACGGAGACGACGACGACGACGTTGACGATGACAGCTATGCATGGCAAGAAAAAAGCCAAAGTAAATTTGCTTAGAGCGTCATAGCCAACACCCGGTGTAAACGTTGGCTCAAACAAAGACGCAATACCCACAGTATGCAGGCAGTCCACATATACCGAATACGCCCCTGAAAGTATGCTACATTGGCATTAAAATAAACTCAGCAACCGAAGCTGAGTAAAGCAAAGCAAAGCAAAGTCATGTGACAAGTTTAGTGTTTCATCGACGCAGGCAAGGCAGGAGAGGGCAGGACAGAGCAGACGAAGAAGAAGATGTACAGGCAAGTCAGATCCTTGCTCTGGCAGCTGATGATTGTGGAGGTGGGGATGATGATGATGATGAAAGATGTCGTGCAGGTAAGTCGACGACGTTGCTTAAGCCGCAGGCCATGTTGCCTGCTGCTGTTTAGTTTTTCCTGCCTGCATATTGACTTGTGCGACAAGTGCCGCAGCTACGCTCCGCTCACCTCAGCCAATTCTCAGCGTCGCTCTGAGTATCTGTGTGTGTGTGTGTGTGTGTGTGGCTAAAAAGCTTTTCGGTTGTTAAGTAAATGTTTAAAATACTTGATGTGGCTGGAGTGTGTGCGCGCGTCATAAGTTTGTACATTGTAACGGCAAAATTATTAAGATGAGTGGAATAAATTATGACCAGGCAGCAGCAGAGAGAGCAGGAGTACACAGCGCCGTCTTGCCAGGACATGCAATGTCTGGCTGACATACGCTTCCCTGCAACTTGTACGCCATAAAAGCCACAAGCGTGTAATCCATAGAGACATTTATGCATGTGCCCGGCGGCTGTTAGATGGCATGGCACGGCACGGCATGGCACAGCACGGTATGGATGGCGGACTTCCTGCTTTGGCCTGGGCTGATCACCTCAATGTTGTGTGTGTTAGTGTATGTAGCATGTGTGTCTGTGCGTGTGTGTGTGTGGCTGAGCCAGTTTGTTGCTAGTTATTTTAATATTTATTTAATTTAATATGCTAATTGGATGTGATCTGTGAGAAAGTTTATTTGTGGCATAGAGAACTTTATGGCAGGACATTTGCGTGAGAGCGTTGCATATTTTAAATATGCATAAATAAATGTAATGAAACTAGCAATTTAAAGCTGTCGTTTGTTTTTCGTTTTTTTTGTTTTTTTTTTTTTGATTTTGGTGTTTCTTTTGCCTTTCTTTAGTTTGCTTTGGCTGCGCTGGGGCAGGAGTAATGCAAATTACTTAGCTTGCCTATGGCTGTTGTCGCTGCTGACGCGCGCACTAAATGCAATCAATGTAGAGTGTCAAGTGGTTTATTATCCTTGCGCAGCATTACTTATTTTTTGCTCTATTTCGTTTTTGCTTTTTTGTCGCCTGCGAGATTGCTTGACATTTATTAATCGTTGAAAAATGTAGTTACCAGAGACAAGGCTCAAGACTACGGCTAAGCCCTGGCTGCCAGGATAGCGTAGGAGTTTATGCGCGACAAATTGTTTTTGCGCTGCTTTCAGACAAATGACATGAGAGACAAGCGCGTGGCTCGGCTTTGCGAGGATTGCTCTGAGCGACTGGCTAACCAGTTAACCTCCTAACCAGCTGACTGCCTAACCGACTAAACGACTAAACGCCTAAATGCCTGTCAAGCCTTAACACTTTCATAATAAAAAAACGAAAAAAAGTTGACAGCTAAACGCGAGTGAAAAGCTTTTTAATTTAAGCATTTGGTATTTTCATTTTAGTTTTTTTTTTTTTTTTGTCAAGCATATTGATCGCCCTGACTCGCTGAAAAACTGCCAAACAAAATGCAATAAAAATAGTTGCCATTAGCAGAAGTGGCACAAGAGAATCTGCTGCATGCTTTTTGGCGATTTAATTTGATTTCGATTACTGAGCGAAAAATAAACGAAAAATATGCGAATTTAAAAATATTTTGTTAAAAATCAAATTGATTTTGTCGAGTAGAAAAAAAATGTATAAAAAAAAATCAACAAGAATAAATATTAATACGCATACGCATGTACTCGGATGTACTCTCATGTGAGTGACAGTGGCAGCCGTTGCTGCACACCCAAAAGCATGCAATGAATTATAAATCGTGCGAATCGATGAGTGTGTGACGCATTTATTTGTCTTTTCTTGTGTTTTATTTCGCATGTAACGCAGTAATAACATGAATTTAAATTCAACTTAGAACATCAGCGCAGCTGAAGCGTTAAAAGAAATTGCCACTGTGTGAGTGAGTGTGTGTGTGTGTGTGTGCTGGTGTGAGTGTTGGGCGTTGTGGTGGGGGATGGATGTAACAGATGCCATAAGCAAGTTGCGTTGCAAGTTGAACGCACACGAATATTGAACTTGTCAACATGATAGGGAGGCAGGCATCCAGGCAGGCAGGCAGGCAATTGGCTGGCAGAAAAGATCGAGCCAGTGAGTGAGAGTGTGAGTCTGCCTTAGCGTGCGTGAGTGCGTGTGTGTGTATGTGAGTGAGCAGCGTTAGTGCGCAGATAGATAAAAAGCATCGCATGAGCGCATCCTGAAGTGCAAGAACGAATGAATGAACGAATGACTGATTGTCGTTGCGAAAATAAAATATGGCACACATATACATGGCTTCCATAATGCATCCTAACTCTGTCCTCACGCATATGGCGTGAACCGCGCCAATGGCACTGGCTGCGAAAGCGGGAGGTGGAGGTGGTGGAGACGGGAGCTGGTCTTGACGTACTTGTTGAACTTGCAATTTCTTTGCCAGTTGCACAGTTTCACATTTCTTTGCTGCCATTCGCTTTGACATAAGAGATTGCAATGCATTGCAATGAAAATGACATTGACGTTCAGTTCCGTTCCGTTGCCATATGTATGTAAGGGGCTGCGGAGCACTGCAGCGCAGGGCAGTATGCTCGTAGAAAGTATGCAACATTTTTATTTCATTTTCTTGCTTTACATTTTTTTCTTAGCTTGTCTTGTGCATGTACATCAATTTGCATGCCAAAATTCGGAAATTGTGACATGCATGCGTATGAAAATAGTTTGGCAACAAAATCGTTGACGACGTTGCATACTACAGGGCGTTGTTGCCTAGCTGTCTGCCTGGCTTAAGTTAAACTGCATTAAATGCTGAATTATAGCATTTGTCATAGACGAGAATGCAAATATAACAGAGGAATTATTATGAAAGCCCCTTTATCGCACACGCCAATTGTGCGCTATTGTGTTGCCCGACTGACTGTCTTTCTTATCTGCCCCTTCAGCCGTTGGCTGCCAAAGCTGTTGCGACTTCCGCTTCACTTGGTTTTTTATATACGATTTTGATGCTCAGTTGCATTTGCACTTGAGGAAATTTCTAAAGGTTAATTTTGCTGTTATAAAAAATAAAAATAAAAGTTAAACTAGAAAAATAGGAGCTATAGTCGGGCACACCCGACTATAGAATACCCTCTACCTAATCCAAAATTCAATATATTTTCTTTTGTTTTAGAATATTTTACTAATTATATAACGAGATGTCAAGAAACAAAAAAAGCTATGTCAGCTATAAGATATATTAAACCGATATTTATTATATTCAAGTATATTGGATTGGACTGGATATTATTTAAAATTATTAAATACAAAATTTGGTAACGAGATCTATTTAAAGAAAAAAGTTTCTCTCAGTAAATGTTGTTCCGATCGTTCCTATGGCAGCTGTATGATATAGTGAACCGATATACATTGAGATATATAATTGAACGTTACCAGAAACTATTAAATGCAAAATTTGGTAACGATATCTTATAAAACCAAAGAATTTTTTTTTAGTAAACGTAATTTTTCGCCCAATCGTTCCTATGGCAGCTATATGTTTTCGGTTGAATATCGAAAAAACAAAATAACCTCGTTATGCCTATGGGCTAAGTGTACTCATACGGATGGACGGACAGATGGACATGGCTAGATCGAACCGTCTTTCGATGCTGATGAGGAATGTATATAGTTTGTCTGACTGCCACGCCTTTTTCTGCCTGTTACATAAATTTGCATAACTTTAATACGCCCTTTACTATTTTATTTTGGCACAGTGTATAAAAATAAGAAATCCAACGCAAGGACTAGTGACTACCTACGACTGAGTGCGTGTGCAAGGACGTGAGTGGGTGGGAGCGCGTGCCTGCTTTGGGAGCGGCATTGTGCAAGCCAACTTGAGCGAGTTATGCATGTAAGCTTGTGAAAATCCTTTAGGAATTTTTTGACATATTTTTAACATGCTCTTACAAAAAGAGAGAAAAGAGTAACGCAAAAATGCAAACTGCGTTTAAGCTCATGCCACTGCTTTGGCAAGCAACGCAGGCGAGGAGACAGTCAGGAGCCGGGCAGCCAGATGCTGTAACAAAAGATTTTCCCTCACATTTTTCAACAATTCCCTTGCAGCCGAAGCAGCTACAGCCATAGCAGCAACAGCGGCAGCAGCAGCAGCAGCATTCACAGCGGCAGTGACCGAGGCTGTGGGTTTGGCCCTTGCAGGACATGGGAAATAAGGACAAAGTGAGTTGGTGGCATGCAGTCAAGTGTTCGGCATACCAGCTGCGCCGAAAAGTACGCAAAATAGCTGCATCAGTGTTCAAGGTGAGGCGCTGAGCGTGTGCAGGACGCTGCTGGCTTTGTTTGCTCGCATAAAGGATTTCTTTAGACACTCCACGAATCTTGTTAATAAATCAAGTGCAACATTTCAAACCTTTACATTAAATTTATGTTTCGCTTTATGCACATTTATTTTTTTGTTTTCTGCTCCTTGCTTTTCTTTTGGCACACAAAACATGTTTGGTTAGAAACTAAGACTATATTTTTTATTGCATACTCTTGGGCGCCAGTTGCTGCCGAGTCGTGCTTGAATACTTGAATGTATAATTGTTAACATTGAAATTGCATTTACTTTCTTTTATTTGCGGCTTAAGTTGTTTGCTAGCAACTGCATTTAGGACTTCTTCTCTGTCAGATTGTAGAGTTGCTGTGCGATTACCGACAATTCCACATCGATGGGCTTCGTGTCGTCGTAGAGCGATGGCGCTTCGCACAGTATCATGAAAGTGCCGACGAGTGAGGCAATCATGAACATCCAGAGAAAGAGACGGTCCAACACCATGGCCACGAAGCCCCAATCTTGGTCCTCCTGCAAGCAACAGACAGCGAAAGAAACAATTTTAATGAAAAGAAGAGTGCAAGAGCATCTGTGAAACGCCAAATACCTTAAACAGAAAAGGATTCAAAGAAACAAAAACACAAATGAAGGGAGTGAGGAGAAAGGACAAACAATGTAAGTATGCTTTCAAACAGAACTCAATTAAATTTGAAGTAAACAGTTTGTCCAGCTTGTGGCAACTTCTGCGCTTTAAATTGATTTTCATGTCGCGCTTAAGCTGCTTATGTCCTGCACATATCCTGCAGCAATGACAGTGGTAGCAGCAGTACAGGCTGCGGGAGTTACTCGTCGCTTTGGTTGCTGCGCATTCACTTTGTCAACAGTCTGTTGAAGTTTATTTAACTGTCAGTTATCAATCAAAAGCCTTTCAAAACCATGTGCGCAACTCGCATACGACAAAAGCCAAAGCTGCAGCCCAAGGCAAATGCCTGTAAGAGCAATCGAAGGATGACGGAGCGACTGACAACGAAGGCGAGCACAGTGAGGCGGTAATTTTGTTGCTTCGCGATTGAAACAATGAATCAGTGCCGGGCAGCGCAAAGAAGCGTAAAGTGCGGCAGGATAAGCGCAGGCTGAGATAAGAAGAAAGCAGTTGCATGCCCGTCGGCAGACGGGGCTTGGCGAGGGCCTTTGATTGAGCGAGCGACAGCCAATTGCCAGTCAATTGCACAAAAGCAATTAAAAGTGGATTTGCCGAGGTTTTACACAAGCAAACAGCAGCAGCGAAAAATAAAAAACGAACCGAATAAACGAAAAAACGGAAAAACGAAAACAAATATGAAAACTTAAATCAGTAGAAGTGCAGTTATCCTTTTAACGCGCGCATGGACTGCTCATGTGCCTGTATTGGAATTGTGTGCCGAGTTCCAACTTTCGTGTGCGATAGATGTAAGCCATAAATAGCAATGGCCAAGCCGCAGCCACAGCCATGCTGGGTGAAGCGATTTCTGCGGTTTTTGTCGCTTGGCATGGCCAACAACAGCAGATGACAACAACACGGCACCAGCAGCCGTAGCAGCAGCAGCAAGGATAAGCTGCAGGCAGGCGATGCGCTTGCAATGCGGTAACTTGAATTGAGCTATCGGAATTCCAATTAAAAATTCAATCAGCGCGGAAAGAAAACCAACTGATGGACAGCAGCAAAAGACGAGCATCCGTCAGTGCATTGAGCAAACAAAGACAGACCGAACACGTGCCGTGAGAAGGCCAGGACAAGCGACACGGAGGTGCATAGTTTACACTTACCGCATTGAATTCGTCCTGACGCTGCATGTGATGCTGTATGAACATGACATTGTGAATGGCCTTCTCCAGCTCGAATGGATACTTCTTGCGTGCGGCGACATCACTCAGCGAGTCATCCAGTCCTGAAAGCACGGACGGCAGTCCATTGTACCCGCTCAGAGTACTTAGGCCACCGCCCAGAGCGCCGACGAGTCCACTGAATCTGCACGCGGCAAATGGGAGTAGAGCGGAACTAAATTATGGTGAGAGATGCACAGGACTCACCTATTTGTAGCCTGCGTAGTGGCATGGAGACCGTTGCAACCGCCCACGCCAACACGGCCGTGCATGCGACGCAACGAATCCGGGCTGGAGTCGCCGGAGCCGTTCATCTGCATCTCATCCATGAGCGCCTGGCCGAATTTGGTTTTGCTGAACTTCAGGCCGTAGTTGATTTTGTTTGCTGCCAGATCACGCAGCAGGTCCTTGGGAACGCGCATCAATAGCAACTTAGGCAGGCGCTTGATGAAGAAGGCGCGCACCCAGGGTGCCATTTTGTGAGTGCTCGGCTTGCGGTAGTGTATGTTGAGTATGATGATCGTGATGACAACGCTCAGGCCCACGAGCAACATGGTGAAGAGAAGGTATTTGCCCAACAGCGGCAGGGCCAGCGATGTCGACGGAATGATCTCGGATATGAGCAAGAAGAACATCGTCTGGGAGAGCAAAATGCTGATGCAGAGTGCAATCTTCTCACCAGAGTCGGCGGGCAGGTAGAAGACGAGCACGGAGAGGTAGGAGATGCCCACGCAGGGAATAATCAGATTCACCGTGTAGAAGAGGGTCTTGCGGCGCAAAGTTATATTGAAGAAGATGTCTGGCGAAGGCAGTTATGCAGAGAATGTGAAATGCGGCCGAGAAGCACTTACCTGGATATGGCTCGGCACAGCAAGGATAATATTTCTCATGTCGCTCGGCTGGCACTCCCAGAATGTCCCATTCGACACTTGGATAATATTCGCGTAAATCAATGCCAACCTCAACCTTATTATCCTTGTCGTTCTTCTGGTTTATGTGTTTCAAGTCGATCTGGGTTTTCATAAAACAACGTCAAGAAAAACAACAACAACAACAACGACAATAGCAGCAATAACAACAAAGAGTTAGCATAAGGATAGAGCAACATTAAAAGCATTTAACACGCCATGCTGCCATTTTAATGCCATAACAAAAACACTTAAGACGCAGGACGCGGGACACGGGACACGGTACACGGCGCACGGCTTAAGACGCAGGCAGGCACCGAGGCATGACGCAACGTGCATAACGCGCAGGCAGACACTCGAGACCGAAACCGAAAGCGAGTTAAACGCGTTTCGTTTCTGCGCCTGTCGTCCTTTGCTACTCGACGTTCTTTGTTCGTTTGTCTGGCTCAAGTGCAGCGATGGCAGTCGTAAATGTGCAAATGTGTAGCAAATTTAAATGTGACGACACTCTGGCAATTATGGACACCGGAAACGGAAGCGGCCCTGCTACCCCTAGACGGGCAGCGTGCGCGCATAACTATGCGCCAGCAGAAATTTATGACCGCGCATTTTTATGACAGCGACACGCTCACGCTCACGCTGACTGGCTGGAGGCTGGAGGTTGGCAACTCGTGGCTGCCGTCCGTCTGGCGAGTGGCGACTGGTGACTGGCAGCATGTGGCAGCAGCTTAGACAAGTTTCAATTACACTTTTACAATTTCGCACATTTTAATAATGCCGCTTCATGTTGGCAAAGTGTACGAACACGCAAGGACATGGCACAGCCCATTTGCTGTTCGCACAGAATGGCGCATATAAATCTGAGCAAGGCATAAAAACGAAATCACGTCGGCGACAATGGTGCACACTACGTCAACCCGTGCCCAAGCGTTCCAACTCACCTGATCGCCATCGTAGGTCCAGGAGCCGAACTTCATGAAGCACGTCTGCTGATCAAAGGGAAAGTAACGCACATCTATCTCACAGGATGACTTGAATATGGCTGGCGGAGTCCAGACCACCTTGCCAGTGTAGTGTAAGATCGCTTTGGTCATCGTCGTCACAACGTACTCACCATCGGCGCTGGCAGTTAGAAAGCGTACAGGGAAGGGAAATGGAAGTGTTGGGAAGTTAGCGTCAGCTCTAGGATGGAGTGAAGCTTACTTACTTATTATAGAGCACAATATCCGGCAGCCAGATATGCTCGGATGGCACATAGAGCTCGGTTACGCCGCCATACTCTGAAGGATCCCATTTGAATTTGTGATCCTGCCATTCATGCTCCAGCCAGACGTTAGTTGTGAGTATCTGATCTTTGAGATTCTGGTGCGAAACAAAAAAAGGTTAGACTTGGTTAACTTGGTTCGTATAATTTCTCTCCCTGCGCTTGGCTTTGCTTTACTTTGCGTTGCTTTACTCTGCTCGCCACTCAATTAGGTACAGAGAACGCACGCAAACGCGCATAAGCTGCGCATGAATCAAACAGGATTTCGTGATTTCGAAATTGCATTCCTTGCGTGCCTGCACTCGTCTTAGTTGTGTGTATTTCGTTTTCGTTTTTCATTTTCGTTTTGCTTTTTCTTTTTTCTCTTTTTTGTTTTCTTTTTAGGTCTGTTTGCTAATGTGCTTTTTGCTGTCAGCTTTCGGTTGGGATTTTGCCTGTTTTATTACCTTTTAAGCCAATGCAAGCCAGCAGCGGCGCACTGTGCTATATAAAAAATTACTTCGTTTTATTAGTTTTTTTTTTTTTTTTTGGCTTTTTGTATTTGTTGTTTGTTGTTGTAGCTGTGCCGTTTCCAGTGCATTAAATACGAAAATCTTCTGTTGAAATGCTTGAATAAACTGGCAGCAGTAATTGCTGCAGGCTTGCATGCGACGTCTGAGCAGCCAATGCGCCAAAGAATGCTTTAAAAAATGTCTAGAAAATCATGAACCGCAGCTGGATGCACTTTAAGAAAAGCGAAAATAAATAAAATAGTAAAAAAAAAAAAACAAAACAAAAATATATTAAATGGAAAATGTTACATAATGAAGTAAGCCACTAAAAATGTATTTCAATTTATACGCTTCAAATTTTTATTTGCCTTTGTTTTGCTTTTCGTTTTTGGATTTCCTAAGAAATGTTTTTTATTGTTTTTACTTTTTTAATTTAAGACCAAAACTTTGCAAGAAAGTTTCTGCCGCTTTTTAAGTAGGCAACGCGTCGCTGGCATGAAAAAGTGGCTTGGCATGCGGCAGTGAGCCTGTGCGCCAGTGAGGCTGGCATAGGCATAGCCATAGTCCTGTGGTTGTTGACAAATTCTGTGTGAGAGTGAATGCGTCTGACTGAGTGTGTGTGTGTGTGCACCTCCGCCTGTGCTCAATCGCCAAATAAAAGCAGCAAACAGAAAGCAATAAGTGAAAGGGGAGGGGCAAATCCAAGGCAGCGTTTAATTAAAAAAATGGAAAAGCCCATACGACAAGCAACTTCACAAATGTTTCACCATAAAATGGAAATTGTGTTCTGCCAATGGCCAAAACGTGTTCGCCCTAATGGCACAACTTCACTTCGTTCATTAATTAAAAAGCTAAGCGGGCTCCCGCACGTTGCTGCTTACCAAATCGATCAGCTGCGATAAACGCAACCCGAGCTTGACCAGCACCGTGTCCGTGTTGTTGCTGACAGGACGTATCAGGCGGTTGTAGTTGCTCAGCAAGTCATCGTAGAGACGCTTGGCGTCGGGATTGGCCTGCACCGTGTCGAAGAGCAGCAGAAAGGCCAGCAGGAAGCAGATGAGCTTGCAGTGCCGCCAGACGGCGCTCGCCACGGATATTTTCGACAGTACGCGCATGAACATGTTGCAGCGCAACGATCAGTCAGTTCTGTGTTCAATGTTCTCGTGATGACGTCACAAGCCTCTAAAAATAATGACAATGGCGTTGACGTCGGCGACAACGATGACGTTGGTGATGCTGTGCACGTCGTAAGTGATGGGAGTGCGGGCGCAACCCGGTGCCTGGCCGACGTTGACGGCGTTTTGCGGTGCGTTGTCCTTGATATGCGCTGCGCTGCGTCTATGCTGCACTCGCCTGCTGCAGTTGCTGTTAGGTGTTGCTGTTGTTGTTGTTGTTGTTGTTGTTGGTGCTGCGGTTGCTGTTGCTGCTGTTGATGCCGGTTTTTATTTACAAATACACGCGTACAGGTTTTTGTTTACCTTTGCGTGCTTTGCTGGTGTGAGTCTGCGTCTAATTGAGCACAAGCGAGTGTGTGAGCGAGAGAGAGAGAAAGAGCGCGAGACAGTGAGCGCACATGCAAAGTGAAATGTTATGAGCACGGATTGGGCAGCGTGTGACGTAGTTGCACTTTTAGCTCCGACAACTCAATCGTGCGTGGAGCTGATGTGTGCTGTACTAAAGTGGCGAGGAAAGCGCCTAAAAGTCTACACTGGATTTTGTCCGCGGACAGTTGTCTGTGGCTCAGCTGCGAAGCTTTCGTTGCAGATTCTGGCGTGTGGCGGCTGCTGAGACGACGGCGACGCGGCTTTGAATTGCTGTGCGCAGCTGTTAACTCTGCTCTTTGTTGTTGTTTTTGCTATTGTCGTAATTTGCTTCTAGGCTTGCGGATGTCTTTGATTTGATGCAATCAAGTTTATATTTTCCTATTGTTGCAGAGTTTTTTCACAAATTCACTTAACACTTGGACAGTTGATAAATATTATTAAAATATATTTTTCAACTTTTTCGCTTGTCACTTTTATTTATTTTTGTTGCAAGTTTGCTCATATGCAAATGAGGAACGTGTCCCGGCGTTGCCTGCCTGCAGCTCGCTTGTTCGCCTACTTAACTGCCAAGAAGATGCTGTCGGCCGTGCTCTCCGTGCTGTCCTGCGTATAAAATCACGGAAGACGTACTGAAGCTGGCATTGTTTTTGTTGCACCCATGTAGCGTAGCACCGCCTGCGTTGGCTCGCCTCGTGTGTAGACTTGCTCCCGTCTGCTGTTCTAAAACTCGCGTGTCGCCCGCCGAGTGTTCATCTCGTATTTCGCATATCGCATATCGCACATCGCATGCCCCGCGCCTAGCCATGCATATGAGTGGCACTCTCGTGCTCAGATGTCGCTTTGTAGTCGGAGCGTGCGGCTGCTGTGCGGTACATGCGCAGTCGCTTGCCAGTGTGCCACCCTTTTCTGCTATTTCTTCGTCCTTTTTTCTCATTTGTTGGGCTAAGAGAACCCGATGTTGATATGTTGTCGAAACGCCGCGAGCCAACTGCCGCTACGACGAGATGCTGTGACAGTGTCTCAGTTGTCATGTTAGGTTAGTCAACGGCTCGTTTGCCATATAATTGGCAAGTAACTGTTTTTTTTTTTTTTTTCTTTCTTTTTGTCTATTTTTCCTTTGTCAGTGTTGTTGTTGCTGGCTTGTCAGCAGATTTCTGTACTCGTCATATGTGCCAACATAATTTTCAGCTTCTGCTAGAACTCCAAACTTAAACTGGATTTTTACTCAATTTATGCCTACATTCCTGTGCTCACTTGGTGCTCGTTTGCTCTTGTGTCGGTGCTCTCTTTCGAGCCACAGCCCAAAAAAAGAAAAATTCCGTTACATGCACAAATGGTTACAGTGGCTACAGCTTCGTGGCTCCGTGGCTCCATGCCTCCATGACTCCCTGGCTCAAACCCTTCGAAAAGTCTCTTTGCCAAAATGTGCTCACACTCGGCTCCTGCTCCTCTTAGCTGCGTGGCCAGCCTCTACTCAATGCTTTCCATTAATACTCCTTGCAATTAGGGCGGTGTATGTGTGCGTGTGCGTATGTGTGTGTGTGTGTGTGTTGGTGGTTAGGGTGCTTGGCGGGGGGTTACCATAGGAAAAACCAAAAAATTTTCGTAATTGTCAACATTCGTTAAACTCCATGGTTTCGGGTTTTTAACTTTCACACTCGCAAACACACAAAGCTGCACACACGCACACTCACACATGCACGCACACACACGTGCAGCTGCGAAAGGTGTCGCTTTGCCATGCTGCTGGTAAAATTTGTGTTGTTGTAAATGTTGATGTTGTATACAATTGGAATATCTGCACACCTATGCACATTCATTTTGACAGCTGCTGCTTCTGCTGCTTCTGTTGGTGGTGTTGTTGTTGTTGTTGGTATGCCTGCTCGCTTGTGTGGGCAATGTTCGCTTTTTGCATACACAATGCGATGCTCTGTGTTAATACTCGTATGTCATATTGCGTGTTATTGTTGTTGCAGTGCGGCGTGTCATATCACAACAACAGCGACATCGTCATCGTCACCCTGTCAAGACAAGCGCGTATTCCCATACACTCCCACTCACATTCACACCCACAAGCAACTGAAACTTTTGTGATCTGTGCAAGCTTTATTGAAATCAGTTAGGATGACATCCTTGACCTATGGCGATGTAACTTGCCAACATATTATGAATTTATAAATAAACTCGACTCATGTTTTCGTCTTCTTGGTTTGTTGTGGGAAAAGGCTAACTCTCTGCGTTGAAATGCCCCTTCAATGGTTCCGAATAACATTCAGCCTTTGCGAACTGTCTGATGGTTCAGATTGAAGTGCTGCGGTGAACATTGCCAAGCATCAGGCAGGATTTCAACTTCAGCTTCTTCTTCGGCATGTTAGTCTTACTTAGTCATTATTACAACTTGGAAATGAAGAATGCTGCATTGCTGTCTGTTTAATGGGCTTTCACACTGTCCGCTTTGTTGTGCACATTGTAACTTTGCTTGGCTTACTCGCCTATCTGCCGCATGCCATTACTCATCTCAACAGCCCAGCCTAGCCTGCCTACAGTACAGTTCGTCTGCCATTCATTCACTTTTAGTTGGCCGAAACCAAAAAACAAAAAAACAACAAAACAGCAAAAATCATGCTGACTTTGTCTGCTTATTGCCTTTATTAGCTGACGCCTGTGCTGCCTCGCTCCATGCTAGGATGTGTGGAGCGCCGACTTAACTGCACAACTTGTGGCTAATGTTGAAGTCATAGTCGGCATGGACATCGACATCGACGTCGTCGTCGTTTGCGTCGTCCTCATCGTCATCGTCATCGTTATTGGTGGTGTCATTGTTATGCGGCTTGTGCTGCTTTTCTTCACTGTTCGGTTCGTGTTGTTGCTGTTGTTGTTGTTAGCATTGTTCTGCTGTTGCGTTTTCACCGGACTGTTTGTTTGTCGTTTATATGTCTTCACGCAGTCAGCAACTTTTTCATTACATTTCTCTTCATGCTGTCCTTGCTTCTGTTGTGTGTTTTTGTTTTCGTTTATTTTTGTGTTGTTGTACTCAGGGCATTGTTGTTGTTGCACTTGTCGTTTGTCTTGCCACGCTCGCCTCGCCTGGACTCGTCGTCTCATGTCCGTCTCGCTTGTCCTTTCGTCTAGTCAACATCAACATCAGCATCAGCATCGATGCGGACATTGTTCACTTTTTATTCTGGATGCTGCTGCTGCATGCGCCAAATGTTGTCACTTAGTGACGCGGGTCTGCTGCCACTGTTGCTGTTGTTGTTGTTGTTGCTGCTGTTGGGTTTATAATTTCGCAAGCGGATTGTCGTGGCTGTTGTTGAGCTTTTTGTTTACTGTTTTGGCATTATTCTGTTAATGATTCATAAGCCTGTTATTGCTCTGTCCCTACACATACTCTCGTACGTGAGTTGCAGCTCTGTGAGTGTGCTGTGCGTGCGTGTGGGTGTGTGCGCGCGCCTTGGACATTTCAGTGCTTTTGGTTGTGGCGAAAATGTACGAGACGCATAGCAAAAGGCTTCAATAGGCAATTTATGTGATTTTTTATGTGGCTAATGTCGCTTAGCCTGCTGCCTTGCTCTTGTAGTTATTTGCTATTGTTATTAGTTTCTGCTTGTTATTATTTGTTGTTGCTGTTGTCGACTACGATGACGATGGGGTCCTTTTAATATGGTATACACGTTTGTTGTATCGCTTCTTTTTTGTTGTGTTTCAGGCTGTTGTTGTCATCCCTTTTACGAGTTTTATTATTCTTCTTTTTTTGTGATTGGAAAATATATAAAACTTCATTATTGGTACATTTGCTCGCTGATAGTTTGCTGATATGGCATGTTTTACATGTTGTTGCCTTTTTATTGGCATAACAATGACAATAGCAAAAATTATAACAGTAACGGCAACAACAAGGGCAAGAAGAAGAAAATGAGTAAGAGCAGCATCGGTCTGTGCTGCTAACATTCAACTTTGCCTTAAACATAAAACTTTTGCATATTGTTTATATTGTTGTTGTTGAATTTTTCCTTTTTCTGTTTTTGTTTCTGTTTCTCTGCTAGTTTCATTTGTTGTCAACTCAACAGCAACAACATTGAAAAGTTTTTAACATTTTTCAACTATCGAACACTTTTGCATAAGTTTTTAACGATTCACTCACACACTCAATCACTCACTGACTCACCCATCGACTCAGCTGACGACTCTGTGAGGTAGCAAGGCAGCAGCCATGTTGCAAATGTGGCCACTGCATGCGACACCCTTCCACGCGATCCATCAACTTTTGTCGTTATGCTGCTACTGCTGCTTTGGCTGCTTCTATTACTCCTGCTCCAGCTTCTGCTGTTGGTGCCACATATGCCTTTAATATTTTATACAATGCACAAAACTAAAAAAAGCTCTTTGTTGCACACAAAGCGCGACACCCACAGGGCGCCCCCCGTACAGCCATTTGTCGCAATCAACCGACACCGTCGTCGCATTTCGTTTGAGCAAAGCAAGAAAACTCAATTAAAATTTAAATTTGCGTACATAAATGACAAAAGTTTGCTCAACTATAAATAATCTGTGTGCACGTCAATGGCCACGCCTTATAAGCTTACACATACACACACAAACACACACACGCACGCACACACAAACTCACCCCACCTCACCGCATCGCACACTTCGCACTTTGCACATTGGACGCCAATTGTCGTCCTCTGTGGCGTTGTTTGTGGCGACGCATCGCCAGGCAGCCCCAGCAGCGCAACTAAGTACGTGTGCTTAAGGACCTTCTGGCTCCAGCGTCTGCTCCTTTTGCTCCTAGCTGTTCCTGGCTGCTATTGGGGCCGTTGCCGGTGCTGCTGCTGCTGCTGCTGCTGCGCGAAGTCAAAAGTGCGTATGAGCTTGAAAGTTTGGCCATGTTGGCTACGTTTGTCTAAAACTGTTAGGCAAAAAGTTTTTTTTTTTTCAATTTAGATGCGAACAAGAGAATTTTCCAAAAATTAATTGCAATTCGATGTAGAAAATAAGAAAAGTAAAATGCAAATAGGAAAATAATAAAAAAAAACTAAAAATAAAACTAAAAAATGGGAAAGAATTATATAACTAACGTTTAAACTTTCACCGATGGCTACAACAACAAACACAACCACCGCACAGCAGTAAAATCAGCAATGATAACAACAACAATAACACAAACATTGACAACATCAACTAGGTTACTAACAAAAACAATTTTGGGCAATAACAATGAAGGCTTCTGTCATAAAACTGATTGCGAACCAACCTGCCTCAATGGTACTTTGCTTCATTTCAGTTTCGTTTACAACTGCCCACGTCACACCGCACCACACCGCACTACACCGCAACTCACCGACTCTACCCCGGCACCCGGTCCCCAATTTATGCAGTGCACAATTCTAAAAGCTTAACATTCCTGTTGTGTTTTTGTTATTGTTGTTGTTGTTGTTTCTGTTTATGCTTGTTTGCATTGTCAATACACTGATTTTGTTTATTTGTTGTTGTTGCTGTTGTTTGTGTTCATGTCCTTTTTGCTCATGTTGTTGTTGTTGATATTGACACGTTTAAGTGTCGCTGGCTTTTATCAACAACAACTCAACTCATCGCAATCCAACCCATCGGAAAGCTCATCCACTCCCCTGATGGCCGCAGTTCCCGTGGACGGCAGCGGTCGGGCTTGCAGTACAAAGGCGCTAACTGAAACCGAAAGCTGGCGACTTTTTTAATAGCATTTTTAATTGTTTTTTGTCAACTGAATTTCGTTTTAATGTCACAGCCATGGCTGGGCCATTGACCAACGCTGGGACACGGCATTTTTAATGTCAAGCTTGCGTGTTGGCGGCCTGGCGTGTTGGCATGTTGGCGCTCTTAAAAGTAACACGACGAAGCAAAATCAACGCCTGTCAATTAATGCAGATAAATTTTTATTATGGTTGGCAGCCAGCAGCCAAGGGCCTGAAACTAGGAGCAGGAGTCATAGAGCTCCGAGTATCGGTGTCAGGAGCTGCTGTTTTTGTTTTTCGCAGCTTTTCGGTTTTTCTCTTGATTTGGGGTTTTTTGTTTTCTATCTACTTTTTTTTTAACTTTTGTTTGGCGGTTCTGTCGGTTGGAGCAACGTTTATGGCGTCATAAAAGTGACGTTACGGTGAAGCGTGAAATTTTTGGTGTGTCGTTTCGCAGTGATTTGCGCATAAAACCGTTGTGTGTCATTGGCTGCTGCTGCATAGTTTTAGGCTGCTGACGACCTTAATTAAGCATGATGTGCTGCATTAATTTGGCATTGTGGCATTGTACCATGTGCTGACTGCCTCTCTGCCTCGCTGCCTCATAATGCACTGACGGCGTATTTGCTTGATTGGCTGACTGATTGATTGATTGATGGACTGCTTGAGTGAGTGGCTTGTGCCGTCATGCGGCAGTCGTAACATTCGACGCTTGACTTTTATGTGCTCGACCACGAAATCAAAATGGCACTTGGGCAATTTTTAAGTGACTGTGGCGTATACGTAATATTTCTCTTTGATAGCCGTTTGCGTTTATGTGCCCAGAGGCACTTTGTTAGCGCTTACAATATCAATCACGTAATGTTATTAAATCGAAGCAAAACGCTTAGATTAATCAAAACCTGCTGCAAAAGCAAATTCGCACAGAGCGAAAGAAGATGCACGCAGGCGCGCATATGTCGACACTAATTTGCTTGGCACTTTATAATATTTCTATTTGCACAAAAGCGTTAAATGACTTTTACTTAAAGTTGACGAAACAAAAAACAAAACCAAAAGAAAAAAGAAAACCAAAACCAAAAGAAAAAATGGAGTAAAAGCGTGCAACGCCCCGGTGTTTAAGGCCTCATACGCTTGGCCCTTTTGCGCCCAACTGTTCGCACAAGCTGACAGCCAAGCAGCTGCATGGCGTACGCCCAATGGGCACGCCCACCGACGGCGTCGGCGTCGATGCCAGTGTCAAAGTGTAAGTCATCAAGCGAATGACTTAACAACTTTTCAGTGACAAGTTTCAATGTTTCCAGAGTGCGGCAACTCGTCGCGCCGCGCCACGCAACGCACTAAGTTCACATTCAAAGAGCCAAAGAACCAACGAACTAACGAACCAAAGCAACAACAAACGACAAACGGCTCACGACGAACAACAACGAGCGATGAACGAAGAACGGCTATGAATACTTTGTCAACTTTGTCTCGTCCTTTGCAGCTCGTGCGTTCTTCTTCATCTTCTTCTTCTTCTTTGCTTTGTTTCGTTTTTTAGAAAAGGACTTCAACGTTGTCGTTGTCATCAGCCTTATCATCATCAGCAGTGGCAGCAGTAGCGGTAATGACTTTGGCAGCAGCAGCTGCAGCATCGGAGCGGTGTGAAGATTTGTTTATTTCTTAAGCCGAGTCCTGCTTCGTTGCTGAATTTCCTTGCGTTGCTGTTGTCTGTGCTCCTCGAGCAAGTCACAAAGCGATGCGTTCGAAAGTGAACTCGGCGAAAAGTGATTTGCCAGAGTCAAAGAAAATAAATTAACTGTTACAAATGCGGGTGCAGAGCCAATGCCATCGGCCACGCATGATGCCAAGCGTGTGTTTGCGTTGGAGAGTCCAGCAGCGCCGAGTGTAGCTAATCATGCCGTCGTTGGTTGCTCCCAGGGCCTGCACATACTTTGAGCTAACTTCATTTATCGCCAAGCCAAGCCATGCCAAGTCGATTAGATCTTTATGCTTGCTCACTGACACTCTCAGACATATGCAAAGTCAGTTGACGTGTTGCTAATGAAAAAGCGGGTTGGGGGCGAAGGGTTCGAATGCGTAAACAATACGCAAAGGCTATGCGTAGTCAAAAAATAACAGGAAAAGAAAAACGAAAATCAAAATCAACACTTTCGAGGACCATAAACGCAAGAAGCTGAGCTCGTGCTCGTCTGTGTGCACAATAAATGCCAGTAGAGCACAGCATTGCGTTCGTAATCATGAGTACGGAGCCAACAAGTTACCAAATACGCATAAAAGTATGCTGTGAACATTGCAAAGGGAAAAAATGGCAAAGGCGTTGCAAACGGCAAGTCTGGATTTGACATAGAAGCGAAACGCAAGAGCGTCTGCTACACTGAGAACAATAATGTCAAGTCGTCGAGTCGATCTTCTCTTGTTTTTTAATGAACTGAGCTACTTTCCAGTTTAGAGCAGAAGGTGCGCCAAGTATTGTGTTGACCCATGATTTCACTTATTCATAAAAGTATGCCATGACGTCTAGCAATGCATGGAAGGTGGGACATTTTGAAGATGGTTTTTTCTAAGCCTTAAGCAAAGTTTTGGCAATGTGCTGCTGATGGAGTTCATGCTGCCAGTGATTACTTTTGCCCAGTGGCATTTTGCAGTGTAGCTTCTTTGCATACTTTCAGGCGCGCACCGTAGCTTGGCAGCGCAAGCCTGGGCACGGCATAAGCACGCGAGTATCTGAAATGCAGTTTCAGTTGGGTGTGTGTGTGTGTGTAAGTGTGTGCGATGCGCATTGCCGTGATGCTGTGCGCGTTGCTTTCGTTTTCGCTTTCGTTGCGCGGATTTTGATTGTGTGCATTGCTGTGCGTTAATACGTACCGTTACTATAACGGTTGCTACTTCGCTTCATCGTTTGCTCGTAGTTTCGTTCATTCCTTCATTTGTTTGTTTGTTTGCTTGTTTGGTTGTTTGTGTTTGTGTTTGCGATTCAATTGCATATTTCTTATACTTCTTTGCGTTGTTTCTTTTTTTTTAGTTTCTCTATTTTTTTTTTACTGCTTTGTGTTTATCGTTGTGATTTCTGTTGCTGTTGCTGTTGCTATAGTTGTTGTGTGTGCTGTAGTAGGTGTGCAAGTTATTCTTGTTAAGCTATTGCATTGGATGTCGTAAGGGGTTTCTTACTTACTATTGCTTCGCATTGTTTTGTCTTTTTTCCTTCTACTATTTTGCTTGGCTGTTTTTGCTGTTGTTTTTATTACTTTTCTTGTTTCGTGAGCTCGAAATTTTTTTTTTAGTTTTTGTTGTAGTTTTCTGTTTTTTTTTTTTCTTTTTCGTTCGCACATTTCAAGTGTTACTTTGCTTGCCTTAAGTGCTGCAACACTAGGTGAGTGTTCGACTGGGCAGGTGGATTGTGCGAGAGATTGCGCAAGAGTCGTGTGGATGCGAAATGATGCCAAGTGCAAACTATTCATGCCTGTCATTTGCCACCATAACAATGAGAGTTCGGACACATACACAAGCGAATATAGGCGAGTAGAGGCGAGTATGTGTTACGCATCCATATGCGAGTACACAGTGTCACAGAGTAGACATATGGCATATGGCATTTTGGCGCTCAGCAACTGTAAGCTCGGCTGTTTTTGTTAGTGTTGTTGTGTTGTTGGTCTGTTTGCCTATGTACAGCAGTGACATGGATTTGACATAATTCCAAGTGAAACTTGCGGTTAAATGTGAGCAATCTGCAATCTGGAAGCTGCAGCAAGAAGCTGTTTGCCGAATCAATGTCTGGCAAATTTACAGGCAATTTCATAAATAAATTGGCGACAAGGCGACCATAAATCAAAACCACACAAGCAACAAGCAATCGCATGGATGCAGCATAAGCACCGGAACGACATTATAAAAACAAAATGACAAACGAAAAACATAAAGAAAAATGAAAGAGAAAAAATTAATAAGACTATAAAAGAACACAAAAAACAAATGACATTCAATCAAACATAAAACAGCAACTAGCTCCTGCGGCCCCTGACACTCCCGCTGCTGCCATCAGCTGCCAGCGAATGGCTGGCTCAAGACTGGAATATGGAGACTGAGCACGCGTTGATGACTATGACAAAGTTGAAAATGATGCAGCAGAAAGCGGCCGAAACGCCAATCTGTGAAAAGTATTGATGCAGAAAGCCAAGAAAGTGTCTGAGCAGTCGCGTCAGTGGGGTCCACTGGGCCAGTGGCTGCCTCGTGCGCCCGATGAGCGGGTTGCTGGTGTTGGTGCCGGCATGGGCCATTGCTACAATAAAATTGATCCTAGCAATTAAAAGTTTCGTGCCGCGATTACCAAAGCGATTTATTTAAGTTTACAGCGGAAATACGTTTTGCGCATTGACGGTGTTTGCTGCCAGGACACGGGCGAGCGTGTGTGTGTGTGTGCGTGTGCGTGCGACTGCGTGTGTGTGTGTGTGAGCCGGGTGGTGGCTAACGCTGCGGATTTAGTCAATTTGTTGAAATTTTATGATAATGAAGCGCAAATATTTTTAAAGCGACCACAGGCTGGCGTGCACAGACGCAAGCGAAGATTCAATAATAATGACAACGCGTGGCTGGAAGTGATGATGAGCAGGCTTGTTGTCCTGGCATTGGGCTTGACGTTGGCTTTGGTTGTGTCACACTTTAATTATGCTAACAAATTTGAATACTGGACAAAACGAAAACGAAAATGAAAATTATCCTGCAATTTGCTTTATGATTTTATTTATAGCGTGTGCGAGTATCACTTTGAGTGTTTTTGTGTGTGTGAGTGTGATTTGGCTTTGTCTATTGCCATGGCTACGGCGGAGGGTGGGGCTGATGCCGATGCTGAGGCTATGGGTATGGCTTTGGTTTTCATGTCTGAATAGGCAATTAAACAACAATATTGGCTTGCATATTGTTTACACTGGTTTTTGTGGTTAGTGTGTAAACCTAATTTCGACAGCAGCAACAACAGCAGCAGCAGCAACTAGCTCACGTTGCGTATGTGTAATAAACGTTAAAGTCACCGCAGCCGTTGCAGATTTCTCTGTGCTGTGCTCTGCTGTGCTGTGCCGAACTGCCAAATCATTAAATTTTAATTGATTTTCATTTGTTTTGGTTTTTGCGTGCAGTTTTTGTTATTTTCCTTTTTTTCTCTTTGTTTTTTTTGTTAGTTTTAACTAAGTGGTGAGTGTGGCTTTGCTTCATTTTTGGTGGTTTGTTTCGTTTGCTAAAATAGAAGACAAACGCACTGACTGTTCAGGGCTGTAGCCTACTTTGAGGGGCTTACAGAGAAAATGTAAATTCATTATTTGTGGGTTTCATTTTTGTGGTTCTTTTTTATTTTTGTTTATGGAATTTCAAATGCTTTGAAGTTTATGCTTGATTGACGCACTGAAAACATGTTGTTCCTATTATTATTATTTTATTGTTGTAGTTGTTATTAGTTTGAAATAATGTGGGCATGCATGCATGATCATTTATTGAGAATTTGCAGCTAAATTAAAACAAATAGAAATTTATTTGGCGGAAATACGTGTATGGAAATTTCCTTTTATATGTTGACATAAGCAGCTTTAATAAGCGATAATTAGGCTCAGGCTTTAGGCATCGCATAGTCACGTATTCCATGTGCTGCACACGCTCGACATGAGCACAGCAGAGTGAGGCAAAGTGAAATGGACTCTTCTGGGAAGAGGCGGCAGCTCGCGAAGAGAAAGCAAATTGCAGAAAAATTTCAATTAGGTTGCACAGCTGCAAGGGTGCCAGACTGCGGCCACAAAAGCAGCTTCAGTGTGCTGCTGCTTGCGTAGCCAGCGAAGCGCCTTTAAGTATGCCATGTTTTTCTTTCTTGCCGTGCCATTACTTGCAATGATTGAAATTATTTGCTTTGTGTGCGCCTCGCTGGGATGTCTGTGTGAGTGTGTGTGTGTGTGCGTTTGCTTGTTTCTTCTGCTGCTACGTTTGCATTTCTTAAATAAGACGCGAAGCAAAATGAACATGAACAGAAGCGCCAGAAGCGAACAAAAGCAAAATGGTGGAAGTAGTGAATGCACTTTGGTTGCTTAAACAATTTTTTACGGCTCTATGAGCCTTCGGAGGGGGAGTGTGGAGATGAGTGTGAGGGTGTGCGCAGATTGTGCGCCGGTCGTCGCTTTTTATGCGCTAATAAAGCGCATCGCCTTTGGCTATCATAAAAGCAACGTACTACACTTGTTGCGAATTCCAAACAGAATTTCATTTGAATGTTGCATAATATTTTTCCGCTTATTACTTGAATTGCGCATTGAGCATGGCAACCCAAAACCGAAACCAGAAAACAGGAAAATCAACTTCGACTCGTGCTCTGCACTGGTCACTATTTCAACTTGCTTACCTAAGCACGCTGGCCGTATTGCATGGCCGTGTGCTGCATACTTTGGGGCGCTCACGCTGCGAAATTCTACGGCTAATACAATTTTATGTGTGAGTGCTGTGTATTCGAAAAAGGCCAAAAATAAAAATCGAGTTAACAAAAAAGCAACGTAAAAGTAAAATAAGATGTTTCAGTTGTCGTTGTTGCTGCTGTTGTTGTTGCTGCAGCAGCAGTGCTTACAGAGCAATGCAATTTCCACAGCAATCTCTTTAATCAGTTCAGCCAACTTAGTTTAAGCAGCATGTGGCTAGCCTGCCAACTCTCCGCCCCCCCTTACGCTTGCCTGCCTGCCTGCCTCCTTGCCGCGGCTCACACACGTTTCGCTTGCTTGGTAGCGTCGAAGCATCACTTTTAAATAGTTACGAGTGCAGCAGAAAAAAACATTCCGAGAAACGTTGCAGAAGAAAAAACGAAAGGAAACTTAAGAAAATAAGAAAAATAAGTAGCAGAAATAAAAAGAGTAAAATGTATGGTAACGAGTTAGTGAAATTGAAATTGCTTAGAATTTCTTAACCTAAAAAAAAAGCTATCGCTACCCTACACTGCCGAGTATACCTTGCCTGCCACTGTATCCATTGCAGAGTTCAAGGTGCCCTACATACAAACGTATGTACATATACGTATATTGGCAACTCATGCGTCCCCTGCCCCTGCACACCGCTGAAGCCACCGTGTGGCTTGCCTTGAGTGCTGCAGAACAGAAATTTTACTTGCTTAAATATTTACACACAAATTAATTTCGAATGAGTAATGTTTTAAGGGCTTAAACTGCCAAGCATACATCAGCACGGCACGGCAGGGCACAGCAGACTCCCGCACACCCACTCAGCACCCGCACCATTTCCCGTCTCACATACACACACACACACACACAAACACAGGCCATGCTACGGAAGTCCGTTGTTAAGAAAATGTTGCATAGTTTCAGGCTTTATTTGCCAATTTTCTTTACTTGTACTTACTCGCAAATTGCCGACAAGTTTTCAAGTCTGAGTTTTCATATTTGATTTTCAATGTCCATAAGCTGTTCATTTTTCCTCTCGATTTCTGGCAACCACAGCAGCCGGTGGGCGCATGTCCCTTTGTCCGGCATGCACGAGAAATGCCTTAGAAATTTTATGACCAATTTTTGATGCCTAAACGTAAGCCTAAGCCTCTGCTGCCTTTGTGGCAACGGATCCCACAGCAATATCAATTATCAAACGAAATTATTACTTTGTGTAAATATTTCGTAATAAATTGAAATTGTTTTGTTTTTTTTTTTTTCTATTTTTCCTTTTCTTTTATTTCGTATTTTTCCATTTTAATATTTGTATATTTAATGAGTGCAGGTAGCGGCAAAGTGTATCCTTTTTATTAAGCTGGCAATAAGTTTAATATGCATTTAATGAAATTTAAATCAATGCGTTTGCCTGGCGAATTAAGCCAAGTGAAGCAGACAGCAAGTCAAGAGCAACCGCAGCGAAAGAGACAGACAGGTGAAGAAAGAAACAGAGAAAGGAAGGAAGGAAGAGTCTATGAAAAAGCAACGCGCGCGAATTAAGTAGCAAGGATAAAACGCGCAAACATAACAATCATCAAGAAAACGAATGATAACGACGTTGAAGCCGTCAATGATGCTCTTACCGATGCCGATGCTGATGCCTATGCTGATGCTGATGCTGATGCTAAGGATGCTACTGTGGATGATGCCTATGTCGATGGCAATATTGTCGCCACATAGTTGATGTTGTGGTAGTAGATCATAAGGATGCTGATGCTGGTGATAATGATGATGATGATGATGATGATGACGACAAGCAGATTACGTTTCCGTTGCTGCTGACAACCGAAACCGGAAGTGAGTGTATAAATGTATTTATAATGAAAACAACGGCACACTCGACGTCTCGCACGCGTCCACTGACATTCGGCGGACATGAAAGGCGGCCAGGCATGCATTCAAGCGTATTAAGTTCTGCCCTCAGACACTCATTCGCACACTCACCGAGCCACTCACTCGCTCACTTACTCAGCCATCAGCTTGGGCACCCACTCATACTCACATTCACATTCACACTCACACTCACATCCATTCTCGTGCGCGCAGTCATTCGTTCATTCATTTATTCATGCCCAGAGTCACCGTTGACAGCACACGGAAACGGCAAATATCGTAATGAGACGCGACATTGAGGCAGGCGGCGTGCGCGCCGAATAAGCAGGACATGTCAGCCGTTGGCGGCAAGCGGAAGTCACTGCGCGAATTATGCCTGCCGTAGGCCCTTATTGACTTTGAGTGGCGAAACTTGTGGAATTTAATAAATACCCTGGCACGAGACACGCGTGACACGCGCAGCAGCTGTGCGACACCTCATCGCAAACAAAGGCGAAGCGCAACGACAAAAAATGAAAAACGAAAAGCGAAAAAACGAAAAAAAGAAACAAAGCAAAATAGCAAAGACGACAATAGGACATGTAGACAAGCGACTTCCGCCACATAAAACAATTATGTGTGGCACGATTTTGGTTTTGAATTTAAATTTGATTTCCGCTTAGATGAAAATATGCAAACAAGCCAAATAAATGAAGAATAAATGAAGTCATGCTCGCATTTAAACATTGCCGCACAGCGAAGGCAAAAGCAAAAGCAGCAACAAAACGGCAGCTGGCAGCTGGCATGATGCGGTGACGGTTGCTGCTGCTGCCTTCGATGATGATGATGATGATGTGTAAATAGTACCGACTGCGCCAATGACATCACAGCACGAAAATTGCAAATTAGCAATCGAAAGGACGAGAACATGCGAGCAGCCAGCCACGCGCCTTAACAGCCAAAAGTATACGTTTGCTAAACGGGCCGAAGGCAAATATGCTCATTTGCAGCCATTAAGCCTGGCGGCCGGTCAGTGGCTACTGATCACACACACACACACACATACACACATACTCACACACACACAGAGACACATATGAAGTGCACAAAGTATGCCATTAATATTAATCAAAGTGCGGCCCACAGTAGTTTTGGCGAATTAACTTGTGAAAAATAGAAAAAAAAAAATAATAGAAATAAATAAAATATAAAAAAGGCTCTACAGCATACAGTAGCAGAGGAGCGTGGCAGCTGGGCAGCGACGCTGTACGCACCAATGGAAACTCGTGTGCGCCACAAAGCGAGCCAGGCGCAACGACCTTTTTTTTGGACATTGACCAATTCTTGAGTTTGTGTGTGTGTGTTTTTGATTTTTACTTTTATTTAATACTTTAATTTTTTTAAATACTGCCAGCATGCTGGCGACATGTGTGACCGAAAAAACCGATGCAAACATTTTCATATCGATGCGATTGCGACAGCCACTGCGACTGAGATTGTGTCAGTGCTGTGTATGTGCGGTTGTGTTGGTGTGTGCTGACGTTTGTCAAAGGGCAACTGAGAAAAATTCTTATCAAATATTCGTATGCTTTAAAAATTGTACGGCAAGCGTAGGAAATGAGCTTCACAAGTGTCTGTGGCATAGTTCAGCGCCGAAGTCAAGAGCTTAAATTGGCACTGCACACGCAGCGACGCCCCGCAGGCACACAACCGAGTACACACACACACAGAGCAATTGCAGATGCCTCCAGTGTTGCTGCTCCGCTGCTCCTTCAGCTGCTTCTGCTGCTGCTGTTTATGTTACTTAGTT
Source organism: Stegana nigrithorax (assembly GCA_037044495.1). NCBI lineage: Eukaryota > Metazoa > Arthropoda > Insecta > Diptera > Drosophilidae > Stegana > Stegana nigrithorax. The sequence continues at coordinate 408,530 of JBAMBQ010004233.1, forward strand.
ACACATACGCATACACTCCCACACACACCAAATGCTTTCAGTGACTGCTTCCGCACTTGGCAAGGACTTGGCTGCATGTCTTGGCTTGACTTGATTTGAGTTGCTTTGGCTTGGCTTGGCTTGACTTGGCTTGGCTTAGCTTATTTCATTGCTCTGCGTTTGCGTTCGCTTTCTCCTTGTGCGTTGTTGCAGAAAAATTAGTGACCCTGAATTAAATTGTCATTATTTTCAACTCACTCGAAAAGTTTCTTACACGAGCCCGTCTTCGGCGAGCAGGCACAGGCAGGCGGCAACGGTTGGAGTGAGCGAAGCAGGCAGCGAGGGAGGGTGGCAGGGCATGCATATGTGATTGGCCGCGCCTGCTGAAAAGCGGCTTGAGTATGAAAATTCCGCATTTCGTTGTTTGTCGTGTCTCTTTTTTTTTTGGTTTTCTTTTTGTATATTTTTGTGGTTTGCTTAGGCGGCATTCGCATGTGTGCGCTGTATGTGCTCCATGGGCGTTAAGCGGGCGTGCGATTGTAATTCAATTACTTGTGATCCCTGTACGCACTTCTGAATACACAGCACACACACACACACACACACACACACACAAAAAGAAGAAGATACACACACGAGTACGAACGCCAAAGCAAATGTGCGCAGAAAAATAACAAAAAGAAGCAACAAAAAATGTAGGAAACTAACAAAGTTTCTCGCAAAAGAAATGCCAAAAAGAGACAGAGAAACCGAGAAGAGAGAGAGAGAGAGAGAGAGAGAGAGGGAGAAAGTGAACTGCTTTGCTATCGTTTGGTTTGGTCTTTGAGCTTTCTACTTTTTATCTGCTAAATGTCATCTGCTTGCGAGTCGTATGCATGCCACAGCAAGTGAGTAACAACAACAATAACAACAGCGGCAGAAACAACAACAACAAGGACAATGGCATAATACATGACAGTCATAACTTTGAACAACTAAGCAAGTGAGTTTTTGAGCAATGCACGAACAGTCTCAGGGTCCCTCCCCCGCTGCCTCTCCTTCACAACTGCTCTTTCCTTCATATGCTTAGCGTGCTTTGAGCGCCGTTAACTGTTTTGCCTGTTTATATTCGCTGCTGCTGCTGTTGTTGCTGCTGTTGTTGTTGTTGTTGTTGAGTTTTGTGCCACTACTTTTTGTGTAATTTAGGCAAGAAAACTATTACATATCGAAACGGAAGTGACTGCGACGCTGACGATGACGATGACGATGTCGGTGATGATGTTAAAGGCGCGAACGAGCAGGGGGATAAGGATGAGGATGAGCATGAGAACGGGACGGACGAACTCTATGTGGCAAGTGCTTACGTAAATGCCTTAGCGCACTTCTGGATGTGCGCTTTTCACTTGCTTGTTGTTTGTCTTCTGTTTGCTGTTTTGCTTTATTTCTGTTTTGTTATTCTCATTGATGCTGTTGTTGTTCTTGTTGTCGGCTTAATACGTTTGCTTTTGCCAAGAAGTTTCGTCTTGTATATTTTGTGCTGCATACTTTCGTGCTACTACCATAAACTGGTGTGCTCAGCTTTACCGCTAAATGCCCTCAAGAGTCTGCGAGTGCCGCAAATGAGTTTATTATGCAAACGCATAAGTCGCAAATGCCTACACTCACACACTGCCACACTCACACACTAACACACACGCACATTCCGGCATCCGGGCGCAAATCCTCCAACTTCTTCTTGACACGAAAAACGGGAAATACGCAAATGAATTCAAGCCAAAGATTAACGCAGCCTCCAGAGCGGGCGTCGCTTGCTCCGCCGTGTAATCCGCAAAGTCGCATTTAAACACGTGGCTTTACAATTCGAGCCAATTCGCAATTGGTATGCCATATATTTCGATTATTGTTTGCTCGTATCCGTGCAGGCACTCGTGCCGTCTTTCAGGAAATGGAAAAAAGAAATCAAAACCATGATGGCTCTGATATCTGGTCTTACATTGCCTTTAGTCTGCTTCGTCGAATGACAAGAAAAACTTGGCCTCGTTTAAGATTTTGCAAATGTGTAATGGCTGCAATTGCATCAAGATTGATGGTCCCACTGTGAATATCAACCTGCCGCAGTTTAAATCATATGCGATATTGAAGTGTCAGTGATTTGCAAGCTTGGTGCATTGTGACCCGTGTATGGCAAGATATGCGTAAAAGTTGAAAGCGAGGCGATGCTGTGGTTATGGTTAACTTAATAAGGATCTTTAGCCGTTGAACACATTTTCTTTTCATCTTCAAGCATGTGGAGCTGCAGTCAGCAGGTTTTGGCTTTTCGTTAGCCCACGCGTCATTTGCTTCGCGGCTGCGTGCGCTGCGTGGCTGGCATTTTTCTGCCCGCTCATTGCTTTTTGAGTCAATCACATGCCACCGCGGGCACCGTTACATGTGCTCATGTATTCCACTCGGTCTGTCTGTTGTCTGTTGAATGTGGGATGTTGAGTGTAGGTTGTCGGACGTTGAGCCTGCATATTGCAGAGTCGTAGGCGCGCGCGCACTTGCTTACTTTTATTATTATTTTAAATAATCGATTTTTTTTTTCTTCTTGAGCTCATCTTTTGTTGCTATGCTGTTGTTGTTGTTGTTGCACAAATAGAAAATCCAAGCCGCTACACACACAAAGCGTATGAAAAATGAGACAAGAGAAATGGCGAAAAAAGAACAACAACGAAAAGCATGGCAATTTATCTGCTGACTGCCTAAAAGTCGGCTATATAATTCGGGCAGCAGCTGTAAAAAAATTATGTGTATAAGTATGTATGCATGAAAATAAATACATGCTTGATTTATTTGCACTAATGAGCTCGAGCAGTGCCAGCCAAAAGCGACAACAACAACAACAACAACAGCATCTACCAACGTCACAATAACAAGTATCAAATTGGAAGGAAAAAGGAAAAAAAAAAATCACAAAGACAACAAAGCAAGCAAAATCATGTAAATACTGTGCAAATATTTCGGCCCCGGGTCGTTTATTTTCGTTTTTGTTTTTGTATTTTATTTATTATGAATTTTTCTTTTTGTGTTTTTTTTTGCTGTCTTGTTTTGGTTTCGGTACATTGTTGTGTTCGGGCTCTGCGCATTCGCCAGCGTGAAGGACATGCACTGGGCGGGCGCTGCGCTTAATTTGGGGCGCATAATTATGGTCAGGTTTCGATTTGTGCTGGCATAAGTTGTCCCGTTTGAGATTCTTGTTGAGACATTATTAGCCGCAGGAGTTTATTTGTTACGTGACGCCGTCACACACGCCCATCTGCGCAGCAGTGGCAGCAGCAGCGGCGGCCGGGCAACCGTTTGGCGCAGTGGAGTATGTTGTAACAAATGCGACGACGGACACACAGGGCAGCGTATGAGCTGATGATGTTTGGTTTGGCTGAACATTGGAGCTGCGATACGTCGCTTGTGTTGTTTTTTTATTATTTGCGCATTTTGTTTTAGGTTTGAGTTTTGATTTCGTTTGGCTTCGCTTTTGCTTTTGCCTTTGCATTAGCATTCGGTTTTGGCTTTTGTTTTGCGTTTGTGTTGCTTCCGTTAGAGTTCAGCTCATCATCATCATCAGCATTAACGTGATTGTTGTTACTTGTGTTGCTGATGTTGTTGTTGTTGTTGTATATGTTTCAGCGCATGGCAAACTAACAAAGTTGTTGTCCTGGCTGCTAAGGCCTAAGGACACACGCACGTGTGTGTGTGTGCACGCTATTTGGCATAATGACACTAATTTGGAATATGATGCCGGGTTAAAAGCAAAGCGCAGCAAAACAAAGCAAAGCGTCGCAATAACTTATGAGACTCATTTTTCTTAAAGCAACGATCAGCCTGCTTCTGCATCCCGGCGACTGTGCGCGTGTATGTGTATATGGTTGTGTGTGCGTATGAGTGTGAGTGAGCGCGCGAGGACATGGCATTTAAAGATTTTTTCTTGAATTTCTCATGCATTCCTTTTATCGACGTTTACAGGTGATTTGACATCGGTACTTATTAATTAAAATGCACGCGTACACGCCATAAAAATATTTGGGTCTGCTTGCTAAGCATTACGTATACGCAGTGTGGTATGTGGCAATGCTTCGCTCTTTATGCTTTTGTGCCCGGTTGAATGACCAGTGAACTGGCAACGATGAATCGGCATTTGTCGCTGTCGCTGTCGCTGCAGTATCGTTTCAATGAGAGCACACAAGAGTCACCCGAATGGGAGCCGCATCCGTTTTGTGCCGTTCACCCTCTAAAGGTCATGCCAAAATCCTTTGCTGCTGGCCCGAAATTCTGTTAAGCTGCTGCTGCTCGATGCGCTATGTCAGCACGTGAAGCCGCCGCTCTGCCAGTCTTTCTGCCTGACTGTCCGTCTGCCTGTCCGTCTGCCTGCCTGCTTGCATGCTCGTCTGTCTGCCTGTCCGATTGTCTGTCTGGTGTCGGCGCTTGTTACGATGATAATAGCGATGATGATGATGATTCTGAGGCGACACAAGATAATCTTGAAGCAGCGCCAAAAGCGCGGCTGAGCTGCACAACAGCAAGGAGCAACGTGAAGGAGCAAGCAAAGGAGTTCTAGTGAAACATAAAAAAAGGAAATGCCGCACGGCACAGCAAATGAAGTCACGTACGTGCGATTTTTCTTCTACTTGGGGCACATATTAAAATACGTGCGTCTTGCTTCCTCTTGCTTACCTCTTGCTTACCCTACCGCCCTCTCCCATCCCCACATATAATACGCACCCACATATGCACGTCGGCACACAACGTGTCTCGTTTGGACGTTTGTTTGTCGGTTGCGCGCTTAAAAAAGTAAAGGTTGCTTCGTTTTTTTGGTGTGGAGTGCCGCCAGGGGTCGCAGTTAAGGGCAGCAATGCTTATCACATACTCCCACATATTCGTCATATATGCATGTCTATTTGTTGTTGTCTTTTGGTGGGTTTCCTATTTTTTTTGCTTCTTTTATTTCTTTTTTTTTTCTTTGCTTTGTGTTTTTTGGTTTTATTTTATGATACGTAATGTTATGCTTCCGTTACGTTATATCAGTCCACGTTACGCAACAAAGTGTCGACCATGTAGTAGTTGTTGCTTAAATTGAACTGCCTGCAAATAATATTCACAGTTAGTAAAAAAGGATGAATACGAAACGTAAAGTATTTAAATAAATAAATTAACTGCCACTGACAATGGCACAAAGGCTGCGCTTTTGATTAAAATTTAAATCCACAGCAAAGCGCTTTAAAGTGCGCATAAAATGGAAGTTATTAAGCGAAAAAAAAAAAAAAAACAAAGGAATAGAGGAAGAAAAAAGGGGAGAAAAGAGAAGTCTACGCGAGAGCTGTGTCTGACAAAACGCGCAACAATAGCAAAGGCGGCGACTAGGCGCACGTTGTGCAGCATTAAAAAAAATGAGCGGCGTGGGGAAAAAGGACATGGGAGCAGCAGCATAGTTAATATTTTTCATAATATTTTTTCGCTTAAATATTCTTTCTTTATTCATATGTATATGTATGTATGTGTGTGTGTGTGTGTGTGTCTGTTGGTGTATGCAGACAATAAGTATGTGATTGTTGTTGTTGTTTTTTCTGTTTTTTTTTTTTTTTTTGGCCAATAGCCAGCAGCTAAATCGGCACTCATTTGCATTTCTACATTTACTGCATGTTGCCCTGTTTATATTGCACATACGAGTGTGGACGAGTGTGCGCGAGTGTGTGTGTGTGTGTACATGTAACTGTGAAACTGCAAAACAGGAGCAACAAACCACGAACTTAACAAACAAATGAAAATCGTACAAGAGCAACAGCAACTTGTGTGGATGCAACTTGTTCCACTCCTGTTTGGTCTCGTCCTCATATGCCATACTACGTACGTATATGGGACAACAGCAGCGAGTGAACTTTAGACTCGCATGCAGCCAAGTGTGACGGGCTGCCGGAACGACGGGACGTATGCTCGCACAGCAGCAGTAGCAGTCCTAGCTGCACCCTGAGCACCAGGAGCACCACGAGCACCAGGAGTAGCTGAAGCATGAGGACCCCCAGAAGGAATAGGAGCAGCAGTCAATGCTCTGCTGGCACGATCAACGACAACTTGCTTGCATTTTTTCCAAAAATATGCATTTCTATTTTCTATTTTCTGTTTTATTTTTCGGTTTTATTTTACATTGCTTTATTTTGTTGCTGCTACTTCGTTGCTGGCTGGTCTTAAACTGTTAACAACAAACAAACAAAAACCAAACAACCAAAACAAAATGAAATTAAACGAAATGAAAGACCAAAAAAAAAAAGAAATATAAACACAAAGAGAACAGAAATTGCAAAATTACTTCATATGCAAGCGAGTTTGGCTGGCGCGCCAATTGGTTCATTGCTTAAGCTCTTCGAAAATATTATTCCTTTCCGACAAACATTCAGGCAAACTTGGTAGAGAAAATTAAGCCAGGTAAAAATGTTTGCAACCTGAGCTAACACAATTAAAGCAAATAGGCAGCTGATGATTTTAACTGGCCGCAGCAGCACGAAGCGCAATGAAATCCTGAAAGTAACTGCGGGTGCGGCGGGATCAACACGCTACCCGCTTCTAATGCGTAGCAGCTCGGCTGGGGTGTGCGCTCACAAAGGAAAATCTCAAAATCACTTGCGATGTAGCCTAATTCAGTTCTGCCTTCGAACGCACAACGAGTCGAGTTGCATGCCAAGCTGCTCTGCTGCCACCAACGACGAATGCAAAAAAAAAAGAAAAAAACAATGAATAGAAATAGAAATGAAAGCAAAAAGAAGAAGAGGAAGAAGACGAGCACAACACGCACATGTGCATGGCAGTGTGAGCCAACATGCAGAACTGCACACTCGCACAGTCGCATACCCGTGCATGAGTAGCAGCTCATGCAGTGCACGGAGTTCGCATCGCATGTCCTGCAGAGATTCTGCGGCTTGTTTGCCCATGTTTTTCCCTTTTCCATATTTTATTTTTATTTCTCTATGTGTAGTGTTATTCCTTCTTGTTTTTATACCCTGTACCAAAAAATGCTAAAGGGAACATTAAAGTTGTGCAAATGTGTGCAACAGGCACAAAGAGGCATGGCAGATATATTCTTGATCAGCAACGAAAGACGAGTTGATTTAGACATGTCAGTCTGAATGTTCGTCTGTCTGCCGGTAGGAGCAAACGGATCTTGGAAACGGTGAGATCTACAACTAAATTCTCCTCGTTACTAAATTGTGCTCTTTATAGTTATAGGTAACTTTCAACCATACATCTCATTATTATATATGTATGTATATTAAATTATATTATATATGTATGTATGTATATGTATGTGTATCGGTTCACTATTTCATACAGCTGCCATAGCAACCATCGGTTGAAAAATGACTTTTACTAAGAAACACTTGTTTGTATATTGAGATATCGTTACGTAATGAGTACAAAATTGATATAAACAAAAGTGAATTAAATTTGGGATTGGTATCGCAGCAGCAACGAACCGCAATCGGCTGCAGACTTTGCAGAATAAAGCCTTGCGCCTAATCACTGGCTGCGAATGGTATGTTCGCGGCTCCATCCTGCATCGAGACCTTAATCTAACTACCGTTGAGGACCAAGTCTGCTTTTTCTGCAGCAGATACAATGACCGTTTGTTAAATCATAAGAACCGGCTGGCCAGACCCCTCACCACCACAGTCCCTATAAGGAGACTCAAACGACGTCACTTTGGACATCTATTCTAGAATCTGGCTTCGGCCCTTGTTATTGTTATTTTATGTTAATTATGTTTAAACCTAGAAAAACTTTTTGGTAAACACGTTCAAAAACTGGCGATTTACAACTACACCAGGTGTCTCATAGCACAATATGATATGCTGATTAACGCCTAATCAACAAAAAAAAAAAATAAAAAAAAAAATAAAAAATTTGAGGATTGGGTGCAGGGTATTCTATAGTCGGCTGCTCCCGACTGCAGCCCCTGCCTTTCTGGTTTGTTTTGCAAATATTATGTGCTGCGTGCCCCGTTCGCACTCGCATTCACATTTGTATTCGATTGCAGTTGCAGTTTGTTTGCTTGTGTGCTGCACTAGCCTTGGCTGGTATGTCTGTGCGAGTCCTTTTGCTTGTACGAATGGTTCTCGGTATTTTGAGTGGTTTAGATTTCAAATTGGGTTATGTGCACGTAACGGGTCTAGTAAGCGGCACTGATTTTTTCCTTCGGACTGCGGACTGAGGACAGCGAATAAAGCATGTTCGATGAAGGAGGTAGGGACTACACTCAACGTCTAAGCAACAGACTTGAGGTCCTGGCTTAAAGTAGTGCAAAGGTCGACGGTGTGTATGCGCAGCGTTTCTCATAAATCCTTCGGCAAATAACGCAACCACTCGCAGGCAGTTTGTCCGCTTCGAGGACTCATTACTCATCAAGTTGTCGTTGTCGTTGTTGTTGTTGTTGTTGCTGCTGCTGCCATTTCGACACTTGTTGCAATGATTACTGCCTCGGTGCTACGATCATAGCACGCATAAATCTTTGCCATGCGACGTTGGTGTTGCTGGTGTTTCTATTTCTGTTTCTGTTGTTGTTTTTGATACACCTGAACACGGTTTGTTATTTGTTTATGTTGTTGTTTCTATTGTTGTTGTTGACTCCCCCGTTGTACTTTGTTCTTTTTCATCGAACTGACTGCGTGTCCGTCCGCTTGACTTGTTCCATTTTTAAATTTGCGGTTTTCAATTTCATAGTTCATTCGCTTTGCGTTGCAATGCCCTTTGTCCTTTGCTTTGGTCGCAAGGCAGCGATGTCCCAATGTGCCTTGTTTCTTGTTACTTGTGTTTTGATTTTTGTATCGTGTTCTTCTGCTTCGAAGTTCTTTGCCGTGGGGTGTATTAATGGCATTTATTATTTTCTCGTTACACGTTGACTTTTGTGCCGCAATTTCTCAACGTAAAGTCATTTGTCTGGACAGCGGCGGGTGGATGTGCGGCGGGCAGAAGGTGACGGCGAAGGGGACAGCGGCAGCTGCAAAAGCGAGTTAAGTCTGTCTACAGCATAGAATAATAGCTGAGCGAACGATAACAAGTGACAAGGATAAAGTGCAAACGGTGTCAACGGTGAAGCGAACGAACGGACAAACGGACGCACAAGCAAACAAACGACCGAGTGAACATCAATGTCTACAACAACAACAACAACAAGAAGAATGCCAACAACTGATGAAGAACAGAATGCGCAGGTGGTCGATGAGCATCGTCTGCGACACCAACAATGATGGCCGTTAAGTTCTATGGTCTGATTTTTGTTTCCATTTTATTTTTTTCGTGTTTTTTCTGTTTGCGTTTTCTAAAAATGTTGCCGCACTTCGTTGCGAGCCGATGGTCGGGGGCAGAGTAGGATTTCGGTGTGCCTGGTATTTTACGATTTTATTTAGAAAAGCGGCTGCTGCTGCTGCCAGGACTCGCAGCACTTGTAGGACTTGTGATAAAGCATGTTGCGTTGCGTGTAAGCGTGTAAACAGGCGGCTGGCGCGGGTCTCAGCCGATGCGAGCGTAATGGGAAAATGAGTAACGCAGTGTTTGCTCACTGGGAGTGAAGCGGGGGAATGGGAAATTTAAATTTATTTCGGCTTGCACGGTTAGTTGTGTGTGTGTGTGTGTGTGTGTGTGTGTATGTGTGAGTAAGCGACACCAGCGCAATTAATTGGTGGCGCTGATGAATTGTTGAGCCGTTGGCGAATTAACCCTCATCAAGGCAACAACGTTGACTACAACAAACAACAAACATCGAACAACAACAACAACAATGACGACGGCGACGATGACGACGACGACGTTGATGATGAAGCTGGCTGCGAAGCTCTGCTGCCTCCGTTTGTTCTACACAGATAAAAGTGATGCCTGACGCTGTTGTCCTTAATGGCGGAGCAAGCTGCGGGTGTGTGTTTGTCGTCACAATGCCAACGTCATCAGATAATCACACCTACCCACATCTACTTAGTGTATGTACATATGCACTCGTGCATGCATACACACACACACACACACACACACACACTTTGGAATCACGGGTTGCCGTGTTGAGCGTGTAAAGCACATATCAAGGCAGGATAATGTTAATATCCTTTAGATTTTTACTGTTATGACAAATTTTCAGTTGTTGCTATCGGCTCAGTGTGTGTGTGTGTGTGTATGTGCGCCTAATTTTATGCTAGATTTATCTGGCGAAAATAAAGAAGCGCAAACGAAACAAAAAAAAAAAAAGAAATCAAAATCAAATGGAAACTTTGCACACGTTCCAGTTACAGCGTTGCGATGATGACGCCGTCGACGACAGCTGGAGCTCGTGTCACGCTTACCCACCTGCACGGTGTTCGTGGCGCTGGTGGTCGTGCTCGTGTATGCGCTGGCAGATGCCAAGACAGTTCGTTTGCATGCGTCTTTGCCAACTCATTTGGTTTTTATTGACAGCGAATGCCGTTTGCTTCAGCCTGCGTTCTTCGTCCTTCGGTCTGCGTTCCGAGTCCTGAGCTCAGAGTTTTGTGTGTGTTCTTCTTGTTCGACTCGCATGACAGAAATTTGTGCGTTTCGTGCGTGTCGTGCACGCAGCCTTTGGAGTATTTTAAAACACATAAACAACCGTTACTAATTCAAGGCTCCTTAGGCTGCCTTTGCGCGCCGAGCCTCGGCCGTGCTTTACTGCGCTGCTGCGATGTTTGAGTAAATTTAAAATACTTTGAACATTTTTGCCCGTAATCATGCCTACACCTCGTTTTCATTGTGCTCATTTTGGGGTTTTCGTTCATTTCATTTTTTTTGTTTTCTTCTCCTTTATTTTGTATTATTTTACTTTTATGTTTACTGTGCGAGTATCCTGGCAGTGTGGCATTCATTGCCGTGGCTGCTGCTGGTGTTGTTGCTGTTGTTTGTTGTTGTGTCTTTTGTGCTTGCGCTTTGATATGCGCGAGCTTTTGTTTCTAACCAAACACAACGACAACGAAAACGACAACGACGACGACGGCGACAACAACACGAACAACAACAGTGCCGCCAACATCAACAAAAAGCGAAACAACAACAGCAATCAGGCAACGACAGGCAAATGGGCGAATACAATACACGAAAAGGACATGTACTAAACATGCAAAGCGTACCAAATTCCAGAGTGAAACAATCTCATCCAATTTTGTTATTCAAAACACGACAGATTACCGTTCATTCTGGTTTTCTTACAGTTCACCATTTACACAAGCCGAAGCATGCCACAGTCGAGTGGCGAAGTAACAGGCAGCAGCCAGCAAGCAGCGGGCTATCAGCAGCGAATGACGCAGCGAGGGAGCGCGGGAGTGACTCGAATGCCTTTGGCAGGTGATGCCTTCTAGTCACCCTCATCCTCACTTCCCATGCTCATCTGCATCGTCAGCTTCATGCTCATCCTCGGAGTTTTTGCGCATTTGTCAGTCTTTTATGGGTTGTGGAGACGCTATCTGTTGCCTTGTTGGCCCCCTGCCTGTATGCAGGATAAGAATGTTTATTATGTTTATCGCTCAGCGCACAAGCACAACGGTAGCAATAACAACAACAACAACAACAACAACAACAACAGCAGCAGAAACAGCAACAATGAATACCGCATATAGCAACCGCAATAACCACAGGTACAACTTTAACAGTCGTGTTATGCGTTTGCGAGAGAACAAAACGCATACACGTCGCCATCGAGAAAGAGACAACAGAAGAAAAAAGTGAAACGTGAAAATTTAGTAGATGCTTGGCAGGTGGGGGTGGCGGGTCGCAGTTGTGTGTAGTGAAGTCAGCGGAATGAGCTGCCAGCGTGTGTCATCGTTAACATTTTGTCGTACGTTTTGTGTTAACAAACAAACGAACCGACAGACAGACAGACAAACAAACAGACAGACAGACAGACGGATAGTCAAGCAAATGAATATTCGTTGCTAAACTAGAGGCTTCGCCTTGCCCTGAGTGGCAGAGCGTGCTTAGCGAAACAATGGACAAATTGCATGCCAACGCACAAGTTCTGTTCTGTTCCTTGTTTGTGCTTAGCCCCAATTATGCGTTTTAGTAATTTTAGCTTGTGTTTCTTTGACGTTTGCTGCAACGATTTTCGGCTTGCTGGACATGCATAGGCGTATCATTTAACATAGTTGGCCAAATGTTGCTTATACGACATGTGTCTAATTGACTTAACTACTTGTGGAGACGACGTGCGTCGTGTTCAGTTTCTATGTGTAAGTATAGACACACACACTAGATGTGCTTTTTGATGCAATTACTTTGCTTACGTATACATAATTTAAATACAAAAATGTTGCGTATACGCAATGTGATTTTTTGACCAAATAAATTAAAGACTTCAGATGTATACTTTTCATTGCCACTGCCGCATGCATGACACACATTTCAAGTGTACAAGGTGTTCTTCTTAGCTCATACTTGTGTTGCCCATTTAAACTCGCAGGTCCCTACTTGGCACACATGCCTGACCTGACCTTCGTTCGCACATACGCTATATGCCGCAGGTGCTGCACGCATTGACAAATTTTTATTTCCGTTTCTAAAGTGAATTATAATTTTTTTCTTGCAGAGCAGTAAGTCAGTAGTCATTCACTTTGCGCCTTGCCTCACTTAAAAGCCTGGGTCGGTTACGCTTACTTAAATGCTGCCGGTTGCTACTTAAACACGTTTTCGATTAGAGCAGCTGTCATTATTCAAAAGTATGTGTGAGCGTGTGTGTGTGTGTGTGTGCGTCAACTTTGGCCAAGACGCTTCGCCCACCCGCACGCAACGGCTGATGCTGCACCTTTGCCGCTGGCAGTCTTCATTGACTTCACAGAAAGAAGGGAAAAAAAAAGCAGCAAGTCTGGCGAAAAAAATATAAAAAATGAGCAGCAGTCAAAGCTAAAGGAAATAGGTATTTATGCTGCATACTTTCAAGCGTCCATACCTGCGTCGGCTGCGCGTGTGTCTTACGCTTAAGTAATTTCGGCTTCAAATTCACGGCTGCCTGTGCATTTCTTTGGCTTCTGCTTGTTTTCATTTCGCTTTGTTTTCGTGTGTTTTCGTTGGGCTGGTACAATTAGTTGTTGCTTCTGCTGTTAAAAGCAAAATAAATGCGTGCCTGTTGACAGGATATTCATTTTGATGCTGCCATGTTGGCGCAGCTTCTATCAATATTCCAACATAAGCACGTTCCAAGTACGTGCGTAATGCAAAAGACAAAAAAAAAAAACAAAAGCAAAACGAAAAATTAGAAAAACAGAAAAGACGAAAAATATGCATATACATATAATAACATACAATGTACTCGAGCATACATATGTTGTGTGTGTTGTGTGCATATGAAAGATATGAAAGGGGCGAACTGCTGTGAAACGCCTTTGGCTTTCGCTTCAATTTAATCATATTTAATAATGTTATCATTGTGTCGTTGTTGTTGTTGTTGTAGCTACTTGTGTTGTAATAACTGTATTTACAGTGTAAATAGAATATAGACACTTTAGATCTTTAACTTGCAGTGAAGCCTACGAACTTCGGCAAGAGTCTGGTGGCTGCTGACTGGAGGCGAATGGCAACCAAGTGGGTGTTGGTCGCTTGGGCCGGTTGGGAAATGGAAAACGAGCACAGTCACGAACTAAGCTATCAATTATTTATTTATAAACTCATTAATTTTAAAAGGCAAACCACAACTATAACAAACGGCAACAACAACAACAACAACACGACAACAACAATGAGAAGTAACCAAACACAATGCCAACAAGTTCGTTTTGAAGTGTGGACCCAACATTGCGTAAATGCGTAAATGAGCAAATGCCTAAGTGAGCGAGTGAGCGATTGACTATGCGAGTGAGAGAGTGAGCGAGTGAGTGAGTGACTGACTGACTGACTGGCTGACTGAGTAAATGAGCATATGAGTGAGTGAGAGCAAAGACATGTGTAGGCAAGTGAAAGGAGCAGAAGAAGAAACGAAGCAAAATGCGAAATGTAAACTGCGAATGCGAAAGCGAATGTGAATTGTGAATGCGAATTGTGAATGTGAATTGTGAATTGTGAATGCGAATGCAAACACTCAGGCCCATGGTTTACAACTCAATTGGTAATTGGCACTACAGGCGGCCATTGTGGTCCGAAGCGGGTCAGACTGAAGGAAGCCAAGGTAAGAAATTAACAGAGCTAGTGAAAATCGCTAACATTAGCATGAGTGTGTGGCCGAAAGAGGCAGAGGTAGAAGTAGATGGAGAGAGAGAGGGAGAGAGTGTGAAAGGAAGGTACAACTTTTGCGGCTATTGGGTTTAAGCAATTTCGTAATCGAGCAAAGGTCACCAGCTAAGGGTTTTAATATAAACAACAACAATAACAACAACGACAGAAACCAGCAGCAAACTCCAACAATATTTGAACTATTTAAAATTTACTTTTAGACAACAAAAAACAACAACAGCAACGACAAGAGCAGCAACAAAGGGTCATAACTGAGTTTGTAGGCCAACATTAAGCAAACAGAAGCATTTGAGCCCGAGTTGTGGCACTTGAAGCGACCCTTCACCTTTTCCTTTTCCGAGACGATGTTTTACGCAAATTGATGTTCTGGCTGTTGTTGCCGTTGTTGCTGTTGTTGTAGCTGTAGTTGTTGATGTTGTTGTTATTACTGTTGTCGCTTTGCAAATTGTGTATGAGTTTTGTTTAAATTTCACTCATTCGTTTATCCACTCTTTCGTTCGTACACATGTACGTACTTAAATATTTGTCTGTGTGTGTGTGTGTGTGTGTGTGTGTGTATTTAGTTTATTTGTAAGTTTGTTGGTTCGGCTTTGACTTGCCTCGCTTCGTTTGCATATTTACATATTTGGCATCGACAACGACATCGGCAATGGCATCCATGGCGTTGGCGCAGGCGGAGGCGGAGGTGATGGTGATGACGGTGGAAGTGGCGTCACGGGTGTGTCTATGCCTTTACAGCGGCTTTGGGTGTATTGACCATAAATAATTAATGATTACTGGCTAAATTGCAGTTAACTCACTTATTTGCTCATTCGACTCACTCACAAATGAAGGCCAATTGTAGTTTCAACACGAGCACTGAGCACTGAGCGCTGAGCTCTGAGCCCGGAGCAGTGAGCACCGAGAGCACCCGAACATGCCCGGCTGGCATTGCTGGGAATTGGTTGAAGTTTTCAGTTGCGCTCTGTAATTTATTTGTGACCACAATGGCATGTGGCTAACGCTTGCCCAGCCGGGGTCATACCATCCTGTACAGGCGGGCGGTTGGTGGATGGTGGATGGCGGGTGGCGTGTGCAAAGTTGTTGAGTAATTCGGCCTGTGGCTTAAATATTTATATTAATCGCTCGAATTTGGTCACACGTAATGCGCATACGATGACGACTTTACAACAATTGCAGATTATTATTTAAATTTTCACAATGTGTTGACAGCATCTTGTACACTGCTCTGCATTTGTTTGCCACAAGGACTAACGAAAAAGAAAGTCAGACAGGCGAACGCATCATTGCCGTTCCAATGATTATTGTGCAAATCGAATGATTGTTTTGCATTAGACGCATTAATGCAATCACTTCTGGCGAATGGCTTTGCAATTTAAATGTTTGTTTTGCCTTCGGTGCGCCAGACTTGCCAAGTGAACAGTCCCCAGCGCACGCATCGTTGAAGAGTTTCACTATACACGGTGGAAAACCACGTTATAAGGCGCCATTTGGTGAAAGCATTTGACGTCATTCATTTCCTGGCTTTGTAGCATCAGGACTTTGAATAATGCAAAGTACCATGTTAGGCTCGAGTTTGGATGCGGATGCGGGAAAGCAGGATTTTTTTTGTCGTTGAGTTTATCTACAGTTGTGGGTTGAATTAATTCTTATTTATGTATTATGGAGTGTTCATTTATTTCCAAGGTTTAGCAGAGAGTATAAAAATGAATTAAAAATGAAATAATAGCATATGAGGCCAAAATTATTTGTTGAGTAGCTCTTTTGTGTCCTAGATTTATTATGCAAAGAATGAATGTGTATATGCGTGAATGTGTACGCCTGTGTATGTGGGTGTGTGAGTGTTTTAATGCAAATCCCTTGCTAAATTAATCGTAGTTAAGCAGTGAAAGTCATTAACATTACGCAAAGCTGTGGTGCACAAAAAAAAAAAGGAAAGGAAAACGAGTCTGATGAAATTTCTGGTTCCCTTTTTGTTTTGTTGTGGTTTTTTTTTCGTATATTATATTTTCATTTATATTTTTAAATAAATACAATTTGCAAAAGCTGGTAACATTTTTACTACATTAAACATATGCCATTTATGTAACACTGTGCTAATCAGCCATGAGTAATCTTGACCAAAAATGTTAATTGTAATTCTACGAATTTATTTTTTAATCGAGACACAACATCCGAGTCCTAGCCTAGTCCTTGTCTGTTTTGTTATTCATGTTACTAAGGTGCAAATGGAAAAGTGGAACATATGTCGAAAATCCCACGCATATTTCTTCTGGTGAATGAATTCCGGCCGCGCTGTGCACATCCTGTGCCTAAAACAGAGTCCAGTTGGTCCAACTGTCAATTAACGTTTGATTGTGCTTATTTCGGTTGATTAGTTGTAATTATATCGAAAACAAATGCCATTACTTAAACGTTTAGCATAAAAAAGACATTTGGCCACAATCCAATTTAAACCAAATTGCACCTAAAGATTACCAAATGTGTTTGCGTCCTTTTACTATGTGGAAAGCTCGAAGCCTCTGACAAGTTTCGATTTTCATGTCCGATGCGGTGACACGCGAGTAAATTTGCACTTTACCTATATATATGTGTGAAAGTCGACTTAAACAATAAAATAAACATCTAGCTAGGACCGATTATGCATATCCTGCATGCGCAAGGACAATTTATGAATTTTAATGTTAAATTAAATTTCATGTTGGGAACATAAATAATAATAAAGGGTTTAAGGCTTTTTTTGAAAAAGCTGTAGCCAATTAGCTCACGAATTTCAATTGGATATTAATAAGTCATAATAACCAAAAGTTGAGATTGTTCAGTTGGCAGCCATTGTGCATACTTAATTTGAGCAGAAGAAAATACTGAGTATTTTATAAAAGCTCTTACCACATTAAGTGATTAATCCACAGGTTAATCGATTTATAAGCTCATCTGCTGACCTTGACATCAATAAGGTAATCACTTCCAGGTGCAGGCAGTGCTCAAGCGGCCATCCCCCTTTCCTCTTGTTGGGCGAAAGGACTTCTGCTGCTGGAGTGTTTGGAAAAGGCTGTTCGAGTCATGGTTGCTTGAGGTCGAGTGCCAATGGCGCCGTGGCAAATTTCTGGCTTAAAAACTTTCAACTTCATTAAGCGAATATCGCATTGCGAAACACGATATCTTAAGCAGAAGCCAATCAATTGCTTACAAATCATTCTGCAAATGGTTGGGTGAAACCCGCTCCTGCACACCAACATAATTCATAGAAAAAAGCGATTACCAGTTAATCGCTTCCTTAATGTGTTTTCTTGTGTTGTGCTGCGATACTCGCAGCTCCAACGTAGCCATAAATTTTTAAACTCATTTAAGCATTTCTTGGGGCCAAACCGACACAACAACGATTTCTGCCAGTGTACGCTGCCAGGATTACATTCGCATTGTTGCGATTTGGCAGCTTCCGGTTTAATCGATGAACGCACGTTCACTCCTTAGCAGTTTGTTTGAGTGTGTTGTTGTTGTTCTTGTTGTTGCTGTTGTTGTGATTGTTCGTTTATTTGTTTGTGCATAAAATGAAAAGTCAATGAATTTTCAAATTTTCCTCGCTAAATAATCGTATTCATGGCAAAATGTTGTCGTTAGCAATGTTGTTGTTGTTGTTGCTGTTGTTGTTATTGTTGTGATATGCTCTGCATAATTTTGGATTTGTGATTTTATGATTTTTGATTATTTCATATATATTTGCCATTATTTGCTGATTTTCGTTACGCTTCGCAGAACTCTCGAACGACAGGATTGACATCAATGGCTTCGACGTCTCAGCAGCAGCAGCAGCAGCAGCAGCTCACACGATACACGACAATCGACAACAATCGACAATGACGACATCAGCATCGGCATCGGCATCAGCATCAGCATCAACGACGATTGGCTGCCAAATGTCACGAAGTGGCAGCAACAACAACAACACCAACAATAATATCATCATTATGAATAACAGAAACCACAGTCACAGCAGCTGAACAACAACAAGAACAACAGTGAAAAACTACAACAAGAATTGTGCAAAATATTGTGCGCACATAATTTCATGACTCGATTATTGCTTAATAAAATATTTGAACATATATTTTAGTCATCGCTCAATGTTCAACTGTGCGAGCGTCGCGTATGGGCGCATGGGCGCATGGGCGGAGAGATGAAGAGGCATTGGTAGGTATGGGGCGCCGTGTGTCGCGTGCCGCACAACCGACATCCGGCGTTTCCGGCATTGTCGACAACAACGTTGGCGGCGTCACTCCATTGCCGACTAGTGCGGTCCCCTCTGCGCTTGCCTTATTGATTTTAATTTCGCAGCGACCCCGCAAAACTTTAAGCGGTAAACAATAAATGCCAAAGCAATTGACTTAGCACAAAAATCGCGCAGATAAACCGCAGACAAAAGTTTTTTGCACGTCGCTGATAAATGTGTGCAATAAGTTTTTGCAGCACAACAGTAGCAGCAACAGCAACAGCAATTGCAACAAAAACATCAGCAAGAGAGAGAGAGAGTAAGAAAGAGAAGGCAACAGACGAAACTTTGGCAGTCATAAAGTCGCATTTTGACTTAGTTTTCATGGGCCTCACGTCGCGTCGCCTCGCGTCTCGTGCCGTCTCCTCCTCTCGCCTCGTCTGTTCGCGTGGACTCTTCATTTGCTGTGGCGTTTTGCTAGGACTTTAGTTTAGTTGTTGTTCTACAAGGCGGCGTCTTTTTGCTGTTTACGCCGCCGAGGCAGGTAAGTCAAGGATAGCTGCAACTTGGCTGGCTGCTTTATGCGCTGCTGCCGCCATTGGGGAGCAGCCTACCGCCCGTGCGTGAGCCCGTCGTGCGTCCATGGCTTCATTTTCTTTGTGCATATTTTTCCACGCTTGTGGTTTCGCACGTTTGTTTATAATTTGCATGCAAGTAACAATAGTGACAGTAACGTTACAACAACAACAACAACAACAACAACGCAAGGCAAATGCGCTTTTCGCTATACGCTACACTCGTGCATATTGGCATGGCTCAAGCACACTTCGGGGCGGTCTCCAGCCACCCACGCGGGCGACTTTTACTTGACTGTCGCGCGCGTAAATGGAAAAATGGAAATTTGTGTCACACGAAGATTGAAAATTAAAACAAAACCAACAACAACAATAACAACAACAACAGCAACTACGAAAAAATGAAACAACCAAAAAAAAACCAAAAAGAAAAATCACAAAACACAAAGAAAACATAGCGAAGACGAGCAAGCAGCAGAGTCGCGGCGAGCAACGTGAAAAAGTGCAGGAAATTTATTATTTTACGCTGCGCCACGCTTACGCCCCAAAGCGTCCTTTTGCTATTAAATGATTTTCTTCCTTTTTTTTCTGTTCGTTCGTCTCTGCTTGTAGTTTGTTGTGTACATTCATTCGTTTTGTTGCTTTTTGATTTTTTTTCCGCTTTATGGAATTTTTTTGCTTCTTTCGACTATAGTTGAGCATGATTTTGTTGTTTTGTGCGATGCCTTAGCGCTGGCTACATTCAAGTGCGTGTGGGTGTGTGGCTGTGTAGGTGTGTGTGTGCGTGTGTACGTCAGCGTCTGACAGCGCTTTGCCACTTGGCATTTTTGCATAATAATAATAATTTCTGTCATATGCGCAGGGCGCGCATCCTTTCGCTTGTAGGTGTTGTAACTTTAATGGCAGCATCAGCCAAAGCCATAGCCTCAGCCTCAGCCTCAGCCTCCGCCAAGTCGACAACGCCTTCGCGCTGCTCAACTGAACTGAACGCGCGGCGCAGCTTTCGCGGGGGATTCATACGCAGTTGTTCTTGCTTATTCGCCGCTGACTTTTTGGGTCGCATCCTTTGGGAGCTATGCGTCAAAATCAGTGTCAACGCGTTGCAGGCGTAAATGACTAAGCACCGCTTCGTCTCTGCCCACAGCAGCAGCCCACATCCCATACTTGGCCAGCGCAGCATGAGCGCGCGGTAAAAAATTAATATCGCAAGCAACTCATCTTCACGTTGCCCCAAAAGCACCGAAAGCCAGAGCAGCGCATATTTGATCAAGGCTAAGATTGGCATAGTTCAGACCGTGTCATACCGACACAGACGTATTCATACCAACCTATCTAAGTACATACTAATGTACATGCGGATGTGTGGTTGTGTGTATGTATGTGTGTGTGTGTGTGTGTGAGAATGAGAATGAGTCTAACACTTCATGCCATAAATTGCCGAAATGTGATTTCGCTTCACTCTTGATTGTCTTTTCTTTCTTCTTTATCCAACATTTCTCCTGCTGAAGTGCGGGTATGCAGTCAGTGAGCAGACGTTATCGCTTGCATAATGGCTTCTTGTGCGCGTTGCCAACTCTAGCAGCTATTATAAATGATTGCCAAAACGACACACAAAAACAAAAAAAAAAGAAAAGAGGCCAAAGCAAAAAACGTAAACGAAACTGAGAAAATAAAAACATATATATAAAATATGAGCAAAGACGTAGTGAAACGAGTTTATGCCATAAGCTTTGGCAATTTTGTATGTTAAGCACCTGCTAACAGCAACAGCAGCAACAGCAATATCACAAACAGCAGCGACGACAACACTAACACTAACAGCAACAACAACAACATCGGCAGCGCGACGGCAGCAAGGCTAACTGCATTTGCCATAAACTGTTATGCTTTATTGAAAACGAATTTTCACATGAACTATTTCAGTTTTACTCACATAATCTCACGGGGTGACGATTAAAGCGACATCAGCAGAAGTGGATGCAGCAGCAGCAGCAGCAGCGGCAGTGGCACCATTACCAGCAACACTCGAGCTTGGCATTGGCAACGTTGCAACGACGCAGAACTTGCAACTGCCACACGGCGACTTTGTTGCGTTCGATAAACGCTTGCCGAGCTCAGGCGCAGCTCGGGCCGAGTCACACATTTTATTTCATCCGCTTGCACGGTGTACATAAGCAGTTAAATTGTCCTCATCATCATCATCATCATCAACATCATCGTCATCGCAGCAAGAGCATCAACGTCATCAACGTCATCATCATCGACATCATGCACATTCACGTTCGCATCATCGTCAGCATCAGCTTCAGTTTCAGCGTCAGCATCAGATTCAGCCTGGGCATCGTCATCGTCATCAACTTTGCTTGCTTGTTGTTGTTGCTGTTGTTGTTGTTAACAGCAGCAGCTGCATTAGTTTTATGCTGCTTCTAACAGCAACGACAACAGCCAACAACAACAACAACAGGCAACCACTCTTCTATTTACTTTAGCTTGCTTTACGGCCGATGCTGTTGATGACTTGAATAATAATAACAAGGACAAGCCATGGCAAAAACAAAAGACCACCTGCACAGCAGAGCGCACTAAGGACCCAAGCGATGCTGTACACCCTCCACATACACCCATACCCGCACACCCCCATGCAAGAGTGCCTCGCATGGCTTGTGCCTGGTGCCTGGTGCCTTGTGTCTTGTGCCGTGTGGCACCTTCAGCTGTTTTTGTGTGTGCCCGAGTGGCTGTGGGGCGCGTTGCTGGCACGTTGGCGGGTTGGCTGGGCTTGGAGGCTTGCAGGCTTCAGTGTCCTTTATATCCTTGCACGTACTTATGTACGTGCATTCGTTGGTTGCTGTTGTTTCTGTTGTTGTTGTTGCACTTGAAGTGTGTTTAAAGATAAAAATGCAGTTTATCCTCTTTTCAGCGCAAGAAAGTGAGTGAAGAGCACACATCCACAAACTCACACACACACACAGTGCACCAAGCACTCTGTGGGTAGAGGGACCACAGAGGAGCAGATCAGCAGAGGAGCGAGTGAGTGCATGAATGGGCGAGTAAGTGCTTTAGAAATTTTTGCTTGCCTATGCGAGAGTGTATCTCGTTTGCTGCAATTGCGTTGCTTTGTTGTTGTAGCCGTTGGTGTGTTTGTTGTTGTTGTAACTGTGGGGGTGTATATTAAATATATAAGCCATGCTTGACTACTTTTCAATGGTCGCCTACTTTTGCCGAATATTTTCATTCTTCCTTTGCACGTTGTTGGCTGATTCCTGTGAGCTCTACTCTAATGACGCCTGCCACATAAAGAATTTCCGTTTAAATCTTCTCACAATGATTTTGCTGACTAAATCCGTTTACCTGAATTTAAACAAAGAAGAAGCGAAAGAAGAAGCAGCAGAAGACAAACTAAAGAAAGATGTTGCCGCAGTTGTTCGCAAAGCAATGCACGAATAATCGCTGGGAGAGTTGCCTATTTGTGGCAAGGATTGCTTCTTGCACCTTTAAAGCTGCAATTTGCAATTGAAAATCTGCTGCTGTGCTTTGCTCTTACTTTGATTTTATTGTTTTGTTGTTTCCTATGTGAATAAAATCGAAGCAAAAAATGTATGAAATGCAAGTAAACTGATTGCATATAGTTAAAAACAAAATCCCATACACTTGCCTGCGAATGCATTTTAATGCCTGAAAGACTGTCAGGAAATCCAGTGGGACGGCAAATGCCGACTCTGTGGCAGTGCAGGACAACAGTGACTGCAGCACAGACGCTTGCCGACGAGCCAGGCAGGACAGTACAGGACAGGACACCCGAACGGGCCCTGCTAGGCTGGAATGAAGTGCAATCGCCCGCATAGATGCGATGCGATATGTGCGAATAAAATGAAAAGGATTTTTTCGTCCTGTGCTGTGCTGCCTCTTATTGCATTCTTTTTATTTTTTTTGTTTCTTTTGCTTTTTCCTTTGCATTTGTTTTTTGTTTTTTTGTTGTTAATGCTTTTTGTGCTGCAAAGTGAAAAGCATGTCAGTTTCATGCTTGCGGGCGCACTTAACATTATTTTTGTTGTATGCTTTTACCAATGCTGCAGCAACAGCAACAGCAGCAGCAGCGGCAGCAACATCAACAACAAAAGCAACAAACCAAAACAAACGACAACAACTAATGCTGCTAGTAAAACATGAAATACAGCATACATATAGGCGCGCGTGCATAGCCCACATTTTTGAACGTTTATTTCTTTAGTAAAAATGTAAGAAAAATAAAAAAAAAAACAACGAATATATAATAGAGAAAGAAAAAAAAAACTAAAAAGGATCAAATACTAAAGTGTAGAGGCGAGCATTGTCCACACGCATTTCTGCATGTGTGGGCGGGCATGTGCACGGCATGCGAAATGAGCGACGGAGATGAGACGACGCCTACGCCAACGCCGACGCTGATGATGACGATGATGATGGCTACGCTGTTGGTGCCCAGCGCCGGACGTTCAGGTCAAAGTTCAATAATTAATGAAGCGTTTAGTGCGCGCATAACTCGCATAGAACGCACGACTATGCTGGTATCTTGGCGAATTTAATTGCGCAGGACATTGACAACAAATACAAAAAAAAAAAACTCGCTTTCATGCTTTAAGAAATTTTAAATGCCATAAACTAAGTACTTCCAGTAAAGGTTGGCGCCTGCATTGTTATTGTAGAAGCATTCCGTTACAAGTGGGAAAATGCCAACAGTTCTTAGTTGCCGTAAATTTGGTGAAGGACATAAGCAGAATAACTGCTGTTTGAGTGTTGCATTTTTAGTTCTGCTCTGTGCCACGTCACATGCCAGTAACCGCGAGTGTAGGCGGGCCGGCAGGCGCCGTAAGGACCCGCTGCGGCACCTTGGCGCCGTAACTGGCAACTTACCGGTGGCTCATGAAATTTCAGTAAAATAAACTATTTCGGCATTCCTGGTGCATGCAGTGCAAGACATTTGACTCACGGCTGCTCCCTCGCATTGCTGCGCAGTGTGTTTGCTCCTGGTTATTGTGAAATTCCTTGGCTGTGGCTATGTTTATTTAAATCGCTTAGTCGTTTGCTTGCCGCGTGATAGCACACATATTCGAAATTCTGTCGTTGTTGTTTGCGATTTTTTTATTCAATTATGCGCCATTGAGTGTGAACGTGGCGTATGCGCAACACGAACGCCATTACTCAGTACGTATACGCCAGATGCAACCTTGGGGCCGCCTACGCGCACTAATCAGCAATTGTTTATGCGTCTTTATGCGCATTACTGCAACGCCATGCAGTTACAAAATGCAACACGAGCAACAACACACAACAACAACAACAACAACAATGCTATTTAATCAAAGCCCAAAGGGACGCATGCGATATTTGGGAAATTATTTGCTGCATAGCTTGGTGCGCTGCTCGCCTGCAAACTGCCAACCAAATGGCAAACAACAATTGCCAAAGAGCTCAGCACCTGCCGCAGCGTCAGCGTCCCGCAGCGCCTGAGCACATGCACATACATGCGAGTACACAAATGTCTTGCCGGACGCTAGGCAGGTGCGACTGCTGGCTTCGGCTTGGCGCATGCAATTGGCCGTTGTGCGCGCCAGCCTACAGCCCTGCTGCAGCATTCCTGCAGTCAAGTCAAGTGCACAACATTTTCGTGTCGTTTGCGGTCCAGTGCGCGCCATAAACTTGCAAACGTAACGAAATTCGCTTAAAATTTGACCAAGGATGCCAAGCAACTCACCCACATGGGTACTCACACAGACACACACTCGCATGCGCTTCACTTCACCGGCAGGGAAGCCTAGCCTTGCTGGACAATGTCAGCGCACATGTGGCTATAATTTTTAAGCAGCAAATGAGCAGTTCGCCACTGACCGTGTGGCCGGACGTTGCACTCCACACGCCTCTGTGCCTCTGCCTTTCCCGTGGTTGCTGCTGTTGCTGTCATGCGCGGCGTACCTATGGGAAATTCTAAATGACGTTTGCTTGCACTGTTGCAAACTACTTTACGGCATGGACTGCACCTTGTTCTCGTATGAAGGGGTGCGTTGGGGCCAGGGACGTGGCTTGCCCTGTTTTAGTCAACTCGACTCGGCTGGGCTCAACTCAACTCAGCTCAACTTGGCTTGGCTTGGCTTGACTCCATGCGACGACGCGCCTTGGTCGGAGCTTTGCTTTGCTTTGCTTTGCTCTGCTCTGCTCTGCTTTGGTTTCGTATGTGTTAGACACGTTAACCATGTGTTTATTGCGGCTGTCGTGTCGATTTTTGCTGTCGAGCATAGTGGGATATACAACAGGCTTAAGGGTCAGCCACAGGTGTGGCACACACACACACACACACACACACACACACACACACACACACACGCACACACTTACACATGCTCCCATAGAAAGAGGAAACCATGACCGTGCATAATTTTAAATGTATGCGATGTGTTTTATTTTTTTTTGTTTGTTTTGTTTTCTTTTGTTAAACTTTGGTTATTCTTTTGTTTGGCTTCATTTGCAGAAATCAGTTATCGCTTAATAGCACTCGTGTGTATAATAGGCCAAGAAGATTGATCAGTTGTCGCTTGCCGTTGCTTGGCACAGCGAGGAAGCAAAGCAAAGACGCTGATAACTTAATACTTAAGGCAAATATTAACAGTAACACATACCTGTCCTGTGCACGTAGTTTGCATTTTTAAACGACCAAAGGACACGCAATGCTACGCCACGCCACGCTACGCAGAGCAGAGCAGAGCAGACCACAGCAAAACAAAGCAAAGCATAGGAAAAACGAGCAACAGTCCGTATACAAAAGCACAACAAGATAATAAGGGAGGCAAATAAGGAAAGAAGCAAAAGGACAAAAAAGGAGAAGAAGAAGAAAAATTGCAAAAACCACAATCGAAACCATTATCAATTACACGCACAGCAGGACATGACGTTACACAGAGCGCACACAGTCCCAACACACACACATACACACGCAGCAGCTGGGGTAAGCACGTTAGCAAGCCAGCAAATAAACAGGCGACAAGGCAATGGACTCCGGATAGAGTTGCGGCGCAAAAGGACCTTTGGCAAATGTGTAAAAATGAAAATACGCATAAAATTGCAATTTACATCAAATTCATTTGCACCCATATGCAAAAATGCGTAAGCTACGGACGGCAATAATAGCATCAACGACAACGACAACAACAACAACAACAACAAAAAGTGGGCCACAATAAAAGCAACAACAATAACAGAAACAGCAACCAGCAAACTTGCATGCTCACAAATGAACAGTTACAAATAGGATTCATTCAAACGCATACGCAGCGCCTTAATGTCAAAGTAACGCAAAAGGATAACAAAGTATGCACACTCAACAGACGCCACACGCGTCTCGCCACACACCTCATACCACACACCATACACTAGACGCGCAGAGATGATACATGCCGAAATGGGACAACAACAAACGACAAGCAATGACAATAAGAGTGCGCCTCAATAAGGACAACAATGAGCGAAATAAACAAACAATTGTAGCCGCATGCGAAATTACAAAGCGAGACGAACAACAACAAAAACAGCAACAAAAAAGATACAACTCAACTTGCCATGGCAAGCAGAGCGGTGACGAGTGCGAGTGCGATGGGTGCATGCTGGACGAGTGGCAGATTCTTGCCGAATTATTATTATTTTTTTTTTTTATTTTGGGTTTTATTTTTTTGAGAATGTCGTATTTGTTTTGGTCATGACGTACAAAGCAGCAGCATAAGCATCGAAAGAGCCGTTTGCGACCAAGCGGCAGCCAAGCAGCTCACTGTGCCGTTCGGCCGCGCCACGCTACGCTTTGCCACACACAGAGGCACACAAACACAAACTTCAACTCACGCACACACACACGCGCACATGCTCACGTTCGTTGTCATTGTCGCTGCCATTTTTATCTCTGCTGGGAATTTCTCGCACACACACAAAATCCACGCCCAGTATGTAAATTATTAGCTAGGCACTTTTTCGCATTTACTCACCGCATCAGCATCAACGCAACGCAACGCAACGTAAAGCAACGAAACGCCGAACGCTGAACGTAAGGCACGCATGGCGCGGCAAGGGCTGTGCGCAAGTGTACGTTGTGCCATAAGAGCACAATAACAATAACAAGAACCAGTAAAGACACTGGCTCTGGCTCTGGCTCTGGCACAGTAGCACAGAAGCAGCAGAAGAAAAACAAAACCGATAACTGGCGAAGAACACCATGAACAAAAAAAAAAAAAGAAAGTGAAGACAACAAAAAAGTAAGTTAAAAAAAAAAAAACACAACAACAACAAACTCAATTTGAGTTAGAATAATACACTTGCCGTGTATTGTGTAGTCTGAGCATGAGTACTTTAGCAGAGTCCATGAGAGTGAGAGAGGAAGCGAGAGTGAGCGCATCAGTGCTGTGAGCGAGCTTATGATGAGAGCCAGAGCCAGTACAAAATCTAAGAGAGCGTGTAATGGAGCATGTAAGGAAGAGAGAACGTGCCTAAGAGTGTTGACAAGTAAAACGCCCTTTTTTGCGCGCGATCTGAAGATGGAATCATTAGGAGAGTAACGCACGGGGGCCAATGCAAGAATATGCAATTAAAAATTGAATAAAATTTAACACATAGCAGAGACAAAACGAATTATACATACAAAGCCTAAAAAGGCTTTTGCCAGCATTTCGAGAGCAATCGCAATGGCAGTGTTTGCTCTTCGAGGAAGCAAAGCGATGCATGGCTTGAGGCTGGGACCTGTGCCAACAACAGGCCGTGCACATTTTTTGACAGTCAGGCGTGTGAAATACCATTAGAGATGTCGTTAGATAAGAGCGAGCAGCGAGCTGCTGAGAGCCAGTGGATGCTGAGAGCTTTGTGGGTGCTGGCCCAATGCTGTGCGAAGTTTGTGTTGCTTTGTGGCGCCGTTGTCGACGTTGTCGCTTTGTTGCCGTGTCGCGCGAGCGAGGCGAGAGCGCGCCGACGTGCTTTGTGCGCACAGCATCCGCAGATGTAGCAGCACGGCAAAGACACAGCCAACGTGAACGTCAAGCAGCTGCGAAAGGACTCGGGCAGCCGTTCGAAGCAGTAGCCTGTCAGTAGTTGCCTCAGAGCCCGCGGGTTGAAGAAAACGAACGCTTTGAACGAAAAACGAATAAACGCGTCGCGTGCCATGAAAATTGTGTGTCTGTGTCATTTTTGTGTGAACATAATTCAGCAAATAAATAGTCAAAGATATTTTTAAATGAGCATTAACTGGGCTGCAGTGCAAACTGATAAAACTGACTAAATGCCATGCCATACGATATGTAACCGATAAAAGAATTTCACAAAGCATCAGCGTAAGCAGCCACAGCAACAGTAATAGCAAACGCAGCGGCAGCAGCAGCAGGAGCAGCAGTCGCAGTTGAAGGAGTAGAAGTCAGGCGTAGAGTCGGTCCGGTGTAGCAAGTGTCGGCCTCACGAGTTTGTTCAGGGCGTGTGCTCCGTGCAACCGTTAATCGTCTTATTTTGACCAAAAAACCAAACAAATAAAAGAATAACAAAGCAAAGCAAAGCAAAGCAAAGCAAATAAAAGAAAAGCTGAAAGGCAGAAATATTGTGTGCAGACGACCAAACGGCATCAGCAGCAGCGTCAACGCGTGCAAGGGGAACCGAGTGCGACAAAATAAGCAATTAAAGTGAAATTGTAGCAGACAAAGGCACAACGCACAGGACACGAGACACAGGCCAGTAGGCATAAGGCATAAGGCATCAGTAAGAAGCGGCGAGTGGCATGCGACTTTTGGCCCACCTTGCGTGTGTGCTCCACAAAGGCAGCGGCTGTGCATGTGTCTGTGACCGCTGTGTCCGTGTGTCCGTGTGTGCGAAGCTAGTTAGTTTGTGAATTGAATTCCTGGCGAGCCGTTGTCAACGCTGCCAGAAGACGTGAGTGCCGACAGTAGCCAGTAGCCAGTAGCAGTAGACTCTCATCACACACAGCCGTGAACGGAAGCCGTGCTGCGGCATGTTCGTTGTGCACCGTGGCCAGTGCATGAATAGCGAAAAGCGAAACGCGACAAGTGCGAAGTGAGAATCGAGAATCGGGCATTGAGAATTGAGAAGTGGAAAGCATCGCGTGTGCTGCTGTTAGCCAAACAGCTGTGCTGAGGACGCTTGGCCAAGCCATCCTGCAGTGGCGCTTGAAAATCCTTCCGTGCGGCATCGCATTTCATTACGTTTCCGGTCCGTCTACCTCCGTGTCTAATACTTCCGCGTTCGTGTGTTTGCTTTTGTTGTTTTTGTGTTTTTTTGTTGATACTTTTTGACTCTCACTCACGCGGTTTGTTTATCGTGACTTTGTTTGTGTTTCGTATTACATTTCACTCGACTTCGCTTCAGCTTCAGCATCCGCAGCAGCATAAGGACCAGCATCAGGAGCAGCAGCAGTTTGTCAACTGCAACCGGAAATTGAGCTAAAGCAGCCGAAAGAAAACTAAACGATTGCAAAATCACAGTCGTCGCCAGACGAAAGGACGCTGAGCAAATGTAAGTTTCTATTCGCATGCCATGTCAGCACACATTTCTTTCTTTCCTGATGCTCTGTGTGTGTTCTGTGTGATCTGTGTTTGGTTTTTGTTTTTCGTCTGCCCAAAGAAATGGAATAGAAAAACACCTGCCGCCGAACATTAAATTTCGTTGCTAACTGTTGCAAATCCGCAGCTACACAGACAGGAGCCAGCATCCTGGCAGCAGCAGGAGAAACAGCAGCAGCAACAACACAAACAATTGATGCGTTTTTTTCTTTTTCTTGTCGTTGACTGCCTGACTGGCTGCCTGCTTAGTTGGCCTGCCTGCCTGCCCATGTCCCTGCCCGAGCCTGCCTGCCCCGATGATGGCGCACAGCCTTTGCGGCTGGCTGCGTGTCTGCCTGTCTACGCTTTGCATTTCACTTTTTGCTCGCTCCTTGACGCCGTCTTCGCTTTGACTGCTGCGTTCAATGGCCATAGATTGCCTTCGACGCTGTGTCATCCTGTCAGTCGGTCTGCTTTGCTGTAAACCAAGTAAGTCTCGCCTTTCAGCAGCTGAATGCTGCTGCTGTGTGCCGTGTCCTCGGTGCCGTGGGTCGTGTGCCGTGTCCTGCGCCGTCGTCGTCGTCAAATGTGTGTCAGTGCGTTCTCGTTCGCTCGGTTGTGTTTATTTATTTATTTATTTGTTTCCCAGCCGTCTTCGCCAATGTGCCACTCAGCGCTCGTATGGCATACTCGCGGCTTACATCCTGCATCCTGCGCGCCACGCTCATTTGCTCGTTTTATTATTACCTCAAACGTTTTTCTCGTTTTCTCCTGATGAATCGCGCTGTCTCACCGTCAGTGAGATGTAGCCACACCAGCAGCAGCATCACCCCAAGAGGTCCTTTCGTTTCACGATGCCCTGTCAACGTCTGCCCGTTAGCTTTGTTTGTTGTTTGTTTGCTTCCTTTGTTTTTCTGCTTTTTTATTTTATGTGTGTTGCTCTTGCATGAGGGCTTTGCTTTTTGTGACCACCCGCCGCCCTGCCGCCAGTCAGGACGCGTTTATTTGTTTGCCGTTGTTTTTACGTCAATTCCCACTTGTTTAGTTTTGCCGATCCGCTGCACGCCTGCCTCGGCTTGTCCTGGCCTGGTCACCGGCAGAAAAACTTCCACGCTTTGTTTCTTCGCACAAATGTCGTTCATGTCCTCTTAATGTCTACGCCGTTTTTTGTCCTTTGTGTGTGGGTTTTCTTTTTTAGTATATGCAAATATTTGCCTTTTTTGAAGATGCTCTTGAATTGCGTCTTTTGTTTCACGCTCTCAGCCGGGAAGCTGCACTGCCAGGCAGCCAGCTAGTCATCGGATACGAACCATTGCCTGGCACTAGTCATTCGAGTCCACTACACTTATCTTCAGCCGAGTGCTGCACTGAATGGCGCTAAATTGAATATCAAGTGTTTATTTATATTGAATTCATCACCATCAGCGTCGTCGTCGTCGTCGTCGTCAGCATCATCATCATCATCAGGGGTAGTGGGCAGCCACAGTGGCAGGGGGAGTGGCAGTGGCAATAATGTCTAGTGATCATCAGTGGCAGCAGTTTGGTGCCCATTAGGCGCTGCTGGCGCTTGCAAATAATTTGATATTGATGTATTGTCTATGCATGAGTTTGCGTAATTGTCCGCTTACGATTGTAGCATACTTTTGTGCGCTTGGGTCAAGTGCTCTCGCAATATGCAGCGCAAGCGGATGCTCGGACAAATTTCCCAAATTGTGCAACAATGCACACATAATGCTCAGCCATGCAGCTATGCCCTCTTGTAGCTGAGCAGCCGTGCAGTAACATTTCGCAATAACCATTCGCAGCACAACTCAATTTCGTATTTTCTGCCTCCCCTGCAGCTGCTGCTGCTTGTTGAAAATCATGTTGCAAAATTTTCACAACACGATTTAGTTGAGATGTGGTCATAAATCTTGAGTAAAATGCGGCAAGCAGCGAAAATTTGTGCTGTTGTAAATAAAATTTATTGCATACTTTTGTGCGCGCGCGACTTGAATTTCAACATCTCAGGAGCCACCAGCTACGACGCCTCCGCCGTGTGCCATTTCTGCGCTTGTGCGTTTGCGATTGCCAGTACGCGGGCATAAAAGTTACTACGTACTACTCAAACAGTTAAGTCAACTCATTAGTTGCAGACTGTGCTCCGCCCTCTGCTCCCCCTGCTCCCTCACCATCCACTGTACTCCAGGCAATGCCTGGTCGGGCGGCTGGCATCATGGCTGGCTGGATGGCTGGACTTGAAATAAAAACCCATTGCATTTATGCTGCCAGCTGACGGAGCTGCAGGTGACGCCAGGGCGGACCGTGCAGCCTGGCTTGAGTGCATTATGCCCCCATTTTCATCGCGTATCTTTTGTTGGAAATCGGTGTCCCTTGCGTTGCACGGCGACACGCCGTATTACGCCGTGCACCAGCTGCAGTTCGGACTTGCGTTGCATTTTGTTGGAATTGAGTTCGGAACGAGATTCCGTTTCCTGCTTCGTTTGACTTTCTTGTATTTATCGTCTGTTTTTGCTGCTGCACTTGACTGACCCGGAGTATCTGCTGCCTGCTGCTTGCTGCCGGAGCCAGTGGCAGTGGTCGATGTTTGTGCTGCTGCTTCTTACAATGCGCTATCAAAAGCATATCCTGCCAATTGAGTTGGCGTCGCGCGCGTCCCAAACTGGCACGGCCCTGCGAGGCCCTTCCTGACACGGCCCGACTCGGCCAGCAAACAAATGAAAATTTGTCTGCTGCAGTTGTCTGCAGTTGGCTCGACGTCGTATTTCGAGTTGACGGACGTTTGTTGCCTCGTCTTCTTTTGCTGGTGCAGCAGCTGCTGCTTCTTCTTCTTGTTCTTCTTCTGTCACTACTTCTTATTTGGCTGTTTGTGCTTCGTTTCGTTTTGTTTGGGACTTTTTTTTTTTCATTATGTGCACAAATGGAAATGCAGACAGACGCCGGGCGCCAACGAACCAACGACGACGACGATGACGATGACGACAACGACGTCGACGCAGTACTGAGAACAATGCTACAATATAAAAGCAAGTCCTCCTCGACGACTCAGCAACTATCTGCGTTGACTGTCTCGTCTCGTCTTGTCTTGTCCTGTCCTGTTATATTGTCCTGCCTGTTTATGAGTCGTGTGTAGTGTGTGAGTCGCATGTCAGTGTCTGTGTGTGTGTGTGTGTGTGTGTATGCGTGCATGCAAAATGCCAACGTCTGTGTCCACCATGTTCGCTGTTCGATGTGTGTGCGCAGTGTCTGCCTCTGCCAGTTTCGAGTTCGTTGGCAACAGTTGCCATTTTCATTTCGAAGCCAAATGCGCAACACAGACACAAAAAATGCCAAGCTTCACTTGCTATACCCACTTCTATTTATGTTTCTTTTTGTTAGCGTTGTTTGTTTTCGTTTTTGTTGCTTTTGTTTTTGTTGCTTTTGTTTTTTCAACTAATGCTCATTAAAAACAAAAAGCATACAATAAATTCCCGCTCGTCATGCCATACGATGCTCTTCGTTAGTGTTTTTATTATTTTAGTATATTTTTTTTTTTGGTTTCGGTTTTTTTTTTTTTGCTTTTAATTTATGTTTCTTGCTTTTACGTTACTTTTTGCGCTTTTCCCTTTGCTAGTTCATTGAAAGTTTTTTTGCTTTTTTTCGTTTTTATATTTTTGGTTTTGTTTCATCACAATTTATGATTTTCACTTATTTCTCATGGCAGCAGTCCCATTTGCGCTGTGCACTCAGTGTGCTCCTTTGCCGCCTTTGCTGCGCGTCATTCTGGTATTTAGTATGTTCATAAGGTTTATGCCATCTTTATATTCATTTCCATCTCCATCTCCGTCACCGTCGCCGTCGTCGACGCCATCGCTGTCGCCATCTCAGTTGGTGTCCCCAGCACTATTCCCCGCTGGCTGGCGCAGAGCGTGTGCATTTCGCTGTTTATTATTTTCAATTTCGCAAGCGGCTTTCGGTCATTGTTGCCAGACGTCCACTGCAGCCGTCAACAGAGTCATCAACCGCTCTGCCATTCAGTCACTTTGACGCGCGGTCGTCAGCGTCGACGACGCCACCCCCAGCAGCAGACTATGGGCAGCAGCTGGCGAGGCAGCGGCCAGGATAGTAGCTTCATTGTCTGCCTGTCGTAAAACTTTTGTGCTTACGATGATGCCTTTTATGCGAGTCTCTGCTGCAAGGATCTGTGTGACTGAGGAAGCGTCGGGCACTCGGGCATTCCACTCTCGAACCTTCTTGCAGTCACAGTCACAGTCGCAGTTGTCCTGCACTCGAGTTCATAGGCCACATAAATTCATATCGAGCGAGAAGAGCACCAGTTGAGACCAATTGAATGTGTTGTTATGTTGGGCAATGTTGGAAATTGCCAGGATTTTCTGTTACGGACATTTAACATTTTATATAAGCACAGCGCTTGCGAAATCTTCGAAAAGTTAATTTAAAGTAAGGCAATTCCAAGTTGAATCAATTTGCCACAGTTCCGCATAAAATAAGCGCAGGATCAGCAGCATTTGTGCGTGTTCGCGAAGTGACGTGGCCACTGCGGGATACTCGAAGCGAATGCTGCCAACAGTTGTTGCTCATGTATTTTGACAAATATTGGGTAAATAATTTGTTTGCTTCAAGGCAGGGAGAGGAATTACTGTTCCAAAGTTAAAACCCCGGCGGAGGTTCAACGGAAAACAATATTAGCTAAAGTCTTTTCAACTCAACTTTGCTCAACTCAGCTCAGCTCGGAGTTTTTTGTGACTCTGAATTGTTTATGTTTTTGGTTTGCTCTATTGATGATAAATTTCTTTTATTTAAAATGGACGAAGTAGCAAATATTTTTGTTAAATAAGCAGCAAGTTGAAAGTTGGTGCAGTATTCATCAGAGACCCAGACCCACAAAGAGCAGAATGTTCGAAATGTTTTGTCTATGGGCGAATATGAGTTGCTTGAATCTTTAACCGTTGCTGGCATGCTGACAAATGGGCGTAGCAGATAAACCGATGAATTGCCATGAGTAGATAAGCGAAGGCAGAAAGAAAAAAAAAAGTGGAAAGAAGAAAAATGGAAGAAGGAAAAAATCCATAACTCATGCGAAGAGAAGAAGAGTCGCTTGGCGCATGTGTTTGACAGAGTGTGACCGTCTAATATATTCATATCGATGGTAGTTAGTTGGGATATGGCAATAGTCGGAAAGTTTGCATTGGCACCGAAGCTGAAAGGCCGTGCCACAAGTCCCGCCGCCGCCACCTCCGAATGTTGCAGCTCGTCTGCCAAAAGTAGCACTTCGACTTGATTTGGCCGCAACCAAAAAATCGAAATGCCACGACAAGCGGCGGCAGAAGGGCAACGCGACAATTTGGCAAAATTGCAGACAATTTTTTGTGCAATGGCAGCATTTTAAATTTTATTTCATTTCCGCACAAAATGAAGCAATGAACACAGGCACACACACATACACACATAAGCACAGACAGCAGCGCCAAAAGACGCCAACTGACTGTGCCATGTTGGCAGTTCACTTGATTTTTGGCAAAATTCTGTAGCATACTTTTTGGCAGTGAGGTTTTGGCGCACAGAAGGAAAGTTCTCTCAATTGATTTTGCTTCGCTAATTATTTGAGAAATTCATTTTTTCGTTGCCATGCATTTCATTAATTGTTGCTACAATAATTCCATGTTTGTTTTTTCTTTTCTTTTTCTTTCAGTGTACTTTGAGCGAAAATTGAATGATAACGACGCGCCAAGAATGGCTGAACATATAAGCTAAGCCAAGCGCAAGGGCCTGGATAAGCTGAAGTACGCACTTGGAATTACAACTAGGCAACACTTGCCAAAGCAGCAGAAGAAGAAAACTGCAAAGAAAAAAAAAAAGAGAAAATCAAAAAGGCAAAATAAACAAAATAAACCGAAGTAAACCACAGTAACACCACGAAGACTGCATCGGAATTGTTTTGCATAAACGCGAGAGCGACAGAGTGCGGGTACAAGTGGCAGTTGAAGTTGGAGTGCGGCTAAGGCTGCTGTACTGCCAGCGAAACGCGTTAAACGGCGCAGGAGCCAGCACAGAGAGACAGGAGGAACGCGAAATAGGACAAGTCGGCGATTCAGCGAACCGGAAAGCTGACAGCTGTCAGTTTCCCGCTCGGCATCATTTCAACTGTCAAAAAGGAATTCAAAGCTAAAATGGAATTGCACAACGGCGGCCAGTTGAGCCACTAGGCAAAAGCAGCGAGGAGCAGCAATAGAAGCAGAAGCGAAGAAGCACAAGAAAAGAAAGCGAGTAAGAGACACATCTGGACAGCGAGTGGCAAGGAATTTAATTAGGAGCACGAATCGCTGTGTGTGTGTGTGCGAGGAATAGCTGCCAGAGGTGTGCCAGCGGTTAAGCGTCTCCGGCCAGCTAACGCGGAATGTGGCTGGGCGATTGAGTGACTTGCGGTGCGTGCTGGGTGTTACGTGAGTGCGGGCTGAAGTCGGAGTTGCAGCTGGCTGCTGAGTGTGTGCTGCTGCAAAGCGGCACCATAGCCGCCATTAAAATAGACGCCGCAGCGCAACAACAACGCTGCCGACGTCACAATCAACGCCAGCGACAACACCATCCACATCATCGACATCGGCGGCGGTGGCGCTGGCCACGGCACACGGCGGAGGAGACGACAGCAACGAACCGCGACAGCGACGGCGACAAGGAAATTGCTCCGTACGAGGAATATCAGTTAGTAAGCGGCAATTGCTTGAGGCTTACAGAACGACAGCACGACCAACGAGCGGAAGAAGCCGAGTTCAGGGAAGAGCAACGGCCGGAGCAGCAGCAGCAGCAACAGCAGCAGCAACGTACAACAACAAAAATAACGTTAGCGGCACATCCGGCCGCACCTGCTTCTCCATACGCATGCAGAAGGGGTCGTCGGCGACGTTACGACAGGCGTTTCGGCGCTCTGCTGCCCGCCGTGGGCGATGCTACGCGTCACGGAACAACTGTGAGTACAACAAGTCAGACAACAAAATCACTCACATCATCATTCATAATAGAAACATTTGGCCCAAAATTAGAAAATTACAAAGCCAAGAGCCAAGTGCCAAGTGGCAACAACCAGAAACCAGACCCCAAACAACAAAGCATACACACACCAATGCACATCCACACACATACCCATTCGGGCATAGTTTGTAATACATCAAACGTCAGGTTAATGTCCTCGCGTGCTTAAATCGTTAATAAAACTCACGCGCGCACATCTATGCATCCTGCATATGCATGCATACGTGTACGACTAAGCCTATGAATTTATGATAAGCTCAGCGAGATGTAAGGGCCAACCGACAGTTGGACTGACAGACAGACAGGCGGGCAGACAGGGCCATCAGGCAACCAACTGACAGAGAGACTGAATGACAGACAAACGGACAGACAGACAGACAGACGAGCAGACAGACAGACCGGGCAACCGTTGTTCGCACGCTTGGCTTTAAAATTGCCAGCGTTGGCGTGCGACGCGCATTTCTTGTTTACTTGGCAAACTTTGTGCGCCTAGTGCTGTGCTAATGAATTCTTAGCCATAGCCATGTTGTCAAGTGCACGAGTATGTGTACCGTATGTGGGTGAACATGCGAGTGCCACTGTGTGCGTGTGCATGCCGCACAGTCGTATAATTTCTAATGGCTGCTTTTATGGCCCAACGAGGCACACAACGCACCTAGCACCGAACACCGCGTACAGCGACTCTGCACACAGCCATGTACGCCTATAAAAAAGGGCTCGACAGGCGTGTGCACGTGCTACTCTCTGTGTGGCTGTGTGACTGTGAGTGTGTGGGTGTGAGTGTGTGTATAGAATTAAAATGCATAAAAGGATAACAACGTCGACGATGGCGAACCGCAGAACTTAGACGATGCGCAATAGTTGACTCGCTGCCACCATCGTCAACGTCGTCATCCTCATCGTTGCTAGCATAGACAACGTACGCGAATTTAATGCGATGACTACGACAACATTCAACGACAGCAACAACATCAACAACAACAACACACATGTTTACAAATTGTACTGCAGGGAAAATAGTGATTTTTGCTCTTGGAGCTCTGTGGCTGCCAACACCAACCCCACCACCATCGCCATTGCCATCACCATCATCAGCGTTACCAGCAAGAGCAGAGGCGCAGGAAGGCAGGAGCAGAAGCTGGAGCCGGGGCAGCGTCACCAGCAACGGCACAGTGGCAACAATATTAGATGCCCTGTTTGTGTTTGTTGCTGTCGCTTCTGCTTCTGTCCTGCTGCTGCTGCTGCTATTGTTGTTGTAGGCGTCAGTGCTGCCGCCCGCACTTCTCTCGTGCTGCATGGTACACGAGCATGTGCAAGTCTGAGTCTGGTTTAATTTTAGCGCGAGTGCCATTTCACATACCAACTAGCACATGTAGCCCATGTACGTATGTATGTACGTATGCTTGCATGTGTGTATGTGTGTGTAGGTGCAAATGTATTTTTGTAACGTTAGCTGCCATTGCGTGGGCGACATCATCGCTGGTTTGCATACTTATCCTTTCATAGTGGCGTTGATAGCAGCAGCCGCAGCAGCAGCAGCTTCCATATGCTCGCATGTACAGCACTGTGCAGAGTATTAGGCACGTTAAATTAATTGTTGAAGTAAACTTTAATTGTTTGGCAGAGCATATTTCGCAGTTGCCGTAGACTTCAATTCAATGGAAACTTACTAATTAAATGTTTGCTAAATTCGCGCTCCCTCAAAGTATGCAATAAAAATTTATGCTCAGCTTGGCTCAATAATGAGCAGTTGCCACGCATATTGCCATACTGCGTCATTAATGTGCAAATAAATTTCTTTAATATGCCGAAAGTTTTGCGTGAAGTTTTCTAATTCATTAAAATATTCAAAAAAAAAAACTTTAATAAACAAAAAACTATGTAAATTATTCTTAACAAAATAATTACATTTGGGTTTCTCTTTTACAAACGGTCTTGCTTGGCTATGAAGATACACCATGCCTTGTGATTGTATGAAAAAGATTTTCTAAAGTGAGCTAACAAAAGTCTGCCTGGAAAATTAAGTGAAAATAAAATAAGAAATGAATTAAATAAACCAAAGCATTAACTGACAAGTTAATCTTCAGAGTTCATGCATTGCTTATGTTGTAATGTGAATGGGTCGATTGCTGAGTTTATCTTGTCGCAGATCAGATGATTCGATAAATATTACAAAATTCGATAAAATTGAAATCATTTATCATTTCACTGTTTGATGCTGGCAAGCATCATTTTTAATGTTGCCAACTTCATGCGATCCCCAAGCGATGATTAATTATAGCCTATGCTGGCTGCCTTCGCACTGCCTGCGAATGTGTCTGCAAGGACTCTGCTACTTAAATCCTACATTTATAATATTTATGCAGTCAAATAGGCAGAAGGGGCGCTGGGTTGGCTCTTGGCAGCTCGTATTGATTTGTAGCTCGTAGCGCAGTAAGCGAAGTTGCTCCTGTGAGCCTCCAGCAACTAGAAGAAGACTAATTTAACAAACCCATAAACACTTTAACGGGCTGGAGTGGTTTCTGCTACGATTGTCTTTGGGAATAAGTGCGCAGTGTGCACCGATGTCTGCATCTTACACACAAAAAATGTGCCTGGCATCTGTATCTAACTATATAACGGTGACTGTAGCCACTAAAGTGCACGATTGTAGTCACATGTGCGCACATTAAATACTAAAACTATATTCCATGGCAATAAAAATAGTCGTACTCATTGTAAATGGGCTTTAAAATAAACCGAGCTGCCAACAACAAGCAAACAAATGAACGAAGGAGCAGACCACGGAACGACATCGCCTGCGACGATATCGAAGAAGTCCCTGCCGCAGAAGCCGCTGAACAGCGCAATGCCATAAATTTTTATGCGGACTTTAAGCATGCAGACTTCGTTCAGTTTGCGTTGTGACTTTGCGCAACGCCAGCAGCGACGTTGTCGTACAAGCACATGATTACATAATTATATAGGTTATAATGAATTTCATTTTTATGACAAGCTCACCACACACACACACACACACACACACTGCCGCCAACACCAGCATCAGGATCAGCACAGGTTCAGTGTGAGTTGGAGCAGCCACAGGACGAACCAATAAACTTGCAAAGTTGCTACAAGAATTTATCATATTCCTAGTTACTGAAAGCTCATAAGAAACAAGCAAACAAGAAAAAAAACACTATTGAAGTTTGCCTACGCACGCAACGTGAACGTGAACCCGAATGCATGTCAAAGTGTTATGCTGAAGGAGCTAGGGCGCGGGCAGCGCAGACGAGGCGCTAAGCTTCGTTAGATCTGATATTTTGGCAACATTGTCATTTTTATTTTATTTTGTTTGCAATTTTCTTGTATTTTTCTTCTTCTCTTTTTTTTTTTGAGTGTTTGTTTTGCATTTTCGGCTGCTTTAGTTGCGTATAATTTTACAACGTCATTCAAATTCAAACA
Source organism: Stegana nigrithorax (assembly GCA_037044495.1). Classification (NCBI taxonomy): domain Eukaryota; kingdom Metazoa; phylum Arthropoda; class Insecta; order Diptera; family Drosophilidae; genus Stegana; species Stegana nigrithorax. The sequence goes on from JBAMBQ010004233.1 coordinate 448,528, forward strand.
ACTTCAATAAAAATATAAAGAAAACAAAAAGAAAAGAAGCAAAGAATGCAAAGTCGTTGACTGGTTCTGTTGCCGCTGTCAGTGTTGCTTGTCTTTGGCTCTGCTATTTCGACGCTGCTGCTGCTGCTTTTCTTTGCATACTCTTGTGCGCGTTATGCCGCCACTCAAGTCAGCAGCGTGCAAACGAACTAAACTCAACGCAGCATACTCATGTCTCCGTGTATTCCATTTTTCCTTGTTTTTTTTTTCCTTGCAAATTGCATGCAAAATGAATAACAAATATGCAAAGCGGAAAATCGCATAAAAGACAAAAACCGACAGCAGTAACCGAACCAAAGAAGCTGATGCTGATGCTGATGCTGATGCTGATGCTGACGCTGTAGCCGATGCTGTAATGGAAACAGGAACCGAAACGGGAATAGCAGCAGAACGCATAATGCCAACGTATGTCAGACATTCATATGGCAACAAAACGAAAAAGAGAAAAAAAAAGAAACAGAAAAAGCCAAAAAGGAAAAGAAAATTTTTATAGCGAAATTTTTATAACCGAAAAAGAATTTCACAAAGCATCGACAAAAATCGACAGTTCGGGAGTCGTTGCCATGTTTGCAGTGTCTTCATATGGCATACAGCAATCGAGCAGCCATTGCGGTGGGCTGAGGGAGGGTGGGGCAGGCAAACGGCGCAAAGTAGCAGGCAACAAACACGTTCTTAGATTAACTGCTGCACAAAAGCAGAAGCACAGCAACAAAAAATGAACGAAACGAACTGAGGCAAACGAAGGACGAAGGCAAAGCGTGCAAAGCTGATTTGTATTGGAAAAAAAAAAATGGAAAAACAAGACCAGCAAAGTCAGACAAGCACAAAGGACAAGCGGAAGTTGAACCCGAAAAAAGCATGAAAGCAAGAAATTGCGAAATGTGAAAAACAAGTGAACGGAATTTGACAAACAATTTCAATAAATTTCTGAAAATAACTGACAGACTGAGCCGGGCAAGAAGCGCGGACCGGGCGAGGCAGCAACGCAGAAGTCTAAGCAGCACGAAAGGACAAAGCGAATAAAAACGAATAACAACAAAACAAAAAAAAAAAAAAAATAAGAGAAACACCAAGAAAAAATGGCGACTGCTGCCGTGCGTCGAGTCGAGTCGAGCTGAGTCGAGTTGAGTTCACTTGAAAACCCGAAAATAAACGCGTTGCGGACACCAAAGGCGAAAGATAACATGCTAAGCTTGCCGCGTGCGTTGACAATGCATACATTCGCTGCTGCCCATTCCATCGCCAGCTGCCATCCGCCATCTCCTCACACACATGCACACACTCACACACACCCATACACACCCATACACACAGCAGAGTATATGCTGTCACTGTGACTATTCGCTATTCTCTATACTCTATTGCCTGTGCTCTGCAGTTGCGAGTCTGTAGTCTGTAGTCTGGTGTCTGTAGTCTGTTACATTGCAGTTCATTGGTTTGCTTGTCAGCTGTCAGGCCATAAGCCGCTTGTTTGGTGACCAATTTCATGTCTTACGCTATGCCATGCCATGCTATGCCGGCGATCGCCTCGTCGGCACCGCCCGTGCACTAATGCCAGCGGCAAACGTCGTGTCATGTGTGCGTTTAACACTTTGTCCTTTGGGCGAACTTTTCCACTCTTCGCTTGCTGGCGAAATTTGTCGCAAGCAATCAAAACGAAATATTTTTCTAATCTTTATACACTTTGGCAGATAGACGATGGCACATCGACGCATCCTTGCTGCTGCCAGCCAAACGAGTTGCACACACGCAAACGGCTGCTCGGGTGGAGTGGGCTGTGTTTGGGTGTGTGTGTGTGTGTGTGTGTGGCAATGCGTGTGTCATTTTATTACATAATTTATTTTGGCGTTGCGTCACAAACTCGAAATATCTTTGGCACATGCATTTAGACGCACGTTAAAGTGTTAAACAATTTGTTGTCGTTGTTGTTGTTGCTGCTGTTGTTGTTTGTATGTGACAGCTTAGAGCAGCCATTTGTGTTTTCTGTTCGTTTGCAGCAGGCAACGAAATCTCAAGTGGCTTTGTCAGTGACATGTCAGCTAAAAATAAACCAAAAACCAAAACGTAAACGAAAACGAAAATAAACGCACCCATGTGCTGTCATGGCATGCCATGGCCACGGCAAAGCAAAGCCAAGCAAAGGCAAAGGCAAAGCGAACCCAAAGCAAAGCAAAACTAAAAGCGGTGTCATAAATTGCGACTGAATAATGAAAAACATAAGAAAGAAAACAAAAAAAAAAACCAAAATAATAAAAGAAAATACCAAAAAAAAAAGAGAAACAAAAAAAGAAAACTGTTTACATACGAAAAGGAAAATCTGCAGCAATTGCCTTTGAAGGTGCGTGTAAGGCGTTCAGAAAATAAAGAAACAAGAAAAAAAAATAAAAAAAGAACATCAAGTAAAAAAAAGAAAACAGAAAATCACATGAATAACGGGGCAAAGGAACAGGAAGTGTTTTCATCTTAAGCAAGTCAAGTGTACGAAAAAATAACACTAATACGCACTTGTGCGCTCTTATTTACAACAACAACAACAATAACAACCAGAATAATAATAACAGCAACAAAAATACAACAACAAGAAGTAGCATAGGAAGACTTTTTTTGTTTGATGACATAGTCACAGGCAACGCATTCACATTCGCACCCATACCCTTGCCCGTACCCTTGCCCGTGCCCGTGCCCGTGCTTCTGCTTTTGCCAGCGTCAGGCAAAAGCCATTATAGGCTCAAGATGTTTTTGATTCAACACTTTACGTTAGCAGCCGAGATCCAGATCGGCAGCAGCAGCGGGACAGGAGCAGAAGCCGTCAAGGCGAAACAAATCGAATGCTGTGAAAAACAAAAGCAAATGTATGACGTATGAAAACAATCACAATAACAACAACAACAACAACAAAAACAACAAAAACAACAACAACAACGACGACGACAACGATAGGAAAGATGAAAAAAGGATACGCTCAGCTTTCAAATTTTCATTTTATTTTCGTTTTGTTTTTCGTTTTTTTTTCTTCTATTTTTACCGTCTGCTTTTTTGTTTTTTGGCTGTCGAGTTTTGAGTTCTTTCATTTTCCGCACAGTTTTTCTTTTCCTACAACTTTTTGCATGCTCACATTGCCTTTTTCTGTTTTTCTTTTTTTTTTCGTTTTTCATTTGTATCTGCTAAGGTTAGTTCCCAGGAGATGATTTGCTGTGATTTCTTATGAAGGCTGTTATCGATGAAGCTGCCGCTGTTCTTGTTCTTCGTCTTCTTGTTGTTGTTGTTGTTGTTGTTGTCATTATTTGATAGCTGAAACCATTTTTTACGTTGTGCCAAGTCTGACACCTCTTCCTTTTGGCAGCCTATCTTGAATGTGGCACAAACGGTTGAAGAGTTTTCCAACCTCGTTGGCTGTTGCTCGGATTGTTGTTGTTGTTTGTCTAATCAAAACGAAATTTTGGAATAACGCATGAATAAAATTAAAATGTGGCCATGCGGTCGCAAGCAGCTGGGCAAGCAACGGGCTGGCGGTTGGCAAGCGGTTTGCTGGGTAAGCTTCAAACTTTAAAGGCAAAACTACGCCTGGCTGCCAATGTTGGGATGTGGGACAGCTGGGGGGGCAGGCATGCAAAGTAATTTCCGATACATACATACACACATTTGACACCATGTGCCACATTCTGGATAATCTCCACACACAGGCACACACAGACACACACGAGTGTATAGAGCAATGGCAACCACTTTAATTTCCTAGCTGATGCGCACGAAGTGGAAATGGAGTCGAGGAACCACCCTCAGTTAAAATGAAATAAAATGAAATAAAATATTTTTGGCGCACGCTGATAACTCAGTTGGCGAGCCAATGGCTTCGTACCCGACAACCCGACAACCCGTCAACCCACAAGCGTTGCTGACTGTCTGGCTGCTGCCTTGTCGCTTAAGTCGCTCGCACACTCAGTCTCTTACTCCGCCACTTCCTCACTCCTGTTGCTGTGGGGGTTGTTATTGAAGCATTTTCATTTTGTGTGATTTTCGTGCCTTGTGCATGAGAACTGGTGTGTTTGTGTGTGTGTATGTGTGGTGAGTGTGTATGCGCATGTACACACATGTGGGTAAGGATTTAATGTGCGTTTAATTTAAATGACAGCAGCGCACAAAGTACGAGTAATGGCAGAGCCAAGAAGCCACTGCCTGGCTGTGGGTCTTTGGATCTTTGCGGCGGGGCTTCGGTGGGTCGCCGGGTAAGCCATGAAATATCGAAAAATGTATTTACATGTTGTTACTAAAAAAGCTTTTGCGCACAAACCGGAAGCGACGGAAACACAGTCGAGTGATAGCAGCGGCTTTGGCATTGCGGGTAGCATTGGCAGGCAGTCAGTCAGTCAGGCAAAGGACAGGCAAGGGTAGTAAAGGGGTAGGCAAGGGGGCAAGGAGAGTTCACTTTGGCGAGGTGTGTATGGCGTCTACTTAAAAGTTGCACAAGATGTGCTAAGCCCAACTTCCGCCACTTTGCAGACGCACACGCGTTCCCGTGCACGAAGTTTGATGCAGGACTCGATATGAGTTTTATTGAAAGTAAAGTGAATATATTTTCTGGAGTTGCTGCCATTAATTCTAATGCAGGAGTTGCTGTTGCTGCTGATGTGTTGTGTTGTGTGGCATGTGTGTTAAAAGCAAGTCTTGACTTTTGCCACCTGCCGTCGGCCGCCGTTGCCACACTGTTGTATGCGGTAATGTGCTCATCGCACAGCTTAGGCATGGAACCGGTGGCAAGGATGGCGGCGCACAGTTTGCATATTTTTGTGGCATTATTGCTGCATCGTTGAAGCTATTAAGTATATTTGTGAAAATTTAAAACTGTAAATAAATTTAATGCTTTGTAGATCTGCCCCGTGCCTTTTCAGTCTGTAACCCATAAAGGCCCCACCTCTGTTGCGATGCTTCACTTTACGTCCAGCTGAAGCGGAAATTGAGTTGCCCTTTTTGTTGAATATGCGAGATGAGGGTCCTTTGTAAACGTTTTTCCAAATTGACGCAATTGCACAAAGTGCTTACCATGTTCAACCTTAAAAAAATCAATTCTGTTCAGTTTTTCATGTTAATATGAAATCATGAAAAACGATTTTATAGCAAAAAATATTTACAGAGAAATTGATGTTGGTTCACATACTGAGATAAACAAATTAGCCCACACCAATGCAGTGAAATATGATATGCGAGCAATTAGATAATGAAATAATTGCTATGCAAATGCCACACAAAGATTATTTGTTTTGTATGCTAATTCAATGCCGTGGAATGCATGTTGCGGCCAATTAAAATGATTCAGGTATGTATGGTGTGTCAGAATGTCCTTTGAATAAAACTGCGGGATCAAATTTATGGAACCTGTCTATTTGTCCCACTCAGTTCATTTGCCGTGTCATTTTAGTTTGTGTTAATTAAAAGTCTCTTTACTTTTGCTCCTGTGGTATTGGAAGTCGAACAGGTGCCAGGACAGGACATAAAATTTATTCGCACGCAATGCTGAACAATTGCTATTTAGTATTTTAAATACAGGACCTGCAAGCTTCATTGCGAGTGTTCAGCACTTGTGCAATGCGAATCAGCGCGGCCGTCCTCCTTAGTGGGTTAAAATGTTTCAGTTGCCATTTGGCATTTCGATTGCGTTTTGCATTCGGTTGGTCTGCTTGGCTACTTCTCAGTCCGCTGCACTGACTTGCGTTCGTTTATGTTGCTGCTTCTGTTCTGTTCTGTTGCAATGCTTGGTTTTGCTTTTTTATTGCAGCCAGTAAAAATTTCTGCAACGTTTCGTGGCCTAACAAACCGGAAGGAAGAAGTTTTAACCATTGGCATTGCCTTTTTTCACTCACTCACACATCCACTCACTTACTCACTCTCTCTCTTGCTTCGCTTCTAACCTTCCTCTGCCTGTGCAGCTTTTTCAGTTTTGGTTGTTTCTGCTTTTTAATTTATTTGTTGTTGATTGTGCCACGTTGGCAGTTTTGTATTTGGCACTGGCAGTTAGTTTATTATGCTCGCTGCGCGCATTGCGTCGTTTCCATCGACAAGGATTCTATAAACATTTGCCACAGTTTTCGTGCGTTGCCTGCATAAAAAATTACAATTCCAGCGAATTGCGCCACTCGTAAAAGGAAAAAGCATAATACATAAAAGCAGCAAGTTTCTTTTGTTGTTGTTGCTGTGGAAATTGTTGAATTGAAAATTAAAGCTTTGTTATGTGGAAATATTTGTGTAGCATACTTTTCGGGTTTGTGCTTAAATAATTGCCAAATCGAGTCAATTTGGCGCTCTGTGCGATAAAAAGGCACAACCTAAAAGCTAAGCCCCGTGCGGCTTAAGCGTCGCCTCTCGCGCCCTTTGCCCGTTGGCCCGTTGGCCCGTTTGCCCGGTTGCCGGTTTGCACGTTTGCCCGCTGCCACAGTCGGGGCCAAATGAAAATGTCAATAAATTAAAGCAATAGTAGTAAATTTTTCGCCACAAAATTGGCAGCAGGCGTGTAAGTGGGTCTGAATAATAATAACATTGACAGCCCTAAAGAGACAACCAGGCAACGCTGGCCTGGCTGGCCTGGCTGGCATGGCGCTTATGTTGCTGCCGTCGTTTCTCCAGCTGCTGCCCTTGCTCTTGCTGCTGCTGCTGCTTCTGTTGATGCTGGTGCTGGCATTGTCGTTGTTGTTGCTGTTGTTGTTGTCGTTGTCGCCGTCGTGTTGGCGTGAGTATTGAGTTTGAGGGAGCGAATATGGCGATGTCTGTTATTGATGTTTTTATTGTGTTGAATCGGCGCGTGTTTTTGCTAAGCATATTGTCGTATCAGTATATCGATGAATGCGTTACGAAAGCCTAACAGAAATTAGATTAGGCAAACAGAAAATACACAATACACGAAAAACCAGACAAGTATCCAAAGAGCAAAAAAAAAAAAAACAAAGAAAGAAAAAGAAAAAAATAGAATAACAGAAACAGCAAAACAATGCGAAATGGAAACGACAACGGGGAAAATTACAAACAAATGTTGGCGTAAAATATAGAAACGAAATGAACCTGAAATCGATTTGCAGCTGAAATAGAAACAATTTATTTTTTCCTGTAGGTAATACGTTTTGCAGCCAAACCAAATTTATGCATAGACGCAGCTCAGTCGTTTGTAATTTCGCAGGACTAATGCTCGCACAATAGGCAGAGGCTATGCTCAAAAAAGGCATACGTCTAGGCCATGCAGCGCCAGGATTAGGCGAAACTAATGAAACGTCGTGCGGTTTTGCATGGCAATGGCTTGTGTCGTGCCTAAATGCCAAATGTACTCGACTCGCATGTGGGCGAGCATGTGGAACGCTCCCATCCCACGCACATGACCGACAATAATTGCGTCTCAAAAGCCGAGCCAAGGCGAAGCCAGGACAAGCCCAGCTAAGCCAATAAAGTGAACGATGTAATGCGCAGCGCAGCTCACTTGGCTTGCAATTTATCCTATCCCCCTTGCCTTGCCTTCCCTTACCTTGCCATTCCATCCCTTTCTCTCTTGTCCCAGCCTCTTCTTTCGCTTGTCTTCCTCTTTATAGTTTTTCTTACTCGTGTTTTTGTGGCTTTATTTTCTACTTTTTTTTTCCTTTTTTTTTTAGATTTTTTCTCCCCAATTGTGTTTTTTTTTCTTGGTTTTGTCGTTTTCATACTATTTCGTTTTTGCACTTACGTACGCGTCATTTAACGACTTTTCCGCATTCTTTGCGTCACTTTGTCTTGCTTTGTGTGCTGTTGTGTGCATGAGAGTGTGTGCGTGTGTGCGTGTGTGTTTGAGATCCGCTCGTGTGTGCTTCATATTTGAATTTGTATGCACATGCGTGTATGTGCACGCCCCATCCGCCCCCAAGAAGTATGCAACGAAATTGCGTATTAAATTAATTTTCAGCTTGTTTGGAGTTTTGGAATGATTTCACTTTTCGAGTTCGCCCTGCGTTGCTTTTTTACGTTAAACATAAAAATTTGTAGTTTATGTTGACATGTTATTACACTCGTACCTTACCGCATTACCGCATTAGATGCCGCCGTGCGGGCAAAGCCGCTGCCGAGCACACGAACTTACTTTCAGCAGCAGCAGCAACATTTCCTGTTTTCCTTTTCCTCCTTCTGTGGTATTAGTATTTTTTTTTATTTTATTTTTTTTTTTGTTCATGTGCTCTGCGTACATTAGTCACAAACAAATAGTGTAGATGGTGGATACGCTGTCGCCGACGCTGAGGCTGATGTTGCTGCTGCTGCTGACGACATTGCAGCTGATGAGCAAGTCGCAAGTTTTTGACTTTACAACACACGCCAACAGCAATTCTACATCCATTTTGTGTGATGTGCTACGTTCGCGTTCAACAAATCCAAATCCGTAGTCAACTCTGCTGCTGCTGTTAGTTTTTATTACATGGCACGCAACAAAAACAACGACAAATACAACAACATCAGCACAAAAAGAAAAAAAAAACACACAAAAAATAAAAATAGAAAACGAAGCAAAGTGCCGCGCATTGCCTTGGTTAAAATAGTAAAATGTCAGCGTAAAACTGTAATTTATGTGCATGTGTTGTTGTTGCTTTTGCATTTTACGCTTATTCGTTGTCTCTTTTGCACAGATGCTTTATGCTATTTTAGATTTTTATGTCTCTTTGCGTTCGCTTCACTTTCCTGGTAAAAAAAACAATTCTGTTGGCGTTTTTTGTTGTTGTTGTTGTTTCGCTCACACTTATCGTTGTTGTTTATTGTAATTGTGCGGGGGGTTGTTGCTGTTGTTGTTGTTGTTGTTGTTGTCGTTTTTATGTTGTTCATATGCGTATAGTTGCGTTACCGTGCACGCACATCAATCAATACATCTGACTACGGTATTTGCTAAGCCAAAGCACTGCTCTGACAGTCGCGCTTCAGTCATATGTGCTTACACACACACACGTACACACGCGCACTCACTCACACATGCATACACACACACACTGGCCAGCAGCCAGCAGTCACTGTGACGTCGTCTGCACACACACAGCCCCTACACTGGCATCCAACGATTCGTTTTTTATCGCTTTTAGTTTGCAGCCGCACACTTGGGAGTGGGCTGCGTGGGTGCGCTGCTGCTGTGTGTGTATTTTTTGGGAACATTTGATTTTTGTTGCTTTATTTCATTTTTCGATTTCTTTTTTGTATTTTATGCTGCTGCTGTTGGTCATCATAAATATTCTGCTGTCTGTCGCCTCGCGTGTATAAAAATTTTGTTGAGCTGCGCAAAAATGCAGCTTAAAGGACGCTTAAAGGACTTACATAACCCGCACTAAGTGTTGTTCCTATTTGTATGCGACATCTAATGGCATTTGGCATGTTTTACATTTTTTGTTGTTTTTTGTTTTTTTTTTTTTTTTATTTGTCCTGATGATTCGATGTTTTTGATTTTGTCTTTTGTTGAGGGCCAGCAGACTTTTTGGCAAACATTGCAAATATCCTTGTGACTCGTTCGAACAGCATGTGACAGCACACAGAGGCTCTTGACTTGATTGAGTGCGGTGGCCATGTGGGACGTGTGCTGTGAGATGTGAGCTTTAAGATACGCAGAGCACCGGTTGCTCAGTCCCTTTGAGTTTCAAAGTCAAATTTGTTGCTCTGCATCTCTGGATAAGACGCTTAAATGGCCATCGACGCAGTGAGAAGACGACTTAATTGCGCACTCGGAGTGTTTGGCAACATATGACAGCAAAAACTCAAGCATATGGATTCAGAAAAAAAGGAAAGAAAAAAGAATGAGAACAATGGGCAAGTGGGAAAATGAGAAAATGAGTGGAAAATCGTTTGAGTACGCAATCAAATATTCAAACTGACAACTTAAGTAAGCGCATAAACGAAATATAAGACAAGCGTCTCTATAATATCATAGCAACATATGTACAACAACAACAACAACTTATATATACAGTCCTAATATGCACATGGGTATGTATGTATGTACATATGTATGTGTGTATGTATGATGTATACATAAATGCATGCGTACTCATCGACGCACACTCTTGCTCAACGGCCACTCGCACACGAGCACACTCCAAATGACAACTTAATCATTTATTTACGTTGACATGTCATTACTCAAGTATTTATTTATTTCTTGTCTGCAAAGCCCAGAGCAAAAACAGCAGAACGCAGAGCAGCCAGCGCAACAAAGTATACGAATATAATAATATATCTAAGTATATGTTTCTCTGTCTGTGTCTGTGTGTGTGCGTGTGTGTGTGTGTGTGTGTGTGCGTGTGTGTGTGTGTGTGTGAGTGTGTGTGACCTGCAACAAGAAGAGATTTGTTATGGCGGCAGCCAACAGGCAACAGCCAGCAAGAGTCAGCAACAGTCATAAGCATGACGTGACCCCCCTCCTCCATCGCAACGCAACGCATCGCATCGCATCGTACTGCTGTGGCTGCTGGTGGAGCGCCCACACGCTGGCTGTCGTATGCACGCGTCAGCCGTCAAGCGTCGCAAAATTGTATTATAATCCCGAGTAGCTCAAAATTATTTATAATAAACAAAATAAGCATGCGACATCTGTTGCCGGTTACGAAATATCACACGACGATGACGCTGATGCTGACGCTGGGGATGTCGACAACGCCAACGACAAGGCAGCAGCATAAGCCAAAGCCAACACCGAAACCGAACCGAAATTGAAGACAAAGGCAAGAGCAACAACAATAATGGAGAAGAGCAGAGCAGCATTAACATCATCAAATATAACAACATTTACGTTTAATGCCTTTCTTGCCTGTCAGTTGGCCCATTCGACTGTCTGTCCGTCTGACTGCCTATCTGCATGTACGTCTGGCAGTCCGTCGGTCCGTCGATCTGTCGGTCTGTCAGTTAGTTCGTTTTGTGTTGTGTATAAACACAAAACGTTTAATCCTTGCGACACTTCGAACTTAATTACGTGTTTACTTAGCATTAACATAGCCCGTCCCCTCGCCCCTCCTCGCCGTCTTTGCAGAATGGTTTGGGATGGACGCTTGTGCCAAGACACGGCTTAAGTTGCTTTGCAAATAGTTTTGACTGTTAGTTATGAAATTTATTAACAAATTATGCTGTCATTTCGTCGCCATTTGGCAGCCATTCAGGCCATTGTCTGTGCCTGCGCCTGTGCCTGTGCCGGCATCATTACCAACGCAATCGCCACGCGGTGCCGTGCTACGCGGCGCTAATTAGTTGCATACTTTTAGGGTCGCATTTGGCGGCTGACGCAGATTGGCTTCAAATTGCTGCAAGTCGTGCGCAAAAATATTACTTCATGGCTATTATATATTTGCTGTGTAGCATAAAATTCCAATCAACGCGGCTGTCAGGCCCTACTCATGTTTAACAAGCGTCGCCTGCCGCACACTGCACACCATACACTGCTCGGCCGCCGTATGCCTTCTCGCTTTATGTTGCGTTTTTTTTCGTTTCTGTTTCTTTTTTGCCACTTTGATTTCTTTGCCTAAATCAAAAATGTTTTCACTGCGCAGTATACGCAGGACATAATGCCGTATACGCAACGTGCTTATTTTTTATTGTTTGTTTTATGACCCGCAAGTATCCTTTTTCGGAACTTCAACAGCCCAGCTCAGCACAGCTCAGCACAGCGAAGCAAACGTCGACGTCGGCAAAGTTGCTTTTGTCTGTCTGCGGCGCAATTATATATTTTTATGTGCGCGCCAAAAAAATTTATGCGCGCGGCCGTTCCGTTGTTTATTCTAACACCAAAGGCCCCCCAACACAGCCCCCCCAGGCCACCCATTACCGTTAATGTTGTTAACGTTAGGACGTGTGCTTGATTTGATTTTTCATAAACTAAAAGCAAGCTTAGCGCCTCACCGACTCGACGCGACTCAACTCGACTCGGCTCGGCTCGACTTGACTTGACTTTGTGTGGCCTAAGTGAGACGCAGAAAAATAAAGAAAAGAATCCAAAGAGATGGCAGGCATGGCATGCCGACAAGTGAAAGGGGCAAAGTGAATGTCTGCTACGCCTAATTAATTTTCATGAACATGAAATTTAATTTCTCTCGCCGACAACGTCTGTCGCCATTTTCGAATATTTATAGCGCATTTTTATGTTGCCAAGAGCTGCCAGCCCGGCCAACCACCGTCACCGCCTTTTACTGCCGCTTGATGCTTGGCAACACACCGCGCGAGCTAATTTTATGTAAGCTTCACATGCAAATAAAAAAAAAGCAAAAGAAAAGTAAATATATTAAACCCAAGAAATGAACAGAAGCCAGAGCAGCGCATGGCCTGTGTTGCTGCTGCTGTTGCTGTTGCTTTTACTGTTGCCGTTGCCGGGACAAAGCAAAACTTATGCTTATTTCATTAATTAATATTACGACTTTTATCTATCCGTACGCATTCGCTTCCATACTCACACACTCCTGCTCCTCCGCCTTTCCTTCGGGTGCTGTGCGCAATCCAACATGTTGATGTATGGCCTTCAGTCAACCGTCCGCATGCTCACCTGGCCATTGCTGAGTTGGCAGCTTGGCGAGTGGGCACTACATGCCGACGCGTCCTATGTGTGCAAAACTTTAATAATTAGCTTTATGCGCGACCAACAGCAACAAGCGGAAATATCCTTACAGGATCCTGTCGTCGTTGTTGTCGTCGTCATCGTCGTCGTCGTCGTCGTCGTAGTTGTTGAGTGTGCAAAGGAATGCATGAATGAATGAATGAATGAGCCAAGACGTAAATGAACGCAGCCACATGCTTGCCTACGTACGAGTGCGGGCCACGATGCCATGAAGCGTTTGGCGTGTGCGCAAATTTATTGGCAAGCACAACGGCGCAGTGCCGCCGCTGCTTCTGGCAACCCGGCAACATGGCATCACGGCATCATGGCATTACGGCATCATGGCAATACGGCAGCCCCACAATCCGACAACCCAACGACCCGTCATTCCTTCGCCCCTGCATTGCTGCGCACCGTTGCTTGTGTTGGCACGGATTTTTTTGTATTTTCATTTCTTCAATGTTGTTGTCTTGTTCATGTTGTAGTTGTTGTTGTTGTTTTCGTGTAATACGAGTTGTATGCGGATTTATTAGCGCCACATTTCCGTTGCCATTACAGTTTGCCTTCGTATGCGATTGTTGTTGTTGTTGCCATTTTTGTTTTGTTACTGTTTTATTAGTCTGATTTGTGGCAGCTTTGCTTTGTCTGTGGGTGTCGGCACTGGCACAGAGATGGGTGTGTCTGTGTAGGTATGGGTGTGCATGTGGGTATGGGCATGTACTGTGTAGCTAAGCGTAGATTGATTGCCCTTAAGCTGAAATTATAAAGCATAACTGCAATGAAATGCTCATTTGGCATATCGAATAGACAAAGAAACAGCAACAGAAACAGCAACAGCAATATCAGCGACAATGCCAATGGAAATAGTAACAGCAACAGCAACAGCAACAAAAATGGGCAGGCATGGCGCAATGTGGAAAAAAGCAAAGCATACTTTCGTGCGAGGCAACGTTTGCTCTTTACTGCTGAATCGGTCGGTCGGTCGGTCGGTCGATGGTGAGGCAGTTATTGTTATTTATTACTGACAAAGAAATTTATGCATGGCATATGGACAGATAAAGATTTATAGTACAAGCAATTTAATATAATAAAGTGTGCGCTGCCATCTTGCTGGCACGATAATCACGATAAGCGGAATCGCATAATGCAATTATACGCTGCCACTCGACATTCGAACGAGAAGCGCAAAGGTGTAATTAGTAAGGAAGCACACACTCACACATACTCACCTACGTGCAGCGGCTAAATCCTTGGCAGCTTAGAGCAACCCACGCACACAATGCTCACAAGCGGATTAGCATGGCCGCGCGCAGCAAATTGAACTTAGCAGGCATCGCATCCTGTGTGCGCTGCCTGCATCGTCACGTAACACATGTCGCGCACTATCCCATACAGCCGTGCACGGCTTTGATATCATATTCGTATGATTCGCATTCGCATTTGCATTCTCGTTTTCATTTTCATTTTCATTTTCGTTCTCATTTCGTAATCAGTTTAGCATAAGCAAACAAGGCGTGGAAAAATTAGCGAAATTAAAATTTTCTTCATTTGGCTTTGCTTTGACACAATTCGACACCTTCAGCGCATTACCTGTCTAAATTATGCAGCGCACACTGACTTAACGGCAACGACAACGTGAATGGCAATGGCAATGGGCGTGGCAGTGGCAAGCGCCAGCGCCAAGGGGGCAGTGACGGTGGCAGTGGCAGTGAAGTGATAATAAACACAAAAGTTTCATAATTATAAATTATGCATGGGACGAGATGAGAAGAGAGGAGGAAGGAGGGAATGAAGCCAGAGCAGTGCAGTTTGTCATGTGCAGCTGTTGTTAAACTCACGGCAATGACTGACCCGTGACACTTGCCTGCGGCAGCACCATTTCAATCACAATAAAAAACAGAAATAATTACAATAGTAAAAAAAAATGAAAATCACATTATAATTATACCAAGTAAATGAAATTTAAATTATGAACTGTTCAAACAGAAAATCAAGACTCACAAAAGCCATTGCCGCAAGTTTTTCCTGTGCTGTGCTGTGGGTATTTTTTTGACTGACTTGGGGTTTACGATGAGTTTTTCTACGCTGCTTCGCCCCATTGCAATGCAAAGCTGCAGCTAAGCTCTTTGCTGGTGTTTTGTGCTCAGGACAGGACAGGACAGCACAGAAATGGGAATGGGCATGGGCAGGAGGCCAGCAGCTTTGCAGTTTGGAGTGCTTAAGCTTTGCGCAGTTTATGTGTATAAGAAGTTTTCTACTTAGCGTGAAAGCCACGTGCAAGCAGCAAGAGGACAGTGTGGGGCAGTGGGGTGTGTTGCGATGAGTTTAATCCTGCGCCAATTGTTTGCAGCAATAATTGACTTTAACTGAAATCAAGTTATGCAGCTAAACAAAAGTTCTTTATGCGATTTGGTTTTTGTACTTAAGCATATTGTTAAGCTAACGATTTGCATGCTGCCTGCCCATGGCGTATACTTAATATTATGTGTTTGCATATTATATTTCCTCTTGTATAATATAATAGCGTGTAATGCTAAATAATTGATAAAAATTAATTACATTTCCTCGTTGCTCGGCTCAAACACATTTCGAAAATTTAATTAATTAATGAGTTATGTGAACGAACGCCGGCTGTGGGGGCTAGGCGCGGCAGGCAGCTCATTTGCAATGTTTGCTGCGCATAAATAAAAAATTATTTATCACAGTGCAATCCGTTGCTCACACACAAACACACCCAACCCCGCCATGACCCTGCCGCATCACAAGTTTGCATGCATTTAGCTGCTCGGTTGCTTGAGCCGCTTTTTCATGTCGTTTCGTTGCAGTTTTTTTGTTGGTTCTTGGTTGCTTGGTTTGTTTTCGCTGACACCGGAAGATTTTAAGTTGAACGAAAAATTCAAAAGAGAAATGTTTTGATTTGCTGTTGCCTGTGGCAAAAGTTCGTTAAAATATTCATAATTATACACGCTGCCGGCGTCCAGCGTCACTGCCACTGCCACAAAAGTCCTGGCCCTGCACTAGCCACTAGACACTAGTCAACAAAATGAGAAGCGGCCACACGGAAATATGCAAAAGAAAGCACAGCCAGCATAAGAGAAAATTGTGCCACTTAATGAGCGCGCAAAACTTTAGAAAAGTTTCTTCTTTCTAACGACGACGATGACGGTGACAACGCTGTCTGCGGAGAGTCCGAACCAATGGCAGAAAAATATGCAAAAAGGCGTAAATGGTGCACAAGGCAGCGACGGTGCTGAGAAGCTGAGACGCGACACAAACAGGACGCGAGCAACTCGGGCACGTTTAAAATAATTACGAATTAATTTAAGCTGCTTTACGGCCAAAAGTAATATGCAGCCACAGCAGCAGCAGCAGCAGCAGTAACATCAGCAGGAGTAGAAATGTCCGAATATAATTTACAATAGGCATTTCATGGCCACGCCCCGCCTACGCCGGCCAGCCGCAATCGCTTTGACTTTATTCTGCTCCAAGTGTCGTCGCTGGCCCATGCGTACTTAAGAAGTTTTGCGGTCAGCAAGCGACTTAAGACGCAGCGTAGGGTGGGGAATAAAGACACAAACCCCAGAAAAAGTTTATTATTGCCCCACACTTAAATAATGCAAAAGGAAAAAAAGAAAAAGAAAAACACAAAGTAAGAGAAACAAAAGAGATAAAAAAAAAGTAAGAAAACTTTAACCCTTAAAATATGCAACGCAATAAGTTGCAATGTGCCAACACACACAGAAAATAGAGAAAAGACCGAAAAGGCATAGATAGAAAAATGCGCAAAATGCGCAAAATGGGCAACAAAAAATAATGCTTATGTCATATATTTGCAAATTTACACAAGCGTTTGTCCTGTCCTGTGAACGCCTTTTCCTTGCGTTGCTCATGTGCTTTTTAACATTTTTAATGGCTTTAATGGTTTCATTCCAGCCGCAGGCGAACTTTTTTCATAAAGCATGCCACACACACACACACACACACACACACACACACACACATATGGACACCGTGCGGACAAACACCCGCACAGAGTTATGTCCTGCCAAGCAACAAAAACAAACCCAAATAGAATTTGTAGCGCAGAAAATGGTTGACCGTAGTCCCATACATAACGGTGTTTGAGGGCGTCGCTATGTCCATTTGCGAATGTCGTTTGGCTTCTTTTTTTCATTTATTTTTTTTTTCACTATTTCTGCTGAGACATACAATTTATTTCATCTTCGTGTTGTTGTTGTTGTTGGTGCTAGTAAAAGTAGTAATGTGCGCTTGTTTTGTTGTTGTTGTTGTTGTTGCCGCTGTTTGTTATGATCCCTTTGGCACCGGAAGTGTCGACAAGGGCAACAGTCAAAGCACAAAAGTTATGCTGTTCCATACACTTTCGTCTCATCAATTTTTTTTTTCCTGTTTTTTGTTTTTCTTCTTTTTTCTGTCGCTTGGCCATGTTCGTCAGCGTCTTAGACGTACGACATGTTGTTGTACTTGTTGTTTGCTCAGTTGATTTTGTTGTTGTTTCTGTTGTTTTGATTCTATGCGCGTAAAAGGCTTATAAATAACTAAAACACGTATACGCACCCACACACACACGCCGCCATGTGCAAACACAAGCCGATACATGACTTTGCTAAATAATAGAACGAAACAACTGCAACAACAACAACAACAAACAAAAATGTATGCGTAATTTCTCGTTTTGTTTTCTTTCGTTTTTTTTTTCTCCCTTTTTTCTTTATCTTGTTTTTTTTTTTTTTGGTTTTTCTTTTTCTATTTGAGTAATTTTTTTTTGTTGGTTTATCTTTTTTTGTTTTTTTTCTTGAATTTTGTTCGTTTGGGCTTTACTTTTCGACAAACATGTTTAAAATAACAAAATGAGAGCAAAAAAAAAAGAGTGGAAAAAATAAAAGTCATGAAAACAATTTTGTTTTTGCTGCGTACGCTTGGTTATCCTGTCTGTTTGTCTGTCTGGTGCTGCCTTGCCTTTTACATTTTCATTTTCGTTTTCCTTCTTTTTGTTTGCTTGTGTGCTTTTTTCATTGTGTTGTTGCTTGGGTTTTGCTTCTCGCCTGCCACACAGAATTTTATTTATTTATTTTAATTTTTCAGCCTATTTACGTGCGGCAAGGCAAGGGTTGCCTGCCCATATGGGACGTGCTTGGGCATCCCACACAGATCCTTGCCACATTCTGTCTCTTGCCCTGGCGTTGTGTGTAAATTTGTTGAGTGGCGCCTTAAGTCGTTGCTTGTTTGCGTAGCAAGCCACACACGCACTCGCACACGACACAACACACACGATACACGTCACACGGCCAGCCAGTTGTGTGTTTATTTGCTTTAATGTGAGCGCACGCGTAATTGTATTTGTGTCTATTTGCATTGAAATTGAAAATTATTGAATATTTACACACTCGCAGCTAAACGCGAAAGCGGCACAAGGCCATGCAAATCCACCAGCATACGCCTCCAGACACCTCCTGACAGCGAGGCGTGCTTGAATCAAGTGCAAACAGTTTAATGCCCGTTAATGCGTTAATGTCTTCGCTTTTTGCCTAAAAGTCGGCAATATAATTTATTGTGCAGGTGAAATGTTTAAATAAATGTTTAAAAACACAAAAAATCTCCAAAAATAACGTAAACGCTGCACCTACGATTGTGGTAATTAGCAGCAGCAGCATTAAGAACTTTTGAGCACAGCCGTCCACGCATCTTGCGCCGCTTTATCCTGCCAGTGCAGTAAATTTCCTCTTTAGCAATTTTTGATATTCTTTTTTTTTGCTGTTTTTGGTTTTTTTGGTGTTGTTGTTTTTTGCTGTTACTCATAGCGACCACAACGAATGTCGGTATCGATTTGCAATTAAGCGCAGCACGGCATGGCTGAACGTTGGCTTCGCACGACTCCTGGCGGTTGAGTCCTGTGTCGTTGTGCGAATTGGATTTAATGATCCATAAACTATTAAACACATGAAACTTTTTCTTTGCACTCATTTTCGCTACACATATACTCACGCACGCTCATACATTCACGTTCATACATGTAACCCGCATATGATGCAAACTTCACTTTTTTTTTTTTGCAATTTTCATTAACTGTACGCGACTTGCGTTAAATTGACTTCAAATGCGAACGCGTGGGCCACATTGTGCGAGAGTGAGTGTGGCGTACGGGGAAGAAAATTCATTTGAAGTGACTTTCCATATAAAAAAGCACAAATAAAAGAAAAAAATAAAAAATTCAGAAAAATGCGAAAAAATGTGAAAAAATGCAAAAAGACAGGAAAACATTTATTACCTTTGCCATGTGCCATTAAATAATTTTCAACAACGACGCTGATGACAGCGTTGGCGACTTTGGCGGCGTTGTCAAAAACAAACGTGGCTGCCTTCGCAGCCCGATGCGCCATCTTTGCGCTTCAGTTCGTTGAATTTGCCTGCTTCACTTGCTCACTTGCTCAGTTGAGCTGGCAGTGGCAGCGGCAGCTGTTGGAATACTTTATGACGCGCATATGCGCTCGCACGCACAGAGCTGACATGGGGACTGAGGATAAGGATAAGGATAAGAATGCGGTATGCAGAAGCGTGCCCAGGATCAACAGCGGCATCTTTTTGAATAAAAATTAACGCCAAATTAAATTTAATTTCGCACTTAGCTTTCGATCTTTGCTTAAGCACTTAAGAGGATTTCCAGCACTTACAGCGTAATGGCGAGGTAGAGTGCAGCTTAATCTAATAAAGCGTAAGAGCTACCCACTCCTACTTCCATTCCCACTGCCCCTCCGCCATCCGCACTCGCACTGCCATTGCTGCCATTGCCGCCATTGCTGCTTGACATGTCAACGTGACGTATGCGTAATACAATTAGATGCAAGTTAAAAGAAAAGAAAACAAAAAAGAAAAAAAAAACCCAAAAAAAAACCCCCAAAAAAAAAAAAAAGGAAAAATATAATAAGCAACCCACATGTGCACAAAATGCTGACGAAAACACGAGTACGTGCGCGTTTAAGTCACAAAAAGCGAAGTGCAAAAACAAAAGCCAAAGAAGAGCAAGAACAATGAATGCTTAAAAACATTTTTAATTTAAAATACATCATGCGCAACGTTGGCTCGCATTCTCTCGCATACAGTCGCATGTGCCTGCCTAAGCTTGCCCCCTGCCTCCTGCCTCTTGCCAGTTGCCACATGGCGTTGAAATGTTGCATTTAATGAACAATTGCATGTTGTATGTGTCGCATGTCAAATGTTGCCACTGCACGCAAAAATAATTTGCTCCTATTTCTCTGTTGTTTTGCTTGCGCTGCGGCTGCTGGTTTTGCTAGCAAAGAACTTTAAATGACTCCACATATAGAAAAACAACGATAACAACAACAACTTGATAACTGACATTTAATTTACTATGTTCCTCGTTGCCGCTATTATTGTTGTTGTTTTTCTTGTTTGCTGGGAATGTTTTTGTTTTCTTTTTTTTTGTTTCTGAATCGCCTTTGCTGCTGCTTGGCGTGCTGCCAAAAACATTTGCGCACATTCATTAATTTTCATTTTCATAAAATATAAACAACAAATAGCAAACGAAATGAAAATAAAAATATTGTAATAATACACCAACAACAACAACAACAAGAACAAGCAACTGCAGTGAGACAATAACACATACAACGACATAACAAAAATGTATTCGCTCGTTTTTTGTCAACATTAAGTTTAGACATTGTGCGGCTGTCCGCCTGTCCGCAGCCAGCTCCTGACCCTACGCACCGAGCGAGGCGACAATGCACTAATAAAATATTTTATGCCGGCTTATCTCGACATGCGCCACGTCCCCCCACCACGACTTGGGTTATTAACAGCAAAAGGAACGACGACAACAACAACAACAACAAAGACAACAACAGCAATGACATCAACATAAACGCACACAAAAAGCATTAAGCACCGCAAAGCAAAAACTCACACACACACACACACACACACACACAAAGTGCAAAAAACAAAAAATGGAAACGAAAGAACGACTGAACGGCAAAACGACAGAACACTCATCAAAGTCAGGCAAGAACACACTGAGGCGAGAAAAAAGACGCACAGACACATATCATATTTTATTGCATACTTTTAGGGTTTGGCTTTGACTTTGGCCTCCGCAACGCCTTGACAATATTTTGGCTGTGGCTGCTCTGGCTGCTCGGTGCGTCACTCAGCATTAGCTTGTGACTTTTGCAAAGCCAGCAGCCAACAGACAGGATCCAACAGCCAGGAGCCACTGTGTCAACTGTTGGTTAGTTGCTCGGTTGCTTTTTGCTCGCCTGCGGCGCAGACACAGCCCAGCCAAGCGCTGTGCATAATTCCGCAATTAGTTCACTTAAATGCACAAATTGTGTGCAGGCTTGAGGTTGTCACTGTCAGTCGCAAAACAAAGTTAAAAAATTTCATTTTACAATAAACACAAAAAAAAAAAAAAAACCAAAAACACACCCGACTTTTGTTTACAGAACAGGCAACCTAGACAAGCGTTTTGCAATGCAAACGTGTCCGTTACGACGTGAACACTCAGTAGTGTATGCACAAGGATAATACGTGTTTATAAAGCACAAAATGTTGCAAACGTGCTGTGAAAATATAATGCAGGCCGAAAAACTACAAAAACCGAATGGAAAAGAAAAAAAAAAAGTTAAAGATAAAACCATGAAATAGATACAATCGCCTGCGAGCGAGAGAGCAGCTGCATTGATGGATGTATGGATAGATGGATGTATGGATAGATGGATGGATGCATGGCTGACTGCGATGGAACAATGAATGGATGGCCGCAGAGCGGAAATCGAGGAGTGAGGCTGAACTGGCGTTTGCATGCAATGACAGCAGCGTGTCAGCTGGCACAGGAAATGCAGTCAAAAGCTGCTGATTTTCTCTTTTCGTGCGCTTTTTATGCACAGGATATAACAGTGGCACAGCGCTGCTTGGTGCCCCAGCAGGCAGTGAGTAGTGGCTAAGCGCTGCACTGTATAAATTTCCAATGCGACACTTTTTATAGCCTTTTCGACTATTATGCTGGTTTTTTTTATTCCTATTGGTATTTTTTTCGCGTCATGTAAACGTGCATATAAAATAACTAAGCAGTCCATTTTGCCAATTTTTCATTTCGTTTTTTACATTTTACATTTTACATTAAAATGCTGATTTTGCACCTGCAAGCCAGGCTGCCAGACTGCCAGGATGCCAGGCTATGCTCTCAGGCTGCTATGTCGCCTGTCTGCCAGACTGAAATGAGTCAAGCACTCGCTCGCAGCGAGTCGCTCAGCCAAGTGTGGATAAATGGCGCTAAAATCAGAGCGCATGCCTGCAAAGTCACTGCGCCATTTTATTATCCTGTATGGTCTACTTGCTTTTATTTTCCTATTTCAGCCGTTGCTTTTTCTCCTGCTGCTCCTGCTGCTGCTGCCATTGCTGCTGTCGTTTGCAACAGAATGGCAATTGTCGTTCGACAATCTTAGTTATATAGACACACACATCAAGTAATTGAATGCACTTGCTGCACACACACTCAGACAGACAGTCAGACAGGTCGACAGGCAAACAAACAAGCGGACGGACGGACAGATAGACGCATAGACAGAGGAGCAAATGTTGCAAATGTGCAACCACTCGCACAATGCGCGTTTATAGTCACGTGAACGTGTCTGTACACTTAACCCAGTCTGGCTGACTGCATTAGCAGACGCTTTGAGTCTGAGCTCATGCGATGCTATTAGCGCAAGTAAACTCCCGGCATCGGCATCGGCAACATCAATGCCATACCCACATATGGGACATACTACACGAACGTATTCGTGCACATACAGCGCCAATATCATTATCCAACACATCAGCAGCAGCATCAGGAGCAGCATCAGGAGCAGCGGCAGCAGCAGCGTCGTAATAATCAGCATTGTGATTATCATTATTGGCATCGTCTGCCGGATGCCATTGTCTCCTATACGTATGCGTTATTGAAGCTGCGGATGCTGCTGCTCCTCAAGTCACGACATCCGGCAACTGTGTGTGTGTGTGTGTGTGTGTGTGTGTGTGTGTGACTGAGTGCGAGTGTGCGCCTTTGAGTATGCCTTGCACCTGCCACAGCAAACCTCCCCGAGGCTCTGAGTCGTCAGTAGCTCAAATACTTACGATTGCTCACAGCCGATTGCATGTTGAACTCACGCAAGTAATGCGTTTTATTTAAAAATTCAAATTGCCTTTAGAAGCTGCTCCGCTCCGCTCTAGCTTCGTATCCACTGTGTGTGGTGCATGTGTGTGCATGTGGCGCCTATGTGACATTGTTAAGTCTTTTGCAATGAATGCATTGCATGTGGACCTGTGGGTGTGTACGTGGGTGTGGGTGTGGGTGGGGGTGTAGACGACTACAATCAATCATATAAATATCGACCTGTTTAACGTATTTATTGGGGGCTTAGCCTAACTCAATATCCTATTAAAATTGAAACAGAGCCAACCAAGCGCACGAACTGTGGGCCTCTGGGCGACCATAGCAAAATCATTTCAATTGAAGTGAAATGAAAATGTTTGCTCGCCCGCTTCTGCTCGTGCTTCTGCTGCTGCTCCTGGCTGAGCTGCAGCTGTCGGTTATGTAATAGTAATATGACATAAGTTAGCATTGAAATAGTTGCTGTCGAGTATTTGCGCAATCGATTTGTTATTTTTATGGCCGATATTTGCTTTGGCCTGCCTGTATTGTTTTTGTAACATTGTTTACACATTTACAGAGCAGCAATGATAATAATACCAACAGTGCCGACATCAACACCAACACCAATGCCAACAACAACAAAATATAGCAACATTGTAGCTTACAAGTTTTGCATACAAATTTTATTTGTATTTTGCGCCTATTTGAATAATGCATGCATGCATGGGTATGCATAAGTCAGCCAGTCTATGCTTGAATGCGATTCGATTCGTACTCATACTCGTCCTCGTCCTCGTCCTCATGCTCGTCCTCGTACTCGCCACAGCTGAAGTGCGTGGAGTCAAGCTTAGCTTTCACTTACCAACGATTTTTGGTTTTTGTGTTTATGCAATGTGCAAAATCCGAATAACTGAAACGAAAAGGTAGATTAAAAATGTTACTATAATCTATTAAAGCAAACAGGTTTTTTTATTATTTGTTTTTGTCATGCATTATGCATATTTTACAGTAACAATTTCGCAAAGGATTGCCAAACTGTACACAAATAAACACACAAATAGAGACGAGCTTACTAGGAAAGTATCCTTAAGGCTTGTAATACACTGTTTTCTAAGGCCAAATCGGTAGCTAATGTTAAGTGGTTCTTGAGTGATTGCTGCCATTGAATAGCGAGCAACGATAAGCCAATAATTTGATCGCATTAGTGGCCAACAATGGGACTCAGCTGGCTGATTGCGTCCAATGGACGAGCTGAGGAAGAAGACAGTTGTGATGCTGATGCATGTTTGAACAGGTAACCATAGCTGTGAATTGAATCCATTGTGTAAGCTATTTAAAGTCAAATTCTGTTAGCCTTTACATGATTTCATCAGTTGCACGCATATTGCGAAAATTTAAATGAGATTTTCTTATTTTTTTAATCTCTACCGTGTGGTTGCTTGGAAACGGTAACTTTGCCTGGCCTTTGGCATTTCGAAAGAATGCAATTTCATTACTGGCGTAGTCTGAAGCACGTGGCTGATACACGTTGGAAATTTGTGCTGTCAAGTGCTTATCTGCCAACAGACGAAGCAAATTTGCCAACTTCAAAGGACAAACCCACACAAAAGGCTTTCAGAGTTTCTTCATTGTTTGTTTGAGTGTTTAGACTGTCATTGCACTTAGGTTGTGCTTGTCTTAAATTACATTCGAGTTTCATTATTTTAAAATATTTCAATGTCACATTTGGTTCTTAACTCGGCGCGGCCTAAAAATAGGCAATGGTTTTTGTTTACTCTTCAGAGCTCGTCTAATGAGCTCCAATTTTAAATGTGCTTATATACGAAGAGATAACACAATAACAATAGCAACAACAATCACGAAATTTAATTTGTGGCATTGCCGGTTGCCAGTCAGACCTGGCGTGCAACATGATTATACCGGATCGGCGAAATGCTGTTGAATTTTTAATTTATTTCTTATTTAAATTGAATACCGCAAGGACATACGTTATGTGTCCCGACGTGCATATACAAACACGAGTGTTTAAATATTCATAAGCCTTTTTTAAACGACTTGCGACATTGCGATGTCATTTAAAAATACATTTTTGTATTTTTCTTGCACCCAACTGATTAATTAGTTGGCATTTATGCATTTATTATCAACGTTTTTCAACGATATTGTGTCATTGTTGCTGATGTTCTTGTTATCCTTGCCATTGTTCGCATAGCACACGCGCATATCAATCATTTATTGCAGCGGCTTCATTCATATGCAAATTGTGCATATAATTAATTGACATGCTGGGCGCAACTGTGTCGCAGTCGACGCATTGGCAAACCAACCGTCAGACGCGGCATACCGCAGACCAAACCCAGTCAGCACAACCCACTCAAATAAGGTGAACACAGGCGCGAACGCAGAAACAAGAAAATTATCAATCATATCAATCAATCATAAAAATCTACACTTAATTAGACTAATTAAGTTGATGGCGGCAAATAAATTATCAGGCAACTAAATTCGACCGAATAAGACGAAACAAAAACAAAAACAGAACAGGAACCGAAAAAAAGAAGGAGCCAGCAGTAGGGACACAACGTGCGGTCGTTGCTTGCAACAAGCGCCCCCGGCCATTTATCGCAGACGCGCAACGCGTTCGCACACAGCACGTGACTTTGCTTTGGGCAGCGGGAAGAGCAGGAGGACACACCAAGCGGAAGAAGAAGATTTTTGAATGTTATATGATATTTATTATTTTTGATTTGAATTTATGTTGGCGTCGCTTTGCAAGCAGCCGTCCTAAGCTAATTAACTGCTACTCAGTCTCGGCCTCTCACACTCTGTCTCGCCTGAGTTGTCATAATTAATCAGACGCATAGCATCGGCAACGCCAGCCACATTAACTTGAGTAGGCCAAAGCAAAGAGATATAGAAGACGTTTTTAGATTTGATGTTTTTTATGTTTGTCAATCATTATGTAACCCGGCAGGCTGGGAAGGCTGCCACTGCTGGGGTTGCCACTCGAACGCCAGCATGCGGACGCACTTCCGCTGCGCAACGCTGTCATTTGATATGCACAAAGATTTATGAGTTAATTAATGAAAAGCATCCTTGCGCAATGTCTCCAGTGTGCAATGCCTGCCATTGGCTCTAAGCCACACTGGCAGATGCAAGGCATGAGCCATGCCAATAACATGGGGGCACTGCGCTCAGCACAACTTCCACTGACACTCGTCTCCGACTACACACATGTGCTACACTTATGGCACGGCCAAATTCCATGACGCATGTGCCTGTGTCTGCGCCTCTACGTGCGCCTCTGCCTCTGCCTGTGACTGAGTCTGACTCTGCGTCTGTGTCTGAGTCTGAGTATCCAACACTTGATTATGATTAATGTTGTTCCATTTCGGAATTTCAATGTCTGTCAGCGCAAGAAAATTTGTTTGTCGGTCGTTCGGTCTGTCAGTCTGTCGGTCGGTAGATATTTTCGTCTTGATCGCTTGGATGGTTGAATGTTTGGTTGGTTTGTGAGTCTATTTGCCAGCTTGTTTACGAGCATAAATGTTTGTGGCGGAAGCGGAAATGAATTTGTAACAAGTCCGAACTCGAATCATAAGTGTAACATGTGTGGCTCTGCAGTTCTCTGCTGTGCCATGCTGTACTGTGGTCGTGTGTACGATATACTATATGTACAGACACGCTTGATTGGCTAACGTATAAATTATTATTCGTTAAAGTTTTGCTATGACCTGCAGCCATTTTCAACATTTAGCTGCATTTAATTTCCCCAGCCGCTTGCAAGTGACCTCAATCAATTTCACTTTTATGCAACATTTGCTGCTGCCACTACCAAATGCCATTCCGCCCGCTGCACCCTGCACTCAGTTCGCAGCACAGAGCATGCACGGGATACCAGATCCAACAGAGTGGAGACCTCTTCACTTACTTGGCTGCAGCTGCTGCAGGGTGCTCTGCATATTTTCTTTGTTTTTGTGTTTGCCTCCTTGTTTTTTTTTTCTCGTTTTTTGTCTTGTTTTGCGTTTGGCTCGTTTTAATTTTTTTTCGTTCTTCCACTTTTCTATTTTTCCTTTTTCTTTTTTTTTTATTGTTACTGCTGTTGTGTGAGCACCTTAAATTGGGTCAAATCTCAGTGCTGTGGATTGGAAACCACTTAAAAAAAACAGCAAACGCTGCTCCCACATCCAACGCTCGCATAGTGCTGCTGCCCTTTTGACCTGCGCTACACTTGTCCAATGCCTCCATGGCTGTCGTTAGCTCGTGTCGCATCCTTTGCAGGCAACTCTTACTTACTCCACAGCCCGCAGCGCAACACGTCAATAGTCGTTCATAGCTCATAAACGTTGCTAATATTAAGTGTCGATTTGCACTATGCCACACGCCGCATGCCACACGCCACACACCGCACTTCGCACGTCTCCCGTTCATTGTTGACTGCCGCAAACACTTTGCGCTGCGACAGGACATTGCACCACAAGCCGACACATGAACACGCACATCGATCGCTGGCACGAGTCCGCCAGCGAAACGGAAGGCAGGCAGGGGAGAACGGTGTCAGCCAGCCGCAATGCAACGCCACACGAGGGCGGGAGCCTGCTGTGCAGGCTACGGAATGCGCCAGCAGCGTCGTTAGCATCAGCATCAGCGGCGTTGCTTCATTACGGAAGTCTAGCATCCTGTTAATAGTAAACCATAAACTGCACACGTAATCTGACAAAGCAGACGAAGGACGCGCGAAAGGACGTGCAACGCGAGACGGCAGGACAACTATTATTGATTAGCGCTGCTCGTGCTTAGCTTTAAGTTGCGTTTTCTTTTTTTTGTTTTGGTTTAATTTTATTTATTTTACTTGTGCTTTTGCGTCTGTGCTCCCTTTGCCCTTAGCGCCACACCGGAAGCTGACATGCGCTCCTGTACATTGTTTGCCTTGGCACTGCAAGCGATTCGATTTTTTCTATTCTCATATTAGTTTTTTATTGTTGTATTAGGTTAGAAATCCTTCAAATATTACACAGACTTATGCCGCACACATTCTCACTTATGTGTATGCTTATGTTCAACGGCAGGCAGCAATAATTCACTCGCAGCGACAAAGGCGGCGCCATGGTCACACACACGTATACATAATCATTAATGGGCATGCAGACTCTCACACACACAAGCAAGCGCAAAGCTAGAAGAGCTTCAAGTCTGTTAAGCGGAGGTTGAGTGGCCAACGCCATGTCAATCAAATAATGGAAAACAGCAGCGGCTGGTGCAGTGGCGGCAATTATTAAAAAGGCACAGAGCAGGTGTCTTCTTTGTTATGTTTTAAGGAGGCACCTGTTATCATTTGTTGACACTACGTATTTCCGGATACCTAGTTGACATTATCAACGGCGCACACTCATAT
This sequence comes from Stegana nigrithorax, assembly GCA_037044495.1. Classification (NCBI taxonomy): domain Eukaryota; kingdom Metazoa; phylum Arthropoda; class Insecta; order Diptera; family Drosophilidae; genus Stegana; species Stegana nigrithorax. The sequence goes on from JBAMBQ010004233.1 coordinate 476,686, forward strand.
ATGAGACTATAAACGGGCTCATGGAACACCAGCTTTTGACTGTTGTCCCCTAGGGCCCAGTCCTTGAGTCTCTTCTATGGAACATAATGTACGATGGTGTGCTGCTGCTGGAACTGCCCAGTGAATCGTTAACTTCGACATAGCAGTGGTGGCTAAAGAATTAGCTGAAGCGGAGCCAGGCACTGCAGTCGAGGCGGCCAAAGTGACAGTGAGCAGTGTGAAAAATAGTTCAAACCTAGTGGGACTCATGATGGAGACGACTATCAATTGGGATGCCGGTGACGCCTTTGCCACCACCCTGATGACGGCTAATATGCTGCGCTTTTCCTAACCCGTTAGAAGCTCTCCCCGCAAAGAAATGCCTAGCGGCGGCAGCGCGGAGAGTGGCTACAACTTTCTTTCTTTGTTATTGCTGCTTTTGTTACCTTATTGAAATAAATGAAAAAAAAAAAAACAAACATAATAGCTGCTGAGTGCAGTTGGCAATAAACGTTAATATTTTATTTACAAAGAGCCCGAGTGTATTCGCATAAGCCAGAAGCGTGTGCACCGTGGCAATCGGGCACCTCCGCCTGGCCCCCACGGCGCTGGGTATTCGCGCTAATGCAGCCTGCTCAGCTGTTTGTGCATATTACATGCAAATGTGTTTCTCTTTATGCGTTTATTACTGCTAAAAGCAAAAGCAAAAGCGAATGCAACAAGAACAAAATCGCAAAACGAAGCAAAAGGTAAAATCAAGTGGCTCCCTGGCTCCGTTGCTCTTTTTCCATTGATATTTGCATTGCGCATACATGATGTTGTGAACATTTGTTAGCCATTTTACAACCCAACAAACCAACCGAAAGGAAAAAGAGAAACCAAATAAATAAATAAAAAAGCAAGCGAATTATTAATTTCGATTTGATATATGACATCGCACAAGTTATACGTCACGTCGTTACATCGCCGCCGAAATCATTCCGCTTATGGCCACAGCCAAGCCGAAGCAGAGCCCAAGAAGTTTGCAGCTAAATGCTGCTGTCGGCTGTTTGCAACTGGGCCACCTAATTGGCCTGGCTAACCTTTTTCTGCTGCTGCCTATGTTTATTTACTAATATACGCAGCCGTGCAATTTTTGTGTGTTCCTGTGTTTCGCCAAACGCCAAAGTGGCATGAGAATCAGCCTTTTAAATTCAACCCTTGCCGAATAAAAAACAGAAAGCAGCAGCCGGAAATCGGCAAAAATGATATGAGTTACGGCTGCCAAAATGCCTTCACACACACACACACACACGCATACACACGCTCCAAGTTATACAGCAATCAGCTGCTCAAAAGTTTGTCGTTGCCGTTGCCTTGCCCTACATGCTGCCACTATCTTTCGCTTGCGTGCTCGTTGCTTGCCTTCCCCCTCCCCGCCATCCTTGCCGCTTTGGCGTTTCTGTCGCTGGCTTATTGCGTTTAACGCAACATGAGTCGTTAGGGAGTCTCCTCCCTCCATTCCCGCCTGCATAATCTTCTCGCTATCGTCCCCGAGTCCAAGACAGGATGTCGGCTGTGCTGCTTGCTGGCATTTTTTCTTATGCTGTCAGTTTTTGCTTTTGTTTTATTTACGTAAAAATAATTTTTAATATTTTTTACGGTTTGACGTGCGCTCTGCTGCCAGCCAGTTGCCAACTCTAAGCCAGTTGGGCTCTTGCCTGCCTCACGTGGCACAGCAAAAAGGGGCAAAAAAAATAAAACAAAAATCAAATGAAACTTTTTTTTGTTGTTGCTGCTGCTGCTGTTGCCGTCACTGCGCCGCAGTAGAAAATTTCTCGTGCTTATTTGCTTATCATATGCAAATTTTCATGTTTCAAGTTGAAGTTTCCGTTTACTGAAAGCCAAAGCAAAGCACTAGCGGCTGCCTCGCTAAAAATGAAAAAAATAACCAAGAGAATGTTTAACAAGCTACCTGAGGGCGCTCAAGAGAAAAGTTCAAATAACAAATTTCGCTGTTGCTACTGTCGTTTTTAAGGGTTTCGTGTTCCATTTTTATTTTTGGTTTTTTTTTTTTTTTTTTGTGTTATTTCCTGTGAAGGTCTAACGTACTACGTTGACTTCACTGTACCGAAATTTTTGGCGCAACTTTGGCATTTCAACTTTGGATGTTTGCCATACACACGCGCGCATATTTGCACGACTGCAAAGCATACACAGGCATATATATACAATCCAGGCGATGTACGCACACACGCACTCGTATATGTGTGTGTGTGTATGAATGTGTATAGCGGTGGTATGCGCACAAAGCGAGTTTTGTAAAATAAATAAATATAAATAAGCGAAAATATTTTTTTGCATGTTGTTCTGCTGCTGCCTGCGTGCCTGCCTGCCTGCCTGCTATTGTTGTTGTTGCTTTTGTGAAAGTTTACTCGTGCTGATTGAGCCAATGGCATTTGAAAAAGTTTTTACAAAGTGTCCTTGACTGCCTGCCTGTCTGCCTGCGTACCTGCCTGGGAGCGCACATGCCTGTCAGGCAGCCTGATTAGCTCAACTATTTCTGATGTTATTATTATTATTCTACGGGCATGTGTGCGTGTGTGTGTGTGTGTCGATGTGGGCCTGTGCGTGCATGCGGGCACTCCAGCTTACTTATTTGTATTTGTCTAGGTTAATACGCGTAATTATTTGCGTGTTTTGTAATTTAATTGAATTTATTTTGCCCTCAAGCTCACATCACGGATACGCCACGTATGCTTTGGGTTTTGTGACTGTTTGCATGGCATTTGTATGTTTTGCTTGCTTGCTGCCCGCTTCTCTTTTCTTTTTCTACGATTTTTATTGTTTGTTGAGTGCTTGTGTGCGCGGTCTATGTGCAAATAATCATACAATGTAGCGTGCATAATAAGCGTGCAATTATATAGCAACAACAACAACAACAATAACAATAGCAGCAATAACAATAACAATAACACATATATATAATGGAAACGAATTGCAGTCGTAAGCATAATGAAGCTTATAAATCAACAGCTGAAAAGCTCAAATAATCATAAAGAGCCCAAAATAAACTTCATTGCATTTCATGGGGTTTGTTGTTTGCAACGCATACATCTGCCTGCCATGCACTTGTGTGCCCCCGTCTAGGCCCCTGGCCCCCTGGTCACAGGCTCCGCGTGGTGTCCGCTGCCCTGACTGGCTGGATGATGAACGTGCAGCAGCCGAAGCAATAACAATGCCAACAAACAGCAATCCGTTGCATGCTGTAGCCGTGCACACACGACTCTCATGGCATGGGGCAGCAGAGCAGAGAGCAGCGAAGAGCAGGGCAATGCAGGGAGAGGAGACACAAGGCAGTGAAATTTCAGAGTGTGCAGAACTGCCAACGCAGCAGTTGTGGCTGCGGCATTAAATCGTTTTTTAAAGCATGCCAGCAGACAGCTTGGGCAATTATTAACGCCGCATGTAGTAAAATACGAGAGAACGCGCCAGTGAGATCCAAGCGTAACAAGCAAACGGACAAGGATTATGCATGTGAGTGTATGTGCGTGTGCATGTGCGTGTGTGTGTTGTCGTTTGCCTTTTTGGTTTGAAAACATATTACAACAATGACAGCAGCGACAAACAAATGGGAACATAATTCACAAAGCAAGCCAAACAAAACGACAACAAAAGCAGCAACAAGAAAAAAGACAGAGCACAAAAAATGGATACACAACAAACATCGCCAGCGACGTACGCCTGGCGAGGGCGGAGGTGGAGGCGGTGGCGGCGACGGCTTACAAATGAAATTCAATTACAAGTGCGCAGTGCACCGCAATAACGAGGCAGAAGTGCAGAGCTGCGACACGGTGCTGCAATGGCGACACAGCGCCACAATGGCCGCCATGTTAATATATCAGCCGTAAAGTATGCAGCAGTCAGTGCAAGAGCAAATTGCAGCAGCTGCAGCAGTTGACAACAACACCACACCACAGCAGAGCACAGCACAGCACAACATGGCGTACTTATGTACTTACATGCACGCTGACAGTGGGCACCGACAGCAAAGCAGACGGACATGCAGACGAGTAAATGTAAAACAAATAATACGGAAATGAGAAAGGAACTTGACTGGAAAATTGCACGCGAAACTGCCAAGTGAAAAGGAACATACCAAGCCCCAGCCGAAAAAAAAAACAACAAAAAACAAAAAATTAAAAACGAACACAGCACAACACAACAGAACAGAACAGAACAGAGCAGAACTTGACAAAAGGCACAGCAGCCGGAAGTCGACTCGCCGCCTAACGTTATTTCCGTCTCGCTTTACTTCCGCGCGGCGTTGTTGTCTTTTTGTCTGTTTGGCTGCTGAAAAATTTACAGCTTTGCCAGCACACAGCTTAGAGAAAAAAAAAAAACAAAACAAAAAGGCTCAGAAATGTGCAAAAAACAGAAAATGAATAAATAAAAAAAAAAAAAACGGGTAAAAACAAATAGCAACGGCGCGCAAAAGTAGGCAACATAAAATATTCAACATGCTGAAAGACATTTTAATTTTTTTTTTTTTTTTTTTTTTTCTTTATTTGAGGTATACGGAGTTATCAAAATAAACTCCTTTGTGTCCTCGGTGTCTATTAATTCTGCCCAATTTGGCGCGCCGGCTAACTATTGGTTAGCTTTGTCAACTTATAACAATATAATTTATAGAAATTTAACAGTAACAATATATTTAAATTTAACAGTAACAAATAATAACAATAATGCCGCGTTAGCTTCTCCTAACCGTTGTCGAAGGTAATCGTAGTATGAGATCCCTCGGTTGTCGCCTATTGAGCCTCCTTTGGCGAGTTCTGCTAAGGATGTTAGCGATCCGATTTCTGTGACGCTCCAGCCTGTCGTGGTAACGGCTCGAATGCAGGTTAATAGTGTCAAAAACCGTGTGCAACTTTAGGTCACGATGCAAAGTGGTGTTTCTTACGTACCACTCGCAGCCGGTGATCATCCTCGCAACTCTGTTTTGTGCGACCTGTATACGTCGTATTTGGCTGTCACAGGCTAGGCCCCATATTTGGCAGCCGTACCGCCAGATTGGTGCAATGACTTGACTGTAAATTGTCTTCTTATTAGAGAGTGACAATTTACTTCTCGGCCCAAGGAGCCAGTAGAACTTAGCCGCCGCAGCACGTAAACGCATTCTGATCGCAGTCACGTGCTTTGCGAATGTGAGTCTGCGATCAAGTATGACTCCCAAGTATTTAGCGGAATTCGGTTGAGCTACTTGGCTTCCGTCGATACGCACTGCCGGAGGAGTACTTCGCTTGAGCGTGAAGCAGACGTTGACTGTCTTGTCGCCGTTGATGCTGATGTTCCATCTCCTTGCCCACTCGGCAAATGCAGTTACGTATTTGTGGATGCCTTCGGCAGCGTCGCGTCCGCATAGGATTTTAATTTTGAAACCAAATTTTGTGAAATGCGCTTTTTCGCTTGGCTTGTCTGCTGCTCACTCTTCTTGTTGTTGTTGCCTATTCGAAACACGCAAATTGACAGGAGACAAGTAAATGGTTTCAACTTCAATTTGATACTTGCACAGTGCAACATTCGCCAACCATCAGTCAGCGCCACCGCACGGCACGGCACTGCAAGGCACGGCACTGCAAGGCACGGCAACCGCAACACGAATCCAGAAGATCCTGCTGAAGAAGAACAAGGGCCAGAACAGACGAGAACAACTTTAACAAATTGCCCAGCACTTATTCGTTGTATGCATGAATTATGCACACGAGTACATAGAGAGAGCGATTTAGTGCATAAACAATTTGCCAGCTTAGCTTAAGTTAAACATTTATTAAAACGTCTGACAAATGCATTACGCTGCCCCACTGTCTGCCACGTGCTGTATTTCGCTTAATTCGCACTTAAATAACAATTTAAGAACAATTTGCTTTGTTTAGTCCACGTCCGCCAAGCGCGCAATTCAACTGAGTTCCAGCTGCAGCACTCGACCCAGCTCCGCTCCAGCACGACTCGATTGAACTCGACTGCAGCGGTAATAAGTGCCCCTACACGACCGCACCAGTGTCAGCAGCAGAGTCTGACCGACTGCCGGACTAGTTGCCAGCTTACTTTGAAGTCGATTGTGCGTCGCTTGGTTAATTTGCTTTGAAGCTGGAAACTGGCAGCTGCTGGCTCTGGGCTCGCCCTGGCTGAGACTCCCGACTAATGCAACTGTTTAACTATGCAGACAAGCAAATGAGGTGCACTTAAGCCAATTGAGCTTTAAAGTTTTATTCGCTTGCCAATGCTACCGCAGAGTGGCACCCCAAGCACAGGACACCCTACACCGCACACGGCGTGCCGAGCTGTCGATGTGCTGCATTTGTTTCAATTGCCGCTGCAGCCAGCAGCGATGCACCGTGGACAGCTCAGCACTCGTGTGCACTTAAAATGCCACATGCAATTTGAGAAATACGCACACGCGCATACTTATTGCAGCCACTGTTCAGCACTTTGTCAATAAGCGCAAACAAACTGCGCACATTTATGCAAATTCACTACTTTCGGTTACTTGAGGCGCTTAACTGTTGCACAGACACTGACGGTGCTGCCGACGCTCATGCTGACACTTTTGCTGCTGCTGCTGTTTCTGCTGTTGCTGTTGCTGACGTTGCGGAAATTGCAGCCAAGACACGCCCAATTGGCTGTGTCCTGCGGCTTTCCTTGCAATTCTTGCAATACTTGCCATACTTTTGTAATAAAAGTTTTCGCTTTGACACGCGCAACGAAAAACGCCTCAGGAATGTGCAAGACGGAACAGCAACACCAAAAAAAAACAACAACGACAACGCTAACGGTAGAGTGGAGTCCTTAAGTCTTTAGTTGGTAGCGTTTATTATGAAAAGTTTCTATTTTACTTTTGTGGCTGCGAGCAAACACTTAATCGGCAACCCGTGCTGCCAAAACCAGTTGCAGCTATCTCGTGTATGAGTCAGACAGTGTGTGTGTGTGTGTGTGCATATGTGTGAGTATACGTGTTTTTTGGGTTCCGCTATATATATTACGCATACGCATTGGTGACCTATAAACATTTTGTGGCGTATTCACGCTTCAAGGCGGCGGACGGTGCTCATTAAATGCACAACTTAATTATATTTATGCAGCAAATTTGCATAACAAAGTGCGCGCAATACACTAAAAAAAAACGAAGTAAAAATAAAGAAAAAACAAATATTGAAAAATAAAATACTAAATAAAACAAAATTCAACTTCGAATGACATCAAAGTTTTTAAATGCATGCAAAACATGAAAAAGGCAGCGCAGAGCAAACAAAATTTTGAAATAAAATAAAAAGTAAAATAAAATATGTAAAAAGAAGGGAAGCATGGCACAGCCCAAGGTGCAAATTTAATAAGTGTATTAACAAACATGAAAAGAGGAGCAAAGCAACGAGCAGCCAAAGCAGCAAATGCAAAAAGCGTATAACGCAGCAAGTTAAGCGACGCGAAGGGCAAATGGCAAATGGCAAAGTGTCAGCGGGAATGCGGGAAAGCGGGAAAGCGGGAAAGCGGCAAAGCGACCCGGGCAGGTCGCAGTTTTGCAAATTTTGTTTGGCATACTTTTAGGCTTTAATGTCTGACGCCACACGCACAGCCCGCCTTGCATACAATTTGTTTACTTTATCAGCGCTGTTCGTGTTTTTTCTTCTTCTGTTTTGTGTTTTGCGTTGTTTTCTTCGTTTTGGTTTAGTTGCCTGCGCCAGCAACTGTTGACTAACAATGACGCGTCGCTTTGGAGCACACGCAACAATTGCTGATGGCCGTCGCTATGAAGGCGACGCCGCGTGAAGGCAAAAGTATAAGCAAGCCAAGCGACCGTTCCCCGTCTGCTTGGCACGGCGGCCGCTCTGCACGCACCTGAATTGCTTTGTTAATAACCAATGGCGGGGCATGACGGTGCGCGCGCGAAGGCTGTGAGCGCACTCTGGCAAATTAGTTAAATTTCTTCTCTACTCTGCTCTGCTCTGTTCGTTTCTTTTTTCTTACCGTTTTTTTTTTTTTTTTGTTCGTGGCTGCCATGGTTGTGGCTAATACCGCAAGTGCAGAAGTAACGGCAAGAAAATGAAAAGGAAAAAGTATAAGTCCTGTTGCGACCGGGTAGGCAAAGGACACGAATCCAACGGTTGGCACATGCATTGAATTGTGTAATGTTGACTGGTTACAACATTTTCCTTATAAGCACAAAAACACAAAGCACACCCTTGCAGGGCAACCTTAGCTCAGCTGGTACGCATCGTTCGCTTGTCGCTGCTGTTGTCGGTGTTGTTGTTGTTGTTGTTGCCGCGGCATTGTCTGTTTTGTATTTCTTAAGAATCTTACTGTTATCCTTTCCAGAGATGCTACAGGCTGGCAGGCATACACGCGGCACAATGTAAATACAAGCAGCGACGTTAAAAGCAAATAAAAATGCTGTAGAAAAAAAAAACGATAATAAAAAGAAAAAGTAAAAAAATACAAAACAGAACAGAAAAGAAATGAAAAGAAAATAACAACAACAACGCCTCAACAACAGAAGCATGTTTTGACTTGCGGCTGTGCACAGTTGGCCAGCGCACACAAATAAAGCCAAGTCATGCCTCACAGTTGCAACGAAAGTTAGTCACCCTACACGCAGACACACATAAGCCCCTACACCGTACACAAACCGAGAGGCTTATGGACTCTGTGACATTTCCAAGAAAATCCCAGACGATACAGAAGACGCTTGTATACTCCAGCTGCTCCTGTTGCTCCTGTGCACGACTTTATAAAATCGGGTACAATTAGCTTTGCACTGTTATTACTTCCTAAAGAGTGATCCATAGGCTCTGACAGTTTTCCATTGGGACTTCAAACCAAATGGGCACATTGTCATCTATGCGGCTCTGTCTGTTATATACTCTATGCGCGAATTGAGAAAACCGCTTCAGCACTCGCGGGTATGTTGGGTGTCTTGTAGAAAAGTATCACAAAGGAAAAGGAAAGTCGCGCACAAAAAAATTAACTAGAAGCGAAAAGCACGAAATGAGTGAAATTCTTGCGCCGCAGTCGCTGCAACTACAGAAAAGCAAAGAAAAGTAGCACACATTTTTAGCACACGAAAACAACAACAACAACAGCAACAACAATGACGACCACATTAAAATCTGAAAATGGGAAAACGTGTGTGGGTGTGTGTGCGGACGCCCAAGTCCCACGCGCAACTGGCTGCCAGGCTTTCACCTTGCCCCGCGTCACGCGCTGCGCGGTTTTAGCTTTCGCATTGTTTGCGTGAGTGTCTGTGTCTGTGTGTGTGTGTGTGTGTGTGTGTTTCTGTTTTGTTCATTCTTGAGGCTTTAAATTATCTTTGATACCAGCGTAGAATTTTTCACTTTTTCTTTTCTTTACTTTTCGTTTGTTTTGTTTATTATTATACACATAGACTTTTTTTTTTTTTTTGTTGAAGACAAAACGCCGCAGGTGCTGACTAAACCACACGACTGGCACAACCACGACGCCGACAGCGAAACCGGCATCGACGTTGGCATCAGCTGCCATAGCTGAACGCCGCCAATGTCGGCAACGTCAATTCTCTAGTCTCGCATGTTTTGCGCTTTATGTGGCTTTGATGTGCCAACAGTCACAACAACTACAGCAACAACAACCGCCAGCAGCATACATCATGTCTGCACGAGTATACGTCTCTCTGTCTCTCTGTCTGTCCGTCCGTCTGCCTGACTAACAATTTATATGAGTGCTGCCACACATGGACACACAGACATGCACACGCAGTCACACATATGCATTTGATTGTGATTAACAAGAATGAATTCAATGAATGCTGCGCCAGTCTGATTCCCATTTTGGCATGTCACTTCTGCTGAGCAGCATGCGCGTGCGACATTGTCAACACTAATTTGAAACCAACACAACACTGCAACAACAACAACAACAACGCTTTCAACAATAACAACAACCATCACGGTCTGTTTGCGTATTATGCTGAAATCTTCAACTCGAAATCTTGTAACCCAATTTGTGCGCTTTCGCCGTTTCCACCTCCGCCACCCGGACAGAGTGCAGTCGTTGTTAATCTAAGAGAACGTGGCACCTACGCATACACAAACAAGTTGAGCGCCACGTTCAAAATTTAATGTTTACCCAAAAGGTAAAGGCATGCTACACGCTGAGCAAAGCAATCAAATCGTAAACGCTACCTGCGAGGGGAGTTTACTTTTTGAGGTGACTGTATTACATTACGCAAGAAGGATCATTTTTGCACCACAAACATGATAATTCCTCCGCACATGCTCTGACACAGGATTATGAAACTACGGAATGCAATATATTAAAAAATGAATACAAAAATAACATAATAAAACGTAAAAAACACTTTTGCGCGAAACTATTTTTAGAATGACAGTGTAAATATTTGCTTTTAACCTTTTTAAAAGTTTCATTTATTGTTGTTTTTTTTTTTTTTTATTTTTTTTTTAGGGTTATAACATTTGCAATTAAAACCCTGCAACGCGGTGACGCATGGAGGCATGTAATTCGGTCGCAAAATAATTAAAAGTTAAATAATAAATATGAAATGTATTTAACATTTTTTTTACCCACAAATTGTTTGCTGTGTGTTCACTGTAAGATAATGAAGCCTGCCAGCACAGCGGCCCCTTAAGGGCCGAGCGACACAGGCAATTGAGAACTAAAGCGGCATTCATTTTAAGCGAATCCAAATGGCAAACCATTTGAGAGTTGCATGGGCGGGCCATCATAAAATGCCTGCCAACTGCTTTCCCTTTTAGTGTAATTCCTTTCATCGGAATGTGCCATAATTAAAAAGTCGTAAATACGATTGGCTTTGAGGTATTCAGAGTCAATTCGTAGAAGCGTTTTCAGAGGGATAATTTGTTACAGTAAGCTTCAACTGTCTGAAATGTGCAATGATTCGCTTTCTGATTTCTCTGCAGCAGCAAATGTTAAACACAGCATACAAAGCCGAGCACACAAAAGCTAAGCCATACACCTGCGCTTGTCTGCAAAACCAACTCAGCCAATAAAATTTTATCAGTAAATTGAAGCGCATCAAATCTCTACCCACACACACACAAACACACTTAAAAGCGTGTGTGGCTTAACTTTGCCACAGCTGCAGACATTGAGAATTGTTTACAAGCGACTTCATGGAATAAGACATTAAGGATTTTCTGAATTTCTAATTAAAACAACTGAGCATTCAATTCGCATTATATCCTGCCCCTCTCTCTCTCTCTCACTCGCTCTTTCTCTCTCTTTAACTATTTCTCCGTCTCCCACGTCCCCTCGTAGCTTGTTTACAAACTCGCTGCTGCTTAAAACGAACTGAACTTCATTTGAAACAAAACTGCAGCCATCTGCTGCAGAAACAATTCGCACTAAGTTGGATTTTCATTGCAAACCAACAAAGAAGTAAGAAACCAAAAAAAAAAAGCGACTGAAGTAAGCAAAGATTTTAGAATGTTGGAAAACAAAGCAAAGCAAAGAGAAACTCAATGCATTGCATGTGGGCCATTCACTGTTCGGCAGTTAAGCGTCTGCACGGTGAACGTTGAACGTTGAACGGTAAATGGCAAACGGTAAACATTTTATATCGCTGTGCAAAAACTTTGGCACTTTGCTTTTATTAGAAGCGCAGCCAAAAAGGAAAACAAAAAAAGCCAAAAACCGAAATTGCTGCAAACTACCAACAGAACTGAAAAGTTTCCCGAGCAGTCGCGGCATCCACTGCTGCGCCAAATGCGCAACTTTGAAATTAAAATTGACAGGAATGAAGCAATAAGCACAGAGTTTATAAGCATGGTTTGACTTTGATTGCATTTAAATGGCATCGATGTGCGCTGCAGCTGCACTCTGCACTGTACTGCACGGCTCTGCACTGCGGCACGGACAGTATGGACAGCACTCATACGCAGCGTGTGGCCACATAATGAAAATATTGTGGCTGATAATGTGTGGCTGCAAAAAAAAAAAATTAAAAACGCTGTCCGACACATACACAGACACACACACTCACTCACGATCGCATTAGATGGCTTCGTGTGTGTATGGCAATTGGTATTTTCTATTTCTGTTTTCAATATGCTTTTCGGTTTTGCAACGTTTATGTATGCCGCCAACGTTTTGCCTGGGCACTCGTGTGTACATTTGCGCAAAGCCAGTTACGAAAGCTCATTCGCAGGTCAACCTTGAGCCCAGCAGCCCGGGCAATCGACTTGCGGCAGTGAGTAACTTAATAAGCTAAACAATTCTGGAAATTAATATTCATGCGCAAGAATTAAGCATAACTTGTTTGGCACCTCACTGTGAGCGTGAGAATGGATGTTGAGCTGCGTAAATATTCGATATTTGTATTTGTATTGTGTAAAGAAGTTCGCTAGCCGATGTGTGTCTAGTGGCTGCCATGCAGTGACGTGATGCATTGCATGTGGCAGCAGCGTTGAGTCGGCTGCGACATTTGAATTTAATTGAAAAATATTACCCATTCGCCTTGTTAGCCAGCCAAAGGCGATGCGTTGGAAAATGAAAATAAATATGCAAATATTTGTGTGTGCTGAAAATCAACAAGAAATAAATTAAAACTCTCGACGCACAACGTAGTCGTCGACGATTGCTTCTGCTGCTGCTGCTGATGCTGCTGCTGCTGTGGTTGCCACTGCTAATATAATTTTTCAAGCGCACACAAGTTGTGCAGTGTTGGAGAATGTTGTGCTACTTGTCGTATACGTAACGTAATTTACAAGTGCACACATGGCAACACACACATGCCGTATTTACACAGAAAATATATCAAAATTACAGCAAACTAAACAAAGTTTAACAACAACTAAACACACACACACACGCACACACTCACTGACACACCGAACACGCAGCACATGTTATAAGGACGTCTACAGCGCCGCTGCCGCCGCCGCCGCCACCGACACACACAACAACGAATGGCAGACCTAGGTCTAGCCAAAACTATGCAATACTGACACGTAAAATCTTTTGCGAAAAGTTTTGCAAAAGTAGTTGGCAAAGTAATGGCAAAAGTCGTGCTGAATGAGTCTCTACTGGCGGCTGCCAGTGGCTTCAGCGGTGTGGCGTGTCGCTGTGGTGGCCTGGGCCACATTCGAAACTTCCCCAAGGGTTACCCAAAAAAAAAAAAAATAACCAAAAAAGACAACAAAAGACCAAAAAACAAAAAAAAAAAAACAAGTTGCCTAAGAAAGCACAAACGCAAAAGAATATTTTTTTTTCACTTTTCTGCACTCCAACTCATCTTTGTGCTCAATGGAAACTAAACAACTGTGGCAACTAAAACATGTATGCATATACATATGGGAGGAGGGTGGACTGCTCGATCGGTTGGTTGAATGGGTATGTAAGTAGTCGGGGTGCTTGGATTGAGTGGTTGGCTGTGTGAGTATGAGTGTCTGCGTTATTGTTTTATTTGTTCTCATACGAACAATAGCAACAATTACTAAAGAATAATTTATGCTCATATTTATTTAGTTTATCTAAAATAAACAAGTTCGCATGCATGCATTCATTCATTCATTCCAACATTCATGCATTCAGCTATGCATGCATTTGTTTATTTGCTCAACTGCATATGCCGCACGCCGCAGCTCGGTTGGCATGGCATGGCATGGGAAGGCATGACTCGACGGCTGCATCGGCACAGGCAAGAGCATCGGCATCGGCCTAATATTTGATTGCGGTTGTAGAGACATTTTTGAAATCATTAAAAGCACAATAGAAGCCATAAAATTCATACACTTGGAATATTAAAAAAAAACGAAAAATAAAAGCATAGTTTACATTTTAAAAATCGTTTGCATTTGCAACACACATACACACACACACATGCCCACACAAGCCAGCCAGTCACAATTGCAGATAAGACAGAAAAACTGCTGACCACAGAAATTTTGTGCAGCAGCAATAGGAATTGGAATCGGTTTAGTATGGCAACTGCAATGGCAATAGATTTGCTTATAATTTCTGCTACGCACACTCGGATATGTAAGTGTGCTTGTCATTTTAATAACGCAAATTTGCGCATATCCTTTGCAAAGCGTACGTAAAGCGGAAGCCGGGCTGAACGCTATACGGCATAAAAATAAATATGAAAATGGCTTACCCTCGCCATGCGAAGCCAAACGCAAGGCAGGGCAAATGTCGCTTGGCTAACATTAGCAATAACAGCCACAACAAGCACAGCACCGACAATTCCTTGTGCACATTTGCAGCAGCAGCAAAGGCGGCACAAATAGTCAAAGCAAAGTTGTATCCTTTTCTAAGCAGCGTGCACACAAAGCGAGGCAAGGCAAGGCAAGGCAGGGCTAAGCAAGACAAGGCAAGACAAGCAAAGCCATGCCTGGATCTGGTTTAGCTGTGTGCATGCAAGTTGAAATAAACGTTGCATACTTCGCAGCGCACGAGCAAAGATTAAATGGTGTTTATGGCCGACTTTGTGCCGAGCGAGTGCACGGAGAAACGCCCAAGTGCAAGCAAATGCCGCATTACTTTTGACACTCGGTCTTCGACAGTTGTCTCTTCCTCTTTCCTACTTGGCATTTTTTTTATTTTATTTTCGTTTGTTTGCTGAGTGCAGAATTTATTACAGGGAACACTCTACACTTGCCACATACATGCAGGGCATGCAGCTCCCCGCAGAGCAACGCATATGCAGCACTTGGCGACGCCATAAAAAGCAAAGATGTCTGCATTGTCACTGGAATTATTGTGAATTAATGCAAATGTGGTTTATTTAGCACAAAACAAGTGCTCACATAACTTACATGCATATCCTTTTGCCATATTTGTTTTCGTGTTTTCTTTTTTTTTTGTTTCCTTATCTCTAAAATATATTATTCGTACAATTGTTACTTACACTTTTTCTCCCCTTCTCACTCTCTTTCGTTCGATTGCAGGGGTGGAGCTGGCCTAAGATGGGGAGCGTGCTATTCGCCACTGTGTTCATAGCGTTACATTTTGCCACCGGCGGCCTGGCCAACCCAGATGCGAAGCGTCTCTACGACGATCTACTAAGCAACTATAATCGTTTAATACGGCCCGTTGGCAACAATTCGGATCGTCTAACGGTCAAAATGGGTCTTAAGCTATCACAGCTAATCGATGTGGTAAGTACACTAAAATGAAATGACAAGCCATGAGCTCATGGCTCTAATTAAGCTAAAAGGTAAATGAAACGTCAAGCGATAAGCTGGCATCGCCACCATGCCCCCAGCTACACTACGCTGCGCTACCCTGGAATGGCCCATTCAAGCGCCTCTTGCGGCCCACAGTGTGCTAATTGTGTGCTTCGCTGAACAATTTATCAAAACAGCGCATTTGCGTGTCCACTGCGAAGTTGGCCAATCATGGCGAAATGTTTTGCATTGTATGACAAATCGAAACCACTTATATGCTGCCTAACTAAGCCACAGTCCAACTACTCTCACTCCAGCCCAGGCTATCGCAGACCACTCCCCCGCCATGTCATGCTATGCGTACCTGACAATATAAGCGCTCCGCCAGCAAAATCCCTTACATGCTTGTCCTTATTAATTAATAACATAATGCGCCCCCGAAGTCCCGCGCTACGGTCCAAGCAAGCGCCACGCAGTTCATCAATAAGCCACTTAAGCCATTAATCAATAAATAGGCTCACTTGCACATTGTTGCAGTTGATTTGTGCCATTGTGTGCCAATTAATCAGAAGCAATGCCAGGACAACAGCGTGCAATTTAACCTTGCCCAGCCGTTCCGCAACTCACTCACGATTTGGGAGTTGTTCAACTTAATCCGTTTGACTTGCAACATACGACATAAATTAAGCAATTTTCCATGGCCCAACGTTGCGGCAGAAGAACACGAAAGAAATCGAAAAAAAAATAAATAAATATTTGCAAAAGAAAAAATTGGGAAAAAAATAAGCAAAGCAACGAAATCGGAAAGCAAGCTCAGCCAAGCCAAGTTGCTGTCCAAAATAAAAATTGAGCAAAAAAAGGCTTGCAATCGAACATTGAAAAGGCAAAGAGCGAAAAATCCTTGCCTGCACATGACAGCCGGAAATAGGAAACCGGCAAACCAGCAGCAACGTACAGGAGTAGCAGCAGCCAGGACTGCATACGTGCTGCAGACAGCAGTTGCTGTGCTGTGAGCAAACACGTGAGTGTGTGCATGTGCATGTGTGTGTGTGTGTGTGTGTGTGTATGCATACCATGTCTAACCGAGTGTAAGCGTGTGGTCTCTGCCATAAATCACGCGCTAAGCTATAAGACTGCCAGGCAGGCGGGCCGGGAGATAGGCAGGATGGCAAGGAGGTAGGCACCAAGGCAGACAGAGAGGCACGTGGCCAACCTAGTTGTGCTCCTGTAGGATGCGTCCAGGCATAGCAGCATGCGAGCAATAACGAAATTGCTTATGCTTGCAGCAACTTCGTTATGTTGCTTACCGCACCACCCTAAAATGTTAGTTGCCAAATTTCTTTTTGTTTTTGTTTTGTAACTTTTGCTTTTGCTCAGCTACGGAGGCGTTGCTAGCGATTCTGCACCCAAAAAGAAAAAAACAAAAACGTGTACTCCTTTCATGTATTTGACTTGCTGTCGGACGTCCGCCTGCGACCTGCCGAGTGCATAAGCACAAGCTACAGCTGCAGGAGCCAGCATCCATTTCAATATGCAGCTGCTGGCAGCTGCAGGATGGCCACAGCGTCTGCAACGAATAGCATGGAACGTGTGCAATTTCTCTATTTCACTTCGGTTGCTGTGCAAACAAGATACGAGTCGAGTAGCAGCTAAATCAGAAATCAGTAATCGGTTTGTTTTATTAACAGCTGCTGCCTGCTCCTGCTTCTGCTTCAGCTTCTGCTTCTGCTGCTGGTGGTGCAACACAATTTGCAATTTGTAATTTGGAATTTCTGTTGCCGAATGCTTGGCCAGGTGGGCACAAAGGCAGACTCTAAAGGACACTAAGCTTACATGGCATCTTGGCTTGTAATGCAGCGTTGACACTCGTCCTGCCATGCATACGAACAGGCAACCGCATGCTTCGCTCCCATGGCATGTGCCGCACTGATAGTTTTTAATTTGAAATTTCCATTTCCTGTTTGAGGTTTCTCACTTGTTTAGCTGCTTTTGAACATTTATATACCTTTGCCTCTACCGGAAACGAGCTGACAAACGCAGTTGACAGATCTTCGTCTCCGCCGTCGTCGTCCGCCTCGTTTGCAATGTGCTGTCAAGCAAATGCACTGAAGCCAAGCGTGCCAAACGCATATCACTTGCGAAAACCTTTTTGCTGTGTTAAAAAATCAAAAACTCGGTCACTTTTACATGCATTGGACAATCTCCCACTTGGCACGGCAACTACTCGGACAAGGCACAGAGGCTGTCTGCCAGGAAAACACCAAGCGGGCAAATGTTGTCCACGGCAGCGGATTTATAAACTCGCTGTGAAGCAGACAATGCAACTATGCGCGGCTAGACAAGGCAGGGAGAGGAGCGGAAGGAGGCATGCAAAAACTTTAAAGTGTGCGCCAAAGCTTAAGTACCGTATATCCTGCGTATCCTGGACACACTAAGCACTGCAAACCGCTTCCCGTCTGCCAGTCTAATACTTTGTGAATGCGTACTCGCGATACAACAGCAGCGGCAACAACAACAACAGCAACAACACTCGCAATTACTTGCAATAGTTGCCTGGATCGACAACACGTTTACAACAACATTAACACCTTAAGCAGATAGCAGACAACAACAAAAACAACAACAGCAGCGCAGTCACTTGCATTAGGTGCGAACGTGGCAGCGCACGCTTTAAGCATTCGGGCCGGCATCCTGGCAGGAAAGCAAGTGTGCGGGAGTTGCGGCCGAAGAGCGTGCGAAGAAAACATGAATTTTCTTGAGGATATATGCCACAATGCAAATGAAAGCCAACCGACAGCAACGCAAAGGGAGCAGCAGCAGCGAGGGAGACAGCGCCATTGCACCGGAAGCTGCCATATAAAACATAAAGGATATACGTAACGGTTTTGCTGCTATTTTATCTCTTCCTTTGAGCTGCCTGCCTTGTTGCTCCTTTCTTTTTGCTTAGTCGCTTTAGCGTCGTTGTCTTTGCCGTTGTTGTTGTTGCTTGGTCTTTTTCCTTTAGCCACACGCTCTTTAGGTTTTATTGCAGGTTCCGCGTCGAGTCGAGTCGAGTTCGCTTAATGACCTTACACAACATCTTCGTGGTGCTCGACACATAACCCAAACCCAAAGCAGGCTGCTCGCCAGCGTCTCCACATTATCCCCGCCCCCGCCATTACGCTTGTCGTCGTCATCGTCGTCGTCGTTGTCGACATCGTCGTCATCATCCTTTTGTACAACTTCGTCGGCTTTCTGCACGTTTCGTCATGCACCTCGCCTGGGGAGCCTTTGGTGGCGCTGCGGTGATTAGTTGTGCACCAAGGCGTGGATGGCAGCAGCATGCTGCGGCAAACCGCCAGCCAACAGACACATCCACACGCCCATGCACACACACACACACACACACACGCACAAGCAGGCCGAGCAGACTCAACAACATGGCTGCCAAGTCTATTACCGACAGAGACAAATACGCCGCAGTTGAATGTGACGAAGTGCCGTTGGCTCGACGACTTCGCTATGTGGTGCGCTGGCGGTTTATAGGCAATTCCCCCCACCCCCACTCTGCTGCACTCCACTCCAGCCTAGTTTAGTCTGCTGTGCCGCGCTGCGCTGTGCTGTGCTGGGCCGTTAATGCCTGGCAAGTCTAGGCAAGGCTGCGCGCAAAGCTCAGCGTATCCTGGCGTCATTATCATTTTGTCGTTAATTACATTTTTCAACGCTTAAGTGATTTATTCCGCAATTTTATCGTTTTCTAATTTTTTTCCTTTTCTTTTCTTTTGTTTTTTTTTTTTCTGTTTGCTCACTTCTTATTTTCTACTATTCTTTCGTTTTTTTTTGTATTTTTATTATTCATTTCTTCCTCTAGTTCTCGGTTGCGCTTTGTGGGAATTTCTATTTTTTTTTTTCTTCAAAGCATCAACAACAACAACTACAATAACAACAAACACTAGCATCGCAGTCAAACTCGTTTTGTTGCCTTTCCCTAGACTCTATAGCTTGCATGCCATGTGTGTGTGAGTGCTTATATATGTGTGTGTGTGTGCCAGTGTGGCAGTGAAATATGCAGGAAGCCGCAATAAAAGTAATAAGTGCACAGCAATGTTTTCTATTTCATGCGCTCCCACGCGTCCGCCCATACCCAACACACCCGTTCGTGTCATGTTTTCTTACTTTTTTGTTTTTCGTTTTTTTTTTTTTTTTTTGTTTGAGTTAAGGAAACTGCAAATAAATGATATTAACGTTGACTCTTGGGTTGCTGCGCAAATAAAAGATATTTCCCCTTCCAATGGCTAATGTCGCCGTTGTTCCCATTATGATTGTCATCAACAACAACAACAACAACAACAGCAATACCTTCATCATAATCGCCATCATCAGCAACATAATGATCGTTCTCATCGTCGACAGCATTGCCATTGTTGTTATTGTTATTGTTGCCGTTGTCGTTGTTGTTGCCGTTGCCGTTGCTGATGCTGCGTTACTGTTGTCGCAGTTGTTGTAATTGCTCTAAGCGGATTTTGTGGCTTGGCAATTGTTTGCTTTTGATTATAAACGCACTTTGTCTATCAGCCTTTAGTTTGCTTGCTTTGCGTTGCCTTACGTTGCGTTGCGTTAAGTTACGTTAAGTTACGTTGAGTTAAGTTTAGCTAAAGTTTTACTCAGCTTAACGCTAATACCTCGAAAAGTTTTCGTCTCGTTTCGTTTATCGCAGCAATGGCATCGGTTGCCATCGCAAGCGTTTATACGCCAAAATCCCTATAATTCCGTAAGCGAGCTGACTCCGCCGCTACCCACCGCCAGCCAACTGAGTTGCGTAATTCAAAATCGCAAAAATGTCGCTTCAAAAATCTGTCTTCGAGTGCCAGTAGCAAATATTTTTCGCTTTGAATCCGTCTTCATTCGCTGTCAGCGTCAATGCTGCAAAACGCTGCACACTGCTCCGCACCCTGCACTTGTCACTTTGCCAAGTCACTTCACTTGCTAGCAACGCCGCAACACGACACGACAACAACAACAACAACAACAACGGCCACCAATGCGACACATCACACCTTCTCGTCTCTTCATCGCCGTGCAACAATCAAACCTAAACAGAATTTTCCAAACGCATTTGTCACTCAACACCAGTTGACCAACTTCCGCACCCACTTACGCAATCGCTCTGCCTCCCTCACTCACTCTCTCTTTGTGATGCCCGACTGTCCATGGCCCAGCATTTGTTCTTGCGCAAACTTTCAATTTAAACTGTGCTCCCCGTCGCCGTCATCTCCCATCCCACAAACGCCCTTCACCATTTACCGTTCACCATTCGCCAGTCGCAAGTCGCCAACGATTTCTTTCTCACTCATCTGCACCGCGTCTTGGCAAACTTTTCAGCTGCCTTAGTTGTCCGCTCAGTCCTGAGTCGCTGTCCTCAATGCTGCCCACTTAGTCTTTAAAGTGCCTGGATTTGAACTAAGACATACCGCGCCGTTTGCTGCTCTGCGCTTCTCTTCGCTGCTCTGCTCTTCGCTGCGCTGGAATTCAATTACTTTTGCACAACTTTAAATTGTCAAAGAGATTTGCTAAAATATATATTCAATAGTTCAAATATTTTTTCAGTCGAAATCGAATTTTCTTCTTGTTGACATTTTTCTTCTATTTTGTGCCTGCCTTTATTTAATTTCTCCTCTACATAATCTTTCTCTTTGCAGAATCTAAAAAACCAAATAATGACGACCAACGTGTGGGTGGAGCAGGTAAGTCAGAACTATGCTGCTGGCACACGCTTAATATTGTATATTACGAGTATAAGAGGCATTCATACCATGCCAACTGAATCCACACACAAATATGCGATAATTATTTTCAACGACTGCAGGCGACAATGACGACTGCGTTGACTATCTCGAAGTTGTCAGTAGCAGCAGACATCATTATGCGTTGCTCCGAGTTACTTCATGGCATTTTATTGCTTTATATTCGACTTTAATAATTGAGCATTGGGTGGAACCGCCAACAAGCGAAGAATCAGGAAAAATTAATGCAAAGCATCATCTAACATTTTCGATTTGTAAAATCCACATAAGCGATTTGCTTAGATTCAGAAATGATTTTTAAAGCGTTTAAACATTAATGGCAAAACGTCATTAATCATGTGTTAGGTCGAAAACTTTAAATTTAACCGATGCAGGAGTCCCACATGTAGCGCAGCAGCCATATGTAAATATTTTGTCGTTTTTCAAACTGAAATTTATTATCGATGAGTTTAGCGCTTGGCTGCACTTCAGCTTTGTGGCTCATTTTCTATGTATGCTTATTTTGACTATTCCGATATGCAAATAAACGGCAACAAAACTTCACAATCGAACGCACAGCGTAGTAGACAGGAGTGAAGGGTGAGCAATGCCCACTGTGGCTACACACACTGAGAGCGTGTTCTGCATTCGGGACCTTGCTTACTTATTCGTGCAACATGAAACATGAATTTCGCATTTGGCATGATGAAAATCTGCACTGCAGCTTAATGCAAATAATATTTAACCCCACTAAATACGCACACTCTTACACACCCACACACACACACACGAGGCGACAAAGACACCCCCCAGGCACAGTGGCACATACAAACATATTGGCAACAGCAGCAGAAAAAACTAAAAATAAACGAAGCGACAGAAACACACAATTGACGCTGATAGCAGACGCAGGAGAGAACTAGCGGGCGCGGCAACGTGTCTCATAATGCTTGCACATAAAATAATGCTAAATTCGTGTTAACGTCATTTCGAGGGTCAATAAATATCCCACGGATCGGCCGCACACCCCGAAGCCCTAAACGGCAAACCCAGCACACACACGCACACATTGCAGTTGGCAAACAAATCCAAAAGCCAAATCCGCAGCTGCGTTGTTCTGCCTCGGCTTCGTTGTCGGCGTCTGCATTTGAATCTCGTTTGCATGCAGTCGAGCGAATGTCCTGCTCCGACCCAGCCACTGCGGCTGCTACCAACAATTGTTGTTACTGTATTGAAAATCCGCGCAACCAAAAAAATCAATTTACATTTCGCTAACACTTTGGCGCATGCCCCCGCGCCCACACCGCAGTCCCAGTCACAGTCCCACCCTCAGTGCCAGCATTTGTCCCAGCATAGATGCGAACATGCTACAGAACGCAGCAGCAATTGGAAAGTGATAAAGTGTTTCGTTTGGCGCGTTTCGGTTGCCTTCTCCATTATATTTTTCTATTCTATGGCATTTTATTTGCGGCATGTTTGAAAGCTTTCAGACACTTGAATAAAAGTTTTAGATTGCGCATTAAACAAATCCCAGCCAATGCCCCACCGCACACAATAATTTCGGCCATCAACTTTGCCTTCTGCCTGCTCTTGATACATTTTAATGCAAAACGTTCAAATTGGTTTCTATTGGCCATTAAATATGCAACAGTAGCAGCAACAAGAACTACAACTTGGGCGCATCCGACTATAGGATTCCCTGTACTCTAATCCAAACTTCAATAACTTTTATTTTAATATTTTACATTAATTATGTAACAATATCTTGAAAAATAAAAGGGAATGGAAAAATTTAAAATTTTTCAACTTTATACCCATAGTGACATAGCTGTTCCCCATGAAACAGAACGCCAGGCCACAATTCTTACCAAACACTTTGCACTTCCTTCCTTTCTTGCAAGCGTTCTGGTCCAAACCTTTAGGTTTTACCAGGATTCCTTGTCATTATAAGCTTTGCCCGCCACATGAATGCTTTGGCTGCAATTTACATTCGTTTTTGGCTCGATATATTATAATCTGGTCTTCCGAGTTGCAGAAAACATTTCCACCAGATACTGTACAATTTTACACAACTGGTAGTTGTAGTATACCAACTGAACTACACCAAACGATAACCTCTGTCATGACATATTCAAATCAAATTAATTCACTTTATAGCGCGCACAAAGTCAAATTCACAAGCCACTAATTTAAAAATTCCAAGAAAAGCACAAAGCAAAGAGAATACTTAACAGGAAATGTACCGTTCATTGCTGAATTGTTCCAAAAAATAATGAAAATAAAGTAGTGCCAACTTATTTGTGACAGTAAACTAAAAATTGAGTCATTTTTGATTTTATTATTACTTTTACTTGTTATGCATTGAAATTGCATTTTTTCTTAACAATTTGTTTTTAAATACTCTAAATAATTATAATCAATAAATAAAACAACAAGTTCTAAACTAAAAAATGCAACTTTTCTTTCTGTAAAATTGAAAAAAAATTTATGTGCCAACTCATTTGTGACAGTCTGTTTGTTATAGATTGACTATCGAAAAGACAAAATAAACTCGTTATGCCTATGGATTTTTTGGTAGAGTGTATAAAAACAAACAAAGTTAAGCACATTAAACAAGAAAATTTAGGCCAGCTTACACATAAACAAAACAAACTGAAATTAACTGAATAATTGAGTGCACAAACACAATCAAATGCTAAAGCTAATCGTTTTTGCCTGCCGCAGTTCCACAAAGCGCACATAAGTATGCAACGAAATGAACTCCACACCATGCCACATGCCTGTCAACCGCAATTAAATAAAATTTAATAAACAAAACACAAATGAGCAAATGGAAACTGGGCGGGGCACCTTCAGCCACACACACAATTCACACACACACACACACACACATGCATACAGAGTGTACACAGGCGCATGCTGGCATTAGGCGTGGCATGGTCCTTTGTGGTGGAGCTGTGCAGCTGCGATTGCAGTACCAAGGCGGTATTCTGATGCAGCGGAGCGTGCGCTGCATTATTAAAAAATTAATTAAATGCCAACAGCTTAGTGACCAATAAATAAATGCATAATTAAACTAAATCATGCGGCAACAACATCACAAATAATTAACAATTACAACAACAAATTGCACTAATCGTACAAACAAAATACATTCACAAAAACAGCAGCCGGAAAAGCATAAATAAATAATATAAATTAAATAATATACATTATGTCACAAACATGCGAATAGTCACGGACACGACCATATCCGCAATCACACTTATACGCCCCCGCCACCGCCTAACCGTTTACCCCCTCCCCAATCACCGACACTGCCACTGCCACTGCCACTGTCGCTGTCGCTGTCTCTCTGTCACTGTCACTGACTGTTACTCAAGCAACGCATTTAAATAATGACTTATGCTTAATTTTTGTTGATACTCACTTTCCTTTCTTTCGGTTTTTTAAACTTCGCTGCAGGAATGGAACGACTACAAACTGAAGTGGAATCCCGATGACTATGGTGGCGTCGATACGCTGCATGTGCCCTCCGAGCATATTTGGCTGCCCGACATTGTGCTCTACAACAAGTAAGTAAAATCTACACCATACACACACACACACACACACACACACACACACAATAGTATAGTAGTATAGTATAGTATATATGCTAGTGTATATGTATGTATGTCTACTGTACGCTTGCTTGGCAGTCGCTTTCAATTTACTGTAAAAGCGAAGACATTTGCATAATTGACGCAAACTTCCGCGTGCGCAGGCAATGAAAACAAAAAAAGAAAAAAAAAAAACACAAAAACATAAAAATCAAAAAAAAAAAAAAAAAAAGAAAAAAGAAACAAGAAAGAAAAACAGAATGAAATTCAGCTAAACACACGTCGCATTGTCTCGCCTGCGTCTTGGCATAAATCAAAGCCAAGTTGATAACCATGGCACACTGTGCTCCAAGTAGCCAATCTACGCTATGCTGCCCCTATTCCCTGGCTTCTGTGCCTCGTTGCCTTGTGCTGTCCTGCCTTGGATTGCGTGGCGTAACCGCCTGCCCCTTTGCTGCTGTTGGGGTCATTTATCAACGGGTGATTAACGTATTTCCATTTGATGCTGCGATGTTATGTGAGTAGCGCACAGCCGTCGGCCAAGGAATCCAAGCGGGCAACTAGCGAGCGAAATCTAAGAAGCGACGCGAGCAGCAAATCTGCCACGAGTATTTGTTTGCCGCTTAGTGTAATTATGAAAATTTCCTACAATTTCGTTTGACTGCTGCTAACCGACAAAGCGCCTAAACATGACGCCTACCCCATGCCACATGCCGCATGCCACATGCCAAATGCCACATGCCTCATGCCCTATGCCCCACATCCTATGGCCCACGGCCTGTGCACATGCTAGTGCCCAGCGGCATCTATGCCATACACTCTTCTACACCTAACTACTCTCGACTCGTCCTGCGTAAGGACTTCATTTGCTTGGCGCTGCCTTTGCGTCTACTTACTCGAACTTGCGCGCTATTCTTGCGGCTTGCCATTATCCTGTGTCGCGCGGGTTTAGGATTTTCTTTTTCATCTTTGTATTTTTTGTACTACTTCTATTTCGTTTGCGATTTCATTTTATTTCGTTCTCTTTTTTCAGATTTTCTAACAGCGTGCGTCTTGTTTACGCACTTTTTTCTTGCTTGTGGTCCTTAACTTTATGTTGTTTTTTTTTTGTTTTTCTGTGTGTTCTTATTTGTGTTTGTGTTTTTCGGGGCGTTTTCGGCAACATAAAAACTTGTAATTTATTGCTCGGAAAAAGCTTAAATTTCATTTGCCAACAACGCACAATGGCGTCAAGTGTAACTACACTTAATACGAATGCCGGCAACATTTCGCTCCTTTTGCGCGTACTTCACGCTGCTCCTTTTTACTTTTCTCGGCTCTTCTGTTTTTCTGTTTTTTTTTCTTTTTTTTGTTTTTTTTTCTGCTTTGCGTTATTCTTGTGGCTGGCTCCCTTTCATCTTGGACCGGCCTGCGTTCTGCCGATTTTTATTTTGCAAACATTAAACCCAAAATAACTTGTAACCGAATAATGAAGCTATACAGCAGCGGAGGCTGGCATAAAAAATGCGTAAGTCAAGCATCTTTCAGCTTTCTGCACTCCTCCTGCCAAAAATAAATTGTAATAAAGTAAAGCGAACACAGAACAACAATGGTAAAAAGTTATTGTAGCGCGTGAAGTATGAAACTCGATATTTGCACGCAGACACGAACAAAAAGAAAAGAAAAAAAAAAAAAAAAACAAAAAGAAAAAAAGACAAAACACGCAACACGAAAAAAAGTTATCGGCAAACAATATTTTCCATTTTTTGCCCCTAAAGCCTGTCAAGCTTTGCTTAGCAATACGGCGACATGATGCTGCTGCTGCTGCTGCTGGTGTCCATGTCGAGGCTGGTGCGGCTGCTGCTATGAATGCTGATGCTATTGGGGCAGGGCACGTTTTGAATCGAGTCTAAGCACTTTTTTCGGTAATTGGACTTGTGCCAATAAATCGCGACACAGCAACCGAATGGCGGTCGCCGAACGACGGACGAGCAGCGACATGCACCAAACGGCCAACGACTTGTGCCCTGCTAATAAATAAATGTTAAATGCCGTTTAAGTGCATGGCGAGGTGTAGTCCAGAGTAATTATACTAAAATATCACGCATACGCAGCGTCGACCGCAAAGACATGCCAAAAACGATTTGAAAATAATTTATTGATGCGAAAAGGATTATGCAGAGTTGACAATTGACAAATGGCATTTTAATTTGATTTTAAGATGAGCTTCTCTTAAGCGCCCTAAGCCAATCGGGCTAAGCATCAAAAGCAGCGCACAAGGTGTCAACTGTGTTGGCCATTTGCTCTTGCCCTCTCCATGCTGCCATGAACGCCTTCGAACACAAATTGAAAGCCAATTCCAAAACAATGAAGCATGCAAAGTGCCAGCAATTCAATATTGCTAACAAAAGCACAACAACAACAAGAATAAAACAACAAAGCGAATTTATTTGTCTATGACATAAACCAAACAGCGACAAAATAAAATAAAACGAAGCCCGAAAAAAACACACAACAATTGAAAATAACTGCATACAAGAGAACAATGTGCAGCACAACGAAAATACAAAATATAATTCGAAATACAAACATGCTTTCCTTTGGCTTCGGCCGCTACCCGCATAGCAGCCTGGATGCAGTCTGTGCGCAGCCCTTCACACTCCGTGACGCATGCGACGCACACAAAAGCAGCCAGCGCAGCCAAAGCGCATTTCACAACAGAACTGAAAGAACGTTTATTGTCACAATTGCACGCCAATGCGAATATGCCCGCCTCTGCGCTCTGAGCTCCGAGCTCCGAGCTCTGTGCTGTGTGCAACGGGCTTCGCTCTATGCAGCCGTACAATATTTCACGGCACAACTTTGTGTGCGTGTATTTTCCACCGCCTTTTTTTGTTGTTTGCTGTGGCAGTGTCAAAAGGGCATACGCGCCAACACAAATCAACATACCGAAAGCAACAAAAAAAAAAAACAAAGAAAAACAAAGTCGCGCTTATGTTTTTAGGAAAATGCAACGGCTGACGCTGCTGATGCCGACTGCTATGCGCATTTCTCATACACATGTGTACTGTAGATGCGTTGCGCGCTTCTGCATGCGTAATACGCCTGTCCTTCCCCCACTCTCTCTCTCTCTCTCTATCTCTTTCTCGCTCACTTCCAGTGGCCGCCTATTTTGACTGCAACTAAACTCTACAGGGAAAAACAAAAACTAACACAAATCCATACGCAACCAAGCTTTTGACCCATTTTTGCTCTGGCTACGGCACAAAGGCACTCGCACACACACACACACACACACACACATGCGCATAGTTGAGCCCATTTGTATGCAATGAAAAATATTTAATTGTCTGCTAAACGAAAACTGAACACGAAACGAAAATAAATAGTTGTGCGCTTTGTGCCAAAAAACCAAACAGCCAAAGAAAAAAAAAAAAAAAAGGAATCAACCAACCAAGCCAAGCAGCCCAGCCGGCAAACAAACTTACAATGAGCGACCACTGTGCGCATATATCAAAGAGAGGCACAATGGCTCGCATCGCTGGAACAATGCAGCTCGGCATGCAGCTCGGCATGCATCGACAGCAAAAACAAGGCATGGGCATGGACATCAACTTAAACAACAAATTAACAAATGCTGATGCTGCAGCTGCTGTTGCTGTTGCTGTGGCTGCGGCTGCGGCTGCTACAAATATAAACACGAAATAACTAAGCACAGCAGCAAAGCATTTGAAGCGTTTGCTTGCATTCCATATGCAAATACCTGTGCAAATATGCAGGCCACTTAACCGCGTGGGCAGGCCGCAACAGCACGGCACGGCCAATGGAGCTCGTATGGCAAACTGCAGCTTACGCCGCCCGTCTGCTGGCGCTACGATGGTGGCCATGGCGACGGCCACCGACACAATGCAATGGCAGCACATAAGCCCGCGTAATTCGAGCTGCATTGAGCCTGTTGTTGTGTGCGACTATTGTAATAAGCGTCAAAGGTTCTAATTTATTGCACGACCGCTCACATGTCAGCACACACACACACACACACACACATGCCTTAGCCGCGACTATGCCAAGCCTGCCAACGTACATTAATTGTTTGTGGCAAGTGGCAACTCTAAGTTCCCTCGCCAAGCGCCTGTATTCCCTTTGTTCCTCTTGAGCCTACAGATGCCTCGCCCACTTAATTATTCATTTTATTTCTTTCATTTGTATTTTGAAAATTTATTTCAATTTTTAATTGCAATTTGCGCTCAATTCGCCAGTCGTGCAAAACCTTTTAAAAGCGACAAACTGCAAAAACAAAAGCTAAAAAAAAAAACAAAAAAAAACAAGAAAAAAACCGAAAAAGAGCAACCACGAAGCCAGAAAATGAAAATGAAGTTTAAATGAAAAACTGAAAATGTCTAAATTTGCAATAGCGAAAAATGTCAACATGCAATTTGTTTTGGGTTTGCTTTCGTTTCTGTTACATGACGTTCCCCATTCACCATTTGCCACCTGCCGCACATGCTCAGCCACTTGTTTATTTGTTTGTGTAATTAGTGCCGAAAAAAGAAAACAAATAGGAAAAATAACCAAAATATGTCTGAGTTCCACTCTCAGAAGCTGCCAGCCCTAATTGCACTTAAGCGCAGAGCAGAAAATAAAACTCGAATTGAAAGGGTGTAAAAAGATATGCAATGACCTCAAAAACCAAAACCGAAAATGCTTAGCAAATAAACCAACATGACACACACACACACACACACACACACACACAGACACATACAGGTACAAACCAGAAAATGTCTTCCTTTTTTTTCCTTGCATATTTACGTTGCGTCTCGCGCCTGTTTACCTTGCACTCGATACACTGCAACAGCATTTGATTTATTTCAGTGTACGTGTAGTTTCATAAAAATTGCTTCACTGTTTTTGTCCTATGGCTGCGTGCTATCAACTATGTGAATGGCACTTCGTGGTATAGGTCTGTGTGTGTGTGTGTGCGTGTGTGTGCGAAACTTTATTGCCATGACGCATACATGCGCGTTTTTTAACTCAACTCGTACTGCACGTCCTTCTGCCAGCTGCATGACCTGCATTTGTTTGTACTTGCGGCAAACGCTTAATTCCAGCAATTAATTTTCATGTTGATCCAAGAAATTAAAATCACACTCGACTCAAATGAGCTCAGTACAGTGGAGCATAGCACAGCACAGTAGAGCTCAACTCGTAGGCGCTCAAGTTGCCACATCACATGCACGAGCGCGGCATGCATGGCTTTGACAACTGTGCCGCCATGCGAGCTACCGAAGCCATGACAGCGACGCACCCCCTCACCCGCTACTCATACTGCTGAGGCCGCTGCTGCAGCTGCTGCTGCTATGACGGTAATCGTCTCACACAATTTCGAAGCTGTAATTAGTCCGAGCTGCGTCTGTGTGTGCCGCAACACACGCATCCCAAGTTAAGGATGCACTTGCATAACATCTGAGCAACATTATGGCTGTCAAGCGTACGATAAGCAATGCCAAGAAGTGACCTACGAAAAGCCAGAGATAACATCACAATCACACAATTACGAAAGCAAATAAAATTGCATTTGTAATGAAAACAGAAAATAGAAGAAAGCAAAGTATGCACAAAAGCAAGCAAAGCAAACGCAAACGTTTTAGTTGCTAATTAGAAATTCATTTAAACACAGACTGGACTGATGTGCCAAGCCAAGCCAACTCGGGCCAAACCAAGCCAGGCTAGGCCGGGGCACGCCACTGACACAAGGGGGGCAAGTTAAGCCACGCGATGTTGCTGAGCTAATGTAGTTGGCGTCGTTAAAGGCAAAGTCCTGCAGCAGAAAGCATTTTAAAATGTTATTACAATAGCAGCGGCAGCAGCGAAAACAACAACAATTACAACAAGAATGTAATAATGCCACTAACAACAACAAAAGCAAACCAACTTTAGCACTTTAATGGCCAAAACCATTTCAAAATGATTGCCGCTAGCCAAGCTAAATAAAAAACTAAAATAAAAACAAAAAAACAAAAATTAAAGGAAAACGTGTCAAAATCTCAGCAGCAAACTAAATTTTATAGCCACGCTAAAGCAGATCAAAACAAAAACTAGACTAGATTCCTCCGAAACCGAACGCAACAAAACCGAAGTGAAAAACGAACGCGAATGCTGCTGCGCTCTAATGGAAACCATGCCCGGGGCATACCACAATTGCCGGCCATTATCTTTGTGCCAGGCCAGTGCTAGCCCTCGATGTCCAGCAGAGTGCCACATGCAGCATAGAAAATCGCAACCCACCCGACCATCCACACATCCAAACCTCGGCCTCGGCGTTGAGTTCGGGTGTTGTCGCTAAGTATGCCATGGCGACGAGCAGCAAGCGCGGCGCCTGTCGCCGTTATCGTAACGTTAATCTGAGCAGCTCCCCGCCCGCGCCAAATGGCCCGCACTGAGCCTGCGGAGCCAAACGCCAGCAGCAGCCCTGGGCCCATTGGCATACGAGTGCGACGCGGTCATGCTCCATACATGTCGCGTGTTCCAGTGGCAGTCACATACTCGGCGCATCAAGGAGCCTGCCCATCAAGGAGTAGGAGACGTAGGAGCAGGAGTAGGGGGAGTTGACAATGGCGCTGGCGACGACGACGACGACGACGTCGACGACCGCAAAACCGAAGCGTTACAAACTTTGCTGAATTTGTGCTCATTTTATTGCCGACGCTCGCTTAGTTTTATATACGCGCCGCATATCCCCTTAGCCCTCCCGGCAGCCGCATGCTCGCCTGTTGGCCTGTTGGTCTGCTGGCCTGTTTGTTTGTCCTTTCTTTATTTTTATAAATCTAATGAAAGATAATGAAATTTTATTTCGTTTCTTTTGATTTCCACGCTGTCGTCATGCTAAAAACTAAAAGCCAAGCAATGGCGGCGACGGTGCCTGTGGCTGCTACGGCTATGCCAGCGGCAGCGATGGCTAAAACGTTGCTGCTTGGCCAAGCGCGTGCGTGTGTGTGTGTGTGTGTGTGTGGGTGTGTACACGAAGCGAATTATATAATAGAATTAAAGCAGCGGCTATAAAAAGCGTAGAGAATGTCGTAGAGCATGTGGACTTGCTTGGCTGCTTGTTTGGCTCGGATTGGATTGAATTGAATTGGGTTTGCCTGGGCTGAGTTGCGTTGGATTGGGTTGAATTGCGTTGGAGTGGGTTTGGGCTTGGGCTGGTCGGGCGCAAAGTAGCGACGAAACACGAAGGACAAAGTTGAGTTGATAATAAAGTTGTCAACAACATTCATTTAATTAAAGAAAACAAAGCCAAAGCACTTTGGGAATACGACCGACACTCGCTTATAATCCAAAACCCTAACTGCCAACTCTGTCTCTGCATCCCCTGCAATGCCCATGCACCCACAGTACACAAGCATCGAGGCAACGCAGCGCAACTCAAGCGACAACTCCAAATCAAAAGCCAACTTGGCTGCGACTGCGAATGCGACTGCGAAGCTGAGATTTATGTGCAGCGACAATGGGACGGCATTTAGCTAATATGGCCAAAACGGAAACGAATGCGCACACAAAGAAACAAAAACGAAGCACAAAAGCATCGAGTGCAGGGTTCATTGGGTTCACACATGCATGTCTGCAGAGTCTGGCGTCTGCGTCGCGTTTTATAGCGCAAACTTTGCTCTTCTGAAACGAAAAAACGTTAAAAATCCAAAAATAAAATAAAAATTAGAATATGAAATATAATTGTTCCACTAACTTTAGCCATTTATCATCTGCTCATTGCTCTCGAGTCCATTGCTTATGAGGTTTCTCTTTTTTCTCTTTCATTTTCACACCTGCTGCAGCGCTGATGGCAACTACGAAGTGACAATAATGACAAAAGCCATTCTGCATCACACGGGCAAAGTGGTCTGGAAGCCTCCCGCCATTTACAAATCCTTCTGTGAGATCGATGTCGAGTATTTCCCATTCGACGAGCAGACGTGCTTCATGAAGTTCGGCTCGTGGACCTACGACGGTTATATGGTAAGTAACAATCAAATTCAATCAACCGCAACACCCCTCCACCCCACCGCAAACGACTGCTTCACAGGCACTGACCCTGCCCATGTCATTGGCACAATCCCCAACTTTTGGCCTAATTGACTGATTGACAAACTGTCCTCCTGTCTCACTGGCTCACGGACTGCGTGACTGGCTGATGGGCTGACTGCGTGACTGAGTGACTGACTAATCAAACGCTGCTTTGCTCGCTTAAAAAAGCATTAAATCAAAATGACAGCTTCAACGACTGCAACACAAGTCTTGCATCATAGCACACACAATCTCCCACTCCAAAGCCATTTCGGATCGTGGGGACCCACCTGCCTTCACAGCACAGAACACCAGCATAAATAGAGCAAAGCCAAGAGGCTGGCAGCGCACAAAGGGGGGGCAAGCAAACAAACAAACAAACAAGAGCAAAGCCAAATAAAGCGAAATAAAGCGAAGAAGGGAATGACTATTTAAACATGTAATACATAAAAAATGAGCGACAGATTGTTTTCCTTGAAATGTTAACGAAACGTTTCGGGATCGTCCACAGAACGCACAAGTGTACGAGTATGAAACGCAAACCCAAACGCAAACGTAAACGCAGAAGGAAATGAAGTGTTTCACAGATTGGCAATAAAACTTTTCAAGGTTTGACATATGTACGTGCAAGTATTGGATTGGGTGTGTGCAGGTGGCTGCGTGTTTAGCGGTTGGGCGATTGGGTGGTTGGGAGGTTAGGCGGCGAAATGTTTGTAGGGGCGTGTATTGTCTTTGGCATTTGTTTTATTTGCTCGATATATATTTCAACGATTTTAATGTTTCCTTTCGTTTTTCTTTTTGTTTTCTTTATACTTCTTTTTTTTTTTTATTTTCGAACACTTGACATGATGTTTTCCGCTTCTGCTGTTTTTGAGTTACGAGTATATGCGATAAATCATTGTGTCGCATATGGATTAGGCTGCTGTAAAAAAAAAAAACAAAAATGAAACAAAAACCATAAGAAAGCATAGCAGACTACACGAAAACCTTTGGAAATAGACACAAACTGTTTTAACCTTGAGTTTGATACGTTTGCTAATAGTGTGCGGCAGTAAACGGTAGACCTTTTACAAAAACAACACAAAAACCTCACCAAGCCAACTGAAAGTCAGTAAGCCGTTCATCGGCAGCTGGGTCCAAGTATGTATGAACATCTGGAGTATATAAATAGGACGGAGGTGCCTTATGTTGACAGTTGATCCAACTCTAGCTTGTTTCACTTAAGGTCGGCTCAAGTAAAGTTCAAAAATTTAAGCGTCTCTCAGATCCTTTGCAGTATTATGGTAGACAATCACTTTCCAGTTGATGCGACGCTGGTAAACACGGCTACGAGTTTTTCACGCCAGCCTAATTCCGAATTTGAGCAAAGCTGCGTGGCTAAAGCCAAGCAAGGATACGGCTTAACAGCCGAGCACAGCCGACACTCATTGATATCGCTTAAGTTGTACGCTTCGATATCTCAGAGCACATACGCGCAGCTGTGCTTAATGAAGCTCACTTGATGCCGCTTCACTTGGCTCCTTTGCTGCTGCGAATCCTCCCAAATGCTCATTTGTCAAAATAAATAACAAAAATGGCGGCTTAAGCATACGCAACTGTTGCACACGATATTTTCTTTCTTTCTTTTTTTTTTTCTTTTTTTTTTTTCTTGTTATTATTTTCATCTTTGCTTATATTTTAACTGCCGACACTAGGTGGCGCCAGCCAAGCTAAAAAGTCATATTCATTATGTTGCGACTACGTATTTCCGATGCTGCTCCAAGCTGCTTCCGTTCCCTTGTTCGCTTTAACATTTGGCTTTTGTTCGGTTATCACACGCCCATTTGCTTTTACGAAAAATTTCAGCATTTACGCTTCGAAAGCTTCAACATGCTTCATTGATTTCGACTTTGCACACACACACACACGCACACATTCGCCGCCAGTATACAAAGTCATACTCACATAATGCGCTCGCATACATAAATTGTTGCTTGCTGAAGCTGAAGCTGAAGTAGGTATTTGCATGATGGCATTTCGACTTCGTTTCGTGCGACAGCGTAATCAAGTCTCATGTGATTGGGGAAGCAGGAAGAAGCACGGCGAGCATAAGAGACGCCCGTTGGCTCAACGGCGTGTGCTGCGTCTTAAGCGGCGTGTGGAGCCTGAATCTAAGCAGCGACTTAGCTCCAACGACGTGTTGTTTTCCCACAGCGCAACCTTGTGCCAGAAACTCACCGCAGATGGCATCATCATCATCTTCAGCTCGCACGCATCCGAATGCGTGTGCAAGCGAGCAAGTGAGCTGCCCTGTGCAAGTCGGGGAGCGGTGCGCTGAGCTGGCACATGCATGCGATTCAATTCCATTTGATTGTCAATTGTCAAAATTTGTCAAAGTTCGCTTCGCCATCACTTTCGTTGTCGGTGCCAATCCATTTCGCTGTTTTGTAAATTTCCAATTGATGGCTATGCCGACTACGCTGCCACTGAGCACAGCCTTCGTCAGCTGTCCCGGCTTTGGTGTTCGCGATGAATGATTATGATAATGCTTATGTTGCACTGCTGCTGTTGCTGCCGATGCTGATGAGCGTTAGCAGGATTTCGGTGTTGTACCAATGTTTGCCTGCGTCCTCAATAAAAGAAATGAGCCAACAAATCAACTCAAATGGCAAAATGATTAGGTGCCGCAGCGAATACGGCTAAGCCGCTTGGCTGGTTGGTAGGTTGGTAGTTTGTTAGGTTGTTAGGTTGTTAGGTTGGTTGGTTGGTTGGTTGGCAGGTGTTTAAGCGTAAGTTGCGTATTTAACATAAATCAAAAGTTTGCAGTATTGAGCAGCTGCTTGCTTTTCATGTCCTTTAACTTTGCATGCCGTTCTGCCATTTCGGCCATCCTTTTGGTGTGACAATCGCATTATGCGCAACATTAATCACAATCACTTTTGTGTTTTTGTGCTCTTGCGTTCGCTTTCAGGTGGACTTAAGGCATCTGAAGCAGACCGCCGATTCGGACAACATCGAGGTGGGCATTGATCTCCAGGATTATTACATCTCCGTTGAGTGGGACATTATGCGTGTGCCGGCGGTGCGCAACGAGAAGTTCTACAGCTGCTGCGAGGAGCCCTATCTCGACATTGTGTTCAACCTGACGCTGCGCCGCAAGACGCTCTTCTACACGGTCAACCTGATCATACCGTGTGTGGGCATCTCGTTCCTCTCGGTGTTGGTCTTCTATCTGCCAAGCGACTCTGGCGAAAAGATTTCACTCTGTATCAGCATTCTGCTTTCGTTGACTGTGTTTTTTCTGCTGCTCGCCGAAATTATACCGCCGACATCGCTCACGGTGCCGCTGCTCGGCAAGTATCTGCTCTTCACTATGATGCTCGTCACGCTCTCGGTTGTGGTCACCATTGCCGTGCTCAATGTGAATTTTAGGTGAGGACCAAATGCAATCCCAATATAACTTCCACGCTAAATTCCTTTTTCTTTCTTCAGATCACCTGTGACGCATAAAATGGCGCCATGGGTGCAACGCATTTTCATACAAATCCTGCCGAAGCTGCTCTGCATTGAGCGGCCCAAGAAGGAGGAGCCCAACGACGACGATCAGCCGCACGAGGTGCTCACCGACGTCTACCACCTGCCGCCGGACGTCGATAAGTTCGTGAATTACGACACGAAACGCTTCAGCGGCGATTACGGCATACCAGGTAAGATGAATGCCTTCAGCTGCGAACAGCAGCCAGCCACTGGCTTGCTCTGCTACTCCGGTTGAGTTGCGCTTGCAGTGCGCCTTGATAAGCAGCCGTTTGTCGGCTCAAATTGTCCCTCCCTCTGCGTGACCGCATGTGCTTGTGTCCGCAAACACAAACTCAAATCCATTCAAAGTTAACGTCGTCTGTTTAGTACAAATCCGCTTTAGTCAATTTTACTCGTGAGATACAAAAAGGATATCTGCACAAAACAAGCAAAGTTTCCAGCTTAAAAAGTTTCGGATTGCAATGAAGTACGCGTCGAGCACGGCCAAAGAAAGAACACGAAAGAACAAAGCGGACAAAAAGCAAGAAAGAAAATAAGCAAAAACCAACAAAAAAAAGTAAAATGAAAAAATGAGGAAAAAAATTCAAACCAAAGTAGCAGTTGACAAAGTTTTGCCAGTGTTGCCAACTGCGACGGTTTTAGCTTCAACGCCAGCCTCGGCTTCAGCTTCAGCTTCAGTTACAGTTTCAGTTGCTACAAGTTGAATTTATGCATGTTTTGTAAGTTGGCACTGCAAAAGGATTAAGTGACAGTTCAACTTTATTTCGTAGCGACGCCTGAGCGGGTGTTCAAATTATGAGCGAATTGTGTTGTCCAGGCAGCGCAAAGTTTGTGCCAAGGAGAGAGGCGTTCTGGTCTTCTTATTTAGACGTACAAATAATTTATGGCAATTAACAAGCAGCCAAGCAAAATAAACAGACAAGCAAAGTTCTGCCGTACAAAGGGAAACACAAGAAATCGCAAGGAATCGCTTCTACTCGACACTCATCCAAGAACAAAACTGGCTTTTCTGCTGGTATCTACTGACCGGGATTACACTCTCTTTGTACTATATCACAGCAAAAGTGTGAAATATGAGCGGCACAACTGAGCTTCCATTTCCAATCCACTTTATTGAAGCTGATGTATTTAAAGAATCCAACCCACTTTCTCCCCGCTAATCACACGCTCACTAATGAAAGTAGTTTACTCACACACACACATACACCTCACATGCGCCAGTTATGCACATCCGAATCGTTTCTTGATGTGCAGTAACTCAGTTTGGAAATTGAATTTCAATGCACATTTTTCACAACGACAAATCCATAAACATTTCTTACTCGCACATTCAATTTGGTTTAAGTGGAAAATCTGCGCGCTGCTTACTTGAGCTCAGAACTAGCCAACAAACCCCATTCACACTAAGCCAAGAGAACGCGCACAGAAGCCATTACAGCAGCCAAAGTGTGTTGACAACTTAAACAACTTTAACAGTAATAATAATAATAACAACAACCACGACAACGGCAACAACAACATGTTACAAAATATACAAAATAAAAAATAAAGAATTAATGGTTTCTTTTTAACACTCGCCGACTTTGTCCTTTGCGCTATTCCTTACATACTTCCTTATTAGGGCCGTGCCAGAAATCGTAACGAACAACTCAGTAACAAAATAAAAAATGGTAAAAAAAATTTCGTAAAATAAAATACACAGAAAATAAAATAAAAAAAAAATCAGAGAAAAGAACTGCAACGCGGCAGGCAAACTATTTATTGAGTTGCTTTGTCAAGAGCCGGGGGCGACCAAGTCGAGCCAAAGCCAAAGTAGCTGAGGACGACGGCAGCATGCGATGTGACTTGTGCACTTTTTGTGCAGTTTTCTTGGCAGACATTGCTCGGAGAAATAAAACAAAGTGTAAGAAACTTTGAAATTGCATTTAAGTGAAGCAAAGAATGCGAAAGTAGACGAAAATGTTTAATAAGTATGAAATAAAATGAGTTGAGTTGAGCGACTTTATTTGCCTAATGATATTATTACAAGCCAATGCACTCACAGCCCATTCCTGTATTTGCAGCACTACCCGCCTCGCATCGCTTTGATCTAGCCGCAGCCGGCGGCATATCGGCGCACTGCTTCAGCGAGCCACCCATGGCCTCTGCACTGCCACTGCCCGGCACCGACGACGATCTCTTCAGTCCCGCAGCCATCAATGGCGATCTTAGTCCCGGCTGTTGTCCTGCTGCAGCCGCAGCGGCGGCAGCAGTCGCAGCAGCAGCCGATCTAAGTCCCACATTCGAGAAGCCATACGCGCGCGAAATGGAGAAGACCATCGAGGGTTCGCGCTTCATTGCGCAGCACGTAAAGAACAAGGACAAATTCGAGAGCGTAAGTACACACACACACACACATACACACACACACCACTCGCTCGCAGCAAAGAAAACACTCGACAAAGCGTAAATGGTTTTAAGGAATTTTGTGCAAGATAAACCGAAAATCAATTTTGTCACTTAATGAAATTCGTGCAAATACTCGACTCGATTCGACTCGACTCGAGCGACATTAAATGTCACTTTTGCAGCCGGCTAAGTACTTTCGCTTCATAAAACCATCGCACCTCCGCAACGCCTCACCGTCTCGCGGGCTCTTGTTTCATCTCTGTCTTTTTCTAGCCAAGCACTGTTCGTGTGGGCGTAGACAAACGTGAAAAAATGTTAAATTTCTAAATTTCACAACTAAAGACCTCCGCTTTGTTGATGGGGGGGGGTCGCTCTGACGATTCGTTGGTTGGTTGCTTTTAGTGCAATCGACTGCGTTCCCAATCAGCTGCCATCTCACTCCACTTACGGCAAAGCAAAGCAGCCAAGCATTTTGCAATTCGCCCGTCTGTTCGTCCGTCGGTCTGTCTGTGTTTGTCTGCACTTGATAACCCGCATTAGCTGCGGCGTGTTTCCTTTGAAACATAAAGCAACGAGGCGCTCACCATTCGTTCGGCTGCCTCTAATCAAAAATTGTAAACGAAAATGGTGGCAAAGTTCGCCAGGCAGTGTAATGAGCATGGTCGGTGCAAATGTCTCTCAGAATCATCATCGCCGTCATCATTATCGCATTCACAGCCGTCGTCGTCGGTAACAACGCAAACAGCAACGACAGCAGCAGCTTTGCCAATAACATTATCGTCAACTCAACGTTTTGAGTGAATGATTGAGTTGTTTGGGATGGCTTAGCCCAGGCACTCACTCCCACTCCCATTGCCACTTCCTCTATCACTGTCTCTCATCCACTGCCTGATGCTGTTGCCCAAGCTGCTGCATTTCACGTCCTGTGAGTCTGCGGTCGGTAACAATGTGTTTGCTTAACGAAATCGAAATCAACGTTATGCCACTCCACATCGTCGATTCTCCTTTGCTTAGCTTTGGACTGCATTGCTTTGCACTGCATTGAGTAGCATCCCATTGCCAGCGACTGCACGAATCACACTTCAATCGAATATCAACGCAAATTGTCCTGATTTCACATTTACCCATTAGTACGTTTTGCAGAAAGCGCGAACCATGCTAAGCAAACTAATTATAATTCAAACTCAATGGTAACTTTTTTGTCTCTTCTTCCGCGCTGGTAGGTCGAGGAGGACTGGAAGTACGTCGCGATGGTGCTCGATCGTCTGTTTCTTTGGATTTTCGCAATCGCTTGCGTGGTCGGCACGGCGCTGATTATTTTGCAAGCGCCCAGTCTGTACGATCAATCGCAGCCGATTGATATACTCTATTCGAAAATCGCCAAAAAGAAGTTCGAACTGCTCAAAATGGGCAGCGAGAATACATTATAGCGACCGCTTGGGTTCGCGGCTGGCTGGTGGAACCTAATCACCAGCTCGCTGCGAACCCTGTTCGCCGCACGCGACGACGATCGCGGATAAT
The DNA here is from genome assembly GCA_037044495.1 of Stegana nigrithorax. Lineage (NCBI taxonomy): Eukaryota > Metazoa > Arthropoda > Insecta > Diptera > Drosophilidae > Stegana > Stegana nigrithorax. The sequence continues at coordinate 516,652 of JBAMBQ010004233.1, forward strand.
ACACAATGAACGCAATGAGCGCAGTTACTGCGTCAGCGTCCGCATCTGCAGCCGCGTCCGTGCTGGACAACGCTGAAAACGACAGCAGCACTGTTAACAGCAGCATCGGCCACTCCAACGGCAGCATTGTCAGCAGCAGCGGCGCAGACGGAGACGGCAGTAACAGCAGTCATAGCAGTGTGCATAGCAGCTTTGTGTAACATGCATTTACAACAATAAATGCGGCGAACTTTGGTAACTGAAACTGATACAAACGCATGTGGGAGAAACGAGAAGAGCAAGCAGCAGTCGGATGGTGTGTCATTCTGTAGCTGTAGCAAGGAGCAGTTGATCAAAATAAATAACGTTAATATATGCAGCGTCGGCATATGCGCCGCCCATCAACCCAACAACTATCAGGCATCAACTAAAACAAATGAAATTTAAATAATTGCCAGAAAATATACTTTTCAAAATGGAAAGAAAATAAAATCGCATCAGATTTTGTAGTTAAAAACAAAAATTGTGTAACTGAGTGCTATGCTTTTTTACCGCATGGTAAAAAAAAAAATAAACTAAAAAGAAAACAAAACCAACAAATAACAAATGACAGGAACAAGTTAGCATTAGCATACGTGCGTGTGAGCGAGTTAGCTAGCGTGTGTTGCAAGCGCTTAGCTGCTTGCGCGTGAAAGAGTTCGAATGTTTGTTTGTGCATACAATATGTGAAAGTGCACGAAGAGAAGGTTTGTGCACGTTGTCTTTGAAGATTTTTTGACAGCAAAAAGTTCCTCGTTTTTTAATTTTCACAGAAAATAAGCAGCAACAAAAAAAAATATAAAAAAAAAGAAGCCATCTTGTAAAAGTGTAAAAAGGTTTGAAAAATAAAAATAAATAAAATATAAAGATAAGTTTATAATAATTAAAATGAAATAAAATTTTTAAATGACATTTTAAATTCAAGGACTGCATGTGTTCAAGTATGCGTGTGTAATTATAATTTTAAAGCGTTTATCGTTTTAATTTTCGTGTAATTTTTAACAGCAAAAAGCAAAATAATATTATAAATAATAAACAGTAAACAAATTAAGTGCAGCAAAAGGCGTGAAAACTATTTTTGCGTTAGTTATGCTAAATGTAAGTAAACTAAAACCATTTAACTAATAATATTTAGCATGTAATTAGTTTTATGCAAGGGAAAAATTGCAAACATTTAAATTAAATTAAATTTAAATAAAACAAAACACAAACGACATGAAAAAGTTGTTTGTAGAAAGCGCGAAATTCTGAAATAAATTTAGTTAAATGTTAAAAATACAATTTTTTAACAAAAAAAAAAAAAATATAATAATGTAAAAAATTAAAAAAAAACACACAAACAAACAGCATAAATATAAAACACATAAGCGAAACACACAATTTTTTGCTAATAAATCGAATCAAAGTTAGTTAAACCAAATTTCAAAAGAAAAACCTAAATAATACAAAAATTTAATTAAATTCGAAAATATTAAAAATTGTATGCATACTGCAGTGCAACTGACGACAACGATGACGTCTAAAGCAGCGGCAGTGACAGCAGTAACTTATGAAGAAAATCAAATAAAAAAAAAACATGAGATTAAAAATGAAATATGAGCAAACCAAATTAAACAAATACACACAGCCGGCGGCAGTCACAACAAAAACACTCAAACAGAAACACTGAAAACAGGCAACAACAGCACTTTGTACACATACTGTTTGTGTAATAATAATTCCAACAACGACAGCATCAACAATTGCTGCAAACAACAAAAGTCAACACAGCAAAGGCTTTGCAAAATTTATGCGCGCTTTAATTGTTTGCAGTGCAAAAATCATCGTGCATTTTCTTTCGTTTTGTTGGCCGCGATTGTTGTCATTGTTTTTCTCATTATTGCAACAAATTCAATTTTAAATCCATGCACCAGCAACAACAGCACCACCTACAAAAACAACAAAGCATTTGGATTATATTTGCAATTGCAATAAGTGCAAAACAATTGACACGAACCCTACTCCAAGTGGGCGCAGGGAGGCAGTCCAGCGCCCAACGCACCCCTGCTGATTGCTATTGATTATATATAAATAAATAAATGCAATTGATGGTTGGAATTCTTTCGCCGTTTTAGTCGGCATATTTGATCTCCATAACAGTCCGTCATTGGCTGCAGAATGAATGCAAACTTGTGTAGAAAGTGACGTAATGCAGTTTCTTGCAAGTGACGTTAAGTATATCAAGAAAGGCTGACAGCGACAAAACGAAACGAAAAGAAAAGAAGACGAAACTACAACAACAACAATGGTTTCAAGGGTGCACTGCATTTGCTTAATGACTGCAATCAATCCCAAAATGCCACGAAAATGCTCGCATATTTTAATTGTTTTTCAAAGTTTGCCTACTCAGTCGCATGAAGCCACGAAGCCACGCAGCAGGCAGGCGGGTAGGCAAGCAAACAGCAAGCCAGGAATGTGTTTTACAGTTAATACGTGCACACCACAAAAAAATACAAAAACAGAAACGAGCTCTTGCAACAACAAAACATGAAAATTTACACAATTTCTACGCCACGAAAAACAATGAAAGTTTTTGCCCACAGGCTTTTGGTGTTGCCTCCTTTTTCGTTTTTTTTTTTTCATTTATATATATTTTTTGTTTTAATTTTTTTTTTTTTTTGTTCCTTTCATTTTTTTTACTTAGCAGTTGCCATTGCCAGCGCAGACATTGTTGGCAAAAAGAGGACTGCACGCTTCTCCTGAGCTCGGTTGCTCGGTTAGGTGGCTTGGCAATCGCACAGGATCAGACGGGCGAACACAATTTAAGCAGAGCACATGAAAACGCTTGACAAGTTCTATGCTGAGTGCACTAGCTGTGTGCTGCCGTTGCCATGGTGCTGCAGTTGCACAGGAGTGCAAATGAAAATGAGCGAATTCGAGCAAGATTTTTCCGTTTTCATTTTTCCTTTCTGTTTCGTATTTTTCTTTTTATTTTGGTTATGTATTGTTTCGCATATTGTTATTCTTGTACTTGAGTTTTTTGTTGGATTTGTTTTTTTTTTTTTTTTTTATTTACACAACAATGTTGTTGTTTTAGTTTGGCTTGGTAAGGGTTAACTTGCTGGCATTTGGCGGGACATTGCGCGCTTGCTAGCTTTTTATATATATGGCATGTATAGTATATGCTTGTGTTTGTAAGTGTGCGCGTGTGCACGAGTGTGTCTCTGTATGAAGTGGCAAAAGTTTAATTAAAATTCCTAATCGAAAATATTCTACATTTGAATGCAAATTAATTAAAATAGTTTTCAAGCGCACAAACGACACAAAACGAAAAACTAAGCGAGCGAGTCGGCACTTCTCGAGAACAGGCGGTCCCACTCACACTTTCACCACTGGAACACATGCAGACACAGCTGCATGGCGAAATATATTTTATTGCCAACGTGCCGTGCCGGCAGAGGCGGATTTATCGGCTTGCGCACGTAATTAAAATAATTTCGCATGCATGAATGTGAATCAGTGCAGCAGGACATTTGTCTCGAGATGGTATGTGGCTACGTGGTTTTGTGTGTGACTAGGTGCGCACTTGTGTTGGTGTGCGTGCGAAAGTGGAAGTGCGTCAGTTGCGACACGTAAACGAAAATGCGGTCATTAGCCGTATGTGTGCTTGCAGTGAAGCATGCAAAGTGCAATATTTTGCAAACCTATGCAACAAAGGCTGAAATTACACAATCACAGTAAACACACATATACACACTTACACTGACCACACTCAAACCAAATGTAAAACCTAAAAAAGATATATAAAACTATTAAATAAATGAAAAAAGGAAACTTAAAAAGAATGGCATTCGAATGTGGGAAGCCAGAAGGTATAAGCGACGGGAAGCCAGTTTGGTACTTAAAATGTAAATGCATAAATCAACAGTTAACATTTTTTAATATTTAGATATTAAATAAATTTAATAAACATAAATTTAAACACGGATTAATTAATAAATGTATATCATTAAATATTAAATATTAAAAAAAAAAACAAAGCAACAACAAAAAAATTATTAAACAAAAATAAATAAGCGATACAAACAAACAACACACACTACAATACCAAAAACAACAAAACACACATTGAAACACGCCATAAAAATATTTTAAAAAATAAACTCAAAAACAGTTTACAAAACTGTTAAAATGGCATTAAATAAAATAAAAAAAGATATTTAACTGAGCTTAAATAAAACGAAAACTTAAATTATTAAATTAAATTGCTAGCGCGAAAACAAAAAAGAAAAAAACCAAATAGTTAAAACAAAAAAACTAAATTTTTGGCAACCATTTCGACTTCCGTTACAACAAAAAAAGTCTGACAAATAAAATGAAAAAGATATAAAAAAAAAATGCAAATCACATATACACACGTATACACATACACACATACCGTTAGCAAAAGCAACAACAATCTTAAAAATAATGCACGCTGAAAATTGAGAAATATATATACACTATGAATAAATAATAATAATAATACGAATAATAAAACTAAACACTCTTGGCATATGGCAAAAATAGCAAACCCAAAAACACATAAAAACTACTAAAAAACAAAAACCTAAAAGAAAAAAGTGTAAATATTTTCTAGCAATAGTAAAAATAATTGACTATAAATTGTTATACGTATTTATTGTACAATTTTTTATAAAAGAAAAATAACAAAAAAAAAAAAAAAATAACAGGAAAATAGACAAAAAACAAATAAGTGTAAACGGTTTTAAAGCGCGCTTTTAGGCGCATATTATGTGCTTCTTCACGCCAGATTAAATTCACATAGCTGCGCACATATTTCCCCTTACTTTTTTCCTTTATATCCTTTTTTTCCATTATTTAGCACATTTTTGTAGCATTTCTCTGTTTTTACATTTCATTTGCATTGTGTTCGATTTATTTTATCGCAATTTAATGTTAAACAACTTTTTATGTTCTAGTTTTAGACAATCAAAAAATAGTAGCTAAAAAACACAATAAAAAAGAGAAAATTGCATAAATGCAAAAATGGCTAATGTTAATAAATACATAAATAAACGCATAAAGACAAAAATATATGACAAGTAAATGGTGTAACTTTTCTGTGAATAAAATTACTAAAATTAAAATAAATTACTGTAATAATAAATGTATCATATGCATATACATATTTATTGACTTACAAATTAAAAGAAGAAAAAAATATAACACAAATAATTATAATATAAAAGTAATTAAAAAACAAAAATTGTTTATCTTGCAAACGTTAAATGTCGGAAGTAAAACAATTTTTATTTAATATTTGTTTTTTTTACATTCAACTTATGCATAAAAAATAAGAAAATCAAAAAAAAAAAATATTTACAAATTATATTTGGGAAAATCGACACGCTAACACAGCAGAAAAGCACTAAAGTTAATTATAATAGAAAACAATTAAAAGAAAAACCAAAAAAAAAAAAAAAAATCAATTTAAAAAGAAAAGTTAAATAAAAATATGCTCTCATTGGTTGTGTTTTTAGGTTAAACGTATTAATTATTACATATATTTGAGTGTGTGTAAAAAATTGTACGAATAACCGACAATTTGTCAAGCGTTTAACACGCCGTCAAGCAATCACGCACGCATTCCAACAGTCAATCTGTCACGCAAACAATCGAACTCATCAACACACAAGCATGCAGCCACAACTTTGTACATTTCATTTAAACATTAAAAGCCCATACATTAAAAAAGAAAGAAAAGAAAAAAAGTATAAATATGGAATGATTGTAAATTAAATAATAAAACAAAAAGGAAAACCAAATTATATTTGCCTTGCCACTCTGTTCAACGCTTTTGTATTATTGTATAAAATTTATTTGACTTGTAGTTAATTTCCAATGTGTGTAAGTTTAGCTAAATTGCCTAATTAATTTTACTTAAATGTGTACTTAGCATATTTAGCATTAGGAATGCTGTAGCAGCAAAGATTATTAAATTACTGCCACAACAAAATGACAAAAAGCAAAATCAATAACAGTCGAGTAAATGCAAGCAAAAATCGCAGATACATACATACATATGTAAATGTAAAAATTCATTAACAGTAAATGCAACTTTGCTTAACAACATAAACAACAGCAACCACAACAACAACAACAACAACAAGAAAAGTTACCAGCACATGGCAACTAATAGATAAGTAAAAAACACAACGGTAACAAGTAATTTAAATGCATTAATGCGTAATTAATTCATTAATTAATTAATTAATTAAGTCAGCATATAAGTAAATTGTAAACATGCAAAACGGGGCTCGAAGTTAACATTGTGGGTAAGTTGTACTACATTAAATAAAACAAAATTAAAGCAAGCAAAATTAATTAATCAAATAAGTAAACTCTGTACATAACAACTAAAATTAAACCCATTATCGCCACGTAAAGTAGTTATTAAGCAAGCGTAAAAAACGGTAAATTTATTTATTAAAAACACGTACTTAAATACCTATAAATATAATAATTACATTGAATAGGAAATAAAAAAACAAAAACTATACGAAAAAACACAGACAGACACAAAAAGCAGTTGACATTTAATTTATACGCTAGGAATTCTTTTTAAATTTCTTTCACTCGATCAACCTTTGAATTTCGCCACGTAGCACAGCCAAACATGACATGTATATGGTATGTAAATACGCGAGCGCATATGGTAACGACAGGGTTTTCAGTTTTCACTGATTTTTTTAAGGAAACTTGAATACAGGGTTTTCAAAACGAAACAACCGTAGCTCAAAAGCTTTGAAAAACAAAGTGCGCATACGTCGTGTAGACATGCACTAGGCAGCCGACGGGCGTAATGAATTTAGTTCAAGTACAATTTATTCGAAGCATCAACACAACAACGAAGTAAATAGTTAAAATTAAATTTAAATAAAAAAATAAAAAAAAAACAATTTAAGCAATTCACGCAAGTAGCAACAAGAAGCATGCAAAGCCACTTAAAATTAAAAAACAACAACGCAGTCACACGCGTATAATTTCACATTGTGTTTCATTTTTAGCGCATTTAGCACGCATTAGTTAAACGGTTTAAGCAAATTTTAAAAAATAGACTTACAAAAAAAGGAAAAACCAAAAAAATATAATTAATATTACAAATATGTAAAGCAAAAACAAATATACTATATATGTGCGGCATGACCCTGATTCAAAATATAAAATCGAATGTCTTCCAATCAAAGGTCGTCTTTTCGTAGCAAACATATTAAAAGTCTGCGTTATGCTTCAAAAAAAACAAACGAAACAAAAAACAGTAAACAGAAGCAACTGCAGTTTAAAGCGCATAAAAACGCGTAAAGTTGGTTAACGAACGCAATGCAATGCGATGCAATTAAAGCAGAGAATGCACAATAAATGCACACAACCACAACATTAACAACAACAACAACCACTACAAACATCACTTCAATCGATTCAAAATTAACACTTAGCTAATACACAAAATAAAACACAAAATGTTTCGATAAGATTTTGTGCAACTTGGGATTCCCAAAGTTCTTTTTTAACGTAAATTTTTTTTTTTTTTAATTGCCTACTTTTAGGCAAAATTTTACAGTAATGAAAACTCATTGTAAAAAGAAGAGAAGCAATAAAAAAACTAAATTTATGCATTTTCAAATCTAACCCAACACAAAATTTCCACAAGTCACACTTAGCCCCCTCCGTTACTCACGACCAGTATCTGTCGATCACTTTCTCTTTCCTCTCTGCCTTCCCCATGCATTCAAGCAACATAAACCTATTTATATACAATATTGAAGTTAAATGTACCTGACAATAGCAGCAATCCGTACGTCGTCACCCTCTTCACAGTCGTCTGCACACATGCTTCCTCCCAAGCTATTCTTTTCTGCTACCTACTACACCGTTGTCATGCATATATCGTCTGTACATAAAAAGTGAACAGAATTCCCCCAGCAGCAACAAACATTGACATGAAAAATCAACAACAATTAAACAACAACAATTTGAAAATATTTTAACTTTGCATTGAGATTAAGATGGCATAATGCTGTATTTAAATGAAAATTTATTCGAAGTCAAAAACAAAAAATAATAAGGTTTCACTTTTAATGAGCAGCAAATGCAAAACAAGTAAAAACGAAAAAAAAATCACAACATAAGCGAATAAGACACATTTTAGACATTTAACCAAGTAGCAACGAACATCATAAAAATTAAAACAAACTATAAAACAACAATTAGAAAGAAACAAGATTAAATAAAATGATCGATTTTAATTGTTTGCGCTTAGCAAAGCAAAAGAAGTTCATTAGGAGTCGAAGTTTCTTTTTTCTGTCAATTTTTAAAGCAGTTTGAACAAAAAATATGCAAACTAACAACCACAACAACATCAGAAATAAAACAAATGCAATTAAACGAATTTGAATTTTTTGACAAATTTTTAAGAAACCTAAGGGAAAACAAAAATAAGCCACAAAAACACTTTTGTAAATTATTTCCTAAACGCGTCGCTCAAAACAGTTTTAGGACCACTGCGCGCTCGACACCGTTTTTAAGTCATTGGCTTAAGTAGTTTGAAAGCCACTGCATATGCCCGTATTAAACAGCAACAACAGCAACTAAAGCCATAATCAAACATTTTCACCTTTTGCAAAAATTTGAAATGCATCAAACACTTGCACACCAACACAAACACCTAAATCCACATCCACAGACAAACACACACACAGGCCAAAGTATAACAAAAAGGATATGCGCCGATATTGTATAAAAATGTATTGATCAAGTAAGAATTGTTTTATGTCTGGTCACTTTTACACGTGTCCAAAAAGAAATTGTCGTGTATATAAAACATTTACTATATACAAGTAATTTATTAGCTATAATTAGTGTAAAGTATGCATTATGCAATAAAAATAATAGTTATAAACATTATAATATATATGTGTATATTTTTTGTATTAATTGAGCGTTGCCGTTAGTTTTAAATCGTATGTAAGAGCTTCTGTTTCATTTGGGTTTTAAACGTATTTTTGTAATTTTTTTCGTGTCTACAACTTGCAAACACAAAAATAAAATATGCATATTAAGTGTCGTTTTTAGCAACAAGATTTTTTAAAACAAAAACATATTACAAAATATTGAACTTAAATTAGAAAATCTTGAATCACTGGGGAAAACAACACCACGTATATAAAATACTAACGATAATGTTTAACAATAAATTAAAGCAACATAAAAACACAAAACAAAATATAAAAAAATCAAAACAAGAATCCAAAACACTGTAACCCTTCGAGACGCTGCATGGGGTGGCAGAAGAATACTTTATAAGACTTTGTTTCTATTTGTAGTCGAATCGCAACTGTCAATAATAAGAAAAATAGATTAATTTTTCGAATTTTACCGTACGCGTCCGTTATTCTCGTTCTGATCCGTTCATGGTTCGGGACGAAAATTTAATTACATAATAACAGCTTCCGTTAATCAGGACTACCATATAATGTAGCCCTGCCTTAAACTGTTGCCCGAACTGACAAATTCTATTTGTATGTATGTGTCATATTCTAATTTCCAAGCTCTTCGTCCCTTATGGTCAAGTGATGGTGGAAGGGTAGCAAACTCAATTTTTGTATGACCACTTTAGATTTTTCAACACAACAACAACTCTTAGTCCGACCACGTAAGGTATGAGATGCTATCATTGTTAAAAGTTGAATTAAAAGCATCTACACATTTTGGGGGATTTAAGCTTTATGCCTTTCAGGTTAAATGCGGTACACGGCAATAAAATATTCGTCATTAATCTTTTTCGCAATAGCTTGCCATTAAAATGGGGCACATTGACATTGATAAGGAAATTTTGCCACCACATGCTGGAATATATTAGCGAAGAAATCTTAATATGATATAACTGTAAAGGGTTTGCAACAAAACTTAAAACTAAAAAATAATTGGATACAACCAAATTTAACTAAATTGAAAATTTAGTTAAATGAAAAAAGTATTTAACAATGTATATGTAAAATATTGCAATTTAATGTTAAACTTAAATAAAATAAAATAAAAACCAAAAATAATTTAGACATAAGCGTAGGTTAACAAATAATTTTCAAACGTGAATACACTGAAAATCAAGCGCAAAGAAGCGAAAAAAAAATGAAATACAAAAAAAAAAAAAATATTCAAAATAAACACTTGCATTTACACTTCACATTTAAAATTATAAAACAAAAATACATAAGTCTTACAACTGCAAACATATTACATAAATTAAATAACTACACTAAAATGAACACTCGAAACGAGAAAAATTTGAAAATTAATTAAAAAATACCAAATGAGAAAACAAAATTATTTGAAATGAAATAAAACCGAAAATTTAAGATTAAAAACAAACAACTAAATGTAAGTAAATAAAAAGCAGAAGAGCATAAACAATGAAAACTAATTAAATAAATAAAATTTGAAGCAAAAAGAAAATTAAATAAAATTAACAATAATACAAAAATGAGATGAAACCAAAAAAAAAAACAAAAAAAAAAACAATTATTATATAAATAAATGTTACGCGTTATTAAATAAAGAAAATGGAAATAATTTGTTTTAAAAAAAAAAGTTACCACATGAGATTTAATCTTTCACTAAAAACCAAATATTGATTGCCAAGAATTCCATAGCAGTCATCATTAAAAAAAGACGGTAAGAAATGTGTCTAACAAGAAATGGAGTTCTCAGTGCAGTAATAATTTCAACATACTCAAGCCTACAGAACTGGATTTTGTTAAATTTTCATTTATTACTATATTTGTGGAAATTATTAACTTCATTGCCTTGTCACATGAACATATAGGAACCATATTGTGCCGGCGCTGTTGCATATTTTCCCAAGGCCAGTTCCAGTAATGAAAAGTGGCAGCCAGGAAACGCGACATTGCAGTCGTGCACCTCTCGCACTGAGCGTCGATAAATCCGATCATAATGGTGATGATCCCTCGGTTCGTGGGCAGCAACGGCAGCGCTGGGCATACTGAAAATGGTCTTCACAATCTCCTCAATCATGTTGCCACGCGATGCAGTGCCGCCAGCGCTACGCGGTCGCAGGTACTTGGCACTCTCGCACAGTGCACGCGCAACACATGCTCGTCCATCGAAGCCCATGCTAAGCAAACGACTCATATGGTTTGGTACTTTACAAATATAGACTAACTCACTTCTCGAACGCCAGCTGCACCTGATCATAAAAGCTGCGACGCGAACGACGCTGCACCTCCGCTTTCGTCGCATTCGCAAAGCCATGCGCGTGCTGGCGCACCCAATTCTGGTTGGGCAACTTGTACGAGACACCCCAGTTCACTGCCCAACTTAGGTAGTCCACATTCGGGTTGCCTATCATGCCGATGGTCATGCAAATGGCGGCCTTAGAGCAAGACAAAGTCAAAAGTTAATTCCTGCACATAAATGTTTTGTAAATAAAAACCAAGCGACTCACACCGAAACCGAGGAACCATCGGGAAAGGCGAGATACCGTTTGCGACGACTTAAAAGGCCATCTGCCGTGATATTTGCTGTTGTTGTAGCAGCACTCGAGCCTGCTGCTGCCATCCACTCATTATCCTGTTGAAGCTCAAGTGCCCGAATTCGCCCCAACGCGTCGAACGCGCAGATGAGCGCAACCAGCGTTTGGCCAAGTCGACAAGGGTTAAACATTTTCCCAGCACGCTCGCAACGCAACTGAAAAACGAAGCATCCGAGCAAAAAATCCACGTCTGCTATCAGCAGAGAAGTGTTAAACGTTTTAAATGCTTAAACACTATTGACCAAACTCGTTAGCGCCTCGTTGCCAATTGCGCTTTAAACACGTTAAGTGTCGGACCGCTTCCTCATTGTAATTGCATTTAAATTTATTTTTATAATCCATCAATGTTTGCCATGCACACCAAGTGTTTCCACATTACCAGCCGCACACCTGTTCTCACTTCACTTAACTTTCATAAGCGGACTTGTGCCAATTAGGCCAAGAATTCTTCTTTAAGTAGTTAGCAATTTTGTACTCATCCATTAAGGTAGATTTTTAAATGAAATCAATGAAGAGTAGCACGGGCTGCACTGCATCCAGTGTTGGCCTATTGGGCACCCTTGCAACACTCATATTTCAGTCGGCAAATTGAACTCAGCTTGAGAACATTCCGCCATCGCTGACCAAGCACGCGCTGCCGGCCTGAGCAGGGTCGGGAACAGGGCAACTTGATGATTCGCATTAAGCACACTTAAAGGAACACGAGCACAATACCTGTCTGTCAACCGTCGTGCGCACTCCTTGGTGATTGTCGGACTCGAATGTAATAACAAAACAAACTCAATTCAAAGCTGTTCGTTATAACGAGTCGCCATTGTGTTTTATTTCTTCGTGTTGACGGCTTCTATGAAACACGACAATTTGTGTGTTGTGAATGACGCATAAAAAAGCAAACAACAAACGCATACGCAACGCTGTCAGTTGTCATTATTGCGGAAACCCAACAACACAGCTCACGCTCACCTCGCCCTCAACGATTCACTCTCCCCAGCAGCATCGTGGAGGCTTGGCGTTGGCCAGATTGACCAAATTTTGCTCAACACGCGAGCATCGAGCGACACACCCCACACTTTATTTAGCTGTGACCTTTGCTTGCATCAAATCTTGTTTTTATTTTTCGCCGAACACACAAATGGAAATGTAAAATGGTCAAATAACAATATTTTAACACGCTGTAATGGTCTTCGGATTCCAGGTACACGCAAAGGCAAAGGCAAATGTTGATTCTCATTCATGCTAACGAGTGGACACACATATGTATGTATGTATATGTATGTAACAGGAGCATGTTGACAGTTGTTGATTACTCAGTGAATCCTCGATTGGTTTAAGAATGGCACCACATGTCACACATAGTCCAATGCAAAGTGGATTGGAAGGATAATGCAACTCTGTTGATTAATATGAACCACAAAATGGCTCGCGAGCCTAGCTACGCAACCTTCGGAACATATGCAGAGCGGTTGCTATTTCCTGTGTAACGTGTTCTTAAAGCACGAATCAGCGCTGGCTTCAAATTGAATCCCTCGCAATACTCGAAAATTATTCAATTTCCCCAAATGCTTTGCATATGCATGAATGGCAAAAAAAACATCGGTAACACCGACGTTAACGTGGTCCACGTTGTCGTTTTACTAATCGAGTAAAAATATATGTTGATAAAAAATTGTACGTTTAAGTTGAAAACAAACATAACAAATTATGAAAAGCTTCACAGCTCAAAAAATACATACATGCAATAAAGATAAAAAAATAAATACAATTTTTAAAAAAATACAAAATATAAACAAAAAACTGATGTCAATGCGCGCACAAGGGTAAATAAAAACGTCACAGGGTATTTGCTCAAATCCGAGCTGACTTTCGGAAAATGTGAATTTTTTACATGGCTGCCAGTTGCTTGATTACACTTTACATGCAACACAAAGGACCCTCAGCGGCTGCGCAGGGAGCCGCTTAAAACAGACAATAAATAACTAATGAAAATTTGTTTAAAGTATTGACAATTTATTTTATTTATTTACTCTTTATTTATCATAACAATATTTTACCTTGGAGCCTTGCGCTGCATTCAAACCAATTTCAGCCATGCGACAGCTGCAGGAAGTGTGCGAAAATGCTGAGTCGGCAATGGGGCCCATAGAGCGAGGCACATTGCGGCAGGGTCGTTGATCGCTCATAGGCCAAAGTGTAGGCCCTGTGCATGCGAAGCAGCGGCGCAGCATAGCGCAGCAAAATGCGCAGCACATCGTGGAAGAGCGAATGTCCTGGCGGCAGCAGCAAGTGGCGCGACTCACAGATGGTTCGCATGATGCAGTGGCGCGGCTGAAAGTCGTAGCTAAGTGAGACAGTCGTGAGTGGCATGTACTGATTTGGATTCGGTGAATTCTTTGCTTACAACTCAGCCCACTTGCTCAGCATGTCCAGGAGCAAGCTGTGCGTGGCGGCTGCCGGCTGCGTGGCCGACGTTGCTATGCGCTTGTAGCGGCGTCGTTTGGCGTTGTGCTGTGCAACAGGCATTGGCCTGCATTGCTGTCCATGCATGTAGTCTCTGTAGGCGTTATTGATCGTGCAGTGCGGACGCCTGGACTTGACCACGTAGGCCTTTTTTAACCACTTCTGTTGCGACGGGTATGCGTAGAGCAACTGCTGTGGCGGCTGCCAGTGGGGCCAAGCAAGGGACGAATCGGTAGGTGACGTCGTTGTTGGCGGGCTGGTGGGTGGCATGGGTTTTGGCTTCGGCTTCGGCTTGGGCCAGAACACATCGGGACCCACAGGCAAGGCGTACGTCCAGGTCCACTCAACAATCATGTTGAGGCCTCGTGGCTGCCAGCCCACAATTGATTTGCCAACATTTCCCTGCATCTGTCAGAGCAATGAAGTTGCTTGATTAGGTTACGCAGGCCAGTTATTTACTTACAAATATGATTGCGCCCGGCTCAAAGACCAAGAAACGCTTTTGACGCGACAGCAGCACTTCCGACGTGCCGCTGCTGCCCGGCACCAATAAATCGCTGGCATTGGCAGTGCTTTGTTGGCCAGCAGCACACAGCAGCACAACGTGTTCGTATAGGAGCAGTCGCAGGGCGAGTTGCCACAATGGTGCAGCAAGTCTTCGCTGCCGTTGTCGTTGTCGTTGTCGTTGCCGCTCTTCCTGCAGTTGTTTTTGCTGTTGCTGCCGGAGTCGTTGTCGTTGGCCTGTGCGCCTGCCGCGTGCCATGGTCAATTGCAAACTAATTGCTCGATGGTCAGCCAACGTTTGCGGCCGAGTCGACAGCTCGTTGCAGTGGCTGCAGCATTGATGACATGTTTGCACAAGTCAAAGTCGTTGTCAGGCAATTTCAAGCCAACTCTGTTGACTTGGCCTCCATGCAACTGTGCAACTGAGCAAATGCGAAACTATGCATTTGTGCAGACCACAATGCGAGCATTCGTGCATTCCTACTTGCACATCTTTTGTGCGCAAATTGTTTAATTGCTACGCACGTGGCCGACAATCGCCAAGAAATAGTCCATTAATTGCCAACTAATAAAGCATTGAACCAAATATTTCAGCACTAATTTAATTAACAACTTTTCACTCTAGAACGAGAATGGAACAATCAACATAATCAAGACAAAAGCGAACGCAATAAACCGGTATGCGAGGAGAGAGAGCTGCTCATACGCATAACGGCAACCACAGCAGCAGAGACCGAGATGGCAGCAGCGGCAGAGGCAGAGGCAGCAGCAGCGGCAAAGGCAGCAGCAGCATAGCTTGGCACTTGTGCCGCATCAATTGGCATCGATGTCATTCAGTAAGTCAACAAACACGCACGGCAAAACTAAAGCCAAAACCGAAGCGAGTAGCTCAAGTGAATTCGAGCACACATACACACACACACATACACACACACACACACACACACACTTCTGTAGAGCACAATCACAGGCGACAGCAGTGTAGCAAAAGCAGAAGCGCTGCCAGAGGCATGAAAAGATGTTGCCAAAGCATACCGTTTTGATTTTGTGGCTTTGTGCATTCGACCTACAGCTAACTGGCAATAATGGAGAATCTGTACAACAACTTCCTGGCATCGCAGATGCACCAACGCCACCGTCGTCAGCTACAACAACAAAGCAGGATTATAACAATGCGACAACGTATGAGACAACAAATTCAGCTGCGGGGCACAAACTGCTCTCGAGAGGCAAACGTTTTGTGGCCTTTCCCGTTGGATCGTCATTCTCGGTGAGTTTGTTGGTTCAGTCGGCTCCTGTCGCCTGCTCCTGTGCTTGAATATTCATTGAAACTTTTTCGCCATGTCTGCCATGCCGTGACGTCTACCCCTGCTCCGGCGGCTTTTGTCAATCTCGTCTAACACACACACACACACACAAACACACATTCACCGCCTGCCAGTGTGCGATCTGTGCGACAACCGGCGTCATTGGTAATCCCAACGTCAACTATCTGGTATGTATAGCTGCCAACCCAAAGCTACAGCAGCTCCTTGCACACGGCTGTCTTCGCATGCTTTTTCTTTATTTCTCTTCTTTATTTTTTTTTTTTTTTGTGTGCAGAGCATGGGCCTCAATTGGGGTGTTGCCTACGATTTGCCAAACATTACATGGGTGCTGCACAATCTACATGGCTTCGGTCCGGGCAAGAACAAAATGGCTGCCGAGGCACAAATCAAGCGCAGACATCGCCGTGATCTCTACGGCCGACTGGAGACATTGATGAGCAGGTGAGTACGTGTTGGTGAAATAGTTTAAGCAAAGCTACTCCCTTGCCGGCCGCCTTTGCCACCTAAGCCACTGACAATGCCAATGCCATTCCTATTGCTTCTACTTCTGCTTCCGCTTCTGCTTCTGCTTCGGCTTCGGCTTCTGCTGCCCAATTATGTTTATGATAATTCTTCTCCTGGCTGACATACGACACTCTTCCAGTTCGAGTGATTGTCTGAGTGCCTCGGGCTTTTACGCTTGTCTACGAGGGAGATTAATAGTTCGATAGCCGAGTCTCACACCCAGCTCACCGCTGGCCCCACAGCGCAAGGCACAGACACACACTAATGCCTTCGTATCTGCAGGCAAATCTACTTAACATGCCTCAAGTGGCATTCACTATTCGCAGCATCGACTTTGACTTTGTGTACTTTACAATAGTAGAAGCCGCAACGCATACGCATACGTATACGCATGTAAATCGTATCTAGCACACATTCGCACAGTGTGTCAACCGCACACAAACACCCAACACCCCGCCATCCCCATCCAACGCCATCCATCGAAATACACACGCGTCGTTGCCATTCTGTGCTATTTGCACATGCAGACGAGCGTATGAAAATACGCAACACATCTCAACAGAACAGAACCGAACAGAACAGAACAGCATGGAAGAGAAGTGAAGTAAAGTGTTGTGAAGGGAAGGGAAACAGCATAGAACTTGAAGCTCATCAGCAGCAAGAAGAGGA
The DNA here is from genome assembly GCA_037044495.1 of Stegana nigrithorax. Taxonomy (NCBI): domain Eukaryota; kingdom Metazoa; phylum Arthropoda; class Insecta; order Diptera; family Drosophilidae; genus Stegana; species Stegana nigrithorax. The sequence goes on from JBAMBQ010004233.1 coordinate 533,722, forward strand.
GTGCCGGCATCCACGCCATGTTTAGTCTATCGCCTGCCATGTTAAGTTGGCGTGATGCTTGCATACCGCCTGCCAGCTGCGACCTATGTCCTGCACCCGGATCGAGATCCTGTGTCCTACGTACTGTGCTGCGACGCTGTGCGCTTGGCATAATAAAATGTTGGCATTTTATATTAGCATTTAAATTGGCTTTTTGTGTTATTCGGAAATAGTTTAATATCCGAAAATCTTCTGTGCCGCATCAGAAAGTACGGCTGACTGTGAGCGGCGCATCTTCACCTAACATTCGCCTCCCGCTGCCGCTAAGCTTTATCGGTAATCGTTTTATAATTAAACAAATTGCTTCATTAAACAAAAGAAAAGTCGCTCCTTAAGATGAGTTTATGGTGTGATTACCTAAACCATGTCGTGCTTAACAGCCGAAAGTTTAGCATAATGTGCAATAAACAGGACGAAGAACGAAACAAATTTATTGCATAAATTGGCCTGAAACCAAGGAAAGAAAACTGCTTTGATCAAACTGCGAGGCAAAGAAGTCGTTGTGTTCCCACCCTAACGTTGTTAGAGCATTGCAAGCGATCTGAGCAAAACTTGAAATTTTAAAGCTAAGCAACCATCTAAGGAATGTCCACTTTCTTTCCCCGCACTTCAATTCCATTAATATTATTTGTTAGTGTTTTTACGCACGATTCTCAGCATGAACATTGCTCCCAAATAATAATTGAATGTATACTGATAATTTAAAGAGCTTTTCTGTATATTCAAACGCCGGCGGCTGGTTATGTAATCAAATCTTAAAGTTCAGTTTGCCCCAAAAAGAAAACAAAAAATCCAGGCAAGCGCTCATTGGTGCACCGTGCACGCACATGTGTCTCCCACATCAACGTCTCGACTTGCATAAATTATAATGTGAAATCAAGTCAGTAACGAAAACGACGCTTTAGGCCACGTAAATGCCACGAAAAGCATACGCAGGCAAGTCGTCAAGTCGAAATCTAATATTTTCTTTAATTCCGCAAATGCAAACACCCCTCCAGCAGCCCACCAACAGCTCCCCAGCAGCTCACAATCGTCAGCAGCACCACAGCGCTGCCGTACAGTCATGCCCCATCAGTCGAACAGCCAACATTGGACACATTTATTGACCTCATGCTCGCAATAACAACATTTTGTGTTGTCAATTGTCTAAATGCCACGAACGACTTCATTTCAAAGTCGCCGCCGACTGTCGTGGCAGTGAATTGATACGCAGCAATTTTTGCGTTGACTTTTGTCTTTAGTTTATGAACATTGCTTCCCAACGGGTCACTACAGCGACTGTCCGACATCAAACACAGAATGGCCGACCGCACGAACAACAAAAGGATAAATAGGCAGCCAGACAGACTCTCAGTCTGGCAGGCACACACACACACATACACACACACACAGACGAAAATGCCATGAAAAGAAAAATGGCAACAACGGCAAATACGATTTGTCGCTGTGATTTGCGGTTGTCAACCTAAACCTGGTGTCAGTGTATGGGTGAGTGTGTCCCACAAACGCCCTGTGGATTTATTGTAGTTACTCCTAAAAGCTGACCGAAATGGCGAATCACTCGTAGCCACGACTTTTATGTATCATTTATCCCGGTAAGTGTGGCGCCTGTAATCTGCACTTAGCGCTTCGTCTACGTACGAGCATTTGCCACAATTAAACGCGCAAGCGACTTTAATTGAAACTGCAGAGTCAGGGAGTCTAGGCAATCAGCTGGCCGAACATCAAATGTAGCAAGAGTGGCAACAGTAACCAATCGCCAGCAAACGGAAATCACACAGCCAATGCCAAAGACCAAGTCACAGTCGGCAGCAGCCAGCAGCAGCAGACAGACAGACCGACTGCCAGGCTAACCGTGCCAGCGTAGTAGGCATTGCAGACAATGCAATTCAATTAAGTTCGATTGCATGTTGCACCTGAGCAGCAGAACAGTCATAACAACAACAATAACAACAACTGCAGCAGCAGCAGCAGAAGCAGTCAATAGACAATTGCCTCAAATTTTTGTTTCCTGTGGTCCAGTAAATTTCGTCTGGACGGTACGTGACTGCAACATACACACACACACACACACACACACACACACACACATACAAACACAACAACTTGCACGACTATTGACTGTTGACGGCATTCTGTTGCTGCTGTCGAATCGCATTGCATGGAAAACGTTAAATGACAATTGGCACATTTGCACTTTGGCCAAACGTCATTCCAATGCTGCAGCGTCTTGTGGCAGTTGGCCTGCAGTCAGCAGACTTCGGCAACGATTTAAAACTCCAAAAAGCAGCGAATCGAGTACAGTAGAAAGTTTCACGGCATCGAGGCTGTTGCATTGCTCTGTTGCTCTCGATACACTGGAAACAATTATGTCCGCGTGCCTGTTTATGCAATTTTTATTGTTTAATTATCGTTTAATTGTCGTAAACATTTTGATTTACGATTTAATTGCATTGCGAGATGTGTGGTGTGTGCGGGGTGCGAGCGATTTGTGCGTGTCTGAGCAATCGAAGGCAAATCTGACAGTTGGAATGTTGTTGACACAGCAGCAGCAGCAACAACAACTACAACAACAACATAATATAGAAACATCCAAACAACAAATGCAAATGTCAACGTCAGCGATTTTTATGTGCAATAATGAAAACAACAACATCACCAACACGACGAAGAACAACAACAACATCGCATTAGAAAGTGGCAGTCTGAGCGACTGTGCTGGCCACACCGAAGCGACAACAGACACTTTAAATGATTTACGAGTAACGTTGCCATGGCCGACATTGATGAAATGCGCAAATACATCAAAATTGTCGCCATCGCTGCCCCCAACAGCAAAAGCGAACACAACAACAACGCAAATCTGTGCTGGCCATAATGCACGTGAACATAACGAGAGAGGAGGATGCTATTTGGATGCGCACGATAGTGGCGACAGGACAACGACCGCAGCAGCAGCAACAACAACAACAACGCTACAACACAAATGGCAACGCGTGCTGAGTCGCCCGAAACGCTACCTCAGCTTTCCCGAGGGCTCGTCCTTCACCGTAGGTTGGCCACTTGTGGTGACGCCTCTGCTCATGACACAATTCGTCCACAGGTCGCTGTCTGCTTCACGGTGGGCATCGTTGGCAATCCACGCTTTAATTACATGAGTTATGGTCTGAACTTTGGTGTCGCATACGATTTACCCAACACATCGTGGGTCTTGAATCACTTGCACGGCTTTGCGCGGCAGCCGGTGCCGACTGCGGTGCTGCGACGCCGCACTCGCCGTGCCTTCTATGCTGATCTCGAGACGCTGGTGGATAGGTTGTGTACTTGGCAGCGGACTACATATGCAACTGCACTGCAACAGTTTCTTCCCTTTCTTGTACTTACAGCATGGGCTACAATGGACGCGACTGCATCATGCGAACGCTCTGCGAGAGCCGCCAGTACTTCCAGCGCACCAAGATGGGCATGATCGGTGAGATGTTGCGTGTGGTATTCAGGTGAGTTTGCCGTGCCGTGTAAAGGCCTCACTACTTATTGCCCTCTCATTGCTGCACAGCCTGCCCAAGCAACGGATCTTCTCGCGTGAGCTGGATGAGCATGCGGACATCGTGCACTATGACCGTGCCTACCGCGAGGCACGCGACGTAGACTGCGAGCGCCAGTACGACTGTCACTTCTCGCTGCTGGAGCTGGCGCTGGGCAAGTACGCGACACCGCAAACGGACTACTACAGCAAGGATACGCGGGGCGCACACAATCCCGACGTTCCTGGCAAGGCGGACGCGGATGCGGATGCTAATGCCAATGCCGATGCTGATGCTGATACTAGTACGAAACATTAGTCGAGTCCATTCAAGTTTTGGCTTACACGCATTGACATTTGTAATAAATAATTTTGTTGGCGGCAACAACGCAAACATTCATTTCACTCTTAATCACATGCGACTTGTTGCGCGAAACTTTTAACGCAGCTGCTGGCCTGGCAACTTTTGCCCTGTGGCTGATGGTCACCTGCTACGTGTGTACAGTGCAACAAAAGTCAACACGACGACAATATAAATGATATGTCATTAGTCTGGCGGTGTGTGGCACGGCATGGGCGCCATGGCCGAGCTTGACATGGCCATTTGATTGCCTCACACAGTGTGAGAGTCGGCTGCCCCGACGCGCCGTGACTGATGAATGAATGTCAGCTTTTGTCACTGCCTGTGTGGGTGCTTTGCTCGTGTCCAACAAGCAGCAACAACGAAAATTCCGCATTATTTAATTTAAAACTGCGAAAGCGAAAAAAAGTGTTTGCCAAAGTTTTGACATTTAATTCAATCAACAGGCAAATGCGGCCAACAGGCCGGAGGCGATTTGCGAGCGTTTTTAGTCGCGTGCTATCACCTTAGGGCACTCAGTGCTAAGGGCATAAAAGTCGCTTACTCAGGCATACATATTATATGTATATTATGTATGTATGTGTATGTGTGTGCATAAGTAAGTGCATGCCTGCGTATATTACGACTGTAATTTATTTTAATTCTGTTGAAAAGAAAATGTAATTAAGTGTCCAAAAAAAGAAAAACAAAAATCTGCTGCAATGACATGCAACCACAAAAATCGCTTATTACATGCAATAAAAACAAATGAAGGGACATGCGATAAAATGGCAAAAAATGCGGAAATTAAACTGCAGCGACAAGTTGTGCACTTGGTGGCATTTACAACAAGAACAATTACAAAAACAGCAACGATAGTGCATTTATTTAACTTGCCAACAGTCCAAACAGTCAGCCAGTCGGCCAGTCAGCCAGTCAGCCGGACAGTGAATGGCAAGTGCATGCGATGTTTGTAATTTCTCACTTGATACACACATAATTAATACTTGATGGCAACGCTGCACGCGTGCATGCATGGTACATGCGAGCACATACAAACATACAAACATACGAACGTCGTGCGTCCGCAGCGTCTGCTGTGGGCCCAGCAGCTGCAGCGCACCTGAGCGACTGAAAATGCGCACACAGCTAATGACGGAAGTTGTTTGCTTGCATATTTGTTGCCGCTTGCTTTTTGCTTGATTTTGTTGTTTTCTTTTTTTTTTTGTTTTTTTTCTATTTGTCGCTGCGCATTTACTGTGTGCTGTGCAATGCAAAAGCAACAAATGGCCAAGCTGGTTAGTTTGTTTGTAATTTATGTTTTCAACTTAATTAAAGTTAATTTCACATGTGCACACGGTCGTGCATGCTGCATTCACCTCCTAGCTACTTGTCTCGCTCGCACACCTGCTCACGCGTATGTCAAATGCCATGTGTTTGCTCAGAAGTTTCGCAAACCTTTCGTGTTTTTTTTTCGCTTAATTTATTTACGCGTCTGTTTTACGCTCTTGCAAACAATAAACAGCCATTTTCTACCCTGTAGCAAAAATTATAAAGGGTACATTAAAGTAGTACAAATAAATGCAACAGGCAGAAAGAGGCGTGGCAAGCCCCACAAAGTATATCAAACATATTCTTGATCAGCATCGAAAGGAGAGTCGATCTAGCCTAGTCGTTTACCTTTTAGGTGCCTTTTAGGTAATATCCACTCAAATACCTGTATGTGATAAATATTATATAGCTGTCTTAGGAACGCTCGGCCGAAAAATTACTTTTACCAAGAAAAACTTTTTTTTGTTTCTTGAGATATTATTACGTAATTAATATAAATCTTAAAGCCAAAAAAAAATTTTTTTCAATTTTCGATTGGCTACTGGGTATTCTATAGTCGGGTGACTGACTATTGCCCCTGTCTGCTGCTTTGCAACGAGGTCAACGATGTGCATACAAAGGGAGCTACAAGGCAGGCATGAAAATTATGGCAACGCTGAAAAGTATGCTATGGAAGGATGTGCTTTGCCTGCATGCGTTTTGCTGCTGCGGTTTTTGATTAATCAAATTGTCAATTAAATGCATAAAATGTGAATATACAATTACCAAAACAAAAAACGATAATTAAACAAACACATAGCAAACGGAACATAATTATAACACCTGAAAAAACAACAAAAAATATATCACAACAAACATAAAAGCAATATGTCGCAATACTTCAAGCTAGAAATGATAAAATTTATTACTGTTGACTGTTTTTCATTTTGTTTATTTTTTCAATTTATTTTTCAACACGGGAGTGTAAACAGTAATGACAGCATCCGTTCCCAAATCAAATATCATCCGTATAAGGTGAAATGCTGTTGAAGCTCAAAGGACAATGGCTGTGCAACAGCTGTTGGCAGTTTTCCATGCGCAGGTGCGGCATGTGGCGCTTGTCTTCGTCGCCGAGACTGCAAATGAAACACAACACCAAAATGTTTAACCCAGAACACACACTCGACTTATGCAACTGATATGCTTCACGGTTTTGTTGCCGCGCCTCACGCTGGCACTCACGTAAACAAAAACTTCAGCAGCTTAAAGAGAAACCCCTTGGCCAAGCCATGCTCCGGCTCCAAGTGCGCCGTGCAGAACACTTTCAGCACGCAGGCCCGTCCATCGAAGCCTGTGCGATCGATGAGCTCCTGCAGCAGTTCATACGTATCGCGCTTGAAAGGCCGTGCCAATTTGTTGGTCAGTATGGGTATGTTGGCACGAAAGCCGATGCCATATTGAAAAATTGACGGATTGGACATGATGAGATTCTTAATATTGATGCGAAACTGTGGCATACAAATGCAAATTATTCAAGTGGAATCCACACCCGGCGCCCGGCAGGCGGCTACCTACAAACATACGCGACGTCTCAAGGAAGTCCAAGTATCGCTTGGCGCGCAGGTGCGGCATCACAGCCGTGCCATTCTCAAGACCGCGTACACTCTGCTGTGCGGCTATGAACACGACGAGCAGAAGGGAAATCGTTAAATTGAATCGCTGCAGAAACATTTTTGTGCCGCTCTGCGCTTGCGTTAATAGATTCAAGTGAATACTGAAACAGCGCTGAGCTGTCTTTTGGGTCGCAGGTGACCGAAAACTCGTTTAGCATTGAAACAAGTCAAGGCGCTAATTTCGGTAAAGTGCTTTGCTCACGCATCAGCAGATTGTAGACTGACAACCGCCGGCCCCTCCCCGTCGTAGTTATACGCACCTGAAGACCACTTTGAGCAACTTCAGCAGCATGCCACTCTTTTGTGCGCCAGCATCCACATCCAGAGTTGCCGTGCAATAGGATTTCAGCAGGCAGGCGGGTCCATCGAAGCCGTGCCTGTCAAGGCAAGAAATAAGAAGGAAGGCCGCTTATCACTTAGTCCAATGCACACCGAGCTATGTTGCCTCGTGTCCAAGCCTACTCACCCGTTTAGCGTGTCCTGCAAGGCGTGCAGCACATCCCGCTTAAAGAACGGCCTGCGCCGATCCTTTTTGTCAGCAAATGGAAAATTCGCGCGGAATCCAAAACCGTAAGCCCAGAGTGTGGTTCCCGTCAATATGTTGTTCTTCGCTGTGGTACGCCACTGTAACAGGCAAAACAAGGACATGAATTGCTGCGTTGCATTGCCAACTGATTGCCGACTGCTGACACGCTGCCTGCTGACTCAGCCGGATTGATCGGCATTCCACTCACCGACATACGTGCACCCTTTGTGAAGTCCAGATAACGTTTGGCCCGACGCAATAGTCTGCTGTTATTTTCATTGTTGTTGATGTTGTTGGTGTTGTTGTTGTTGTAGATGTTAATGTCATAATTTCGCTGTCTGTCAGCATCTGTGTAGTTGCTAGTGCTGAGGTTGTTGCCCCGGCTGCTGCTACCGTTGTTGCTCTTGTCAATTGTGGTCACTTGAGCCTCAGTCGCAGTCGCACGGGCAACACACAAAATTGTTGACAGCCAGAGCAACCGAAATAATGACATAGTTGGCAATATTGTCAGCAATGCTGCGCCGTTCCTATGCAGTGTTTGTTGGTATTTTGTTGCTGTTGTTGCTATTGCGTGTTGGTTTTTATTGATGTTGTTGTCACAGCAACGTTTGCCTTTATTGTTTCGCTAATACAAAATTTCCGCGCTGACATAATTAAAAATCACAGCAGCAACGACAACATCAACACGCAACACGCAACAACAACAAATTTGCCAAACTTGCAGAGTTGTCAACTCAACGAGTCTGATGGTAACTGACAGCTAACGGTATAAGCGCATATATGAGATATTGTGGGCAAAATGACACGACATGAAACTAACCGCAAAAATTATGCACCCATACGGGGGGGAAATCAAAAACGAAAAAAAAAATAAAATAAGAAAAAAGAAAACACAGAAAACAAAAAACCAAAATTCTGTTAAATAAATTACAATAATTATTTATATTTGCTGTGGTTAATGTTGTTGTTGTTATTGTTGTTGTTACTGCTGATGTCGTTGCTGGAGGATGCTTATAACAATTTGTCGCACTTAATTAGCAGTTCAAAATATAAAACTGTTGTTGATGTTGAGCTCTGGTTTTTGCTATTTAATTTGCATTTAAATAATTTTCATCTCGAGGACACTCGCGTTGCCAACTAAACGCTTTAAATAAATTTTATCTGGCTAATACAGCGGGACACTGGACAGCACACAACTATTTATGTATGCAATTTATCAACTCTTCACAGGCACTCATCGCATTGTTCCATGCTGCATTTATTGTTATTGCTATTGTTGTTGTTGTTGCTGTTGTCGTCGGTTGTGTTGTACGCGTTGTTCTCTTGTTCCTGACGTGCACTCCACTCAACTAAGTTTTCATGGCTCAAGTGCGCTTTCAATAAATTTGGTCAAAAGCAAAAGCCAAAGCCGGCAGACAGTTTCATTACTATGCGATTTCTTAATTTTTTCTTTTTATTTTTTTTTTTTTTTGATTTTTCTTTGTACATTTATAAATAAATGGAAAAATAAACGAGTGCTGACACAAATACGCAACGCATGCGACATTAATAGATTGTCCACATATTGATTTAGTTTGCTCCATTTGCTTTGAAACGTAAGGTTTTTTTTTTTTTTTTTGTTGTTGTTATTTGTTGTATTTTTGCTTGGCTTGTTAACAACTCTTTTGCGCTTTTGTGCTTGGAAATGTGTTGACAGTGACAATTTGTTGCGCATTGTTAAGCAGTCAAGTGAAGTGCCGAGCACAAAATGTTTGAAGTGCCAACAACAAAAGCAACAAGAACAACAAAGACAGCAGCAATAGAAGGTTAACGAGCTGCGACAGTTGCTGGCAGTTGGATTGCTCCGCTATGACCGTGGCTAACATGCTAATCCAGCACAAAGCACGCTGACAGCTTATCTAATCTTAGCCAAAGGATTCAGCTTAAGTGAATATTCAAACGAGAAGATTGACACAATTCACTTTGCTCTTTTCGAATTGATTCACTCCAATCCATAATAAATTGGCCAAAGCTGTTCTCTGCGGACATCCCACACGTTCAGTGGCGGACAACAAACGACAACAAACGGATTGAAAATCACAAAGCCAGCAAAAGTTGAACACTTACAATGTGTCCTTGGCTGATGGCAAAAGCTTCTTTGATTTCCCATAGACGGAAGTCACCTTGACTCTATTGGTAGCTAGCTGACAAGCTGCAAGTTTGGCCAAGCTTCATTTACATTTTTTTGGAGTGTTTCATTAATCTGTTTAAAAAAATAGTGCAACCTATAAATAACTATAACAAAATCAAGATCGGAACAGTTGAGAACATTTGTTTGATGACTTCTTTCGGCATTTAATTCATTTAGAGGCACCTTACACAGTAGCACAACTTGGTTTAGCTTGTGCCATTACAAAATACTAAGCAAATTTTGCGCTGGTGCCATTTTCCTTTTTTCACTTGCTGACGACAGCTGTTTTCATTTACCGTTAACATCAGCTAATCCACTTGTGTTTAATTACAGCCATGACGACGACAACAACGGCGACAGCGACGATGATGACTGTGACGGTGACGGTGACGATGACGATGACGGTGACGATGAGTGGGACCACATTTACTTGATTTGAGCTACGCGCGAAGACAGAAGACAGTACGTCACAGTGTCAATGTCAGGCAGTTGTTGTTGTTGTTGTTGGGGTTGGTGTTGCTGCCATATACCTGTATGCCACAAAACAATTCCTATTGTTCTTGTTGTAGTTATTTTTGTAGTTGCTTGCTTACTTAATTCGGAAACCGTAACAGAAACGACATCTTCGTCCTTGCTGACGTCTTTGCTCTAGAACATTTCACCCGATAAGCTGCTAATTGTGAAAATGTGAAATTTTGCTTTGTCAACGCAACATCGCGCAAACGGAACGATCCAAGCAAGGAATCAAAGTGAATAGAGGGAAAGAGAGACACCGAGGGAGACACTGTGAGAAAACATGAAAACGGAAGTTTTGCATGCTGCGACAAAGCGCCAAGAATCAACAGCGACGTCATTTTGTTTATCTTATTCGCAAGTTGGTGCGTTTAGCCAAATTGCTGCTGTTCGTTTTACTTTTTTTGTTTTTTTTCCCCTTTTCTTTCGTTTTCATTTTAATTGCATTAAGCCTTGAACTCATTTGTAAGACGCTACAAAATACCAAATTTCCCTTTAAAGCGCCTTGGCACCCCATAGGCAGGCAACCGCGGATTGCACTCAGTTGCCCCCGAGCCGCTGTGCGTCATTCACCCATCGAGTAACAAGGTGCTCATTAGCACTCACCTTGACTGCGCTCGACCGCGACTCCTCTGGCCGCAGGAGCCAGTGAAATTAATTGCACCTTTTAATTGACAATCATCAAATCAATTTGCATGCCAACACCAATGTCGCAAATTAGCCGACCAACGAGCTACTGTGGGCAAGGCACGCGCCGGGCTGTGAGGCTGCGGCTTGGCGGTGATTGTGTGGCTGCATTAGCCACATGCATGCATCGTCCACTGTGCTTTGAGTTAATAAATTATTTACGCAGTTCCGTGTTTGTGTTTTGGGTTCAGGTGCAAAATCAATCTCGCAATGGTTTTGTTTGATTGACTATTGAGGCTAGGATGGGCTGGTTGAAAAAGCTGTGAAATTAATTGCCAACATCGCAAACAAATACATATATGAGGGCCTCTTAGGAGCATGTGTCCTAAAGACTTCACATTGTGGTGCATCAGTGAGTGTCACATAGTTGAAAGTCAACACCAAGACCAACCTTGTTGCTTCTTCAAATGTAGAACAGAATCATGCATGTACCTAAACTTCTCAAAAGAACCCAAAGCAGTTGACTCAATGCACGCCACTTTCAGTTTTCCAAGTGGTCACGGCACTGGCATCGATAACGAGAAATTGGGATCAGCACAGCGATCCGCGTGGAATAGTCTAGAACAGCACATGGCACCATGGTTGCTAAACACTTAAGTCAATATTTTTCAACACAATGCCCGAAACTGGTGCAAAGACCAGATAATTAACAGGAAAAACGGTATTAACGGTACCGTTACAGCGTCACAATTCCACTGTAAACACAGACGGTTTATTGAACCTGAGCCGATCTGGTTCACACCTGAGTGTGAAGTATGCCAAATGCGTGACTCCAGCGACCAAGCAATGCGCTGAGAATAGTCTTGAACTTGCGCAGTGGCAACAAACCATGGCAGATGCTAATTAACAAGACATGCGCCTGCAGATTCTTTCCAACGTACGCAGGCCATGAGCTCTGAGCCGCTCTGAACAAGATTCAAATGATGTTACAAAACAATTTTTGTGTTTTTTGTTAAGTTTGGGTTTTGCGTACATGGCAAAAAAAATTAAGTTTGTTAGTAAGTTAAAGCAATTTATGTCATGCCTGACATCTGCAACTGCAACAGTAACGGCAAGAGCAACAACCGATCGAAGCTGCGAGTGCAACAACAACAACAACAATAACAGCAACAACAATTTAGGCAATTCGACAGCGAGCCAACATTGATGAAGCCCCTTATGAGCAGTTAAAAATTTTTTGCCACAAACAAAAATGCACAACACAACGAAATGAACAAGAAACGTATATGCAACAACAACAAAAACTACGGCTACAACAACGACAACAACATGCATATTTATTTAAATTAAGTTTGATTCTCTTTTTTTATTTTGTTTTAGTTTTAGTTGCTGCTAATTTTTTTCTCCGTTTCGTTATTTGGTTTAAGTTTTTTGTTGCTTATTTTGTTGTTTTGGCATTTTCTGCAAGTTGAACTGTAAACATTGCCAACTACATAAACCAAATGAAAACAAATTGAGCTGGATGCAGTTGCCAAGAGCGCCGTGAGGGTCGCCGTGAGCGAAGCCAATGCACCACGGTGTGCTGGAGTGTGAGATGGCATGGCACAGTGGGCTGCGGCAGAACAACGAAAAGAACTAACGAACAAGCAAGAGAAAATTTCAACAGCAAGCAAACATTTGTCAAATGTAAATTAGCAATGCACAGTGGCCACTGGCGGATGGTGGATGGGTTACAGTTGGGCGCAAGTACAAATCGCATAAAATCACACACTTAATGCCCGCAGCAGAAATACAAAAACGCAACGCAACGCAACGCAACGAAACGAAACCAGGCGTGAATGTCGGATTGCCATATAGTTTGTCTTTTTTGGGAATCACGCAGGTGGAGGGCAGCAGTTTAGCACATCGCAGTTGCGGATGGTGGCACATGAGGCCACATGTCTCGTGCATGCTGGCTAAAGTTGGACTCGCACAAAATACGCGACAACTGCAGCAACGCCAGCGTCGGCTACAAAGGGGCTGGCAAAGGGAAAGGGAAAGGCGGAATGGGATGCATGTATGCGAGGCTGTTGCAGTTAAAGTTACAACTTGTGCTCCAGCTCTAGCTGCAGCTGCCACGGCAATTGTTCACAATTAACACACAAAGGCGCACATACACAGGAACACCTAAATGGGCGACATTTAATTTCTGGCACAACTTTTGGCTGCCAGTGCTGCAACTCGTAGCGAAAAACAGCAAAATCCGTAATTTCGCAACGGGAAGGGAATCAAAGCACAGCTATATGAAACAGGGGACCAATGTAGCTGAGCATATTCAGACGCTAAAATGCCATATTGGAAACTGCAAATGGGAAACGCTCCTCGTTGCTGGCTGAGAGTGTCAAGCTAAACTCACATACCTACGATTTTTACTCATATATATATACATATGCATGTATATAGTTTTCCAAGCAAGATCGTATAAAGCATCAATTTCGATTTCACTCATTCAATATCGTTTCGTGTTAAATGGTTATGAGAGTGATTGAGCCTCCCACATCTAAGCACCAAGTGATAATGTATGCTACTGTTCCAGATATCTGCTGGGATACATGGTTTCCCATGGTTTTATTTTAAAAACAAATGCAACCCGTCCCCCACATTTCGCACAGCCATGCATAGCTCCCATTGGCAATTGTTGGCCATGAACGATAAGAACTTCTACAATACATCTGCATTCTCATATGTGTAGAAGTATGTGTGTAGCATACGTGTGTTTGCGTATGTGTATGAAATAGTTGTGTGCAGCTGCCTGCATGTGCATATGTAAATGGCATTATGTGCTTATGCACGTCGCGTATCCCTTCAAGCGACACTAAAAGTTTTTATACTCGTTCCCGCACTCGCATTCGCTTTGCTACGTGGAATGCGTCTGACGGAAAACATGGCAGCGCGGATTTGTTTGTCGCCATTTTGTGTGATGTTAGCTGTTGGCTGTTTGTGCAAATTACTTGTTACTCGTTGTTGACGTTGTTTGCTGCAATTGCTAGCCGAAAAAAAAATTTGCCAAACAAAGATTTCATTTTAATTGCATAATTTAAAACAATGGCTTGCAACCTTTCTTTGAGTCTTCGATCCAGAAACCAGAGAGGTTAGATGTCAGCGTATTCTTAAAGGATTCTTAATCGCTTCGCTTTTTTTTCTGTCCAGTTTGTGCAACCAACATCGTTTGTCAAACCCGTTAAAAGCATGCGAAAAAAAGAGAGCACATGCTTTTTCTTTGTCCAATTCGTAATTCCTTCAAATATCCTAATTAGAATCTGATAAAACAATTTATTTTATACTAAAAAAAAAAACACAATATTTATAAACAGTGACGAAACTCTGCTCTGTGAGCATAGTTCGGCTATTCTTTCGGCTTTTCGTTCGGCACGACAACAAAGTCGTCCTACAACAAAATATAAGCAGTAAACGTTCGTACGTTTTTATGTTGATTGATTTATTGTATTTGTAATAACTGAATACTAAAAAAAAACATATTTAATTAAAAAAAATTGAAAAAATAAGTATGGCACTCAGTTGGAAAAAATGTGATTTTTTAAAAAAAAATTTATTAAAATCGGTTCAGTATATTTTGTTTGAAAGCGTGACAAAATTTTCGTCTTTAATTTTATATAATTAGTATAGATATAACGTTCTTTCAGGTGGTTTGCGGACCACTGCTTGGGAACCACTGAGTTAAAGCAGACGATATGTGGTCTTTAACTCGAACTCATAACATGTAACATTATCGAGAAGTAATAATAATAATGCTACGATAACAATGCCGGACATCAACAATAAAATGCATATTTAGCACCTTTAAAATGGCATTTAGCCCAAATAGGTTACAAATCGATAATGCTCGCATTTAAACGAGTTAACGATACTCAATTGAGTGCTAATTGTTCAATTAAACGCTGCTGACCGATAACCATTCGAATCACTTGCCCAGAGCACGTCACGGGCTGGCGGGTGGTGCTCGTGTCGGGCATAGGGAGGGAGGGTAGATGGCTGAAGGTTGGCCACGCAGTAGACAACTGCCAACTGCCAACTGCCAACTGCCAACTGCCAATTGCTCTTCAGCCATTTTCAGCTAATAGCGTTAATGTCGAAAATGCGTTGGGAAAAAAATAACCCACAGAGGAGGAGTTAGAGGAAAAAAAAGAGAAAGTATCGAATGTACGCAGACAGCTCTAATGGTAATTATCTGCATCATAAATTTGTCGAATTGCTCTCGAGGCAGAAAAAAAAGTCCGAGCTTTAATTGTAAAAGCAACGCGCATCAGCACGGATGGCAAGTACAGTACAAGCGAGACTGTGTGCAAGTGCGTCTATGTGTGTGTGTGTGAGTGTGTGTTGGTGTTGGTGTAGTTAGTGTCCGTTGGACAGTTGACCTTTTCGGCACTGGATGCCTGTGCATGTGGATACACTTGAAATTCGTTGAAAATTGCATTAATTTAACGCTTGATTGGCAACGCATTGCGCACGAAATGCCAAAACGAGTAACACAACAACAACAACAATAACAACAACAAAACACTCACAATTGTAATACACAAACGACAACACCAACAGAGGAATTATGCAAATTTATTTTGCTGTTACACACAATTTTCATTTTTGTTTATTTTTTAACATTTTGTTTCTTTTTTTGTTGTTGTTTTTTTTTTTCATATACTTTTCGCTTGAAATAAATTCAGGCCAAGTGTCATCATGCAATTTTGAAAATTGTCAATAACTCAATTAAAATAAACAAAACGAAACGACGCAACGAAAAAGGAGCACAAATACAATACGACAAAAAAAAAAACAGAAGCGGAATAACGGCATCCAGTTTATATAGACTTTCAACACAAAATGGCCGCCGGCAGCATAAAGCAGCTCAAGCAGCCAACACGGCCATCATGGCCAGCGCAGCAGTCGAGGCAGTCACGTCAGTCGCAGCAGACGACGCGAAGCAAAGTGATTGCATGTGGCAAGCTGAGCCTATTCCAGCTGCTGTTGTTGTCATCGTGCGTATTGTTGTTGTCGTTGCGCCTCAACGCCTGCCTGTGTCTCGTGCTCAATGAGGCGAACGACAGCAGCGCAGCCGACGATTTTAATAAACAAAATGGCAGCCAGCGCTCGCACAAAATGACAACGGCCTCCAACGCGAAGGAGCCCATGACACCAACATGGAAGACGGCAAACGGGAAGCCAGCGACGACCGCGAACATGACGACCACGGGGCTGACAATAACAACGGCTGCGGCAATGACAACGACAACGAGAACGAGAACGACAACATCAAATGTGATTAGTGCGTTGAGTGATTTTAATAAAAATTCATTACGCATCGAGCAGCGCAAATGGCGTAGAACGCAGTCATGCCGGAATTCCAGCGAAAACACTCGAAAGCCGATAACTGCAGGCGCGACGGACTTTGCCAGCATCGAAGCGGCGCAGAGTAAATTGAGTTGGGCCGAGCGACGGGACAAGCTGCTGCTGCTGCACAGGAAGAAACGCTATTTGCTCTTTCCCGACGGCAGCTCCTTTCAATTGGGTAGGTGGACTCAGCTCGGGCGCATGCACACGCATATGCTGTACGATTCGAACGTAAGCCGAAAGTTGCAAGGAACAAAGCACGAGAGCTAACAGCTAATATGATATGAGTTTACCCAGCCCAATCGCAGCCCAATCGTATATGCCAGCATAGTTGCATGTGTGATGCGCCTTGGTATAATTTACACAATTAATTAATTTCATTATTTTGTTCGACTAGTTTTCGATTTGATCATACCGATTGTGGACTACACAAACTTTGCCATTATGGGCATCACCTGCGCCGTGGCATGGGAACTGCCCAGCAAACCGCCAAGTGAGCTCATCGAGAACGTGCGCACACGCTTAAAGGACGGCACGCTGGGTGTTGTGCGACGCAACGACACAGTTGACACGCCTGCCATGGACTACAAGCAAGATGCCTACTACCGGACAAAGGACAAAGACCATTATGACAGCACTCAGGCACCTGCACCCGTCTACTATGCGCCAGTGCAGGTGCAAGCTCAAACGCAATCAGCCACTGATGCCATCGCCGCCTATGCGAATGACGGTGAACAGCCAGCGGCGGCAACATACAAAACTAAATGGCAGCAGACGGCGGACAGCTATAGCAAATATGACTACTACTACCGGCCCACAGTAGCCGCAGCGGCAGAAAAGGCGCCGATGGCAGCCAACCTCGCCAACGCTGACAATAATTGGTGGCAACGCAACAAGGCGCGCATTGAGCAAAATTGGCAGCAAAAGCAACAGAAGTGGAGCAAATATGTGACGCCAGAGCAGAGGTGAGTGTACATGCCCCCCTCCGCTTATACCCTGCATACTCTGCTAACGAATACAACTTGCATCTCTGTGTGTGTCACAGTCAACAAAAGACACACGATTACAGCACACCTGCATACACATCCAGCAATTATGTGCGCTACAATGCCTACAACACGGACGAGCAGCGACAGCGCAGATTGCTGCAGGCGCCGCCAAAGCATCGGATCTATCCGGTGTATGGCAGGCGACGACGTCGACGCCGCCAGAGTGGACACGACGATGACGATGACGAAGGCTTTGCGCGAATTCATCTGCTTGCGCACTTGACGTCACGCCTGCGACTCTTCCGCAAGATTGAAAGACTCTACAAAGCGTAAGTGGCCACGACATCGACTTGGGTAATTTAACCAAGCACAAATGCACTTACAGACGCTCGCTGAATGGCACCGCATGCGTTTTGCGTGCCCTCTGCGAATCGGGTCAACGCAGCACAGACGATGCGCCACAGAACTTTATTATGGAGTTATTAGGTGCCATTTTTAGGCTGCCCGAAGAAGAGAACATGACCGATGAGCACATGGCGCGGCATTATCGTGAGGCACACAGCACAAATGGCAATTGTCGCGAGTTGTTTTCCGAATGTGGTCATGGCTTTTGGCAAGAATAAATTCGTTGAAACAAAACCAAATTTAAGGATTGTTTTATTTAAGTCAATATGGCGTATACGCAATATTGGCACAGTATTAAGTATACGCCGCTTATGAGTTTTAAAAGTTGGCATATTAAAAAAAAAAACTACAAATGGCAAAGCCAAAGCAGCAGCAGCAGCATGTACACATTAAAATGAAGACAAATCGGCGACAAAGTGAAATTAAGTAAGGCTCTAATGAAGTGAAGAGCAGTCGTTGGAGTCAGTGGCTTGATGTGTCGCCACTAATATGCAGGCGGGCAAGGCAAGCGACATTCAGGGCGCCAAACGCGAAGCTTACTACAAGAGCAGCGACTAGAGCAATGAAATGGAACCGGTTATAGCAAGTGTGTAATACGCTGCGAAAGATAGGGTCTGACTACTGAGACGGAATGTCAGTTCCCATCCGATCCAATACAGCTTAATGTAGTCACTTCTGTAGAATGCCAAGAATGGCTGCAAAGTTAAAGTGAAGCGTTGACTCTTAAATTCTCACGATGATGAGAACTGCTACTGAACCGCAGCATCGAATCAATGTAGCTGCTTCGCTTATGAGTAGCGCACAGCGCATTCAGTAGTAATTAACAACTGAAACTAGTCGAGTTTGTGTAGGTTTGGATTTGGATTTGGGTTTTTGTTTAGCTGCGAAACTTTTGCCAGCAGTTGGAGTGCGGCCAACGTTTGGTTTGTGTCGCAACAGACATCGAGTGGTGCGTACAACGTATCAACCAAGTAGAATGCGAGTAACAACAAGAGAAGGAAGAAGAAGAAGAACCACTTTAACAAGCAGCAGTTGTTTGATTGGCATTGCGCTGCTTGCACTTCTTGCACTGCTTGGCAAACAAACCGAAGTCAGAGCAACGACAACGGCAACGACGGGGGCATCGGGAACGGCAAGTGCAGGCGATGATGCCGATGCAATGCGACTGTCGGATGTCGCGTTGGCAGAGCAGGAAGCAAACGCAAAGAAGCACAGCAACAACAACAACAACAACACGAAGAGCAACAACAACAAAAAGCCGCCTGCTGATGCCGATGATTTCGAGCAAATAGTCGAGGCGAAACTGGCAAGCGAAGCCATGACATCAGCAACACACGACAAGCAGCTGTTGTCGAGGAAGCGACGTTATTTAATCTTTCCAGAAGGCAGCTCCTTTCAGTTGGGTGAGTATGACTGCTGCATGTGAACAGGCGCCTTAAAGTGTCTTCTCAGTGTACGATTTAATTATTGGCGTTGTCGACTACACGAACTATCTGATTCTGGGCATAACCGTGGCCTTGGCTTGGGAGTTGCCAAGCAAACCGCCGAGTGAAATACTCGAGGATCTGCGAACGCGTCTGCATGATGGCACATTGGGCACGTCACGTAATGACACGGCAACAAACATAACCTATGTGGACACGGACACTGCCGCAGCGACCCCAGCCAATGCTGGCTACACACCAAATTATATCAACTTGGCAACGCAGTCGCAAAGGCCCGCGATAGCTAAGCCACTCGACGGCGGCATTAACAGTAACAACAACAACAACAACAACAAATACTACTACAATCTGCAACATATGTTTAGGCCACCCATGCATCAGCGTTATGACTATTACTACAACAATAAAAACAAAAACAAGCAACAGAATGTCGCCTACAATAAATACTATCGCAGACCTCTGACACCTGCAAGGCGGCAGGATGCCTACTACTACAACAGCAACAACAACAACAACACATACAGCACAGCGCGAAATCCCTTCAAGCAGTGGGTGCAACCAGCAAAGCATGATTACTACACGAAGCTCGGACAGACGCACGCCACTGGCGCGTACCCATGGTGGCAGCTGGCCTCACGGTAAGTGACGTAACTCAATACTGATTTCATTTCGAAGAGAAAATCGATGCCAAACGCAAAACCCAAAACCACAGGCTATCGCAGGCGACGCGTCGCAGGCAGGACTACTACAGAGACCAACAAGAAGTGGCAGCAGCCGAACGACGACAGGATGTTGCAACCGGATATCAACAACACGCCGGTGCTGCCTTCGACAACAGACCTCCCAAAGCCCGGCCAAAGCCCTTGCCCCTGCCCAACTCGCAGAAGCAGCAGCAGCCAATTCCGCCACGTAGGCATCACAGAATATATCCTGTGTTCGGAAAGCGCAGCATACCCGACAACCTACAACGGGCGACGCGCAATGCTACATCAGAGGAGGCGCATGCCCACCATCATCGCCAGCGACGCAGCGGCATCGCCGGCACGGAGCTCAGCAAACTGGATCGCATACACATCCGGCATCATAGAAGCACCAGACAGTCGCTCTACGAGAAGATTGAAAAGTATCTAGACAAGTAAGTGCAAAGCGCAAAGTACACTGTGAAAAAATCCCCCTAGCAGCATGTGCACCCGTGACATTTTCATGCAATCTGTGTGTCAGTGCTGTGCCGCAGCTTTTCCCAAGCTCATTTCTGGCCGTGTACGCACATGCCTGTTGCCGTAGCCGCTGCCACTGTCATTGTCGTTTCGCATTACAACTTGTCTCTGAGTGTCCGTCCTGCTCGCATTGCAGTCGCAGGAAATGCAAATTGTGTCGGGCTACGATGCCGCTTAGTGCAGTTTACGCACACTTCCTGGCCACTTTGTGCTGCCAAAGAAAGCCCGGCATAAGCGCATGCGGCGAGCAAGAGGACACTTGATGCTACACGCAACGACACAACACGTCGGCAGACGATGGCATGTCAATAATGTTTTGCCACCTAATAATCCTTTATCCCGCACAGAAACAAGCAACACGGCCAGCACTGCGTGCTCCGGGCACTCTGCGAGACGGGGCAGAAATCGCACGAGCGCGTGCCAGGCACCTTCATCGGCGAGCTGCTGCGAGCCGTGTTCACGCTGCCCGAGGCTTTGGACGATGAGCAGGTCGCCTACAGGGACACACGCTACGATCAGGCGAATGCGCATGAGGGCGACTGTGCGGCCAAGTATCATCTGTGCCAGCACTCCATGTGGGAGGCGGATTTTATCAAATAAAACGGTGTTGCATATTCATATTGGTTTTTGAAGTTTTATTTCGTATCATGGTCACGGTTGTGGTCGACATGGCTGTGCCATTTTGCACCCAGCAGCCAGGCCAATAGACTGATATTGCATTTGCCCTCCAGCTGTGCGAAGCAAGCGTCATGATCCTGTCGCATTATGCGACTGTATTCGTCCTCCAGGCCATTGATTGTGGGCATACTGCAATAGTTGCTGCTTTAGAATGAAACGCAAAGGATCTATGAAGCCTAAACACTTACGTCAGTATGACGCGTATAATGTCATGCAGCATGGAGTAGCCCGGCGGCAATAGCAAACGTTTGCTTTCACAGATCGCGCGCAGTACGCAGTACTTCGTGTCCATGCCCAGCCTACCTCGATTTAAGATTTCTTATGAAACTAACAGAATCGCACACTATAACACCGCTATCACTTACAATTGACCGAAACCTCCAACGTAATCGAACAACTGCCTGCGATCTCGATGACCATGGTAGTGTCGCCAATGCAAAAGATGATCCATGTCGGCGTAGTCAGGTGGCTCATAGGGTTGCATGTTGGGCTCAAGGTAGCCATCCACTTCCTCTTTCTCCAAATCTGCAATGTTAGTCCGCATTTGTCGTTCCTCCGCCGACTCATCAGTGAATAGCTGCGCTACCCCCTCAACTTCCCTAGGCCAACGTTGTTGCGGATTTCGCCATTGCTGCCCATATGATGTCCACTTCGGACTTGGAGTTGTCCACTTTGTCCACTTCGCATGCGTTGCCGGCTTCCAAGGTCTCGCATAGGCTTCGTACTGCTTCGCCGGCGTCCAATTAGCATACTTGTCACCATATTTACCCCACTGTGCCCAGTGCTCGGGTTTATTGTACACTGCCGGCGCCGCATCACTCCACACGATCGGCCGCTCGTCAATGCGTTGATGCAGTCTAATTGGATTTGGTTTCGCCACAGGCTTCGCCTTAAAGCGCCAATCGGTACCGGGTATATAAAGCAACGTCGGTTCGGTCGTTCCCAGCGGTTTTGGTGTCGTTGTCGTTGGTCTGCGCAAACGTTTCGGATAAAGATCATCGCGATGTCCGGGCACTGGATAGTAGAACGCTGCCTCCACAGTGAAACCGGCTCCACGCGGCACACGTGAAAGCAGATGTTTGCCCAATGAGCAGGTAAACTTCAGATTCGAACCCTTGGGAAAGAGCAAAAAACGTTTTTTGCGCGAGAAGACGCGCTCCACTAGCGGCTTCAGCTGCGTCTGCCCTACCGTGTCATGCAACGCACGCTTTGAACTGCCAAGCACTGTGCACAGTGCACCGCTTAGCCAAAGCAGCCACAGTACTATGAGAAATGCCTTAGTAAGCATACTGAACGTGCAATGGTCGCAGCCAGATTGAGCCATCAACGCATCTTCTTCATCTAATGAGACATTATTCTCTTACTTCGCACCGCATTGTCGCGCCTATTGACACTTTTCGTTGGCGTTCTGGCCCAATTATGCAAATGAATATCTCAAACATTGTGGCTGATTGATGACTTGATTTATTTAAATTAATCATTATGGCATATACTTAACCCGAAGACCTCATTTCGATTACGCGCCGGCTCTCAGCTTATTTTCATTGCGCAGTCTAACCTAGACATTGGTGGTAGTCATGGCCAACAAGCTGTTTGCAGCCAAGTGTTTTATCGTGCTTGCTGTGGCCGTGACGCAGTCACATGCCTTACTCTTTCCCAGCTCGGGATCTGCACTCTCTGTAAGCAAGAGCTTTAACCAAAATTCTCGTTCTTCTCAAAGTATTCTCGCAAGCAGTTAACCGCTTCCGTGTCGGTGCCTGTAACTGAGCTGCTGCCGGATAGACGTGCAATTGTTGATTGGTGCTTCAACATGGGTTACAATCTGCCGTTTAACCTATCCTCCTTCTACAACATTCCGATTTGGGCCAATTTCGGGCACAAGGGCAGGCGCGCTACAGCGGAAACAGTGTATATGGACTACTATGCCAAGTACGACCTCGACTCGCAGTCTGCTGTGCATCCGTTGGATTTTTCAGCAGGCCAACTCTATGTGGGCATTGAGGATTTGCTCAACAATTATGGCTTTCATGAGACTTGTCTGCTACGTAGTGTGTGTGAGCTAGCGAGACACCCATTCGATGAGGAGCATCAAAATGTTTTCACGGATGTTATTACATTTCTACTTACGTAAGTCAATGCCTCATTTATGGATTTGACTAATGATTAATTAAGAACCTTTAATCTCGACAGTCCCTCACAGCATGACGGGTTCTTGCCTACAGAGCAGATCTATCGTACTGTCTATGAGCAGGCAGAGCAACAGGGATTCCTTGGCAGCGATTGCACAACGCTTTACCCGGATTGCCATGTTGATATACTCACTAGCTTAACTAGAGTGGCCCTTTACGATGTTGCATAAGATAACAACATAGCTGTATAAACCAATGGAGCATCATAGGAGCTAGTGTTAAAAGCCAAATATTGTAATAAAATCCAATATATTTTCAGATTTAAACAGAATCAATGCTTGTTATTAGACCAAGTAGATCATCTTCACATTCATTATAGGCCAAAGCGCAGTCTTCTCCAAGTAGACCTCGTTCTTCCGCCAATGTGTAATCTTTGCCGTATAGATGGGTAGCCTCTTGAATTTCTGCATGCTTGGAGGGTCTGAAAATATGCTCATATGGGTTTCCAAACTTAATTCAAATACTTACGTCAGCAAATAGCTTAACAGCGCACTCAGCAGATGACCATCAGTCATTTCGAAAGGATAACGAGCCAATTCGCATACCGCACGTTGTAAGCACGTCTTATGAAAGTCAAAGCTATAAGCAAATGCACCCAATGGAAAATGCAATCAACGCAAATTAATATTCCACCTTCAATCAATCAGTGGCTCACCTCGTTAAGAGCTGCTCCAAGCCCGCGTACAGCTCGGCCGCTGTGTAGTCCGTGCATGGCGTATCGACCACTTCGCGTTTATTGAACCCCGGCCAGATGGGTGCGTTGTAGAAGGAACTCACATTGAATGGCATATTGTAGTTCATTTGTACGCCCCAGTCGAAGAACAAACGCCTATCCTTGACCAGCTCAACGGGCAACGACAGAGAGGGTATCAGCTAAGCAAAAACACATGACATAGGCAGTTGTTTATAGGGTCAGACAAGGTATGCAATTGTTTATGCACCTGCAGCACTGTATTTGCGGGAAAAAGCAACGCCCGCGCGGAGCTGTTGATCAGCAGTAACCACCAGCAGACGACGATGGTAAACTCATTAAGCAGCATCTTTGTCGCCGCAAGCTGTTCGATTGATTGATTGACTGAAAGACGGCCTAACGCTGACTGACTCTGCGGCCTGCACTTCCCAAGAGAGCGACTCACTCTGTTAGACATTCAAACAGACTAACAGACAGACAGAGAGACAGTGCTGAGTTGCAAACTCATTAGTGTCCACTGTGACGCACAATGCGACGACAAACGTTGACAACTTGTTTTGCTAATGAGCTGCAGGCGCAGAAACTGGCACAGAGCTGAAAGTTCATTTCACACATTAAATGAAACCACTTTGCCATTTTAAGAGATGTGCATTTATTTCACGTTAACAACTTGCTAATGCCATATAGAAAGTTATCCCGACAATCTGGATAGGCCTGAGCGCAATCACCACCAAGAAATCCATGTTGCTCGGCGTTTGAATAGACCTCAGCGTATAGCTGTTCCGCCGTTCCGAACGCCTCATGAAGTGACGGTCTGCACAAAATTAAAGAGGGATGCCGTTTTAGTAAACAGCATTCGCAGATTCTCCCCTACTCACGTCAGCACAAAGGTCAGCAGCTCGGTCAAGATATTCCTGTGCTCATCGCCAAAGGGATGCCTGGCAAGCTCACAGACGCTGTGCAGCAAACAACTCGCATCGAAGCCATGCTCCACAAATGTGTGCTCCAAGGCCATGTAAAGCTGCCCAGCCGTGAAATCACTGCTATGTCTGCCTTCCGTGCTAGCCGCTGTAGACGAATACTTTGTAGTGGCATTTTGTAAATTACGCGCATGGCGCTCATCCTCAAATTGATCCTCCCAAATGGTTGCATTGTAAAAACTTGCAGGTGTCCTGGGCAAATTGTAATTCTGTTGTATGCCCCAATCAAAGAAGATTTTCCGATCTTTCAGTATGATCGGCACGGAGAGACTCGCAGTTATCTGTAAAAGTGACGAAGCTGGATAAAATAAAACCGCGCCCACAAATCCGCTCCTGTCGAGATTTAAACAAACAACGATCCAAAAGTAAACAACAGTGCCAAACATTTTGAGCCAACTAACGTTGCGAACGTGACAAAAGCACATTGGATGCGCGCGTAGACTTCGAACATTTATGATCGCTGCGCTTAATTAGACACATCACTGATGTCAGCAGCTGTTAATGAAACAATCAACCCATGAGGTTAACGACCGAACCCCAGCGCTGTGCTGGCCACGCATGATCAGGTGCTAATTGCATGTTCCGCTCTGGTGTGAATGAACTGCCAAGCATTCTTCTGGCACGCGGCTGGGCAATGCGTCTTTGCATAAATGCAGTTGACAATTTCTGCAGTCGCATTAGTCAAGGCGAAGATGCGTTTTGCAGCATGGCTGCTGTGCTGCGCCTGGGTCTGCGGCGCCTTTGGCGAACGCACGAAACGCTTTATTATCTACAATGGAAATGCCATTGTAAAAGTGAGTAGTGAAGCAGTCCAAGCAAAAGCAGTACTAATCCCCAGTTACCAATATGTAGCTCGTCACTGGCGTCGCCATTCCGACAGTGCTCGTGGACAAAGAGCGCATGCTCGCCGAGTTCGTCAACTTCCAAGCGCAATACCTGCCACCACCCCGCCCACTTTATTGGTGGAGCACCTACAACACCAGCAGCTTTCCTGCACGTGCAACGCAAGAGCCCCCGCCTTGGGACGATAGCCGCGCCTGGCTGTATGCAACTTTAGAAGCAATGTTAGCACGGTTAGTCTGCTGTAGAACCGATTTAAGCTGCTTACACAAATACAAACTTTTCACAGCACCAGCGCACAGAGTGCGTCATGTCTGCTGCGCGCCATATGCGAGCTCGCCAAGTTACCGTTGGAGGTACAGCAACATGACCCATCCGCCATGTGGAGCGAATTACTGAATGCAGCGCTAATGTGCGTATCTCTTACCTCCCCTCCCCACCCTTTTCACACCCCATGGTTCACATTTGCAACATTTCACAGCCCAACCAACGCAAATGTGCCAGACAAGTACTTGGCCGCACGAGACGCCGGACGCAGCCAGACGAACTGCTCGCGCACTTTTGCCACATGCGAACACGCAATCTGGCGCAACATTGCACGCTTTACGAAACTTCTTGAGACTTGAGAAGTCTAATGCATGAAATTTTTATTGTGCGGCAATCTAAATACATTCAGTTTTATAATTTTGCTTTTTCTCATTTTATGTACTGAAATTTTTTGGGGCCTTCGGAAGGGTCGACTTAGCGCTGCTTCATGAGATTGCGCTTACGGAACTCCAGCCATATCTCGCATATCAACGGCTTTTGCCAGCAGATGCACTCGCTGACGGGTTTCTCACCCCGTCTTAAGCGCAAGCACTCCGAGAAAGCCGGATATGGCGGCATCGTTCTGTTGCATATCGCGGGTATAGTCGCTGGCGTGCAGTTGGGGGGCTTACGACCGCACCCGCGACTGCAGATACGTGGCAAGCAGGGGCAACCCTTCTTGTTGTCCACTTTACACGATTGGGCTACTTGCTGCTTGGCCTGGCACGCTACTTCAACTTTGCGACGCTGTATTGGAGGCAGTTGCGCCTGTTCGAAACAACAGATCTTCTTCTTTTTGAGTTTCAGCTTGGGACAACTGACCCAGGTCTGCCAATAACGCCTTTTCGCTTTGTCCGATTCTTGATAGTAGAGATCATCGAAGCGCGCACTTATGGGGCAAGGACCCTCCTCCTGGTCACAGAATGGATTCTCCCACATGGAGACTAGCTTTGGCTTCTTTTTCGGCTTCTTCGGAGCGACCACCTGCGCCTCGGGCTTACCGCAGGGAAACTTTAAGCCACCAGTGCACTTGGCACCCTCTCCTTTAACGCACGTGGGCTTCTTTACGCGTTTCGGACCCTTGCATTTTGACGAATATGCCATGTGCTGGCCGATGAATCCACGCCATGGCCGGTGAAAATTACTAATAAAACCGCGAGTTACTGGGAAGCTTGTCATGATGGGCTGCACTTTTAAAATTTAACACAAAAATTTTTTTAACGAAAGATATCCAAAGAGAAAATATTATAGACCAACAAAAATAAACCGAAAAATAATTGTACAATTTTTTTGTTTTTTATATATTTGTAACTGCCATTCCAAAACCAAATTGAGAACTGAATCAAGCTACGTGATTCTACTTGGCACGAGACTTTGGGAATTTCGGCAAATTTTGATTGAAAAAGTCAAGCACTCTAAACGGGCACGAAACAGAGTAACTGCGAGCACAGTCCTCCGAAGTACGGGGCCTAGCATGCTGCGTCTTATACTTTTCATCGACGATGTCCACCGGCACACTGTAAGCGAGAGCTGCGACAGTTACTCATGCCGACTCGAGTCGAGTCTAACGAACACAGAAACCACTTACGTCAATAAAATGCTAATTAGGTCGTCTATGAGCAAACCCGATTTGCCCTGCTGTGTGACTTGCGCGGTCATTTCACACATGGCACGTTTAATGCAGGCGGTCATGTCAAAGTTGAATCTGGCCGGTAAAGAAGTTTTTAAAACCAAAACATAACAAAAAGGACAAAAAAGATTTAACAATAGTTTGCCTTACATCTTGCCAATATCCCCGAGCTGATCATAAAGCGCACGACGTTCGCGATATCCACGATTATACTTCCAGCTGGGCACGTCTGACCAGCGCTGGTAGACTTCCGGTTTGGCCTCAAGACCTGAAGCCGCGTTGTACGTATAATAACTGCTGATAGGCTGCTCCTTGGCGTTGTTGCCGCTGTTGGCACTAAAGTGCCTTGGCGATTGATAAAAAACGCGTGCAGGCGGCTTTTGTCTACTGGCGGCCTGGAGTGGACGTTGAGATTTGCTGAAACTGCCAAGTGGCCGAGTAGTTAAGCAGCAGAGGGTAAAAGGCTCAAGGCCCAACAAAATACTCACAAATCGCGTTGGTAGTCGGTCAATTGTTGTCGCCGAATGCCGTCATAAGCCGCGTCATAGACTGGCGCCAAATCGTACGGCTGCCAAGGATCCGGTTCGTAGTCGTCATACGTATATGGCATATGCATTTCCCGACTGGTGTTCAGGGCTGTCTCCGCTGGAGGTGGCGTCACAATAGGCTCAGGCGCTGCCGTTGTCTTTGGTGCGGGCGTAGCCAATAGGTCAAATATTATATTCGGCCGCCAGGCTTCAACCGTATCCGGAACAGGGTAATAAAAATCAAATTCAAAACTATATTGAAGCCCCGCTGGTACGTATCCTGTGACCACTTTCGTCATAGCAACCGTCAGTACAAAGTTAGCTGAGGCCACAATGGCCACAATTCATTTGAAGTCAAATAAAATATGCAAAACCAATTCGATATACATTACCTTTCTTGGGAAAATTAACAAAGCGCGTATGGCGCTTGAGCAACAGTTCCTTTAGTCTCGTACCTGCCCCAGAGCCAATTTGTGTCCGATTCGCAGCAGCTGAGGGTGCCATCTCTACAGCCGCCACTATAAGCAGCCAAGTCAGCAGCATCATTGTTCTACTTTGCTCAACCGAATGGAAACTAAACCCGCGCAACACCTGAACTTATGCAGCAGCCCTCAGTAAGTGTTAATTAAATCAAAATAGAATTTATTGTTCCACCGTTAAACATTTAAGCTTGGTACACTAATTCGTGTGTAAGTGTGTGTTTGAGATAAAAGCAAATGCAGTGGAATGGGATAACCGTTACTCGAAACAATTTGCGATATGCTTGCATGTTTCCGGTTCTCAGCGCTTACTTCACCGCTTGGGCGAGAGTCAAGCAGAACTTCATTTAATAATTTATTGGTAGGATGTGTATCTGAAGCCAGCTAGCAGTTGGTTGCCTCCACTGATATTGGTGCAGACTGCTGAAAATTGGCAGAGCATAGGCAATATTGTAGGCCTGCCAGGGCACAGAAAAATATACACAACACATAATCACATCGAATCATAGCAGACTAACCCATGTAAGAGCAAACAACATTGAATCATTAAAGACGTAGATGAAATCATACCATTTATAGAAGGCAACGATTAGTTGCAAACGAATAATAATGATCAAATATATTTAATCTAGTCGGCTTTGGCTAACTTTTCGTTTACCTACAAAGAGCGTTCATTCAGATTAGTCAATATTAGTTTGAAAACCGTTCGGCAAATTATTTTTTGCTCTTAAAAAAAAACATTTTTCTACAAAATTCTAAAAAAAAAAAGAAAAAGAAAATGTTCGGTATTCAGAACTACAACCGAATGATGATCGGTCGTTGCCGAAGTTTTTGCAACGGCGGAAATACGTTGGCTATTCGGCACATCGCCCTCCTGGCTTCATTGGCAACAACAGCTATGTCGGGACTCTGCAGCCAGAAGCGTACCGTGCACCAGTTCGAAGCGCTACGATATCGCCGTGATAACAGATCTCCAGAACAACGGCAACAATACGAAGAAATGGAAACTGGCACAGAGAGACGTTTGGATGACGAACACTACACGCACACAGGCCTCGATAGACGGTGCTACACGCGTACGTGGTCAAACTATCCCGAAACTGTTGAAAAGCAGCCCCGCCCATCTTATGACGACTTAGAAGAACTATCTACCCCGCCTTTGAAACGTCGTTCCCGTGGTGAACGCCCGCAGACTGCTCAGCCGTGGGATGAAGAGGCCAAACAGTTCATCTCGCGTTGTGATCCAAATTATTATACGTCACAGAGTCCTACAAAATTGTTCAAAGACATCAATGCCAACGCCTGCCCACCACCGCGGCATGGCATAGCATATAAATTCCAAAGTGAAAGTCCAAACGAAGCTTCGTATGCAGACAAGAAGCACACAATGTTCTACTACTGAGTTAACAAACCGAAGAGTGAAAGATAACCATGCCGACGTGAGTATACGTACTACGTCCGTGAGTCGCCTGATTTGTGAGCAAACGTTTTGTCATTGTGAAACTTTATAAATTTTAAGTAAACCAAAGCGATCGCCTATTAAAATGTCAATGCGTCTTTCATTTCCCATTTTCTTGAAATTCACAGTGTAGTTTAGTTCGCTTCTTTGTATTATTCTGACTAGCCAACCTTGGGCTCTTGTTCGTGAGGTAGCTATTGGCTGCGGTATTTGATCAACATGTCTTCGATGCTTACCAATACACCGAAGTTTCTGGTACTGAGTAGTGTTTGTCATCAGTTTTGCCGCTTGGCCACCAAACGCTGCGGCCAGCGTCCATTTGCACCATTCAAGAGCCCAACTTTGCAGCGTTTCAAGCCGAAACCAAAGAAGGCAAGTTCGACGTAGGGGTTTGTTTAAAATGCTTAGTTGGCGTTGTGGGCTTTCTTCTTCTAGGTGCAGAAACATGAGCACTCGCGGGTTGATCCTAAGTCGGCCTATTTACAAAGCAAATCTCGAACTCAAAAGCACAAAAGCAAATTCAAATCTCGGACTAAATAATTGCCCTCGGTCTAGAATGTTAGCAAAATTTACGTAGAATAAAAAATCAATTTACTCCAAATAGTGCCTTTGACTTATTTTTTCACGCATGCAATGCTGCAGTTGCTTTATTTTAATCACTTGGTATGTCACGCAGGAATAATTCGTCTTACGACGATCCGCTATTTTCCGGGAACATGTTCTTAATTTAACTACATAATAATGCAAATTTTTTTTTTCATTTTCCTATGCAAAAATCTCTAAAGACCACGTCAAGTATATCCTCGGTGCTGACGTGACCTGTTATACGTTCTATGCAGCGTACAGCATTGCGCAGCTTTTGCGCTGAAATCGCCATATCTGGATAGACCTCCGGAGAGTATTCGTTGGTAAATACATCAATTTGCTCGATGCAGCGCTCCAACTGTTGTCGATAGCGCGCGTGTGTAATGCGTGGATTCTCGGCTTGTGGGGTTCCACACAACTGCTTCAAATGCTGCGTTAAAGCATCAAGAAACGAGCCAAAACTTTGCTGCACATGACACGAGATGAGCTGCGTACACGTCAATTGGTTAAACCGAGCCATCTCGACATCAGTTAACAGATCCACTTTATTAGCCACAAGCTGTATGTGCTTATCTGCCACTGCCTGCTCCGCAATATCCAAATCCTTAAGATATGACTTTATGTAATTCGTTGCTTCTGCATTCGTATAAATAGCTAAGCGTTGTAGCTCTCGTACATCGGTTACCAATAAAATTAAATCGGCACGTTCGATGCATTCCTTTGCAAGTGCTATGCCTTCTATTTCGATAGCATCTGTGGTTTGTCGTAGGCCGGCAGTGTCTGCAAAGACAACCGGATACCCACCAAAGTTGTGCATAGACTCGATAATGTCGCGCGTGGTACCTGCCTGCTCCGTTACAATTGAAACTTTACGCTGGCACAACACATTTAGTAAACTGCTTTTGCCCACGTTTGGGGCCCCGACGATTACTGTTCGCACGCCATCCCGCAGCAGCTCACCTTGCCGTTGATCGCCAAGATGTTCTTGAATTTCCTGCTTCACGCTTTGCAGCTCTTTGGTTAACTGTGTAACAATGCCATCCTCAATGTGCTCATCTTCAGCGAAATCAATAAAAGCTTCCAGGTGCGCTGCACAACGAATCAGTCGCCTGCGCCATGAATCGTAAAGTCGTGCCAGTACTCCCGTACTTTGCAGCAATGCCTTTTTTTATATCAAAATAATCTTATACAGTTTAGATTATATTCAATGCAACAATGCCTACCTGTTTTCGTTGTGCCTCGGTCTCTGCGTGTATGAGGTCGGCCAAGCCTTCAACTTCAGTCAAATCGAGTTTTCCCCCAAAAAACGCTCGCTTCGTAAACTCACCCGCCTGTGCTGGGCGCAACCCTGGGACTTTACCCAAAGCATCCAGCATAGCGGCAATCACAGCCAAAGAGCCATGGACTTGAAATTCACAGGCGTCCTCGCCAGTAAAAGAGGCTGGACCTGGAAACCAAATCACTAGGCCCTTGTCTATCATTTCTTTGGTTGCCGGATGGTATAGAGCCTTCAGTTGCGCATATCTTGCCTTTGGCTCATAGTGCTCATTACCAATTAAGGTTTGCAGCGCTTGCTTGGTCCGTGGCCCAGAAACCCGTATGACAGAAACCCCACATTTTACGTACCCTAAGGGGGGGAGTGCTTTGAGTCAAGGCAATAAAAAACGCTTCAAATAATTACTGAACTCACCTGAACTTAAACTATACACAGTGCACGCACTTGATCTTCTTATACTTTGCAAGTAAATGCCACAAGTTGTTGAAAGCAAACGTCCGAAACTGCCCATAAATAACCAGAGTATTTTTAGTTTAATAAATTACGTTTAACGTTATCATTACACAACATCATATTATGCTGCCTCCTTTTGCGTTTATGTTAACAAATTTATATTAATTTTAATGAAAAATATGTTTCTCATTGTATTTTACTTGTTGGTTTTGCAATTTTTTTGCCTTATTACAATGTTTATTTCGTTTATTTTGAAACAACGGTGAACAGTGAACGAAAAATCCTGACGGGTACCGTGTTTGAGTGAGAAGCAACAACAGAAAAAATACAACAGTGCTGTGCAATAACACTGAACTCTGTGTGAAGCAGTCATAAACAACGTAAAACCGACCTCGACTTTGCGGACGTCAGCATGCTGTCGAACAAAAAGACCCCAAATCTTTTTCCAGCAAAAATATTCGGGCGCCCTGACAACCATGGCGCGATGTTTATTTACGTTTTGTTGCTATGTGAGTGCGGGTCAGAAGAGAGGAGAGCTAGCATGAGTGAGAAATGAGATTTCGTCGTGCTCTGCCAACTCTAGAGCTAAATGCAGCAATGTTGTTTTCGAACCGCTGCAAGGTATTGCCAGATTCCTTTAGAAACTGTTTACCAATTTGTTATTTGTTTAATACGAAAGCGTTGATGTAACCGGCGACCGAACAAAGTTCTGTGGGGTGACAACCCTAATACTTCTAACCGCGCCTAACCCCCACCTAACCTAACACATCGTGTCCGCGTTGCCAACTAGTCCAACGGAATTACGTATTATACAAACATCACTAACTCTTCCTCATCATCTTTAGCCATTTAAACAGCTGTTTTCTCTGAGATCACGGTATTTTTTAGTGAGTCTTCACTTCTTCTCCAGGATGGAAGTTTGGAATTGTTAAATTTTTGTTGGCAAAAATAAAAAAGTCGAATTGGTTGATTGCAGATTGGGTGGTTGTGGTTGAGTGGCGTGTTGAACTTACATTGAAGGTACCAGCCGATTGCAGCGAACGGTACAATGCCAGGAAAAATCGGTGTGAAAATCAAGGCAGGACGCAACCTGCCCATAATGGACAAAAGTTCAGTACGTATCAATGTATTTGCAAAGGCTGGAATGCTTCATCACACATATCCTTAAGCTGCAAAATGCATTTATAAATCTCTTTCGCTCTTTTCCTTTAGGATACAACAGACGCTTACGTTGAAATAAAGTTCTGCAATGTCACACACAAAACGGACGTTTGCCGCAAGAGTTTAAATCCAACTTGGAACACAGATTGGTAATTTTAGTCAATATGAAGGTTCGACAAAGTTTTAATATTCCTTTTGCACAGGTATCGCTTCGAGGTGGACGATGCCGAATTGCAGGATGAACCCTTGCAGATACGGCTTATGGATTACGATACATACTCAGCAAACGATGCCATAGGCAAAGTCAACATTAGCCTTAACCCATTGTGCCTGGAGAACTCCGGACCAGCCTCTCACGGCAAAGGCTCTGTGCTGACAGGATGGATACCAGTCTTCGACACTATGCACGGCATACGCGGCGAAATTAATGTCATTGTCAAAGTTGATTTGTTTTCTGATGTTAATAAGTTCCGACAGAGTTCATGTGGCATACCATTTTTCCATTGTAAGTAGATTTCTGCATTTCAGTAAGTTCGTTGGAAAATTAAAACATGTTTGTATCTATTAACAGCGCCATGTGTTCCATTTGGTTATCGGGCGCAAGTTATACACGGTTTTGTAGAGGAGCTCGTTATCAACGACGATCCAGAGTATCAGTGGATCGATAAAATTCGCACACCACGAGCCTCAAACGAGGCACGCCAAGTGGTGTTTTTGAAGCTGTCAGGGCAGGTTCAAAGGAAAATGGGTCTGAAAGCGATCAATTTGGGCGCAAATGCAGTGATTGGCTACACGCAATGCTTTGATTTGGAGGGAGATGTGGGCGTGGTAGCACGAGGCGTGGGCACGGCTGTTACTCTTATCAAGGATTCAACTACCAATCAGGCCATGAGCGCCGATGCAGCTCTAATCGAAGAGTGAGTATAACAGTTCGCGTTCGTGCCGAGTGTGATGATTACTATAATGATAATGAACTTGGTATGGTTAGGAAGAATTGTTTGTTAATAATTACAACGAATTCTGATTATGTTCTAAACCATATTTTTTGTTCTCTCCCGCCCGTCTGTCGCCATATCGCTCGTGCGCTTGTAAAAAAAAAATTCAACAAAACAAAAACAATTAACCACATTGTTGTAAACACTTTTTTGTTGTCGCTATTGTTGTTTTTGTTCCAAAATTAACGCACGCCTCGTTGTTGTACGCGCCGTATTTCGTGTGCTTAACACACTCACGCAACTCACGGATAATCCGTTTCACTCTCTGGCTCGTATAGTGTCACAAAAAAATACTTAGAATTTCTCACCTGCTCCGGTGGCCAGTGGCCTCGTGCCAATCGCACACCCCAGTATAAGCTTAACATACACAAATCCCAATCAATAGATATGTTCTTTCTGGAGAGCGCTGCTAGCAGTGACACAGAAGACGCCGAAATTATGCAAAATCTGATACGCCAGGAAGATGAGCGGGGCGAGAAGTCGAAAAAAAAGCTGCGTCACCGCATGCGTCGGCTGACACACTCATCACGGAGCATCTTCAGTGAGAAATACGCAACCTTAATAAGACGCATCGAGCCGAAGATTCCAGAACATGCAACGCATTCGCTGACCAGCATTTTCTCAAGCAGAGATTCACTCCGATCTCTGTATAGGGGACAAGACCATAGGCGACGCTCAGTTTCGCGGCAGCCACGAGTTTTATTGAGTAAACCCGCACACTCTATTGTACGCTCTGTCAGTGATGACTCCGCGGTGAAGCAATGCTCCTCGTCGACCAGTACCTCACACAGCATGACAGACACCAGTATGATGGCACTGGGAGAGTATCAGGAGAATACACGTTCAGCGCCCGACATCACAGCGGCCGAGCAGACGCAACGGCCAAAGCGTGATGAGTCCGACGCAGATACGATTTCGCAGGCAGGCATTGGCATTTTTGATGTTGAGTTGGCGTTGAGTCAAAGTAAAATTAATTACGCCGGCAGTAGTGAACTTG
Source organism: Stegana nigrithorax (assembly GCA_037044495.1). NCBI lineage: Eukaryota > Metazoa > Arthropoda > Insecta > Diptera > Drosophilidae > Stegana > Stegana nigrithorax. Next base: position 569,131 of record JBAMBQ010004233.1, read on the forward strand.
AACACCAAGATGTGGATAACGATGAAGATGACATTTCTGATTCTAACGATGCAATTCAGCGTCATTGGATTAGGCCCGGCGAAACACGCAGCTTTGAAAAAAGTTTGCCCAACCTGATACCCAAACGCAGCACGCTCTTGCGCGATTTAAGCGCATTCTCGAAACGCTTGCAGCAGTTCATACATCTGCCGGTAAAGAAACCGTCAGCTGCGCAGGCAACCATTCTGCCAGCCAGAGCGTTACTTTTGCTGCCGCCTGAGGAGCGAAAATCATATTATTCTTCGCATCCAGAAATACCAACTTGCTGCGGACTTAACTCACTTGACGAGCCGTGGACGTATCCTACACTAGGCTTTGCTCGTCGCTCCGTTTCCCTCAGCAATCTGACATACTTATCACAAGTGAATGACTTGCAGAATTCTGCCGAAACAGACGTACAAAGACGACAATCACCCACTCCACCGACTACGCTGCAGCTAAGTAAGCCCATGCTGCGCATATGTCCTTCGACACCAACGCCAACGGAGTCTGAACATTCGCAATTCTCACCGCCCGCAATGGCACCCACAGATTCGTATTTCAATCAAAACATAGAATGTGCATCTTCCATTGCTATTCCCTCTAGTCCCCCGTTGCTCAGCCAGTCGTCAACTTCGTGCCCATCTAGTTTTTCTGTCCACTCTGACTTTAGTGACCATGTTGTAAATACTCGTACAATTTCGTCTACTAATCAACATAGTAACAACAATAATCAAACATTGCTTGCTCCATGCTTTTCCGTTTCGTCATTTGCCATACAAAATCGCCAACAACAACCACCACCACCACCACTATCAACACCGAGAAATAGGTCCAGCGAGCTACCAACTCCCGTGGTCAACTACAATGTGCCGAACAACGATAACAATGCAGCCGCCAACAACGCTGCCGCCGTGGCCAGCATTGGCAGTCCGAAACTGAAACGCATAGCCTCACCGGTGAACAACAGCCGCTTGAAGCTATCCCCCAGCCCCTCGAAGAGTGGCGTATCTGGTACAACAGCTTTGCCATCCGACAGTGCTTCCACATCGACGACTTCCACGGCGACAACCATGGTGCCCAAGGAACTGGGCGAGATTTGCCGCCGTTCATCTGATTCTGATCTGAGCGTCACACCCAAAGGTACGTAGTTGCGCTTTTTTGCTGCGTACATCGTATGTGTACATAAAGCAGACTAGGCGGGATTAGCTACAAGCTCGGTTTATCCGACTTGAGTAACACTTTATTTTATATAAATAAAATTTTATTTATTTTTTTTGTACATTTCACCTATCGTAAAACAATAAAAAAAAAAATCTGATTAACGACTTACCCTAACTGCGCAGTGTTCCATCGCAAGCGTAAGTAGTGCATCTTGGTGTCGAAAGCCCGGCTCTGTGACTTGATCTCTTTACCACAACCACTCATTCTCTCTATATCTGTCTCTCTGTGACTGTTTGTGTGTTTAATCATGTCTATGTTGTGTATTACCATTGTGCCTTACTCAAAGTAACCATGGAACAGGCAACGGCGGCACTGCGGACAAAGGCAGCTACTAATCCGACTCCGGTTGCCATGTCGTGCCCCGCTGCCTGATTCATGGTATGCTCATACTAAACATTACTTTCGAACCACACATGCCCGTTGGTATAGCTCATCATTTAACTGTAATATTTTCTTAATGGAGCATGGAATGAAGCTGATGATTGTGTGACGTGCCAACGCTTGCAGTGATCCGAACCCAACTAGTTACTATAATAACTGTACATACACAAATCTAATTGTAGTGTCTATATTCAGCCAGCAGAGGACGTGCAAATATGTATATCGCATGCCTAATCCTTCGCTCTCCCATAGGCAACTCTATTTGCGTGGCCAGTGAACGTTTGGTTGCCGCCACCGCCATGATGCGCCTAACTCAGCCGGTCGTTAAGAATGCGACCACTGATAACCTGGATATGCTGGAGTATCCGTTTCTCACGATGACCAAGTACCCGAGTGGTTTCATACTACATCTGGGTGCCACCGTTGCCGCACGCTCCGTCAAGCTGCTTGAACGTGTGCCAAATCCAGATGAGCCCGAAGTGCGTGACTCATGGTGGACCGAGCTGCGCATGGAAATACGCTCACATGCGCGTTCGCTGGGCTGCAACGTTGTGCTGGGTTATGCGGAGTGCACTGCCATATCGTAAGTAATGTGCTTATTTGAATCTTGAACCAAAGGTTAACCAATTTTGCTACACTTTGGACACTTAGCGATGATGTCTGCGTGCTCTCCGCTACAGGCACGGCAGCTGTTATTAACATGGTCTTCAATCGTTCCGTTTCGCAAACGGATATCTTCACAATGGCAAAGACAACAGCCGGTGCTTCCACAAACTTGGGTATGACCACCTCAATGGAGGAGCGCGACTCGACAAGCAATACTGCGAGCCAGGATCCAAGTAAGGACACTTCCTCGCTGGGCAATGCATCCAGCAACAATACAGGAGGGCGCAAGTACGGCTTACCTCCGTTAAATGCGCCTCGTAATACGTGCGCCATGTGCCATATTCCCTACAATCTGAGCGCGGTGCCATTCAATGTGAAAATGCGTAAGTGCAGCCTTTGTCGCAAAGGGCGTGTACCCGATGTGCTGCTTGCGACGCTGGAGTTGCCAGACTTTATACAGGTAACAGGTCGCGGCTGCTTCATGCAGGCGCAAGTGGTGCGCGCCAAGAAGGATTTACGCGCTGAGCTGAATGCCAAGGAAATTTCGGATGGTTTGCCTTTTCTGGAATATGAACTGCATCGCGTGCTCATAAATAAATTGAAGGCTAAAGGCATGAATGCAATATTTGGTCTTAAAACACAAGTGGCCATTGGTGAGCGCATGATCGCATTGATTGCCACCGGCACGGCACTGTTTCTTAGCGCACTGCCGATGCCACAGGTGCCGAAAATTGTTGCCGGGAACACGTGGACGGATAAGCAAAAATTAAATGAGTTGCAAAAGAAATTACAGGAAACGTTCGAGCGCAATCAAGAGATTTACCAGTTGAAGAATATGGATCCAGATACGGCGCCGGCCAGTGGCGGCGGCTTAGCCGATAAGCAGTCGGATACGGATGAGTCAGATGATGAGGAGATGAATGACATCGATTTGAATTGTGGCAACAAGGAGCTATGCGTGCTCGAAGTTGACGATATTGAAGATCTGGAGATCATTTCATTGCTTATGGAACCGTATCCGCCAGAAGGTTTTCACGTGGTCAACACGCAACAGGTTCCTGGCATGCTCGACATGGAGACAGTTAAGAACTTGCAAATGTTCACGCAAGTGTGGCGCGCACGACTCGAGGTGGGTGCAAATGTCAACTGCTTTCCCAAGCACTTCCAGAGGTGAGCTTCGTCCAGCAAAAGTCTTCTTAATTTGGTATAGTATGCTCAATTTCGTTTCATTTCTTCTCATAGATTATTACAGACGATTTACTTTAAACTACGCACAATGATACCTTGTGCCATTTGTGACTTACGCTTTAGGCTTGATCTGCCGGAAACTGTAAGTTGCAACAAAGCCTCACCTTCAAAGCGTGCACCAATTCATTTTTATTTTAGGATCAAATTCAGCTATTGGTCACTGGCATGGCGCTGGGCCTAAGCGATACCAGTAAAATCAAATATCGCCGCAAAGCAGCAGTCAATCAAAATGGCTTTGGCGAGGCGATCGCTCCTACGCCAGCCCTTCCACCACCAACAACGCTGCCTGAGTATAACGGTAAACGCGTACTACAAGAGGAGGACTACATATTCCCGCTTGATGAAGATCAAATGGTGGACACACCAACACCCACAAGCAATTTACCGCCATTCGGCATGAGCTCCTTTAAAATGCGCAAAACATCTCCATCACGCGAGCGAACGGCTACAGGAGCTGCAACGACAGCGTCCAAAAATAGCAATACACTACAGGCGCCTCGCACACGTTATGTAAGCAATCTAGCAAAACACTACACTATTGTTTGAAAACCATCATACCAACTGTTACAGTTCCCTCTGCGCGATCGATATGGCGTAGACATTACACCGCTGAGCTTTATACCCGGCGGCCGCATTGAGAAATATTTGGGCAATCTGAATTTCTTCTTTATACGTGAAAGCACATCGATTCGTGAAAATGGCGGCATCAGTGGCTTCGTGCATGGCTTCATTACGGAGCTTCTGGCCGTGGTGCGCGCACATATCGCCGCATTGGGTGGCAATGCCATGGTCTCCTTCTATATGACAGAATTGATTTTATTCGATAACCAAAATAAGAATCATGTAAGCATTGCATTTATCTGATTTTATCGACGAGATTTAGTTTCCTTTTTTTTTCATATTAGGGTCAGTGCCTCATCAGCATCGGCGGAGATGCGGTTTACGTCTCTTACTACGCCGATGAATGATATAAACGTTTGCGTGGCATCTAGCGCGCGTTTTTTGCGAATCGTCCCAGGAGTCTTTACTACTAAAACGTTTTCCGCTTAATACAATGCAACGGACTCGGTCTCTATTTTCATGCTCTCTACTTAATTCTCCATCGAGCTGATAATTAGCTCGCCGTGCGTGCGATTCGTATATTTCTTTCTTTTTTTATATCTTGGCACAAGCAAATCCTTGTACTTAAGCAATCCACACTCGTCCAGGTCGCGATTGACTGGTAACTTGTATGCAATATATAAACTGTGACTTTTTTCTTGTTGTAGCGCATAAATAATTTATTCTTCTTTAATTTTTGTTGGCTAATGACGCGCCGTTGATATATGTACGTGTTGTTGTCGTTATTAGCCCCGCTTTGTCGTTTGTTTGTTTGCTTATTTAATTAACACGAAGCCTGTCTGAACTTACCAACTTTAAATACACTGGAAAAATATCTGATCACTTTTTGTACACTGAAGCAGGCTTCCCTCCTAGTTAATAATAATTGTCGTTCTTTGCCTAGAGTGTAAATAGTCAGTGTTTTTTATAATTAGATATTACATAAATTTTAATGTATTTAAAAACTAAAAAAAAATTACTTGCTCTCTCTCTTTCAATGCAATTGTATTTAGTGCAAACATATATGTAAATACTACGGATATTGGCATAATTGTTCAAGCATTACGTAAATAATAAATAATTGCTCAATTAATAAAAATTGCTTTGATTTCTGTGAGTTAAATGTCTGAAATGGTTTTTTATGTAAGTTTTTGTCTTTGAAGTCCGTAGAAAAAAAAAATAAAATCCGTATTCAACTCTATCCTTGCAACTTAATGCTGCGAGGGTGACTATAAGTGATTTAATTGATTGCGCGTTAATTTATTTAACGATGGATTTAACCATGATTAAAGATTTTCATGGAAAGAGCTTCCGGTCATAAAAAAGATGCCATTTTTATTAACTTACATACGCATTTTTTATTTGATTTTCGTTTTACATTTCTTTTGTAAGCCATACATTTTATTTTTCTTGTGGATTCTTTTTCTCACTTCATTTTTTAACGCATTGTCGTCCTTCCAAGTAAAATTTAATGCTATGTACATTTTACTCTGCATTTTGTAATTGTTGTTTAACTTTTATTTAATTTAATTTACTTTTTTTTAAATTTTTCTTTTTATATAATATAATATTTAGGCAATAATATTCGTCGTTTTTATTTACAAAAAACACAAATTGAAAAAGATAATTGCTAAATTTTTAACGCACCTCAAAATTTTACTTAAATCAATTTTGGGTTCCACTGCAAAAATGGTTTTTCCGTCGATCTGCAACGAGTTGGCCCAAGGTGACAATGATAAGAAAACAGCGCAAAAGTAAGTAAAAAAAGACGCATTTTGTGTCCTTACATTCAAATCATTAACTCAGTGCTGAAGTAAATAACAAAAAAGAAAATTGTGTTTAATTATTTATACTAAAATTGAAAAAAATCCTATATTAACATGTTGTATGCTCGTTGAAAATTTGTTTGTTAATATTTTGCATAATCTTAAAAAAAGAAAATAAAAAATTTTTATCCAAATATTAATTTTTACTTAAGAACTGAATATAGTTATAGCAAATTATCCATAAAAATTAAATAATATACGAAAAATATTCCGTACCAAAACGAATTTTTAGTAATTATGTGTTTTGTTTTTTTGTTTTTCCTTTTTGTTATTGTTTGCATTTTGTTTACACACTTTATTTTTTAGTTCATTCTTTAGGCTTAGTTTAGATTTTAAATATTTTTGTTGTCACTCAGTTGTATTGAAATCGTTCTTTACATAAAATACCGCACATGCGTGTGTTTGTTTATAAGCAAGTGAGTGAGTGTGTGTTGAGGAGTGTGTGTTTGTGTGTGGGCGTTCGTACATAACCTTAAGTGTATTCATGTGGGGGTGTCGTTATTATTAATGTGTTTGTTTTTTTGTTTACATTTTTGTTTTAAATAATAAGTTGAATTTTTTTAAGTTTAAATATTATAAGAGACTTATACGATATAGCACAACAAAAACAATAGCATTATTGTTCGTTTATTGTTGTTGTTGTTGTTGTTATTATTAAACTTGTAATTAAATTAATTAAGAATATTTTTAGAGTTCACTTTTTGTCTTTGTTTAAAAGTAAATTTCTATTATTGGTTGCTTTCGTATTCCTCATCTACATCTACATTTCCATCTGTTGTAACTCATGCGAGTAGTTTTACTATTAGCAGGACTATTTACTTAATGTACAGGATCTGTTGTGTTATCTTTTTTTTTGTTATTTGCACATTATTTAAACTAAAAGAGCCAAGTGGTGGTCATGACGGGCATCGTTCGAAACGTCATCGTCATGATATGATACACAACGATTGACTATTCGGAAATAGGAAAATCCTCAGCGTCTTCCTTTGCCTCCAAAGAACGATACTCATCGGAATCCTCGCTAAGTGCGCCAATCGATGTACGTGGCAAGTGTGTTGTGGACTTCTCAGTGTGCTCCACATCCAAGAGCGGTGGGGGCGGTGTCGTGGATGGTGATAAAGGTAGTATGAATGTTGGAACTGGTGCACATGCCTGTGGTGGTGCTGCTGCTACTTCGGCAGCAGATGCTGTTGGTGTTATATTCGTGAAATACTCCTCTTCTATATCATTTTGTTTTTGTATTAATAAATCGGCAGAGCCCAACAAAAATTCAAAATTTAATTTAGACGACGAGGTTGGCTGCTCTGTTATCACAGACTGTGGTTGTTGAACTGTTGCGGTGTGCGAAGCGGATCCTACTGCTGCGCCTTGTGTTGTTGATGTTATTGCAGTAGAAAAGAATGGTGCGCCGGCAGTGACATTGGCACCACCAGCAGCAGCTATATCAAAGCCTCCACCACCTCCACTGCCAAGCAATTCATCCTCCTCGCTGACGCTAATATAGCGACAGCGTTCACTTACCAATGACGTCGACTCATCGTCATCCTCATTAACGCTTGTTATGCTAATCGTGCGCTCCTTGAAGCTTTGATAAAAACTGCTGCCGGCAGCGCTCACTAAACTGCTGCCACTATGGGACGCAGACGGCTGTGCCAGCGCCACAGCCAAACCGACAGCAACCTCACGTGCTCTGCCCGCACTAGCAACTGCCGACGTTGTTGTTGCCTGCGGCATGAACATGTGTGTAGGTGATGGCGTGGGCGCTACTGTTATCGTGGATGCTGCCATTTCTACTGGCGGCTTGTGTGCATCAATTTGCACGTCGCTCTGCTGGGCTAACGGGCGACTAATCGACGCTGTTAGCGTTGAAAGGACATTGCGAGCGCAATGCCGTTGTATGTAGTCATAGGGTCGCTGCGATTCAGAATCAAAGCGTTCGCGACGGGCTGATACACGCGATGTGAGCGGCGACAATTTGATACGATAGAACTTGGATCCTTTATTAACGCGATAGCGATTCTCATCCTGCAATTCATGCGGTTTGTTATTAAATCAAACAAGTACCAATTTAAGCTGCTCTTACCTTGCGTGCTTGACAGTACTCCTTGTCAAGTACTCGCCCAATGCCATAATAAGGCACTGGAACAATGTCGCACAGCTCCTCAGCCATTTCGCTGCTTGGCTGCGGCATGCTAAGATTAAGACCAGCCAGACTATCATTATGCACAAAGTACAATGTGGAAGAGTCCTGCACGACGACAAATTGTTTGTGACGTATGCTCCAGACAACGACAACCAAATCGTTCTTGGCGCAATTCTCAAGCGCGATGAATCGACGGGACCCGCTACCCGTTTGTGGTTCGTAAGTGGAGCTAAAAATATAATTGCAATGACTTCGTGACCACAGTGCCAGGGCAAAGGTTTCACTTACCACTTGAGCGCGGCCACGCTGCTCTCCATTTCGATGCGACGCGATTTCTCCATGTTTAATTCCTCTTCGAGGCGACACTTATCCTTGTTGAGATAGTCAATTTTCTCCTTGAGCCAACTGTTGCCCTCCTCATCGGTCAACGTTTCGATGCGCATCTTCAGCTGATAGTTCTCACGTGACAAAATCTTGTCCTGCTCGCGCAGCATATCCAACTGGCGTTCTTTATCCTTCAGCATGTCGTTCAGTACGCCAACATTGGCCATCACAGATTCAGAGGGGAATATTTTCGACTGCCAAATGGAACGTTCCAACTCAAGTGCCGAGTTAACGGCACGCTCCCGCTGTGCCTCTAGGTCAGCACGTTGTTGTGCCAGTATTTGCTCATGCTGCTGCACATCGATGAAATTCTGTTCGCTGGCACTGCTCATCGGTCGCTCCAGCTTTTCAAGACTGGTATCCGATGGCGAGCGTTCCATCGAAGTCATTAGCTTAAAGCGACAACGCAACGACTCGATTTCGGATTTGTGCTCGTGTATGAGTTTTTCACGCTCTTGTGCCACCGCCAATTCCTTCTCATGCTCCGCAGACTTTAGCCTTTCGCGCAACTCCTCCAGTTGCACCTCAAGTGTGCTGCATTTAATATTCAAAGTCTCTACGTTGAGATGCTGAGCCGCTAACTCGTTTTCACGCAGGCTCAGCATTTCGGCCAGATGTAGGAATTCGTTGTGGCGTTGCAGCTCACGAGCTTCGCACTCCATGCGAAGCAAATTCCACTGGTCGTTCAGTGCTTGCAACTCCGAACAAAGATCTTCACGTTGTGTGGTGGTATCCGAACGTACAGTATTCAAGTTAGATCGCGCCATGTGCAAGCAATCCATAGCCAACTTGGACATGGCGTTTATCAGTTCACGCAAACGCTCCACCTCGGCACGCACAGTTGATTCGTTCTCCTCGGTCAGCGTTTCGACGCTTTGCATGGGCAGCGGCATCTCAGTCGAAGTGCTGCGTGCAATCCTATCCACACCTGCAAGTGAGCTGGTGGTGGAGGTAGCAACGTTAGCAGTGGTCGCAGCTGGTTGTGCGACCTTCTCGAACTCGGTTTCGGTATCAGTTTCGGATTCATCGCAACCACCAGTTGACGTCACGGTCGTCTCTAGCTTTTGAAGCTCACCCAGACGCTGATGCTGCAAGGGTGGCTGCTTCTCCGACGCCGATGGCATGCAGTCCATCATGTTTAGTGTTACGTTCATCTGCTGTTTAAGAAGCTCCTCCATGCGTTCCTTTTGATGTGGGCCCGATCGTGAGACGAAAAAATTTATCACAGGTCCCATGTCGGGCAGCTGGATCTCGGGTGCCATATCAGGCAGGTACGTCGTCAGCACATCGATGTCTGATTTGGTCAAATTCGGCAGACGCGTATCGAATATTAGCGGATTTTCGGTGGCGAAAGCTGGTGGCATATCATTCATGCCCGGAAAAAGGATATTAAGGAAGTGACCTTCGAAACTGGCGTTGAACTCCTGCCGCCGGCGTATCTCTTCGCCGTGTATGCTGTCGAAGTCGTCGGCCAACTTCGATGCCCACAAACGGAACTCACCCGAGAAGATCTTGCGGCGCACGACCTCAGTGACGGCAGCCATATAGATACAGGGGGCGCGATGTATCTGTTCAATGATGTTAATGTGTCGCTCAGCGCGACGCAAGCACCGATGATAGAACAGCAGCCGGTTGTCGAACTCACTCATGGCATTCTCGATCCATACGATGCGTTTTAAGCGCATGTGAAGATTCTTTCCAAGCTCATCCTTGGCACGTGCAATGCAGCGAGCGTGCTCGCGTATCTTCTGATGATTTTGCAACATCACTTGCAGCTGCGACTGATGTGAGTCGCAGAGATCAGGCAAAATAGAAGCGTCACGAATGTTCATGGCACGCGTTTGATTTTGTTGGAATGCAGTTGACAATTCCTTTTGGTCCTGCACCATTTTCTTAATCCTATATTTAAATTCTTCGAGCTTGCACAGACGCTCGCCCAAGCCTTTGATCTCCTTGACATCGCTTTGCTCAGCGATTTTTATGATGTGCAATACATCGGCCTTAAGTTTCTCGTAAATATCATCATTGAAAGTAGCAAGACCCTGCACGCACTCATCGGACATAATTTTCAAGGCGTCATGATTCTCCTTCGAAGTGATCCACTGCAGTAAGTTTAAGTTCGGCAAAATGCGACGTGAACTACTCGATGTCGAACCTTGAGAAATACGCTCCTGATGATCTTCAACTGTAGTCGTTGCCACCAATGTGACTGAAGACACGACATCATCACCCATCTTTTGTTTTTTGTTCGGCGAAGTGGATGACGTGCTCTTGTCATCACCCACACTAGCATTGCTTAGCTCGACAGTTGCAGCAGGAACAGCAGCATCTCCAGCCGCTGCAGTATCTTCCTTTGACCCTGCACTAACGCTAACCCCATCGGCGCCGCCCCCTCCCGCCTTGAGCACCGACTCCTGTTGCATTTGCGAGCCCGAAAAAACATCATCCATTTCGAGAAATTCATCGAAGCCATGAAAATCAGCTTCTGCCAGCGAACGTAACCCGGGCAATATTGGTATGCGTGCAAGTTTTGTAAGGTCATCGTTAAAGTTACTCAGCAAGGCCAAATAACTCTCGCGCCGCTCCAAATGCCCTTCGAAGGCCACACAAAAATCGTGAAATCGCTCGCGGAATTCCAGTGTCAAATCATCCATGTTAGCGACTACAGCGGACCAGCCTTGCTGCTGCAAATGCTGCTCATGCACCATTCGTTCGGACTGGCGCTCCTCGTCGCGAGCCAATTCAAACATGTGCTGCGCCAGCTGAGCACGCCGGCGCACCGTCTCGAGCACAGCCGGCAATTTATGACTGTCCTCTATCTGGCGACGAAGGTCCACATCCATCTCGGGTGGTGCTATCGTCGGCGGCAACCGATCATCGCCGGTGAGAAACATGTAGATCGGATTCGTATCGGTGCCAGCCGAATAGAACGAGACCTGTGTGGACTGTGTCAGTATCTCGCCGCCACTTGCCAGCAGTACAATATTGGCTGCGGGTATGCCATGCAAGCGATGTATGGTCTCTTTTAAGTTCTCGACAGAGGACAGCGCGACTGTCATGTCGAAACTGAGCATTCGACCAACGTCGACGTGAAAAACGTACAGCATCATGTGTGTGCCGATGAGTTCTAAACAGAGTTTTGGTTAGGAAAAAAGAATTCAATTTCTTGTTTTTTTTTTTGTTTTTTTTTTTTTGGCAGTGCTCGTCTTTGTAATGTCTCTGTGAGTGTGTGTGAATGTATCTGTGTACGTGTGCGTGTTGAGCCGACCGGCGGACCCACTCTACGTCCAACAATCTTATCTTGCAATAGAATTTACACAGGGCATATGTCGCCTTATTCCTCTTCGCCTGCAAACCAGAAGAAAAAATGTAAGTTAGAAAACATAAAATAAGAAAGGATACAATCCTAAGAAATTTGATCGAACTTCAAATCGACTAGCAATTATCGTAAAAACCCATGTTAAAGTTACTAAATCAAAGAAAATTCACAATAAACACTCCCAGATTAACACAAATTAAAGAATATATTTTCCTAGATATAAAGAATATATATACCTAGAAAGGTATTGCTATAATCGGGCAAACGCGACTATGGAATATCCTGTACCCAATTCACAATTAAATAATTTTTCTTCCCTTTAACATTTTGTATATTATGTCACGATATCTCAAAAATCAAAAAAGTAATTTAGCAAAAGTCATTTTTCGGCCGATCTTTTCTATGGCAGCCATATGTTATAGTAAACCGACCTTTATCATGTTTAGGTATATTATTGAATATTATCTAATATTAGTAAATCCGAAATTTGGTAACGATATCATCATAAATAAAAGTTTTTCTCACTAAATGTTTTTTTTGGGACGATCGTTCCTATGGCAGCGACATGATATAGTGAACCGATATACATAATATTGAAATGCTTGATTCAACATTATCCATTAAAACCGAAATTTGGTTAAGATATCTATACCTGACCTCTGATTTGATGAGTGCTACACTACAACAGAGCCACTGGCCTGACGAATTGAGTGCTGCTAAAATTCGGTTCTCAGCTCGTTAGAGAAAACAATTCTGGAACAGACCTCGCCTTTATTTGACAAACAACGGCAAACAGGCAACATAAGGCATCATAAACTGTTAGAAACGCTTTAAACTACCACCCCCCAGTGAGGTTGGCCCTAACCCACCCCTGACACCATGCACACGCACACGCACACGCATACACCAACACCGCCACCACTGCACGCAACTTGCTGCGACTATGTCAGCCTCTGTCACTGTCTCACTCCTGTGTCAGCTTAGCCAAGCTGCACAGACGGCGATCGGTGTCATCTGTACCATGAACGACTTAACAGTGTTGGCGGATGTGTTAGCTGTTTTTTTTTGGCTGACGTATGTGTGTACAGGGTGTACATGATAAGCCTACTTAACAGTACAGTACAACGCATGTGCATGTACATTATATACATAAATTTTGAAGCTTTGATAAGAGAATACGTAACATATAAAGTTGTCTACACATGTTAAACATTCTTACTAAATTTTTATTTTATTTTCTTGCAATTTGTGTTTCTATTTTTTTTTTTACTTACACTCGAAGTCGCAATAAATTATATGTAAATAATTACAATCGCAGACTTACAAAATTTGTTTACGTTTTAGTCTGGCAAACTTATTTGTTCTCTTTGTTTTTGTTTTTTTTTTTGCTTTCAAATACTACAATTTTCTTTGATAAGCGTAAACAAGTGAGAAAAAAAGTTAAAGAAAATACGTAAAAATTATTTTAAAACGCGCGCGCATTCGTCATCGACTTAATTTTTTCACTTTTGGTTCGGTTTTTTTTTTTCTTTAAATTGTTTTTAGTTTTTTGCTTTTGTTATTTTGTTGTTGTTTTTTTTTTTTTTTTTCTATTATTGTTTATAACTTTTTGTTGTCTTTTTGTACTCTGTGGCTTTTGTTGTTTTTGGTCTACATTTGTTTATAAAAAAAACACTGAGACAACGTCGTCCACAATAACCACTTTTAAACGATTAACACATTCATATAAAAGTTAATAAATAAACACAAACTAGAATTTCAACGAGAGTAACGAAGTCACTTAGCGAAGAACGAAGAGCAAAGAGCGAAGACGTCTAGACACTCCGGCGTAGCGCTGAGTACTAGTGGAGTGAACCGTGGCTATTAACGACGACGTAGGTCGAGCGGCGACACGTGTGTGAGCGGGTGTGTTTTTATTACAATTTTTTTTTTTTTTTTTTCACTTACTGCCTTCCACTCTTTACAAAATGGGCGACCATCCCACCGAGCAATCTATCAGCATACGAGAGATAAAGATGCAAAAGACTTTCAAGGGTTTTACCGAAGAAAATAGCAGCAACAACATTTAAAAACAAAGAGAAACACTATTCACATTAACGTGCACACTTTGCGCATGTGCTAGACGCTCGCTTTGTGCTGCTCTCGTCGCTCGTTCTACGCATCAAGGACAAATATGTCTGCCAACTACCTGCGCCAGTCCGTCGACTGTCAGTCCTAACATAAAGCAGGTATATCTTTCATCTATCGCCTGCACATGATGAACTGTGTTTCTGTCTGTCTACCTAAAGCATTTATTTGACTGTCATTTTTCCTTCTATCGGAAATTCGTTGATAATTTAGATACTAAAAGCAAATATTTCATTTCGTTCCCTTTTTCTGGCTTTCCTTCGTTTTTATTTACTTTTTCTTTTTGGTTATTTAGACTGTGTCTGTTTTTCTGTCTCCGAGCTAGTTAAACACATGTCCGACACAAAAATAAATACATTCGTGGCGACGGGTTTTTGCTGCCTTTCTGTTTTGTAATACTTGAATTTTCGTTCGAATTCAATAAAAATCTGTTTGCCTTATGCCATTAACCATTGCTTAACCTGCGTCCATGAGATGAGTCTGTGATGAAACTTAACACGTCATAAAAAGCATTCATTAAATTATTTCCCAATGGATTGCAAAGGCGCATGGTTGTTTCATGAACCACTTGCCTTCTTGAAATGGGATCCCCCCCCCCCCCCCCCCCCATGCAGAAGAGAATTTTTCAATACGTTGAAATGATAAGGCATTGGCCTTAAATACCACAACTAAGAGTACATATATACATATATACTTTCATACGTAAATACGTCTACGCACAACATCTGTGCTGTTAATATTGAACATACATGGTTCGATTTATGGCTGAAAAAATAAAGCCAAAACATTTTAAAACAAGGAAATCGGCAAATGTTAGGGATGAACTATATGAGTTATGGTTGCATCCCCTAACGAAATGATTTTCGTGTACATTAAGCCACAAAAATTTCGTTATCAGCAGACAAATATCGAACTGCATGATTCTGCTGACTTCGGTTTATTTTTAATTAGAATGATGAAACCTCAGAGCCCTTAATCGCAATACACTGCACCTGTTGGAGATAAGTTAAATAGGCCAACGCTCTGCAATTCAAGGACTCACTTTATCAATCGTGAACAAAAGCCACAGCAAAGTATTTCCCCCGCTAGATAATCGCTATTCACAACGCTTACCCGAAACATCCCAGCACCGTCCAGTGAGTCCAGAACAAACACAACGACTAGCATCCATCAACTAGATAATGTTGATGTTTGATAAAAATATCTCTAATCTTCTTTTTTACTTTACAGTTTACACTACGCACAACCTTTGTTGAATGACTGTCGTTTTTTCTTTAATTGATCACTTTGAAATATTCTTAAATCACTCAAAGCAGAGCCCCATTGCCGACACTTGCCTGCGCATTAAGCCTAACTGATTCGAAAGTGCGCATGTTAAATGCATACTACTGCAAACTCTTTACAACGGTTTGTGAAATTTTTACCGTTGGAATATACAATAAAAATAAAAACGCAATATTAGTCATTATTAATGACTAAAATCACAACAACTACTACACGAATAGCAACCACAAGAAGCAAAATAAACCCAACAGTTGAGAACATTTAATTTTATTTTATTTGTTTTTTTTTTTTTTTCTTTGTTATGTTTGTCATGACACGTCAGCGCAGCCGCTGTAGTCAATCCGGTATAAGTTCGATAACAATTTATCAATCGCTGAAATTATATTAAAAACAAGTATAAAAATAAAAGAAAGCAATTTTTGCGCGATTTGTTTTTGGTTTGTTTTAGGAGCAGTTAAAACGCATTTTTCTGGCGGTGTGGTTGCCATAAATAAAGATAAGGAGATCTGCCATAGCTAAGATTTCCCGCTTCCACTCTTCGCCACTGCCTTGTACTAAGTTCGCCGCAAGCCAGACAGGCCGTCAGTAAGTCTGACAACAGCAAAATGCTGTAGCTACCGGTTATAGACTACTGACTAGAGTTGACGATTAGCGACGCAATTGCAGATTGATGTTTAGGCGGCCTGCGCGCCGCGTGAACGCGTATATGCATGTATAATGTTCATCAATGCTGCTGATAACGCACACGCTTATCACAACAACAACTAAAACAGCAACAACAATAATTGACATTTTCACCGAAACAATAAAATAAAAAGAAGAGAAAAATGCCACTCAGCAGTACTAATTAAAAGTGTTACTTCATTGTCGCATTCGAACTTCATGTTTGTCATTTTGTTTGTGCAAAAAGTGGGTCGTCATCTCGCACCAATGCCGTTCCAATAAAAACAACGTCAGTTAATGGCTTTAAGATTGTTCAACAAATCAACAATAAGTGAAAAACCAAACGACAAGCAAAAACGAAAGCAGACGTAAAATGTTTAAAAATAACCAAAACTGACTTTGTGAACTTCTTGCGTTGCACGTCATTGGTTTCGCTGTGGTTCGACGTTGTTGCCGTCGTTGTGTCGGTCATTGTCGATGTGTGACAACTGGTAAGTGTCTGGTGGGTCGTTGTCGCTACTATCGGAGCCTCTGTAAGCCTCAAGGAGGTTAAATAACGTCAAATTGTTTGTGGGGGACGTGATTTTTTCGAAGCTCATGTTGAGCTACAACAAACAAGAAGAACAAAGTTGCATACACGCATTTAAGGGATGGCTGCACTTTGTTATTTTCGTTTTTCGTTTTGCTTTTACACTATTTCGTTTATTTGGTTTTTACGAAAATTCGGTAACAGCAAATTCATGAAAGAAACAAAGAATACAAAGAAAGAAATTCAGCATAGGCTGAGGGGTACCACTCGGGTACTTTCTGCTTTATTGCTCCATAATAAAATTAAAAGCAAATGCCGAATGTCATTTTAAATGTAAATTGTTGCAATTAATTTGTATTTCTTACAAAATGGCTGAATCAAGTGTATGTAAGAAAAAGGTAAGAAAACAAAAACATTAAAAGCCAAGAAACCAAAACAGACCAACCATTGAACCAGCTACAAAAAAAAAAAAAATTACCAAGGTATATGCGCTCACGCGGGCTGTTTTACGAAGAAAACAGAACGAAGAGTCATACAGGGTACAGTGTACCGCACTAACACAGTTTCACTACCTATTACCATTATGGCACAAAGACAATAGATGTGAAATTTTAAAACAGCGGCAGGCAAAGAAGACTTATGAACGTATGTTAAGCAAAAAAAAATCTATGAGAGAAAAATGCATACCAGGAACATACTATGTATTTAAATGTGCATAGAAGTAGAAAAGTAATTTTGGTTTAATGAATTAGAAAAGTACTTACCTTGCAATCTTTAATCAATTTATTTTGCAAAGCGAATTCTTTTTGCACTGCTGTCGCTGTTTTTCATTTCTTGCTATTATTGTGTTGCATTGCAATCACTTTTGTTTTTCTCCCAACCTTTTTTCTTTTCGTTTTTCTTTTTTATATTTATCAAAATTGCAATCGAGAACAATTGCTGCAAATTATTATTATTGCCACTGCTGTTGTTGTTGTTGTTGAATATGCATTCATAGGCAGCAGCTGAGCGTTTTCGTGTTTGTTGTTTTGTTATGAGACAGAGAAAGCAGCGCACCGTGTGTTTACCACCCGCATTCAATTTCCAACGCTCTGTAGTCCCTCTCACTCGCACCACTCGCGCTCTCCGCACTTGTCGAACTCAGCAGTTGTTTTTTCCGCTCTTTGCTTTTTCTACCTTTCTATTATTATTTTTTTTTAATATTTTACTTCTTTCGTCATACGTTAATTCTTCTTGCTTATGCTTTATGATTCTTGTTTTTTTTAATTTTTTTTCTTCTAATATTGCGCTCGGCCACTTTGAACTTAAAACGACGATGTGTAGAAATTAAAAAAGTATATTGAGTTGTGTGTTTGATGAGTTCTTGTATTGCATTTTCCTTCTTAGCTTGTTCTCTTCCATTTGTATCCGTTTTACTGGTTTTTTGATTTGTTTCGTGTTCAAGTTTCTATTTTCCCTCTAATTATTTTATTTATTATTCATGCGGAAAGACTTCTTGCTGCTCGCCTTCTCGGCCGTCTTCTCATCTATTTCTTTGTCTATCACAATTGCGTTGTTGTTGTTAGTTTAGCTGCTGCTGGCATTTTTTCTTTTTTGCTAGATTTTTGCCATTTAATTATTTCGGGTGTCAACCCCGTTTTTCACGCTCCTTGAATTTAAGTTTACGTGCACATCGTTGCTCTATTGCAGCCTTTTGTGTTTTATATTAAATTTAATCAATTTCTGTATAAAAATTAAAAACGCACTTGTAGAGTTGTCGTACTGAATAACTCATTGTTGTGAGATCTACTTATAAAGGGTTGTCAGCACATCACAAAACAGTGCCAGGTCGTCAAACCACTGTGCTGCCTAAAAAGTGTCATGGGTTCAGTAATTATTGTATAACAAACACAGGAGCTCATCAAAAATTGCGTGTTGCCGTTTTGGTGAAAACATTTTCGGTAGAATATTTCAAGTCAATTGGTACTCCGTGCAACATTGGCGCAGAGTGGCACTCTCAGCATGAGTTGTGTGAGCTCTGCAGGGGAAAGATGCAAAGCTTTGATTGGTTATCCTAACGTGACATTGTCATGGCACTAGTAAATTCAGTGGTTCGAAACCCGGCTGGGCAATTTCGCGTGTAAACTGCCGTTGTAGGGCTTGGAAGCCATCTTTAAAATGTTAAATTAACAGAATTCTTCGGCTGATGTTAAGTGACTGTTACAATGCTGCTCACACGAACGCAGAAATTTGTTGTGACGTTAAATTAACATTAACATTACATTACATTCTGGTGTGTCTCTGCCGAAAGGATTGCTGCCCAACAGCTGCTGCCGTGCCAAAATTGGCCTCCTGGAAAAAATCGTAGGCATGTGTCCGTAGAGTCAACTAAATGAAGTGAATAGGGATAGAGTGTGTTTATTAGAGGTGTCAAACTATTGATAGTTTTAATTTTCCTTTACTATCGAAGGTTTTAAAAAACTAAAAGTCAGCAAAGCCGGGCTTACCATTTCAAAAAAAAAAAGATTTACATTAAAAGCAGCGACTGTAGATAAGTTGCTTTTTTTAAAACAGAGCAAAAATGTTATACATTTATCTCACATAATTATATTTATACGTATGGCTCTAGATTACTATTTTTTTTTTTTTGTTAAAACAATTTTCTGTTCGAAAATGATTCTTTTAAAATTTTTTTAAACCGAAAAATGTTTCATTTGGAAAATGTCATCTTTAACGATAATATCGCGATAGTATCGATAGTATTTCCAAAGATTGCGAAAACTATCGATGGTGTGACTATCGATAGTTTGACACCTCTAGAGTATAGGCTAATGAAAATAATATTATTAAAATTGGTTTCATTCTGATTTGATCATAATAAGCTTATGATAACGATTGTTTTGGTCGTAAGTTCGAAAAAGATGCAGTAGAGTTGTCATTTACATACTTATGTGTTAATTAATCACCATTTCAAACTTAACTGATTCTGTTGAAATGCAATTTTAAGGTTTCAGAAATTCTTTAATCCTAATCTGAAAAATCAATCTGAACATTAAAATGACTAAAGAAAAGTTGAGCAAATCGATTATATTTTTGCCTACGCTGAAAACAAAGACAAATTCGCAAATCCGGAAACTATGAAACGCGTCAAATTCAGTGAGGAAATCAATTAAATTGAAATTGTACTTAACGCCGAGGATTCTGCTAACATTGCTATTTTTGTATTTATTATTTATGTTTTAAGTTAATTATAGTGAAGTTATTTTAAGCATTTTATCCTATCTCAAAATCAACATCTTAAAATTCCGTCCGGCAACACAAACCTACAATAAAACTTGCGAAATTGAGTGGTTTGCTTTTATTTCGATTATTAGAAAAACAATATTTTCAATATACGAAAAAATATCAACTGAAATTTGTCTGCCTTGTGTTGCGGTGATTTGTGAGTGAATTTAAAAGTAAATTCAAAACTAAATTAGGTAACTGGACATGAAATATTTCGATCAATGCGGAATCCAGACCACAAAATTATAAACCGAATCGAAACCGAATGTTCCAAATAGTCATCAACAAAATTTTTTTTGGAAATGAGAAAGCCAAGTTTTACTGTTCTAAAGTGTGCTGTTATACATCAAACTCTAGTTCAACTTGCTTTATGGCCTCAAGAAAAGCATTGGTCCTAAGAAGCCACTTCCTGAACATGATTAATTCACTCGTTGAATCCCAGGAGAAGAAGGTCTACGAAACACCAGAAACAAAACATAAGATTCCACCTTCAGCCTAGAAGATTTGACCAGCTACTTCGTGATGGGCCGTGAAAATATTAGCTGTTCTTTACACGAACAGTATCAGTTTGAGCTGGTCAACGGGTTTTGAAAAATCTCAGATATTCAAGTCAGCGAAGTCAAGAAGAAGACGTGTGGAAAACAAACATCTTGTTTCACGATACCTGACTTGGTGCGAGTCAAAAGACCAATCATTTCTTTTTGTAATATAAAAGAAGATTTTCCAGATAAAAATCTTAAATTAACTCAAGAATTAAAACAAATATTAAGATTTACAAATAGCCTTCAGATTCCTTGAGCTTGCTGAGATCTAGAAGCGCGTTGCATCAGAGTGAAAAAGACAATTGCGAACTCTTTTACCGATGAAGCAATTGTGAACAACGTAAGATCCAGGTTTTGCAGAATCACATTTATAGTAATTTTTCCAGAAGAGCAAATATGAATAAAATTCCCCGGATGAGGTGACAACCATAACTACTTGATTCGTAACCTAATCCCCCTCCCTCCCACTAGCTGACAACAATCAGTTGTGTTTGGAAAAATTTCAATAGCATAAATTGAAAGGATGAATATCAGCACTAGCAAAGTGCTGGAAAAATGTCTGAACACAAGTCCCAATACGCGACACAATGTTGTTTTATGTTGTTCATCACTGATGGAAAACAGTTTCCTGAAACGACCATATTCAACGCGAAACGAAATATATCAGGAAAAGATAATAAAACCGGTTATGATCCGCAGGATCCTATTTTAGAAAATACTTTGTTCTATGAAAGCAATATTTTATTTTAAATTTTATATTTGTCAGCCCTTGTAGGGGCTCTGAAGTAAATTTGATGACATGTCTGCTCTCTCACTCGCACACTTAGCAACTCTAAAAGCAATAATTTTTTTTCATTCTCGTCGTCGGTCGTTTTTTGTGTAAAATTAGTGGAAAAGTGCTAAAAAAGCTAATTAAACAAATTGCAGCCGCATCAACAAAAGTCGAAGCGTTCATTAGTTTGCTAAATACATTTTTTAGAGAATTTCTCGTAGTTTTCTCGTTTCTCAACTTTGCTCATTCATTTGCTTACATCGTCCACAAAATTTTCTTGCAAAGGCTTTGACCCCTTTCTCTCCCCCACTCCCATCAACACACATTTTTTCTTACATTGGTCAGGGATTAGCATTTAGGTTTTCAGGTCTCCAGTTTCTGGATACTAAGCTCATTATAATTTCTTTAATTTGTTTTATTAATTGCTAATGTATTTAATGCACTACGTACGCGTGTTTGTTGTTTATTACTAAAACTAAAATAAAATCAATATAAAAAAATGATCAACATTCAGAACATAGAAAATGTCGCTGATTCAGTGCCATTGTATTTGCCGCACAGTTTATATCTCAAGCCATTGGCAAAAATGCAAATATCCGTGGGTCTGCCCACAAACAAAACTGGCAAATCAATATCGAACCTGGAGCTAATGGATAAGTTAAGTGCTGAACTCAAGCCGGATAAGTTTCTTGTACTCAAAGTGAGTTTCGAAGAAGCGATTTTTTGTTTTCTCCAATTGTAGCGATAAATATTAATATATGTCGAAGGTCTCCAAAAGCACCATTAACTGCATACGTTTCGAAGCTGAACTGGACGAACACAAACGTCTGCGTACCGCTATTTCACGACTAGATGGTTGCTCATTGCGCATCTCAGGATTCAGTGAGACGTTTCGCGTCCGATGTACTGAATCCAAAGATGACTTTCCCACGCGACATGACTGGGATTCTTACTTTCGCGATGCTCGAAATATGGACGAAATGAAGGCTGGTGAAAGACCGGACACAATTTACTTAACACATTTACCCATTCGTTGGTTTTGCCCACGGCATCTCGAGCATGAAAATAGCCCGAAGCCAAGTGAGAGCATTTTCAGACGCATTTTTGAGAAATTTGGTCGCGTGCGTTGTGTGGACATACCGATCTGTGATCCGTACCGCAGTAGCATGAATGCCGACATTAATGGCATGCGCACATTCAGCTTTGAGCAAGATGTGCTTTTCGAAGGGTATGTACCTATTATATAATATTGTTAAATTAGTTTCTTTGATAGATGTGCCTTATATTTTCAGCTATGTACAATTTGAGGAGTATGCTGGCTTTGTGCGCGCCATGGATGAGTTTCGCGGAACAAAGCTAGTGCGCAAGTTTGTTGACAAGACACAGGCCATCAATATTGTGGTCACCTTTGATACGACCAAGCATCTAAGTGATGCGCAGATTACGCGCCGAGAACGCGTACGCAAACGTGTACAAGCTAAAGCGCAGGCGGAGGAGGAAGAACGCGAACGTAAGAAGAAATTAGAACAGGAATCCTTGGAACGTGAAAGGTTTGATATACTGCTTTAGCAAAATTTCTTCTCAGGGCATTTAATGTTTTTATTGCTTTTATTTATTGGACGGAGAAGCTTTGCATATCCTTAACAATTTTAGAGTCTTCTCCCTCTTTTAGACATAAAAAAAGCGAAAAGAACTCCGAAATAATATTTATTAAAAATAATAATAAAAAAAAAAACATAAAAATGCGCCGAAATCAAAAAGAAATGTATTTTGAAGCGTAGCGTATACAAACAAAATTTACAGGCAAAAAGAAGAACAATTAAAATTAGCCGAATTAGAGAAACAACGGCAACGTGAGGAGAAACGCAAAGAGAAACATTTGAGAAAAATCCATGAACGCGGCCAAGTTGAAATCTCACAGAAAATACGTGTAGAAGAACGTAAGCTGATGATCGCCCAACGCAAACTTGAGAGCATACGTGTACTGGAACAGCTTTTCGATCGCATAAAGGTTAGTGGCGCCTTTAAGAGTAGTGATGTATGTTTTTCATTCTTGTCTGGTTGTTAAATCTGCAATTTTTCGTTTTAAACAGATCAAGCACGTGGGCACACAAACCCGCCGCAGTCAGAAAAGCAACATTGAAGAACAGGACATACAACGTGAACGACTTGTCGAAAAGTATAAAACGGCTACAGAAAAACTTTTACAAGATCAGCGTAAAATTGTACAAGATATCAAGAGCAAAACACCGCTATTAGGTTTACTTAAGAGCAGACCTTTGAAAAAAACTGAAGCAGCAAGTAGCGATGATGAGGATACGAAAAAGTCAAAAAAATTAAAAATCAATGATGCCAACGCCGTAACAGCGTCTCCAACTACGGCTGTGGTAAACACGTTAAATCCCTTCAAGGCAGTGGCCGCTTTAGCTGCTGCTGGCGCTAGTGCTGTACCGGGAGCGACTGGTGCACCCTACACTGCAGAAGCTGCTGCAGCGAGTGAGTGGATGAAGTCCCTTTCCATGTTTCCATATGGCGTACCTGGAGTCTTTCCCGGCGTTTCGGCACTCTACAGGGCACCTCCTTTTCCCGTATCAAGTAATTATCGTGGTTTTGCGCCGCGCATACGGGGTCGTGGCAGGGGACGTGGACGTGGCCGCGGCGGTTATGAAAGCGGTTCTTCATATTACAATAAACATTATGATGATGATCGTTATGAGAATGAAGATGGCTACTATAAGTCGTCCTACTCATCGAGAAGCAAGTAAGTCGATTGTGGCTCAGGTCTTTTAGAGCTTCTAATCTAATTGGTTTATCAAAACCAATTTCTGTCAATTGCAGGCATCGCTCACGTTCTAGTTCTTACTCACGCAGTCGGTCTCGTTCGCGTGGTCGCTCCAGGCGGTAAGTCATGAAGTTATTCAGTAGGTTAAAGACTACAAAACTTGAGCTGGTCTCTTCTTATTTTTTTGCAGGCGATCACACACGCGCAGCCGCTCAAGATCACGTTCGCACTATCGAAAGTCTTCATATTCGTCACGTTCGCGGTAAGTCTGTCGTTGTTGCATAAAAGTATCCTTATTAATTTATGACAATTATGACGAATTGTCTAACAGAAATCGAACGCGCAGTCACTCACATTCACGCAGTCGCTCCAAGACGCCAGCACAGCGTACGAATAAGAAACTAGTTTCCACACGCCGTTCTCGTTCGCTATCCGACTACTCCAGGTCACGCTCGCGCTCTTACCGTTCGAAGCGCTCTTGGTCACGTCGCGGCGAGCGCCGGTCAAATAAATACAGTCGCAGTCGTAGTCGAAGCAGTTCATCACATCGTGTGGTCTTGGCTACGGATGAATTGGTACGTTCCGCAGAAAAAATAAAGGCAACGATAGAACACCACACAAAGGAACGTATGCGCGAAGAGGAACGCGAGATAAAGCAGAAATTTCGCGCACAGAAGCATCCAGCCGCTGCCGCCACGACTAGCAGCACTTCGTCGTTCTGCGATGATGACCATAGTACAAGGAAACTTCCCGAAAACGTAGAAACCAAACTTCCGTCTGCGGAACGCAGTGGTTCGCTGCGTGACAATGACGACGATGTGGAGAAATGCAACAGCAATTCCACACGGCGCCGTAACTCCTCGTTACGCGAGGGTGAAGTCGCCGCCTGACAGCCGTCATTACAAAAAACTTAGTTTTATTGCCAATATTTCAACCTCAAGCTTCCCCTCTCCCAATGTGAATAAAGTTTTAATTTAAAATGTGTCACGGATTTCGCCGTTCAAAGTCACTTACTCGTGCAAACACTTTCTTTCCTCTTGATCTTATAATTATTTGAACATAATCTACACGTACGGTTTATGTTGTATCCACTCTCATTGCGACAAGCTATGCTTAAAACTAATAACATCTTTATAATTTTTTATTTATTATAATCAGTGAAGGTGCGAGCCACGTTTTTTTTTTTATTTGTTTTGTTTTATTAGAAACGACGATTGTTGTTACGGCCGCGATGACGTCCACCTCCACTACCGCTACCACCGCCGCTTGAATTGTTACCACGACGCCTGCGATTGCTGCTGTTGTTGCTGTTGCCATTATTGTTGTGCTGATTACTATTATTGTTGTTATTATTTTGATTGCTCTTTTGAAACATTTCACGTTCTCGATCGTCACCGCTCCCACCGCCGCCGCCGCCATTACCACCAAAGCCTGGACCGTTGTACGGATTGTTGTAGCCATTTTGATTTGGTCCACCTGCACCTTGATTACTATTAGCCCATGGTGTTACATTACCCGCCCATGGATTGGGTCTATTCGACGGTGGAATTTGTTCGCGGGGTGAACCGTCACCTATGTCGTCCATTAACTCGTGCTTTATCTGTATCTGTGGCGGCTGCTGCGTTTTCAAACTGATTAGGTATGGCAGGAATGGTTTCTTTAATATCAACAATTCATGCACAAAAACTGGCTGTGGATTGTGCTGCCGCGGTTCAAAACGTGACTTTTTTAACGGCGGCGATGACTCACGGCCCTCAAGCGTAGGAGATAGAGAGCGCGAACGTTCGCGCATAGGCAGCACATCGCGCAATTCCTCAAGTTTACCAGCATCAATATATTTATTCAGGTACTCCGGACCCTGACGTACAGCGAGCATTAGCCGAGAGTCTGGATGTACGCGAACAAAACGTCCATACACAAGCAGTCCGACAATCGTTTGTGGATCCATGTTGGTCAGCATTCCACTAGCTAGCATGCCTTCAATAGCATTTTCGCTGATCTGTTGATACGAGAGTCCATTGTTATCCTTTGGCGGCTGCTCATCATGCGTGACAGGGGCAAAACCTTCTTCTGCACGGCGTGCGCCCGCCCATTGAGCTTGAAAATTGCGTGGTATCGGTTTACTGTACGGCACCTTCTTCTCCTTATCGCGATCAGACATTTTACTTGGATCGAGATCGAGACCGGGTATAAAACCCTTATCGGCAGTCAGACTTTCGGTGAATTCGACGCGATCCTCGGGGCCCATACCAGGTATAACAGCATCATCTGGCAAGCAAGTTGAAAAATAAATAAATATCTTGCCAATTGCTCCCCCCCATATACAGACTTACCATATTCACAGTCATCCAACGCCGCCAAGCTCGCTGGCAAAGTATTCAAATTGTATTTGTCCCGCATAAGGTCTCCCGGTCGATTACGCGTCCAGAACTTAATCGTGTGATCATTCGAGCCCGAGCACAGGATATGACCCAATGGATGCCAAGCCAATGTCCAGACAATGCTATCGTGCGCTGTCTCCACACAACCAATCTCCTTATCAGTGCCAACATTCCAGAATAGTATCGATCCATCGGAGCCACCTGAACAGAAGAGTCCCTCGTGCACCGGATGCCACGTCACTGAGCTGGCTTCTTTCTTATGTCCGCGAAACACTTGCACCTCCTCGCGCAGATTGCGTATATCGAAGAGTTTAAGCAAATGATCACGCGAGGCCGTCACCAGCCAATTGCCATTGTCATTCCATTTTAAGTCCATAACCGTCGATTTATGCGCGTGCCTAAGTAAAGGAGTTTTAGAGAAGATAGGTTGCAGCTTTTGAGATTGTACTTACAGTGTTGCCAACGCTGTGCCACTCTTAGGATCCCATAATTTAATTGGCTGTTGATTATCTTTACTGCCAGAAACGATCAAACCTTTTTGCGGATGCCAGTGCACACATTTGACGTCTGCGCCGTGACCTGTTTGTTTTTTCACCTTGATTTATAAGTTCACTTTTGTGTGTATAAGCCAAATAACTTACCGCGCAGAACGCGTTCCTCCTGGCACCGCATAAAGTCCCAGATGCGCAGTGTGCCATCGTCGCTGCAGCTCACAAATTTACTGTCCGTAGGGCTGAAACTGTGCGCAAGTCATGTAAATTGTTTTTGTTTATTTAATATTACAATTATAGTATATATCTAAATATATCGATGTGTGTATATTCAGTTATGCATACGTTTATTTGCGTGTTTTAAGAATGACAGATATGCATCTCTCGTAGCATTGAGTTTAAGGTTAGGTTTTGCGCATTGAATACGTTTAATTTTTTGTAATTTTTGCCACACGACAAAGAAAAATGCTTAGCGATAAATGCAAAAACTAATTTCATTAACATTTTTATTAAAAAGACAAACTAGCAAGTAACTAACAACTTGTAAAAAAAAAAATGAAACGAATCAGCATTCGTCGTTGCATATTGTTTATGTATGTTTCCAATGTGAATGGAAGTCAAATGTGTCCAAGGAGTACCTCGCATCCATACTGCTAGAAAATTCTACAATTGTAAAAAAAAATGAAATATGCCGAAGAAGCAGAAAGTTGTAGTGAAATAGTTTAAATAAAAAACAAGTTCCCCCGATTTTGTACAAAAATGTTCTGTTGACTTTATTTCCATTTGGTGTTGCCGCCGCCGCTGCTGCTGCTGTGGCCTCGCCAGCCAATGCCGCGCAAATAAAACCGACCATTTTGATTTTCAAAT
Source organism: Stegana nigrithorax (assembly GCA_037044495.1). Classification (NCBI taxonomy): domain Eukaryota; kingdom Metazoa; phylum Arthropoda; class Insecta; order Diptera; family Drosophilidae; genus Stegana; species Stegana nigrithorax. The sequence goes on from JBAMBQ010004233.1 coordinate 596,582, forward strand.
TCAACAAGTTGCGTTTTATTTGTGTACAAAACAATTTGTTAAAAATAATTGTAATGGTTGTTTTTTTTTGTCGTTGATTTAAGGATACTATGCCCTTATTGTAGTCTTCTTCGGCTTGTCTTTTTTTTTTCTATTTTTATTTGACTAAGTTTTTTTTAAATTTTGTTTTATTGTTTTTATCAAAATCAGTCTAACTTCACTTTTATTAAATTATCACAGACAAAAATACATTTTAGCTTAATTAAAAACAGAAAACAATCTAGGAGACGCGACAGGTGGCAGAAGTATGAAAAGTAAAGTAAAACGCTAATCAAGTTAGGCTAACGTGATGTTGCAAAGTTTGCGACTTTATTTATTTTACGAGCAACATCCGCAACACTAAGCAACCGACTAACACAAAGAAATTTATTTGCACCCATGCCCTGTAAAGTACTAAGAAGAAATGCAGTAAGCTGCTTACTAGCCAGCAGCAGTCTAGCGTTATGCGCCTACTTTGCGTCTGCTGCTGCTGTTGTGGCTGATTGGTTTGACTTGCTACGGTTTGGTGGTAAATACAACAAGTAACGATTAGTTTGCTATACCTTATTCCCCTAATTGCTTCCTTGTGCGCTTGGTACATTTTCACGTTGTTCATATTTGACTGCCAGTACTTGACGTAGCCATTGTGGTCGCCGGTGACCATCCAGCTGTCATTGTGAGACCAGACCATTGTTCGCACAGGCACATCGTGCGCCTAGTGATACAGGAACGATAACGGTAGTGTTAAATAGTGCATACATTGAGTGTGAAACGCAAGCGTCATGCAGCAGCAGCCACTCACCTGTAGAATGGTCTCGAAGTTGAAGGTCAAACCATTCCAAAGCGTAAATTCACCCGAACTGGCCCCTGTGACTAAGCGGCGGCCTTCGGGCGTCCAGGCAAGCGTAAATATGGGACAGCGCATTTTATTAGTCGCAGTCTTGACGAACCTCGTCGTCACCGCATTCGAGGGGTTGTCCATGTAACTAGAGGGAGGCAGCATTTGCGGCACGTATATGCTTTCCGGTTGCAGCGCATATCGATCGCGATGGTCGCGTTGCGAGAGTCGAGTCTGTAATGTACGTTTGGTTGAAAAATAAGACAAACTGCGTAAATTAGACAGTTTTTTCAATTTTTCCTACCTCCAGCGCCTTCACAATGGATGCATTGTAGTCGACGGTCTTACGCATGACGCTCTTGCGCAACCGCTTACCATCAAAATCGTCCTGTGACATGCCAAACGGCCGCTGAAAGCCGCCTGGCGTAAAGGGCTTAAAATGCTGGTAGCCCTGTTTATTGCCACCACCATGATGTGGATGGAAGTGACGAAAGTGTGGGCCACCACCGCTCGGTGGCGCAGAGGTAAGATTTGTGGCGAGCGCGGAAGGAGCAGTTAGCTGTGGTGGCGGCTGCGAGACATCCATTGTGTTGAACTTTTACCAAAAATAAATTGACAATGCCGAATTTAAATTAAAACAAATATTCCGCTATTTTTTCACACTTTGTCATTAGTCAACAGAAAAAAAAAAAGTTGAAAACCAGGCAGTATATTAAAACGAGCGCCGCGTGGCTTTGGAGAATTTTAGCGCCCTTAAAAACACGTTAAAATGTACTACGCCTGCTTTATACTACACTTTGTGCAAAACCCGTGTGTACACGAGCATTTTCACCGCCAAAAAATCATAAATAAATTTACAAATGAAAATTTCACAGTCGAAAAATGCAAAATTGCAAAAATGCTTTTTCTATGCTGAGCGAGTAATTTGTTGTTGCCGAGCTGCACCACCACCAGTGGTCGTCTCACTCACTCTGCTTAATACTGCATTCGATAACATTTTGGTCGAACGCAAAAGCTGATATCCGTACATCGACAGTATCCATGAGACCCACACACTGATAGAATCGAAAATTTACATTTGCTGGAGCTCTACTGTTAAGTGGCTGTTAACATGCCGCTCTCTGTCGCGCCAGAGCACCAGAAAGAGACCACTTTGATGGGTTGTCATCTCACAAGACGGCCGCTGTTTAACAGCTTAGCTAAAACGCCAAGAACAAGGCCGGTGGAGATAGGAAAATAGGATTTTTCGTTGTTTACATCCACTATCCACAAATCTGGCGAGTCGTTGAATCGACGCGTGACGAGAAGAGAGAAAGAGACGAAGAGGATGGGAGAGAGAAAATACTTCATTTCTCCATTCACGTCTTGTGTGCTCCGTGTCCGATATGGCCAATTTAACAAGTTTTTTTTGGGTGTATTTTAGCAACGGTGTGTAGCAAACAGCTTTATAACACTTGGTGAGTATGTGAGCGTCTTGTAGCTGCGAGCTACGTTCTTCTACAGTTAATTTATTGAGCTTGGCAGCATCGTTTGCATATCGCAGTTTGCAGCACGCTGTCAAACAGGCTTATTTATTTAAAATGCAGTTTTCACAGCGCAGCGTTTCAGTACGTTCAAAACGACCGTTGGCATAGGTCGTTATAACGGCTCCAGCTTTAAGCGTTAACGGTTAGTCCTGTTGCTCATTTTTTGTTAAAAGTAATTGTTTCAGTTTGCGCGCGATGTGCTTACAAGCAGACTTACGCGTTTCATTTTAAATATAAAATTAGAGAAAATATATAAAAAGAGTTAAAGTTAATGGTTAACTTATTGTGCGCAATTCGGTGTAGTTAAATCATTTACGCTATTATTTTCATTTACTTTTATCTAGATAAATAAGTGCAATCACTTAACTAACGGGCATCGTCGATAGACCCAAACAAAAATATAACCGAACTAAAAGACAACTTTATTTCAAAACTCAGCTATAAATGCAGACTGTTATTAAGTAAGTGCTGTATTAAATAATTAATTAACTAAATATATGTACCTATCGAAAGCTAAACAAAAAATTATGCAAATATTTGATTTAACAAAACTCTAAATCGTGATGTTAAGCGTTTTTATTGTTTTTCTCTTTCTTTGCCTTATTTCGTATGCAGGTACGTTATGTTGTGTACAAATGTAAAAAAAAGTTTCACCTTTGTTGTTATTGTTGTTGCCTTCGGACAACGGCGCACGGCGGCGGCAAAGAAAAGAAAGTCGCACGCGTTAGGAAAACATAACACCGAGTACATAAAAACTAACAACAAACCACAAAAACAAAAAAGAAAAAAAACGAATAACTTGATAAAAATATAAAATTAAATAAGCTTTGCAGTTGCATACATGTTACTCATCTTTTCTGTTATAATCATTGCATTGAGTACTTCTGCGTTTTACCTGCGTTTGTTGTTTTTCTTGGTGGCTTTGTTCATTGAACTTTTGACTTATTGGTTAACAATATTTTGCGTTCGTAAGCCAACAACAGCAATAATGTGTACGCACGGCTAAAACACTTGTAAACTGGTTTCAGGCTAAAACTTTCTTAAAAAACCTTTGATTTTTTTCAATAATGAGAAAAGCCGGTTTCTGTTTTTAATTGAAACAAATCTTATTCGGCTTTGACGGAGTTTATGATGTTATTTTTGTGTAACGACTATATCACAAAAAATAACAATTAAATTTTATTAAAAAAGGCAATATACAGTACTTTTCGCTTATAACGATCTTCAAGGGACCCGCCAAAATGGTATGTTATAACTGAAGTTCGTTAGAAACGAAGTCTCGAACAAAACAATTTATGAATATGCACAGGGAAAATGGTACGTTATAACCGAAAGTTCGTTATAAGCGAAAAGTACTGTATTTCTATTTTTTTATTAACACAGCCAAGTTAATCAATCCGTTAATTTTTGTTTAAATTTTTTGTTTAGTAGCAGTCAAACAGTAAAAAAATTGGCGAACTTTATGTTTTTATCTTTTCATATTTGTATTAATTTCAGTAACTTTTTTTTTAGCCCATCACAAGGCGTATGCGTGATTTTTAAATTTTTAACACATTTGTTTAGAAATTTGCAATTAATTTTTTCTTTGCGACTTGCTGCTTTTCTTTCTTTTTTAATTCACCGCAAGTAATAGCAATTTTATTAATTTTATTATTTTGCCTGTTTTGGCAATTAAATAATAGGGCTGCGTCACTTTTGGCAAATAAGTGTTTATTAAATTATTTAACGCTGTCTTGCATTGTTTGCACACGAACGTTCCCATGCGGGTTTTTTTTTAATTAAATTTTTTAGCAGTCTATTATTATGAAAATACAAAATACAATATTTACTTTATTAAATGCTAAAACTAAAACTACGTTGTTTTTGAGCGAAATGTGTATTATTTTCATAACACAACAGGAACCTCAAATGTAAACAAAGGCAGGCAGGAAGGCAGCTGATCGCGTGCCTCTTCACTTGCGTACTTTTGCGCCACAATTAAATGAAGAATAGAAAATAAAAATGGGTTGGTTTAAAAAGTAATAAACGAATAGAAAAGAGAGCTAATAAAGATAATTTTTAAGTAGCGGCGCAAGTTTCTTTGCGATCTTACAGACATTAAATATTTGTTTTTTAAACATTTTAGTCAGCAGATTTTATTTATTAATGTTTTTAGTTTTTGAAGTTCAAGAAAAATGGCTGCGCTTGGGTTTTTTTTTCATTTGTTTTTTTTTTCTTTTTGGTGGGTTACTTTGTGTTATTGTTGTTGTTGTTTGATTTCAAAATACGCGTTTTTGTGTCTTTATGCAAATATCTTTTTTTTTGAAAAAGTGCGCACACGAAGGTTAATTTGTAAAAAAGGTCGCGAGTTGTCTTGAACTTAGGTTAGTCAACAATAAATTAAAAAACAACAACAATTATATTCATTTATATATATATGAATGAATATATATAAATTTACATATAAAAATGTATCTTTTATTTTGTAAAAGCATTTGTTTTTTTGGTGTTTTGTTTTTATAATATGCCACATGAAAAGTTGATTTTATCAATGTTTTCCAAGTGACAGACCCGAAACCGACACGAAACGATTTTCGAAGCCATTTAAAAAATATATCTGATTACTTTTCTACAGTATAACAGAAACTTGGGTGGACCACATACAAAGTCGGAAAAATATAAGAAAACCGTACAGTAACATATGTATATGCAGTTAGGATGGATCCGCTGCTAGTTATAGAGAAAACCCAAAGTACTTTGAGCGGTATGCAACTCGATGTGATCCAACAATAGGAATGAGTTGACATACTTACAATGTCTCTTTGGATGCTCCATGAGTATGTACAATGTAAGCCATTGAATGTTTAATGCAAACAGTTTTTGGTGCTGTTCTACCTGCCAGCCTAGAATGCAGTTCCAACATTTTCGGGGAATTTAGTACACAAAGCTGAATTGCCAATGCTAAATAGTTGTATAAATAAATCCGAAATCAAACTGGAAACATAAAAAATACTCTTAAAGCTAGGCAGCCAAGCAATAAAATACACAAAAAATAAAAAAAAAATAAGAAAATAAAAAACCTTAGAAACCAAGCCAAGAACAAAATGTTTGCCTTATAAAGCATGGCTTTTGTTTTTTAACTGCGCTGTACTATGCGGTTATTTAGCAGGTTTCTCTTTTTTTATTTTGTTTTTTTTTTTTTGCTTTTGTTTTTTTTATATAGCATATTTACTGCAACAAGTTTTTCGCTTTGGCGCTCAGCGCTTAACGTTTAACACGCGTTGTTTGCCGTATTAGACAACTTTGGTTTTGTTTTGTTTTATTTACTTTTGGCTTAGCCAAAGTATTTTGTTTGTATAATTTATTTTTTTATTTTTGCAAATTGCAAAATTAAATGCACGCCAAACTTAACTCGACAAACTGAAGTCAGCGAAAAAAATTCACAAAGAGGTCATTTCAAGTTTTATCAAAGTTTTTGTGTCTTATGGTTTTTTACAGTTATAATTATACATACACATACATACATTAGGCAGAAAAAAAAACTTAAGCAAACACTTTACCTTGCCTGCTTGTAAAGTTTTGAGGCATTTGGACACTCTTCCACTCCTTGAAATATTATATATATTTGTGTTTATGCCTAATGCGGATTAATGGCCTCCGTGCCTAAGTGCTCTGCTTAGCCGCCAAGTCGGACCTGTAGCGCGGGAGTCTCCGTTTGAGCAGGCCGCCTTTTTTCTGCAACTTCTAAAGTGAGAGCACACACCTACTGTTTGCCTGTCTGCTGGTTCATATCTCAACACACACAATGGCCCGAATAGTTTGATATTCTTTATCAGCAATTACTTTGCAAACGTCGTTCCTGGTGCACACTGACATATACAAATACATATGTGTGTGTACATAACAAATGAGTCGCATGTCTTCAGATTTCTTATCGCTGACATCAAAGCAGGCCTACTTTTGCTTTACTTGGCAAGATCTTTTCTAGCGGCGATCAACGCAAATGCTTTGGCTTTTAACTTTGTCCGCTGGCAGTGAACAGTTTTCTAATCGACATATGAAAATTTGGCTTGGCGGGATGAGCTTTAGGATTTGTTGAAAGCATCCACAACACAAACTGTGGACTTGGCCATAGAAGGTAGGAGCCGGGGACTTAGAACCCAGACTAGATTACTGGATTTGCATTTCAACTCCCTTGGGCCACTTTATAGTTTGTGTGTGTGTGGGAAGTGGCTACGTTTGATGCTGTACATGCATTGGCAGTTTATTGGCTTTAAATTGAAGCCCCTCCAGTTGAACATTTAGGCTGTGTCTCTTAAACAGCCCAGGTCCATTAAATGTCGCATTGTATTGTGCTTCGCCAGTGTACGTTGTGTCTTCTGCCAATCTAATGAATCTGAAATTTTTAATTGATTTGATTTGTCAATAAAAAACAAAAAACAAAATGGAAAAAAAAAAACACAGTTGTTCTGTTCTGCTTGCCGTAAATAATCAAACTAATATAACAACACAACAACAAAAATAACAACAACAAGAGAAGTAACGACGACAGTTCTAATGTTATATTTTTTAATTGTATTTAATTTTTTTTTCTTGTTCTGTAATTTGTTATATGCGCAACATTCATTTAGTTTTGTGGTTTTTCCACGATGCCCGTGTGCGCTTAACAAGATTTAATCAGATCTTTTCAGAGTTGAACAAGAGCAGAAGAGCGAGCATCAATGCTTTTCATTTTCATTTGCGTTCACATCTTCGTTATCGTTTAATTACTTTTAATTATTATAATTCAAAATAGTTGCAGGCACGTTGCAGTCTGCTGTTGCAGGCTCATTTGCTTAAACGGCTCCGCTGCGTCGCCGATTCGCCGTTGGCTGCTAAGCAGAAGTATTTGAGCTGCGACAAAGCCTGTTTAGGCATGTGACGGTAAACTCTTACTGTCACTTGAGTGGGCACGCTGCCTGGCCTAAATCTCATATCTCATATCTGAAGCAACTGCAACGCGCCTTTGCCTCCAAGCAGCAGCCGCAGCCACGCCGCAGCAACGGCAGCCACGCCGCAGCAATGAATGAGTTTTAATGAAAGTTCATTTCAGCTGTAAGCGTAAAAGTGATTTGAATAATTATTCACAGACAAATCGCATTAAGAGCTTAGCAATACGGGGCCAGGCCGCGTAGATCGGCATGATAAGCGTTTTTCGATTCACTGAGCATGCAACATGATCACACGCCGCGCCCCCCCCCAGCCACTCGCGTCGTGGTGCATAGCCAAAGATGTGAGACAGACACCCGTTGTCCGCGCACGGAGCCAGCAGCGAAAGCGTAACAAGACACAATTTGTATATTTTCCATAATTGAAAAGCGTGTCATGAGAAATTGAATTGCTGTGCGGGAAATTAGAAAATAAAAGTCGAAAATGGGAAATAAAAAAAAAAAAGTGAACTGTCCAAAATTGCTTAACTCGATTGATTTGATTTTTATTTAACGATGTTGTTGTTGTTGTTGTTGTTGTCGTTATGGCTAGTTAAGTGATCTTTGTACATGCAATATGCTTATACTTATTATTTTATTTAATTATTCAACATGATCGTGATGATCGATCAGCTGCGTGAGTTGGCAGGCAAAATAATACACATACACATACACACACACACACACACACACACACGCATACGCACTTACAATAAAATGAAGCCACGTTGCATAGCATATTTTTGTTTTAATAACAGCAGCAACAACAACAACAACAACAATATAAACAACACGCATGCAATAAACAAACCCAACATTGACACATGAACACTTTTCCATTGACTCCGGCACAAAACGAACTTGAGCCAGCCTCGCTGCGGCACGGTACGTATGTGGAATATTAATGCAAGCGCGTCGGCTTAATTTTTAAGTTTGGCTTTTTGCTTTTTTTTTTTTATTTTTTGTAGTTCGTGTTTTTATGTGTAGACATTCGTTTGTTCTTTTTCTGAATTCGCTTAGTTTTCTATTGTTTACTGCGAATTTTGTTAGCCTGCAGATCTCTTGGCAACGCATTTTGTTGTGTTACGATTATTCCCAGTGCTGGCTACCGAAACGATTCATGTGTCATCATGAGCCCGAAATCTTAGCTGACGCATGCATCGGCGTCATTAAACCCGGCATACTTCAAGCGGCAGACTGAGGCACTCTGTAGGTGTGGGCCCAACTTAGTTATTCGCATTTTGGACATCTTGATGATCGTTTCGTAATGACAACAATGAAACAATGCGTCTTGTGCCAACGAGCAGAACGTCAATCAGACGATGACAAATGTCAAGTTTCATTGTTAAGCTAAACTCATTTCATATGGTATGCGCAAACGAAGAGTCAAAGACCGGCGCAGGCGTATAAGGAAGCAGCAGGCAATTGAGGTGCAGACCATTGTACTCGTTAAAGTACAGCTACGATAATCGGGTAACAATAATGAAGGCATTCATTAAGTTCGCGAAGGTGACAAGAGCTGCAGCCAGAGATTCATAAATCATTTGGCCAAATTGTTTGTGGTACATGCTGCCAGATTGTTGTCACGCTACACGGTAAAGAACTTCGCGCGGATTGCCCTCACAGCTGAGCTGTTGGCATCGCTGTGGCAGTCAACTGTGATGTTGCTTACTTGGCTAATCCAGCTGCCGGTATTCAACGTGAGGCGATCCTTCAAATAACAATGAAGTCGAACTATATGTTCCCCAACTTCGAGGAGCAGAAGGTACGGTTGTGGATTTCTGGATATCTCTACCTGATACGACACGACGCGACATGCAATAAGTTTACAGGCAATCACAGTGTACCATTTCTTATGGCTATGACTGTCGGCGAAGCGTCTTGAAGACGCATAAAACTGTGTTACGCAAAAGCTGACGGTTGATGAACGTGGATGTGGCTCTTGGGTAAAGCCAACGAATAAGCAAGATGTACAAAAATTAAAATTAAAAAATTCCAGTTCAGTTAGCTAATAAATTCTGTTTACGATCTAAGGCAAGCGTTTCGTTTTCTATTTGTACACCGTCTTTCGCTTAGTTGGAAACCTTTCAGCGAATTGTCGTTTTCTGCCCTGTAATCTTCAATCTTTCATTTCTTTCTTTTGTTTATACAACTGCAACAATAACAGCAACGCTTTGCAAAATGCCACACAGAAGAGTTACAAACTCTACTCACTTCAAAGAGAGCAACAGAGTGGCAGAGAGAGAGAGAGCGCGAGAGGCCAATAAGTCTCTCCCCGTCCATGCCAGCACACTCACGAAGTAATTTGCAATTTTGACCTTATTCACAATTACATCCGTTGCTCCTTCTGCCTCTTTTTTCTCGCACTGTGCTAACCATGTCAACCCGGCCAAGCCGAGCCAAGTGTTCACCCCATTCTCTGTCGCCCAAAATCGTAACGAATGACGCATAATTATGATTAAAATATGATAAGCAGCACACCGAGCGTAGCCAACGCCAACACTTCGCTGACTATCAGTCTCCGCACACACATGGAGTGTAACAGTTGGCAGTCGGCAGTTGGCAGTTGGCGGGGTGGCAGAGTGGAGTTCATTGTCCACGTGCCCATGCGTGTTCTGTTCCAATTGTGCTGGCTAAGTGCGCTCGACTCACTAAACTTGAAAATTTGTGGTTATTAGCTGAGTTATGGCCTCTTGGCATGCGTAGCCAACGACACGAGAAACTCTTACGCGAACTCCCGTGCATGTGTGTGAGTGCGTGTAGTCACGGTCGACTGTGCTGTGTTTAAAACCTGACTGTAATCATTTTCTAAATTTGTATTAATATGTGAATGCGTTTTGTTGAAATCAGTACTTAAAAATACCTTCAATTGTGTAAGCCATGACGCCGCCAACGACGTCAAGACAAACATCATCCATCAACTGGCGCCATTCCTGTGCTCAGCTTATACACGGCGCGCAAATGAACTAAGCAAAAAACTGATGCATTTAAACTTTAACGCTCGCCAGTAGCTGGCTTCAATTAAATTAAACCTCAGTTTAGTGTCGGTTTACCGCCGCCGGTTACTGCTTAATCAAAACAGCCGCCCGCGCAGACCCCCGCCACTGCCGGCCAGTCAGCGCAGCATGCAGCAGGAAACTGCAACCTTGCTGCTCTTTAGCTGCCGGAAGCAAATGGTTATTTGCCTGCAGTTCGTTGGCTGCTTCCTTGGACGTTGGCTTGGTTGGTCGGTAGTTTGACGGTTGACGGTTTGTTTCGGTTCTGTTGGTTAACTGTGCAAAGCCGTTAAACGCTTGGCGCCACATTTCATAATTCGCATCACTTTGGCACACCTTTTATGTCCCCTTCTGTCGCTTTATCATCTTTTTATCATTCAATTTGTCGCTATGCAGTTAAACCGTTTATTGGATGCTGCGGAAGTGTGCCAATGCTTGCAGCGCGGAAACCAACGACAGCAACGCCCAGAACGCCAACGATGGCAGCAAAGGACGCAGCTACGACTTAGTGAGAAGCATAAGAGAGAATTATGCTCATTATTATTATTATTATTATTATTATTACTGTAAAACGGTGAATGCCAATAGTAATAAAAAATAAACTAAATTAAATTATATTAAATAAAACAAAAACGAACAACAACAACAACACGAAAACAGAGAACAACAAGGTTGCCTTCAACACTTTCCATGCTGCGCATTTAAATTCATTTTCAAAACGAATTTGTTCATAACAGAAATTTAAAATTTTCAATTTTGATCACAGCTAACCTTGTCAATCAGCTAGCAAAAACCATAATAAAGTAGAAAATAACTCATCGAGTGTCAAGAAGAGCTATCCTGCCTCATGAACAGTGTAGGCGACACAGCAACGTCGTTAACCCTTTGCTGCCCTGCTACGCTGCGCTGTAACTGGTTTCTAAACCACTTCGTGCGGGCCCAGCCACGATGCACAGTTAGGCAACCAACGCCTTTGTGTTGTGCTTCCAGTTTATTGCTGTGTTCTATTGTCTCATTAGTATTTGATTTTTTATTATTTTATTGTTTTGTTTAATTTTTTAAGGCACGGCTTTATTAACTGCGCGAATAATCCAAACAACAATTGTGCATTGTCTTTCTCCATCAACAACACCTACAACTTAATCAGAACCGGCTGAGCGAGCATTCATTGGTTAATTAACTAATTAACAACTTTCTTGTTTTTTTTTTTTGTTTTTCTTACTTTTTTGTTATATAAAAAAGTAAAATTTTATGCACTTACGCTATTGCAAATTATATGTATGCAAATTACGCAATAAAAAATTTAATAATATATAGAAAATAAATTAGCCTAACAATAAAAGCCAAGTGACTTCAGTGCCAGGTTCTATGACAGCTGTTGATTTTTCAATAAACCGTCACATATGCTTCAAAAGTGGCAAGAGAAAAAAATAGAACAGAATACGAGACAACTCATATTTTACAAAATATGTCAAGACCAACTGGAAACCTTTCCTTATTTAAGAGCATTTGCTGTCACACACGTCACAATTGTTTCTGCTTTTAAAGCTACAGCTAACTGTACATTCGAGCTGTTGCAATGACAGTTTTCAATAATGTAACAACGGTTAGCCCACAAAAGACACAACAGACTGGCAGGTTGGCAGTTGGGACTCCTTGGCAAAGGCACATGTGGCTGACATACAGCTGATGGCTGAGGCACGTTGTTAGTGTGCGCAGTTATTCAATGCGAGTGATCACAGCATGTTCAGCATTGCAGATGCCTCGATAAGGCATGTATGTGCCCACCTACTACAATAATTACAACTAATAATCTAGTCATGAGTGCATGCATGCCTACGATACAATTGGCTGCGCAATCACACACTGCGAGAGCCCACGGCGACCCTCAACTCCGCCTTAGCTTCTAAATTAGCTGATGTATGTGTGTGTGCATACCATTACGCTGTGCACTTGCGTGTTTTTAATTGTAAACTCAACGCATGCACTGTGCGACTGCGTTGAGAAGTAATAATAAACGTCAGAATATTAATGTGAGTTTTCAGTGTAGTCTAATCCTAATGGGTTAACCACAGTCAGAGTGCTTAAATCGCAAGTGAGCGCATTAAAAAAACACAGGCGACAAGAGTCAAAGTGCGGATTTGTGCCACAGACACAATTACCTAATGTACGTTTTTCTAGGTTATTTTATTGCCGGCTGTATTTTAACTATTTTAGAGCTAGCACAATAAATCAAAGTTTAGTTGCTTTTCGACAGCGCTAACGTGCGCTTACGTGGACTGCAAGCGTCAGTTGGACGGACAGCTGGACGGGTTTCGTGACACCGTCGTCGTGTCGTTGGTGTCGATCGTCAGTATAGCTAACTGAAAGCTGTACCCGCAATTTGCATGTGCGCGTATGTCTGCTGCTCTCTTTCGCGTGCACACGACACAAGCGCAACAGGAGTCACTCTCCCAAAGAGTGGCTAACAGTAATTGGCGTGCCATGCATGCTTCATCTCTGTCTGGCTTATGCATTGATAAGCCTAGATGTGTTAGTCTTGCAACAAAGTTTTTTATGTGAAATCAGTACATGACAAATGTGTCTGTTTATTATTTTCAAACATAAAAACTTTATTTATTACGTATTTTTGGATACATACATATATATGTATGTATGTAAATAAATTATTTTTTACACAAAATTTGCGAAGTGACAAAACGTGTCTATTTTTTTATTTTAATTTCCTTTATTGTTTTCTTTGTGGCAATTATTTTACGGTTCAACAATTTGAGTTATTTATGTTAACGCGTACAAACCCATTTTACGTGTTCCTCATTAACCGGTGTTTGTCTGTTTGTATTTTCGGCGTTCGAAGCAGGGAACTGTGATACTGTCTTTCCCTACAGAGTCAATGCTTTGGCGTCAAGTCAAGATTCTCTTTTGTAAGAATCTACATACAAATGCATGTGTGCAGGTGCAGTCTCCGTCACACTAACTGGCGCTTGTGGCATTTGATATGATAAACTTGAACTTCTGCGTGCGTGCCTGCGTGCGTGCGTGCGTTAAAAGGCACGAACAAATTGCAACAGTACATTTTCTATGTTGTTGCTTGAGCATTGCATTACCAACTCGGACGCTCGGACAGCTGCGGCCTGGAGTGACTTGAAGCAAAGAAGAATCAGTTCAACGCGATTGCGAAGCTTCTTCCTTGGTTTTTTAGCAATACAAATTTTCAATGCAATTTAAATATCCAAACAATTATTTGAATTAATGTTGCCTAAATTTAGGTAAATAAATAAAAGCAGCACAACCTAAACGAGTCACAACTGTCAATAATTTCGCGGAAATAGCGTAAATTGATTTCGCACTTTTTCGCTTTACAATTAATGTCATATATGTACGTGAACCTTCTCCTATTTATATCTGAACAGTTTTATAGCCGTACTTTGTCATGCATACATTTCGCTCACTTTCGTTGGCCTTCACATTTTTTTTTTTACCAAAACGAAAAAGTATTTCGTATTCGAAAATCACTTATTTATGCTTAATTCATTTAATTAAAATGAGTGGAACATTTTTATTTTTAGCAAATTAACTTCACGTGCCCAACTAAGCCCAACGAAGCTAGAAGCAGTTTTTGCCAATCGCAATAAAAACCACAAAAAGGCGGTTCTATATAACTGAAAGCTTCGATGCGGAATATTACCTTTATAAATATAACTCCACTTGTAGATGAGCAGTGTTGGGGGCCGTATTCGCGGTTTCATTGTATTTAGCCAATCGTTGCGCTTCTTCTCAGGCACCTTCTTTCCAGGAAATTTCAATTGATGATATCATAATAATAATTTCCAAGTAAGAACTTCTATTGATTCAAGTGAGAATGAAGTCGGCCTTAAAAAAATTCAATAACATTTTCGGGGATTTCTTAATTTTTGGACCTATGTGCAGAGAGCAGAGCTGTGCTTCGATGTTCGTAAAATGTTCAATGTAAATTATAGTCATGTACTGAAATATTCGATAAGGTTTTGGTTACTCATCACGTCTTGGCTTCTTATTATGGCGCGTGCCTACGCTCTTCGCAGAAGAAGCAGCAGAAGGTCTTACGACAGTCAATAGGTCACTACCAGCCGACCTAGCGAAATATCTTACCAATTGTTGTAGGCAAAAACGAGTTGGCCATTTGCCTGCTGCTGTGCTGGGACTGTGCACGCTGCTGCTGCCTTGCCTAATCTCGTTAAACAATTTCTGGTTTTACGCACGTGAAACCAGTTGCGAGCTTTTACTGCGCAAGCCTGCGACGGAGCGTCTAGTTTTGTTTAATATTTTATTGTTTATTTGCTTGTTGTTGTTTTTGTTTTTGTGGTTTCACACATTCTTGAAGTACAATACAACTGCACGAACTACCTACGTATTGGCAGATGTGACAAAAAAATACGCAACTCAACTCAACTCGTTCGTGCCTTCGTTGATTCGTTCGATGGATTTTGTCGGCTGATATCGGGTCAAGTGTCTCACATTTTTGCTTTTTGCTTTTTACTTTTGTGTTTGGCTTTTGATTTTGGTTTTGTTTTTTTTTTTTTTTGTTTTTGCGCGCGTTTTGTTTGACATGAAACAATGTCAGTTATTGTTATTGTTGTTGTTTTTGTTGTCATCGCTGTCGTTGTCTTTATTGTTTATGTTCGCAGTATAATAAATCCCTGTTATATGAAACATTTTTTACGTGATTTAAAAAAAAAAAATTCAAATATTTACGACTAAAAAAAACCATTAAAAGGAAAAAATAATATATGCAAAACATATTCGGGTTCAAAGTTCTGAAATTAACAAAAAACATATTGAAAAGATTTTGAATTATTAGTAATTTAAATAATGTAAATAATGTAATATAAAAGTCAGTCTCACATTTTATAATTTATGACACAGTAGAGCCCCATTTATTATTTATCGAGCTCGAAATCTTGCATTTTGTGTGGCCTTCATTAAGCAGCGAAATAAATAAAACATAACTTAAAAGAAAAATTAAAAAAAAAAACTACAGAATAATAAAAAATTATCAAATAATAAAAATCAAAATCCATAACCGAGAATCCAATCAAAATCAAATATGTAGCCATGACTTTTGAAAGCCATAAACATTTTTAAGCCAGCCGCGCGTTCAAAACTTAAGCATTGCCGCAATTTTCATTTATTTTCAGTTGGAAATAAAAATGCGCAACAATTTTGAGAATAATTGAAGCGTGCAAAAATAATAAAAAAAAAACATTGAATGCGAACAATTTTCTTTAATACGAACGGAAATGACAAAATGTTTTAAAAAAAAAAAATTCAAAAATAGAAACAAAAATAATGACAGCGAAACTAGCAAAACCACAACTTGCAAAAAACTATGGAAAAGGAAAAAAAGCGAAAATCAAAATAATAAAACTCAGCCGAAAGTCAAAGTTGTAACTATTTTTAAAAACTAATCATTTGGTTGTTTGTTGTTGTTGTTGTTGCGTTTATTACTCGTGTTGCAAGCTGGCGCACAGCCTGTCAACTTGTATGAACAATTCGCGCAACTTTTGCGCATTGAAAACGAAACGTGTCGCATATTCGCTGAAGGAAGGAAGACAACAATTAAAAATGTTGATAAACAAGTTTCACGTCTTCGGACATGCGACAGCGGCGCAGACATGTGTCGGCAGCCAGTTGCTTGGCTTGGGGCATCTTACGTTGCTCAAAGCCACAGTTGAACAGGCCGCCGTCTCCTGATGCTCTTTACTGTGACTTCGACCTCGACTGCGGCTGCTACAGTCAGCCAATTCATTGGCAGTCCAGTGTATTAACATCGTAAGATTCGCTTTCATGCTGACTTACACACGTTGACACTGCCCAGTTCGACTTTCCAATAGGCGAACAAAGTGCGCTGAATATCACTTTGTGTGCTCTCCACCCAATAGCCAAAGTGTCTAATAGGCCAAGTAGGTCTTTAGAGAGGCCACACTGTTGCTTCAATTGACTGGCTATGTTCGGTACTCTCACGTTATTACGAGGACAGACCGACCATAGGGCTTTGTTTAGCGCCGACACAGAGTTGGATCCATGTGAGTCACTTATTCTGTCGGCGTCTCGGTTGATGGCAATGCAGCTAAGATGTTGACACAAGCGGACGGCAAGAGTAGAATAGATCGCATTGACACATGCAAACTATACCCATTTCGATTAACCTTAGCGCCACACACTCTGTGCAACTGCGCCGCTGAGTCGCTGAGCCATTGAGCCGCTAAGCTCTTCGCTGTCCGGTTGACAATGTTTGTGGCGTAGTTGCTGTTTACCCACCCGCTGGGCTTCTGCGTCGTAGCTGCTGCCAAGACGACGACGTTAAGAACTGCTAATTGAGATAAATCTGTTTGTTTTGATTTCGTTTCTTCAGCTTCTTTTTTTTTTCTATTTGAATATGCAACAGAAGCGACCCCGTTAGATAGCAGGTTCAGGCGCCCGAAGATATGCAAATAAAAAAAAAAAAAACAAAAACAAACAAACAAAATGAAAGAAACATAACAAACACGAAGACTGTTTTTAATAAACGATTTTCCAACTTTCCTCATTTACAGAAACCCAAACTGGTGGCGGCGGCGTACAACGTTGGAAAGATGTCTCACATTGATTAGCATTTTTGCGCTAATTGCTGTTGTGGGTCTGATCATTGGACTGGTCTCTGTGCTGTGGTCCAATAAGAATGCAGCAGGTGAGCTGACGCTAATGAAACTGAACGAATTTTCCCCTATCGTCTCACACTTGACATTCAACAGAAGTGACACCCAATACCGCAGCCGTAAACGGCGCCGCAGCACTCCAAGGCGATACGCACCACATCAATGAGGTTGCCAATCCGCCGCGCCACAAGCAGACGAAGCTGATGCACGACGACGTCTGCCTGACCAAAGAGTGCATCTACACGGCCTCGAGTGTGCTGCGCAAGATGAAGCCCGAGGTGGAGCCTTGCGATGACTTCTATCAGTTCGCCTGCGGCACTTACATCGAGGAGGAGTTGATACCCGACGATAAGGTGTCGGTGAACACGTTCTCCGTTATATCGGACAAGTTGCAGGAACAGCTGAAGGACATCATCACCGCCGAACGTGCGCCGGAGGAGCCCAAGCACTTCCGTCTGCCGAATATGCTCTACAAAGCGTGCATGAACAAGAGTGCGTGAGCATGCCACAGTTTTCCGCGATAAGGCATTTTCATTTTTCTTACTCCATCGTGTAGCACTCATTGAGTCACTGGGAGCCACGCCCATTGCCAAGATATCCGAATCTCTGGGCGGCTGGCCGTTAATCAAAGGCGACAGCTGGAACGCGGATGACACATGGACCTGGCAAGAGACGGTGAAAAAGTTCAGACGTCTGGGCTTCAGCATGGACTACATCATTGACTTTTCGATTGGCGTCGATTTCAAGAACAGCACTTCGCGCATCATCGATGTAGGTTACCCAACCCACTGCAACACAGCTCAGTTTTATAATTTCTCAAACCAAAACAGCTGGACCAAGCCTCGCTCGCATTGAGTCGCGAATACCTTGTCAAGGGCTTCAATGAGACGCTGGTCAGCGCCTACTATGACTACATGGTGGACATATCCGTACTCTTTGGCGCCGACAAAGCAGAGGCGAAGAAACAGCTGCTCGATTCGCTTAACTTCGAAATAAAATTAGCTGAGGTAATTGCAGCGCATTGCCTTTTCTCTCGTAGCTAAAAACATTTCACATTTTACGCCACATTTCCAACTCAAACACAGATCTCCTGGCCCAACGAGAAGCGTCGCAACTCAACCGAACTGTACAATCTGCGCACGCCGAAGCAACTGCAAGAGGCATATCCCTACGTGGACTGGGTAGACTATATCAATGCGCTGCTGCCCGAGGGTCTGCAGATCGTCGAAAACGAGCCCATAAATCTCTCGGTGCCGAGTTTCTTCGAAGAGCTGGGCAAGCTGCTGGCGAAGACGCCCAACCGGGTCATTGCCAATTACATGATGTGGCGCATACACGCCTTCTCGATCGCCTTCCTCTCCGAGGACTTCCGCAAGCGTCAGCTGCAATACGCCACCGCCTTGTCGGGCCGCCAGGAGCAGGAGGCTCGCTGGAAGGAGTGCGTGGACATCGTCACCGGCAGGTACGCTATGAGCCCCAGTGTGCGGCGTGCAGTGGCAATGGAGATCGTGAGATCGTGTGGTCTAGTTGATTTCGCAGTAATTCGTTTCTCTATGGTTTCCTTTCTCTCTCCCGCCGTCGTTAACGATCCCCTACTCTCTTACTGTCGGTGTTCGTGGGCCTCTCTTTCTGTTGTCAGTACTGCCAATAGCTATGTCAGTTCTAGTGTTTTTTTTTTTTTTGTTTCACGCTACTTTGTACACTGTTTTGCTGTATTTACTGTACCTACTACCTTTCTACCGTTTCTCCTACCGCTAATGTTTTTAATGTGCGAACTCTTTCGTTTTTTCTACTTTTTTTTTTTTTTTGTATTTTTGCAGCGATTTTGATGAAGTCGAAGATGAAAATGGGTATTTAAAATTTTTAACCAAAATTATAAAACAAAAATCGGGATATATATATTTTTTGTAAACTTGCTTTGGCTAATTAGAAACAGAGTTTCTTGTGGTAAACTAACAAACGAAATATTCACGCATTCCTACAATTCACTGCACCTCGAAAGGTTTTTCACAAAGGTTACGATCAGCGTCGCCTCATCTACGCGTCTGTGAATAAAAACAAATGATTTTCTGTTTCTTTTATTATAAATGCTGGGATTAACTGTTTGCTTACTGTATTTTTTTCGCCGTTTGTGCATTAATTTTCTTTTTCTTTTGCAGCGTCAAAGTGTAAATACAAAAGCCATTTTTAATTTATATTCTCATAAGTAGTTCGCTTTTCATTTGTTGCCACTTTCCCCATGTCATGCCCGCGCAGTAAACTGTCTGCAATAACAACAACAGTTGGCGGGATTGCTATCAGCATTGTGTACTTTCATTTCTTGCAAACTGCAAAGGAAATCGAAGCTACCACAACAAGAAGAAGAAAAAAAAAAGGCAAGCAAAGTGCTTTCGTCTTCAAGCCAAAGCATAAGCAACAGCCAAAATATCACTCATACGCACATTAAACTGGTTACCGCCGCACAAGCTGAATTTGTCACTTATTCGTTTACGTAGACGCAATTGTATTTACTCGTATCTTTGCTTTCATAAGCCTAGTGTGTAGCTTTTGTGTTTTATTTGGTTTAGCAGCAGCATTTTAGCATTTTTGTGTATTTTATATGTCTAAGCCAAAGCCACAATTGCATTGCATTGATTTTGTTTAATTTTCTGTTCATTTCATTTTGTCACGTTGCGTCGCTCATCAACATCACTTGCTTAATCAAACAATCGATCAAACAATCAATAATAAAATAAAATTTATGTAAAATCCTCGCACGTATGCCAACAACCAAACAATCAACCAACAACAAAAAAAAAACAATGATTTGAAACCAAAATCACGTACCTCAACTTGCAACTATGTATGTTCATTCCCCATGCCTAGCCTCGCCATCTCCGTGGGCTCGCTGTACGTGCGCAAACACTTTAACAAGGACTCGAAGGCGATCGCGCTGGAAATGGTTGACAACATTCGGCTGGTCTTCAACAACATACTCGACGAGGTCAACTGGATGGACGAGATGACCAAGAAGGAGGCCAAAAAGAAACTGCACCAAATGGCGACGCACATCGGCTACCCGGACGAGATGCTGGAGAATGAGAACTTGGAGAAGTACTATCGCAAGTTGGACATCAATCCGGACAAGTACTTCGAATCGTTCCTGGGCATGAACGTCTTCGGCACGGATTACTCGTTCAACAAGCTGCGTCTGCCGGTGAACAAGACCGATTGGGTGCGACATGCGCGCCCCGCTGTTGTCAATGCTTTCTACTCATCCCTGGAAAACAGCATACGTAAGTTGAGAGGGGCATGTCTAGATTTGTAATAATTTACTCTGTTGTGCAGAATTCCCTGCGGGCATCTTGCAAGGACACTTCTTCAATGCGCAACGACCCAAGTACATGAACTTCGGCGCCATTGGCTACGTCATTGGGCACGAGATCACGCACGGCTTCGACGATCAGGGACGGCAGTTCGATGTGAACGGCAATCTACGTGACTGGTGGGCAACAGACACACAAAAGCATTACCTGGAGAAGGCCAAGTGCATTATCGAGCAGTACGGCAACTATACGGACCGTGCCACAGGCTTGAACGTGAGTAAACGACTTCGTTAGAGTTGTCACAGTCTGAAAATGCTTACACGCACAATTCCTTAGCTGAACGGCATCAACACACAAGGTGAGAATATAGCAGATAATGGCGGCGTCAAGGAGTCCTATCTGGCCTACCGCAAATGGGTGGAAAACAACGGCGCCGAACCGAAACTGCCAGGCTTAGACTACACGCCTGAGCAAATGTTCTGGATCTCAGCTGGCCAGACCTGGTGTGCCAAATACCGCAAAGGTATGCGACATTAGTATTGTTTTGATTTGTGCCTCATGTAATTTCTGTTGCTGCCTTTTAGAGTCTCTCAAGATGCGCATCACCACCGGCGTGCACTCGCCGTCGCAGTTCCGCGTCCTGGGCTCGTTGAGCAACATGCGGGACTTTGCGAAAGACTTCCAGTGTCCGGAGAACTCGCCCATGAATCCGGTGCACAAATGTGAAGTTTGGTAAACGACGTGCAATCACTCAACGTACTTTGCGTTTCTCTGAATTGTTATTATTTAACTATACATACTATGTATCTATTTGTGTATTAGTTTCTGCATAATTTAAGTTTTTAGTTTCTTAGGCAATATACACAAGCAACAAAAACAAAAATGAGCAAAATGCCACTTCTCAGTGCATTTTTGTGCGGCAACACAAAGAAAAGAAATAAAAAATAAGTCAAACAGAAAAGATTGTGACGGCAAAAAAATTAGGTAATACCAATTTTTGTAAATGAAAGAATATTCAAACGTTGCAGAAGTCAAAACAAATTGATTGAAAAAAGTAATTGCCTAAATTAATTCGAATAAAACAAACAAAACACAACAAAAAAAAAAACATTTTCTTTGATTGGAAATATCAGCCCCAATCGATTATGGTAGCAGCAGAGAAGATTTATAACCAGAATGCGCCTGACCCCGTTGAAAACATTTGTATGTGTTGTTAAATATGGGTTTCTGTCTGTCCTTCTTGTGTGCACGGCAAAAAATAGAAAAACCCAGAAAGAGCAAAAATAAGGAAACGTGTCTCATTCGTTCGTACGCACGCAGGCAAACAGCCCACTGCGCACACACACACACTGCGCAATGCACAAGCGCCCCAAATAATAATCGTCGGCTCTGCTTTCGTGCGCCCAGCCGCTTCTTGTAACTTTTGGCGCGCGATTACAATACAGCAAAGCCAGAGAGTAAAGTCGGAAGTCAAAGAGACATAAGTCTTTGGTCTAGCCAAGCCATTACTCTTTGTGTTAATGTTTTCCCTTTTCCGCCAACGCATATGCTGCTCGCACACATGCGGTTCGGATCTTGACGTCGACAAAAGCCAACTTAACTTTTTATTTCAACTCACTGCCACTCCGGTGGTCACAGTTCGAGCCTTATAGTTTAGGGAAAGTTTTATTTCTATTATTTTTTAAATATTAATTACTTTTCATTTATTTGTTTTTTTTTTTTTGTAATTATTTATTTCCTTCTTTTTTTGAGTGACTTCTAGCCCCCAGTTACTGGTGGTTTCTTTCTTTCCTTTTTAAATATTTTCTTTTCGGTTTTCTAGCTATTTAGTTGAAATCCATTATGAAGTGAACGTGATTTTAATAAATTAATTTAATAAAAATGTTAGTATTTTTAGGAAATTTATAAATTCGAAACGCTTTTATCATTTTGAACTATCTCGATAATTCAAACACAATAAATTTTTTTGCAACGGGGTCATGCGTCTTCCTGTTATACATATTCCCTGCATGGACGGTTACATATATTGGTCCGATAACAACTATATCGATATATTTTTATCTCGCAAGAAAGTGTGTTTATTGCCCGAGGCAAATATTCGCAAGTTGGCAGTCCTCACCGCAAGCGTGGCTAAATTTCATAAATTTAGATTAAATTATTTAAATTTTTTTGCCGATTAAACAATGTCCTCACTTAATCTAACAGTGCGCGTGCACCCCGTTGTGCTCTTCCAAGTCGTTGACGCCTACGAACGACGCAATGCCGATTCACACCGCGTCATTGGCACTTTGCTCGGCTCTGTTGAGAAGGGAGTAGTCGAGGTTACAAACTGTTTTTGCGTGCCGCACAAGGAACACGACGACCAAGTCGAAGCTGAACTCAGCTATGCATTGGACATGAACGATCTCAATCGTAAAGTGAATCCTAACGAGAGTGTCGTCGGTTGGTGGGCAACCGGCAATGATGTGACAAATCATAGTTCAGTCATCCACGAATACTATGCCCGCGAGTGTAATAATCCCGTCCACTTGACGGTCGACACTTCACTGCAAGGTGCACGCATGGGTTTGCGTGCCTACGTATGTATACAATTGGGCGTGCCCGGTGGTAAAAGCGGCTGCATGTTTACGCCCATTCCCGTGGAGCTGACCAGTTACGAACCTGAAACGTTCGGTTTGAAGCTACTGCAGAAGACACTAGGCGTATCGACCAATCGGCCCAAGACCGTCTCGCCTATGCTCGATTTGGCGCAGATTTCGGAGGCCTCAACCAAACTGCAGACACTACTCGATCTGATATTGAAATACGTGGAGGACGTCATCGCGCTCAAAGTGCAGCCGGACAACGCCGTCGGACGACAGCTGCTCGATCTGATACACTCGGTGCCGAATATGACCCACGATCAGTTCACCCAAATGTTCAACGCGAATGTGCGCGATCTGCTGATGGTCATTACGCTGTCGCAACTCATCAAGACACAATTGCAGTTAAACGAGAAATTGACCTTCCTGCCGACGAATTAAATCCAAACATTACTGTAGGCCATTTGTGGCTGTTACTTTAAGTCAAAGTCGTATGAAATGTATTTTTTCTATCTGCGTAATAAAGTGAATTGGCCAGGCGTATGTAGTTTTTCTATGATTCAAAGCTGGAGTTGGCCGCTGCGAACGAGTTGTATAAACTTCCTGGTAGCAGTATGTAGATCTGCCATTTATGGCTGCCTGGTTGTTTAATGCGCTGGTACATTTGGGACTGCTGTGCATGCATTGCCAACACTGTCAATCTCATCACATGGCTCTGGCAGGTCCGGTGTCTGAAGGTATTCAAAATGCTCGTGTCTATTTAGCCATTCATTTCGATTTGCATAATAAAAACTATCCTCTCAGGCCAATCTTGGAGAACTCGTATTGTTTTACAAAAGTTCCAAATTTTTGAGGATGAGTAATAGGTCCAACTATTTTTTTTTTTCGAATATTTCGGATTATATTTTTTGTTTTTGTTTTATTGAACGTTTAAAATAATATGCAATAAATACTTTAATATATATATATAATTATACGTTATTTCGTTTTACAAAGTATGTTTATCATTATGTATACATAATAATTCATGTTAATCTTCATGTTCCTATTGTTGTTTTTTTTGTTTTGTTTTGTTTTGCTGTTTTCGTGCGTACCAAATGTTTAAATTGAACTATAATTTTTTATTTGTTGTCACGCATTAGGCCGCCGTCTCGCCAATATAAATAAGTTTGTATAAATATATATAGCATGCAACTATATACCGCTGTGTTTGTATATATTTATATATGTATATATATATAAATATTTATTTAATAATATTTTAGCCTATACACAAGTAATGTGCATTCATTAAATCTGTAGATGTATTTAAATGTTTCGCTTAGTTCTAACTTCTGCATAATTTACTAACATTTTTTGCGACGCGTTCCTCACCTCTTAGGTTTTACTTTACATGTTTGCATATATGCGATATTTATTATTTTTTATATGCAATATGCCGTGATTTTGTGTTCTTTTTTTTTCTTCATTAATTATGTACATATGTATATGCGCTGTATAAAAATTGTTTATATTTATTATTTACTTTTGTTTTAATTTCGTATATTTGTTTCGCTAAAGTGTTTTTTGCTAGTAGCACGATTTCGTTTTAATTTTGTTTTGTATTGCTGCTTAAAAAATTATTTCATTTATTGTTGTATTTGTGTGTTTTTACGTATATTTCTATATATTAAATTTAATTTGTTAATAATTTTTTTAAATGCGCGTATTTATTTATTAATTTATATTTAATGTTTGTTTTAAAAAAGTTTATGCTGCACTTTTATTAAAAAAGGTTTTCCTGATACTTGTTGTTGTTGCTTGCTTTTCGTTACTCATTTTGGTTTTCTTATTTAAAAATTGTTGTTAATATTTCGCTGAGGTGGAAAATTCATTAATTTGTAGGTTACTACATACGAGTTAATTATTTTAACGTTTTATTTAGCTTACGTCACAAAAAAAAACAAAAAAAAAAAAAAAAAAACGCAACGTGGCAAACGCACTTGGGTACTTATTTTTCTTTTCTTTTTTTTTTTTATAATTAATAACCTGTTATGTATTTTTACGCTAAGCTGTATACTTGTTACGATATATTTGTTTTGTTGTGTAATTTTATTTAAAAACATTTCATTAATTAATTAATTAATACTTTAAATATTTATGCTGCCGTTTTGTTAAACTTTTGCGCTAATACGTTTAATGCCTGCGCTTTTCAACTAATTTCTTTTAACAATAAACTTATGTGCGTTAACTAACAAAAATTGTCATTGTCATTGTTGTTATTGGAAATTGCAATTTTACTTATGTAAATACTACACGCAGTCATCGTAGTCTGCAGCAGCCAGGACGAACGGAACGGCCTTGACTTGGTCCCAATTCTTAGCACATGCGTTGCGACAGTAGAAGAACAAACAAAAAAAAAATAAGATAAATAAATAGAGAGGAATATTGTTAAAAACAAAGCATGCAAATGATTTTGAAATAATTATTTATTTATATAAAATCAATCGAAATAAAACACGGATTCTCAATTGTAATAATCATAAAATACATATGTATAAAAAAACATAATTTAAATAATAGAAAATAACATTAACATATTTATAAATTACACATACAATAAAAAATTATAAACCGCTTAGCGCTTAACTAATTTGTTTGCTAAATTTTCCTTTTTCTTCTGTTTTTTTTTTTTAACTTAAGTAAATTTCCAACTAAACTTAGCAGTTATAAAAATGTACAAAAAAAAAAGATAAACAAAACAAAGCACTAAAATTTTCAAACAAATTTTTTTTGTTTAAATTACACAAATAAAAAAAAGAAACCGCATGCAGTCGTAAAACATTTTTCGTGCGTATTTTAACAATTTCAGAAATTAACTAGGAAAGAGTTCGCAATGTTTTTTTTTTTGTTTTTTTTTTTTTCATTCTTATTTTTTGTATTGTTTGTTTAAATCTTAAATTTTCGCTTTCACTTTACGCTTAACTAATTTAAATCAACTAATTACTCGTTGTTGCTGTATTGTTGTTGTTGTTATTTGCATTATCGCTGCGGCTCTTATTACTATTGCTATCCAGGGACCAGTCCCAATCCTTGCCCTTTGGGCGAAACTTCGACGATTTGTGGTGGTGGTGATGATTGGTCGACGCTGCAGCCGCCAAAACTGCGCCGCCAATCGCTGACGTGCCAGTGGCTGCTGCCACCGCCGCATCGTAGCCCTTCGGACTCTTGCCCGACTTAACGCAAGACACAGCAGTGTCCGCGCTGCCTTGACCCAGATCAACGCCCAACGACGTGGGTCCATTGGCTGTGCCCGCCGCGTCCGCTGCCAAGGCCGGCGCCGAATTCGAGTAGGCCATCAGCTCATCGCAATCGTATTCCCAATTGCGTTCACAGAATTTCTTCTTGTAATGCTTCTCCGATGAGGATTTCGATTTGCGTTGATACTTCAGCGGTATCTTAAGCGTGTTGACGGCGTCTTGTGACGGCGCGGAGGCCAAAGGTGGCGTGGCAACGGCAACACTCGGACTTGGAGTGCGCGGCAAACCGATGTCCGACAGTGGTGGACTCTCGATGGCGCTGGGATCACCCGGTGATGAGGTCTTCAACGAGGCACCCGCAAGCAGCGAAGTCGCATCCGAATGCGAGGATTTAATGCTGCTATCGCTTAGTTGATCCGAGGCATGGCTCGTATGCAGATGATTGTGATGGCTGTAGATGCCACTGGAGCTGCTCGAACCGCCGCTGCTGATGGGCAAATCCAATTGCGACGATGTCGATGAGGTTGAAAGGAAGGTGCGTGCGGCATCCGAATTGCTGCTGCTGTGCGTGATGCCCGAATCGGGCGATGTGTTGCAGCTGATCGATGCGGGCACGTTATCTGTATCGATAGAGCGACGAGTCTTGTCCAGCTCTGTGGAGGCGAAGGCGACCAAGCGATCGAAGCCAGAGCTCACACGATGCTGCCAGTGCGTCTCATCATCGGCAGCAATGACGTCATCTATCGAGTGTTTGGTGCAGCGAAAGTGTGAGAACGAGAAGTAAATATAAATTTGATTAGTGTGGTTAAGAAAATTGCGGCAGGATTATTTAAATTTTTATTTTTTTTTTATTTTTAAGAATACTGTGCATTTTTTTTTATGATGGTGTGTGCTTATGTGGCTTTTCTCTTTTTTGTGTACATATCTTCATCATTTTCAACAAATACGCGTAGCCGCTCTGGCTTTAAAAATCAAACCTACTGCTGCTGTTAACCGCACGTGCTTAACATTAGCACACTCTTTTCGCTACTACACTGTAACTGCTACTGTTACTGTTAATACACTGTTACTGTTAACGTATGCGTATGTATGCGATTTATGCGCGTTTCTGGCGCGATTACGTATGTGCCAAAATAAACAATGCCAAAACTTGGTTAAGAAAATAAATTAGAAAAAGAAAAATAAAAAAAAATATTTACATAAAAAAGCAAAAGTAAAAAAACTAAATTAGTAGTAAAAAAAAAATAGAAACAAAAAAAAAAAACAACAAAATAATAAAAAACCAATTAAGCGCAACAGAACTTACCTCAGGCATTTATTAGTAAATAAATTTGTTTTTCTTTTTTTTTTTTTCGAATTGAGTAAATGAAAATTGTTTTTCTTTTTGGCTCTTTTCGCTCTTTTTTTTGCTGTGTTCTCATTTTAAATGAATGAGTTTTATTAATTTTGCTTTACGCTCAACTCAAGAATTTTTATAAAGTTTGAGGTTCGGTTCGAATCAATGTTTGTTTATTATTGGTACTGTGCGGTTAACTACAACTATCGGCAACAACAAATCCATGAATTCAAGCAGAAGGAGTAGAAGTTGAGTTTTTTTCAATCGATCGAAGACGACGATGATGTTGTTGTTCATAACGACGTCTTGGATCGTAATTTATAATGGTAGTTCGTTGCTGTTCCAAATCGGAAACTGTATGGAGTAGAGTAGAGTATATTTGGGATAAGAGGATTGTATGGGGGTAACTTTTTTTTTTTTTTTTTTTTGTTCCAATTTAATTAAATAAAATTTTTATTTTTTTTTTTTCTCTTTCAATTAATTATGTACTAATAAATTTCGTTATGTACAGAAAATAGCGTTAATTACTGCTAGAAAGTTAATTTCAGTTTCAACTAATATTTTTTTTTGTTTTTAATTGAATGTTTGATGATTTTCATGAGTCGTTTATTTCTATAGTTGACATGGGATCAGGTCAGGTTAGTGTACGTTAAATTTACAAAAATGTGGCGAATGGGGTTTGTCGGGTACGGTTTATTTTTTTTTATTTATTTATTTGTTTTTTTTTTTTTTTTCAAATTAGTTTTGTTAAGATGTTGTTGTTGTTGTTGTTGTTGTTGTTGTACTATAATTTCCAACTTGGCTTGTTGAAATTTTTTTTGTCAAACAATTATAATTACAAAATAAAAATTAAAATCAAAAACTGAAAACATATTGTAAAATAATAATAATAAAAAAAAAAGAAAGGGTGTAACAAAAACCACAAAAATAATGAATAAAAAAAAAAAGAATACGATACGAGGAAAAAGTTACTCTGGACATCACAGAACACACAATATTTCAAAAGACGGGCAATACTGTTAGCCGGTGATTTTCGCTTTGTTTACTATTTTTTTCTTTCTCACTTTTATTTTTTCATTTCAAATTCAATATTAACAACACTGCAAAAATGTATAAATTGTGACATCGAAATATATGAGTGCTAAAAAAACAAATATAATTCTAAAAAATATTACAGTGATCTCTGCTAAAAACGAACACCACTTTGCTCACTGTCTGTCACTTGTTGGTGCTCACATCTGTGTGTTCGCGGAGCGCAGTTTGTTGCGTATTGGCGAAAACAAAGGCGATTCAATGGAAGATGCTTTGGAACTACTGGATGGAGCCGAGGCAGAGGAGGCGGAAGAGTCTGTATCAGTAGCAGTGTCAGTGTCAGTGTCAGTATCAGAGTCTGAGTCTGAGTCCGAGTCCGAGTCCGATTGGGAGTCGGAGACCGCAGTTGCGTTTGTGTCTGTTTGTGGGGCCTTTCGGTTCGTTGAACTAACTGATGGAACTGATGGATCTTTGCTACTTTGCTTTTGGCTGTTCATGTTTTTGTTTCTGTTGTTCTTGTTCTTGTTTATGGTCGCAGGCGGAATGCTGACAATGGAGCTGGTCGAGGTCGAGGTCGAGGTGGTGATGGTGGTATGTGCATGAGTATTGCTGTGTACTTGTGCTTGCTGTGATGTGTGTGCTTGGTGTTTGCTAGACGGTGTCTTGAATACAAATTGCTTACCATCATCGGCGTTCGAGGCACGGGCGCTCATGAGCGTGGGCGTGGTATTTGTCTGTAGCTGCTGCCGCTGTTGGTGCAACAATTGCTGCTGAGGATTGAGTGGCTGGTGTTGCTGCTGCTGCTGCTGATGGTGCAGATGATGCTGGTGGTGGCGATTGGCCTGAGTGCCTGAGCCAGCGTTGAGCTGAAGTGCACGATCATCGCCCATGATGGAACTGATCTCCGGACTCATCAGCATCGGATCAAGTGGCAGTTTAATGCTACGACGGCCACCGGCTGTTGACGAGCTATTGGAAGGCGTGGGCGAGGGCGAAGGCACCGCTGGCGGATGTTGGTGATGTTGTTGTTGTTGCTGCTGCTGCTGATGATGATGATGCTGCAGGTTGCCATTGCTGGACGCATACGGGTTATGCGCTGACGAAGACGACTGCTGCTGCTGTAGGAGTTGTGTTTCGTGCGCATAGTGCGGCAGCTTAGCCGGTCGCGGTTGATGTTGATTAGCCAAGGGTGAAGTGCGTTTGACGCCAACTGAAAAACAAGCAGCGATGATGATCAGTCAGATGGAAAAGCGATTCGTGGGCACTTATGCCATACTTACTCTCGACTTTGTGCGGGGTGCCATTGTGCTGCAGGCTGCCGCTGTTGCCGCCAGCACTTGTTGCCTGTGCATATGTCGACGCAGATCCGTGGTGCATGTGTTGGCCACTGCCACCGCCGCCGCCAGCTCCGCCGTAGTGACTGCTGCTCTGCAACTGATGATTATGGTGTTCATTACTTGCTGCGGCAGCTGCTGCTGCGGCGGCGGCCGCTTGACGACGTTGGCGTTCCTCATTCTCCTCCTTGTACTTGCGTGCGAGCACATGATCTTGCAGTGAAGCTGCGAGCCCTGCGGATCATTAAGATTGGTATTGGTTCTTCATTGAGAGTCTGGACTGATAACTACTTACCTTCTAGTGGAGGATTGGCGCCGTTCATGCGGCCACCGCGCGTTCCACTACTGTTGCGCTCCTTGCTCTTCGTTGCTTGTTGAGCCGTTGCCGATTGTTGTTGTTGCTGCTGTTGCTGCTGCTGTTGTTGTTGTTGTTGCTCCTCATGAAAATACGCCTCGATACAGCCTTTCATCTCAGCGCGAGGCAGCGCCACCGTCTGATACTCACGTTGACCACGTGCTGTGCGATTCGCGTTGCTCACCGGCACTTGCTGATACGTTGGCAGCTCATTGCGGCTGTAGTTGCGCGGTGCACCGCCGCCCGTGCCACTTGCCGCGGATGATGCCTGGTTCACCTTCATGCCGCCGCCAAGAGACACTGCATCCGGCGGTGCTCCGCCGCCAACTGTCTTCTGGTTGTAGGCCACATGCGCAAGCGTCGCCAGGTTGTTCGCATATGGAGACTTGCGTCCTGTACGCTGTGAAACCTCTCCGCCCGCTTGCCCATATCCCATGGCCGTTAGCTGCTGCTGCTCCTCACCTGGCGGTATGCGCACATGCACACGCTCGGGCCGCTGCACGTTCGGATTGATGAGCAGCCGCTCATTGGCACGTTCACGTTCGACATGCAGCGCACGGTCCATGAAATGCGCTCCCGCATTGTGCCCAACGACACCGACGCCGCTCCCCGCGGCGGCACCCATGGTGCTCATATTGATGGCCGCATTGATGATGCTCTGATGCGAGATCTCCAGCGTGCGTTCGATTTCGCCGTTGACCAAATCGCCAATGGTCTTCGTGGACATGGGCAGTGGCGGGGCGCCGGGCGGTGGCGGCGTTTGCTGCGTCGTTTGCTGATGCAGCTTCTCCTGCGAGAGATGCCGCCTCAGAGCCATTTTCGCTGGTGACACCTGCGTGTAGTCCGGCTGCGAGCAGTTCGAGCTCGGGCGGCTGGGCGGCCGTATAAGCGAGCTGGCGCTTTGGTGCAGCGGCAGTGGCGGCAGCGGCTGCGACATTGCCGACTCACGGCTGATGCTGCGCTCGTGCGTTGCCAGCGCAATGCGTTCGCGCGCTGTTGACGGGTAATGCATCAGGCTGGAGTCGGAGTGCGCGGAGCTGGCGCGTGGCGGCAAAAGCTCATCCAGTTGCTCACGGCTGCTCGCCCTCTGCGCCGAGCTCAGCATATTCTCGGCGGCGGCAATGGCCACTGCGGGTGCCTTGAATTCGAGTGGATGACGATGATGCGCTCCCATGCTGCCATGGTGCTGCTGCTGATGCTGTTGCGCCGCATGGGCAGCGGCAGCCATCATAAGGACATGCTGCTGTTGCTGCTGCTGCTGCTGAGCCAGAAAGTGCTCATAGCTGGAGGCACTCACGGATGGGCGACGCCGATGGTAGCCCATATCCGCGGCACCGCCGCTGGCAGTCGAGGCGGCAAAGAGCGCTGCCGGCGTCAGATGTGTCAAATGCGCGGACTGCGCAGCGGGTGGCGGTGGCGGCACGGGATGATGATTATGGTGTGTCTGCTGCTGCTGGTACTTGGAGTTGTTGGCGGTCGTTAGGCTGCTGGCGGTGTCTTTGCGTGCGGCTCCTGAGGACTGCGCCTGAGCTTGTGCGTTGATGGCGATCGCTGTAGGTATGCCGCTGGCAGCAATCGATGCCTGTTGCTTGCTGCTGCTGCTGTACTTGCTGTAGCCCAGCCCACTGCCATAAGGTGCGCCGCCATTGATGTTGCTCGGTGGCATGTTTGGCATGGGCGCCGTTGTAGCCGGCAGTGGCGGCGTAATGGGTGAAATGGTCGTGTTCGCGTTCAGATGCATCAGACCCTGCGTCGCCACCGTGATAATGTTGTGCACGTTGTTGGGCAACGGGCCCGTGGGCGGCGGCAGATGGTTCGTGGTCGCCAGATTGACCGCGGCCGCAGCCGTCGTCGTTTGCTGCTTGCTGCGTTTCGATGCGGGCGACTGCTGCGGCGATGGCGTCATGCTCACGACGGCGCTGTCGAGCAAACTGGGCTGCTGATGATGGATTTGATGCACGGCCGCCTTGCGATGTTCCTGATCCTCGTTCAACGCCGAGGTAATTATACTCTTCAGCCGATCCTCGAAGTTGGCCACTTTCGGTGATTCTTGTATGCTCGCGTTAAGGGCACTTTTGCGTCCCAGACCGGGCAATTCGCACTTGGGTAAGATGCTGTTGCTGCCGCGCAGTGGGCCCGTGGCCAATGTGGCAACATGGCTGCTGCTGCTGCTGCTGTTCATGTGCTGCTGTGGCTGCTGCTGCAGCTGCTTATTGGCCGCTATGGGTGCCGGCATTAGCGTGCTGTCCTGCACCGGATTCATGTAGATCGAAACCGACGGCAACTGATCGTTGCGTTGCTTATGCGCACCGACAGCCAAGCCCAGACGTGGCTTCTCTTCCAGGGCGACGCTGTTGGCCAGTTTGCCATTTGCATAATTGGTGCCAGCAGTTGTCGCCGTAAACTTGCCCGCCTCAATTTGTCGCCCCGTCTCGAGTATTTTCTGCGCAAGCACCTCCGGATTGCTCTCCTCGATCTTGCCCACATCCGGCACATCGGGCCATTCCTGAGAACGCGCACGATGCTCGCGATTGCGTCGCGAATTCTTGGCATGCGCGCCCACATTACCTTTGCTCGCAGCAGACGATGACGTCGACGATGACGCTGCTGCTGCTGCCGCTGCTGCGGTCGCCACGACTGTGCTGACGATGAGACTGTTTGGCACTGCGGAGTTGGGATTGCTCAGCGAGCAGGAATTGGCTGCTACTGAGCTGGCATTCTGCGTTAGCTGCAGCGGCTGAGTGGCTGTGCTCGGCGTGGCCAAGGTCATGTTTGTGCCTTGTGCCAGCAGCTGCACTGCAGTGCGCTGCTCCTCGGCTGCCTTCTCGATCGCTGTCGTCTCCTTCTCAATGGAGGACACCTGTGCGTACATGCGCTTGCGCTGAGCCAACGTGTTGGCAATCTCCTTAATGACCAGCTCCTGCGCCGCCGCTTCGGACAGATCGTAGGGCACCTCGAGCTTCACTTTTCCATTGGCGCCATACAGCTTCGATGGCGGCGCCGGCAACTCCGTCAGACGCTGCTTGAGCAGGTGTTTGTGTTCGCTCTCGTAGACGGTCACCTCGTTGCGTATCTTGCTCACTGCATTCTGCAGATCCTTATGCCGCCCGACGATTTCCTTCGCCTTGGCAATGAGATCATTTGGCGAGGACACGTTAATGCCCAGCTCATTCATGCGCACCTTAAGCAGCGCGACGCTGTCGTCGATCAGCACCTTGATCTGCTTGTCCAGCTGGCTGGCGCGGTTCTTGAGACGCGTCTTGCGCTCCTGCTCCTGCTTGATTTGCTTTGTGATCTGCGGCACCATCGCCTTGGAGCGCATCTGCTCGATCAGCGTCATATACTGCGAGCGGAAGACATCGAGCAAGATCTGCAGCGCATATGGAGTATCCTGCGGCGCAGTGGGTATGTCCAACTCGCGATGCGACATGTCACCGGTTAGTAGGGAAGTCAACTGCTGATCGACGGTGCCCGGTGCTGCGGGCAGCTTCTTGCTCATCGCCTCCACAGACGTGCTAAGCAGCGTCTGCTTGTGCAGCACATCGAGGCCGACGATCTTCAGCGACTTGCGGCCACGCGCGCCCTTCTTCATGCGTCCCTTGCGGCCGCCGCCACGTCCTGCGGTGGTGCTGGTGCTGCCATTGTCCTCCTTCGAAGACGACTCCTTGCTGTTGTTCGCCGACGTGGCTGCCAATGCCTCGCGTTCACGCGCCGCCGCTTCCCGTTGCGCAGCCGCGGCCGACTTACTCGCGATGGCCGCCTTGCGCGTGAGCTTCTTCCGCTTCTTCTGGGCCGCGATGCGCGTGGTGCGCGAATTCGTTGTGGTGCCGCCGCCGCCCATGCTGAAGTTGTTATTCTCCTCATCCTCCGACTGCGAACTCTTGCCCTTCGAGCTGCACCAGTCCGACCATACTTTGCGCGTGGTCGGCCCATTGGTGGCGCTCGTCGTGCCTCCACCGTTCGTAGTCGCGCCATTGGCTTCGCCTTCGCTTTCCGTTGACGAGTCCATGTCCAGGCTGCGCTGCTGCTGCTGCTGCTGCTGTTGCTGCTGCTGCTGCTGCCTTGTCTTGGTGCTCGCGGCGCTGCTATTCGTCGTCGACGTTGCGTTTGCTGCTGCGGCTGCTGTCGTCGTCGCCGTTGCGTGCGCCACGTTGACATTCGCCGGCGAATTCGTGCGATGCGCGGCGTTCGAGTGCGTCGTGTGCGTATGGCTGGCGGAGTTGTTGTTGTGGTGGCTATTGTTGTTGTGGCTCAACGTGTGATTATTTGCCTCACGTTTGGCTCGATCGCGTGTGGTACGCACCGAACCTAGTGCGAGAAAGAGGGAGGGAGGAAAAGAGTAAGACACGATTAGAGATTGCTACGCTGAATCCAGCCGACAACTGACAACGGCAACTTAGATTTAAGTTAGACTTAGAGTAAACACAAAAACCAAAATCAAACAAAAGAAAATTAACAACCAAAAGCGACTTCGAAAATGATTTCGATGCTGATTTTGATTCTGATCATGACTGTTGGTGGTTTGTGTGGGGTGTAGCAGGAGACAGTGGTTAGGTCTCTTCTGTTTCACTTTGTCTAGAATTTTATTTTTATTTTTTGTAATTTATTTGGTTTACTTCACATGGCGGTTTAGGTTTATTTGGTTCGAATTTATTTTGTGTTTTTGTTTGGTTTATTCCTGTTTCGGTTGTTGCGATTGTTGTCCAGACAGGCGCGTAGGTTTACTTACCAACA
The DNA here is from genome assembly GCA_037044495.1 of Stegana nigrithorax. Lineage (NCBI taxonomy): Eukaryota > Metazoa > Arthropoda > Insecta > Diptera > Drosophilidae > Stegana > Stegana nigrithorax. The sequence goes on from JBAMBQ010004233.1 coordinate 631,500, forward strand.
TGATGGTCATTGTCAGCGCCTTTGGTCTTTAAACGTTGAAAGTAACGCTCCAGTATCGTACGATCGATCACATGCAGATAGTACGAGACAGGCTTGCACGTCCACGACACGGATCCCTTCAACGGCGGAATCTCACTGACGTGCATGATGGTGCCAATATCGCTGAGGTTCCTGCAAATGTTTGTATGGCATTGAATAAATGAGCGGACAGAGAAGAGAAAAGAAGAGCAGAGAAGAGGCAACAACTCACCTATCTGTTATGCGAAAGTTAAGCGGACAGAAGGACTTCGAGGAGACGACGCGGCCGCCATCGCGTAAATCCGCAAAACGCTCCTTCAGCTGATGATCGACATTCGGCCCGAATGCGAAATTATTCACAAACACCAATGACGACGAGGTGATCTTCTCGCGATGCTCATCAACCAGAAAATCACCCTTTATCAATTTGTACTCACAGTAACGCTTGCCAAACCAAGCCATATACTGGCGAAAAAACGCATCCATGCGTACGGCGTAGGCCGACGGCGTGTCCGCCTTCTCGATGCCGATGCACGTCTTCAGCGGAAACGAACCGGCCATCTGCAGCACGACTTGTCCAACGCCAGAACCGAGATCAATGAACGTGTCGTCGCTGCACACGTTCACATGTTTGATCATTTGCTGTACGAGCTCGTACGATGTCTCGCCGTAGACCTCCGGCGAGAATGGCTCGTATTGATTGAGTTTATCGGGATCGAGTACGGCAGCATTGTAAACTAATTGCAGTATGTGTCTTAGGAGGCTAGGGTGAGCGAACTTATTAAGACGCTCGGCGGGCAGTGAAGTTCCTTTTTCCTGCGTCCAAAACAAAAATTCCATCAAATTAGTATAAGTAACAGAGAAAGAAAGAGAGAGAGAGAGAGAGAGAGAGAGAGAGTGAATGAGTGAATGAGTTAGTGATACTTACCAATGCAACAATACTGTCTACAGCCTTGTTGAATCGATCGACAAGATTTGTCATAGTCTTGTAGCAGGCAGTGTCGATTTGGTTGAGATTAATCTCTTCGAATGCTGATGAGATGCTTGGCAGCTCGTCGCACACGAATTTGATCGTGTCGATGATGTCGATGCCATTGTCATGTTTGTCCTGACCGTGTCCAATTTGCAGTGGCCAAGCGAATGCGACGACCTCTGAGGAGCCGGCGGGTGAGCGCATCACTAAGTCTTTTACTTGTGGTGTTGCCATATTGATTATATGTAGGCTTCTTCTTCTTCGTCTCTGTACTCGTCGTCGTCGCCCCCTCCTCCTCCTCCTCTGTCGTTATTGTTGTTGTTGTTGTTGCTCTTGCGTGCGCACCTCAGCTGGCCGCAGCAGTTGACACACCGTTGGCAATGCCAATGTTGCCAACTGCAAAACGAACTGACCAACCAAGCGCACACAACAACAACACGTGACGTATACGCTGCCACTACTGCACCACAACAACAACAACAATTAATTCCTTTATAGCAAAGTTTGCGCTTTTTTTTTATATTTCAATTGTTGCTATTGTTGTTGTTGTTATTTTTGATGTTCGCCTTAGACACGGCCTGCTAAGCTATAACGGTAAACGCGTTAAAGCTGCTTCTGTTGCTGACGTCGCTGCTATATGGATGATGTTGATGTATACTTATTTTAATTCTTATTTTTATTGTTGTTGTCGATTGTTATACTTTCTCTTCTTCTTCTTCTTCTACTTTTTTTTAATAGCAGATCGTTGCGAATGTCTGCCGTATATGTGGGGTTGTACGCGCGTGATTTCGTCTGCTGTTGCTTCTTCTTCTACTTCTTCTTCTGGTTCTTAGTTGAATTATTTTGTTTTGTTTTCTGTTTTTTGTTTTTCTCTTTTTTATAATTATTATTAGGTTTGCTGGTCAGTGTCAAAAATCGTTGAACTTTGGTCTGTTTGCTTTTTCTAATTGTTTAGTGTTAGGATGAGTGTTTGTGTGTGTATTGTTATATCCTTATACTTCTGCTTCTTCTTCTTTATGGTTATATGTTTTATTTTCGCATAGATTTATGTTACGCATTTATAAATAAATAAATTTAGTTGATGTATGATTTATAAACGATAAGTAATGTTACATGTACGTACGTATGGTATGTTTAAAAATTATTAATTAATTTAGTTATGAATTGGCATAAAAGGAGTTGTTGTTGCTAATTAATTATGTTGCTTTTAAACTTCCGTATTTTTTTTATTTTTATTTATTATGTTTTGCTTTTGTTTTTTTCTTTTTTTTTATAGTAGTCGTTTAGTTGCAATTGTCTAGGAACAGTGGCAGCGTTGGGTTTTCTTTTTGTTATTTTTTTTTGTTCTTTTTATTTGTTATTTCTATTAATATTTGCTTTTAATTATATATAATATATATAATATATAAATATATTTATTTGATTTTAATTTATTTTGCTTTTGTTGAGAATTATTGTGTGAGAACAGTTTAGACCGCTTCTTCTTTTAACACTTTCTTTCTTTTTGCAACACTAGGTTGGCAATGCGTGTGTTGTTGTTGTTGTTGTTATTGTTGTTGACGCAAAATGCCGACCACAGTAATGACAGTTCGTCGTTTTTCTTGTTGTTGTTGTTTTTATATCTGCTGCTGCTGCTGCTGCGGCTGCTGTTGCTTTTACTGATGTTGTTGTTGTTGTTATATTAGGTATCGTATGTTGTCTAGCTGTTTGTGTTTTTGTTGTTGTTGTTTTTGTTGTTGATATTATTCTTTGTCGTGTTGTTCTTATAAATGTCACTTTATCGTTGTTGTCGTCGACGTTGTTGTTGTTGTTGTTGTACCGTTGCGCTGTCGTCGCAACCACAACAGCAACAATTGCGCGTATCTGCTCGTATATTTGTATTAATACAACAACAATGACAATAACAAAATACAAAAGTAATTGATGATAATTGCGTAATTTAATATTTTGTTGAATGTTAAGAAAACGATACATTTTCATTGTCTAATGTCATTTTCATTTTAAATAGACACAAGCAGCGCAGCTCACACTCATCGGCAGTTTAACAGTAAACTAATTCGATAAAAGACTTTTTCGATTGAATGTTTGCGCGTTCATTTAATGACAGAAAAAAATGGTAGATGCAAAAACGTCCGTAATCAAGTATTTAATTTATTTAGCGGTTTTTTTTTTTCTTTTTCGTGCTTTGCTTTTAATTTGTCGTTTTGTTTTTTATTTGTTTTGTTATGTACAACATTGAAAAGTCGTCTGTAAGAGAAAGAAAGTAGACAATGAGAAAAAAACAATAAATAAATAAGTTCAATAAAAAAACAAAAAAAAAACTAAAACAAAACTAAGATGTAGTTTTATGTAAAAAAAACTTAATAAATGTGTTTTAATATAAACGCATGTGCGTGCAATAAAATGGAAAAACCAAAATATATTACGTGAAATCCTTAAAATGCTTTGAGTGCCATGCAATGATTTATCGAAGGTGTACAAAACACATGAAAAGTATGGCGCTCATGTGTGTGTAATGCAAATGTGCAAAAATGTTTTGTCGACAGCAGAAAATCAAAAAAATATGTAAATGGCATAATTTAATAAACGCTAAATATATATTCAACTCGTTTTCCATTTCCATTTGCTTTTCAGTTATGTTTACTTAATCAATAAAATATGTAAATAACATAAAGGTTTATTTTCATACTTAATAAATTCATAATCTACTCTACAGTAATATTGAAATTGGCAATAAAAACTTCTACAGCATTTTTAATTTCCATATTAGTGTCATACACATGCCCGAGGCACTACTATGAATATGTACAAAGATATTCAATATTCATACTAATAAATCAAAAACTCTTCGCTTGCCAAACAAATTAACGTATGAGAAAAAATAGATAAAATATTAAGGTTTAAATTTAAATATAATATAAAAAGTCTGTACAAATGACTTTTGCCATTGTTGGCAATTGATACTTTTTGCTTCAATAAACATATAAAAATGGGACTTTTTTTAATCAATTAATTTTTAAATACTATAAATAATTTTAATAAATAAAAAAAATGTATGTTTAGAAGCAAAAAGTATTTTGTTTTTGGTATTAAGTCGAAAAACTGGATTTTTTGTTATTTTAAAAGTAGTTGGTAGCAGAGACTGTACATAGATAGACTATATACAACTTCTACACTTTTTAAGTCATCAGCTTGAGAAAAGCAGAAATCATAAGCTTTTAGCCTCCCAATAGTAAAACTTGAGATCAGTTGCAGCCGGTATATAAATATTTAGCAGACAATGTGCATATTTGTCAGTCTCGGACAAAAAAAAACCCACCCACCCGCTTGTTAGCTAGTAAATTGCCATTAACAACCAATAAGCAACAGTCTTTTTAAAAATGATTATTGTCATTCCAGGCCGGACAGTAATGATGAAGAGTAAATTAACGTCGGAGTGCCACGTGGCTGGCTAAAATTTCACTGCAGGCTACTTGCAGCTTCAAACGATTTAAAGGCTGCATTTGACTAAACAAACAACCCAACCCGTCAGACAGCGAGCACGTCTACTGTTTCCTGTTCAATAAAGACTCAAAAGAACCAAGGATTATAAAATCGGCCAGGGCAAATGACGACGCTACGACGAATTATACAAATATGTTGACATAAAAGCTAAGCTGCCACATGTAGATTCCTACCCATCCCTTACTCTTTCATGTCCACAATGAAAATGAACACTTAATTAGGCATAGATTTAGTGTCACATTAGCTGAAAAACAATTTCAGTAGGAATATTATTTAAACTTATAAATGTATAGAACACATATCCCACAGTCCATTTTAATCAAAATATGCTTTATTTTTTAATGACATGAGCAGCTTCGTCTTCAATAGCAAATTAATGTACTTAAAAATTACGTTGCTCTCGTAGTAGTTATCGACATATCAGCATATCAGCTGCGGCACAAAGCTTGTCACTCGATGTACTTAAATATTCATGGCGCATAAGCGAATTATCGGCTTTACCCCATAAGCATGACGAAAGCCCGATCGACCCACCTTCCAATAACAACAAATCGAACCCACTGCCCCCGGGTTCACTGACACTTGCTCACACTCACAAAGGGAACAACATGAGTATTAAATACATATACACACATATAATAAGAATAATAACAATAATAAATCGCATTGCATTATTTAATGCATTATAAATTAATGCCTGACGTTCTTATTTAACATTATTTACGTCTTTTGTTTTTCAAATTGTTTTTCCTTATTCAACTTGTTCTTCTTCGTTTCGTTTTATTTATTCTTTTCGTTTACCATTTTTTTCGAGGTTTGCGCGTGATTATTAATGCGTGGCACGTTGCGGCCACAAATTTAATTTAATTTGGGGGTTTTTTTTTGCGCTGCCCTTGCCTGTGCTCTTTTTGCCGACTCGGTTCGACTTTAAACAGCAGTCAAACAGAATCATACCATGCCATGCCATGCCATGCCAAGCTAAGCCAAGCCAAGCCAGGCCAAGGCATGGCGTTGCTACGTGGGCGTGCACGAGGAGGACAACGGTGCGGCTCAAAGTGAATTTGCATAATTCTGTTTGTATGCGAAACAAATTAAAACAAGAAGCGACAGCAGCAACAGAATCAGCAAAAGCTAAGATGGGATGCCGCAAAATAAAAAAAAAAACAAAAAAAGAAGAGAAAAAAGACAGTCATGTTGGCGTGCATGACTGTATACTCAGACATGTGCGTGTATATAATGGCTCATGTACTTATATACCGGGCATATGCCTGTGTGTATGTGTGTGGGAGCATGTACATATATAAAATTATCCTGGCGCAGTGTCTGTGCCATTATGCTGGAAAATCGATAACAACCCCCACGCGTAAAGTTTTTAAAGCGCGAAGTAGACGATGAGGACGACGACGACGACGACGACGGAAGCGGCACCGTTATGCCGTGCAGGCTCAGATTGTGCGTAGTAGAGACTCGTGTGCGATTATATCAAAAGTCAGCTTAGTGCTGCTGGTGTTGGGTGTATGGGTGTGTTGTTTCTTGCTGGGTGTATGGCTGGGTTTGTGCATGTGCATATGTGTGTGTGTGTCTGCATGGTTTTGTTCATTATGCCGCCTTTTGTCTACAAAAAGTAAATAAAATTAAAGGCAGTCACTTGAATTGCCTTAGCATGGCATGCTATGCCTTACCTTACTTTGCTTTGAACGTGTATAATCGGTTTTTTTTTTTATCACTTAAGTGGCAACTAGCATAAAAAAAAATATAAATAAATAAATATGTATAAAATGCCGTTGACTTGTCTTCGAGCTTAATGCCTGCCAATGCTTTAATGCAGGCTGACTTAAATCCTTTCAGCATAGAAGTTTCATGCTAGCATGTGAACTTTTAAAGTGTTTCTGGCTGCTGCCATTCCAATGTCGACAGCGAAGACAACAACGTCGAGGTCCAGGCGTTCAGCAGACACAAATGCTGACGCAGACATGGACATGGACACGAATACAGACACAGACAGTGAAAATTCAATTTAAGTTCATAAATTTTCAGGCAAGTAACATTAAACTGTCTGGCATCGCAGCAATTGCGCAACACAAACCAACAAACAGACAGACAAACAGACAGACAGACTGACCTGTTAGATACGCGTAGCTGTTGTTGTTGTCATTGGTTACAGTTAAATGTACTACAGATACAAATGCACATATGTATCAGCCATGCTCTGCTCTATATGTATCTACACAGATGAACACATATGTATGACTGTGCTTACATTTGTCTATTGAGTATATATATACATATGTATATAACTTCAACAATGTGTCTAGATACTCGTATGTGCCAGTATGTACGTATCTGCTGATTGTATGTATATGTAAGTATAATAGCCGGCATTGATTTTATTGTAGCTGCTACTATTTCTGTTGTTGTTGTTGTTGATGTTTATGTTGTTGCTGTTGGCAGCGCCCTAAAACTATTGTACAATACAGGGGCGCCTTTGGCCATGCGCAAACTAATTAGATGCAAAAACTTTTACAAAACTATTCAAAAGCAGCTAGTACAGGACAATAGGATAGGACAAGACAAGACAGAACAACAAAGGAAAGAACAGAACAAGGTATATTACCAATTAGCATGCAACAACGTTCAGTTCAGCGTGCATGTGATATGTGTAAAAGTTAGACATTAAATCAAAAACTTTTTGCCAGACAACAAACAACGCTGGGCAATAAACGCAACGCAGCCAATAAACAAAGCCAACACGTCCATGGAGACGAACAGCGTTAGCAAAGGCTAACTCCATGCATGAAATTGCCTCAGGCCTGCACACATGGCTAATTAGGCTGACATGCATATGTGAAATTTAAATGAAAACTGTATTCATTTTTAGCTCGTGTTTCTTCAACTACTCAAATTAACTGATGATTCGAATGTTCCTGGGATTTCGTCGTTGCCGCTGCAGCCTAAATGCTCCTTATTGCAGACACATCCTGTGTATGAGTCTATGTGGGCTGCGCCAGGCTGAAACTCGAAATCAATTTCATATCGGTCATACAAAAGTCGACGCACTCAACTCGACAAGCCTCTGAGCCCACTGCGCCCACACCGCCAACGTCATCAAAGGCAACACTCAGTGAAGCAGATCCAAACTGTCTGTCTGATAATTGGTTTTGTACATATCCATGCAACCATACACACACACACAGAGTATACGTGCACAGTATGTCTACACATGCATGGAAGTGTGTAATGTCTGTCTGCTACATTTATCTCGTCTACGGCATAATCGTTCGTTTAAATCATTTGTCAACGAGAACGTGTTCATGTGTGCCATTTGTTTAAACAGAATCTTCCTTCGAGCAATGCGAACACATCGTTCAAATTTATTGAAATTGTTTGTACATTCCAGAGATTGGCTGCACGATTGAATGCAACTTACTTGCACTTCAAATAAGTTTCCAAGACACTTTGGTGGCAGACCGGTGTATGCGCAATATTTGTTACACATGCTTGCGTTTGCGACTTCCTACGGCGGTCAACACGTCTAAATTGAATGAGCATACAGATGCACGAGCATCCTATTTAAGCCTTTAGGCTGCAATTAAATAAGACAGCTGTGTGTTGTTGCAATTCTGTGTGTCATTGGACGCATCAAGAGAAGACTAATAAGTGAATAATTGGCTCCGTCTCAGGTAAACAGTACCCCGGACAAACAACAGCAAATTATTCGTTTTAATAACCTAAAAACGTGTCATCGATTCACTTTGATAAGCTGCTTTAGCGCACTCCCGTTGCCAACATCAAACAAGTCTACACAAGCAAGTTGAGATTATCGCAATCTCGGTGAGCAATTGTTAATTGCGGAAAAACTTATTTTTTTTTTTCATACATTTAGAGGCAGACAACAAGCCAAAGTGTGTGTGTGTGTGTGTGTGTGTGTGTGTGGGTGGATGTATGTGACCCATATTCGTGTTGCTGTCACGTTCAGTGTCTGGTTTTGTGTTTTATGCTACTTTGTTCACATTAGTACAAAAAAAATCGACACAATTACTGCAACAACAATATCAACAAAAAGCAAACAAAAACAATGACAAACTCGACTACAGCCGTAATGACAAACTAAGCGTACAATTCTAATTGTAAACGATTTTAATCAACGCAATACATCACCTACCGCACTAAACCACCCACATACAAAACTTGCCAAGCGCCCACACACACACAAACATAAACATAAACACACACACACACACACACATAAAGCTTAAATACCAATAGTCAGTAATAAACTTACGCCAACGCCCCAATTTTTTTTTTTTTTTTATATATATATTTTTTGCCAACAATTGCCACGCTGTCTGTTGAATAGTTGCCTCATGTCGGAAATAAAAACGTAAAATATTTATATAAACATGCCTATATAAATACAAAAATGCATACATATATATAAAAAAATAAATAAAATAATAAATAAGTGCACTGATGCTATGTTAAAAAACAAATGAAAAACTTAGAATTCAAATATGTAATTACTTTGTGTCGATTTTTTTCTTTGTATTTTGTTGTCATTTTTTCATTATAAAAGTTGTTGTGCTTGCTTCGGTTTATTTTTGTTTTATAGCGCATTTATCGCATTTTCGCCCTTTGATGTCGCATTTTATTATACATATTTTTATTTCGATTTATCGTCGTTTATTTTTATTTTTCTACTATGTCAAGGTCATTGTTTGCAAAACAAAGCAGCAACGACAGCAACAGCAACAGCAAGTGCTACATTAATTAGCGCAGCAACAAAACAAAACAAGGCGAAAAAAACGCAAAAAGTATGCGAAAAGAGTGTTGTGAGCGTTTGCCAGTTATGCTGCTGCTGTACAACATTTTTAAGCCGGCTTTGCGCTTACATAAAACGTGCAAGCATTCTATCTCATTCACACATACACATCCATGCCGCTTGATCGCTTACACGCGCCCCCAGCTACAGTTGCTGATACGACACTTTAAAAATAAAGAACTTTCGCATGTTTGCTATTTACCCCTTTTTTGCGCTATTTAATTAAATCAATTTTTTTTTTTTTTTTTTTTTTCATGTCTATCTTCTGGATATTGGTGTTTTCGTTACGAATTCTATATCTAATACACCGTTGTCTTTGTCGATGATGTCAATATAAAATATTCGTCATATTAAGAATTAAGAATATGAAATAAAAAACACATGCCACCAACGGGTCTCGAACCGCAGATCTGACATAATAACCCGAGAAACTACCGCTGAACCACGGCAGCGGTTGCACGCGTTATTTTTATTTTATAAATTTTAGTTTTAGTTTTTAAATAATAATTACTTTTCATTTATCTTTTATTTAATGAAAAAAATTTTTAAATTGCCAATGCGTCTTATTAAAAATTAGAGAAAATTCATTCAATTTAAATATAAAAATTAAAAGACATTAAAATTTAAAAATGGCTACCATATATGTACATTTGCTGTCCGTTATTACAAATTTAGACATAAACTATGTTTCGATGTAGCTGTTTGTAGCACAGATACTTCCAGCCACCAGATGGTGCTTCTCACCAAGCTTTGCATTAACACTCTATCTGCTTTTGTTTACAGGTTAAACCATATTATTTAATAGTTTTGCATTTATTTATTAAACATTCATGGTCACTTCTAGCATGCCAGTTGAAGGTTACGCGCGGCATCTCCCTTACACACATTGCGCTTCTCAAAGCACAAGTGCTGTTACCGACCGACAGTGGTTTGCTAAAAGCAAACTATGTGAGCTTTTAATTAAATATTTAGAAAAAATATTTGATTTTGTTTATCATTACATTTTATTAATGCAAGGTTGTTGTACGTTACAAATGCACATATATGTATATATGATAAATATGTACATGAAAAACTAGCAAGCGCAACAACAACAGTATCATATACATACTATTTACAATTGTTAATTGATGTAAATTCCTACGAGAATTGGTTTCAAGTTCATTTGGCACAGTTTGTACGACACACGTACACACGCGCAGTCGCTTACAGTTTGGCAAGCAGCGGTTAAATTCATACAGTTTAATAGGCTTTGGCATGCAATCGGCGGAAACTGTTGAATATTTCGAGTGTTTAAAAATAGCAAAAATGTTATTTACATGTGAGCAAGCATGTGTACATCCATGCAAGCATATATATACATGTGTAAATACTCTTGCAATAATCATATTACACACGATTTTAGTTTTATATACAGACATGTGCAATGATGGGACGATACGACGATGATGTGTGTTGTTTTATTAAAGGCATGATGTAACTGCAGCAACAAACACAACAATAAAAAGGCAGAAAATAAAAAGCGCGCATTTAATATGCAGCAAATATTTCAACCCATTAACAAAATTACTCGCATACAACACATTTTTCACACGTATAAAATTGCCTTGATTTTTTTTTTTTGTAAAGTATGACGCATGATCGTGGGCATTACATAAACGCATTTTCCTTATTTGATTTCTTAATTTACTTTGCACTATCTTTGCGATGGCGTTGGAGGCCATTGAGGTTATGCGCACAATATTGATAATCAATAATTAGACTGAACAAATGGAATCAAAATAAATCAATAAAAGCCAATTGTGCAACGTTGTCTAAAGCCAGGAAGTATGACAGTTGTTTACTTGGTTTATATATATGGTATATACATACATAAGATTTTTTATGTATATGTACTTTACACACATTTCATTTTTGGAGCATTGTCGCACCTTTGGCTGCTCGTTAAAATAGTACCGTAAGCTAAGCAAACGCAGCACGCTCATGTGATAAGATATGCTTCTACTGAAGGCTGACCTATATTTTTTTGTTTAGAAAAAAAAAAAAAAGCAATTCAAATAAACAAATGCATATTTTTTTGCTAATATTGTAGCAAAAGAAAAAAAAATAATTTTCAAATAATGTATACAATTGATGTTGTGTATTCATTATTTTTTTTTTTTTTTTTATGTTACGTTGGCATCTCTTGCTTCAATACATTTAATTTTACAATATTTTCTGCGTTAATACGCAGAATACTTGAATTATTGTATCTCCTTAATATAAAACTTTACGAAAAAGTAAAAAGAAACATGAGTTACCGTTTACTAAATAAAAAAGCAACAACTGACACAAGTCAAACACCTGCAATCGGCTCAGTATCAACAACAACGAACCCAGTATTCAAACCAAGTTCGACAAGGCACAGTTGTACGATTTAAAATAATAAAGACATATTAAATGATCCGATAAAGTCGAACGGGTGGAGTTGGTCGGTGGGTTTTAGGGCATGTAAAAAGTAGAACGTGCTCATCTATATAAACGCGCAAAATGAAGCAACGAAAAGAACGTGAGCACAATAATTAGTGCAAGTGCACAGTGCCATTTTGTAAGGGCAATAATATCTTGTGCAGATGCTCCGAGCCGATGCGACAGCACTCAGCATTGCGTATTTAAAGTTCTTTTTCATTTTTAGAGAAGCGATATCTTCGCATCAAGCGTCGTTAATGGTCATGAACATTTTCTGCCTCAGAAAGAGGCGTGTTTTTAAAGTTGCACCTTCACTTTACTTGCACTGATGGAGCAACATAATGCGCATCAGGTCAGTACTTTAATATGCCGGTTTTGTATTTTTACAATGATACGCATAAGAGGAGACTACAGCAATAAAAAACAAAACAGGCAATTAATACTCCCTTCTAGGGAGCGAGCATCTGAAAAATGCCAAAACACGCGCCAAAAAACCAAAGGCTAAAATGAGCGAAAGACGCGCATGTTTGCAAAAGAGCGATGGCAATGCATGCATGTATATCAACGAGAGAGTGAGTGTAAGACTTTAACGGTAGTCAATGATCAATGTTGGGTACTGTCAGCCGGACATGTCAAGTGCAGTTATGTGCAATTTGCGCTTCTCTCTTGATCTTGTGGCAGTCGGCGTCCCCTCGAGCATATACTCAAATTTTGCACGTTTGCCAGAGCAAGTTGTTGTTGTTGTTATTGTGATTATTGTAATTTAATGTTGCATATGTTTAACATATGCCTTTCTTTTATATGTTTTTTAGTACGTGCCCACAATTGACATCGAGCAAGAGGGTCGGCAGCACTTTTTTTTTTTTTTTTTTTAATTCAATATATGTATGTACATAAGCACGTGTTTTTATATCGAATATCCTGCTGGCACGAATCATACAAGTTGAAGTCATCAATCGTGCACATATACATACATACATACACAAACATATGTGCATATTTACATACATATGTATGTATTCAATTTTATATTTCATTCAATTTCAATTTATTTATGAATGCGTGCATTTTGCGCTCCTCTGTTGTGGCATTTGGCTCGTTTAACAGCTGCTGCTGTTACTGTTACTTTGGCGGTACAAACCGCAGTTTCATTTTGTTTCTTTGTTTAGGTTTGGCCTTGTTTTATGTTTAATGCCAATATTTGTTATTGGCTTAATGATCATGTGTAACAAATATGCAAAGGTACTAAATATATAAAAATGTATATTTATGGTATTTTACTGTCTTAGATTTGACGTGAATTCACGTACACAACGAAAGTGAAATAGAATTAAAGTAAAATAGCGACGTTGCCAAATTTCACTTAAATTCAATTTACTTTAAAAATCTCTTTAGTCAAAAATGCTTAAATTCACCTGCTTCTTTTATAACATCAAATGGCAACCAGGCGCTGACCTCAACTGCACTCCACTTTCCAATTACTTAAAAATTATGCTTGCCATAAATTTTATCTAATCATTCAAATAAAAAAAGACAACGATTTCAAATCCTGTATGTACCACTAAAAATGAAGACGAAGAAAACCATTTACAGTAAATACGTAAAATATTATGCTTAATGAATTTAATTGGGAAGGGCATCACAGCCAACCAACACAACCAACAATAAGAATTTAAAAGTATGTTAACAAAGGAAAGAAAAACTAAATAAACAAAAGCAATTTTTATTTTTAATCGAAACAGCCAAACTTTGTAAGCCCAAAATAGTAAAAAAAAAAATAAACTTCAAACAAGCACAACCCACCCAAGGGACATGGTGTGTGAGTGGCAGCTCAGCAGAACCAGACGCATTACAACAGAAACAGCATACAAATAATAGAACCGAGAGAGAAACGAGCGCCGCAAAGCAGCGGGCAGCGCACAACATTAGAGCAGCATTAAAGCAAAGCCAAGCAGAGACTGTTACATCTATAGCCACAGCCCTTGCGGCAGCAGCGCAGTCAACTGCGACGGCAGCAAACCCAGCAGCAGCAGCGCAGCACCATCAAAGCGCAAACGACAGCAGCGCTGGGCGAAAACGAAACAACAACTGTAAAAAAAAAGGTTTATATATATAAAATAGTTGCGAAACGAAAGGCAGCAGTAGGTGGTGATAATGCTTGGCAGTTATTGCTTTTTTTGATGCTAGCCACACATAAACGAAGAAAGTCACTTTTTTGTTTGCGTTCTTGCTTGGGGTGAGTCCTCCGTGTTCTACATACAAATAGCAGTAGTGCAGTGGCAAGACAGCCAACCACCCGCTCAGCTCAAAACAACACTTAAAGCCTGTCAACGCAGTGACGTCTGCCCACTTTGCCTGCCTTCGCTGCTGCTCTCTGCTGCTCGAACATACTCTGGTATTTATTTTTGTGCTCTCACACTCACTTAATGCGGAGCGAACGTGGGAAAAATGTCGAATATGCAAAACTGAGACGTACGCAGAAGATGCGGTTGACGGTGGCTTTGACAACAAGAAGAAGAAGTCGACTTAGAAGAAGCAGCAGTAATTTTTAACGGTGATGACGTTTGATAATGACAGCGATGAAAAATAACAGAACTAAAACCCGGGAAAACTTTGACAACATATCGAAGACCGGCATTGGGTTGTGGGATGTTTTTTTTTTATGTGTTAACATCTATAACCATGGTAGAGTGAATTTGAAATTTAATGCAAAATCGCGTTGTCGTCTCCCATGTTAAAATCGCGCTAACTTCTCGCATGATAGTGTGGTTGTTGTACAACAATGAACTATGTGAATATACGTGTGCCGTATGAAATGTTGTGTGTGCGAAATCTACTATCGCGAGTGAATATAAACTGCACTCATCTATGATAGCGTACGTTTTCTTGTTTATAGGTAAACAAATGTGTGGTTGTTGTACAACAATGAACTCGTATGTGAAAAAATCATAATAAAAACGTTAACACATCTCCCCTGTGTCCGCATACAGAGTGGATACTTTTTTTTACTTTGATGCTGCTTCCTTTCCGCATACTGTTGCTGGTGGCAAACATTGGATGGTTTATATGTCAGAGTTTTTACAATTTCTTTAGTTTACATTGTTTTTTTTATATATATATGGTATATGTATTAATAAGTAAAATGTTGCCAAGAAGTAATAGACCAAGAGTATAGTTTGTTGTTGAGGTTCTTCAGTCTGCCTGCATTAGCAATGCCAACCGATGCATTTAACATGGGCGCACAGGTACTGACAAAAAAAAAATATGGCAAGACAAATATGGTCTACTGTGAACATTCCTTTTCTCATTTGTTTTTTTTTTTTCTACTCCGCTGTTGGCTGTCATATTCCTTTTAGCTTCAGCACTTCGCATCTGTTCGCTCCGAGTAATTTAGACAGTTGAGCGTCTACTTCCGCCCCATGTCTACCATCTCTTTCCTTCTTTTTTATTTTATTACTTTATATTTCGATTTTTCAACCAGGCTGTGTCAGTGCTCAAAAAATAAAAAAAGAAGCTGTTTGCATAGTCGACGAAATGAACATTTTGACTGAGTGGCTCCATTTATCAGCACTCAGCAGCAGCTGTCAGCAAGCATCAGCAGCAGCCATCAGCTAAACTTCTTTAATCTTATTCGGCTTAGCTTTAACATGAAAACTGACTTACGACGTAAGCTTATAACAACAACAACAACAGCAAAACCGGGGAAAGAAAGAGTAGAAGAAGAAGTAAGCAATGTTAAAGGGCTTATGTTATCAGGAGCAGTTGCTATCGCGTCTTTTTGAAATTTTCTTAGGATTTATTTATGCGCCTGACTTGATAATCACTGCAAGAATAGATTACATTATTTTGCCCAGAACTAACAAACAACAACAAACTTACAATTGACTGTGGTCTCTTATCACCCATTATAAATCAAAGCGATACAAACCCATCTACACTTTCCTTGAGATTTTTTCATTCATTTGAGTTATCGATGTGTTCAAATTAACTTTAGATCAGACCATTAAAAAAGACGCAATGTAGTTATCTGCACCATGATAACGACTAACCCCGTGACTGCTGAGAGACTAACTAGACTTTAGTGTTTTTTCGATTAGAATCATTGGCAAAGCAGTTCTCAGTTCAGAGTTCGCCATAAACTGCCTGCGTATATGATCTCTATACATCAATACTCCACTACATTTAAAATGAGAATATGATTTTATGCTTAGCTAAGTCGTCCTGAGTGAGCAGTCAATACCAAATCACTTAGAGAAGTTAGTAAAAAAGAGTATTTTATTGCGAAATCGGGATCTAGTTTACCAGACATCCGCTAATAAAATTGTACATACAACAATAAAATTGCAAAAAAAAAAATCCCAACATGTCCTAATAAAATTTCACATTCCCACAATAATGTTTTTTTTTTTTGTATTTACTTTTGCCCGAGTGCGTCGCGCAAAGTAAATAAAGTGAAGTCAATATAAGTAGGCAATAATTAAATTTACCAATTTTCCACAAATTTAGCAAATAACGAGCGCACAAACGCATAAACAATGGCAACAAGGGGTGGGCGGCATGTCCTTCACCAAAGTTAATGCATTAAAGTCTTGCGCAGCACCGAAATCTACGTGAATATTTTTGTTAAAGCGGGACGCAAGGTAAAACAAAGTACAAAAATTGTATCCCCAACCCTTATGATTGGGTTTGTATGCTTTTAAACCTAAAATTATTACACAACCCCAAGGTAAATAAAAACATAGGCAGCAACAGCCGCACTGAAACGGAAAAAATACAACAATAATATGTTATTAAAAAAAACAAAAATAAAAACAAAAAAAACCCATAACAGCAAAAAGTCGTAAAGCATAAAATTCCAAAGTAATAAACGCAAAAACGTTTACAGAGAGTGAGAGTGGGAGTGTGGGAGAGAGAGAGAGAGAGAGGTAAGCCTGCGACTTCTGCTTTGGGGGTGGCAGCACATAAGCCTAGCGTACTCCTACTGTGCATTAGTGGTGCTGGCATGTTTTTTTTTTTTTGTTTTTGTTTGCGCATTGCTGCTATTGTTGTTGTTATTGTTATTGCTTTGCTGGCAGTGCTGCTTTTAGCTTAGGGGTAACTGTGCATTATTATGATTGCCGTTTGTTGTTGTTGCTGTTGCTGTTGCTATTGTCATCATCTTCGTGCCGCTGCCAGCTACTGCTGCTGCTGCTGTTGTGTTTATTCTTGTTGTTGTTGTTGTTGTTGCTAGTTGGTGGTACTTTTCGCATTAATTGCTTTATCGATTTTACTGCTTTTTTTCTCAAGTTTCGCTTTAATTTTTTTTCTTTTTTTGTTTTATCGCTTTGTTTTTGTTTTGTAGCACAAGGACGCAAAATGAAAGCACACACAGAGCAAACACATACAGATAGGCACACATGTATACATATGTACATAGCACATATGCATGTGAAAAGACTTGTATATATGTATGTGAATGTTGTTAAAAATGTTTGTTTTTAGTCATAGCATGCATTGCATGAATGAAATAATGGTAAAAATACTAAATGCATGAATGAGTGCAAGGCTGGCAAGCAGAAAGCCAGGAAGGGAGGCTGGCAGGCAAGCTGCATGATATGACATATTTTATTTATTTTATTTTATTTTTTTTTTTTAAGGTTTATTGTTTTCTTTTAATTTAAAACTGTAAAAACTGTAACAAATATTATTTCTTTTTTTCTCATGCAATCCAAGTGAGACAACAACGGCGGAGGCTGCGGCGGCTAAGGCTGACTATGCGCATATAGTATCTAGGCCACCAACATAAATAAGATCATCCCAGCAGCGCTGTCGGCCCAAGTGAAAACCTCAAAGCTCAGCTCAGCCAAGCAGCAGCGGCAGCCTATATAATTTTTCAGCCATTAACAACCGACGCAATATGCGGCCGGGTGACGGGCCGCAGAGACAGGAAGCCGGAGGCAGGCAGCATACATTGCAAAATGAAAACTTGTTAAGCTACAATAGCTTGTAGTGGGTGTAGTGCCGAGCCATTCCGTGCCGTGCCGTTCTGTGCCGTACCCAAGCCAAGTCAAGCCAAGTCGATTCGTTATATTGCAGCAAGCCACATTCACATGCATGCGAGTGCGAAAGAGACGCAGCATAGAATTTTTGCGCGCGCCAAGCGATGAAATGAGGTCAACTATTTATAACACTTTTATTTGCTTCGCTAGTGTGTGAGAGTAAGTTATGTTTATGTGCATTTGCATTTTCATAATTGTGCAAGTAAGTATACATATGTTCATATTTACATACTATACATGCGCACATATAATACATATACTATATGTGCATTCACGCTGGTGTATATAACACTGTATGTGTGCACGCATGTAAGAAGGCAGGGATTTGGGTTGCCTACTCAGTATGCATGTGCGTGCATGAATTCGTGTTGCACTTTGACGTTACATTACTTTCATTTAATTAAAGTTCACGTGACCTACAGCGCTAAAGAAGCACAAAACGCAAACACAAAGTTAAGCGAAATATGGTCAACAGTATATTATATAGGTATGTAATTGAAATGCGCACTTGCTGTCCGGTTTAGCTCACGATAAATAGGGATACCCTAACATATATACATAAGTGTTTACAGCTCATATTTCATACAATTCTTTGTATAAAATGTTTAAAAGAAAATACCATAGGAATAAGTATGTAATTCTAATTTTATTTTAACACGAAAATAAAAAAAAAGTGTCAGCAGCTTGTATTCGTATTCGGTTGTGTAATCTGAAACGTTGAAATCTTCGTTTTAAGGTTTCTCATGAGTGTGGGAAAAATTTTCATATATATTCAGATAAGACACCTTCAAAAAGAAGCTACATGATCATTACCAGTTCTCAGATAGGCATAATTCAAGCTCATATTGCAAGATAAGGCATAAGAGGATCTAGTTTGTTCTACTAAATCTCCGTAGAACCCACGAGGGAGCATTTGGCGATTTAAACATACTTTATGTAATAAATGAATCCAGTAATTATTAAAATATTGAATTAATAAATCTATGCATTATCTACTGAGACCTACGAATCTAAACTTCTGAAATCCAGAGACAGATAATTCGTAGATATTCCTGTGCATCAAAATAGACGTCTGAGACAGTGTGAGGAACACTATTGCATACTTGGCATCTGTCTGACGAGTATGGAATGTTACGTCTTCAAGAAGTATTATCCCTTTATACCAGCCACCTAAACACTTTCAAAATCTATGTTAAAGAGCCGCGTTCAATAGAAACAATTGATTACAGCTGCCTGAACGATCGATGCACACACATAATATGCACATAGAAACTGTTTACGTGCGCACAGGCACGTACTACATAAGCAAAGAAAAGAAAAAAATGAAAAACCAGGCAAAATAAAACAAAGACAACAAATGCCCACAAACAAACAAACAAACCTCATAAGCAAACGCGACAAATAGAAGCTAAATAACAGCAACAACAGCAAAAGCGCATGTTATGTACACAAAACAAAACTTTACGAACACAAGTCTTCTTGGCCGCACCACATGGCCTCGCGTATCTACATATTTCTAAATAACCGCCAAAAAAAAATAATCAACCTAACATCTAACAGCAATAACAAATAATAAAAAAAAAAAACCTAACATATTTAAAGAAAATAGCATAAAAATAATCAAATTCATGGTGGATGTTTGTTGTTTATTTTATTTGTTAGTAACGCATAAAAGAAGAAAAAGCAGCGGCGGCGTAAGTAAAACAGAAACAAAGATATTTTGAAGTAGGATAAGAAGCAGCAGATATAGCAGAAGTAATAGCGACGCGCTGCAAAACCTGCCAAACCTAAATAAGTAATGCGCTGTTGCCAAATTTCCTAGCTTAAATTGCAGTAACTGTTCAGAGTCGAAGTCAGTGGCATGGCGAAGAGCATGACGGCGTTGACGTTGATTTTCATATTGAAGCTGACGCTAATGCTAACGTTGACAACGTTGCCGGCGTCGCTTAAATAAAGTTTTTTTTTTTTTTATGTTTGTTATTGTTGCTTTTTACACCAATAAAATTAGGAAGTAAAACTATGAGCCAAAGGCAAAGCATTGAATGGGAGCGAATTGTAGAGGGTGTGTGGCTTAGTGTATGCAAACGTTGTAACAAATACAACAAATCAGCAAAAAAAAAAATACGCTTTCTGATGCTGACACTGTTAGCATGCAATGCGAACAGATGGAGAGCGTGAGCGAGAGCGTAAGCAGTTGGGACGTGCAACAATTGAGCAACAACAAAAATCAAAATTACCGAAAGAACCTGCCATAAGGGTTGAGGCGATAAAGCGTATATGGGAATAATATATGTATGTACATACACTAACATATAAGCATGTATACAAGGTATGTGTGTACATAATAATGCGAAAAGGATTTCGTTAGAAAAGGCAGACGCCAACAGCAAAATATAGCTAAGAAAAAAAAAATAGACGTGCGGCAGGCAAAAAGCTTGAGAAAAGTAACAACATAAGCAGCGGCGTCGGTATGTATTGTAAAGAACAACAACAGTAGCAGCTTTAGCAGCTTATTTACAAGTAAGCGAAAAAAGGGGCGTTGTTACTTCACTTTTGTTGTTGTTGTTGTATCATAAAATATTACGAAAATGTAAATTGAAAAAGTAAAATTTATAGCATCACAAGCAAAAACAGACTTTTTTATGAATAAGATTAAAGAGAATGGGTTTAGCAACGCGCACGTGGAATCTAAAAATATAAGCAAATTGAAGTGAAATTTAAAAAGTTTTTCGCGTACGGCGACTTTAAGCAATTGGCAACTTGGCATATTTATTGTATATGTATGTATATACAGCTGCGGATACAATCTGACGTTTGATCTTCAACATAAGAATTCACAAATCGTTTGAACAATTTATTTGAAGCAAACAAATATCACAAGGAAACGAAATAATTTTGCAATATTTTATAAACTTTTCATAAAAATATTTGCAAGAAAACGAAAAAAATAAAATGTGGTATAGAAAAATATGAAAAAATAGCATGAGATAATTGACAATTCATTCCATGACCTTTGTAGCCAATAACGGCAGCACACCATCCATCTTGGCATTGAGTTCACCAAGGCTTTGCATTTCCTATTAGGAATTCTGCCCCATGATCGCTGAACTGTACTTCAGAGTACTTGGTTATTCTTTGGTTTGGCATCAGACACAATTTTTTATATCAGCAGAAAGAATCTCAATGATTTAGGCTTGGTGACTCAGCAGACCATTGGCATCAATTAGAATTTGATATTTGCTTGTAATTTTTTTTGTAGGCAACATTTTTATAGAGTTGTCCACCTTCTGCATGGACATTCCCGTTCATTCACTCACTCACAAATAAGGTGATGATGTATGCTTCGATATTCCGTTTTTCTAAATGCCTTTCAATTTCCTATACAATCAAAAGACGTACAAACGAATTTAACGGCGATTTAAAATTTTTTTACATGTAATGCAAATATTTTGTGTTTTTTGACAACTCTGTTTGGAAAGGCGACAAAATCATATATCGATAACATAACTGCAAATCGTGCGTTGTAATTAAAACTGAACCATTTTTTATTTGGTGTTATCTATGACTTGAAAATGATCTTATGTTTTTACCCCAAATGGAAAAAATTTTAAATATTTTTTTTTTTAAGCAGAAGCTCGTCATCTATAACGATACTATTTATTCTACCGACTATATAGTGTCGGTATATAATTTATGTAAATTCACAAATATATGTGCTGTTTGGCGACTTATACATGCATATTTACAAATTTATGCAGCCTACGGTATAAGGGCGAGCGAGCGGTAGCTACAATTTACAGTTAAATTATTGTTGCTCATTTTTGTATTTGCTTTTGACTGGCTTTGAAACCTTGACAACTTATTGATTTGTTTCACTTTGTAATTGATGCATGTCAGCAGCAAATGTTTGTGTTTGCTGAGAGTCGAAAAGTATTAAAAAATATTCAATAAAATAACAACTTATTTTGCGCATTAGGTTCTGTACAAATTTTGCTGTGATGACACCTAATTTTGTGTGCACATATACATATGCATTTAAAAAATAGAAGTTAAATACACAATATGTACAAATAAAAAAATAATAATATAAAATTGTGCTACGAATTTATGTTTTTATTTTATTCATTGAACATTCATACTTTAAACAAAAAATACAAAAAACCGTAAAAGTAGCAAGTAAACAAGAATAGCAGCCATAACAACAGAGACAGTTGTTTCCATTGGTTCAATGAACCAAATTTAATTAAAAATCAAGTTGAAGGTCATTTGTTTATGTGAACAGACTTTCGCATATACTGAAAAAAATAAAACCATAAGTAGTGAAAAACAGAATCAAATTAAGCACGGAAAATTTGCATCATTAAGCAAGTGTTCTTATTATTTTTAGCATTAATTTAATAAGAAACTAGAAAGGCAGGAGCTATAGTCGCACGCACCTGACTATATAATACCCTATACACTCGTTTTGCCTATGAATAAAAAAAAATCTTCGTATCAAACTTGATGGTTGTAGGTCTAACCGTTTCCAAGATCCGTGCATTCATATAGACGTGTCGATTCTTCCACGCCTATTTCTGCCTGTTACATACATTTGCACAACTTTAATATACCCTTTACCATTTTTTTGGTACAGGGTATAAAAACGTGCCTTTAAATTTCAGCAAAACAAGAGAAACAACCGAGTAACAATATAAAGAAAAAAAAAAATGGCTAAAAGTCTGAGAAAGCTAATTGGCACACCACAATACAAGTGCGTGAGCTTTAGCAATACGGGCCGCAATTAAACCGTAGCGGCATTCAATATGCTCGTGTGCTTTTGCTGGCAACACTCGCATACAAAATAAAAAAAAATCAGACAAACAGACAAAAATTGACAGAGGTCACTGAACAGTTTATTTGTTCAATAAAAATAAGAAATAATAATACGTATAGCCACAAAAAAAAAATTAATAAACAACGCACGCAAGCAAAATAAAGAATAAATAAACCCCTGACTCACATGATCGTCATACATATTAAAAAATTTAAACAACAACAACGCGAAAACAGCGGCATAAGCATTACAAATCAAACATTATGTTTGATTACAAGCCTGATGAGTGAGTCTGCTGCTGCCGCTTCTTCGCTCAAAGTTTGCAGAGCACAAAACTTGTATTCGTGTGAAGTATGGCAACAACGCATACGAGCGAAAAGAGCGCACACAACATAAAACAAAAACAATGACACAGTCTAACAAATATACAATAAAAACAAGAAGAAAAATAGCTAATGCAACAGCAAAAACCAGGTATCGGCTAGCAACAACACAAATTAATAATAGTTTTTAGTTTTTTTGTTCCTGTTGGCAGTATTTCTGCTGCTTTTGTTGCTGTTAATATAAGCAAATAACGTAATACCAAACAGAATTTTAAACATTTTAATGCCTGAAACGTGACGTAGCAACATTAGCAGTAATAGCAGCTGAGCTGGGCGGTATGCAAGTAAAAGTACATACATATGTATATTAATGCACACGCATGTATTGTTGATTGCACAATTGAATGTATGTATGTTTGAATTCCTTAAAATAATATCTTTTACAGTAAGAACCATAAGCTGCAAATCTTATCTATCTTTTAAAGCTACATTTAAATTCTTGGCATGCAAGGCACAGTGTTTTGTATAGGCGAAAGAGATGCCCCTGTACATTAGACAGGTGTTTTGTTGTTATTGTAGTTTTTGGTAAAATGCAACGCAGTAATGTGCGTGAGTGTGTATGTGTCTGCAATGAACGTCTGCTTTACACACACACAAGCAGAAGCACAAAAACTATGCCTCTCACACTCTTTTACATATAAGTATGTGTGTGCGCTGCTATCGGTTATGTGCATCCATACTTGTTTAGACTTCAATGTATGTGAACACGCAAGTGATTAGGCAGGTGTGCGATTGCTTTTTTTTCTCTTATTGCATTTGCAAAGCAATTCAATCCAAAATGGGTTTGACAAAATCAAACAAAAACTACAGACACAACAAATACTTCTAACAAGCGCAACAAATTAAATAAGGAAATGACAACAAAGCCGCAACAAAAAAATAAAAATAAAAAAATAGTAAACATGAGAAACAAGTTTCGTTCTTCTTTTTTGTTGGTTTTTGTTTTTGTTTTCATGATTAAAACAAGTTAGTCAAGCGCGCGCGTCTAAATATTACATGCATGTGTATATGTATGAATGTAAATACTTGAGTACAGCGTAGCGCTATCTATACATACGTATGAGAATACGTAGATACTTATGTATGTATGTAGCAACTATTTTTGCAGTGATTATGCAACACAAGTGTTATTGAAAGCCATACTAACTAAGCGTACCGCTTGGCTATAAACCGCAGAACTAGTTTAAGCTGCCAGCTCTAGGTGCAAACGCAGGGACAGACGCGCATATAATGTGCATACAACGCGCGAGTAGATAAAGCAAATGTTTGAAGCCTGTTATTGACTAACCAACCAACCTTAAATACAACAACATTGTTTAACAACATAATGACATATAAAACTTTTTTGGTTTATTTGCTATTTTTTAAAAGTATATTAGAAAAATATATATGTATGTGGCAATGTTGGCTGAACTTGAGCGCATGGTTGATTATAATTGCATTTGTACAAACAACATGGAAACAAAACAACACAAAGCATTTTTAATCATGAGCCACGTCATAGTGATCATCATCGCCGTCGTCGTCGACGTTATCATCATTTATATGGCCGCCTACCCTTGAACACAAAGGTCTTTTCAATATAACAACTGCTGCCTGGCACCTGCCTACCTTTCAAATGAAAACGAGTTGCCAGTCTATGACAAAGCGTTAACAAGAAACAAAAGTAACAACAACAACAACAATTTAAAACACGTTGAACTGAAGGTGAAGGCACTACAAAATATAAAAAAGCGCAACATTATGAGTTAAACATGAAAAATTGTAAAAGAAAAGTGAAAATTTGCTGTGAAAATTAGTTAAGTGCATTTTCCAGATTGGTTTTCAAGGTCTGGCTTGTAAACCATTCAGTCGTTACAGTTGTACAAGTGTGCAGTCATTTTTACTATAACAGGTCTTTTCAGTTCATTTACACCCCAGCTTAAATTTATTACCTTGCAATTTAGAGGAAGCAGTAGCATATTCTTATCAGTTGATTTATGTGAAAACTGTCGATTAAAGCACTTAACGGTAAACTTAAATATTTCTGCTTTGAGCCAAGTTCAATAAATCATTTCACCTCGCTTACATTCGAGTCACAGACCTTAAACCAAGAAGACTAATGGAAAACAAAATCCCTTTCGATTCCCGCTTAATGGATTGTATGTTTCTTTAAGCGAAAACCACTTACATATGGAAATTAGAAAAAGTTTAAAATTTCGTATAACTGCTCAGTTAAGAGCTGAGCTGCCAATTAACAACAACCAACACCGAATAAGCAACAGTAAATGTTCTTACGCATAGACAAAGGTTTTGGCAGACATTTGAATTTTAAACATTGTCTGCTATTTTCTTATGAATTATTGCATTTGTTTTTTTTTTTTTTATTTATTTATTTTCCTTTTCAACTAAAACCAAGCGCATACATATTTCGCCGTTGCTATTGCCGCCTGAGTACGTCGTCTTACTCTACGTACTTTTTGCTGTATTCTATTGTTATTTTTTATTATATGTTTTAGTTCTTTTATATGTGCAAACGTGTTTTTTCGCATGATCTATGCCGCGCGCTCTCTCTATCCATTTCCACATTCAAGCCGTCGTCTCAAGTCAACCGCTTCCGCTGCCCTTTTCAAGCTAGATACGTTTTTTTTTTTGCTTTATGTTTGATTCTTTTGCGTTTTCAACCAGGCTTTTAAATTCTTAGCTCTGAAGATGTACGAGTACACACACGCAAAAACGAACACAAACAATCTGTTATTTTAGCCAACATTGTTGCCAGTCTTTGTCATGTTTGTACTGTTGCTGTTGTTGTTATTGTTATTGTCTCTGCACGACTCTATACTCGTTGTCGACAGCAATGGGCAACGACCTTTTTTTATGGCTTTTTTAGAAATTCACAGCAACGACCGACCGACCAAGCAAACAAACGTATAAACTTAGCTCTACATCCAGCCATCAAGCTTCTTCGCTTTTTACACCGCCAACACTTCACTATAAACTTCATTTAGCATATATGCGCTCTGCTCTCAGCCTTATACCATGCCGGCTCTCAGCATATTCGCGCGCGCTCTCTTGCACTTTTACTATACATTCAGGTGTTGTTATTGCTTTTATTTTTATCGACGTCATTTACTGTTGCGTGTTTGTTTTTACACAACCATACATGCAGACGTACTATGTAAGTGGTTATGTTTCTGTACTGGCATCTCAAAATGAACGAGCTTGCCACAACAGCAACAAACCTAACCAGCCTTCTGCAATTTAATAATTTCGAGTTTGTTGCCACCACCACACAACTAAAACAAAAAAATCGACGCACACAAGCAACAACCTGTCTGCCCGTACACTTATTCTCCCCCCTCTTCGACTCTCTTATTTAATGACTAACTCACTGCATTTCATATCGACTCTCACTCTGTCACTCACTGCCTACTGCCTGTCAGTCGCACTGTCTAGCATTGCAAACTTCTCTTCATTTTATTTCCATTTTTATTGCCTTTACGTGTTTTGTTTGTCTGCGTTGGTTTTGTTTTTTCTGTTGCTGTTGCTGTTGGTCACCACAGCAACACAGCAACCAGTGTTTTTTTTTTGTTTTTTTGTTTTTTGTTTTCTTTATTACCGCTTTTAATTAATATTTATCCACATAAAATGTCATTTTACTCGTGCTTGCATGTGCGGCCATTAACATTATGCAGTGTTTTCATTTTATATATTGTATGTAAGTATGTATGTACGTACATATTACCGTTTTTTCTGTTGTGGAATACAGTTACTTTCCCATTGCACGTAAGTCAACGTAATTAGATTTCTCAACGTGTTACGTTCTTTCAATTGAATTTACATTTTTGGATTTTTGCAAGCGCAATTTTTTTTTTTACATTACCAGCCAATTATTGCATCTCACACGCAAAATCAGAAAATACCGTCTTTATTGAATTTGTGTGGGTTTTTTTTAATATGCATTAAACTGTTGAACTTGGCGCAGTTTGGTTTATTTGTTGTTATAATTCATGCCAACGATAAAAAAACATTTCGCTTTAAAAATATGTACATTTTTTGCGCACACAAAATGACACAGAAACATTGTAAATAAGAAATAGCGCAAACGTAAAAAAAAATAAAATAATAATAATTTAAAAAAAAAAAACAACACGAAAAAGCGGGAAATGTGAAAAGAAGCAACCACACAAAATTTGCAATAAACATGCAAAGTTTGTTTGGCATAGTAATTTTTATTTTTATTTATTTACTTATTTGCTTGTTTTTTGCTTTCCACTCCTTTGCTTATGTATTTTCACATCTATTTTTTACTTTACGACTTGACTTTTTTATGTTTATTATTATTGTTTTTTTTTTTTTGTTTATGCATGGGTTTTTTTTTAGGATTTCATTTATGTGCCTATACCACAAAAATTCGCGGGCGAAAGCAAAAACTAAAATAATAAAAAAAAAAAGTATTTATAAATAAACAATTTGCAAACAAACCGTTTACAGTTACGTGTATCTGTGACTGTGTTTGACAGTATTAAATTACCCGGTTTGTTCATCTGTTATTTGTTGGTTGGTTATTTTTTGTATAAATCCCCATATTGTTACTTTATTATCCACAAATCACACATCATCATCATTTTCCCACCTCTCACACTCCATCTCTCTCTTTGTCTGTACAATTATTAATTGCATTGCTGAGAGTCACCGCAGTTCGTGTCAATCCAACTCCTGTTCGCATTGTACTTAAAAGCATTGGTGCATGTATAATTCATTCATAAAAACAAAAAACTATTGCAACTTTCCGGATGGAGACAAGCAGCAAGAGTAAGTTCAATAATTATATTGCAAATAAAACTTGCCCACACATCGCATGTGCCCCCGCCCTTTGCGAAGCTCAGAACAGTGCAAACAACAAACAGTCTGCGGTGTTCCCATAGCAAAGGGTAACCTGCTTAAAGCAGCAACAACAATGCAGACTAATTAGTGGCCATGTAATTGCGATGAAACGAGCAACAACGACACACCAAGTGGTCGATGACGCTCCACACCCCCAGCGACTGTCGATAGTAATAACGATGACGCCGACTACGATGATGACGGGCCTTTCTCGTTGACGTATCCCACGTGAGTAATACTCACCACACACTTGCTTTTCCACTAACAAGTGCTTGGCATAGTTCGCAGTTGTTGCTAATTACACTTTTTTTTTTTTTTTAAGTTAATAAAAAAAGAAGCTGACGTGTGCTCTTATGATTCTAAACGATTCATCAATTGATTCGTGAGTTAGAAATGAAAAATTCCCTTAATTTTTTTATTATTTGCCAGTTGCAGTAAAATACATTCTTTATGCTAATTTTATACAACACGGCTGAGAATTGCAAACAACCCTTTCGTGAAGTGCGCCAGGTGTACAAAAAATTAAAGAGTTTCCATATTTTCAATAAAATTAGTTTGACATGAGTCGACAATTTGTTGCATAAGCAATGACCACGTTTAACTTGTTAGAACTGAGTCGGTGCAGTCATTACCATCATGGTGACGGACAGTGACAGGGTACAAGAATTTTCAATCCTATAGTTAGACTACCTAGAAAACTCAGTAAATGTTGTTTTTCGACTAACGATTTCAAATACAAATCCAGCAGTCATTGAATATTCTTTTTTACTGCACAGTATACTGTAGATACATACCTTGCCTTCAACTTCGTTGCCCTGACCTATCCAAGGTGAAAAAGGGGCTCGCATGCAGGCAGAGTGAATGACTACATGGCGCCACGCCAATCACTGTGAAGTCAACTAATTACAATAACTTAAAGAGCTTGCGCAATCCGGCGTGAATTTTCAATGCAAATCGTGAGCCACGGTGTGCACGACATATGGCTTACCATGTGGGGAGGCAGACAACTAAGCCGGCCATGTTTGTTTATTTATGTATGTTGCTAAAAGCATTATGCAAGTATTCCAATGCTTCGAATGTTTTTAGTTTACTTCATAGAATAGAAATTTCGAAACCCAACGAAAGCAAATCGCAGACGTAATGTGACCAATAAATAATGGAAACAAATATGCTGCAAAGAATTCAATAAACAAATGTCACAGCGACACGCAAGACAAAGTGCACAAACGCGAACAGCTGACTGACTGACAGCAACGGAGGAAGCGGACTCAACAGCAGAAGCCCAAAGAAGTGCATAAGTAGAAGGAATAGCAAAAGCAAACACAAACAAAGCGGAAAGCGAAAAATATGCAGCAGCACCGGCTTCGATTTGCGAGTGCAATAACTTGGCTGTTGTTGTTGTTGTTGTTTTGACGTCGTCGCACATTTATCGTTTTTACTGCGATGCGCACAACTGTGACATTAATAAAAGAAAAATCGTATCACATCGTGTGCGTATGTTTGTGAAAGTGAGAGCGAGAGAGACAGAGAACGCGTCCAAGCGAACATATAACAGTTCAAAAGGCTTGTCTCGCATGCCAAAAAAAAAAGCTACAAATAAAAAGAACGACTCGCAAGCAAAATGCAACGAAACATAACCCAACGCATTAATGCTATTAGCCAAGTCAAGGCAAACCGGAAGACGTCACGTATACGCCATGTTTTATTACTTTATTTTATTTGACTTGATGTTGGATGTCGTTCGTTCACGCCGTTTAATTTACACAACAACAAAAAGGGTCGCCACTGCTGCCTGTTCGCTCTCTTTTTGGTTTGCTTCTGTTTGTTTATTTTTACATTTATTTATGACATTTAAACACGCGACAAGGATAACATTTCACGACGTTAAGGACAACACCAACGACTCTTACAGATGCTTGCTAGCTCCGACATTATCATTTTTTATTACCGTCGGTATTTACCGTTTTGAATGGTGTTAATAGCCTTTTGTCGAAAGTGGGCGTGTGCGTTTTGACAGTTTTGCAAGGGGCAGCAAGAAACACCCAACTAAAAATGGATAAAAACAAAGAAAATTGTTTCAGTGCTGTGTAAGAAAATAACAATTTTAAACATGTAATATAAACCCCAAAGGTTTGCTTTGTCTTACCATGTCTTACCAAAGACAGGTATTTTATTGTCCGATTGTCTGCCAAAGATACAACATAAAAGCTGCGCAGAGGCAGACAAGTGCCAAGAGCGGTAAAGTTTCTGAATTTGCAGGCAGTTTATTACGGAACGTGTAGAATAAGCATAGGAAACATTGCAATTAAAAAAAAAAAAACAAGAAAACAAGATAACAAATTAATGTCAAACAAAATATTAATGTTACATCCGAGGGAAAAAAAACAATTTATAGCTTGTTTCGTATACGAAATTAGTTGTTTTAGGTTTAAGCTTTGTAGTGACGAACACAATGTAAGACACAAAAGGTACAAAATTGGATGAAATAATATAGCACTATGCTTGTTTTTTCTCCAAATCTTGAAGACACACATATTGGATTGAACGAATCAAGCACACAAGCGGTTCGAATGAACTTTTATTCGTTCCTGGTTTCTGCAGTTTATGGGTCCAGTGCCCTCTTAAATGCTTTGCATATACATATTCTATCCAACGATTAGTGTCATAGGCAACAAGGGTCGGATTCAACATTGCGCACATGCCACTTTATGACCTTTTTTTTTTCAAAATATTTTTTTAAATTTTTCGGTAAAATTTTTTTGTTATTCTTTTCTTGTCTCTTTGGCATTAAAGGCTAATATATTCCCCACAGTACATGGGAAAACATGAAAAGCTTTTAAGCCATTTACTTAGCTTCATTGCGATTCTCCATATGTGTGAAATTCAAGCTAACGGGAAATTTAAAAAAAACACTAATTATTAAAGGTAAGGCCAAAGAACCTTCTGACCCAAAAAAAAAAATTTGCTCAACTTTTCGCTTTATTTGCTTTAACCAGTTTCACTGCACACGCAAAATTTCACACAAACTAATTACCGAATCCATTAACAAAAACTTCGTTTACTTACCGTTACCGGCACTAATTCATTTAAAACAACAACAAAAATAACAACTAAAAGCCAAAGCTTCTCTTAAATGCGTAAAGCAGCAATGAAAAAAGAAAAAAATTGACCAAACTTCCAAAAATTCTTTAAAGTAAAAGCAGCAAATTTAAATGGGAAAATTACAAAGTAGAAAATCAACAACAATCGTCGGCAAAAGATTAAAGCGTGAAGTTGAGCAATTTTATTACAGGCGCGAGTACATACAAGTGCGAGAGAGATAACGGCAAGTGCTGCATACTCAGCGGCAGATTCTGCTAACGAAGTAGGCTGATGTCTCTGTCGCTGTCGCTGCTACTGCAACAACAACAACAACAAAACTACGTCAAATGCCATTAATAACAATAAAACTAAATGCTCACGAAAATGTTAGTAGAATGGTAAAGTTAAGTTGTTGTTGTTTTTGAGCTGTGCTGTGCTGTTCTTGTACATACTGTACATGCACATAGCATAGGTCACTTAAGCACAAGCAACGTTGAAAACAGTATTCTACATAAAGCAGCGACTGTTACCGGCCGGCGGTAGGTGCTGCAGCGGCAACTGCAAATAGAGTACAGCATAACATAACAGAACAGCAAAAGAGTGTGCAAGTGAGCAAGTGCGCGCACATGAATTTTAACTTAGCATGTAACTGTTGTTGGCGGCTATGTTAGTGCACAGCACGGCTTGTACGTGAGTAAGAGAGACGAAACGAAAAAACAAAATCGATAAAATCAAGGGCAGACAATGCATGAAGAAGCAGAATCAAGAGTACACCAAAGCGGTGTAGAAGTGTAGCGGCATCAGTGGCGCACATAAAGCGGCAGCGGTGAATGCTTGGTATTGTGTAGAGGGAGGGCGGCAGCTGCGAAGCAAATTGTGTTTATGTATGTGAAAAATTTCTGATGCTGGAGCGGCAGTGGCTGCTCAGACTACTCTTCCTTTTCTTCTTCTACACTTACTTCGTACATCGCTTAGAGTTTCTCTTTTCGGTGCGTGTTATTGTATGTGTGCGAGGTTGGGTGTTTGGGCGCTAATATTGCGTGAGCAGGAGTTGTGGGTTCTGTAACTTTATTGTTACGTTGCTCATGTATCTGACAGCAGCGACGACGCAGTCGTAGTCAACAGCGGCGTCGCTGTTTGCTAAAGTGGCGCAAAAGATGTGCTGGCAGTTATAGCAATATAACAGCAACAACAACACAACTAAAAGTAATATTAAACGTAGTCTATGCTCCAAGCGTACTGACTCCCTCTCATGCTACACCGCCTGCCTCTGCCCAACAAACTTTATTATACTTTATTAGGAAAGTGTTGGCGCACAAAGAAAAACATAAAAATAAAAAATAAAGAAAAAAAAAAACAAAAGGAAAATAATATTAAAAAGGCTCTGCCTAAAAAGGAAAAAAAAATGTAATCATTTTATGCTGCGCGTGTACGTAAAACTCATACCCCAACGTTTATTTAACATGCTATGCCACGCCTAACTAAATATTTTATGGCACGTAGAAATTTTTGTTAGAAGAAATATTTGCGCAGACGTTTGCTCGTTTGAGAAAAATTGTGCCTTGGATTCGGCAGGATATGGCGCGCGTCTGTCTGTGCCAGCAAATAAACGCTAAAGTAGAATTGGATGGAAAGTAGAAAGACAGGCTGGCGGTCGTGGAGGCAACCAAAGTAATAATAATGCCCGCATATATGTATATACATATGTATGTAGGTATGTTTGGGCGCGGTGTATGGGACAGACTGTGGGGCGACGGCATAGCTTTCGTTACAGGCGCAGCTCAGTACGTGCAGACTACGACGACGATGACGACAACTCCGACTTACGGACTCATTATTTTATTTTTCGCTCAATTTTTCTGTTTTTCTCTGTGAATTTTTTGTTCACAATTTTCGCCTTTTATTATGATTTCATTTTTTTTTTTTTTTTTATATATATATTTTTTTGGGTTTTTATTAAGTTAAAAAAGTTTTTCCATTTCTGCTAACCTAGGCACAAGCGTGTATTTTTATGCTGATTGTGGGTTTTGTACATTTGCAACATTTACAGTTGGGTATTAGGAAATGGAAGTGTATGGCCGACTTCGTTGTTGTGCTTTAAGAAAAAACAAATATATAAATAAATAAAACAGCAGCAGCACAACAACATGTTTTAGCAAGTAGATTTTCTGGAGAACTTTTTTTTAAAAACAAGAAAAAAAAATTTGTTAAGCCGGAGACGTCATTGGTAGAATTTGAGATTGGCTTTGCCTGGATTCAAATTGCTACACTTTATCGCATACACTTGGAATTTTGTTTCATCAGGCAATTTCATCCGTATCGTTGAAAGTGGCTTTTTTGGGCATTATTTGGCTTTCGAAATTTAAATGGAATGTGTAATTTTTTTGACGCGCTTACATGACTTCTCTTAACTAACAAGCATATTTGAATTGTGCAGGCGGCAGCGGTTCGATTAAGGTCAATATATTTGTTTGATTGCATTTATTATTATCCTTTTGATTTACTTTTGTAAACTAAAAGCAAGTTTTATGAATATGATGTACCCACATTTTTCATGAGTTTAGAAAACACATTTTTGTTTATAAATTTCATTTCGGTGCGAAGATCTTGTAAAATCATATGGTCAGTCGGCATAATGGTGATACTATTTATGTCATAATAAACAAACAATCACTCTTTCACCGATTGCCCCTTATAAACACCGACAAGTGTGTTTCAACGGCAATTAAAATTACAACACACAACTTTCGCGCACATTCGCTCAAATTAAATTCCCCGCGCAACTGACCCACTTAAAATTTTACGAAATACCCACAAACATCATTTATACAAATTTAACCTAAATCCATGCTTAAAGCTTTATTGAAGTATTTGCGACAGGGAAATACAGGAAAACAGAGAGAGAAAGCGAGAGAGAGAGAGAGAGCTAGTGAGTTAAAATTGAGGCATGACTTTAACAAATGTTGTAACAAAAGACAAGCAGAAACGATCAAGCTAAAAGCCAAGCAATGTCAAGTAGCACGAGCGCAGTTCAGCGTTTGAAAAAAACAAAAAAAAAAAAATATCTAAATAAACGAAAACAAACGAGTTCCGCGTTAATTAGAAACAGCCACTCTCAAACTAAATTAATAACAACAAATATACCAGCAACAAACGCAGAAAGCCAAAGTCAAATACGGCAAACAGCAAAAAAACAACAAGAAACAGGCAAATTGACACTCAAGAAAATTAAAGCTGACATAGGATAACGACCGAACCAAGGATAACTGTTAGCTGGCAATCTATCTTCATTTTCAATGAATGAATTATCGACAAGAAGCCATGAAGGAAAATAAAAAAAAAAAAAAACATCAAAAAGTAAAAATAATGGGGAGCAGTAGCACGAGCAGCAATAAAAGCCGCTGATGGCATAACAACAATAACAATTACCAAAAAAAAAAAACAAATAACGTCGTTGACCAACACAACAAAAAAAAAAAACACTAATTTTATTTTTTGTTCCACAAATGTGGCAACACTGCAACAACTTCTCCATACATACACTCGTGCCGTTTCTTTTTATTTGTTATTTTCCTTTTTTATCGGACGCTCTAACTGAAAAGCCGCAGACTGCCAACTCACATTAAATGGCATCGCTAGGCAAGCATGGAAACTAGTTGAGGCAAGCGAAAAGACGCCTACACAATAAACGCATACAACACAACCGCCCACTGACCTGACGTTACCAGGCATCAGCAGCAGCAACGACCCAAGCGGCAGCGGCAGCAGCAGCAGCAACGCCAGCGTCAACGTCAACGTCAAAGCCAAACGCAGACACAGCTGCGACAGCGTGTGCGTTGTTGCCACATTATTTTATCAAATGTTATCAAACATGCGTCGCCGTCGTTGCTTGCACCAAACCACACCACAGCACAGCAAACCGAGCGCAGCAGCTAAAACGAACCGAAACACACAAAATCAAGCCTGCGCTCGCAGCACTCATACTCCCAACCGAACCTTACCGACACAAACAACAACACGACTTAACTTAACTCAACTCGCCTCGCCTCGACCCGACCCGACCGAACACCCGACACTCCGCAATTTCGTAGACGACGACTGCCGTCGCTGTAAGTGCGTGCGACCGAATGAGTGTATATGTATGCCCGTGCTTTGTCAGTGTGAATGGGGTCGTGGCGGTGTGTGTGTGCCAGGGCAGGGGGGGTGTACAGTGGGACAGGGCAGAGCACGAAATGAAAATAATGACAGCTAGAAACTGAATGACTGCCACCACGTGTGCGCTGACTTTGCTTCCCTACTCTCCTCTCCTCTCAGCACGCCTCGTGCCCCTCTCCACCCCACCCACCCACCACACACAACCATGGCACCTATACATGTGCTGCACACAACCGTTTTGAGGGTGGCTTGACTGTGTGCCGTTATGCCGTTATGTGTATAGCGCAGCTTAGCGTCGCTGCTGCTTGTGTGTGGGTGGGTGTGGCATGCAACACACAACACATTGGGTGGCACGTCAGACACAGAGACTTAGCCAGTTAGGCTTACTGGCTGGCTGGCTGGCAGGCGGATTGGCGGCTCGTCGTCAGCGGCGCGGTGAGGAACTTGTAAAATAATGTTGGCTTTTGCTTGCTGCTTACGTTGCTGCTGCTGCTGCTGCTGCTATACGTTAACATTTTCTTATTTTTTTTTTTGTTGCCTTCTTTTTATTTATTCGGTTTCTTTTTTGTGTGATTTATTTTTCCTTTTTTGTTGTTGTCATCTTTCACTGCTGCTGCTGCTGCTGCTGCCACTAAAGTTTTCTATGCGTGTATACAATGTACGTTGTATATGTTTGTATATGTATATACAGGCTTACATATTTATGTATTATATGCTACTGTGGAATTTGCGCATGTACACGGCATATACATAGTGCTTATATACAACAACTGCAGCAACAACAACAATGACAACAAGCACAACACACAGTTAACTTGATAATATCGATTTTCTGTTTTGTATAAACAAAACTGCGGCCAGCACAACTGTGCACAGGCATTGGGTTGCATGGGGGCCCAGGCTCTGCGCTGCTGGTCTGTTCTGGCTGCTCTCGGCTCGTTGGCTATGGTACTGCTGTTGGCGCAAAAAAAAAAAAGACAAAAGGAAAAGGAAAACTGCTGCATAGCGGCTGCTGTGTTATGTTCGCATTATTTTCATATACATATATATATGTATATATACATTTTTTATTTATTTTTTTTAGCAGCAAAACTTTGATGTAGATAAATGTGTCTAATGCCACTAGCATTAGTTGACTAGCTAAGTTGCATTAAAAATCGGTGTGTTATATAAACTCATATGCTACGTTCACACATACACTACACACACTTACATATATAATCACATGACAGCGTATACGAAACGCTCATAAACATAAAATATACATAACAAACAACTACAGATAGCAGATAGTGGCTTTTGTAGCTTTTGTTGGCGGCTGGCCTCTCTGTCTGCCTGCCTGCCTGCCTACCAGCCTGCTTACTTGTCGTTTGACAGACACGTGTGCCAGCGCCTGTCTCTGCTCCTGCCGCCTTGCCTCGGCGGCAATTTAA
The DNA here is from genome assembly GCA_037044495.1 of Stegana nigrithorax. Lineage (NCBI taxonomy): Eukaryota > Metazoa > Arthropoda > Insecta > Diptera > Drosophilidae > Stegana > Stegana nigrithorax. The sequence goes on from JBAMBQ010004233.1 coordinate 668,031, forward strand.
GCGCTTTTTATGACATTTACTTGCTTGCACATTATATTCATACAACACTTGGTTACACATATCTGTGCTGTGCTGTGCTGTGCTCTGCCCCACTGTATCTGTTGGTTATGCTTTCGGTTATGCTGTGGCTGCTAGTGTATCTTATAGCTGTGCGTGTGTATGACTTTTGCCATACACGCTATACCACATACTTAGCGCACGTACACACACGCTTGTGTTTGTCAGATGAGACAGACAGACAGGCAGGCCGGCAAGCATACAGACTTACGTTGCTTTTCTTGTACATTTTTCGTGGTTGCGTTGCTATGCTGCGGGTTTACTTATTAACTAATTGTAGTTTGTGCGTGCACCCAGCGCCCCGGGGGGCGGTCGCTGTGCGGCCTAATAAATCATCTAACGCAAAGTTTAATATGTCAGCGTGGCTTAATTGTCGGAAGTCAACGATTAACGCAACGCAATAAAAGAATTTTATGTAATTTATTTTTTATACTACGGGTTCGTTTCATTGTTAGATTTCATTTATTAACTGCTAGGGGTTAGTTAATTAGGACTTTCAGTCATATAGGAAGGAGATAATAATGGCTAAATGGATGAACTTTGACAAGTATAACATGCTATAAACTAACCGTAAAATAGTCGATTAGGGATAATGTAATAAAGACCTCAATTGGCTGATGACTGAAAAGTGCGCCTTGACTTTGTTGCAGAAACATGCGACATCTAAGAATCTAGACTTATTTTTATATGTTGGCTACTTAGGCTCGGATAAAAATAAAGGATACAGATGCAGTGTCAGTCGCCCTGCCTATGTACTCACGTAACTAAACTTGACACATCTGTCAGTGCAAGTGATCACTGAAAGTTTGAATGCCGGCTCCCGCAAAATGCCAGAAAAAGCTAAACTTTTCTTAGCAATTTCCACCAATTTTGGCAGCATCTCGCGTTGTCGATCTGTCAGTCAGTCAGTCACTCAAACCAGGCATTTTATCAAACTATCTGTCATGTTGTTGTAATGCTTTTTGACAGTTTTCTTTTGCTTGCATAGTTTCTGGGACGAGGGCAAAGTAGTTGGGACAAGGTTTTAACAAATTTCTGCGACTGAAGGAAAATAAAAGTTGAGCTAAAATATCTAGTATACAGGCATTGTCTTTGTTGTTATATGCAAAAAAACAAAAGGCAACACCCAAAAAAAGATACGAAGAAAAAAAAAATACATATAAATAAATAAATAAAAAGGCAGCGGCAAAAGGAGAGAGAGCCACAAATTTAACTGAAATAAAGACAAAAACAAAACTCTAGCGATAAAACTGGAAAAGAAGATCTAAAACGATTTATTGGTAACTAGAAACTGTGCATCTCTCGCAACGTGGGCACAGCGCTACGCTCGCCTGGCTCTGATATGAACACGACAGTTACTTGGCTATCGTCTATCTGGGCGCTTCATCGCTACCGTTGCATGCTTTTCCGCCTGGCGTGTGTACGGTTTTTCGTATATTTATTTTCTTGGCATTTTCACTTTACTTTTCATTATTTTTCTTTTCGTACGTTGCTTTACTTTAGTTTATTGAGGCCAAATCACATAGCGTTCACTGTGGGATTGTGCGACGTTATGCTTACCATCGTCAGGCAGACCGACCGACAGATAGACAGACAAGCAGTCAGTCAGGCAGGCAGCTGGCGCTCGGCACTCGTTGTAAAAAGCAATTTTCAGTGTAGCAGATGAAAAATAAGCAAAAGAACAAGAGTAAAAACTAACCAAATTGCAGCTAAACTGGAACTGCGCAAAGTATCTTTTCTCGCTTCGCTTTACATTTTCCATTTTTCTTTTGCAATGTTTTGATTCTTTTTTTTGTTTTTTTTATATATGCTCTGCTTTACTAACACCATGATGTGTTGAGTTTTCCCGCTTGAGTGGAAAACTGTGAGGAGCCCTGTGTGAATGTATGCGTGAGCAAAGACATAGAAAAGTGAGCAGTTTTTTTTTCACTTTATTCCTTTGCTAGCGTGTATCGCTTAAAAGCGGGCAAAGCATTCTAAAAGAATATTTGAAAATCCGACTCGATCGGCATACAAATTACAATGACAAAAAAAATATGTAACCTGTTCTAGCAAACTCAATTACTAATCAGCGGTTGGCTTCACCTGTGAGTTGAATGTTTTGTCAGCATTAAGCATAGCATTAATTTGAAATGTGAAGCACTTAAATAAGACTGAGATAATATTAAATAAATTCAACATTTTGGTTCTGTTTAAAAACGAGAGCAAATGGAAAATTCTCTTTAATATAGAAGGAGCTCTCAATCAGCATCTTATATACAATGAATAACAATCAGCATAACTGTGAGTGTCTAACCAAGAGTCAGAATCAACTATTAAAAAAAACAATCACAATGTCATACTCTTCCTTTAATAACTGGGTGAAGAATTGATTTGTTTTTATTAAACCACCTTCAACCAATCCCAAATATTCTAGTAAGCCAATTATGCCTGACTCTTAGGTTCCCGAATGAAAATTGCATATATTCGTGACATTCGTTTAACTTATTCATTTTAGTTGCTTTAAGCTGTTTTTTTTTTTTTTGCCTTGTAATAGGCAAGTAAGTACAATGTGCAATGCATATTAGATATCTTTAAACTGATTAACTCTTGGTGGCTATGATAACTGGGAAATTCATATGGATTACTTTGAAGGGGATAAAATATGCTTAGATAAATAAATAAAAATTTTGAAAATATAAGAAAATTCACTTTTCAATTTGATCGCAGTAGTACATATCTGAATACAATACGTCAGTCAAAGTTCGCACAATTTCTTAGGCATGCCCTTTAAATTAAGATTTTTTAAATAATAATCAAACAAAACATATTTGCTTTTTGTAAGATTTCCTTCACTAAAAAAGAGTTGAGGACGCCATGATAACAAAATCAACTTTTTTCATAAAATTTAAATTATATTAAAGTAATAAAGGTTAAACATAATGTGAATTAAATATAGTTTAGAAGTAATAGCTTTTTGTAGAATTATAGTTAAACCTGTTTTTTCGTTAACGAACTGATTGGCCGGTTCCAACGAACTCGTTCTAGAACAATCCGACTATATTTATACAAAGTAAAACTATAAGACTGAATTATACATAAACCTCAGCTGTCTTATTTATCATAATTATCGCATTCATATTATCCTGTTTACGAGATCTGCAATATAAGCAGATTTGCTATATAAACTTCTTCTCACAAACAACACACATATTATTTATAGCTTCTATTACAACTATCTGTCTGTCATTTGTCCACTACCAGGTTGCATACCCCCATTCTTTCTAGCCTAGTTCATTTTAACTTTATTTCTTCCAAACACCTTTTCAGTATAAAATTTTTAAGCAAAAAGCAACTCAATATCACAAAACGTAAGTTGAGACACTCAACGTTTAAGTTACACTAAGATACAAGATACTTTTGCAAATGAAAGAAAATGCAAGCTGGCTAACGAAGAAATATGTGCATTCATATCTGTTTTTATTGCGCGCTAGGCGGGTGTCCAAAAATATCAGCCTCAACAAAACATATACGCCAATGAACAATTTACAAAGGCAATGCAGCAGCAGCAACAACAACAACAAGAATAGCATAAGCACAAAAAGTCAAACGCATTGCACACGGCATTCGTTAGGTTACATTTCTGTTTCAGTTTCTGTTTCTCTGTTTTTTTTTTTATTTTTTTTTGTCTTAGCACGTTTAGATGCTCGTGGTACTCTTTCGCTACTCCACAGCACAACAGTCAGTAGCCTCGTAGGTGAGTGCGTGTTCTTGGGCTTTCGTTTTTATGTGAGTCTCTCGCGCTCTTGGGGCGCTCTTTTAACATCGTTATTGCCGTCATCGTTGTTGCTGTGACTGCAGCTGCCTGCGCCTTTGGAGTTCATGCTGCTGCCCCTTTCTTCTATTTTTTTTATTTATTATTTTTTTGGTTTTTAACTGACTGAATTGCTATTTAACAATATTTTTATACCAGAGTGTTTGTGTTTGCTTGCACGCGCTCTAAATTGCTTGTGCTCTGTCCGCTTAGACGCTTGATACATTTCCCCTACAACGCCCATGTGTTGTTGTTGTTGTTATTGTCTACGTTTATCGCTGCCTGTTATGTTGTCTTTCATATGCGCTTTGCCTATCGCATTTTGTGTTTTTACGCGCTATTCGCTTTCAGAGTGTTGGTATTTTTTTTTTCGGCCATTCTGCTTTTCATTCTTCTCATTCTTTCTTTACATTTTGTTTTTTTTTTCTGTTTTTTTTTATAAACGTACGTTCAATCAAGCCATTTTCTTTTGGGCCTTGTTTTTGTTGTTTGTCTGCTTTGCTTGTCTTTTAGCATTCCCCTGTCTTTGTTGTTGTTGTTGTGATTGTCTTTTGTATTGTCTGTTGCTGCTTAAGTTCATTCAACTGACAAAAAAATAAAAATACTTTGTAGCGTGTATCTGTATCTGCGTGTGTGGAGCAATTTGCCTTGCCTTTGCTTGGTTTTGGTTTGCTTACGATGGCGACGGCAAAACTTGCGGCCAACATAAAAATTAAAAAATTAAAAGTACAAAATGTTCTCTTAGCCTCGGCTGCGGTTTCGTGTTTTTCTTTTTCCTCATTTGGCCACGACTGGCATATATGTATATAGGTGGCCACATCTGACATGGTAGTTTTTATCTCTTTTATACATATTTCTATTTTCTGTATTTTTAGATATGCCCTTTTTTGTGACTGTTGCCGCGGCTGCTCTTTAGTGCTTGCAGCTGCATGTTTAACTGTTTGTAGTTCGTTTCGTTCTTTTTTTTCTCTTTTGTTGCTAAATTTAAACATGAAAACTATTCAAAACAGTCAAAAGCGAAACATTATTTATTTTGTTTAAAATTCAGTTTCTGACTAATTTTTTTCAATAACCCTAAGCTGTCGGTTTAAGCAGACTGCCCAAGACTATATTCGGCTACTCGACCGCGTTTAAATTGGCAACAAGCAATTGCTCCTGTGGAGTGTTGTTCATTGAACTTGAGTGGAAGAAGAAAAATCTAGAAAAAACTAGCAACGATATAAAAATAGACAAACTTGCATTGAGGTTTTTCTTTATTTTTTTTTTATTTTAAATTGTATAAAGTAAGCACTGCTACTTTACTGTCTGATCAGAGTTTTTCTTTGCGTTGTGTTAACTATATCCATAATTATTTTAATGCGTTACAACAAACAGCTGCCAGGCTAAGCCGCCTATGCTGAAGCACGCTTAAGCAACTCCGACATCATCATGATGTTAACACGCTGTGCTGCTTTTCGTGGGTTTTATTGTTTCTGTTTGTTGGTTTTTTTAAGTTTTGTGTAACTGCTGCCGCCAGCAGCGAATGCCAGCAAGCAACTGAGCTTAATTCGACCACGACTGTGTGGCTTCGCTTTTGCTTTTAAGCAAAAGCAGTGCACAAGAAAAAAGTAAATGCAAGGCTTTTATTTTTATTGTGTTATTTTTTTTTGTTTATTTGCCTGCTTTTGTTGCTCTGTTATGCTTGGTTCCTTCTTCATTTTAACTCCGTCAATTTTTAATGCGGTTTCTCTTTTGTTCGTTTCTTCAGCTTCGATGACAAAAAAACTATAACAAGACAAAATAACAAAACAGCGTGGAATGTGCAGCGGCAGCGTATAGCAAACAGACGCAAAGAAGAAGAGTAGGCAGATCAAAAGTGGAAGTTATGCTGCGCATACGAATTTAAACTCTTTCATACACACATACAAAATGCATGTGTAGAACTTAAGAACTGCGTGGGTCGCGCTTAGTCTCATAACATGGTCGAACAGACAAAGACAGACAACTTGAGAGAAAAAATTAATAAATTAATTTACATATGTCCATGCATTTAAATTGATAGTCTCAGCAGCAATGGCAATTTGTAATAATCCTTTTTTTTTCAATTCTATATTACGAATTTTCTATATAATAAAGTTTTTTTCTGGTCCCTTGAGATTCACTATATGGAAGTTCAACTGTATCTTCTCTCTTAGCAAAACATATATACCAATTAGTTTTTATTTATATTTTTAAACGAGTTATTAGATCTTGAAATTAATAATTACTGGTTATTGATTAAATGAATACTCTAATGTGATAAATTTCGTTTGCATATTTTGTGAAATAATTGGAAATCAAAAACACATAACCGCCATAAAAGCACATGTTTTGTATACGGAAGTTCGCTCTTAGTATAATTAGCAGAGCTCCATAATGATGATGATTATCCACAAAAAGGCAGGGTATATAAGAATTTATTAAGGTCTGGGTCACTAACCCACACAAAACTAGTAGTAACAATAATAAAAAAAGTTCAAATCGTAACGAAAACCGCAATAACGAACACGTTATCACTTATAAAGCGAAACACAATGGAAATGGAATTTTGTGAATAAAAAAAATCATAACATCAGCAAAAACGAGTGAACAAAAGCATATAAGTTTGCAAATATTATGTTAAAAGCTGAAAAATAAATTCTAATACTAAAATTTAACTTACGCTTAACCCAAAAACTTCTATAACAATTATTATACTTTCTTTTCAATTTAAGCCATACGCTAAACTAATATATTGTACTTAAGAAAAACACTTCAAACATATTAATACTTACATTTTGGTTGCTTGGCGAATTCCACATAAGGGCAAATGGCAGATAACAACAAAAAAAACAAATTGCCACTCAAGTAGTCGTTTTCCTTTGTTTTTATTGTGTTTGTTGTTGTTTCTGCAATTCCATACAATTGCTGTTACTGTTGCAATTGCTGTTGTTTCGCAAGCTGGTTACTCCATTTATACTGTACATACATATGTAAAAAGTAGTATTCGCTATATAGAAAAAAAAAATTGCACTCTTAGTTTAGATTTGTTACAGTTGTTGTTTTTATTGTTGTTGGTGTTTTAAATTATGCGATTGCTGCATCAATAATTGCAGTTATTGGTATTTATATAGCCACAGCTTCAATTGGCGAAGTTGTTGTCGCTTCTATTGGGAAGACTCAAACACTGTTTGAAACCACATTGCGAAAAATCTGCACCAGGAGCAGATGTGCTTATTCTGTTTAACTGCTATATGAGGAATTCGTTAAAAGGCATTTACTCACACTTTAATTTTCTATTTTTATTTTTTTTTTTTAATATTTTTTTCTAATTTGTATTAACTCTATTATTTATTTTACTCACTTTTAACTTACTTTTTCTCCTTTACACACTCATAAGCAAAACAACAAAATTAGTACCAATAATTATTTAAAAAAAACTTTATCTTTTTCTCGCTCACTATTACTTTGCCTTTGCTTTTTTAAATTTTTCTCTAACTTCGGTTTTTTTTTTGTTATTTGCAATACACACGTACACGTTTGCTTTTTCTTTTCGACTGCCTTTTGCTACAGCTTCTTCTTCTTATGCTTATTAAACACTTTTTTCTTTTTCTTCAATTCTTCGTCTACTTTTTTATTCGCCGCGCGTTGCCACTCTGCTCATCCTCTGCCAGCGCAGCCGTTGCTGCGCAGACGACGTTGCTGTGCGCTTTAATTCTTTCACTTATTTTCTTTCTTTTTTTTCCTTTATATGCAAGCTACTTGTTTTTGACACTTTAATTTAATGATTTTATTGAATTTACCTTGTGCATTTTAGCTGCAAAGAGCATTGTTGTTGTTTGGTTGCTTGGTTGTAGACAAACTTATTTTTTGTATTCTTTGCTTTTGCTCCACAAATTTAAACGCTTAAATTTTCGCATTTATTTCAATTTTCTTTTCCACTTTGTACTAAAATGAACTTATTTGCCTACTCACTCGCGCACATCCCAGCCAAAGCAGAATTATTTATTGTGTAATTTAAGCGCTGCTTTTAACATGTATTATCTTTTTACCACTAGACGACAACTTAAGGTTGTAATTTGTTTTGTTTTCGTCGTTTTCTTGTTTGATTGTAATTTTCTTATTGTATAATATGAAATTTTTTATTTTCTTTTTTGTATATTAATTCTTTATAAAACACGCGCGCACCCCCGATATAGACGACCGACCGACTCGCTCGGCGAAGAGACAGTGTTCCGAAGAGCTCACACGTACACAGTCGCTCACCTATACTCGCTCACTTCCGTTGGACGTTAGTAGCAACGAGATTTTGGTTTACAACACTCCTCAAATATTTGTCGCTATCACGCTCTAACAGTATTATCACACTCTCCTCACCCACAGGGACAGCGCGAAAAACCACTGTCAATAGTTTCGTGCTGTGCAAACTCTACTCAGCTCAGTATTTTTTCGGTTTCTCTGTTTTTATGCAGTTTTGATACTAAAGTCAGTAGTAAACAACACAAAAACCTGCTGAAAACGTTCCAATGGAATATTCTACCATTGATGCATTTTTTCAGACTAAGAATATTCACACCCACTCTAACTCACACAAAATAATGATATTTTACATATATTATTTCAGCATTAAATTAGTTGTTATTTATTCAAAACCCCTCAAAATGATTCATAAAGGTGGTTTTTGCTTTAAATAAATTTCTGTTCAAGCGCAGGCATTCGCTGCCCAGGCAGAAAGCGAAGTTTTACGTTGTTCAGTACTGCTTTTAGTGTTATTGACAACGAATAGAGTTTGCACTCCGTAGCCTATGGCAGTATAGGCCTTTGGCGGCAGGCAGAAATGCAGAAACAAACATCGTTGCTTTCGCTTAATTTTTGTGTCGTACTCGGAGCGTTAACAGAGTGTTACCAGAGAATATACATATATAACGAGAAGGCGTAGCACGAAAGGAATATACTTGGAGCAAACTTTGCTCAAATGCTATTTTTCGTACATCAAAGGAAAAGCCGCCAATATGCGGATTTCGAATTGGTGTAGCCGCTCGGTAAAGCTTGGTGTGAAGTTTGTTTATTTTACGCCTTCTTCACTCACGGCTGTGAAATAAGTATGCCGGTAACATAGTATAAAAAACTAGAGGTATTGCCAGTTAGGCCTTTTTCTCTCTCGAAATTGGACCACTCTCATTAGAGCGATGATTTTCATTTTGACGTCACAAATAATTAGTGAATTTTGCTCTTTTGTCTAATTTCTAAATTTTTATGCCACACAACACCAACCTACGTTAAAAAAAAAACAAATTTAGATTAAGCAAATATAATTGCATTAAATTGGTTATTATTAATTTAAAACAATTCAAATTATTCAGCTCCTAAAATACACTAATTATTTATGACGTGACCTGGCAATAAAACCCTTTTCTAAAGAGAGTGACATAAAATTGTAAAAGATTGGTACTACCTTCATTTCTTATACCAGGTCTCGATATTGGCTTTTAAAAATTGTAAACATTGTCGGTCTCTCTTTAATACTTCGAGTAAACTTTGAGTAAACTGATTATCATACTACACAAATACTTCAATGCTTGCTTTGACAGAACGTCGTTTGACATTTTTAGCAGTCGCAATGCGAGCGTACACCCAGCAACCGAAAGCGCATTCCGAATTGACAACAAGTTGGCTACTGCTGGACGAAATATTGATGTTTGTAAATTTATATCGATCATCGATGTTTTTTCCGATTATCGATGTTTTTTACTAATTTCACATCACTGAGAAAAAATCGCGGGAAAAGCTAGGTAAGTGAAAAGCTATAAGTGCATTTTTAAATAATAAAGCTTAATTAACAAATAAAAAATATTAATTTATTAAAAGGTTATTGGTGGTAATAATGCTTGGAAATGGAGAAGTTTTTAAAAAATTCTAATGGCAAAGGTAATTATAATCTTGTAGTTGCAGTCTTATTTGTGTGGCTCCTATTGAGATAAACAGTGAAGTTAATGAAGAAATCCCTAGTAACCGGGCAAAAATGGAAATTTAGATGTCTGGAACTTTTTTAATAAGTCCACGGATGCCATCCGTAAAATCTAAACATGTAGACATGGTTCTTTTCATCAATAAAAATGAATGGATCTCAGATTTTCAATAATTAAGTATCGACTCTGCTCGTCTACATATGAAAACAGCACATTAAAATAAACTTGATGCACTGTAGTTGCAAATTCATTAGATATATGTGATGCAGTTAAAAGTAAGTGGAATCGAACCCGTGTAAACTGTTAGGAGTTCGGAAACGTGAACACCAAATCATTTTTGACGAGTGTATTTTTAATTATTTATTTTCTCCACATATTCTCAGTCAATATCGTCCGGCAATAAAAAAAAACTTTGAAACAAACGGGATTGAATGGTCTGCTTTTATTTCGATTATTAAGGTCAAAATACCAGCGAAAACCAATTTGCAACACTGATAGCACCTTTATATGCAACACCCTGTGTCCGCAAATTTAAAAAATTACGGTTAATTCCACCTAATCAGCTGATATTTTTCTTAATAGTAGCATGCAAGTATTTTTGCAGTTAAATTAAATTTTAACTAGATTAAGTGATTAACATTTTCTACAAAATCAGGAGAAAAACCCAAAAAACTTCAGTAAGCCACCTTTATGATTGGCTGCTGAGAGCAAGGGGTATATTAAATATACTGGTGTACTTCACTAACTTTTGCTATTACCACTAATCCGTTAATTTTCGCCACCTTCCCAACTAAAAATGAACAATTGCCAATGCAAATAACATTTTCGTTGATTTTACACATTTTGAAGTGAAACTTTTTAGCGAGGTGTTAGTCGAAAAAAAAGGTAACAGAAATCAAAGGCTTGATGCTTCAGAGACGAAGTGGAGAGACACACAAAACAATGCGCATTGTCCCCATGATAGTCCGAATTGGGCCTACAACAATTACTTCGTATTATCGAGTTTCGACTGTACTGTAAATTTGACAAAAGAAAAGAGAAATAGGGTTATTCCAATAAAAAATAACATGCATTTTTTTAGTCACATCTTCTTCCGTTCAGTATTTGTTTGGTTTTTCTGTTTTAAATAATTTTTTTAATTTACTATATTCCATTTTCTATCGTCACTATTGCGGACAGCACTCTAGTCTAGCAAATTTATACAAACTCTAATTATTTATTAAAAATAATAAATATAATAATATAATCGATTTTAATAGAATACACAATGTTATTAAATGAAATTATTGAATAGAAAAAAGTAACTCAATTTAGTCAGGGTCTAGCAACTTTGCAAAAGTCGAGCATAATGCATCTCTGTGTATTTTGTTAGCGTCGAGCAAAAATATGCTCTACCAATTTGTTCATGCAACAAGTCTTCCAGAAAAAAATGGATCTTAGCTAAAAGCAAGTATTACGAGGTGCATGAGTGAGTGAGATAGAATGCTTTCGTGCTCTGGAAACTCTACACACTTTCAGTGATGCTAAACATGTTCCTAGGGGACGTTTCTTACAAAATTCGATAAACTTTTGAGGAACCCTTTAGATTTTTCTATGGCATTTGGGTTCCCACTCACACATAGAAAAAAAGGTAGAAGCACTAACATTGTGCGTGCATAAGAGAGAAGAATTGTTTCTTGCTCTGCCATCTCTGTTCCAGTGAAGCAGTGGTAAACAAAGCAACGGAACAGTGTTGCCAAACCGCCGCAAAAGTGATGACGAGCTGACTTACAACTCAAAATTTTGTACGAAAATTTATTGGATTTACCTTCTTAAAGAAATCCCGCCGTCGTTTATTTGTATCACCAGTAGTAATTTAACCTGTAGTCAGTTTCGTACACTGCAAACTTTATTCACTTTCAACAGCACTAAAATAGTAGTAAACAACGCAAAAACCAGCTTTCAAATTTTCCAACAGAATATTTCGTGGTACAAACGACAGGACACATTTTGGAATAAATGAACGTGACGAGGTGACAACCCATTGGACGGAATATTCCCTTACACATACTATAGAAACATAAGCATTAGCTACTGTTGTGACGTGACGCCGAGTGTTAGAAAATATATTTTAAAAAATATTAGCATAAACAAAATATACTATAGCGCACGATGCATTTCGTGAGATATGGTGACAACCTTAAAAAATCGGAAGACCGTATTAGACTTGACTTGGAAGACCGTATTATAGAAAAATAGAGTTTGCACAGCACGAAACTGTGGTGTCTCACTTACACACAGTGCGTGGTTAGTGCTTCTCTCTTCATGCATATAGAAGAATCTTAATCTATCTGCTGTTCCGAACTGAATAGTAGTGTGGAGCAAGTCGGCAACGAAGCGAGTTTGTGAACTCAGTGCTGTGCTCGGTTTAAGTTAGTGAGGAAGTGAGGAATTAATTTTTCGAATAGTGCACAACTTGTGTTATATTGTATACAAATCTTATTTGCCACAAGGGAGCAAACAAATATAAATTAAAGCGGGCATAAAATATTGCAATAATCGTAGTAACTGCACGACCGGAGTATTGCTAACGAAAATCGTGCAGGTTTTTTTATTAAATATATATTTTCTACATATTGGTGCGCTTTGTATTTGTTTGTGTATTTGCCAGCGTTGCGTTATGTGTGTGTGTGTGAACATGTTAGGAAATAATAAAAAAAAGGAAAACAAAAAAATATGTACTCTTTGCTTTAATACAAATCATGTATAAATAAAAATAAAAATACAGTACACATTACAGCAGCAAGGTCCACAAAAATACAAATAGCACAAAAGGGCGTTTCAGTCAAAGTGCACTTAAAGTGAAATTTTGTGAGTTTAATGCCAAAAACGTCCGGATGAGCACATAAGATTTCCTCTAAACAAACAACTTGTGAAAATCAGCAGCGAGCAACGACGTGTGCTGCGGAAAATACTCTTCTAGAGCAGCAGCAGAAGCAACAATAGCGAATCAAGAAATAAGGTAGGTGTAAGAACTCTGTTTATAATTTTGCTTTTTTGTTTAGAAAAAAAGAATGCGGCAATTGGTATTTTAAGTATGTACCACACCTAGAAGGTGTCCTTTAAGGAACCAGTGACCACTCCCCGCAGCATGTTGCGTGCATGCTGTGCGGTGTGTGTTTGTGGTTTACCTGCTGTGCGTGTGTGTGTGTGTGTTTGTTTATTTGTGTAGGTAGCTAAAAGTTCAAATACAAAAACAATAAACATAAGGCATCAGCATACATACATATTGTACAAAAGTCATACCTGCATAATAAGAACCAACAATAAAGGGAAATCGGCACTTATCGTGTAATAATTAGTGTTAACAATAAGCAAATTAATCTTCAATAAGCAGCAACGCTTGCTTGGCAACACACGTCTAATAGTCGTCTAACTGCGTGTGACGTTACGTCGGCTGCGTGCTGCTAGCGCGCGTTAGCGAGAGTAAGTGCACTTCTAGTGAGGGAGATAGTGATAACTGAGCTCGGAGCGCTGGAAGAAAAATGCATCATGGCGTGTGGTACGCATGGCAAACGTATCTCCAAGTCACGCTAACCTTCGTGTATGTGTGTATGTGCAACATTCTTTGCTACTCGTATATTTAATCGTACTACATGAAGTTCGTTGCTGTGGAATACATAACGAAATGACAAAAACAACTTCCACACCTATACGTATGTGTGTGCGTTTGTATGTGTATATATATAATAAATTCAATTAACTGCACTTTAAATGTCTATTATTAGCAGCCGTTGCAACAACAATAATAATAATTTTATCATCAATAGCATAAGAGCAGAGGCGGTAGCAATCAGGGAAACTTGCATTAAGCACACAAAAAGTTTCTTGACTTTTATCAATTATGACTGAAAGTAGTCTTCTGATTGTGTGATTGAGTAGGCGAGTAACTAAGGCCGCGTCCAGCTGCAGCGCGGCACACTCGTAGACAGAGAGCTTCTGCTGACACAGCGGAGACGAAGTCTCTTGATTTCGGCGACTGTGACGACTTGGTACCAGCGAGCGCGCAGCCACAGTCACCGCCGCAGTCAGTCAGGCAATTGAATTAGAAGAATAAACAATTTACTGGCGGCGTGTTCAGCTTTATGCGCTTAGCCATTGTTGTCGCAGACACGAGTGGGAAATAAAAACAAGCAAAACAGCAACAACAACAAGAATGGATAGTAGCTAATGTTTATTTAGTTAAATCCAGCAGCATTTGCAAGGCGACAAGCGGCAGACACTTTGTCTTTAGCCACTTTGAGGTACTTATGCACATACCTATGTATTTACATATGTACACATGTACAATATGCATGAATTGTGGAGTTGTATGTACATATATCCGGTTGGCTGTATAGCAAATTGTATGCTTTTAATTTAAAAATAAATTATAAATTGACATTTGACGTTTGTTTGCCATTATAGCTAAGACGAATTTTTCTTTGGCATAGTTTCCGAACGATTTTCTTCTCAATGGCCGAATAGTATGCTATTTGTTTGCGGGTGTGTGCGTGTTCCTTTATAATTTCCAATTAGCAACAGCCGACTATTGTCTGTCATATAAGGTGTGTGTTCAGTCGCCTATAAACGTAGGTGCGAAAAATACTTTTTAATACTTTACTTTTTAAGTCACCCATTATGTAGATTTAAAATATGTGAGCTCAGGCAGCGAAAATGCCTGTGCAAGACAGAAGGTAGGCAAGGAAAGGCAAGGCAATGGATTTGAGTAAAATTTCGACAAGGCACGCAAATATTTGCATTTTTAATTAATTTAATTTAATTCAAAAATTGTTGTCTAAAGTTTTTGTTGGTTTATTTTCTCCAATTCCATGTTCTTAAACATTAGTTTTGTTATATTTTTATTATATATATATAAATAGGTTAATGTACATATACAGTTTTATAGTTTGTAGACAGGCACACATAGCAACACGAATATTTTTGCGAATATTACTTCAAAGCTGGGCGTGAGTCGAATCACTCGAAATATTTTCCGCTTGTTGGTTTGGTTTTTATTTGAACGTAATACATTTACACATGTTGCCTGTAAGTATTAAAGTAATTTCTGACATTGTGTAGGTATTTTCACATTGCCCCATCGCAGTTAATAACAAATAATCGCACAGCAGTTTATGGATTATGTCTTTAATCGATGAGATGAGATAGCCATTATTATAAAGTGGCAATCATTTGTTGGCTTTAAAAACATTAAGAAAATGACATTTTAAGTTTCATTAACAACAAGAAGGAAGCTTAATTCACTTTCACCTTTCGCCATGCACTGCCGCCAGTGGCAGTCAATCAATCAATAAAAATTATAATAATAATCAATAAAAAACCAAATACACATAGAGGAAGCAACGACACAAAAATGTGCCAAAGCTAACTAAAACCATTTTAATATAATTCAGCAAAACAAATGTTTGTAAACAAAAGGAGCGAAAATAAAATAAACGTGCAATGAATATCGCAATGCCTCAACATGATTCATACCCCAGTTTTATTGTCTCACTGCAAGTGCAATGTTAGGCAAACTCACTCGCTCACTCACTCGCTCACTCACGCGCAGACACTGCTGCAGTCGTGCAGTCAGTTTGCTGTTGCTTACAGTGCAGTTACAGTCGACTGTTGTTGGCATCGCGCGATGTGTGTCGTTAATGCATCAAAGTTTAGTTTGGTTTACGCTGAGCAAAACAAAAACTGCCAAATAAATAAAGTTGCGTTCGAGTTTTCCGGTTTGGCGTTTGTGATGAACAAATTGATGTCATTGTTGTTGTTGTTGTTTGCATAATTTAATGTACACTAATAAATACGAAATGACAACGAAAGTAGCAGCAAAAGAGCGCAATAATAATGAAAAAAAAATTTATAAATTCACATGTCTGCTGTTGTTTTCATGCTAAGCTGAAGGGGGATGGAGGAGGAGGAGAAAGACCACCAACCAATGACCAGAGGGGAGCGTAGGCATTACCTCAGCAGAAACATTAAAACAATCATACAAATTTCGCTGTAATTTCATTTGATTGTTTTTTATTTCTTGTTCTGTTGTACACACACATATGTATATGCATACATACATACATATACTATATGTAAAATATCTGAGAAATTCAACTGCTCTTGTGTTGTTATTTTTTTCTTTTTTTTTTTTTTATTTCTAACACATTTTTCTTGTTTGAATAATTTATCGTGTGATTCATGCTGAGTGATAGCCCCATTGTAGTTATTTGAGACGATTAAATGAGTTTACATTTTATATGATGGTTTTTTGCTTTTGTTTTTGTGTTTTATTTTCGTTTTGTTATGTTTAACATGTTATTGTGATATTTAAAGTATTTTAATGCCAATCAAAACCACTTCCTGCAGTTGCTGCAAAACATTTGCGACGGCTGTGATTAGCAGAAGTTTTTTTTATTTTTTGTTTATTGATTTATCTATATATTCTCAAACGCTGCGCTTCATTCGTAAGGTCATTAACTTCGCTAATCTTCTTTGGTATTGACACTCAAAGTGGCCAAGGTAGTTGTTTGGAATACATACCCAATGTTAGACTCAAGAACAGACATATGCAAATGGTGGATCGATTGACTAAAAAAGGTGTTTCACCCTGTTGTGAGTGTGTCGCTATTTTTGTGTAGTAACTGAGCAAATATTCTACTAGAATGTGTCACACAACATTTATGGTTGCTGAAATGATGAAATAATGATTCTTCTAAGAAATATAGGGACAAATTGAAAAAAAAAAAACAATTCTAGGCAATACGTGAAAGCAAGTTTGTAAACAAAAGCGTCAATTTAAAATAATTAAAAATTAATAAAGCAATAATCTATATTCGGGGAATATGAATCTAGGTTTGGTTGATAACCAAGCAAATGAAGGCTAAACATTGTAAGTCACATCTGAATAACACGTCTTCCACAACAAAATTGTTACCCCATTTTACGTTGATGCGACATTGGCTAAAAGTGCGAGTCACAGAAAGGCTAATACTGGCAACTTTGACAATGTTTCAGTTTCGGTTTCAGCTCGCCAAGTATCGATGGGGTGTGCACTGAGCCGAGATAGCCGTAACAAGGTTGGCTGAGCATTAATGTAGTTTAGGAATCTCACGGTGATGACTAAGACAGTAAATGGGTGAGGCATTCGGTATTGATCGTCATTTGCAATTGCAGTTCAACTCTGACCTGTGCATCATCATTTTCAATGATTTACTTTTCTTTGATTTCTTTATGCATAAAGACATAAATTTTTCTTTTTCATGCAATTATTTAGCCCATTTGGGCGGTGACTTCATGGCTTGTTGACCATTTGTGTTTGTAACATACTCCTTTGGGCAGTATACAGTGGCGGACAAAATGATTGTCTCATATATGCGAATTGGTCTCCATTTTCATGCTGACTCTAGTGTTAGTCTGATTCCATGTTTTTTTTTATGAATAACTACAGCGACTCTGCTAGATTGCTATGAAGTACATACTCAAATTGGATTCGGTTTCTGTTCATTTTATCGTTGATTTTCAGACATCAATTTACAATTGCTTTTATTGTTTACGCAAGTGTGCAATATTTTTTGTTAATTTTCAAGGAATGTTTTTGTGTCAATACACATTTTAACAAAGTTGAGTATTTGTAGTGTATTGTGTTTTTTAAATAACAAATTCTTATGTAAGTCGTATTACTATAAGTAGCGTGCAAATAATTGTGCACACCACTGTAAAAGACTTTTGCCATTAAGGCATAAGCAATGACAACTGCAATACGACTTCTGAGATGATGTTATTTTTATGAGATAGCCACACAGCCACAGACAAACTTAAAGATGTGCATACCAAACACTAGGCTGTAGTGGCATGATTTATATATTCTATGTATACATACATGCATTTACTTTCATTTAATAAATGCAGACTTCCATGCAAAGTCGCAGTTCAAATTAAATTGCAACAAAAAATGCATACGACACGCGCGTGCAGTCTGCATATCGTCTCAGGCCGTGCCTAAAGTGCTTAGAGCAATAACCCTAAAATGTAAACAAAACAATAACAAAATGAAATTAATGAATAATATTCTTTGTCTACTCTGCTATTTGACTCACTGTAAAAGTTGCAACCGAAGTCGTGAGCTGTGATGACGTATGAGCTGAATTGAAAATGCGCAGCGCAAAAAGTGACATACGAAAACAGTTCGCTGAGTTACAAAGAAAACTGGCTAAGAAAATGTAAAGCTCAGAGCCAGCCAAGTGCAAACTCGCATTTGGGTTAAAAATGCGCAGGGATGAGATAAGCCAAAGTTTACAATTCCGATTACACAGAAGCTCGGCAGTGGCAGCGGACAAACAAACAGAGAAGCAACAGCCACAAAAAAACGAACAAAAGTGAAACCGTTTGATATGTTTATTAGTGTATGTGTGTGTATGTGTGTGTGTATAAAATCGTTTGAGAGTGCAGATCGCAATTTCTAATATAAAAATTTTGTTAAGTAGCGATAAAAATACAATCGAAATCGAAAAAGAAGAAGAAAATTAAGAAATTTTTTATCTCTGAGCTGCTTATTGCTTATGTGTGCGGAGTGCGGAGTGTATACAAAGCCGCCTGCCTAGTGAGTTATTGTCTCGTTATTTAAAAGTTATTGACCCGCGCATTGGGTAAAAGTCAATTAAGACTTGAATGCCGAACCATTACTGTCGACGTAGCTCGTGATGATGGTGGGGCTGGTGATGACGGCGACGACGACTATGGCGGCGCAAGTTGAGGCACAGCGCTAAGCCGTGGAGGCATGTGAGGTGTGAACATTTGCTGTATGCGGGGCAAGCAGCTCACGGTTTATGTTTAATTTTCTGCTATTGTTATTGCCTGTTGCTGCTGTTTTTATTTTTTTTTTTAATGTTATTAGTATTGTAGTGTTTATAGTATTATGCAATTATATGTACATTGTTTTGGGCCGCAATGTCTCTTTTGAAAAATGCCAGCGCTCATAACCCTAAAATAATAAAAATGCATTTATTACATTTTACGAGGGCAGTTTGATAAGTCAGTGGTTTTTTGAACAAAATATATGTACTTAGTCTCCTTTTAGCTCGATACATTTAGTCTAGCTATTTACCAACTTTTTTATCCTTTGTAAATAATTGCTTTACTCAAGGTCTTCAAAATAGGCATTTGTATCAGTGATGACCTTTTCAGTCGACCCAAATCTCTTACCGCCAAGCTATGTCTTCAGGTTTGGAAACAGGAAATAGTCTCAGAGGGCTGAATCAGGAGAATACGCTGGATGAGTTAGCAGTTCATAGCCCAATTTAGGGATTTTTGGTATGGCGATGCCACACACATGAGTGTTTGTGCATTGTCATGTTAGAAGACCAATTTTTTCTTTGCCAACAGCGGTCGTTTTTGCTTCAAATCATTGTCGAATTTGATCAACAGCTCTAAATAATATTCGCCATGGATCGTTTGGCCCTTTGCAAGGTAATGGATATGAAAGAAATCGTGTGCATCCCAAGAAACTATCGCCATCAGCTTGCTTTCCGACAGACTCACTGTGGAAGTTTACTGCTTTACTGACAGTAGTCTATTATCTGATGGTAGTTGATCGAAGCAGTGTTGCATTTAAAGTTACCACACGGGAAATTCAAAAATTCACTGACTTATCAAACTGCCCTCGCATACATACATGTATATTTTTTTCTTTTTTGTTTTTTAAGCTTAACATAATGAAAGTACGATTTGTTGTAAGCGTTAATGGCACACTTTGTTGCGCATTTTATCACACATCCATTCGCAACACATAAAAGCCGCCGGTCTTTCGCAACATGCAATGTCAACAATTGCAGCAGTTTGTCTATTATTGCAGGTCTTTGACTGCGCAAAACAAACAACGGAGAAATCCTTGAGTCCTCCAGCTTACTGTGCAACTGCAACTGTGATTTTTAATTCAGCTACAATCAGGTGGAAGTTTTGCACGGTTGTCAGACATCAGCAAGAAGCAAACCAAGTGATTCATCTGCTGAGCTCGTAAAACATCACCTCATACATATCCACATAAATGCATGCATACATATGTATGTGTCTGTACTGTTTTTGCTTTGTTTTTCCTTCTTTGGAGTTAGCACGTTTTCATTACGAACACTCACACCCACTCACTCTCGCACACATAGGTGAATGTGAGCGATTTCCTGCTGGGCTGAATAACTCTTGACTCATTTGTAGCTGAGTGTTGTGATATGATTAACTGATGAATGCTTTGTTATATTATGTTATTTTTTGTTTTTTTGTTTTTTTTTTTTTTAGATAAGTTCGCACAATTATAAAACAACACATAAATCACCTTAAGCTAAAAAAGGTAAGGAAACTTTTCATAAGCGCATTTGCGCTCAATTAAATTATCAGCAAATCGTAAAATAAAAATAAAAGCAACGAAAAGTAAAAAACTTAAACACACACAATGAGTGAGCATACAAAGTGCAGATGCACTTGATTCGCCTTCCCAAATTGTCGACCTCTCAACAAAATTTTATTTGTCTCACTTCCTACATTCACGAGTTGTGTGTGTTATTAAGTCGTCTCGTCTCGTGCCGTGTCGTGCCGTCTGCCGCTCAATTTTGATCAGCGCACGCTGGCATGTACTTACATTAGCCTAGAGAGCACGTTCCCATTTGTGGCTTCACTTCTTTGCTGCGCAATCGAGTCAGCAGCCAGCTCAGTATTCAGTATTCCTTATTATCGCGTCTAAGAGCAAAGTTCAAATTGAGTTGTAAACAAATTTCATGCCTGCATTAGGTAGCCTGCTCGAAGAGTGAATGTTTTTGTATTTACAAAGAATTTTTATACATTTAGCAAGCAACTATGAAAACTTAATTCAATTAAATTCGTTTCAATAGTTAAAGGCTATAATATAATCATATGCTGCCATCCACAGTTAATTTATGCATTTCACGGATTACGTTAACAAGTGAAAAAGAGAGAAACAGTAATTGAAATCAGCAAAGAACAATGATTGTTTTTTGTGTCCCACTGTATATGGTTTGAAAGTAATCTACACATATAGATGACTATCTGCGCATTATGTAACGTGTTCAACTACAATATATGAATATATACATATGTGTGTGTGTGCTTAGGCATACTTATAGACAGCAATACATAATCAGCGGCATTTCGTGCCGCCATTTGTTAGCACATCTCGCTCAAATTGTTTATTACGTACCGGATAATGTGTATATAGTATGTATATGGCATATTTATTGGTAATCGAAACGCAGTTGGATACCCAAGCAACGCAACCGCAAGCTTTTGTGGAAGTGTGCAAGTGGAAGCTGCTCTAGCGAATGCTGCTTATCATTTGAAGGTCGGACCTTTGGTTATAAATAAAACTGAATTTACTTAATAACTACTCAGGCGACCTAGCAAACAGGCAACTCAGCCTTAAGTTATTTTATGCGCCGCTGTAGTCTCAGTTATAAAAGCGCTGCCCTGCTTCCTCATCCTCCAACATATAAGCGAGTAAGAACTCGCATTTGTTTGCGATTACATAAACGGAACGTAACGACTCACATATACACATCCCTGTATTATTACATGCAAAATACGTATACATATCATACGTATTGCACCAACAACATTTGCCTGCATGACTGATGCACGTTCGTACCCACGAGCCGAACAATGCTCGCATATTTATGCGAGTCAAACGAACCAAGTACCGTTTCGTGCAATCTTTTCACTGTTATTTTTGTTTTTCGTTCTTTTACTCTTGTTGCGCGTGTCAACATTGTTTAAAGCATTGAACTTGGCATAATTGCTGTGCCCTGACGTTGTGGCAGCGTCTTTTGTAGACTCGAAGCATAAAAAGAAGAAAGTTCAAATGTTTACAAGTGAGCGAACTTTTGTTGTCGCATATGTTGTTTGCATATGAGAGAGAGAGCATAATGTCTTAACAACAGCCGAAGGCATTTAAGGCAACAACAAATTCAAAGCTAATAGAGACCTGTGCGCCAAAAATGTTTGCATGTGTTATTGTTGTTGGTTTGTTTATTCGTTCGTTCATTCGTCTCACAGTAATCAGAGTCTTTTTAGTAGCTAAGCGCACAGGTGAATTGAAGTATTGAAGTCGTGAGTTTGGAGACATAAAAATTATTGTCATAAAAGTTGTTTTTTGAAATAACAATTATAAAACAAAAAAAAATGTACTAAATTTTGAATTGGGTACAGTCGTGTGCATCCGACTATAGACCCTGCATTTCAAGTTTTAGTTTGCGATGTTGTGTTGCTGCCATAAGTGCCAATAAATCGTGTTGAATGTCGCCTTTTCCTTTTGCTAGGTACATCAGCAACGACGGTGCTGATCTACCTGCTGCTGTGGCCGCTTATGTTTTGGCTGTGGCCTGCCTTACTTGCAGTTCTGTGTTTGTTTTTGTTTTCTTGGCTTTGGCATGTTTCTAATCTTATTATTGTGCTGATAACATTCTTACTTTCGTAATTATCCGTTATCGGCGACGTTAATGTGGTTTCGATTTGATTTTTGGTCGCCCCTGCTTCCTTGTCTATCCATTTTTTTTGTTAACTTTGCTAACTGCTTTTTAATTAGGTGCAGCACTGAGACACGACGTGACGCGACGTGACGTGACGTGAGTCTCGTGTCGCCAATTTAAGCATTCAATTAACGACGGTTCGCAATCGGCGGTATGCGGCCGGTAGCCGGGCAATTAGGCTCCCATCGAGATAGTCATGTGTTGATGGGGGTGTGGGGAGATAACGAGATATTTTAGGGTGCGTTGTTTTTGTAATGCACTTAGCTAGCAGTTAAAAAAATTGTCAAAAACGTTGTTAATAGTTAGTAAATCACACTTATCCTTAAAGAAATAGCTGGTGTCAAAACTTTATTAACTGACTATGTAAGAAGTGTGTAAAAACTGTCTAACAAATTTCATCAGTTTATTAAATATGCATGCTCCTACGCTATATCGTGTGTAGTCGCCCCAGCGCATAAACTTTCCATTTCAGCAGAGAACTCAACTGCTTCGCGTTAATTTTAGGCTTAGGTTTGCTTATAAATATAATATATGAGGCAGATGAGGGGCAGTACAATATCATGAAAAGACCAGAGTGTTTTATCTAAAGCGAAAGTGCAATCGTAAACTAAAAAAAGAACAAAATAAATAAACCACAAACTATGTTTATAACAATATAAATAAATATTTACAGTCCCTTTTGTTTAGTTAAGTCATCAAAAGGATTTCGAAGCTAGACGCTGATCGCTTTTCACGCGTACGCTACATGTGCATACACACATGTGTACATAATATACACACTTGTACTTACATATATGCTACTCTGCTGTTGCTCACCAGTTTTGAAGTGGTTCATTAGCAGCATCAGCAGCATCATCAGCGACTCATGCCTTTGCCTATCGGTAGCAGGAAAATGGTTGCTAAGCATTCCAAATTTTTATCGTATACTATATATGTACATAAGTACATGCATATAACTGGCACAACAACAACGACAACGACAACAACAGCAATAACAAGAAATACGTACGTACATATAGCGGAAGTGATTTTTCTATTATATATATTATTAGTAAACAAAGCCGCGGGGGCTAGAACGGAAAGGGTACACAGTAAATTATTGTCATCGTAGTCATTTATTTAAACAAATTGCTTATGGACTAATCAAAAAATGGAATACGCACAGCTAAGTGCTTAAGAAGCAGCGACTGATTAGATGTTGTTTGCTGTCCAGGCTGCAGCCTCCCGCTTGCATGCCAACCTCAGCGGGCGATTAAAGGAAATGCGCAGAATGTGTGTATGAAATGATAGAAGAAGAGTCAGACAATTGCGATGTGCTTCAAGTTAATTGTGCATTGGCAATTCGCTTCACGTCACTTTGTTTAGAGTGCCTGGCATGCCAAGTTCTAAACAATTCGAAACAATCCCAACTAAACGCTAACGCGTATGCAGCATGTCTTTCAGCATTTTTATTAATGAATTTATTAGCGTCAAAATAAAGCAATCAAACGAATAAATAATTCGCCTGTAAACAAACGGGAATCGCTTGACTTGTGTCGGCTCTTCTCACTAGTGTATTTGTTGATCTTGTTATTGCTGTTGTTGTTGTTGTTGTTGTTTTTAAATCAGATTTTTATTAATAATTTGATTTCAATGAATAAATATTTGTGATATGTTATGTACAATATTTGCTTCATTGACAGATTGGCGGTTCCCTGCTCTACATTTGCTTATCAGAGATATGTTGTTGGCTTCTGGCCCAGCACAGAACACTTCAATTCAGTTCACTTCGGTGCGATTTGCTGCTCTTATTGCTCTTTTTTGTTGGCGTTTTTGTTGTTGTTGATTAACTTTTAGCATTGAGTTGAATCACCTTTTGACTTTGGACTCTGTCTGATTATACTTACAAAAAATAAAATATATTTCTTACTATATCAAGTTTCCTTAATCAATTGAATGCCAGTTAAATATTTAATTACGTGCACTTGTCTTCAAGTATGAGTGTGTGAGTGTGAGTAGGTATGTGTGTTTGTGTGTATGTGTGTAAATGCGAGTGAGTGCGAGTGTCTGCATTGACATTATTTACTATGATCTAATCCACTTTCGATTATGCTCTTCTCGTAGGAAACCGTTGAGTTGCTCATTTGGAAATAAGTGAGATATGCATTAACAAGAACAACTGCAAGAAAAGCGTACATCTACCATGGATTCGCTACATGTTACCGGTATTCATACGTCCAAGGATCAGCGGAGCAGCAGCCATCTGCGCACGAGCAGATCTTCATCGGCCACACGCACCACTGAGCAAAGTAATTATCCAAGGCAGCCAACCCATTTAACGTATACACGTGCATACTTCACTCACATCCATACCCATACTCATAGTCATACTTATTGAAGAGCCCAAGGCGGAAAACTCTTGCCCAGCCTGAATACTCTGCATGAAGATTGGCTGCCTGCCTGAAGCCGCCAACCTTCTTGGTGCGCCTGGGCTAGCCTCGATGCTTCCGTTTAGGGGATATTATGTTTGCGCCGCTTTGTGTCTGCTTAATAAATGCAATGATAGCGGAAATTGCTTCTTGTGTCTGACCGCGTGTCTCGCTCGCTGCGACTCTGATAGGCAGTCTGGGGTGCGCCTATGCTTTGTAGTTGAATTTAGAGTCTTTAATTTGACTTCTTTTAAATAAGCCGAAAGATGCTGGCCTGCTCTTGCGCCGCGAATATGATTGAACCTTTTGTTGTGTAGGCAGGCAAGTGAATCCCTGCCTAGAGCTTCCAGCCCATTCTTGAACAGTCAATGTAGGGGAGTGCCTATAACAAGTAATATAATTTTAATTAAGCAAGTAACATAAGCGAAGTTGATGAAGAAGTCCCCATACGTTGACGTAAATGAGTTGCATATTGTATCGTAATATAAAGTGAATTATTTTGACTATCAGTGACATTTTCGCACGAAGTCGCCCAGTCGCTCTGAATCCCAATAATCATTGATAATCGCGGCAAGACATATTTTTGAAATAAGGTTACCAAAGTTTCATTAGATTTATCAAAAAGCATTCATGTGAATTTAGTCAAGTTAGTTCTATATCTTCATCTGTAGCAATCAACATGGACTTCTGCTACAACTCCTTTCTTCTTCCTTCCTTTCTTCTTCCTTCCTTTCCTTCTAGACAGTTGTGGAAGTTGATTAAATTGTGTTTGTCACCCCAGACTAGTAGACCCCAAATAAGTTTGAAAGGAAATAATTCGCTTGGCAAGTGGCATCGATTATATCGCTGTCCGTCTGTTACTTGGGAATATTCGTCAACCGTTCGATTCTTATTGCAGAGCCAATATATGACGAAACCATTGAATTAGTTCATAACGACGTAGGAATGGCGTCTCCCCACAAATTTTTGACTCTACAGTTATGTGGCTATAAAGGGTTTAGTTTTCATTATTTATGTATAGTTTAAGGCATTCGCACATGCACGCACATACACGTATATGCATAAGTATGCGTGTAGCTAAATGATGTAAAGATTTTGATGAATTCGCAGAATATTTATTATTTTTATTGTCATAATTTGTTATTTCTTTATGGTTTTCTACATGCATTTCGTTTTACGCCTCTTTATTTCTCTTCTTTTTTCTAACAGAATGAACATTTCAATGTAAGAACAAAACCAATAAAACATAATCACACATTGTAAAGCACGAAAATTCAACACACACATAAAATACACAAAAGGATAATTGAAATAACGTTTATGCTGCGCTCGCTGCTTGAGCTGCCCCAGCCTGTGTTTGGATAGCAAAAATAAACACAGAACCACTCGCTTGGCATTTGAATAAAAAAGAAAAAAACAAAAAAGCAGCAAACGAGAAAATACCACGCAGGCCACAGCACTCCCCCCAATCCCTTGGCAGCACAGCAGCCCAACACACAACACACGCTCTCCATGCTTTTGCTTGGCTGTTCTTAACCAACTACTTTCGCTGTTACTTGCCATTGCGCTCGCATGCTCCTTGCTCATACACTGTCTCTCACTCTCTCTTTCTCTCTCTCTCTACAATTGTACTCACCTTACTTTCTTGCTGCCTAAAACTGCTGCAGCCCGCGAAATATTCAAGCGCATTCTCGCTATTTTAGCTGCATTGTTCCAACACAGTTTTCTCATAATTGTTGCTATTTTTAAGCTTAAAGTAAAACGCACCACAACACGACAACACGACGACACGAGAAACAGAAAAACAAAGCAAATAATTTGCGAGAGAAAAGCAGAAAGCAGAAAAAAAAAATAAGAAACTAAGGAAGCAACAATTAAAACAACATTCGCTTATGCACTTGAAAAGGCAAATGCAGCAAAAAGCACAAATCTAAAAAGCAGAACAGAAACAAGAAACCAAAAACAAGGATACATAAAAACGAACACACCTAAAATAGAAAGGACATTTTGCACATTTGTTCGAGTCACAATCGAAACATTAGTTACGTTGAGTACGTGACAGCTGAGCTTTGCCTTTTGTCTTTGCCTGACTGCTGTCAGCCGACCGTCGCACATTCACTCAGTCTCACAGTCACTCACTCATCGCGGGCGCGTGCTCTGCGAGCTTTGACTTTGTTGCTTTTGCTAACGTTTTTGTGCCTTGAGTTGTGTTTTTTGTTTTTTTTTGTTGCATGCTGCTTATTGGTAACGTGTTCGTTGTTGTTATTGTTGTTGTTGTCATTGTCGACTTAAATCTTTACAACAGATGTGCACAACGCACAAACATACATAATCAACTTAAGCTGAACTAAGCGAAACAATTAAGGCAAAAAAAAAAGAAAAAACTAAGAAAAAGAAAACTCGCTAAGAAAAAATCAAACAAAACCATAAAAATTCGAAAAGTCAACCAACTGAACCTGAACTGAACTGAATTTATTTTCCGCTGCTTTGCGTGCGCAAATGAAAACCCCATTAGTGTCACGAGAGCGTGAACAGCATCTGCAGCAGAAACACCAACAACAACGCGGCGAGAGTGCCGATCCTGCAACGCCATCGACAGCAGCCACCACAGTGACTGCGACTGCAACTGCGACTGCGACTACGGCGACGACGTCTACGGTGGTCGCGTTGACGCCGGCAGCTTCAGCAACAACGTTGTGTGGACTTGGCGCATCGCCGAGCAGCAGCAGCAGTACAACGATCAACGCCGGTGCCGCCGGTCATTTTGTGTCCAGTCCCGCCATAAACGCAGCCGCAGCAGTGGCCGGCGCCGCTGCAGGTGGTGCAAGCCATTCCAACGCCACAGCAGCGGGCAGCAGCAGCAGTACAGCGACAGCAGCAACAGTGGCAGCTGCGCAAGCGGCTGTCTTCGGCGGCAGCAACACGGTGACCGGCAGCTTGGGTAGCGGCGGCGTGGTGCGCGGTTTCCGCAGCCACAGTCCGTCAAATCGACGACGCAGTCGCGAACGCAATCGACGCACACATGGCTCCGACCAGGGCGGCCTGCTGGCATATAGTGGGCTCGTGGGCAGCGGAGGTAGTGGCGTCGGCGGTTTAAGTGACGCTAGTGGCGGGCTGGAGGCCATGGCTCTGGTGGGTGGCGGCAGCAGCGGCATGGAGGATTCACGTTTGTCAGGTGAGTCTATAGTAAGTGAGAGTGTGTTCCGTAGCTGATAATTGAAATTTCCTATGCAGGCAATGAAGAATTCTGCTATCAGTCGTTCGCTTCAGACGATTTCGATGGCAATCCGCCCACATCGCTGGCGGACACCGGCAAGAAGTCAACGCATCACCGGCGCACCCACGAGCGCACGTCCAGCGTGCAGGCGATCGATCGACTGAACACTAAGATTCAATGTACAAAGGAATCCATACGCAAGGAACAAACTGCCAGAGATGGTGAGTCCTGCTGTCAGGTCTAATAGATCTAATGCCAATGCTCATGTTCTCCATTGCAGATAACGTCAATGAGTATCTCAAATTGGCCGCCAGCGCCGACAAACAGCAACTACAACGAATAAAGGTATTTAGGCAACGTCTTGCTGCCCAGCTAAGAAGCTCTAATTTCTTTTTATTCCCGCATCAGGCTGTGTTCGAGAAAAAAAACCAAAAGAGCGCACACACAATCTCCCAGCTGCAAAAGAAACTGGACAACTATTCGAAACGTTCGAAGGATCTGCAGAATCATCAATATCAGAGTAAAGGTCAGCACCGGCAGCCGCGCGAAATGCTGCGTGACGTTGGCCAGGGCCTGCGCAATGTTGGCGGCAACATACGCGATGGCATCACGGGCTTCTCTGGCTCGGTTATGTCGAAGCCGCGTGAATTTGCGCATCTTATTAAAAATAAATTTGGCAGCGCGGATAATATTAACCAGATGAGCGAAGCCGAACTGCAGGGCATGCAGAATATGCCCGTCAACGCAGACCTGATGAGCACAACGACGACGTCCAATAATTTGCCGGCAGGCACATCGACCGGCTCGGGGAATACGACGGGTGGAGCCGGCAGCGGCACAGGCAAATTCAATAGCGACAATGGCAGCGAATGCAGCAGCGTAACAAGCGAAAGCATACCAGCGGGGTGAGTAGTACACTCCAGACAACACTTAACTACATAACAAGCCTAACGCTGTGTTGGTGTCTGTTGCAGCTCTGGCAAAAGTCAATCTGGTGCAAGTCAATATCACATCGTACTGAAATCGTTGCTGACTGAGTTGGCCGAGCGCAAAGACGAAATTGAGAAGCTCAAAGAACGTGTCGAACGTCTGGAGGTTAGTAGCACGCCCCACATTTTCGGGTTGCTGTTCTTGTTGTTATGCATTTTTTTTTATAATACGTAATTAACATTTGCAGACAAGCCAAAAGGAATTCAATAATTTGACAGCGACACTCGAGAGCGAACGCTATCGCGCCGAGGGACTAGAGGAGCAAATCAATGACTTGACGGAATTGCATCAGGTTCGTGTTTCGTGTTCGAGTCGACTTTCATCAACTTTCGTACTTGATACTTATTGTTCGTTTTCTTTCTTTTTTTTTTCTATTATGGCAACTACTTGGATATGTAAAGAATGAAATCGAAAACTTGAAGCAAACCATAGCCGATATGGAAGAGAAAGTACAATACCAAAGTGACGAAAGACTACGTGATATCAACGAAGTGCTCGAGAATTGTCAGACTAGGGTATGTAGCACACGCCCTGATACACACACAAACTCTAGGATTCACACTTTTCATAATGGCGCCCAATTTTTTATAGATATCGAAAATGGAGCATATGTCACAGCAACAATATGTCACCGTCGAGGGCATAGACAACTCGAATGCGCGCGCGCTCGTCGTCAAGCTTATCAATGTGGTACTGACAATATTGCAGGTTGTGCTACTCTTGGTTGCGACGGCAGCTGGCATCATCATGCCGTTTCTGAAAACGAGGTAAATACAAACGAGAAAGAAAAAGAAAACCACAAGCAGCAACTATTTGAATTTAATTTGCTATTCCAATCGTTACTTTTCAGAGTTCGCGTGCTGACGACCTTTTTGTCCATATTCATCATCATCTTTGTGATACGCCAGTGGCCCGATGTCCAGGACATCGGCGCCGGTCTGGTGCGGCATCTCAAACAGTCGTTGGTGGTGAAGTGAAGACGTTGAAATTTATTAGGCGTGCAAAATTTAAACAAAACATAAACTAATTAACTTAGCTTAAAGTTTAAACAATTGTAAATAGATTATTATAAAGTTATATAGCTAAATTTACACATACACACTCACAATTACACTAAACATTTTCCCCGCTCACATTCACCGGCAAACGAAAGAAAAAAGGGAATATACATATTTGAGATTTCAAGTCAAATTTATTTAAAATTAAGCTGGAAGTGCTGCAAATGCAATTCTTTGCCAATTCCCTGTTATGGAACGTGCAAACAAAACGAAATTTGGTTTTCGAAGCACATCGCATGCATGTAAGCGAGAACATATTGTTATATATAAAATAATAACACAGAGTAAAAAAAAGAACAAATCGGAAATACTTCATACCATTGACATGTGTATACCTAAACTATATACTATAACTTATATGAAACACACCTATTTGCTATATACATAATTACCAAATAATTTAATTTGAAGAGCATATTGTATAAATATTTATTAATATTAAAAACTAATGCCTAGAAAAATGCAATTATTATTGTGGCCTCAAAAGATTTTATTGTGAAATATATGTTAAAAAAAAAAATGAAAAACTCGAAACGAACAAACAGCAAGCGACTTTTTTAAAATGTATGCAAAATTTATGTATGTGCACCTTTTAACTATTTAACTAACAGGTTAACATAAAAGAAAACTCTCATTTTAAACGATTTAAAGCATTGGCAGTTGCAATAAGCAGCACATATGCATATGCCAGATAAAAATTAATAAGATGTATTGTTTAAGAAATCCTTAAGGGTTGCTTATATTTGTTTTTGATAGTTTATTGCATAAGAAAACGGAGATCAATATGTTATTATACTATGTACGATTTGAATATTTAATTTATTGCAATAAATGCAATTTTGTAGCTAATTAAATATTACTTTAATATTCAGCTTAACGAGACATTGTGGCGCCCATTGCGATATATGTATTTGTTTGCTTTTTAGTTTGTAAGTTTATATATATGTAATCATAATTATTAATGTGAAAACGCTCATTTTTTGTACACATTTCGAGGTGTTAAAGTGAAAATTATGAAACTGAAACATTAAATGTAAAAACAAATTATTTAAAATACGCGAAAAAGCAGAGAAACAATGTAATTCGTTCCATTTCAAAATATTATTTAGAACATGTGGAAAAATATATAGACATTATTTATATATAATACGAAAAAGCTAATAATTTTAAATTGATTAAAAGTAAATTTAAAAAATCACTTCAGTTTTGTTGCTTTGCATTAGTGCAGTTTATATAACGGGGCTTTAACAGAGAACATTTATTTAGACTAATATGAGGCTCGGCGGTGAGGCATTCACACGAGAACGGTTACTCTTCCACTTATAGCCATTTAAGCGTTTCAAGTGACTCGCCACTTGCTCTGGCACTAAGGTGGAGGCTGATGCTGTTGCTGAGACGGCGTCGCACTTTTCACACAAGCTGCCAATTATGTAGGAATTTATTGCCACAAATTTGTGTGACAAATGAAATGTTAAACACGAGCCTGGCGTCTCGCTTGTGTGCTTGATTTGTCTTATCAGATTAAGAATTATTATATGGCAAGAGTGTACATCACTAGCTAAGTAAATGCAGGCAACGTTGACTCCGCTGACGCTCTCACGTGAAATGGCTTGAGATGCGCATGCACAAAGGGTCATATGCGCAATTTCATTCCCTACCAGAGGAAGACACAATCGAATCAAATAAAGACCGAATCCATCTCTGTTGCAGTTGTATATATACATACATATACATGATATATAATGAATACGCAAACTTACAGTTGTAAGTCAAAAATGGGCATTTTAACATTTCACATTTTGGCTTGTACTGCTGGCACTTCACACTGCCAAAGAGGCCTAACAATATTTATACATACAGTAGATATTGTTTGTGAAGCTTGCAGTGTATGCCACTTCCTAATAGGAAGCCATAATATCGACTAGACTGGCATTATATTTCGCAATGTGGCATGCACACTCTATTTGATTAGCAGCCTCCTTCAAAAAGACTAGAACTCCAAATTATATTTTGTATTTATCTCCACGTAAATAAAAACGTTTCTGCCTGCCTTGTATGGATAGTTCAATAATGTCACTCTTTCATCAAATCATTTTTACTATAAATTATAACAGTAACCTCAATAAAAATTTAAAAAAAAATAGGTCAAATAAATAAAATCTTGCATATGAAAAAGCTAATCAGCTCAGAATAAGTAATCTTCTTAATAGGTTAATAAATGTGT
This sequence comes from Stegana nigrithorax, assembly GCA_037044495.1. Taxonomy (NCBI): domain Eukaryota; kingdom Metazoa; phylum Arthropoda; class Insecta; order Diptera; family Drosophilidae; genus Stegana; species Stegana nigrithorax. The sequence goes on from JBAMBQ010004233.1 coordinate 700,292, forward strand.
GCTAATCACATATCAACTTTTCATCATCATATTTGCAAATTAGCAAATATGTCGTAGAAAAGTGATAATCCGACTACTCGCTGATCTGCAAATCCAGTAATTTGAAACGTTGCTCTTCTAGCATTTTCTATTGCAATTTTTCAAATCTGATTTGCATGACTTCCTCATGTTTTCAACTGAATTCAAAGATATAACGGCAATGTAGTGACGATATAATGTCTTTGACTGCGATTGTTGGTATATAACAGACATATGCAGACAGGCGCATTATAGGCAAAATAATTGTAGTAGACGAGTTAAAAAAAGAAAACTAGATAAAGAACTAGGTAGCCAATAATCAAAATGGGGCCTGCAATCATTAGATCAAATGATCGAATCACTACTGGAAGTACATTATAATAGAAAGCTTGTCAAGTACGGTACATTCTGCTCAGTTATAGCCGCACTGCCTTCCCGTCTTCTACATGGTAATGTTGAAAAAGTAAACTGGTATTGCCTCGGCTACTCGACAACGGCTTCTTCAGTAGCTCATGTTTCGCCTTGGAGCCGTCGATGTCAACGTTGGTGTTGTTGTGAGAGATGGCGTTGATGCTGTGGGTTCCCCTCATAAGTTATGTAAATAAATTAAATAGTAGCTAACTTGATGGGGAAAACATTTAATGTATTTAATAATTATTCACACATTTAATTTTCATTTCAAATCACTACATTTAAAATTTTTAGTTTATTTCTTGTATTTTTTATATACTGACATAATTATTAGTTGAGATACTTAATAACTATATAACTTAAAAAATAAATTTAATAGAACATCTCTTTAATATACATATAAAATTTAACGAAATAATCGTGGAACAGAGTACTGCATAGGGCGAGACTGCGCATGGTGAAAGGTAAATTGCGCTACAATAAAGAATTATTAACAAATATTTGTTCAAACTTTTTACACATCTTTTTGAAACCAACGAAATTTCAAAAATTTATTTCATGTTTACAACACAGTACAATACGAATAATAAAAGTTGACTATGTTCATTGAAGAATAATCGAATTTCTGTTCGTTTTTTTTCGCAAGGAAATCGAAATAATTAAAAATAAAAATATATTACATAAATCAGGTAAATCATTTTCACGTGTTCAATCTTTTCGTATCAATTGTAGAATCGACTAAATCTGTTTGTTTGTTTTTATATTTTCGTCTTTGATTGTTTGTTTTGGGACAATAATTAAACTTCTTCTTAATTAAGCCAATATTAAGTAAATCACAACTTTATATATGGTATATAGTTTTTATATGGGTTCAAGTATAAAATGTGAGGGAATTGTCGAAAAGGACTTGCTACTCTTTGTTTTTTTTTTTTTTTTTGCTGCTTTGTATAAGGGTAATATACGTAACTAAGATAAAAGGATATTTTACAATTATTTTAACTCAGCACAACTGAAAAAAGACTGAGGCCTGAACAAGTGATGAATTGCTTTGACCTTGCTGCCTTAAATGAACTAAGGAAACCAAACGAAGTTGGCACCGTCAATCACGATCAAATGACTCCAATAAAGTCATACATCAATGTTGTTGCCGTCGCCCTTGTCGTTATCTCTATGCAATGAAAGCATATCAAAGCGAAGCATACTTATCTCAGATAATAAAGTGGCGACGATTGCTGCTCTCTGGATTCTGTGTGTTGGCAGCAACATCCGGTGAACTATCTAAGGTATTTGGCAACGCCACAACGCCAATGCCACCGCGTGTAGGTGACTGTAGAAAGGCCGAATCAACGGCATTCGCTTCGACATTGTCAACGGCATTTTGGCCTGGCGTAGAGACCGCAATTGGTTCGTAGATGGAGCGATGCGGTGGTATATCCTCATCGTCCTTAAAGGAGCCACTTAAATTCGGATTCATTATGTTATTCGATGTAGGCAACGCAATTGTGGCGGTAGGTGCGGCGTCTGCAGTCTCAACAGATTCCAAATATGGTGGAGCGGCCACGCTAACATTTATCGGCTGGCGGCGGAAAAGGAAACTGCAAGAAAACACAATTTAATTACTGTAAAAAAAAAAGAAAAAACTGGCGTACTTGAAATTAAAACGTGACCACAAGGGGCGTCGATTCTCGGTCAATATATCTGCAAGATGTGCTGGCAGATTTGGTGTACGATCGAACGGATTCATGCGCCGTGAGCTCTGCGCGGAAGATTGACGTGCCAGTAGCGCTGAAAAGAACAAACAACAAACAATTAGCTGAACGCACAGCTTTTAGGTTAGTCGGCTCTGGGCTATTTAACAAACCATTCTCATCATCTGAGCCATTCTCTGCTGCGCTATTTGCTGCACTACGCCTGAATGTGCCGTGCCGAGTGGTACTCCCAGCCGCTGCTGCTGTGCTACTTGTAGCGCCTGCAGCTTCTGCGCTGCTTGCAGCAGCACTAATAGCAACTTCAGCTCTGCCACCAGCATTCGGTTGCTGCAGCAGCGGTGTTGTGTCATCATCAGTGTCTGTGACACTATCCAATGAAGACTGTCGAATCCGACTTGAACGAGTTTCGCCCTTCGTAAAAACCTTGCGCTTGCAAATAGGACAGACGCGTCGGTTCTGTGTCAGCCAGGGATCAATGCAGTGACTATGGTACGCTGCAAGGAAAAATATGTGAAAACTAACACACCGACAAATACTTTTCTGCAGCACAATTACGTACGATGCCGACAGGGCAACACGCGCACTTTGTCATCCTCTACAAAGTCCTCGAGGCATATGACACAGGTTTCATAGACCAAATCTGTGTTGTTTTTTGTGTAGCGCAAGATGGGTATCTTCTTTAGCATGCTCTTCGGCAGCCGATACCGCCGCAAGCGTCGTCGTTCGCGTATGCATTTGTAGATCATGTAAAACACCTGCAAATAAGATAAGTAATGCACATTTTAATTGATAACAGTTGTGTTTGGATACCAGCCGATTGTTCAACGCACCATTATTAGAAAACAGAGTCCGATCAGTACCGAAAACGGCAATATTAATTGAGTATTGATATTGAAGGGCAACTCATCGTTTATGACAAGCACAATCTCAGATGTAAAGAAATTAATCAAATTAATGCCAGTGGTGTGTCCTACAAAGACGGCGGGTATGTGTATGCCAGTGGAGTTCTCGGCGGACATTTGTTCTATGAAAAAAAAAAAAAAAACCAAAATAAGGTCATATAACATTTTTTCTATATAAGCAAGCGGAGCATGACAGCATGCATTATATTATGGTAGATCCTACCTAAGTCATCGCCCTCATTGTTGAACACTATGACGGCGGAGAAGTTGGCGTTTTGTGCAACGCGCACCTTGCGCTCGAAAGTACAATCGCCGCCACTGCAATGGAAAAAAATGACTTCAATTAATTTACTCATAACTCAAAGAAGCGTCGTAAGTACCGCGAGATCAGTGCGACAAACTTGGCAGCGTGTGGATAGCGACTGCGTGGTGGAGCTTTGATAACGTCACAACCATATTGGGGGAGTGCGGGCACACCAAACACTTTGAGTCCATTTGGCGCCAGGCTGGGACCGAATTGAGCTGGTAAATCATTATATTCCTCAATGAGCTTTAAGAAAAAAAAAAGAAAATAAGCTATTCTGTAAAACTATTAAGAACTGCAGAAATTTCAGTAGCCACCTGATTTGTTAAATATCTATAGACGAGTATGTGCGCATCAGCTTTCTGGCAGCAAAGACTCAGACACAGCAGCAGCATCACTAGCGAGATACAGCAGTTTTTAGTCGTTGGTTTGCACTTAGTCATCGTTTAGGCTATGAACGGTAGCTGCGACCAAATTAATCGAATAAGAAAGTTGAAACCTAGCCGCAGTTTGTGATGTCTTTACGTGGGAGATCGAGTGTTGAAGTTCTTTGAGGATCGCTTGCTGCCCGTTAGTATGTTAAAACGTAACGCTGTAGCGATTTAATGTTACTGTTACCGCTGCTGCTGCTGTAGCAGCCGGCTTCAGTTGTTGTTGTTATCGTTCTTACTACTGTTGTTGTTGTTGTATGCTTATTATGCCGCTCTTGCTGCTGCTGCGGTTGCTTGCGTTGCTTTTGTTGTGCCTGGCAGCAGTTTGCATGTCTCATTGGAAAGTATGAAGTTGGCTAAAAAAATGAAGACAAATGTTGTATGCGTTTAAAAATAGACAATCATGTGACACATATGGCTTAAATAATCTAATCCACGACTGCTTCCGGTATTATTTTTCGTGCAATATGCACAACTGAGTTTCTGTGTGCTCTGCTCAAGATGTTTCTGCTCTCGCTATGCCTATAAAAACGCAAGCAATCAACGCTTATCAAATTGAATACTGCAAGTATTGTCATAATACACATCTTACAAGAACATTTTGTTTAACAGTTATGCAATAATTATTAACATCGGGCATTGTGCCATTATCACAACATCGCTGATGTTTTCCAAGTGGCTCAGCATCTTCGTTGATATAATTGAGCTTAATTTTTATCAATTGAAATCTTGATCGCAATGTGCCTTTGCACGTAGGATTTGCAGCAAATAACCCTGATAAAAACAACAACAACAACAGCAAAAAAGTCAATGACATCGACGCAAAAGTCAAGTAAATCGACAAAAATTTAAAATCCACAAAAAAAACATAAAAAACATTTACAAAAACACGAATTATATTTTGTAAATGTTATGTATATAAATATATACAAAAATAAAAAAGTATTTTTTTTTAAATGCAAGTAAATAGAGTAAACAACAAAAACTAAAACAAAAGAGGAAAGTCATAATTGCCTACATGAAGCGCATCGTGATGTTCTGCAGTTTGTGTGGCGCGTGACTCAGACGCAGTCAACAAGTGAGCAAACTAATATCAAATAAAACACAAATCAACAACAACAATAACAAATGCTGATAAGTCTTTTCACAAACACCAAATGTCGAAATAGCTGCTAGATGGTGACTGCTAGCAGCCATAAGCTCATCAAGCAGAGAATTTATGTAAACAAAAGTTTCAGATTATAGATTCCTAAAAAAGGAAGCTTGTAAAAGCTACCCAAAGGGGCGGTTAACAGTCTATCCCAGTCACAGCCCAGTATAAGCAGCAACGACTCACTAAGAGTAAAAGTGGTAATTAGTTGACCCAGGCAGACCGACTGTCTGCACGATTTTGTGCCATGGATATTGACTACGTGATAAAAATCTAAGCCCCTCTCTCCACTGGATCCTAGTATTTTGAAGAAACCATAATAATTTGCCACATCTTTTCAACATATAAGATGCTTGCTTCTGTTTGTTTATTTTTGCAGTAAAAGTACTTTTTTGCACAAGATAGGCAGACTTTTGTAATTGTGTTCGTTATTTGCAGCTTTTACTATATAAATATGTTTGAAATGAACGTTAATGCAAATATATAAATAAGACATCACTGGTTAAAAACGAATCCAGGGCGCATTTTAATAAGAACGTGACTTTGATGTAACAGTTTGTGTAAACAAACTGAAGTGCTGCAAAAAAGCACGAATAGCAGTTGAAATATTCGATCTACTACATATGTATATCCAGCTGTAGATCGTTTTGCACTTAAATAGAATGCAGTGGAATTCGAGAAACAAAAATCGCTTGGCGTGATTTACTTGGTAGAGAGTAGTAAACAATTGTGAATACTCGTTATTATTTGCAATGGTAGCGTTGAATTTGATTTGATTCATAACCATTGCCTCCCGCATTTATTTAAGATAATAATCCGTCCGTGTCTTTATAGTATTCCCTCATATAGTGCTACGGTTATGCTTTTAAATAATTTTAAGTTAAGCCTTGAGCTTTTGTTTGTGGTTTGCACATTAAATCAATGCAGCCACATGCACCACCCTCGCCCCACCCACATAAGCAATAACACCCTGAACTTTTACATAAAAGCCTTTATCAAGGTTAAAAGAGGTTCGAAACAAAAACAACACAAACCGCGATAACTTCACAAAACAGGTGTAGCTACTAAAAATTGACTACGTCAGGACGAGTAAACATGCTTATAAACTGGGAGTTGGCACTGAATTGGTGTTTATGTTTATGATAAAAGCAACAAAGAATAATATATTTAATTAAAAACAACAATAGCTGCAACTTCGCGACAAGCATTAATAATTTTTTTCTGTAGTCGCCGTGTAATTTGATTTCGTTGTTATATTGTATAGAATTTCTGGGTTTTGGTGGGCCGTGGTGGGCCCACTGGGCTGGCCTACAAAATTTTCACAATAATTTTTTTTTACGGATTTTATTTATATGTAAGAAACTTTATGGAATTCTTTTGGGTTTCAAATTGCAATATAATGATAATATCGGATCATTCTTTCATTTTTTCATTAGTAGTCAAATTCGTAAATTCGGATATTTTCTTTTTTCTCATCACTCGCGCAAGTAGTATACTCTTCGCCCCGTACGACATTCGCACTAACCCGCACGCCACCTCCTGACGTTCTTTATGACAGAGATTCGATATTGCCTATTCTCCTCTTTTCTCTGCTTTCTGCGTTTTAATTCTATGTTTGACACTCTTCCTATCTTTTTGAGCTGTTAGCTGCGGCAAACTTTTACGATTTTAAATACATGCTCGCCTAAACGTTATGCACAAACTTTTCTTTCATTATTTAAACTTCACTGTTTATTAAATTAACAGCAATTCGCTGACTTTTTTTTGTTTAGAAAAACGAAAAATTGCATTGTGTCTCGACAAGTTTTTTATTGAGTAGTGTGACCGTTTTCAAGTAATGCAGAATGCCAAAATATGCTAAACTTTGATACTAAAATATACCACATTATAAAGTATTGAAATAACGTTAATACATACTAATTTGAAATACAGTTTTCTAACATCTGAAATGATGAGAATCTTTATCTCAAATTTAATATCAACAACATTCGTTACGATGACAAAGACTGGCTAAGAAATTATTACACGGTGTAGTGTACAATAGTCATATTCAATTTTTTGAATGTTTAAAAATAATGGCGTGAGAGTTTATTATTAATCAATTACCATAGTCTTATTTTGGCAATGCAAACCTGAAAGATTAAACCCAATTTGAGAGAGAAGAACTTTGCCGACAATAATTAAGGAAAAATGTTAAAATAAGTGTAAATCCGAGATTTCGCAAGGGGAAACCAACACTTTCATGAGAACTGGTTATGTCTATTATAAACATTAAATCGCATACACAAGGAAAGCTTATTATTATTAAGATTTTCGTTTTTTTTTTTGTGGATATATGTACATGCATAAATATAAATGTGCAAAAATTATACAAAATAAAAATGTTATGGTTTCTTATAATCAAGGGGGAATAAAAATAATCTATTTCAGCCACAAATACATCTTGCCCTGTATAGTATGCTTGACCGGATTAATCTTCTTCAGTATCTTGGTCATAGTTTCCACCAGACGTTCGCTCGATACGCCAGTCTTCTTGTTCTTAAATTTAGTTAGCAATTCGGTTGCAGTTAAAGGCTTGCGCATCAGATAACGACGCACAGCTTCCTCTGTGATGCCGTAATCCCTGAAATCATTGGGTTAGAAACAGCTCCTTTAATAAATTGGGTAAACTTACTCTTGTTTGTTATTCACGACACCAGCAAATGTTGATGGCAGGGATGTCGTGATTTCGGGTTTGGTTCGTTTAGCTGGCGTGCTGACCGGACTGTTGCTATTCTCAGAACCGGTGAGATCAGTAGGCATGCTGTTCAACTTCCGCTTGGTTGTCTCATTGGCAAATGTAGGCGTAGCCGATCGAGATTTATTTGCTGCAGCGTTATTTTTGGCGCTGTTATTGGTTTCTTTGGTGGTTGGCGGTTTCTTCTTCGGACCATTGCTAAGATCATCTTCAGAGTCACTGCTGTCTGAAGTGAAGTCACTTGATGAATCTGTATTATTTCCTTTAGTTTTTTTATCATCCTTAGCTTGTTTTTTTGTTTTCTTCTTTTCCTTAGCAGTTTCATCCTTGTTCTTTTCTTTTTTCTTTGCCTTTTCGCCATCTTCATCATGTTCGGATTCGTCAGATTTCTTTTCTTCATCGCTTTCCTCATCAGAAGTGAGCAGTTTACGAAGTGCATCTTCCTCTGCTACACTTTTCATGTCTTTGTCGAGTTTTGCCTCTGGATCCGGTTCTCTGCCAGAATTAAGAATGTCTGTAATATTCTATTCACAAAGATATTCATATATTTAAGACTTACTCATCACTAGACTCTGTATTGTAGTCCATTTCTCGACCCTCCTCATCTCCGTCATCGGATTCTTCGAATGCTTCGCCATCTAAATCACGTTTCTTTTTCTTCTTGTCCACACCTTTCTTCCCTTTTTTACCTTTTCCTTTGCCAGGTGCATTGCTCTCATCTTCGCTTTCTTCTTTTTTCTTTTTTTTTTCTTCATCTGAATCTGAATCTGATTCCTCATCGGAATCAATCCACTCGTCCATTTCACTTATCTTCAATTCTTTGGACTTTTTGTTTCCCCCTTTGACCTTAATCTCTTCTGGATCTTGTTCTTCTTCTTCATCACCGCGCAAACGTTTCCGTAACATAAGTGAAAAATAGTTCATAACCTTTTTGCGGCGCCCAAATTCTTGCTCAGCTTCCTCGGCAGACAAAGATTTATAGCGTTGTATGGGCTGGAAGTTGTACCACTCATTCAGTGGATATGCTTCTATGGCACCATCCGGTGCGTGTGTAAATACATAAAACGCCGCGTTTTCACCGACACCGCCTTCTCGAATCCCCTTGAACTTTTTACCCCCTTTGCCGCCTACTTTCAATATCCATGGCTGTGCCTCTGGACGATATCTTTTCGCTATAATCCCGAACTTCTTACGTCGCACCTCCTCGCGCAAATCACGATTATATTCCGATCCAGCACCAAACTTTGGCATGTCTTCATCAAGGCCACGAAATTCTTTCATATTATTTTCGCGCTCCAATTTCACATTACGCCACTGCGAAAAATCTACATTTAGTGTGGCGTTGAAACGCATGACATGATGCCTTTTTCGCATGTTCTTTGGGACGCGTATATTAAATTCTTGCACATTTGCAGATGATGCCCCCGTGGAAGCAGCAGCTGAACTTGCTGACGTAGCGGAGCTCTAAAAAATATCCAGTTTCATTTGATAATTATTTCAACTCACCACATATAAAATACTTACAGAGACCTTGTTTGCTGCTGCCATTTTTTAAATATTATTACACAAAAACCTTATTTCACAACAGGATAAAAAAACGAACTTTACGGCAAAGTAATGCACCAAAAAGGCTAAGTTTACAACTTTATATTAAGCAATGTTAATAAAATGTTTGTCATAAAGAATATATAAATAAATTTATACAATTCTTCGCAAACGGCTTTGTACTCAAGTCTATTTTATTTCTTATCGAATAACAAACGTATTATTATTAATTACTATAACAACAGTAACGCGTATATCTGGCACAATAAATCGTACTGGTGTTGGTGCAGACTGAAAGAGCTCAGAAACTCTATTCCAGTGAAGCAGTGTTAAACAACGTAAAATCTCGATTGTGTCGCGCCCAGGGACGAGTGCTCACACATTTTTCTGCAGTTACTTGTTGATTTTATTATGGATGTTATTGTCACAGACAAAAAATCGTGTGAAGATTGCTTAAAAATTGTGTAAAAATGGACGCGCAATGCAAAAAGAAATTAAAATGATCTTTTTTACTGTTACTAGCGCAACAAGAATTTAGTGACATGTTGCAGTTGTATTCAATATGTGCTAAATTCTTCAAGAATTTCTTTTGGCTAACGATTTCAATGCGTTTTTCCTCATTCAGATTGTTATGTAGTAAACAGCTGATTGTGGAATGTGATAATATTGTCAATGTTGTCACATTTTGCAAAAAACGTAGCTTCAAGAAGAAACATCTTGCAACGTGAATGACACGAGCGGCTGTCAAATTCATAATATTTTTAAAACCTACGAGTGGGTTGTGTTTACTTTATTTTAAAATGTCGCGAATTTCACCTGAAATACAACTACGCAACGCACGTCTTGCGCCGCACTTGATGTACATTTGCCCGGAGTGTGGTAAGGGTTTTCGCTCGCAACCCGAATGGCGGACGCATCTTAACATAAAACATGATTACCGGAAAAAAACCATTACCGATTTCGACTTCAAGCAAATTAATGAACGCTATCACGAATGTCAATTGTGCAATAAATGGGTAGCTAGTGAAAAGCATACCTTAGCACTCATCCAGTACCATCGATTCTTGCATCTGCCGTTTCCACAAACCTATCGTTGCCTGCATTGCCGGGAAGCTTTCTCCAGAAGACTCGCCCTAAATGATCATCTGGAGCAGAAGCATTTGCGTGAAATCAAACACTATGAGGCACGAATTAGGGCTGGGAGACTTAAACATCAGCAGCAACACCAGAGTTCAAGCAAGACACAATTCGCAATCGAGAAGGAAGATTTAATTCGAAAAGCTTTGATGAACAGTCACATTGACCTTGAGGAGGAGTTACTTAATAGCAGCAGTAAGAGCACTGAGCCGAACGCTAGTGAGTTGGCATTGGATCGCAGTTTAAACGCTCTGGAAGAGCTTATACGTCAGGATATGGTACTTAAAGAGCGACCAGAAGCAAAAGAGCCTGTTGTTGCCAAACCCGCAGAGAAGCCGATTGAAGACGCACTTGAAGTTTGTGTAAAAACGGAACATGAGGACAATAATAAGAATTCTATGTATCCAAACACAGACACTGTTGACGAAGTTGTTACTATTGAGATTGACGCTTTGGGTGCGGATGAAGTTGAAAAACTTATCAATGCGCAACCAACCGATCAACAAGGCAATAACTTTGTGAGTGGAGGCAAAAGAAGTCGTCGCAAGTTAAGCAGCGAAGATTATGAAACGGCGATGTTGGAAGAAATGAAAAAACACATTAGCTACTTATGTCCTGCATGTGCAGAGGACTTCACCTCAGAAAAGGATTGGCGCGAACATGTTTTTACCGCACACGATTTCGCAGCTTTAACCAACACAAAATTCAAGAAGCGAAGCGATATGCGCACTTACAGATGTATGGAGTGTCATGAAATATTGCAAACCAATAAGCGCCCCGATTTGTTGCGACATTATTTCCAGCATTTACCATATCGATCGTATTTAAAATGCAATTTGTGTGGCCGGACTAAATCGAATACAGCAAAAATACTGAATCACATTCAACATAATCATAAAGACGAAATATTGTTGGTGCTTGGCGAGCAGATCGACTTGAAGGAATCGCCGCAGGATGGTGGGACGGAGCTTAAGTGCAAGCAATGTGGTCGAAAGTTTGCATTCTTAGATAAACTACAAAAACATGACAAATATTGCGAACGAAAGCTACGAAGTGGCCCCTTTGAAGAAGGTTACAAAGAGATGATTGAGCATCTTAATGACGCCAAAAAACGTATCCGTGATATACGTGCACAAATATGCTAGTTTTTGTAAATATTAATAGGTTTTGAAATTGACAATTTGAAAAAAGAACTTCCCAAATAAAGTCCTGTCTCACAATGATGTGCTATCCCTAATAATACTTGTAACAATACTTATCATTTCATTAGTCAGTTTAATACTTTAGTGCTATCTCATAAAAGTCTTAATTTTGAGATAGTAAGAAATCTTGTGCCGAACCGGCATATGCGCACAAGCAGTCACAGCATGAAAGTTTTAGTGTTAAAAAAGCTCTATTGTGTGTTTGGAGACTGTATCATGCTTCTTCTTTACTACAAAAATATAGAAGAAAAAAGGCGCAAAAGTAAGTACAGTCGTGTCTCGATTTAGTGAACACCAAGGCCTGTTTACTGTATTGAGGTTGCTCACTATATCAAGGTTGACATTTGCTTGAAATTGCTTTCAAAATTTTGTTCACTATTTGGAGGTATTCTATTGATCCCTATTTAGAGTACTCCATGTAAAAATTATGGTGTTCACTATACCCAGACACGACTGTATTTGAACTTAACTTTTAGTTTAAGGGATTTATCTTTCTTCTAGGCAAAATATATACCAATAATTACAAAGAGGCAATAGAGACTTTTTCAACTTTGAGACTACACCAAATTATACTCGGAAAACTAAAAAAAGTAAGTATTTTAGACTTTTTAAACCTTAACGGCTTTTCTTTAAATTCACTGTGAATGTCACTTTCTTTGGCAATAAAGAAAATAGGGTAGCCATCATTTTTACATGAATCTCAAAGACTAAATTGTGTACATACGTTTTGGGGCTAAGACCTGAAGATTTACTTTTCTTACGCAGAGTTTTCGTGTGATTTTCTGTCAATGTAATTTGGTTATAGTCAAGGCAACGAAGTCAAGAAGAATCACTACTCCCTGATAAGGTTGGATCTTGTGAAGCGCAGGTTTTCGAAGATTTATAAAGAAATTGCTGAAAAAACCGTAACTTCTACACGTCACAGTGCTGTAAAGTTACACATTAAACAAAAAATATATAATACCAAGCATGAAATTCTGGAAAATACGTTGTTCAATACTGAAGTTGGGGAATAGAGTTTGCAGAGCACGAAACGGTTCCTTCTCACTCACGCACTAGCTTTCCTCTCTTCCGACACACGTTCAGTCAGGTCTGGCATTAAGAAAGTGGATTCTTTAGAACAAGCCGTCTTTAGCTCACCAACCTCACACCCCGCAAAAGCGTTGAAGTTTCGGAAAATCGCAATATTTTATAGTTATTTATAAAAAATAACTAGTCTATAATGGACACTTCACCGGATGAAAGCATGGCGGTTGACACAGAAAATTCAATAGACAATGGTAATGCAGAAAACTGTGTTCATAGTCAGGATGGTCAACCCACCGGAAAACCTTCAGAACATCGCGAAGCGTCTTCTGACAGCTCATGGTATAGGTTTTTTTTTTGTATTTCTATAATTTTTTTTTTCAACATACGCATTTTCTTTTAGGGTAAACAAATTCGCTAATGCTAGTATGACGCGCCCTGTTGACACCCAGCAACAACAGCAAGCGCCAGCAGTAGCACAAAGTTGGCAAAATAATCAATATCCCAATGCGCATGAGACGCCACCCGAACTTTGGGTAGAAACAAAGGCTGAAGACGGACGGTCATATTATTACCATGCCGTGACGCGTGAAACCACTTGGACGAAGCCTGAGGGACCCCACATTAAAGTGATGACACAAATGGAAGTGCAAGAGATAACCAAAAAACAACAACATCAATCATCAAACTCGACAGCAGCAGTTGATAAAAGCGATGAACAAGTGAAGGAGGTTGCTGCAGACATTACAGCACATCCACCACCGAATATGTTAAGTCAACCGCCACCAAACGCAGCAATGCCATCCAGCCAATCACAACAGGCACCGTTGCTTACTCAGCCGCCGCCAAATGTTCGGCAACAACCGCCGCCAATGTTTCAGCCCGGTATGCAACCCGGTTTTGGACAACCGCCGTTTTGTATGCCGCCGCCAGCTTATGGTTTTCCAGGCGGTCCCGGCCCGTGGGGCATGCCGCCTTGGAATCAACATATGCAGCACGGACCTCCAATGGGTATGCAACAAGAGAAACCAGCGAAAACATTGATTATCAAACCGGGCGTCATTGATCCGGCGGTCATTGCACGCGCTGCCGAATGGTCCGAACATCGTGCACCTGATGGCCGACCATACTATTATCATGCTGCACGTGGCGAAAGTGTTTGGGAGAAGCCACAAGCGCTGCGAGACATGGAAGCAGCTCGAATGGCGGCGCATTCTGGTGCTACGCCACAACAGACAATGGCACCAACACAATCAAATGTTGGTGCGAACGCTGGCACCGGTGGCATGCCACCACATATGCTTTCAAATCCGCTAATGCATATGCCACCAGGTGCTGGCAATGCCTTTGATCCCACGATTGCATATGCGGCAGCAGCGGCAGCGAATAATTTTAAATCCGCAGATAATACAAAGGCAATGCAGGCAGCTGCACTTGAGAAGGAAGCGAAGAAAATGGCTGAGGAAAAACGCAAGAAAGAGGAAGAGCAAAAAAAAGCAGCCACCCCCGCCAAACCTGTGGACAAATCAAGACCCGTAACTAGTACACCCATTGCGGGCACTCCTTGGTGTGTCGTCTGGACTGGCGATAATCGTGTTTTTTTCTATAATCCGTCAACGCGCACATCGGTTTGGGATCGACCTGAAGAGTTAACTGATCGCAAAGATGTGGACAAAATATTGCGTGAACCGCCTGAGCAACTGCGTACAACAGAGGAAGCTGCCGAAGGCAATGGCACCAATAAAAGTCCTGAGACAAATAAGCAGACAGTAGAGACTGCACAGCATAACGCAAACAATAATAATAATATTACTGCAGCTGCCGTCGAATTGGCACAGGATGACGAAGATGATGAAGTTATTAAGATACGCACCGAATCCGAATCGAGTATAGAGGAGGTGTCTACTAAGCGTGCACGTTTATGTTAGTTTCAATTAATGTACATACAACCAAAGAATTGCTGGATATAATTTTCTTTTTAATGCAGCTACTAAGTCACAAAAGAAGAATGATGCCAGCGAAGCCGCCGTGGAAGCTGAACAACGGGCCGCTAAAGAACGTGCGCTGGTGCCACTTGAGACGCGTGTTGTACAATTTAAAGAAATGCTGCGTGAAAAGGATGTAAGATAGATAACTAAGTCAGAATGTTTCACATTTCTAACAATTCACAAACTTTTCCATTGCAGGTCTCTGCTTTCAGCACATGGGAGAAGGAGTTGCATAAGATTGTTTTTGATCCGCGATACTTGCTGCTGACGTCGAAGGAACGAAAACAGGTATTCGAAAAATATGTTAGGGATCGGGCTGAAGAGGAGCGCAAAGAGAAACGCAATAAAATGCGTCAGAAACGCGAAGATTTTCGTAAACTCATGGAGGATGCCAAAATGCATGGCAAGTAAGTATTTAATCTCTGACTTTTGTTCGGTAAATATCCTTAAATGTGAGTTTTGCTTTTGCTTGCAGGTCTTCTTTCAGTGATTTCTGCCAACGCTATGCCAAGGATGACCGTTATCGTGCCATCGAGAAGATACGCGAACGAGAAAGTCTCTTCAATGAGTACATAGTCGAGGTACGTCGTCGAGAGAAGGAGGACAAACTGCATAAGAAGGAACAGGTATGTGCGCTTAGCTACCGCTGTAATTGAGTGTGTCTCAACACATGCTCAGATTTTTACGAAACCAATTTCTTTTAAACAATTTACGTCTCTTGAATAATGTTATAACTCAATAATTACCAATGACTTCAGCAAAATTGTAACTTCTTGCTAGCGACATATGTATATATAACTATATATGCATATACATTTATATAACTCTTAAATTGTAACACTTACTCTTCACCTTTTAATTTTAAAATTGTGTATTCCAATATCAACAACAACCACTACTACTACTGCTAATACCATGTGTCGACGTGTGGTCAATCAAAACAAAACTTATAAAAAAAAAACTGAAAAAAAAAAAAAATCAACCAAAACCAAAGAAAATCAAATGTGTCTTTAGCAACAACTTGTATACAGAAAAAAGTATAAACACGTGTAATATAACAATTAAATGGCGGCTCTCAAGAATGTCATTGGCTAAGACCCCAACAGTCAGAACTGCAACACACCATAAGCGTCAAATGGACAACACCCGAAATTGCACGACACGCCCACAAGTCAGTAACTAAGCAACTATTCCAACGTTCGTTTGAACGTCTGTTCTCTGTATGCAAGCTGCCAAGCGTACCAAACACTCCATGCACAACTTCACATCAGACCCGTACCGTGTTAAAGTCTGTGTACTCCATTGAACATAAACACGCTGGAGCGCTTGCACAACGTGTGGTGAGTTAAATAAACTTTTGCAAATTGCAAAATCAAGAAATCAGTTAAGAGTTGAACCTTAAAAAAAAAAAACAATAAAATAAAATAAAAAAAAATCCCAAAAAAAAAAGAGGTTTTAAACAACTTAGCTGATAATCGTTGGTGTGATTTCCACTTCCCTTCTCCGTCACACGCTAGGAACGCGTTTTGTCAATGGTGGTACAATAGTTCAACTGGAGATGCAACAGGCAGTCAATCAGTCGATCAGTCAGTGTTAAACGCACATGATGCAGGATGTTGGCAGTTGTTGTGGAGAAAGATGCACGGTCGTACACACAACTGATTGTACAAGTTCATGAAGATGAAGATGATGATGGTGATGATGTGGAAGTTGATGATGTCAAGTTCAAGAGAGATGCTGTCAAGCGTGTCGAACAACTCGACGCGGTGCTGTCGAGGTGCGCAAAGCATGAACTCCGACGACTACGACCACGACGTCGAACAAACAGTATGAATATACATAATAATTTATAATTTTTTTTTATATATATAGTGTTCTTTTTTTTCCGTTTTTATGTATCTTTTAAGTATATAATGTACGTACCTTCTGCGAACCTTCAGCAATGAGAAACTGTGTCCGTTGCTTGGGTTACAAAGTCAACGGCATGTTCGTTGTCATGTCATTACTTATTTTACTAAGCCTAGGTATATATGCCGGGTGTACTAAGTACCCGCGCAGTCTTAACTTTAGAGTCACACTAATGCGAAAACGATTCTCTTACAGCCCACTTAATCAGAAACCAACTTCTTTTACAGCAAAAACAACGAGTGTAAATATGAATTAGTCCTTAAGTTATCTCTCTCTCTCTTTCTCTCTCTAATATGCCATTTACATAAGTTAAGTTAGTTCCTTAAACGAACGCATAGTACTTAAGCGCACATGAGCACAGTAATTGAACAGAAAACTTAACTAAGAAGCACTTTCGTTTTTATTTCTTCTCGCCCGCATGCTGACATTCGCACAATACAATATATAAACCAAAAACAAAACCCTTTAGATACGCAAGGACTTCTTGGATATGCTCCGTGAGCGCGGCGATATCGAGCGGCATATGCGCTGGCACGACATCAAGAAGAAGTTCGAGGCAGATGCGCGTTATCGTGCAGTAGATGGTTCGGCATACCGTGAAGAATACTTCGAGGACTATCTCCGCATTATGAAGGATGAAAAGCGGCGACAGCGAGAGGTAAAGGAGCAGCGCGAACGGGAGCGTGAACGTGAGCGCGAGCGTGAGCGTAAGTCAGATAGAAAAGATAAAGAACGTAGGGATAGGGACAAGGATAAGGATAAGGAGCGCGGACGTGAACGTGAGCGCAGTCGTAGTCGCGATAAGGAACGACATGAGTCGAAGGAGAAGGATCGTAAGCGTGACGAAAATAATCGCAAGAAACGTGAAGTATCGGTGAGTTCGCTGCACAGATTTAATGAGCGTTATCCAATTTTGTTGTTTTTGCTATTGCGCGCAGGAGGAGGGCGAACATCATGATGACGATGCTGATTCGCAGCATACAACGGATAGCGAAGCCATCCGAGAACGTGAGGAACGTGAAAGTGAGGTGGAGCGTGCTCAAAAGGAACGCGATCGTCAATTGCGCGCTGAGCAGAGTATACGCGAGCGTGAGAAGGAGGTGCAGCGGACCCTTGCTGGACATTTACGTGACCGTGATAAGGAGCGTGAGCATCATAAGCGCGACGAGGCTATTGGGCACTTTAATGCTCTGCTGGCAGATCTCGTGCGTAATCCGGACTACACCTGGAAGGAAGTTAAGCGTCAGCTCCGCAAGGATCACCGTTGGGACTTAATTGAGACGCTTGATCGGGATGACCGTGAAAAGTATGTTTAACGATTAGATTTAAAGAATAAAATTAAAAAATTTACGATTTACAGAATTTTCAACGAACATATTGATGCGCTGATGAAGCGAAAACGTGAGAAATTTCGAGAAATGTTGGATGAGCTGACGACGCTTGAGCTAACCAGTTCTTGGAAGGATATCAAGAGACAAATTAAAGAGGATCCACGCTTTTTAAAGTACAATTCAGAGCAGGGCGAACGTGAATTTCGAGATTATGTTAAGGATAAGACGCAACAGGCGAAGACCGAACTGCGTGAGCTGCTGCAGGAGTGTAAGTTTATTACACATAAAACGGTTGATCTCATCAAGGAAAATGTCTCACATCTTAAAGAGATCGAGGATATACTCAAGAATGACAAGCGGTACGCAGATGAGTTTTTATTTTTAAAATAAGTTTTTACTAATTCTTATTTATTTTATATACATATGTTAGCTACTTGGTGCTTAACCACTTAGTTGAGGAGCGCAAGTCCATTGTTATGGTTTTCCTCGAGGAACTGAATAAACGGGGACCACCGCCGCCACCAACAGCCTCGGAGTCAACACGGCGCAATAAATAGTCTGCGCGTGCTTCGTATTGCCGCTGCATATTTGAAATTTTGTCAGTTTAAGTTTAAATTGAATAATAACAAAAAAAAAAGGAAAACTGTTTTTAAACATAGGTAAAAGAAAATAAAAGAAATAAAAACCTTGTAGTTATATAGAACATTCTGCCTCGTATTTTAAAACATTTTAATAATCTTCATGTGAAAATCAATAAACATAAATAATTGTATTAATTTTGAACGATTTGCCGCAAATACAATTTTAGTCAGATTATTTTTGAACCAGTTAAACTGACATGTATCAGAACAAATGAAATATACATTATTAGAATTCCATGTTTTGTGCGTGATGCAATGCGATGTTTAAAAAATATGTTCTCGTAAAAGGGAGCTTGCTGCTAAAATCTGTGGGAACTCTACTTGTTTTCAAAATCACTAAAAGCAGTAATGAATAATGATAAACAGCGTTTACTGTACGTTTACTATTTTGTCGCAGTCGGGATGAGGTGACAACCAGTGGTTGGCAAAATATTAAATAGGCGAATGCATTCGTTTGCCCACATTGATTAATAACAAATAACGACTCCACCGTCTTATTGATTCCCACACGATGCAATGATATCCAGAGGGTATCTCCACTTTGATGAAGGGTTCATCGTCCACTATTATTGAAACATTTCATAAATGTTTTAGACGTCTTATTATCTCATCATCTGATAATGTTAGGGTCCAGTATAAAGTATTGGGTGTTCGAAAAAGTTCGGTAACAATTTATCGGTAGATGGTTCTAAACCGAATTTCCATTTCCTATGATCGACATCTAGAAAGGTAATTCTGTGTGTCTGGTGGTATTGGAAGGGAATTGTTTATAATGAGCTTCTACAACCTGATTCTGATTTGTACTGTCAATAATAAACGAGATTGAAGCAAGCAATTCAATTAAAACGGCCAGATCAACAGAAAAGGTGTTGGATTCCATCATGACAACGCCAAACCGCACATATGTATCTTTGATGACCCGCCAGAAACAGACTACTTGGCTGGGAAGTTTTGATCCACCCACCATATAGCCCGGACCTTGCACCTTCAGATTATCATTTAACGTTCGATCCTTACAGAACTCTCTTAATAATGGGGTAAATCTCAATTCAGTAGAGGCCTGTAAAACGCACTTAGAGATCAGTTTTTCGCTCAGAAAACTCAAAAGTTCTACACAGATAAAATAATGGCTTTACCAAAAAAATGGCAAAAGGTTATCGATCAAAACGGTACATATTTGGTTTAATAAAACTCGTTTCAAATAGAAGAAATTTTGTTGAAAATTGTAACCGAACTTTTTCGAACGCCCAATATAAAGATTTCGCTTTAAATAACCCCAGCTCTAGGCAATCACAAGTCGTTGATTTAGAAATGTGACTAGGGCCTTCCGTTTATTGCAGGATTCGTATATCATTCCCGAGAACTGTTCGCTTCTGTTATTAGATTAAATTTGCATTAGTATTGAAACCTCCGGACCTGCTTTCCTGGTAAATCATCGCACGTTTCAATTATGTGTCGGCTGACAGAAATAATCAATTCTAGGAAAATATTCCTCCTTCTATTTTCTGAAAGTCTGTGCTTCGATTTCTCTTGCGTACAAAACTCTTTGATTCATTTTTGTTATATTTATTTCTTTTTTGTATAATTACTCATATATATATTTCCTTTTCACATAATAATCAGCTTCATCATAATTTCTAAATGTAATATATATGTGTGTATATATACGCAATCGTTCACATTTTCATTTATATTCATTCGTACCAAAAAATTAATACATAATAATCGTCATAATAATTATTTAATTAATTTTAATAAAAAGATTAGTTCAGTTGCAGTTTATTCGTTTTCTTTTTCAACATTTCAGTATAAATTTAATGTGTATTTCTCTTCTTCAATTTGGTTGCTGTCTTTTCTTTTATCAACAAAGAATCATTAAAAAATCTTCAACACAATTTTCAAAATAGTTTTAAAACAAACGTTAGGAACTAATAATAAATATTATCATATGTCGTGTGCACATATTGCAAACAGTTCGCACTGCTTTTCTTCTTCTTGTGCGGTTAGGTAGGCTAGAGGTCTGGGGTACTACTAGGCTACATGCATGCTTGCTGTCTATTGTTAGGAGCAGAGAACAGTCAAGTGAAAAATAAATCGGAAACTATTGCAGCACGTTATTCAAACAATATACGCAAATACTTCAACAAACTACTTGTCTCTTTAGTATGCTAATTATAAATTTCCCATATTGTTTTCTTGATTCATTTCCTTTTCCCCTATTCTTTCACTATGCATATAATTTGTTAGTTTATCATGTTTGGTATTCTTTTTTTCTTTTTTTTTTTGTGTGTTATATATACTTATTGATTGGTTAGGCACAAAGTAACTGGTTTACGTGTTTACGTCAATTTTTCATTTCATTTGTTTTTTGCTTGTTTTGCTTTAATTTATTATATGCTACTTTATCAATTATTGAACAATTTTTAGAGATTTTCGACTGATTTTTATTTTTATTTCGTTACTTTTCTATATATTAATGTGTATATATAGGTATATTTACTTCTAACTTATACTGTAACTATGCAATATAAACTTTGTTAATTGGAAAAATACTTCTATGCAAACGCTACATTCAACTTTTGTCGCTACATCGAATGTCGTTTCGTTCGATCGTGTCTCGTTCGTTTTGTTGTTCTCCTAGATTTCAAATATTAATTTGCTTTGTTTTTAATTTTTTACAGCTAAGCTACATACACATACATGCTTATATTGTATATGACAAACTATTTTGGTGTTTTGTTTGTTTTGTTCTACTTTGTTTTTGTTAACATGCTTTACTGTTGCTAATTGCGTAAATTATGTTTATTATTGCGTGAAGTCTGTTGTGTCATGTTTATTGTTAAATAAAAAAAAAAATAAAAAGAAATTTTATTGTATAAAAATATATTTAAAGTACATATAATAAAATAAATACAATTCGTTTAAGTTTTCTTCAGTTTTCATGTCTAAATTAATAAAAGATCGCATCTATACGTTAACTAAAAATTTTACAAATTAAAAAAAATCGTTTATTAGGCGCGTCAAATTAAATATATATATAAAAAAATACATTAACTATTGTTTGGTAAGCATTTAATAGCGCAAAGTATAGTAATAAATAATACTAAGAAAAATGTTAGTTAAAGCGTTTAATTGATGTTGAAACAGTCAAGAGTTCAGCCAGTTTATCGCATACGCTTTTGCACTCAATTTGTAGTAGAGCAACGTGTAATTCATTGTAAGAATTTCAACAATTGTTCGACATCAATAATTAAAATAAAAATAAAAGTAATTACATATTTTGTAAGTAATTATAATTTCTTTAAATGCTATAATTACAAGAGCTTTTAAATTAAACGCTAAACAATATAAAATTTCGAATTTCTCTCCTTTTTTGTATAAATGTAGTAAAGTCAAATCTTTATTAATAATTAATTCTGTTGCATTTTAAATGCGAACTTTTCTCTTTTTACAACTAAATTAAAAATTTGGTATTGAAAATGTTTTTTTCGGCGCAAATAAACTTTTCACATCAAGTTTTATCAACGCATTCAATTATAAACAATTAATGGCAAAAACTTTTTGCTTTTACATTTGCGCTTGCTAACGTAATATAAGTCGCCGAAATAAATTAATATGTATATAACTTTTAAACTTCTGTCTTTGCATATATATATATATATATATATGTATGTATATATATACATATATATATGTCATAGTAATCATATATTAATTAAATTAATTAATGTCTTAAAAATAACGTTTGCATTTGCTCAAACAGAATTCGCACTTAGACTACACGCACTGCATACTAAACACAATATTTTTGTTTATTATTCTTTCGTTTTTAGTTGCTCGCGCCTGCGAAGCACAATAAGCAAGTGTCTTAAATTAGCGAAGTCCGTTCTTTTTTTATTTTGTAGTCGTAAACTTTGGTTTTATTTCTGTTTCCGTTACTGAAGCAAATTTCACGAAAATTCACTTTGACATAACCAATTTTTGTCTACTGTGACAACTTTCTGGATTAAGTATACATATATGGATAAACAAAATATTAAACATGTATAGTACTTGAGTCTGACTGTTTTTGTTATTGTTGTTCTGCTGCTGTTCTTTGTTGTTGTTGTTATTATTATTGTAATAGTGTTCATGTTTTGGTTATGTGTTTATAAGAGGCGACTTCGGCGGTTTCTTTTTTGTTAATCAGTTACCCTTTGTGGCCTCCTTGGCAGCCATAATCAGTGGCGTTAGACTAGCTAATGGACGTGCTAGCTTCAGAAAGGGATGCTGTAAAAAACAGACCAAGAGTAGAATTATATTTGCCAATGTACCATATGCTGCATTACTTACTTTGAGCAACTCCAAAGCGCTTGCGCGCCGGTCCACCTCCACTTCCAAACACTGGTCAAGAAAATCCTGAAACACTGGCGATAATTTTTCCTTTTCTTTAATTTCCGGTTTGCCATTGGTGGCAATGAGGTACAAGGCTTTCAGTGGATTCTCATTTAGATAAGGCGGTTCACCTTCGACCATTTCAATGGCCATAATGCCGAGTGACCACAGATCGACCTAATGATAGCAGTGGATGTTATCAAATTGATATGGCAGAAACATCTCTACTCCTTGCCAACTAAGGTCACTTACCTTGGGTCCATACTGCTTGCGCGTGACCACCTCTGGCGCCATCCAGTAAGGCGTGCCCACCATTGTTGTGCGTTTCGATTGTTCCGGTGAGATTTGCGCGCAGAAACCGAAATCGGTTAACTTCACCGAACCATCTAAGCCAAGCAGTATGTTATCACTCTTAATGTCGCGATGTATAACCTGATTGGTGTGCAGGAATTCTAACGCTTGCAGCACTTCACGGCACACTGCAGCTATCTGACCCTCGTCCATGCACGTCTCCGTGACGACGTCGGTGAGCGAGCCACCGGGCAGATACTCCATGACCACCCAGAGCTCCTCGGAAACCAAATAACTGTCAAGGTAGTTGACCACATTTGGATGTTTGTTCTCTCGCATAACGAGAATCTCGTTTATAATAAGCTCCTTCTTCGGCTGCTGCGATAGATTCATCTGCTTGATGGCCACCTCCATGCCAGTGGAGGATTCGATGGCTGTATATACAGTGCCCGATGCTCCCTGCCCGATTTTCTCCATTTTCGTGTACTTACGATTGGGATCACCGACGGAGACGATCGTTCGCAATTTTTCCAGTATTTCCTCATCAGACATTTTTTTCTTTTTCGCGGCACCCGATCGTGGTGTTGCCGCACCAGTAGCCGCAGCGGCATTGGCAACAGTTGGTGCGGCTTGCGGCACAGCGACTTGGCCTTGCGTTGGTGTTGCGTTCACTCCAGTTGCCGTCAGATTGTTTGTCGTCGCAGCGACTGTTACGTCATGTGTATTGTAAAGGTCTATGGCAGCCGCAGCGGCGGTGTTAGCAACGGGTCCGGCAGTGGCAACGGGCGTGATATTAGGCGGCACAAGTGCAATATCCGCGCCAGGTGTGGCCGGCGTCACAACCGTTGTCGTTGTTGTGGGCGTGGGCAACGGCGGTGCGGGCACGATGATCGAATCGCGTATTATCGAGGAAGACGCCGACGGACAATAGATGGGCGGCAGATGTGTCGGCATTGGCGGCAGCACCAGGGAGGACGTTGTTGTTGTCGAATCGTCGTGAAACGATGGAAACGATGAAAAGGAGGAAGCAGAAGAATCGTGATTAGTCGATGTCGTTGCATTACAATCGATAAATTGCAAATGGGTACTATGAGAAGTCGTGTTACTGGTTAGATTAGAAGCAATAGTAGTTGTGGCTGTTGTTAATATAGAAGATAAAGTCGTAGTAGAATTAAACGTTAGATCGTTAGTGGAAGTCGAAGTAGTCGTAGTTGTCGCAGACATAGTTGCCGGGGGCGTTGGCAGGCTGTCGGCTGCCACTGTTGATTGGCTGCACGACGTGATCGCGTTTGCCTCTGCTGCACACATCGTACGCACACGAACGGACGACACGATAACATTGGTTGGTTTGTTGATTAATTTGTTGGGCAGGCACAAAGACACAAAGACAGAGAGACAAGAGCGATAACAATTTCGGTTAGGCAAATGTCCCAAAAAAAGCAATTGGCAAATTTTGGCCAAAATGGAAAACGAAAGGCAAATGCAACAGTAACCAAAACAAAAAAAAAAAAAAAAAAAAGAAAGAAAAGAAAAAGAACTATGCAAAACCTGTAGAATGCAAACTTACTCGCATTATTTTTGTTCTTGTCCAACGCAGGTGACACCGCTGCTACTGTTGCGCCCTTCAACTGCGCACCGTTATTCTGATGCAGTGGTGTTGTCGGTGTCGTCGCGGGAGCCGCTGGCAACGCCTGCGGCGCCAACTCTTCAATGGGTCGCGTGTATATTGATTTCGTGCGTTCTGGCCGCGAAGCCACTGGGGGCGGTGGCGATTGTGCACTGCCCAGAACGTCATCTTCATTAGTGGATGAATGCTGCGATGAGGAGGAGGCTGTATTGCCGCCAAAATTATATGAATGCGATTGACTGAGCGTTGTTGCCGATTGCTGAGACTGAGGTTGCTGCTGATGATGGTGATGAAGTTGTTGCTGCTGTTGCGCTTGTTGTTGCAAATGTAGCGATTGTTGATGATGGTGGAAATTATTGCCCAAGTGTGCGACCGTATTGTTCACATTGTTCGCACTGCTGCACCCTATTGACATACCACTCAAATTGACGCCAATCAAATTGCCCCCACTATTCGAGGCATGCAGTTCTGAGTCGGTTGGCGTGCTGCTAGGACTGCTGCTGCTAACGCGACTGAGCGATGAGCCTGCAACAAGCAGAAAGGCGCTTTTTAAAAATGCCCAAAGTGGTTAAAACCAACAATTACTCACCTGAATGCGTCGTTATGGCATTTGTCATGTACTTGGAACTTGGCCTCTGTTTGGTTGTGTTGTCGAACCACTTGAGCACATCGAGCACAGCTTGTGGATTTCTCTTCTGCTCCTGCTTGCTTATATTCGAGTTCATAAGCAGACGCGCCCAAGCCTCTGGCATACCCTGTAATTAGAACGAGCCAATGCATGGCCATAATTAGCGAATGGTTTGCATTAAGCAGCAACATATACGTTTATGAACATGGCCTGCGTTATTGGCTGCTAAGCTAGCTATCGATTGCACATTTGGCTGCTAAATAGCGCACTAGCATGATTATGTTTTGTTGAGTTTAAAGTAACTTTTAATTTTGAAAACTATTATAGTTCCACATTTAGTACGGTTATTCGATAAGGCAGCGATAATTAAAAATTGTAGGATGATCCTAGTTTCTTTTAAGAACTACAAGGTTCGTTCAGGTGAATGCTGATATACTCTTAGCGATACGGAGTCTTCCGCCTTTAATCCAGTATCTGCAACAGACTGATTCGACTATCGTTGGCTTATCGAACCACACGTGTGGATGGAACTAAACTATGTAGACTTTCGATCTGTCAAGATTTATTATATCGAACTGGGACGCTGAAGTTTTGCAAATAAATGTGCATATTTTTTAGTTATTAAGTAAATAATTTTGTATTGATGTTACATTTGGAATCATAAATAAATTTGAAAACTATTTAATAAAAGTGCAAAAAGCATTTAAAGCGTGCCTACGTAAGCTTTGTTTAAATGTATAAAACTCGCTTAGGTGTTGTATATGTGGAAAAGTGTTTAAATAAGTTGGAATTGAATAATAAACAAGTGTCAATTTAATAATACGTATATAAGAAACTAAAACATTGTTTTTATCGTTTCTTGTTTAAATAAACAACTCGACAAAATGAAGGCAAGTTCCGTTTGTTTACTTACTTTCATTGGCAGCTTGTAACAACAACAACGAAAACATTTAAAAAAAGAAATTAAGAATAGAAATAAAACGTTTTACAACACTGGAACTCAACGCTTTTCTTTTTAAGTAATTATTTTGTTTAACAAGAAAAATACGATTATAAAATTAATTTTAACGTGTGTTGATTAAAAATATATACAGCTTCTTTTGTAGTACAAATATTTGTTATAAATGCTTTGTAGTTTGATTGTTGTTGCAAAATATGTGGCATGTATAATAAATTTTATTGTCAAATCAAAAAAAAAAAAATAAAATATTTTAATTGGCAAAATAAATCATTTCGGCCACAAAGCAGGCAAAAATATGCATTAACAAATTTATGTAAAGAAATAGAATTTCTTTTTAGTAGTCAAAAAGCAAATAAAAAAGAAAAGTAAATAATAATTTGAAGAAGAAACCCGCGTCAGCATAAAATTTTTAAACCTACCGTAAATTCGCCGGTTACTGCATCAAAGCCGACGTGCACAGTATGTTCAAAATTCGTGGGATACGAAATATTTGGCTTTGAATCTGTATGCGAGGGTTTCGAGCCTTTAATTTTTTTAAGCGTTTTCTTCTTCCGATCGGGATCATCAGGTTCTATAAAGAATATTTAAATGAGTTCATTAGACAATATAAAAAACTTTGGCAAAGCTTACCTTTGGGCAATGGTCGCATGTCGACTGGTGGCACATCACCGACTGTGCCGCGATCTAAACCACCGCGGTTCGATGTTAAACGCACGGGCGGTGCTGGCGGCTTATCTTCCTCGCTGGACATGTTGGCTGCTATACTCTGATTATCGTTTTCGTCTGCTGCTTCTGCTGCTCACCGCCAGTTGTAGCTTTACCGTTTTTGTATTGTTCTTTCACTTCAAAGCAGTTGTTGTTGTGTATGGGAAAACTGCAAGAAAAAATTATGAAAACCCAACTGTTAGTGCCTATTTGCTACTTGTTTTAATTTTCACTAAGCATGATTTCATTTATGCGGAATGTATGTCTTATCATAAATCTTATCTAATTTGCAAAATATATATTCGTACACAGTTAAAATTTTTTAGTTTTTTTTTTTTTATTTGGTCAAAAACCAGACAAATAGTCTTCTTATTACGGCTAAAAAAAAAGAAAAACAAAATATACCAGTGTCACAAAACAAAGACAATTATTCTTATTATCGTACCAGACGTCGTGACAAATGTTTTCTTGTATATAATGTGCCTATTATACAATGTTTGTTTCTTAGATAAATTTTTTCTTTTTCATAAAAAAAAAAAACTCATGGTCATTGGCTATAAGAGTCGTTAAAACGTCATTTTTGCACACCTTTAGTTTTTTTCTGAATGTGTGTGTTTATTTCCGTGTAAAGTTGCCGTCTATTTTCCTTTTGAAAGTAACCCACGCACTATTTTCTTAACAACAACACTGCGCACGCAAAACAATAAAAAAGGGAACAGTAACGAGATGAAAACAATCAATTAATCGTCGCGCTTATGCCGCAGCTTAAAGAATATCGCCTCTGACCAATACCGCCCCATAAACAATTGAACTGTCTGCGCCCGGCATTTGAGTGTCACTGTCAGTGCCGAATGAACGCAGCCAAGCAACAGGGCAGAAAACAATAATTTGTGCTCACACGATAGCTATCCCACTCACACTCCCACTTTATGCCGTACGCGCTCACAAGCCAAATAACAAAAGAACATACAATTACAAATCAAAATCAAATTGCTTATATATATTATCATAAATACTTAAATAAAAAATTGCGGTAATAATAATATAGGAAAAAATCTGAGTTGCTTAGAAAATGCGTGTGAGTGTTTTTCTTTTTCTGTATTTTTATTTTCTTTTTGCCACTTTGTGTTCGTTTCATGTATTCTGATAAAAATAACAAACAACAACAAATAGCAACAACTAAAATAGATGCAGAAAGTAGAAACATAAGCAAACAACAAAAAAGAATTATTAATATTTTCGATTTACTAGGCAGACTGCGGTGTTGGTGGTGAATGGGGATCGCGTGGTTCGAGTGCTTTTAAAAACCGATAAGAGAATATTTTTATTGGTTGCTGCCGGCAGCGTTACGCTTGATTCAGAGCACTTACTAAGAAAAATGTATTTTCTGCTTAAGGGCGCGACATAATCATTAAACAATAACTAGCTAATATTATTAATCAAGTAAATAACTAAATATAAAACAAATAAATAATTTACAACATTATACTGTGCGACAAGCATAAATACAACAAAAGCACATAAGCACGATTACTTCGAATTTGAGTAAGTTAAACAAGAAGAGGAAGTATATGCAAGTGGGAATTAATTTATTATCGACACTGTGCAAACAAGTAGCAGTAGATGATCAAAGAGTGTGTGAAGATAGCAAGATGCACTCTCTGAGTAGAATTGCAACAAGAGAGTGGCAATTGATTGGGGCTCTAGACGCGACACTGGCTTGTATAATTTCGAGACAATTTCAGGGGCGCGTACCCGACCCCCGAATACCCTGTTACCCAATCAAAAATTCTATAAATTTTTTTTTTTGTTTTAATATTTTGTATTAATCAAGAAACGAAAAAGTGTTTCTTAGTAAGTCAGTTTTTGGCCGATCGTTCCTATGGATATGGTTATATTAATTTGATGCTTATCAAGAATATACATACTATGTGTGGTCTCCCACGCCTCTTTCTGCATTTTACATACATTAAACTTTACTAAAAAACTTTAATAAACTCTTTACAATTTTTTGTTGCAGGGTATAAAAGCAAAGGTTAAAGGTTATCTTTGTGTAGTAGGCGTAGGTGAGTGATTTCTTAAACCAAACCAACCAAAGCACCTTTTGTGTGTGGATATTTCATATTGGTGGTAAAGCAGCTGACGAAGCTATGTTCTTCGAAATGGGTTAATACTCATGCAGTGTGCCAAAGATATGCAGTATGTACATAATACATACATACATATAAAGGGAAATAATATTGATTGAAACGTTGCCACTAAAATCAAGCGCCAAATATAATTCCCGAATGAACCTTTCGCATTGCTTATGCAAAAAAAAAAAAAAAAAACAAAACAAAGTTGGCAACAATGCAACTATTCAACGGAGAGAATAAATCATAAATAAATTTTATGCGTTGACTTGTACACATATATAGTCATTGTGCAGTGCCGACTGTTTGCTAGCCATGTTTGTTGCAATTTTAAATAGTGGAAAAAAAGAAAAAACTAAAGCGACAATGGCTAGCAAAAGGTGAGCAGGCAGTGCACAGAGGGAAGGAATGGAGTTGTGTAATTGTTTAATATACTCAGTTTGAAAACCTGTCGAAAAAAAAATCGATTACAATAATAATTTCTGTCAATGCAAAAATTTACAATTAGTTTTAAATGTCCTTAATTTCTTTACTTTGAGTCCGCTACCGTTACCAATGAAAGCCACATGAAAAAATATTTTGATGTAATATGTACCTATTTAGATATGTCTGTACGTTCATATATCTGTAAATAAGTATGTATGTACAAGCATATGGAATATGGCTTATGAAAAGCGTACCTGCTCAAGTAGGCAAGTATGGTAGCGCATGTTCCAATGTACTTAGATATGAAGATGTGCATATGCGCATATACGGGTGCAAAAGCAAAACGCAAACACACCCGCTTGCCAGCTATGCCTTTGGCTATGTAGCATGCAACGCACTTACGAGGTGCAACTGCCAACCGCCACAGTGACAGACGACTTGGCCAACGAAGAACAAGTCGCCGACTATAATAACTGCATATGTCATTTTGTAAGTAGCGCACTTAGCATGCGGCAGCAAGTGCAATGGAAGCGTGCATCGGTGGCAGGCAGCAGTATGCTTTTCTTGCAGTTGTTGTTATTGTTGGCCATTTTACCTTATATGAATTAGTTGCAAGTGGAACAAACAGCGCAGGCTGTTCGAGGAAAACCACTAGCGACTGCACGTTGGTTCAACGAGTGACGACGACAACGACAACAACCACAACAACAACAGTCTCAGTAGCAAAGCATGGTGCTGTGTTTGTCTATTTTGGTTTTAAGCAACAAAAACCAACAACAATAATAGCAACTTGGCTCATGGTATATCCGTTCAACCAACACAAAACGTCGTTGTCTGTCGTTAAGTTGTCGTTGAATTTTAGTTGTTGTTGTTGTTATTATAGTTGTCTTGCTTGCCTATACGGTCTATCTGTTGTTGTCAGTGAAGTGCCGCTTCTTAGCGGAAATGTTTTTCCTTTTGGTTGTCGCTTATTTTTATTATCATAGCGAACGTGGCCGGAACTAACAACAACAACAACAATCACACCAAGAACGACGTCGATGACTATGCTTACGTTAAATACACAATTGACTGCAAAATCTGTGTATATTATTATTATGAATTATTTTTATTTAACTCGAAAACGTACATCTGCTGTTTCTGTTGTTCTACTAATTGGAGACAAAGATTTGTCTGAGCATTGAAACATTCATTTAATACCTTTTTTGCCTTTATTAAGTTGTCCGCATATACAAATTCCGATTTTTATGACTGAGTGGTCCTCCTCATTTGATTTATATTTATGTGCTACCCATGCTCACTTTTGTGTTCGTTCTGGCTATAAAAGCCTGCACAGAAATGTGTTAATCTCCAATGGGAAACACTTGAGTGGCAGTGATTGGACGAGAATAAAAAAACAAAAAACATCAAACAGAATACAAACAGCCTGACAAGGAGGTCTCGGTGGGAGCATATATATTGAAATTGGAAAAATCCGAATTCAAGTGTTCGATTTTGACGCCCATAACCTTTGCTTATCTTTAAAAAATGTCAGCAGCGTGTGCCGAGGCAGAAAAAAATTTTATTTCAACCGCATTTATGAATGAAACACTCATTTTTATACACGTGTTACAACAAAAATGCAATGTAATGAGTTCTGAAAAACAAAATTTGAACTTGCAACTTGTTTTTGTTAGGTCCGAGGCCTGTGTATTCGTTACGGCAAAATCAAATCTATATTTAAAGAAACTCAACATAGTCAGAAGATATAGACACAGCAAGCTTAATACGTGAGCTGTAGCAACACTCGACCCCCAGGTTTCCTATGAGCGTGAGCACTTTTTTACCCTGACAACCATGACGCAATGTTTATAAGATGAAAGCGTTTGTTTTGATTTTGCTACAAATAAAAAGCCACACTGGCTAATTTAGCCATTAAAGTAAAAGTGTTAAAAGTATTCGAGTATCTTTTATGGAGCTTAATCCAATGTATTTGCTGTATTGTCAGCATGGATGTGGTCATAATAAATATGATTTCCGCATTGTCAGTTACTATCTTAAGTTGTTTCTTCTTTACTTCTGCTTTTTCCTTATTGCATGTTTTATTACACGTGCTGTTGCTGTCATCACAGCTGCTGCTGTTGCAATAAATGTTAAAGTATCACTAATAATCTCGGTTAACACTGAGACATTATCATTTAACACCCTGTATTCGACGCTCACTTTCCAATTCCATTCCAGCCAACAAATGCAGCAACAACAACAACAGCGCAACTGGCGCAGCTGGAGTAGTGTGTACTTCGCCGTTTTTATTCCTTTTTTATATATGATGATTTAATTACATGCTAAATTTGAAGAACTTTAGGCACACACATTTTCACAATAATATTATTTTTCACATTTAGGTAATTACTAACTTATTTCACATTAAAAAGATTTAACATCGCCGCAGCATGTGTGTGCGTGTATGATAATTCCAACTTGGTTTCTTTTTTTTGCTATTCCGAAATGATGGCGACGATTTCAACTCGAGATTTTAGCATAAGCAGCTCAATAAATAATATAAAAAATTAATCACACTTTCAACTTAACACTATCGGCGCAATGCGCTTACGTTTCATATCAATTGTAATTGCTTTATTAAATTTTTCTTCACATTTTTTCGGCGTCAAAAAAATTAAACTCATACTAAGTGTATGCTAGAGTTGTCATTGTGAATAATTCATTCACAACAATTGAGAGATTCGGTACGTTTCAGTGTCGCTGAGAGAAGGGTTAGTTAGGGTTGCCAACACATTTCAAAACAGTGTTGGGTCGCCAATTTAGCATCCAAGAATAGAATTTGCAGAGCACAATTTCGTTCTTTTCTCACTCACTCAGTACGTGTTATTAGGTACTCTCTCAAAGAGAACCATTAGTGAATAACATAACGTTGGGCTGTCACTTCACCACACAGTTTTTGGGCTTCGTTGGATCAATTTTACAAGAAATGTAGACCACTCTAAGTGGTAAACTCTAAAATGCATTTAATAGAAAATCATTTAACGTAATTATGGTGAATTCAGCTTATCTAATTTTTTCGTGCGTTTTTATTAAGAAGGCCATTAAATGTAATGGCTTAAAAGCAGGGTAGATAAAAATATGCTCGAGAAATACAGTATTAAGCGCTTAAATAATGCTCGAAAAAACAATTTTTTTTATCTATTTTTTATATGAATTTATTTAAAACAGGTAAAAATTTTATTTACAGTAATCGCCGGCGACCGGAATAAGTTTTGAGAGGTGGCAACTCTAACAGTTCCAACCCCGCCTAAAAAAATTAAGTAAGCGGTCTAATTTCAAAATTTTTACGCCACACAAGACCAACATACATTACGAAAATCAAATTTATATTTAGCAAATATAATTTATGCATTAAATTGGTTATTATTAATTCACAACAACTCAAATTGATTTAGCTCCAAAAATACACTAATTGTTGATGACGTCATCTGGATATAAAATTCTCTCTCTAGTGAGAGTGGTTCGATTTCGAGAGAGAAAAAGGCCCATCTAGCGTCACCTTCTAATTATTACTCCATGGCAACGCTGAAGAGGAATAGAGTTTACAAAGCACAAAAAACTGTTCTAAAAGAACAATCTGTGTAATGGTTCACCTCCAAAAAATACACTAATTGAAGATGACGTCAATATTCAAACATGGCGGTTTTCTAATGAGAGTGGTCCAATTTCTATAAGAAATACAAAAATTAATTTTTATAAAAATTAATATTCAATGAAAAAAATAATATAAAAGTTGCTTCTACTTTATCTAATCTAACTTATCACGGAAAAACCGCCAGCTATCAGCAGATAACTACTTTTGTAGCTTTTTTAAGACAATCTGTTTTGCCTGATGTTTTGTAGTAAACAGCTGATTGTGGAATCCAAGCTTAAGAACAACGTTGTCGCACTTTGCACAGACTTCAGGTTGGCAGCTCAAAAAACGCAGCCGCAGAGTATTTTTCAACAACACTTGCGTTTAAAGGTTGAAATGTGCGTATTTTCCGCTTGCGGAAATGCAGCGTATACGCATCTGAAATTCATGTAGCGTAATTTTTTGACTTGATTTGCGTTGTAGCACTTGTTGATTTTGTTATGGATTTTATTGTCACAAACAACAAATATTGTGCAAAAATTGTGTAAAAATAGATGCGCAACGCAAAAAGAGATTATAATTAGTTGTTTTACTGTTAGCAGCGCAACAAAAAACTACTAACATGCTGCAGTTGCATTCAATAACACAAACTAAAATTCGTCAAGAATTTATTTTGGGTGACGAACTCAATGAGTTTTTCCTCATTCAGATTGTTATATAGTAAGCAGATCATTGTGGAATCCAAGTTTAAGGACAATTGAGCATTAAATTTTTTTGCATTAATTTTCAAATTCACTCCTCCGCGGCTATAGATGTTAACACATTAAAAAGATATATTTCTCATCGACAATATGACTTGAACCGCAGACTTGCTCTATAGACTGTATTAAATCCTGTGATTGAAACCACTGGTTTAAAATGTATTATGAACAATTAAAAATCTCATATAAATGGATTTCAGCCGGAAGTCTAGCATATAGACATATTAAATGTAAAAAAATATAGAATAAAAACATGCGCAAACTTCGTTTGTCTAGGTTGGCGAGGTGTGGCAATCCTTGGCCAGTGGGTCGGTTCCGGGGCTTAGATCCGTTTGCTTTGAGAACCGCGGCAAAAAAGGTTGTTAGTGTGGTTTTCGTGGCTGCCCTTTTTTGTTGCTGCATTTTTAGCATTTCTATGTGTAATGCCAAAACAACAAAAGACTTAAATGCAAAACTTCTAAGGTACATTGATACATATATATGATTTATTCAACCCAATTCCATGAAGTCTTGCCAAGAATTCATAATTGTGTATGCATGCATTCTGCTAACAGCAGCACCTCAAACCTCTAAAAGTAACAAAAACAAACCTACACAAAATCTAATGTAAATTATTAAAAAAGCAAGTAAAACAACTAAAAATAAAATGCTCACGCATTCACCGCACATTTGTATTTTATTTATTTTTCTATACACATATTGAAAAGTGAAATTTCAAAGTAGAACGGCACAACAAAAACAACAATAAATGATTACTACAACTACGACTAACACCACACAAAAGCAAGAACAACAACAACAGCAGCAAACGCTACTTGTTGAGTTCCAATAAAAATGAGGTCTCATACACTTTGCCGTTCCCCCAACACCCCCTTCTACATACTAAACGTTGGACTTGACGCCGTCTTTTATAAGTCATGAGCGGCCTATGAAATTAATTGCAATGCCATATATGTACATATATATGTAGAAACATGAACAAGTCGTAAGCTCCGTTTTTAACTGTTCTTAACCTGTTTCCAAACTGGCTAAAGCTAAAACAACAACAACAACAGCCTCAGCAGCAGCTAAGAAAAGCAGCAATAAAATCGTTTAAAAAGCACAACGTGCAGCCACGAACTTGAAAAATGCGTTTTTTTGTTTTTTTTTTTGTTTTTTTTGTTTTGGTGTGTATGTGGGGGGGTCGGCTGTTTGCGGCGTGGTGGAGTTTTGTTATTGTCTACACACGGTTGCTCGGTTGCTGCTGTGGCTGTTTTTCCTCTCCTTCATTGAATTTTTCACCATGTTGTTGATCAGTGTGCATGACTACTCGATTTTTTGGTCGCTGTTTCTGCTTTCGTGATTTATATGCAACTGTGTGCTCGTCTGTGCTCTACGCCACTAACGAAAACAGTAAAAACATTAACGACAATATTTGGCGAATTGCGTGCGCTCAACTCCGCGCACCTGCAGCCGCCCTTTCCGGCAACAGTTGCTATCCGATGTTTGGCTAATAATATTTATTGGCCACAAGCACCGTTAGTTGTTGCCACTGTGCACTTGATACTTCGTGCTGCCGAGCACGCCAAAGTATTTATTATATGTATATATAATATATATATATATTTTTTTTGGTTTGTTTTCTGCTCATTCATATTTCGCCCTTCGCTCAGCTGAGCGGCTTTTGTTTGGTTGCATTTACTTTCTTTTGTATGTACCATAACAGCTCTCAGTGACTTAATAGGTTTCAATGCTTAATTAAACATAAAATTTTATTGTAGTATTTTATTTATGTTAACTCGTATAATTTCGTATTTAAATAAACTTCAAAATGAGTGTGCGCTTGAAGCGTAAGACACGGTACATCAAACTCAATCGGTACAGTGTGTCTATGGATAATTAATTAACTTAAATCCTAAGAAATCAATTCTATTAAAGCAAATTCTGTCTGCGCTCACTGCCTTGAATACTTCTAAAAATATTTTAGGGCTTACTCTGCTTACTACTGGATTAATAATTTTTTTTTTCGTACCCAAGCTAAAGTGGCCGCAAGCAGCCCGGACCTCAATATTTATTTTTATCTTTGACAGGTGTCTGCATTTAATAAATTGAGCAATATGAATGGATAAATATGGAAATGTAACAATTTTTACATAATTTGTATTAATTTATAATTGAATAATAATTATTAATTTATAATTAAAAAATATAGTGCAATAATAGAAACATGTGCAATTGTTAGAATTTATTTACATATTGAATAATGCCAAAATGCGCAATAAAAATGTTTTTGATATTTAACATTAATTCATTACTTATCAAATATCAAAAATCTACTCTAAAGTAGACAAACTTCACACTAGGCATTAGTGCGAGCAGCATATGAATAGGCAGAAAGGGAAGCAATATCATTTAAAATCTCATCAAAAGCACAAAAAAATAAAAATCGAAATCAAAATAAAGACAAGCAATTGTTTTCAAAGCATGAGTGCGAGCAGCACATGCATAGCAAAGGAAAGAAACACAAACATAAAGATCAGAAAATATTCATATATTTTCTGGCCAGAGTGAATTATGGGAAATTATAGCAGTTTGCCTTCCACCACACGCTGCCCGCCGCTGCCTGAATTTGTCATTTCAATTTGGCATACCGTTTGTATGAGATGCGCCTTCTTAGTATATATATTCTCTGGTATTACTTTGTACATCAAATGTAATTACTGTAAATTTAGTAATGCATACTTCCAGGGGCTGTTTTCTTACATATTGGGAGCTTTAAAAAGTATCCGCGGTTTTTAATGATGTTCATACCCAATCCATTCAAAACTAATCCGATTGTGTCAAATGAACTCTTGTTCGAAAGGTGACATTTCAGGCGACACTTTCTTTTTTATTCGTCGCTCGTGTAAAATTGAGAGCGAGGTGCATCTTTGATATCGAGTTTTTCGAAACGGAATCGAGCAAACCACTCTTGGGTCCGGCGTTCATTCACAGCATTCTCTCCGTTAATCGCACAAACTTTTAGGCATTACAAAAGTTTCTTCACAAAAAAATCTAGCCTACAAAGTCACCTTTCGAACACGTGTTCGCGTAACACAACCGGATTAGTGTTGCATGGTATATGGGTATTAACACCATCTTGAATTAAAAAGCGAATACTTCTTAAATCACCCATTACATATGACTGTAAATTTGTATGATCGCCAAAGCGGCTAAGCAGTCTATGGACAGACACTCATTTATTTATTAAAGAACAATTTGTTTTTTTAGCATCTGTGTATTTCTAGAAATTTTATTAATCAGATGCTCGACAGAAGTTTGCGTATTTATTTATATTATCCCTAGATTCAGTTACATATATACATACTTGTATGAAAGTATATATAGCATATATGTATGTATGTTTATTTCCGTTATCAGCTCAATGCCGGGCCATGCCAATTCTTTGAAGTTGTCCTTATGTTGGATAAAAACAATATGACTATTGACGAATACAAAGTGTCGACATGCCAAGCTAATCCGTTTCAGCAACCACTTCAGCAGCTGGTGCGGCGGATGCTTTTGCCTCGCGGAGTGACTTCATTGCCAGAGCTGGCTTCTTACACCAGTAAAGTGTCCAAATGATATGCGACAATATGGTCAACAAAACATCCACTGAGCGCATGGATGGAGCCAACAACAAAGGAAAATGTGAGTACTAGGGGTTGCGGCGTGCAGGTCCGATGTACGACCGGCCAAGGCGCAGTCGACCAACTCATGCTTGCATGAAGTCTTTATTTGTGCACACCGTCGCTTAGTTGGCTGGCAGACAACGCCTTTTTCAACGCCACACTCCATGCAATGACAATCGATAACAAACAATAATAGAAAAAGATAAAAGTAAACATAGAAGCAGCAAAAACAACAACAACAACAATAACAATGCTATTGCATACGTATTGCATTAGCAAAAATATTGGCTTGGCTGCCCTTGCTGCCGCCTGGGTTCTGCAAATGTGGCTGTTGTGACTTTTTGTTTGTTGCTCTTTTTGTTGTTGTTGCTATTATTGTGGCTGGTGCTTGGCGCAGTTAAAGACACAATGACCTTGGGTGAAAGTTGCTCTCCATTTCTTTTTTGAATTTGTTTTCTTTTTGTCAGCTCATTTTGTGTATTTGTGTGTGATATTTTTTGTGTTGTTGTTTGTTTGTATTTCATTTTTTGTTTGTCAAATTATATATACTATATTATATATACATACATATACAAGTCTTTGAGTTTTTTCTTGTGAATGTTTTTTCTTGCTATTTTTTTTGGTAAGCACTTTTATTTGATTTTCTATAGTTTGCTTATGCGCTTTTGTCGCCAATTTATTTTGTTTTTTGTAATTTTTTTCTTGCTTTTCATGATTTGAATATTGTTTTGCGATTGCTATTGTTGTTGTTGTTGTTGTTATTCTTTTTCTTTTTGGTATTTTTTTTTTTTTTAATTTCGACTTTATTTATTTACAACATTTTAGAAATATGTTTGATTATGCTTTTTCTGCTGTTGTTGGTTTTGGCTTTTGTTACACTTTTGTTGGTGTTGTTGTTGTTTTTATTGGCTTTATTGGTGCGCAGTTTGCTGCTTAAAACAGGACGGAAACGCTTTGCGTGCAAAATTCGTAAACGGCAGGAAGGCGAGTGATGTTATTGTTGTTACAAAAACAACAGGAAGACGTAAAATGTATTTTATAACAAATTGTGCAAGAAATTTATGTTTGATAAATCATAACAATTATTATTTGTTGTATTAATTTTTTGATTTTGCAAAGAAGTTAAAACAGATTTCTTAATCGGTTCCGAAAGTCTTAAAATAGTAAAAACAAAAAAAAAAAAATGGTTACACTTGGCCAACTACAAACGCCAAAAAATATTTAATTAGTATTTAGAACTACATGGTCATGATGTACCAGTTTTTTGTTCGCTTCGTTTGCAAAATAAAAAGTCTGTTAATAAAATTTCAAAAATATATTAAAAAAAAAATGTTTTTTTTTTTTGTAAATATATGAAAACAGTTTAATGTGTTGTTCTAGTTTGTCTCTTATAGGAACAACAACAACAGCAACAATGGAAATAACATTAATAAAAAATATTGCAAGCCGAAAACAAAACGAAATAAAACAAAAAAAAATTACGAATTAAAAACGAATATACAAAAAGCAAACTTTACTTAATTCAAAAGTTATCAGAGCTCAACGAAATCTTATGAAATATGGCTTTGATTATTCGGTTAATTGTTGAATCGTCTAATTGTGTTCTACTTGATATTATTGTTGGATATTATTGCTATAATTGTTGTTGTTATTGTACATAAACAAACTTTGCTAACCATTGCAGAATTTTTAATTAACTTTGACTTTGCTATAAACAACTGTTGCAGAATTTGCCGAGCATGGAATGCCCTTAACTGGTGAAAGTCATGTCGACCGCTGTGTTAGCTCCGCCCACAGCCGATCAGGAGAGGTCAAAAAAGTAATCGACCTATGTATGTAAGCGTATGTGCATATACGTACATCAACATCAATATGGGTTTCAATTCAAAAAGAAGCTTTTTACTTGAAGAAGTCTCATGAATTAATGATTCAATGTATGCTAATGATATTCACTATCCACTAATGTGTGTGGCCATTCAAGGGCGCATGCAGCTGCCAATGTAGGGGAGGGCAAGCGTTTTTTTTTTTCAAACATCCTCATGCAACACTAACTAACTTCTTTGCTAAGAAAACCTTATGTATACATAAAGTATAAAGTTTGCATAAAAATGTATGAGCGACAGCTGGCCTCCTTGCCTCCCCTGAATAAGCCCTTGTGGCCATTAATTGCTCGCAGGAAGCTATTGTTTGACAATAGGCTGCAATTATTTAGATAAATGTATTTTGGTTTAAAAGAACTTCTGCTTACCTGGCCAGTTCAATGGCAGCACGTCCCTCCGAATTGGACAGTCTTTCGACACTCATTAGCGATAGATCGGATATCAGGCAAGCGATGGCTGCCTATGTTAATCAGATGAAGTCAACTGTTGCAGACGCACCGCACTTGGTCTACTCCTCGTGAATTGGGTCAAACTAAAATCCGAGACATTAGGCCAAATCACAAGATAAATACGACAAAGAGAATACTGCACACAGCAGAAAAAGAAAATAACATTTAATTGTCAAAAAAAAAAAAAAAAATATTACAAAAAAATTCAATTAAAAGTGGAAACTAAGAAGAAAAGTAGCGCAAAGTTGATTTTTGTTCATTTCTTTTTGTTTTTAATGTATTTTAAATTATATAATTAACTTAAGAAAAATCATAAAAAAAAAAATCTTTCTTTTTTTAAATCAAGAAAAATAATTAGGCAAAGCTTTACAATAAGCAGCGAAAGAGCGCGCAGAAGCTGCGAATAGAAA
Organism: Stegana nigrithorax; assembly: GCA_037044495.1. Taxonomy (NCBI): domain Eukaryota; kingdom Metazoa; phylum Arthropoda; class Insecta; order Diptera; family Drosophilidae; genus Stegana; species Stegana nigrithorax. The sequence continues at coordinate 740,642 of JBAMBQ010004233.1, forward strand.
ATCAGACAGACACACTGAAAAGCAATCAAGTGAAATGAAAAAGCAAAAATCCATGAGCAAAACCACAAACAAGAGGCAACACGGCAGAGTGCTGAGTGGAAAGCGGAGAGCGGACAGCAGACGCAGTCGACTTATCCGTCGCAAGTCGCATGATTTTTTGCCAAATGCATTTGCGCTGAAACACGTCAACGACGACGACGACGACAAAGAAGCCAACGACAGCAACAACAATGGGGATCAGTATGAAGTTGAAGATGGCTAAGACGTCGTCTGTGTCATATACGGCTTGTTAGAATTGAAAAGCAAACGCAGAAAAATTTTAAGTAATACTTTTAGTGCCTTGGCCGAGATCAAGTCAAAAGCGAGCCAGAAGCCCAGTGCAAAGCGGAGCTGGGATGCAGGAAGGCGCATGTGGGGAATGTACATGTGTGCCGTGCCTACGTGCGGCAGCATGATGTTGCATAAATTTGAGTGACTGCGATGTGGCCAAAGATACACACGCAAGTTACAGATACTTCAGCGCAGGCTCAGTCAAAGAGTCGAAGCCGAGCAAGAGCAAAGACAGTCGAAGTCGAAATCATAGCCGCAGCCGCAGACGTAGCCGCAGTTTAAGCTAAATTGTAGCCAGCCTCACTCTCAGGTAAAACATTTTTGTTGCATGTACTTACAATCAGCCAAGCCAAGCCAAGCCAGCCAGCCAGCGAAGCCAAAAGAAGCTACAAAGCACATGCAGAGCATCATTGAATGCGGATACGCTGCGAGCGCACTTCTTTGTGTGTGTGTGTCTGTGCGCACTGTTGCATATGCGCTCACATGTGTGTGTGTGTGTGTGTGTGTGTGCGGTGAAAGAGTGAAGAATTTGTATAAATTTTTTCTTTTTTTTTTTACTTCGTTTGCTTTGCCTCTTTCTTCGTGAAGTATATTTGTGTCTTTTATAGACATGTTCTTCGTGTTTCTGTCACGCGCGCTGCATGGCCAGCGGGGAGCAAACGGTGGAGCAGCAGCAGAAAACGAGTATTAATCTGGGTCAGTGGCACAGTATGCGCCGCCTGCGTTGTTGCTGTTCGTCAGTTTGTCTCTACACGAATCAATGTGTGCCGTGCCGGAATGGGTTTTTTTTTTCTTTTTTTCTTTTTTTCTTTTTGTATCTTTCATTTCTTTTCTTCTTGCGCATTTCTTTTCATTTGGTTCGCTACTTGCTTTGCTTGCTCTTTGGCTGCCAAGGCAATTGGACGTACCAGTGGCTTGTTTTTTTTTTTTTTCTTTCATTTGAGCCACAATCTCACACCTCCCCCCGCCCGATCTTGTCTGTGATCTTCTCTGTGCGCTGTTTTGTCTTCTGTTATGTTGTGCTGACTTGTGTTGTGTTGTTGTTGTCGTCTCTTCATAAAGTCTTGCCATGTCTTGGCTTGGCTTGGCTTGGCTTACTTTGATTTGCTTTGATTTCGTTTGGTTTGGTTGGGTTTGACTCGGTTTGCTTTCTTTGCGGTTGCTGTGGTCACTGGCTTTGCGCGTTGCTGGCTCGTTACGAATTTTATGTTTTTGTTTTTCTTGTTGGCGGCCGTGTTGCTGTCGTGATGCATAGCTGGCTGTACCCTACACTTGTTACTACTCGTATACCTACAGTGGCTAATGACACGCATACGCCGTGTGTGCGCGGCATACAAACCAATTTTGTTCGTCGAGAAAAAAAAATTTAAAATAATATAAAAAAATTTGATGAAATTAAATTGATAAATAATTTTGTTTTAACATTATTTTGCACATTTTGAATGACAATTGGTTTTTATTAAGCAATGAGTTATTTCAATAATTAAACATAAATATTTACAGTTACACATAAATTTGAAATGAAACACAACTTTAAATAAATAATAAAAATAAAAATTGCACAAATCTTAAACCTAAAATAACGTTATATTCCAAATAGAACTTTAATTATATATGTATATATATATATATATATGTATGAATTTTTTTTTTTAATTTTCTTGAGTGTAGGAAAATGCTTGGAAATGTTTTAAATAGGATGCGCATGGAAATAAATTATTTAGAAATTGCAACTAAAATTTCGTCGGTTCCTTAAATTTTTTTGAAACATATTTTTATAATTTTGCTAATGTTTATAAAATTAAAAAAAGCATTAAATTAACTAATAATTAAGGACGCCTGCATATGCATAAGAAAATTACGTAATTAAGTTATATAACTAAGATACGCAATATTTTAAATTAATTATTAAAAACTTTAGCAACAATAAAAAACATTTAACAAACTCTATTTTACGCATAGATTATTACTTGAGTACACGATGATTTTATATATATATGTATATAACTAATTAATAAATAATTTTATTTTATTTGCAATTAAACATTATTTATAGTTGCTAATAATTTTTTTATTTTTTTTTTTCTTATTATTTTGTTTTGCCGTGCCCACTAAGCTTTTTTTTTTTAACTAAGTCTTAATGATACATTTTCTTGTTTTTAGATTTTTGTACATTGCTATTAATTTTATAAAGATTATTTAAATATTTATTTGTTTCTACTTTTCATGTTTGATTACTTTTTTGCATTGCTTAAAAACAATTTTCAACATTATGAGGTACGATTTGCCACACAGAATTTACAATAATTGTAAGCATTTTTTCAAAATCATAAAAACTTTAACTGAAGTTTAGAATAATTAAAGGGCTGGGTTTTTTACCCAAATGAACGTTGCGCAGATTTGCATCAAAACAGAACAACAGTTGCAAAAAGACAATTGGACGCTCCGTTGTTCTTACATTGCTTGTGGTCTCTTTGAGCTTTCCTGTCTGGACATGTGTAGAACTTACTCAGAAAAAAAAAATAAAAACAAATAAAAGGCTAACCAATCTAGTCACATATCACACTACACTCTAGATCTAGACACCTTCAAATGAATTAAAAACCATTTCTGATATTCTTTCATGCCACACTCAACACTTTCTTTTTACTTCGGTACTTCACTTGGTAAATTGCTACTACAGACAGATCTATGGAAAATCCCCAACTGAATTGACAAACATTCGTTAGAGTGTTGCTATTTAATAACAATCATAGTTTGTTAGAAATCATGATTTCGCTTGCCTTAAAGTTTCTACTAGTTTTACTTCTTTGCGTTCATTTAAGATCAAAACCCCAATTAAACAAAACCCTTGGAAAAAGCCAAAGAGATCAAAAGCAACCAACAACAACGGATAACAAACTCGTGTATCGCCTTGCGCTATGCAACAAAAGCAACATTATAAAATGTGGGCGTGGCAGTCTGCAGATCCGTATTGTGCGTCTACAAGTTAGTTAGGACAAACAAGTAAACCAAAGGAAAAAAAAAATAGACGGCGCACAACCGCCAAGCTGCAGAACCACGCCGCTGATGGGCATAGAGCAGTGCGACACACGAAGAGCCGGAAGCAGGCAACAGACTCGGGAGCGCCAAGTGTTGGCCTGCCTTCGCCTCCATCCATTATTATTTCTTTCTTGTTGGCCTACGTGCCGAGCAGGTCAGCGTCTTCGCAAAGGAAAAAATTACAGCATCCCGCACCTTCATATTATATGCAGATACACGCTGCATGCATTAGAGAGCTGCATGGATGCATTCATGAATACTCTATTCTCTCTCTCCTACTTCGAATTCCATGATAAAAGGGGAGTAGAGGGAGACCGAATAGATCATTCATGAGTGTATTTATGCAGCCCTCTAATATGTGTATGCACATGTGTATGTGTATGAGTGTGTGTGTGTGGATTGGAATGCGTTAATCAGTTGTCCTTGGGAAAACGCAGCTTAGCTTGGCTGGGTGCTTTTATTTTTTTTGTATTTCTAGCGTCTGCGGCTGCGCCGTGGGCTAACTGCCGAGACGTGGCCGTGGACGTGGGCAACAACAACAAAGAAGGCAACAACAATGCGTGCGCCTCATTCTGTCAGTCACGCCCAATTCTCTTATGTATCTGTTGATGTTTGAGCAAGTGCGCCTTCTGGCGAAAAGCCTTCGCGCAGACATCACAGCGGAAGGGCTTCTCGCCGGTATGCGTGCGCAGGTGCACCTTGATGTTGGACTTGTTGAGGAATCCGCGGTTGCATATGCTGCAGCGGTGTACGGGCTTCTCCTTGCCCAGCAGCCCGGAGAGATCGTTGGCGCTGAACGAGTTGACGGTGGAGGGTGAAATCGCATTCAATTGCTGCGGCTGCGTCTGGCCTGCGGCGTTGCTCACCATTTGGCCGCCTTGCGTTTGCCCGGCGGATTTCTTTTGCGAACGCGCACGTTTCGTTTTGGGCGTTCCCGTTGGCGTCGAAGTGGTCGTGTGCGGGTAGTTGCCCAACATGTCCGGGCTGCAGATGCCGTCCGACTTCATGACAGACATGCCATTCTGCGCGTTGCCGCTCAGCTGGTACTGATGCCCCGCCGAGGGGTTTGTGAGATAACGTGGATTGATCATAAGATTGTCCGTGGTGGAGACCACCGAACCCGGCGGACTGGAGCTCGAGGTCGCTGACGGTGTCAAGTCATTGCAAAAGGTTGAGGTAGAACTGGGCGCTTCGCTTTTGATGCCGCCGGATGAGCCGGCGCTTCCAACGCCGCCGCCGCCGCCGCCGCCGCTTACAGAGGATGCCGTTGTGGGTGGTCCGTTTTGCAGGCGATTCTGCAGCAACGGCATGTAGCCATGTGTCAGCAGGCTCTGCAGCGTCGAACTCGTGCTCGTGTGCACTGGCGAATGTGGCAGAATGAAGTCGTTCATTGTGTCCTGCTGGGAGACCACCAGCTTGCCGTCCTGTTGTATGCAATTGCCATCGATCCACGCATCGAGGTCCATCCATGAGTCGCGCGTGTCGTTGCCGTCTTCCTTGTCCAGCTGATTGGACACTGTGGTGTCTGCAATGGCGGAACCAATGATCGCCGCGATGTCATCGATGGAATTCATGTCCACGTACTCCGTTAGATCTTTGTAAATGCGCACCCCGCTCGTGTGCAGCGAGTCTGCCACCTGATCGATTGTGGGCGGCGTGAGCGTGATACCGGAACCACCGCCGCCACCACCAACGACGCCGCCACCGCCACCGGAGGCCATAACACAGCTGTCGGCTACATTGTAGAGCTTACTATCTAAGTGACTATCAGCGAAGAGCTTTACGTCGTTCAGGCAGGCATCCGCAGCATCTGCGCTCAGCACGCTCTCGGGCAGGCAAGTGGACGATGAGACAATGTTGTGATCCGCGGCGGAGCTGTGACTGCTGCCGCCATTGGAAATGCCACCACCCGTGCTTACACCGCCGCCGCTGCCGCCGCCAAGTGTGACGTTCGAGAGCGGTGAGCTGCCGGAGCTGCTGGCTGCCAGCTGTATGCTCGTTGTGGCGCCCGCCGACGTCGGATTTGTGCTCTGCTGTTGCTGCTGCTGCTGCTGCTGATGGTGGTGATGCTGTTGCTGTTGCTGATGGTGCTGATGGTGTTGGTGTTGGTGCTGCTGTTGCTGTTGCTGAGTCTGCTGGTGCTGCTGTTGGTGATAGGCGCTCTGCATGTAATTGTTGTTGCTCTCGTCGGGCAGTCTTTGCGCGATGGCATGGTAATGATGTCCGGAGATGCCATTGATCGACAGGTGTCCTGTGTAGTTTGTGAATGGCGGCAGCGGTTTCAGATCCGACAGCGCATTCAGCGATGACGTATTCAGCAGCAGATTATCGAGCACATCGAGTGAGTTCTTCTGATCCGTGTCGCTGGGCAGGGAGTCGAGTTCGTGCTCGAGCAGCAGCTTGTGCCCGTCTAGTAGATACTGGTCCTGACTGCTTGTTTGAGTTGGGCCCCAGCATGGGCTCATCAAAAGGCTTTCAACTTCCGATTCACTTGGGCCGTTCATGCTGCAAAACTTCATCGTATGGTCTTGCCAATTGGATAAGCAAATTTTTTCTGCCCTTCGATGCGAAGTGAACTTATCCGTTCTGGACTATGGTTATTTTCTGATTTGTTTTTCTACAAAGTTTGGAAGTGGTTTGACATTTGGGTGCATCGGCGAGCATACATCTGAAAGAAGGGTGGTTAAGTGGCATTAGTTGTCTTCGTATAAGATGTGAGTATAGAACTTAGGTAACGATTTTTATGTTATTTAATGAAATATCTTAATCTTCCTGATTGAATTTCTAATTTAGCTTGCATCAGTATTCTCTACTCGTAGTTCTTATATTGAACGCAGCTCTTATAGATTTGCGACTTGTTTGCACTGAAACATAGTGAAAATGTTTCGTAATTCAATATTAACTTTAATAAACAGTAAACCAATAAAACTTTTTGTACTTGTGTGAAAGTCGGAATTTTAATGACCATGTCAGAAATTGTATATAGGAGTAACTCAGTAGAAACCCTTTCGGGTTATTCAATTAGTAAATTTTTGTACAAATCAAAGACGGCCGTTAGTCATAAGATCTTAAGATAGCATTCCGCACAGTCTCAGAAGTTAACAAAATAACAAGAGAAGTCTCTCAGTCTGAAGCGAAACTCCAAAGCTGCACTTGCTCCCTAATCAACTTTGCATTAGCTCATTTATCAAACAAAACATGGCTAATCTTAATTTATATCTAATAAACACAAATTTTCCACTTGTAAAACAAACTCAAAAATATTTTAATGTGCGTATTTTGACATAAATATTACAAAAACAAAAATCAAAACAGAAAATCCAAACACCTTGTAATATCCCAAGATGTACGTCTCCGATAACAACAAATACAACAAAATACTGAATTCAAGAATATGCATACAAAATAGAAACAATGAAGCAGAAGAAAATCGACATTGACTACAAAACGTATTAGTCCGCCTCTGACATGTGTACGTCTATATGTACATATAAATGTATGTACATACATACATCGATGAGCAGCCAATAATAATAATTTCAAACGGTATTTGGGTCAAAACATTAATAATCAGTTGTATTAGCATATAAATTGGTAGAAATATTTCGATGACGACTGTGCCTTGGTCGTCGTTGAGAACCGACTTAACTTTGGCGAAGACTCTTCTCTATACCATACACATAGGTGGCAGTCGAAGACTTTTCTCTCATCTTTTTTTCGTTTATTTTTAGGTACGCCTGATTGGTGCCCAAAATGCAGAAAGCAAGTTATAAGAAACACCGACACAATCAATGAAAGTCTAATAGCAGCACGGCAAAAAGCAACAGCACAGGTGTTGGCCCACACAGTCAACCAAAACAAATGAAATGAAAAAAGACACAAAAAAAAAAAAAAAAAATATAAAAATCAAGCTACAGCAACGACGTTGAAATACTAACAAAGTATAAAAAAATGAATTAGAAAATCTTACGACTGTGGCGCAGCAACAACAACAATAACAGCAAACAAGGCAACATAAAATGTAGCCAAAAAGCAAAGTAAATGAAAAAAAAATGAAGTTCATTTGGTTAACTAGTCGACGCTGTTGTTGTTGTCATTGTTCTGCCGCGGCTATTGCGCACAATTAGGTGCCGTAGAACCACGATTGGCAGCCGAAAAATAAATGTGGCTATGAGTATGTATGTACGTATGCATGCGAACGTACGCATAAGCACAGTTAACTCAAAGGCTTGGCCAAGTTGGCTAGAGTACGCTGCAAAATGCTGCGCAGTTAGCTTATATCCAAAAGCATTTTTTAGGCAGCCAAAAAACGTAGTCAGCCACTTGCGCGAAGAAAGCACAAAAGCGAAGAAGAAAGAAGGTAAAATAGAAAGAGGAGACAAAAAAGAAATGTGCCAGTTGAGAGCGTGCGACTAATATGAATAATAATGCGAAAAGAATGCTTCGTTTAGAGATGGAGAGAAAAATAGAGAAAAGAGATCTGCTTATTTCTCGCAATGAAATTTCGCTTTCAACAGCTTTAAAACGGCTTCATGACAAGCATTGTGTTTCTAGCAACATGTTGCTGGCAACAAAAAGCTCAGATCAATATGCAAGAATAATCCCCTCATTGTTATGGAGCTGAGCCGTGCCTGAGCAGTGCTGTGCCATGATAGATTGTTTGTGTTGTTTTTGCTGTATGTTAATGCGTATTTTTGTTGCCCAAAAGCAATTAATCCACATTTCGGCATCATTTACCAATTGACAAATGTATATGCAAGTACGTACGATGTATGCAAGTGCAACTATTTAGTGTGAGGTTTCTATGTGTGAGTGGGAATATTTTCATGCCAAGGGTTGTCACCATAGATAAAACTAGATGTTCCTCGACGTTTTGTATGAGGGGAACATTCCCCAGGAACATATTTCGCATTTCGTGTTATTGAAAGTGTATAGAATTTGCAGAGCACGAAACAGTTTTTTCTCATTTACGCACTCTCTGGGTATGCGCGAGAGCGAGACAACGACCTACAAAAACTTGCAAACGCAACGGAATGGAATACAGTTGATGAGATGACAACCCACCAGTAATACCTCCTTTGCTGCACTAACGCCTCTTCTGCACTAACACTAACACACAATATGCGGAATATGCGGAAAAAAGAGCAAGCTCAGGCATGTTCAGCTAAGCGCGAAGTGTTCGTGCAAAAGTGGCCAATAATGAACGAGAGAGGCAGAGAGGCGATACATTCGGAAACTTACAGCAGACAACAACAAATGATCAGATAAAGACAATAACAACAACAGCACTTGGAGCCAGCAGCAAAATACCGTTACACGAAGACCAAAACAACAACAACAACCTGCTGACACACTTCCGTGTTCGGCAAAAAGCCATTGTGACGTAGCCGACGACACACGATACGAAGATCGTGCCCTCTCATTTTATAGTTACACTCTCGGTTCTCTTTTCTTGCTGTTCTCCTCATGTTCTTGTTGGGTTGCTCAGCAATGAGAGTGCAAAGTTTTTTACTTTACTACCGGCTATAAGCCATCATATTTGTTGTTGCTCATTTTCATTGTTGTTATTGTTTTTGAAATTATTCATTTGTTGTTGGAGTTGCTGCCGTTGTTGTGCTTTTTTAATTTTTTTGCTAATATTATACATTGTTTCGTTGTTCAACATAACTTATTGTTTAGTTTTTGTTTATAATTTTAACCAAATACTCATTACTTTGATTATTTGCACAGATGTACTGTGTATAATCTGTTTCTTAATCAATTTTATGTATTTTCAAATATTTTTATGAAGGCATTAGGTATTTTACTCGAATTCTTGGTTTTGTTTTATTTCTCTTTTATGTGCTCTTGATTTTTAAGCTTAGTTTGGCTGACTGACGTTTTGACGTTTCTTAAATAGTAAACACACAAACATACATATATAGGTAAGTACATAGTTCCAAGTTTCCAGCGGTTTAAAGCCAAAGCGTTCAAAACAACAACAACGAACAAAAAAGTCGTACATGTGCATTTATATCGCCAGAATTGGCATGAAATGCTTTGTGTGGCCAATGGCCATTTGTAGTTGTCGTTTTTTTGTTGTAATAATATTTTAATCTTTTTTTTTGGCAAGTTCTCTTGAAACTTTGACAATGATTTGCGCCCTCAACAAAGAGATATTCCATTATTATGATTTTTTTTGATTTTTTTTCTTTGCCAGCTTTGTTTAATTTTTGTTGTTATAACAGCCAAACAGCAAAAGGTGTTCGCGGAGCTATTGTTTTTGTGGCTGCCGTTGTTTCAGACTTCATAACGGTTTAACTGGCTACCTAGGTCTGTTTTGTTGGTCATTTTGCATTTGAATAGTTGCGATTGTTCTTGTTGTTAAAGCTCTGACTTATCATAAACAAAAAAAAAAAGTTAAAACCATTGTTAGATGCTTTGTAATGTCTTTATTATTACAAGTTTTACGAGTGTTGCTGTTGTTGTTGTTGCTGCTGCTGCTTTTGTTAGATTGAAATTGTATGATATGCAGTTAACGGTAATTTTTGACAAATTAGCGCAAATTTGACATCAAATTACATTCAAGTATGTTTTTATGTATATATTTATATATAAAGATGATATATTTATTGGCGTAGATGATCTGCATTGGCAAAATTTAAAAAAATAAAATATGAATTATAAAATAAAAATTAGTTCCAGTTTCGAGTTTCATGTACAAACCACATGAAATTGTGATGAGCAGGACAAAAGAATTCGTTTGTAGTTTGTGGTGTATCAAGCGCAAATAATAGTTAAGCAAAATCAGAAATTATACCAATAAAAAGATTTGGAGTGCCGGGCTTCACTGGTTCAACAAAATAAAGTCGGGCACCTCTATTACAAATTCTTTGGGACCTGCGAATCAGTAAGTTTTAAAGAGGTTTCATTATAGGGAGGTTGGCGAAAAAATTTTAGTTTTTACCATGATCTTGTATAAAACAACTATTTCAAAATTATATTTAATTCATATGTTTATTCTTTAATAATTTAATTTAATTAAAATTTGAAAAAAAAATTTAATACTTTTGTTTGCTTTAATTCATATGTTTATTCATATGTATATTCTTTAATAATTTAATTTAATTTAATTTAAATTTGAAATAAAAAAGTTTTACACTTTTGTTTGCTTGGCGACGGCTTTAACTTTTTTCTTGTAAAGGATGAATGAAACCACACAATGGGTTTAACATTCTCCAGCAGGAAAGCATAATATGTAATATTAAAAATTCCTAATTTCTCGACATAGCACACAGAAGCAAGAAATCTTACTCTATGGTGATTTGGATAAGATTCAGATTGTTTATTGGTTTTGAAAAACTTGTGCTTGTGCTAAAATACCTATGGCTAAAAGCAAACGTTCATTAAGTTAATGACGCACAATTAAGGACTCATGGCTGCACGCTTAACTGCATTGTGAGTAAATTTAATGCGACAACAACAACAACAACGACTACAATAAGAAGTCTTCAATGCTGTCGCTATAATAACATTTTGCCACAACCTAAAATCTAACAGCTACAATGACTTCATCAGTACAGAACTGAAAAGCCAAAGCAGCTGCACAAAATTGAGTGCTTAACTACAACAATAATAACAACAACAATAGCATGGAGAAAATAAAAAAAAAAAACTGACCGGCATTAACGGAAATTGACTTTAACCTTTAAAGCAATCAACTTCCGTTTAAATGTCGAACACGACATAAGACAAGCTGTGCAGACAAAGGTCAAAACGTTTTTGCTTTCCTCGAGTTTTCCAAGTCTCGCTTTATGGAAAAATTCTATGTGAAAAACCAAAACTGAAGTCAAAACAAAAAAAAAAAAAAAACAAAAACAAAAAACGAGAAAATGGAAAACTAAGAAGAAAAACCAAACCAAAAGAAAAGAAAAATCAGGTCGAGTTCAAAATAGCCAAGAAAAAAAAAAAACAAAAAAAAAAGCAACATCAGTAAAACGAGTGAAAAATTATTTGATTGCAAAATTTACAACCACAATAATTTTCAGTTGCTGTACAGCATAAACGGCCAAAACCGCGGAACGAAACGAAAACGAACTGCGCAAATGCAACAACAAGGCTACAGCAACAACAAACAAATTTATTTCTAATGAAACTTTGACCAAGACCGCGCTGCCAAAAAAAAACAAGGGGGAAAAAAACAAACAAATCATACAAAAGAAAATGAACGCGCTGCAGTTGCTGGTTGGAAAAACAACTGCAACAGCAACATGACGTTTGGCGCATTGAGGTCGCCTGCGCCGCTTTGAAGGCTGAGGCCGCGCATTGCAGCAGTCATCGCCGTCGTAAAAGCCACAGCCGCAGCCAAGATTGCAACCCATTGCTTCAAAAATAAAAGAAAACCAACCACAATACAACAATAAATTCAACAAAAACAAAATCACATACATGTCGTATGCAAGCAAACGCTTGCTATCGGATGTCCATTAATGAGTAATAGACTACAGCTTGCACTTGCGCTGCATGTGTGTGAAGTAGACGTTGATCGTCGGTCACTGCAGACTGCAGCTGCTGCGCGCAGTGTGTGGCACGTGTGCGTCAGGCGATGACAATAACAACAACAACAACAACAGCAACAACAGCAATCACATACAATACTTTGCTCTTTAGATAACTTGCATTCGCTCCCGTATTTGGCCAGGTTGTCTTGGCTGCCGTCTTTATGAATGAAGCACACAAGTGGCCTGTGTGCATTTGTGAGCACACTCACACACATCAGTCTCTCACCCGACAGCCAAAACGTCTCCTCAACAAAGTGGACGTCTTGTGGCTGGTTGTCGCGTTAACATGCCGCGTGCGAATCAACAGCGCACGCCTGTTTGCCTTTTTATGTCTGGGAGTGTGCGTGTCTGCGGCTCTGTCCGATTCTGATGCTGCCGCCGACGTTGTCGTTCCCGATTTTGTATTCGTTTGCTCACTTGGGTGTGGAGCATGGAACTATGCAAATTTCTTTATGCTGTCTAACTATTTTTAGTAGTTTTTTCTGCCTGTTTTTTGTTTTGTTTTGTTTTTTTTTTATTTTTTTTTTATTTCGACGCGTCTTCGTTTACTTTTTGTGCGCGTTATTTAAATCAGTTTCGCTGTTGTTGTTGCTGCTGCTGCTGTTTTTGTTGTACATAACACGCCTGCGCTTAAGCTTATAATTTTGGTGTGAATATTTTTTTTGTTTTGATTTTGTCTAAGCTCAGCGCGCTATGGTCATCAGCACAGTCACAGCAGAAGCAGGAGCAGCAGCAGCAACAACAACAACACCAATAATAATAATAACAACAGCAGCAGCAGCAGCAGCAGCAACGCACACAGGTCAGCGAACTTTTTTAAAGCTCGCGTCTAACGCAAAAAAATATTTTTGTATATGTATGTATGTATGTAGATATAAACTTTTGCGTACATATTTATGTAGTTAGGTGTGTATGTATGTATAAGCATTTAATTTCGGTTTTGGTTTTATAAACTTTTTTTGGCGATTTGCTTGAATATTTTTTATAAATTAATATGATTTTGTTATTTTCAAAACATAAATTATATCAAGTAGTAATTCTAAAGGTTTAATTATTAATATAGTGCCATTTATTAATATGCTTATTAAATTAAATATTTTATTTTTACATATTTTTACATTTTTTAATTTGAGATCTCTTCGAAATTATTAATTTATATTGTTGGTTTTTATATTGTTGCGCTGCTCTGCGCATAAAGTTATGGAGTTAGCTAAACGTTATTGTTTTCATTGTTGTTGTTGTCTTCGCTCTTCACATGTTTGTTGTCATGCGTGTTGTCTGTTGTTGCTCATTTGGCTTGTTGTGCCTACACACAGCATGAGTAAGCGTAATTTGACGTCACTTAACTGTGCTTATATGAAAACTCATCATATTTTGACTTTGCCACGTTGTTGTTGCTGTTGTGATTTCTGTACTTTGTACATTTCTGCAGCCGAGCCAACGGTTCTTTATGATTTATTTTGTATTCTCATTTTTTTTTTTTGGCACATCTTCGTCAGTTTCTGACATAGCAACCAGACATTTTCGGCTTTTCGGCTTAAAGGGCTTAGGGAAGTCTGTCTGTCTCATGCAGCATTTCTGCCGCCGCTTTGCTTAATTGGCTTATAACTTATATGCCAATAAATATAATAAATAATAATATAAAAATCTTAGTAAGTGACGGCCTATAAATGGTAACTCTTGACAGCGACGCAAGCGCGTATTCAGAATGATGACTTCATATGGCAGGATCGCTGATGGGAGCAAGTTCTGAAGCATACTGGAGCCCAGGTATTGCTCATGCATAGTGTACGAGCTAACAGCTGCATTACATAGAGTTATGAAATGTTCCGCGGTGGGTTCAAAATCTTTGAATCAAATGGTATGCGTGACGAAGCACAACAGTATGTGAGGTCTCACAAAGGCGTAACAGTTTCACACTTGAAAGGGCGGCCGACTTTTCGGGAAGATGATGCGATGTCAATGACTCAGCTGCGCTGGCATAAGTAGAATTTTGGTGTAGGTCTTGCTTATGGACATCAGGTTCACGTCATATGCTAATTAGGGCATCTCTATGCGATCCGAAATATATTGAAAATTACACATAAGAGAACAGGATTTTAATTTCGTATTTCTGTAGCCCGGTTGCATATGAAATGCAACACAACTGAACCAGATATTTTGGCCTGCGAAATTACAAATTTTTTTTTTGTTTATAAAATCAAATCCCATTATCAATCAAATCAAATATTAACTTTCCAAAAAGTTATGCTTAGCATGCAACTTCGTGTAAGGGAAAGACTATGGCTTATATGTAAATAAGTACTATATAAAGGTAATAAAGAAGTGCCAGAAGTGGGCTTCTGTGTAAAAAACTTACAGGCCCAATGTAATTTTAAGCATCAGCAGACGCCGAGTTTCCGTTTCATGAATATTTGATAATCCTTGGCTGCAGTTGGCGTTCCTTGTTGTTGCTTTTGCTGCTTGTTGTTTTTATATGTGTACTATGTTATGTAATCCTTAGTTGGGTGTGAAACAGTTAATAATCCTTTAAGACATTTTACGTTCAGTTAGCACAATTTTTCATTGGTTTTTTGTTGATTTGGTTTTTTGCATGAGTTTTATTGCGATGCCATTTGCATGTGACATTTTTTCAATGAAGTTCATGAGCATAATAAAAGAATAGTGAAAAAGTTACAGCGAAGCCTTAGTTAAAATAAAAACAAGTGCATTGCGAAATTATACAAAAGCCGTGCGAATCTTTACTTTTTTTTTTTTTTTGAGTTGGGTAGCATTTGGTAGTGGTATAAAAAGAACTGATGTATGAAGCTTACATTTAAAGCAATTTTAGTTAATGAAAAAAAAAAAAAGAAAAAAAAAATAATAATCATGCAAATAAAAAAATAAAATGAAAACCAAAGAAAGCAAGCCAGCGAACAAACAAAAAACAAAATTAAAACTAAGCCTTAAAATGTATACTCACAAAAGAGGGAATAAAATCAAAATGAGCGGGATAAAGTTTTTTAAGAGCTTGTAATTTAAACGGTTGGTTTTTTTTTTTTTTTTTGATTTGGCTGAGTTACTAAAGTGGTTTCAGCGGATAGCGCAAACCTAAAACGTTGATGATTTGGAACGTATGGAATGCTGGCTGATATTGGCAAAAAAGAGTTGCGAAACTTTTATAAACCAAACCAACGAAAATATTGCCTTTTATTTACAAGAAACCAATAATGATTTAACGATTTATTTATAGTTGTGGGTGTTGTTCTTAGTTTAATTAAGTTTTCCGACTTGGAGGGGGAACGCAAAATTGATTTTCGTATATTTAATGAAAATATTTACAACAGCTTTTTTTTTAATGTGGAAATTATAATTTTTTAAATTATATTTTTATTAAGAAATCTTTTTTGTTGTTGTTTTTTTCTTTCTAATAATTTGTTTCGTTTAAATTTTAACTTTTTGTATTTCCTTTTTGGATTGTATTTTCTGAATCTTCTTAATTTTTTACTATTGCACGACACCAAGCCACTGCACTTTTTGATTATTATAAATATTATTATTTTTTTTTTAAATTCTGATTTTTAAGTATATTGCATTTATTTATGTATGTACGCATATGCACTATTTTTGATAAACTTATAAACACTTCTTCGTGTTCAATTCCTTTCACATTGCACTGTTATTGTTCGCATATTTTTGGTTTGTGTATTTTTGCACATTTTTCAACCATTTTCACAATTTTTGTGCCGCATTTTTACGCACACAACGTTATGTTTAAACTTTTTTTTTTATTATATATCTATTCCTTTTTGTTTTTCTTTTGCTTTGGTTTTGTTGCTGTTCTAGTTTCCAGCTTTGATTTTGAGTGTTTTCGTTGCTGTTGTTGCTGTTGCTGCTGCTGATGTTGCCGCTGCTTCTTAAAAGTCACAAAGTCCACACGCAAAACTCGCAACAGCTCGACACGCGCGTTACAAGAATCGCACAAATCCGAAGACGTCAACGGTAGAAAGCCAACTGTGCGCAGGCGCAAACTCACGAAAGAAGTACCAACACGGCGGCGGCGGCAGTAGCATCGAATAGCGAATCAGACCATCGCTCACGTTTGCGCACAGTCGCTCTCCCGCATGCTCGAAGCCAGGTAGCAACGCGACTTAGAGACGAGGAAACACGTCAGCTGTGCTCAGCGGCAACTTGTTGCGCTGTTTTACTCTCAGCGTTGCTGTTAGCCTTCCGAGAGTTAGCATCGACTGCGGTCAAAGTCAGGGCTAAGTTTGTTTATGTTGGCCAGGCAGAGCGTGCGATCAATTCAAAAGAGAATGATAAATCACATTCAAGTAGCTACGTGCTCAGCACAGTCGCTGCGGCATTCTCTCGCATGCTTGCTCTTACACACCTTTGGCTTGGCCGCTATGTTCGCTCGCTCGCAACTTGACCTACTTAGCATTTTTTCCTGTTATTTCGCCTTGTAAACATAAAAAAACAACGACGCGCAACAATTTACTGTTAGTTTTCGTATTGCCGCCGACGAGTGGTGCGCGGCAACATGTTGCCAGCAACACTTGCGATGTTGCCAACTGACGTAGTCGCTGTAATTGTTGCTGTTGCTGTTGTTTTGTTTGTTTTGCGAGTTTTTCGCTTGCAATTTGATTAAAGTG
Organism: Stegana nigrithorax; assembly: GCA_037044495.1. NCBI lineage: Eukaryota > Metazoa > Arthropoda > Insecta > Diptera > Drosophilidae > Stegana > Stegana nigrithorax. The sequence continues at coordinate 757,188 of JBAMBQ010004233.1, forward strand.
TGTGATTCGTTTTTGTTAATATTGTTTTTGGTTTTCGCTGTTGCACTTGTTGCCCATCCGCTGCTTCTGTTGTTGTTGTTGCTGCAGTCGCTTATTCGAATGTTGGTGTGTTTCATTTCTCTCCCTGCATGCTATACGCTGGCAACACTTCGCTTTGTTAACGGTATCGCCATGAAAATGAAAGCTTACACGTACAGGTTGCGCGCTGGCACATTTTGAACATACATATGTACGTATACATACACATACACATAAGCACACCTAGATACGCGTACAATATGTAAGCATGCATACTCGCACGCACACACCACATGCAAGTTGGCACTCGTATTATTGATCTTGTATACACATACTCGCGCAATTCATAGTATTGTTTGTAGACAGTTAAGAGAAAAATGTGTACTGTAAAATAAAAATTGAAAAATAAAAAAAAACAAAACAAAATTTTACGTCTTTGTATGCATTTTCGCGCATACTCGTACTGCGCACCAAACCCATTAACATTGCCATCAACATCAGCAACATCATCATTGTAATCGTTATCGTCGTCGTCATCGCCAGTCGCAGCGTAGTCAGCAATTTGGTATGTCTGACTGACTGTCCCTTGTTGCTTGTTGTTTGTGTTAAATGCTTCTGATTACAATAACAACAACAATCATAATAATAGTAGTGCGCTTGCGTGGCACACTCGTTCACAAGTATCCGCCAACTGCGGCCTCTCAGTGCAGGGCCAAGCCCAGCGCCCCATACACCTGACGCTGTACGAGTATTCGTATTGCTCAGTGGCCATGCCCATTTAATTTTTATTTTTTTTTATCGACGTATACACATTTTTGATTTCAATTTTTCGGGAGCCCGTGAGTGTTTGCGTACTCAAAGCATTTGTGTTGGAATTTTTATATAAGCAAGTTTTTTGCTTAAGTCTTTCGTTGACTTTGCCAAAAAGTTGATGACTAAAAGGTGATAAACCGAAAAAAATATGCGTATGCTCGCATATTTCTGTCTGGCTAGGTCTGCGAAAACTTGTGTTTTTGATTTTTGCTTAGCTCGTGCTCGCCGAGGCAGTTTGACTTAAGTTCGTTGCTTAAGTCTTCTGTTTAAATTTACAAATATTAAATGACTAAGCGATTTAATGCTTCCTATCTCTATATTATGTTTATTGATTATATTTTTGATCTGAATTAGGTTCAAAATTATTTAATTTAATTTTGCTCACATATTTTTTATTTCAATTCATTGAAATTTACTCAGAAATTGTTTATAAATTACTAAAAGGTGCTTAAAAATAATTTTGTTCTCATACTTTTTATGCATTTTTTTATAGAATCGTACACTTATATATACGTACAACTTTAATGCATAATGTATTGTTTTTAATTTTAATAGCAAATATTTTTCCCTAGCGTTTTTAATAAAATTCGAGCTTGTGTTTTTATGTTTATTAATTTTTTTTAAGCCAATATCTGGGCACAATTACCCATTTGCTTTGAATTTTTAACTCTCTCAAAAGCTGCCAAAAAATTACAGTTATGGTACACCTATTCTATGTACGTCAAATGTCAATCTCGCAGACACTCAGAAACAATAACAACAACAACAGCAATCATCAGAACAAGAGCTAAGTTGTATGCGAACAAACGAAAAATCGAAACCTATTTGGTTTGGTCGGCAGATGAACAACAACAACGTCGTCACAGAGTCTCGATGTCTGCTTGGCAGCGGGCCGAAGCGGACGCAAAGGGCAGCCGAGGGAAACACGTTGCTCACAAAACTAATTGAAGCCGGACACCGGCACTCAATCAAGTCGATTCTTTTGATTTCGGTTAGCCGCGACCGCGGTAATGTCGCAAAGGTCGGAGAATGCTCACCCGAAAGCAAGAACAGCGAAGAGGAGAAGAAGGGGGGACGCATGGGTGCAGAGTAGGTGCGTGCCTGTGTGCCTGTGTGCGTGTGTGCCTGTGTTGCGTTGCAGCCATTTGTTTGAGACAAATGAAACGAGCAATCAAATAAGTGATTTCTTTTGATTGTAAATAAGAACAAGAATGCACTCGGTTTGGTCTGCTTTGGCTCTTGTCTGCACATGAGTACTTTTGTGTTTGTTTTCTTCGCGCTGTCTCTCGTCTTGTCTTGGCTTCTATGGTTTTTGGGCAGTTCAATGCAGCGTCGCATGCTTTTAAGGCCCTGAGTACACAGCAAATAGAGTAAACACTGTACTTCTTGCCAGAATTTTATTTATTTTTGTTGCTATGGCTGTTGCTGTTGTTGTTTGTAGTTGTTTGATGTTGTTGTTTTTATTATGTGGTCTACAAACAAGCTACTTCGGTTTGGGGTCAAGCAGCTGTGGGTTACATGATTTGTGCATTTGGCGCATAAGCGGGTTGAAAGTGCGTCGTGTGCAACGTCAAATGGGTTAAGTACACGCACGGCACGTAGCTATGGAAATGCCTTTGGACTTACTGGGTGGCGACTATGCCATGGTTGGACTACAAAGCGTTAGACAAGACAAAATTAAAGACAAAACTGAGTGATGCGCGCTTCTGCAGCTGACAGCCACATGAGTCCATGACGGATAGCGTCAGCGGCAACTACCGTGAACAGATCGGTGTAGCGAAATACCCAAAACGGCTACATTCAAACTAAGCGCAGCCAACAACGCTGAGCAGGAAAAAATAAAATCACGAATCCACACCACAGGCGGCGTGCACAGCTTCGCCTGCTGGAAGGTGTACCCCTGCAGACCACAAATGCTCGAACGTCGTCAGCAGACAATGTCGTTTATTTTGAAAACATTGCCAAATACGCGCAGGGCTTTGTGCGTTTCGAGAAGCTGCAAATGTGACAAAACGCGCACAGGTTCGCAGCAGGTGTGTGCGCCTACCTGTTGCCGCTGCCCGAGGCAGTCAGTCTCAGTGCAGCGGTGCGCACCTCTGCCGGCCTTTGAATTCTTTTGATTTCCGACTGCAGTTGCTTGTGTGGCAATTTTTCAGCAAATTGCATTGACATCTCAGCCAATTGTGTCTGCACTGTGTTTGTTTCTTATTGTTGTTGTTGTTGTTGTTGATTCAATTCATATTGCATTGCCGCAGCACTGTGAAAATTGTGTCGTCTATTGCCAAACGAATTGGTTCATTGTTTCTGTTTCGCTGCTTGGGTCATGTGTCTATTATTGTGCTGCATGAGGCCAGCGTCTGGTAGCATAGGTTCGTTGCTTAAGTCATTTGTTAGGCAAGCCACTTGATATGGGACTTTTTTATATTTTTGGCAGCAGTAAATTCAAATCGATTGCTGATTTTTCTGTGTTAACTATCAGTAAGTAGCTGCATGATTAGCTTAACTATATTTTTTTGATTTTTCGTCTTCAATATATGACACGAAACTATTGGCTATGCCAGCTTAATTACATAAATTGCCAAAAAGGCAGCAGTCCAAACTTTCAAATTACAAATTTATTTGCCATTAAGGCCATAAAAATTAATTTAAAGCGAAACGCTTAAGCGGAGGCCATGTGGCAGTAGGAGCGGAGGTGTTGGACTTAAGTTGAATATTTTTCATAAATAATAAAAAAATGGAAAATGTGTCAAATATTGCATAAATTTCGCATAACCCGGCACTTGCTTGGTGAAAAAGCACGAGTGGCTTATCAGGAGACACTAATAACGCAAATACAAAACAGAACATGCCACAACAATAGAAACAATAACAGCAACAAGAGCACGAAGAAGATGAGAAGGGGGGGAGACACTGAAAAACACTGGCAACAATGCCAATAAACATAAAGCAGACAGCGGCAATAAAACAACAACAACAACAACAACACAACAACAACAGCAAAACGTGCGCCAGCAAAAGAATACAACTTAAATAAATTACTAAATAAGAAGAAACAGAAAACAAAGAAAAAAATGCTGAAAAAAAACGTTGGCACAACAACACACGGCAAAAAAGAAAGAAAGAAAGAAAAAGAAATACGAATGTAGTGCAAAGCGTGGGTGTCGCACAAACGTCGAAGGTGGAGGCTGCCTATGTGCAAAAGATAGCCAGAAAAAAAAAACGAGAAAAAAAAACCAGAAACGAGAATTATTAGAATTATGCAAACGTCAAGCTATGAAAGAGCCGAAAGAAAAGTGTGCAAACAAGAATTTGACTTTTTTGCGTTGCTTGCTTTTTCTGTTACACTGAGACTCCGCCTGCTTGCTCTGCTGCAGCATCGACCATCTTGCCTTGGAATAAATGTTAGCACAGAAAGAATAGTCGTGAATAAAAACACAGCAAAAAAAAAGAACGAAGAAAAAACATTTGCATGAAGAGTGCGTGGTATGAGGCGCGTCAACGTCAGACACCCGCTTGGCATACAAAATGCAACAACAACAACAACAACCATCAACCGGAAGTAGGTCAACGAAAACCGGATCCCAATCAGCAACAAAAAAAAAAAAAAAATTTACGAAAAACAAAGAAAACAAAAAAATTCGCTAACAAAATGCAAACGCAGCTGAGGCAGATAATAATAGCAACAACAACAACAATAAAAACAACAATGACAATGACAACAACAATAACAACAATACAGCGCATGCAATAGAGTTGCAAATGCAAATTTGTTTTTCCACGCCATGTTCACCATCGTAAATACTCGAAGCTAGCAACAATTGTTGCCAATCCAGTCGCCAGTCGGCAGTCAGCAGCACAACACACACAAAACAACAACAAACGACGAACGACGAACGACTAGCGACGATCGAAGCGACGCGACGCGCCGCGATGCTGTTGCTGATGCCGACGTTGACGCCGTCGATTGTCAGCAACATAAATAAACATTAAAATAATGTTTGCCATTAACATTGCCATGGCCCCCAAAAGCGTTTGACAGCGTGTGTGTGTATGTGTGTGTGTGTGTGTGTGTGTGTGTGCATATGTCAGTGTGGGGGGGGTGTTATGTGTGGCTCGTGTATGTAAGCCAAAGAGTCAAAGTCAGCAGCAGCAGCGGCAGCATGTCGCTTACTTAGCAGACGAGCAGCAGTCGCAGTCTCAGTTGCCTTCACCTTCGTCGTCAGCGTCGCCGATGCCGCCACCATCGCCACTGACGTCGCTATTGCACGAGTGCGTCTGATCTTAGTATTTGATTGCCAAACCATGCCATAGTCGAAGCCCCAGCGCCCCCCGGTGCCTGCGTGTCGTGAGCACAACATGGCTGCATCAGGCATTGGCAGCGACCGGCGAGACATGGCAGCAATGTGCGGCATGCAGGCCGCCAGGCAGTCAGCGAATCAGCGCTTCAGGCTTGCGGGCATGTTTTGGTATGATTGGTTGTTGTTTTTGTTGCTGGTGTTGTTGTTGCAGCTCTGGCTGTTAGATATTTGCCAAAGCTTGGCGCTTGAATGACTTTGTAGACAATATTTGATGCGTTGATTTTTTCGAAACTACTTTTGTTGCTGCTGCTGCTGCTTGTGTTGTTGTTGTTGTTGTTGTTATTGCATTTATGACAAATAAAGTGCATTTTCACTATGATGATGTTCATATAGCAAATATTTACCATTATCTTCTTTAGCGTCTTCAGTTGTTTTTTTTTTTTTGTCAACGTGTTTGGCTCTTGATTTGTGCACTAAGGTGCCGCATGAAGATGTGCAAAGTCAAATTTTTTTTCTGTAAGAGCTTTGCTTTTCGATTCTGGATTTTGTTAGCTTCATTTTTATGACAGCCATTGCGGGCAATGAAACGCACTTGTTTCAGCATTAAGTCCTTTTGTTTGCGGCGTACAATTATTATTAGCCAATGGGGAAAGGACCTTAAGTCAGCCAGCTTAGTAAGCCAGCTCAGTTGGCGTGGATGTCATGTATGAAAAGCCAAAAACTGTTTGTTGCCATTTTAGTGCCCCAACAAGAAAAAGAGAATTGTTGAAAACAGAATATCGCATTATGAGCAGCCAAGCGCAGCAGCAGGCAGCGAATAGCAACAACAATAATAACGGTACGCAGTAATACAACAAGAGTAGCGAGAGCAAGAGCAAAGAACGGACAAGGCAATTTAATGCTGACTGCGAACCAAAAAAATAAAAATTAAAAACAGCAGAAGCGGAGCAGAGAGAAGCAGCAACCGAAAATATAAAAATTGTAACGAAACGCTTTATAACGGGGCAGTCGCTGTCGCAGTCGCAGTCGCAGTCAGCGTAGCAGCAGCCACAGCAGCACAATGCGATGGCAATAGCAAATGGCAACAACAACAACAACAACAACAATGATGAAGCCAAGCATCGAATATGCTTAACGAGCACGAAGTGGCAGCAACAGCAGCGGCACGCAGTGTAAGAAGAAGAGCAACGCAGTTTGCATGGCTGCTGACTTTTTCACTTTTATTTGGTTGCGGTTCTTGAAACATCTTTCAGCTTAAAGCACATCAAAACAAAACACAACACAATGCAACGCAAAGCGACACAAGGCAATGGTCCATTAAGCGTAAGCACTGTTGTTGTTGTTGTTCTTGCTGATATTGTTACTTTACTTTTGTTGTTGCTGCTGTTCTTTGCATACAAGCCAAATATGCTGCCATCGAAGTCAAATGCCAAACGTATCTAGCAGATACCAAGTCAACGATAAATGCACATTTTAGATAAGAGAAAAACAAAATCTGAAATAAAATACACAAAAACAAAAACAAACTAAAAAGGCAGGGCTATAATCGGGCGTAGCCGACTATAGAAAACCCTGTTCCCAAGCCATAACTGAATATATTTTTTTGTTGCTTTAATATTTTGTATTCATTATGTAAGGATATATAAAGAAAAAAAAATTTTTTTTTATTTTAGCAAAAACCTTTTTTCGACTGAACGTTGCTATGGCAGCTATATGTTATAGTAAACCGATATTTATAATATTCAGGAATGTAATTGGATATTATTTAGAATTATCGAATCCAAAATTTGGTAACGATATCTTTATAAACAAAAAAGTTTTTCTCAGTAAATGTTGTTTGTCGGCTGATCGTTCCTATGACAGCTATATGTTATAGTAAACGGATATTTATAATATTCGGGAATATTATTGGATATTACTTAGAATTAATAAATCCAAAATTTGATAACGATTGCTTAATATACAAAAAAGTTTTTCTCAGTAAATGTTGTTTTTCGGCCGATCGTTTCTATGGCAGCTATATGTTATAGGTTGAAAATCGAAAAAAAAAAATAAACTCTTATGCCTATGGATTGGGCGAGTCTTCGTGCCAAATTTGGTGGTTGTAGGTCTTACCGTTTTCGAGATCCGTGCGTTCATACGGACATACAGACAGACAGACAGACAGACGGACATGGCTAGATCGACTTGCTTTCGATGCTGATCAAGAATATATATACTTTATGGGTTCTGCCACGCCTCCTTCTGGCCGTTACATACATTTGCACAACTTTAATATACCCTACACCATTTTTTGGTACAGGGTATAAAAAAGCCAAAATACTTAAAGCTGCCTCTGAGGATTGTGCGTTGCTCAGCGTGCTGCGTTTAGTTTCTTTTGGGTTTTATTTTATTGGGTTTTTTGCTTTTGTTGCGCGTGTGATTTTCTTGTGAGCCGCACCTGCAGCGTCTCGAATTCTGTTTGTGCCTGTCTGCGCTTTGGCCCAATTCGAATCGTTGGCTTATGAACGACGACGCGGCCAGTTTCGATGACTTGCAGCTTCTGCCCGGCCGCCTCTTATTTCTTGCTCTCGAAGTGTGTGAGTGTGTGTGTGTTTGGCTCGTTACTTGATTTTCGGCTGCATTCAACTTTGACTGCAGTCCGCAGTCATGTGCGTGCGCCTCTCAGCAGCCATGGGCCCAGTCGGCGCTTGCTGGGTTGTGCGTCTGCGCGGCTTCGTTAACGGACCGTTGCAGCGTGTCACCAAGCAAATCTCAGCTTAGCGCAATCCAAATGCCAAATGCACGTTGGGCAACGGTAGACACGAAAGTACCGTTTAAGCATCTTACGTGCAATGTAACGTGTAATTGTTTAATTGCAGTCAGGCGCGCAAACGGCCGCAGAGGCGACAGTCAGAAGATGCTCCAAGCGTGTCACCGAAATTGAAATGTCTGCTGGCTGCGCTGCAATGTTGGCCGAAAATTCATAAGCCACGTGTAGCAAACGTCGGTTAGTCGCTCGTTGCCTGGCAAGCAGCCGCCGTGGCCTAGTAACTGCCAGCCACAGGGGCCACTTGAACTTCATTTGTTATGCTCGCATTGTCAAGTTTTTATCATTGAACTTCTTCTACGTTGCGACGTGCATTGTAGGTGAAATGAAAACATGCAGCAGCCAGCCCAGATACGAAAAAGATACCAACGCAATGTCTTCAGCAGCAGCAGCAGCCACAACAACAACAACAACAGGCCACAAGCGCGTAGGCTGTGCCACATAAGCGACACCCACAAGAACCCAAGTCAGAGTTGGAGTTGAAGTCGAAGTCGGAGTTGGAGCAACGCCCGCATGCGCAGCCCCCGCACACTGCACAAGAGCACAACAACGTCGTCAGCATTCATTACAAATTTAAAATGTATTGTAATAATTTTATTTAGTTGTTGCCTGCATGTGGCAGCTCCGCGCGCTGCCCCTCGCCTTGCATGCGTTTGTGGTTTGCGATTGAGGCTGCGGCTGTCGCTGCAACTCACACTGTGGCCGTGACTATGGCTCTGGTGTCAGTTGAGTCTTGTGTGTGTGTGTGTGTGTGTGTGTATGTGCTCCAGAAATAAATCAGTTTGCCATATAGCAAGGCATATCGCCACCAGTCTGTGATAGATGCGAGCTCCAGCGACAGCGAATTCATGTCACACGCGCTAACTGCAAGCGATAAAAGTAGGCAAGCGGCTCACTCCGCGCTTGGTAATGTATTTTATGCTAATTTATGGCTTTGCTGCTTGCACATTTGGCTGCTTTTGCTGTTTGCATGCGCGAGTATGAAAAAGTTTCAAGTTCGTTGCTTTAGTCTTTCAATTTGGCCCCCAAACTAAATTCGGAAAATAAGATTCTTTGAAAAGGTCTATTCGGTTTTTGTTTTATTATATAACTGCAGTCGTAAAATCAAGCATACAGCTCACCTCTGGCTCATTAGGCGCAGCAGCAGCTGTAACGCAAAAAATTCACACCTACAGGGAAAAATTTCTCAGCGCTCGCAGAACAAATGAACAATCGAACTTCGAATGCAAACAGAATGAAGAATATTTTCACACATATTTATTATTTATTTATGAATGCCAAAAATACCAACGAACACAAGACGCGCCAAGCTGCGGCCATGAGCGCACGCGGCAACACGGCAATTAAGTGTGCTCAGTTCGAAATCAGCTAAACAAAACGCCCACGACAGCGACCACGGAAAGGGTTTGACAGCGCAGAGGCCGGACGGGCTTAACCCTTCACCGCTGTGTGCGCACCAAGTGCGGAAAGCCGAACAAAGGCACGTTCCGGCTTAGTTTTGCATAAGAGCGTTCCACAGGTAGAAGGCAGAGCGGAACCTTAACGGGAAACAACAACGAGACAACAGAATAACAGGATAAGCAATTCACGTATGACAGCATGCGGCAGGGATGCGTTTATTGACAGTAAAGAGAAAGAAATAAAGATATGCAGCAACTTACCCTCGTTGTTGTTGTTGTTGTTGCACTCAATATTAGTGTGCTACTGGTCAGTCAAGTCATCAGGCAGAGCCAGGTCAGACCCGGCTGGGCACTCAGTCAGCGGCACGCCTGCAGCATTAAATTGACATTTTATGGTCGCAGCATGGCAAAACAAAAGGCATTTGTGCACAGTGAATCCTATGCTTTGACTGACTGTTCTGTCTGTCTGTCCATGTGTGTGTGTGTGTGTGTGTGGGTGTGTGTGTATTTGAACAGCAAGTGGCCATAAATCATTCAGAGAACATAAACTGCGCAGTTGCCTAGCATGGTCGGCCTGCAGCGGCGTTGGCTGCCAACATTCGTCACAATTTGTCTGAGGCTACTCGCGGGCAACGGTTATGCTCATGTAGCGCAGGCATAGGGCGACTTTCTGCTGTTGCAGCGAAGCCACTGTAAAGGATTTAATGGCATTGCACGGACATTAAACGATGTCAAAGGACAAAAATGCGCCATAAACAAATGGCCCAAGCTGCTGCGTTGCACGGCATTGAATTGAAGGTCATTTGATGTTGTCCTTGAAATGGTTTGCGCAAAATTATATCATCTTTAAATAAGATTGCACGCGTGAGCGGCACACTTGGCAGCCAAGCTGCAGTTGAAGTGTGTTTCTGGTGCATGTGAACTCGTGTCGATGGCAAACAAATGCGACAAAAAAAAAAAACAAATAAATAAAACATATAAAAAAGCAGCTTCAAGCTTCACGAGATCTCATAACGTTGCATAACCTTGGGCAGATATGCGACCCCGTCGTTATTTGTTACATGACAGAAGAAGCATGCGACATCAGTCATAAACACTCAGGATAATCAGGAATCGGGCGGAAAGATTAGCTATTCTGATGAAGAACATATTGCATGCATGACTGGGAACTGATTCAAATGGCAAATGTTAAGTAAAAAACTCTGCAAATGCCGAACAGGCAGCTAGTTCGTACCCTAAGTCTTTCGTTTGCACATAAATAATAAAAAAAAAAAAAAAAAAAAAACAAAACAAACCAAATTAAAGTAACCAAAAAGCAACACTGTCTTGGCCACAATTGCCTCATCAGCAAGAAAAACAAACAATAATTTGTGGCATTAACAAATGCTAAGACAAACTTTGGCAGAATAAGCTTGAAAATAAAAAGAAAAAAGAAATGAAAAAAAAAAAAACAAAAAAAAAAAAAGGAAAACAATTACTTTCACATTTGCTTCTAAAATAATCAACATCTATGCAACAATGCAGAGACGAGCCGAGCCAAGCCAAGCCAAGCCAAGTCAACCCACTTGGCATGGGTAATAATGATAAAAGTAATGACAACATGAGAAACCGCGTAACTGTTGCTAATTTAGAGCGCCGAAAACTTACCGGGCTGTAGACGTCCGGCGACGCCACAAGACCGACAAGAGACTTTTGCAAAACCAACAAAACTTACAAATAAAAAAAAAAAAATAAAAAATAAAAAAATATGAAAAACATGCAAAATCATATTAAAAATTATTGTTCTTTAAGAAAAAACAAAAACAGAAATGAAAAAAAAACCAAACATTATTTGACAGTTCGAGTCACAAAACTTCGACTGTCATTCAGCTGCTGCTCAGAGCGGCCGCAAGCGTCTGCACGGTGGGAGGGGGGGCAGCAGGCGGGGCGCATGTAAAAACTATGGCACAGCAAAAAGCAAAATCACATCGTTATGTTTAATTATTTCATATGATTTGTGTGCTTTGTACTTCATTTTGTGTATTTGCTGTATGTTGTTGTTGTTGTTATTGTTGTTGTTGTTGTTGTTGTGTTGTTATGATGTACACACTTTGTACTTAAATGAAAGTTGTTTTATTATTAGACATTAAATTTACTCATACCTTTTTTTTCGTTTTCGCTTCTTGTTTTGCTTATTATTTGTTTATTATAGTCATTGCTGTTGTTGCTGTTGTTGTTGTTGTTGTTGTTGCCATCATCAACACGGTAGCTGCTTAGTGTTGTTGTTATCGGTGTCATCGTGTGCGTTGTTGCTTATTAGTTAGCCGTGACAAGCAACGCGTGACAAGACGAGACGCCAGCCAACTGACTAAGAAGAATAAATTTCAGGCCCACATTTGGCAGCAGATGACTACACACCAACCCACCCCAATCCACCATCCCACCAACCCAGCATACGATATTCTGTTGTGCGCCAGCGACTTCAGCCGTCTCCTTTGCATATGCGCCCAAGCGCCGTTGCCATGTGTGCCATGTGCGCCTTATGCGCCATTACTCCATTATTGACGCACTGCTGCCGCTGCCGATGCTGCCGCTGCTGCCTGCATTGAGCAGCTGGCAGAATGGGGTCTCATGTGGCGTCGCTCGCTTGCGGCACAAACGACTGTAGCTTATTAAAGACGGTTCTGTTCCAAAAAATTTTTGGGTGTAGCTTATGCTTCTTGTATATTATTTATTTATTATTTCTGTCTTGTTGTTGCTGTTGTTGTTGTGTTACTCGCTGCATGCCAATTAAAACTCAATGCTTAGTCTAGTACAACGAGAAATGTCTGTTTCTTTATTTCTTTTTTTTGCTTGCTGATGTTGCTGGTTTTTTTTTGGGATTTTGTTTTCGTTTTTTTGTGGTTTTTTTTTTTTTTTTGATTTGGTTTTTTGTTTTTTTGGTTTTCTGTAATTTCTTCGACAACATGAAGTTGAAAGAAATGGAGCAGTGTGACAAACAAGTTTGGCAGCGTCTGTCTGGAAATGGCAGCACAACAACAAATATTAATAATAAAAAGAAACAAAACAAAAAGAAAGGAAAACTCAATATTGCAAAAAGTGTGTACGCAATGCAAAAACATGTGTGTACAATGGACACGGCAACAAAATAAAAACAAGAAAAAAAAGAAAAAAGGAAAAATGAAAACCCATGGCAGTTTTGTGCGTTGATTAGTGTGCGTCGAAGTTGTTGCTGCTGCAATAGAAATACTGCAAAACTGATTTAAAGAAAAGCAAAGCAAATGTAAAACAAAAGCCAAAGCACAGCCAAAGCAAAGCCAATGTCGAAGCCAAAGCCAAAGCCGAAGTCGAAGTCGAAGACAAATGCGTCGCACTCGATTTGGCAGCCGGATTCAATTCCTCGATGTGCGAACAGTTGCGCTGTGCCTTTTTGCACATATTGCGTTGTTGTTGCTGTTGTTGTTGTTGTTCGTAAACAGTTGTTAGACTCGTTGTCACACATGATGTATTGTTGTCATTAATATTGTTGTTGTTGTTGTTGTTTTCGTAGTTTGACAATTCAACTTGAATAACATTTTAAAGTATTGCCATGCGTTGATGTTGTTGCTGTCATTGTTGTTGTTGTTGTTGTTGTTGTTGTTATTGTCATTGTCGTCATAATTGGTTTTGTTGTTAAATAGTTGTTTTATTTCATACTAAACTATTTAACAACGAATAACATCTGAAAAACAACGCAGCAACATCAACGCTTACAGTGTTGGACGTGTGTTGTTGTTGTTGCTGTTGTTGTTGTGGCTTTTATTTTCTTCTTTCTCTTTCATTGAATTACTGGTTCTCGTTGCTGTTGTTGTTGCTGGTTGTTGTTGTCGCTTACTGTTGCTGCGGCACTGGTTGTTCTTGCTGAAGTTGACACACATACATCTGTCAGGAAGTGGGTCATGCAGGAGTTGCGCCGCCAAAGCAGCAATGCGGGGCGCTGTCGCATGGTTCGCTTGTCTGTGGGTCTGCTGCTGCCGTTGGCTCGGGGCTTTGTCTATGGTCGTGGCATGAGTTGCGCTGACTGTTAACTGTTGATACTGTCGCTCTTTCTCTCTCTCTCTCTCTCTCTCTCTCTCTTTCTCTTTCTCTGTGTGTATGTGTGTGTGTGTGTGTTTGTGTGCGATTGGACTAGTTGATGCTTACCGATCAGTAATGCTGATGTTAATGTTAATGCGCTGATGCTGCTGCTGATGCTAATGTTGATGCTGATGTTTACGCTAATAATGAAGTAAACTTTTGCGGCTTTTATGCCGACGTCGTCGTCGTCGTCGTTGTCTTCGTTGTTGATGCTGTTTTGTGTTAAACGTTATTATTAACATATTGTGGCTGTCTTCGCTGTTGTTCGCTTGGCTGCCGCTTTTATCATGACAATTGTTGTAGTTGCTATTGTTGTTGCCAGCGTTTAGCCATAATTATGCGCAAACGCATTTTTGCTGCGCTTAATTGTTTTTTATTGATTACTGTTATTGTTATTGTTGTTGCCTTCGTGAGTTTTTTTTTTGCTGTACTCAATGTTGGTCATGTCTTGCAGTGCCTGCGGCATGGTGTAATTTGCAAGCTTCGCCCATAAAATTTAAGTTAATGCATATGTCGAAAAATGCATGAGCACACGTCGCTGCAACACTTAGGCGCCACAAAACACTAAAAAAGCAGTTGCATGCTGCAGAAAAAACGAAAAACTTAAGCAACGAACTTGTTTGTACTTTTAGTTCTGTTTAGCTTTGCTGGCATATTATGCACAGCAACGCAATTGTACGCAACAATTTTAATTATAATAAAGCTGGATAATGAAGCGACGAAAGCTTGAAGTCGGCTAAATGCCGGAGCTGCTGTTGTTGTTGTTGTTGTTGCTGTTGAAAACTTAAGCACTTAGCCGGCATTCAATGCGTGCGAATCGATTTCAGCCAATGGGCAGTTTCTTGACTCTTGTAACACATTAATTTGATTGATTTTAGTGCTTTAGGTGAATTTCGTTTCGTTTGTTAAACCTCTGATATCTTTGACATGTATAAGAAAGTGTGCAAAGCAGAAATGGCAAAAGAAAAAATCAAATGAACCGAACAAAAAAAAAACAAAAATCAAATTAAACATATTTGTGAATTGGCACACATTTCTGATTTATGCGAAAGCCATCAGCATATGAACTGAGTATGTTTGAAAGCTTATGAGCAACATGCAACGGCTAAAGGAACACGGTAAATGGTTCTGAGAGAAAAGCCAGCGTCTGATTTAGACCCTAACACTTACTGCGTGACTTGGGTCTAGTTGCGTTGAGCAATTGCTGCTCATCGCCAGAATGAACTACGAGTGCAAGTGTCCTTTGAAGTTGGCTGCAATGAATGTCTAATACATTTTTGAATAAATGCAGAGTTTCGCAAGACTTGCTTATTTTACTATATGGGATTATTTCGGGCAGCATCGGCAGTGTCCCCGATTGCGCACAGTTTGCTACGCAAGTTGCTTGCGGCAAGTGACGTAGCTGGTATCAATTAACTTTTCCCCATGATGCCAAGTGGCTGCCTGGCTGCCACAGCACAGCATCGGAATTGAAGACTCGCGCGTTGCGTCGGCAACGAATCAAGCAAACAGATAAATTCTCATTAATTATGTGAGGACGAGGGTATGGCGCCGTGAAGCGCACGCGACGTTCGAAAAAGCTGAGAACTCGCATTGAAGCAGCCATTTTCGTGGCTGTGATCTACCTGCTTGTTGAAATTTAATTGTTGTATTGTTTGCTTTACTGTACTCCTCCTCATACACATGCCTGTGCATAGGTAGGGCCACGTCACACACACGCAGACATACACATGCGTAGCTACGTACATGTAATGCATATGTACATGTGCCAGCAGCTATAGCAACAACAAACACGTCAATTACAATACGTCAAAGCAACAACAATGGCAACAACAACAATGCGAAGTAACAGTAACGCTCGTGCAATCATTTAAGTCATAAATTGATATTTTGTTGGCGCAGTAATTACGCGGTACGCCAGCATAAAAGCGCACGAAACGGCAGAGAGACGACAGCCGATGAAGACAATGAAGTCTTCGACGAAATGCGCTTAAATGTAATAATAAATTTTCCAGCCGACTTCGGTGCTTTATACAATATTTATTTACGGAGCAATTGAAGCCAGACGAAAATCATGGCCGCTTAGGCAGAACATGGAACATGGCAAAGAGCTAAGCGGCAAGATGACAGCGAAGCAATGGCAGCCACAACAACAGCAACAACAACAACAACAGCAGCAACAGCAGCAGCAGCAGCGAAAACTGAGTTGTAAATAAGGCAGAAAATTATGGGTTAAGTAACTGGTAAGCGCAGAGCAGGCGAAGACGAAGACGCAGACGTAGAAGTCGGGCAGAGAATGCTAGCTAGAAAGAAGTGGCAGCCAAGTGGGGCGGCAGCGGCAGCGGGAACGGCCGTGGCACATATTTGTTTAAAATGTTAGACATGCTGATTATGGCACAACAACAACAGCAATGGGAAAGCAAATCAAAGCAAGGCAAAGCAAAGAACTATCACTTTCAAATTAATGTTACAGAAATAACAAATACAAAAAAAGAATTGATTTACATAAACACAAAACACAAATAAACACGAATCAAGAAAAGCAGAAAAGCAGCAGCAAACCAATGGACAAACTACGAAGAAAACACTTTAGTGGCAAATGCCCAATGCGCACAAATTAATCAATGCAAAGTGCTGCCATACTTGTATACTAACTAGACAGAGACGCAGTTAGTGCGAAAGAGAGAGAGCGACTGAGGGAGAGGGTAGAGTAAAATGTTTGGTTTAATATTATTTTGTTATCAATCCAAAGCCATCGCGGCAAGGTAATTTATTCAATTTGCAGTTGACCAACTTTTGATTGGTTGCCATATACAAAGCGCATGGCTTAGTGAAAGAAAGAACTTAATTAATAATAATTATTTATGCGCATTAGAAATGAAAATTATAATACTCAAACAGCAACAAAATCAAAAAAAACAAGCATAGCCGCTACAACAACAACAACAACAACTATATGGATAATGCAAAAATGCCAGAAGAAAAAAAATTACCCGAACAGGCCGAGCAGCGGCAAAGTATGCAAAGCTTACACATTTACACACACAGCGACACACACCGACCAACCCGAAATGACAAAGCAAAGTTGCCAGCATTTCTTTCTATGCTATGCCCCGCTCCCCAGCACGCCACGCCACTCTCAGCTGCACTGCTGCCACGATCAACATGTTTTTCTTTCTTTCTTTCTTTTTGTCTGTCTGACTGCCAGCGCTCGTTGTTGTGCCTGTATGTGTGCGCGAAAAATGTGTGTATAATAATAAATAACTTAAAGCGCTTGGTAGAAAATAAGAGAAAAATATTAAAAAGAAAAAAGTCGGTCATGAAATCGCAAGTGACCCACTTTTTTGGCGTGTTCTTTGCGTCGCGCGCGTTCCGCATGTGCTTGTTGTTGTTGTTGTTGCTGAAGTTGTTGTTGTTGGTGTTAGTCAAAGCAAAAAGAATCGCAATAACAAAAGCAACAACAATGCTAAGCATTTGCGCATTCGTGGCGCGCAGCACAGCCGAGTCAGCGAATCGGACAAGCGACCGAAATGAAACGAAAGACTTAAGCAACAAACTCGCGCACAAGTCAGCGGCGCAAAGAATGTGCGCACAAGTGAGAAAGCAACGCTTAGACAGCCGGTCCGACACTCGCAATGGCAAATAAGGAGGCCACCATAATTGGCAAAACCAACACAACCGAACCGAACCGCGCCGAGCTGCCCCGTGCTGCGCTTCTAAGCTGTGTGCATATGCGGGACGCGCAGCTCGGCCTAGGCTACGCATTTGTATTTGTTTCTTTTTAGCCGGATTATGTGTGTGTGTTGTCTTTTTGTTTTATTGATTTTCTTTTTTTTGTTTCATTATCCATTTCTTGTTGTTGTTGTTTTACTCGACACTCTTAACTTGGCCAACGTGCACTTGCGGCGCACAAGGAAGTCGTAAAGTAAATGCCACGAGGAAGAGGTCGATGTAGTGGCAAAAATGGCATAGAAACTTTCGTCGTATGCAGCGAGATACCCTACAATAGACATGTAATGAGCCAGCGTAATCGCTTTGTTTACTTTATGTAATATCTTAAGGAAACGAGTGCATTTGCGTCGCTTACCGTCGGTGGGGCACTGTGGCCATGTGGAGAAGACGTTGGACGCCGTTGGAGAAGCATTTTGCAAGTGATTCATGGCTGTTGAAGTGTCGCAAATCTTTGTTGAGAATTGTCTTTGGCGAAATCGCAGCGCATAATGAGCATCATGCTGAAGATAACAAAAGACTCAGACCACAAACTGGACAATGTCGCTGTGATTCACAGCTCTGCAAGGCACATTAGCAAAGTTTTGCTGACATTACTTGAACTAACATAGACAACTCAAATGAATCCGCCAACAACAAACAATCGTGCATATGAAAAATTCTTAACAAGAAATTATGTCTCCGTACTCATTCATCCTTATCATTTATCGTACATTGTATGCAACACAGCCATGCCATGCTGCCTGCACATTTGGTATAGGCTTTGGCAGATTAAAAAGGAAACACTCGGCTTCAAATAGTGACCTATTGGCAATGAAACACTTTTACTCTCTCACTTGCTCCATTTAAGTCATCTTCCGTTGTTAATCCGACTGCTACCCTCATGTCTCTTTCTCTTGCGGCTCTCATTGCAGTTTCATTGTTATAAGTCCAAGACAGCAGCCAGCGCAGCCGATTAGCATAATGCGCGCGCACAATTACACTCATCATGGCTTATTGGCACACTTGGCCTAGTCTGCCGCTTGCATGAGTATTGCAAATGCGTGCGCTGCTGACTTGGCATCCGCAGTGACTCCGACAGTTGACTGTTGGCAGTTGGCTCAGGCTGCGCGCCGTACACATTTCGCTTGCGACAAATTGCTTATTTTCCATTTCCATTTTCATTTCTTTGCAAATGCGGTCGTTCTTGTAATTAAAAAAAAAAAACAACTAACATGAAAATAAAAGAAAAGAAATCCAATGAAAAAAAAAAAAAACACAGAAAAACGCGACCAGGTGTCGCACGCAGCGAATGCGACCGACTGACTTTTATTCGCTGTGGCAATGCAAACAATTTTAATGCACAGCAATTATTTGCCAAATTAAAATTATTGCGCATAGGCTGTATTTCTCTCAGGGTTCCCCCCGCCCTCCACCTCCACCTAACTAAACGCAGGCGAACGCTTGCCATCATTTATGAATGCCATAAATAAAAAAAGGCGAACTCATTGTTGAAATTTTGGCAGGGCGGGGAGCCCGCCGGCCGATGCGTAGCAGAAATTGGCGCTGTCCGAATTACTTATGAAAGCAATGGACAAGTACAAAATGGCAGCGCAAAGCAACAACAAAATAATCAGAAACGTTCACTTAAAGTGCCGAACACGAAAGCCAAAAAACAGCAGAAAAAAAACAAAAATCGAATCGCCGCCAAAAATCAAAAAACGTTTTTCGAATATTTTGAATAACGGTGCATGGAATACCAAAATCAAATCATGTGGAAGTCGAATAGCATCAGACGAGCGCACCGCAGTCACAGCCACAGCCGCAGTAGAGCAGCAAAGCGACGTGATGCGACGCGGAGGCGACCAGTTGCGCATGGTTAAGCGAAGCAGTGGGCGGAGCAGAGGGCGCGATGCGTTATTGTAGTTTTGTTTTTTTTTGATAATTTTTTTGTTTTATTTTTCAACGGCACAAGTGTTGTTGCTGTCGTTGTTGTTGTTGTTGTTTTTGTGGTTGCTATTGCTGAGAACCTGTTGGCCCATATCACGTTCTGGCTTTTTTTCGCTTTGGCTTTTTCCACTTTTGCTGCTGCTGCTGCTGCTGCTGCCGATGTCGTTGCCGCTGCCATTTCTTCTGCCTGCTTTGCCATCATTTTCCGCAGCTTTGGGCCAACATAAAGCACGGCAGGCTGTACGCCGGATGGGTAGGACGGTGGTGCTGCGCGACAAGCGAACGTTGGGCGCAACTGGCGGAATTAATTATGTGGCCCAGAGCTGAATTATATGCGATATGTTTTAACGAATTTGTTGTTGATGTTGTCGTTGCTGTTGTTGTTGTTGTTGTTGCTGTTGTTAATGTCACTTCTTCTTCTGCTTCTTCTTCTTCTACTTCGGCAACGTTGACGTCGTTGTCGACGACGACTTCATTCCCAAGGCAGCAAACAGGCAAAAACCTGTTGCATTTAATTTATGGGCGCGACAACAAACTCAATGCACTTGTCATACAACAACAATAAAAACAACAACAAAATAAAGCAAAAAAACAATAACAACCCGTCGCTTTGGCGTGGCTTTTACACCGCCAGAGTCTTTATCTGCTGTGCCGTCTTCTTCGTTTCGTGCTGCTCCGCTTGTCTGCATGTGTTTCGTCGTTTGGTGCGAATCTTATTTCGCCAATGCAACAAATTAAGCTACGCACATCATTTATTGCAAAGTTTCCTGTTCGATCGCTGCATATCGCAAATCGTGCAGCAAACCTCCGCAGCAGCAGCAGCAAGAAGAAGAAGATGAAGTGCCAGCAACTGAACGACTTGAAACACGTGACCCAATTTTTTTGCGATAGTGTTGTGGTCGTTGTTGTTTTCATTGTTCTTGTTCTTCTTGTTGTTGTTGTTGTTTTTGTTGTTTTTGTCGTTGTCACCGTCACCGTCCTCGCCTGCGTCTGCGTTTGCGTCATCGCTTTCGTCCTCTGCAGTTTCTGAAACGTGGTCGCCGTGACGAAAGTCGCAACTGCGGATGATGCTGATGCTTTTGCTGTTGCTACAACAATATATACATATATTTCACATGATTGTTGTTGTTGTTGGTATTCTGTTGCTGGTATGTCCACTTTGATTATGTTTCGAGGACATAATTGGGTTAATTTTTCTTTTGCTTATAACAACTATGACAAGCGTAAATTTTTGCATTCAAGTGAAAGAACGCTGACAGGCGTCACATATGCGCTTAGGCAAAGGGGCCTAAGGGGCCCTGGGGGGCTACCGCGGCCGGCAGTGACGTGAGCGTGTAATAACATAATTTTTGTTATAATTCATTTTGCGGACATGACACACTCTGGTGAAATTGGCTGCAATTATTGATATTAATTAACTTGAAGATTATATTAATTGCAACGCATGTTGTTGCAGACAAATGCGCCACTTTACGTTGAATGTGACCCACAGTAAGTTGCTTGGGTGTACACATACATATTAATTGGGGAACAACATTTGCCGCTAATGATAATGCAATTCGTGTTATGGCAAAAGTTTGGGAAGACTCCAATGATTTCTGTAACCTGCTAAATTTGTCTATGTATGTATGTATTTAAATTTAAATTATATATACATATACAAAATATATACATAATACATCGTTAATTCAAATAAATTCGTTCATTTAATTATAATTTTTTTTTTAAACAAATACAAAAGTCTACTTTAATAATGTCCATGTTGCTGCCGCGCAATGCAAATCTCGTTAACTTTGGTTATCTGGTGTCGTAACGCTTCAAGAACTTTTCACAAATCGGTATTAAAGTAACTACAAAGCTCAGCGCACGCATATAAAAATAAATAGGTTAAAACGCAAATATGCGACTTAAGATTTCTTATCTTTGTTTTTTCGTTATTTTAATATTATACCTAAAAATCACATAAATATATACACATGTACACATACATATCTATAAACACACATACATATATGCATACATTTGTGTATAAGGGATATTAAGGTTAAAGAGATGCTACTAAAGCCCACTTTTGATCTCATTTGATTGGCAACGTGGAAGAAACCGATAGCAAAAAACAACGGCAAACAAATACAAAACGAATCTGCTACATTCTGATTCACTTTCATGCGCAGCGCGATCGCGATTATGTGTGTATAAACAATACAACATTTAAGTGTATATGTGTACGTTTACAACAAAAGTAAATAATATACAAAAAAAAAAAACAAAACAACTCACAAGAAGTCGCAGCAAAGGCAAACAAATGCAACAACAACAAAAAGCACACAAATAAAAATAATTACGTTGAAGCAGAAAAACAACAACAACAACTACAAGAGCCTGAGATTTTATTTACTTAACCGTTGTGAATATTTAATTTGCGAGAAAAAAATACGATTTTTTTTTGTTGTTAACAACAACGTTGACCTACATTCGCGTGCTTAACTGCGCCAGAGCGAGGCAGTCGCAGCTTAGATCAACGCTAGAGTGAGACCGCCAGTGTTCGTAAACAAGCAGCTGACAAGCAATACTTACTAATTATAACCTGTAAGCTAAGAAGCTAAGAAGCCAAGAAGCCAAAAGAAGACACGAATACCGGGAGTTGACAAAAAAGGTGTTGACTGCGAATGGCGGCGCGGTGAAGTTGTTTGCCAAAAAATATGAAGGCGAAATGAAAAGAGACACAGCATATGCATGAGGGTATCGATAGCAGACTGCTGTGCGGGCGTGCGTTCGTTAGAATCACTGAAATGACATCATGGATGCTTCTTGCCCCAAGCATCGCCCTCTCGCCCACATGCACAGTAAACGCCATATCTGGGTCGCACCTATACATGTAGGCTAACATTGTTGAAGATGGTCATTTCAGACTTAAGCTGCGTCTGATAGTCGCGGATACTGCTTAATGGCAGTTATATTGTTTTCGTTGGAGGTATTTTTCGCAATAAAAAGTAAAATTTCTGTGTTTATAACAATTTTAGCAAAGCACTGTCAATTTGCGCCCTGAACACTCTTTGCGCCTCTTTGCGCCGTTGTCGCGTATTTTTAGCTATGTTGAGTAACCGTTTTGTTTGTTCTCCAAGATGTCCCAAATTCTTTTAAGTACCATGCATGC
The DNA here is from genome assembly GCA_037044495.1 of Stegana nigrithorax. Classification (NCBI taxonomy): domain Eukaryota; kingdom Metazoa; phylum Arthropoda; class Insecta; order Diptera; family Drosophilidae; genus Stegana; species Stegana nigrithorax. Next base: position 779,436 of record JBAMBQ010004233.1, read on the forward strand.
ATAACCGCAAATGTAAAAAAAAAAGAACAACAAGCAAAATGAATGTGGTATCAGATGCGGGTTTTTTTTTTGCTGCGCCATCATTCATGGCATCCAAACAGACTGGCAGGCGGAATGGCGGGCGTTTCTTGTATTTACCAACGTAATGTAATGATCGTAATGATCATTCATGACTTCGACTTCATTATCATGATTATCATGCATATAAGCAACGGTCACGCTGCGGTTTCTTACTTGCTATTTGCTTAAGCAATATTTTACTTTTCAATAATGAAAGGAAAGCAAAACAATAATAATCAAGAGTGAATCTGCTATTTGGTGAAATTGCCTTGGACAGAGTGTAATTTTTCTAAAAAAGACACAAAAAGAAACTTCCACTGGAAACATTTTTGGATGTTTTTCTTCCTAAGGACGAATTTCCAGAATAATTACACACTTTCAAGGTCATAGCTATATGTTAATTTACCTAGATAATAATAGGAAATTCCTATATTTTTTTTTTTCTATTTTTTCAGTGGGATCTCCTAATGTGTGCATGCGTTGCCATCACACTATAGCACTGCAGCTTTTACCTCATGGCTTTTAGCTCATGCATAAATATAATTCTACTCAATTCTAAACCTTCAACAGGGCAAAATATTCTCGCCTATGTTTACAAAAAATGTCAGCGAACTATCTAAAGGAAATTTTAGAGATCCTTTTGCGACGAAATGGAAGGAACATCAGAGGCCTCTAGACTGGCAGAAGACCACTGGATACCTGACAGTCAGATTACTAGCCATCTTAAAAAGTTGCTTCAAACTTTGCTACATACCTCAAAAATGCACCCAAAAGACTTAAGACCAATCATTCTATTCGCCTTTCTTCTGATAACAATAAAAAGGATGTTAGCAATTCACTTAAGTTTCACAATAGCCAAAAATTTGGTCTCCCCGGCTGAGTATGCCTATATTAAAACTGCCCTTCATTCTCTTACCGCCACTGGAATATGGCTAAAAAGCAGAATCCTTAAGGCAAATTATCAAGTATAATTAATAGTCGCGAAATAAAGAAGAATCACTTGTGGTTGTTGTAAATTAACGCAACACACCAACCATGTTCAAACACAGTGAGGGTGACCGATGATCTTTGTAATTGTAATGCGCTCGCGTGAAATATTGGCACGGTTTATGGTGATTATGGTAAATTATAGTACCGCACCATTATAACTGGCATTATAACAAATTTACTAATCTGCTGCTGTGATTGCATGTGATTGGCAAGTAACATGTAGAAGAAGCTTAGCAATCACAGTGAGCAGTAAAACTAGCAGATTTTCACGGTTTAGGACCAAAATATGATAATAAGAGCTTACATTAATCAGGGTTGCCATATAATTAAGACATGCCTTAAATTTTAGTCTTTTCGGCCCAAGTGTCAAAAACAGTTAAGTCGTCAAATTCTAATTTGACAACAGGGTAAGACGTTCAACATTTTCACAAAGTGAGACAGTATGTGTGTCTGCCCATGTAAAATGTCAGCTGTTTTTCACATGCACAGGGTGGGTATGAGATGCTTTCAATGTATGACAAGAAGAAGACTAGTGGAATTAAGAGTTGAAAGAAAGAAGTGGAAACAGCTGTTATGCCTATGATGGTATTAGTGTTTGTTTTTGTCAGATTTCAGGGCGTTTTTGTTTTCTGTACATTTTTGCAAAATACGATTTTTTATATATTTCGACTTATCACGTTCAATAATAAAATTACAGCAAAATGAAAAAGAAGGTAAGTTATTGTGGAAACAGAAGAAATATAATTAATTTTAAATGTTTTCGGTCAGGTGCTGCTAATGGGCAAAAGTGGCTCCGGCAAGACCAGCATGCGTTCCATAATATTTGCCAATTACATAGCCCGAGACACAACTCGCCTGGGCGCAACAAGCACGTATTTAAATAGGTTTTCATAAACTGTAAGTTTATTAATTTTCTAAATTTCCTCTTAGTCGACGTCGAGCACTCGCATGTGCGTTTTCTGGGCAATCTTGTACTCAATCTTTGGGATTGCGGCGGCCAGGAGGGCTTTATGAAGCAATATTTTGTACAGCAGCGCGACAACATCTTTCGGAATGTTGAAGTGCTGATCTACGTCTTCGACGTCGAGAGTCAAGAATTGGAACGCGATGTTCATTATTATCAATCGTGCTTGGAGGCTTTGCTGCAGGTCGGTGAATAGTTTATTCTTGCTGTCTATATTTGAATGACTTACTTCCACCGCATAGAACTCACCCGAAGCAAAAATCTTCTGTCTAATACACAAAATGGATCTTGTGGCTGAGGAGCATCGCGAAAGTCTTTTCAAAGAGCGCGAAGATGACCTCATACGATTGTCCAAGCCTGGCAATGTGACTTGCTTTCGCACAAGCATTTGGGATGAAACACTCTACCGGTAAGTTTTATCTAATAAAATAATGCAGTGAGTGAGTATTGTATTTTTGTATAGTGCCTGGTCTTGTATTGTGACCATGCTAATTCCAAACGTTGCCGCACTGGAGAACTCACTAACACACTTTGCCAATGTTATCGAGGCGGATGAAGTGCTGCTCTTCGAGAAGGCCACATTTCTCGTCATTTCACACTGCCAGAGCAAACGGAATCGTGACTCGCATCGTTTCGAGAAGGTCTCGAATATCATCAAACAATTCAAATTGAGTTGCTCTAAGCTAGGTGCTAAGTTCCAGTCAATGGAGGTGCGTAATAGCGCATTTGCGGCATTCATCGACACTTTCACGAGCAATACGTACGTTATGGTGGTCATGTCCGACCCGACGATACCCTCCGAAGCTACACTTGTCAATATACGCAATGCTCGCAAATATTTTGAAGAATTAGAGAACAGCAATCATTATCAGCACCATTAAGTCGCACTTAAGGTGCTTTGCGTCTTCCGACCTCTCCTCTCTTGCTTACTTTATATCGCTTCGCTTAGTTGATGTAAGTCGTTTGCTATTTCTTTGTTTGTTTTAAGTTTTTATTATTTTTACTTATTTTCTTTTTTAGTTTTTTGTGTGAACAATTTGTTATCGCACATCAAGTGAAAAAGTTCATGATATACCTTAAATTTTTCTTCCATATACGTTGTTCGTGTTATGTTAAATATTTTTTATAACAAAATGCTTTAAAAAATATTAGCTATTAAGTTTAAGATCGATATATATGCATAGTTTAAAACATTTATAAATACAAAAACATGTAAAAATCTACAACAATGAATATAAAAACTATAAATGCCACAGTGTCATCTACACGCGTAAGTATTTATCACAGAATAACAGTTTCTAAACGTGGTCAGTTGCGAATGCAACGTCATTCTCGCAAGTGACGCGTTGCCTCATGAGTAATAACGCCGCACCTCCTCGGACAGACGCTCGACGCTTCCTTCATCGACGGCAATGAATCGCTTGGCGCCACGGCTAAAGTAGTAAATGTCGCCTGTGTATATGTCAAACCACAGTGCGTGTATGTGTAAATCGTGAGACTCCAAGCGCGCCTTCAAGAAGCCATATGATGCAATATTTGACATCTGTTCTAGTGTGTTTATTTGTGAGAGTTTGTCCTCGACAGCGAACTTTGCATCTGGATCGATGTAGGCAACAAAGCGACGTAGTGGCGTCTCCGAGGAGAACACCAATGGGTCCTGCATGCCTTTCGCTTGCCAGTTCATAAACTTATCCAGTGATGTATTCGCATGCGTGCAAAGCCACGATCGCAGCGGCGATAGACGGCGATTCCGCTGAAGTGTGCCAAAATTAAAATTTTAAGAAGATACTCTTTTTTTTTTTACAAACTTACCTTAGAAGCAAAATCTGGATCCCTGAGCTGGTAAAGCAAATTCATGGCTTTGCAGTCACTGTGCCCGCACACTATAATATGCCGTATGTCATTTACAACGCAGCCGAGCTCCAACGCTGCCGGCTCACAGCTGAAGTACTCATCCTGAAAGTGTTGCGCATGAGGTATCAGATTGCCCGCATTACGCACTAACAACAGCATTATGATTTGTGTGGGAATTATGGCAGTTGTTTAATTATTTTCACATTTCAACAAGTAAATAGCAAACACGCACCCACAAACATGTCGCCCACATGTGTATCCGTGTAACGTGTTGGTATCATCCGACTGTCCATGCAAGTGAAGAACACGGCCTTCGGCTGTAATCGGCGGCGTCGTGATAAGAGAAATTTTTTTGTTTATTTAGTATCATATATTGCGGTCATAAATGTTTGTTTAGGTGGGCACGGCTTTTATATGCAATTAAAGCCGCACCAAAATACAGTAAAAACTCGCTAATCCTAAGTTACAACCGGGGTCAACCCGGACTACGAGACAATCCGGATTACCAAAGAAATATTAAAAAAGAAGGATATTTATAAATGCTTATTTATTTATTATAAAACGCGATTTTTTCTGTTCAGCTGGTGTAACCATCTTCGTGTCAAACCCGTTAAAAGCATGAGAAAAAAGCAGGCAAGGGTATAGTCGGGCATAACCGACTATGAAAAACCCTGTACCCAATCCAAAACTGAATATTTTTTTTTTGTTGCATCAATATTTTGTATTCATTATGTAAGGATATCTCAATTTTTTTTTTTTTTAGTAAAAATATGGGATATAATGTCTGAGGTTCGTGGTTCGAACACCGGTGATGCCGCGAAGTGTGTATCATGTTGTTAATATGACAATTATTTCACAATAAATATAAATACAGTCAAACTTTCCTTACTCGAATCACCATTATCCAAAGAAAAGGTTCGACTTATGGAGGTCTTCGATTTATAGAACTTTTTTTAAGGTTTGTTAAAAGAAGCTGCAATTATGTATATGTACCTATACAAATTTAAATTTATTTTAAAATACGAATACATTTGTACATATGTGTATTAATTCATTTCAAACCATATAAGTAGGTACTGTTTACAAGTTACAGAGTACTAAAAAAATCAGAAATTAGTGACTGAAAATTTCCTTTGTTATTTTCAACAAAAAGAGATTCAAGTTTGTTCAGAGCCTTATAATGATCATCAGTGTTTTCAATGTTTTGAAAGCGTCTTCTATATCTTGGAGGGATGATGAATGATTTCCTTTCACTTTCCGTTGTACTTAAAGTCAGATCCACTAATTCAGAGCGATATAAAAATATTTAATGATCAAATAATATTTTTTTAACCAATTTTCATAATTGAAAAACCACTTCTGTTTGTTGTCGAAATTCTTCTCGTGGTCTTACTGCATTCATGTAAGCAAAGCTACACTCGCCACTCTCAGTGAGCACCATTTGGGGGAGAACGTTGCGATCGGTTCAAACACCTTGAGAGAGTCACTCAGAAATGTGTTTATGATAAGCAATTTAAAAACAAAATACAATATTTTGCAACAACACCGTCATAGCATAGAAGCTAACAGAGCTCATAGCACCTCAATGTCAAATTTAACATAAATGTTTTTATGGCAAATGGTTTAGTCGCCCAAATCGGTATACACTTTATTTTCTGTTACTTTTTTTTATTCGAAAGTTAATTACGATTTGCGATTTTTGCCTTTGCAAGTACAAACTCCAGCTTTTGTGCATTTTTTAGAGCATGACAAGTCGCTTACCTCTGGATTGTCCCGCACTTTTTGAAATTCTTTGACCATTTGTTCACGTGTTGTGTTGCGATAACGCATTATGCCTCGCAGTATACGTTCCATATTAGTTTGGCACTTGTTGGTTTAGCACAGAACAAATTATTCTTGTGTTTTGCCCTTATAATTAATTATTTGTTTTCCCCTGGTTGATTTTTGACGCGCTTCGTTGTAAGAACGCGTCAGACGCATCCACACTTCGTGCTGTTCCGACGACAACTGAGCAGCGAACAACTAAAACATCTGACGGCGGCTGCGAATTTTTTTGAATGCAGAGTAAGCTGCGTTTAAAAAGTATTCGCGCCTGCAGTGGAATTAATATTGTTAAATATAAGTTAAGTAAATAAATAATAATCTATTAATATAATAAAATTTTCGAAGTATGTAATCTTTAATAAACATAATCAATAACGCCTACGATATTTGTATCATACTAATATAGAAATTCTATATGCATTAGATATTTTTATTGCCGAGATAGTTCTATATAGTACAAAAAACGAGTAGCGGAGTAAGCGAGTGTTGCTAGTAATTTATAAAAGCATTAGTAAGTTAACATTATAATAACAGTTGGTATATTAACAAATGTTATGTTAGTCACCCCTTTTAGATTAAAGAAATCAGCCACTCTATTATTAAAATTCGTTCTTAAAAATTTTTCAAATAAGTATTCTAACGAGACTAACGCAGTGTTTAGCATTGGTGTTTGCTTTAAATAAATTTCTGTTCGATTTTCCAATTGCTCAGCTGAGTGCGCAACCTGTTGACTTTATAATATGATCAAACACTAATTTTGGCATTTTTAGTACATTTTCTCTCTTTGCTCAGCACTAAAATACGTTATTTCAACGTCGAATACACTGATATACTTCTGACGTCATATCGTGAGAGTGGCTCATTTTCACCAAATGGCGCACCTTCCTTTTTTACACTATGGTATGGCTGTATTTCGCATGGTTGTTATAAATTTTTTTCAAAATTATTTATATTTAGCGCATAGTGACTTGTAATTTGCGCTCTTCTTCGCACCACCATACACTCTCTGCGAGAGAGAAAGATGAATTGATATTTATGTTCTTCTTCTTCGTAATTGGCTGTCCTCAGTCCATCCACCTACCACTTTTTCGGGCTGGTTGGTCTTTAAAATTTCATCCCTCGGTTTCCCAGCCGTGCAATCTGTAACAGACCACGTTGGGCTACATTTCATGGCAGCACTGATTAACGGATGATTATTAGAAATATTTTGTGTAAACTAAGCTAATTTAACTAGTGATGTTAATACTAATGACTACTGCAATCCCAAAATACACCTGGGTAACTGTAGTCAGCATTGGCCGATTCATCATCGCCGGACGGCGTTGGTGGGACTTAATGGGAGTCGCCACATTTACTTCCTCTCAAGTGATTTGCTCAGTTGGGAGAGCAAACGCTCAGCGTCTGATGTTAAACAGAAAAAAAAGGCCAGATACAGCTAATGGGTATGTTCATTGAAATCGGGTGGGAGGCTTTAGAGATTAGCGTATTCCGACATCGAGACACTGTAATTTTATAGATTCAGTAGAGAAGGTCGTCCCTCTGTGCTGATTTAGTGCATATTTCATGTCCTGACAACATTGAGTTTGTCTGTGTTAAAAGTTCACTTGGTAGCTCCACTTTATTTGTTACTTGTTCTCATATGCCGCCTTCTTCTGTAGAGACAGTTTACTTAGTTCATGCAGATTTAATAAAAACCATTCGCAAAATAATCACGCTGCTAGTTACGAAGGCTAAAACTTATATCAAGAAAGTCCGATCAGTTTGCCTTTTGTTGATGCTAATGCAACAGGATCGAGGAGCCGCTGTCTCTTCAGGTCAAGGAATAATATGGTGCACCGCAAATTTAAATCAAGTATAATGTTGATTGTTCAATAAGTGTCAATTACTGAGGTATTTGCAGCGTTGATTTTCAGTTTAATTCATTATTTTCAAACATCATTTTTGGAATTAATGATATTATAAAATAATTACCAGATTACTGATTAGCTGTAGCTCTGTTTTAGTTTATAATCCCGACTGATTTTGCTTGCGGGCTCACTAATTTGGTGTGTACTTTTCATGCTTTTATTCACTAACAACCCAACTGAGGCCGTATCCTTATGTAAATATGAAGTGACCTTATCTACATGCAAACAGACTGGCAGACAGGCAGGTATATAAGAAAACCATAAATGCACACTCAACGCTTTCATTGCCAGCGTGTTGCCACTTGCATAGCTATGCAAACAGAGAATGCGCATAAAAGAAACCAAAAAAACGTACTGACTCAATGTTGAAGAGCATAAACAGCGCAGCCACCCTCCATATGGGCACCCCAACCCAAGCACGGTATCTGGTTTGCGTGCAGTCAGCATATGTGCAGAACGATTCGTTTCTGTGCGTCTCGGTTGATTTGTTTTGCTGTATTGACTGTTTTCAAAAATATCTCAGAAACCGGCTTAGGCTAGCACACTCGTGCTGAGTGGGTTCGGGTTCACGTTCGCCCCATCGCCCAATCGGCCGTGGTGTGTGGTTTATTCATTTGTTCAACCATTTGCACCTTCACTCAACTCACCTCAACTCGACTCAATTCAATTCAATTCCGCTGAAACTGTTTATTATTTGGTCACCAACAACGATTCATGTTCAGTACACATTCGAAATCCGACTGCACTGGAGGTTTCTGTCAGCTCTTTCTCGCTTTGTGACGCTAAACGGCAGTTTGCGATTTTGTCACATTTCTCGCTTGGATCGCCTCCTAGGTCTGTGTGTGTCCGTTAGACGGAAGAACATGCCATAAAAGCCTTGAGGAGGACACAAAGCAAAACGAATTTTGCTATAATAAAGAAATAAAAATCAGAATACCTTAATAATTACATATGTAAATAAAAAAATAAAATTAACATAGCAGAGAGCAGAGAAAATTCCCGTGAAATTAGTTAACTATAATATTTATTTATAACTGTTCTTTTTTATTTAGCTTGGTTCGACGGTGCCCGCGTCAGCAAAGTTCACGTTCGCGTCCGCTTTCTCGTTCGTGTACTAGTTTGAGGTCGTTTTTGCATTAACTTAAAGTCCGTTGGACCAACAACGAAAAAGAACGGAGCTAACTGATCAATATGCTGAAATTGCGCTTAATACTGGTTCTGCTGCCGCTTCTCGCTCTGTCCGGGCACGGGGAGGCACGGGCCAAGCGCGAGGAACGACGCAAGGTGCGTTTGGGTGTGTTTTAAAGCTCACTTCGTTTGCTTTATTAACTGATTTTTTCACTTCAATCTGCCGCACCTTCCCTACAGCTGCAAGTAACTGTGCTCTACGAATCGCTCTGCCCGGACAGCAAGCGGTTTATGCGTCACTTGGCGCCCGTTTACAGTGAGCTGCAGGACTATCTGGATGTGAAACTGGTGCCCTTCGGAAAAGCAAGTGTGAGTTATATGTTTTACATACATATGTGTGTGTATAATGATTGACTTCCACATCGCGCAGTCTTCCAATAATGGCGCTGAATTCCGTTGCCAACACGGTCCACCCGAGTGCGAGGGCAATCGCCTGCACTCGTGCGTACTGAACACAACAAGGCAGCAGCCTAAGCAAGTCAAATTCGCCAGCTGCCAAATGCAGGCTTGGAACCATGCGGACATTAACGATGTAAGTACTTCCCTCACCACTCTGCCATTTGTCGAGCTATTTATCCACACGCCAACTACTTACAGTGCGCCGCTGAGGCAGGCCTCAGCAGCGACATCGAACAGTGCGTCAGCACCGAGGAGGGCACGATGTTGCAACTGGAAGCGGAGAAAATTACGAAGGCATACCAGCCAACATTTATCCCGACCATAATTTATAATGGCGTAAGTTGGTCTTTACATTGCTGCACCGCAGCTTGCAATCGCAAACAAATGTACATACATAGTACGCACAGTACTCGCGTGTATGCTGTACTCGTGTGTGTAGTGTATGTGTGTACGCATGTTTGCAGCGCAAGTTTGTGGCGAAGTCATTAGCGAATTTTGAACAGTTGTGCGCGCAAGCTTTCGCAACTGCGCATATTGCATAACGACGACAATACTTGATGAAGTTGTTGTTGTTATTATTATTTAACTGGTTAAAAATTGTTTATTTTTGTTTTTGAGTTAATTTTTTTTTTTTTTTGCCTCTCGATTGCAGCAATTCGACCAGTCATTGCAGGACAACTCCATAGAAGATTTCCGAGAAACAGTGTGCAAAGTGTTGTATGGCGCGGATATACTGCCTAAGTCATCATCAAAGTGCTCACGTATTTATGTGAATTAAGTATGTAATAAGCTAAATAAAGACGACAATAAATTGCATTTAGTGCAGGACATACACCTACTGTTGCATCTATTTAATAAATGTAAAAAGATTGCAGGCTGAAATCAGCGAAAGTTTCAAATTTCGGCGACTAAAAACAAAAACGTAATTATAGAATATGCATAACTTAAATTTTATGAAACCATGTGATTATGGTGCTAGGATCTAATTGTGATAATTTTAAATTTCCTTAAAGGATGCAGTCAAGCCTCGCAGTGCACGTTCCATGGTAGTCTAGCACTTTTTGTATTAGTACACATAACAGATTCTTCTTGTGTTTAGCTCTTAAAATAATTTGAGTTACTCTAATAGACTATTATATTAGAGAACGAATTGTGTTATTTGTTGTTACAAGTTTTACAAATTTCCGTTAGACAAATTACCGTTAGAAGCTGGCTTCTCACAAATTTGTACTCTAAGGCAGTTAGGCAAAAGAAAAATATATATGTAATATAATACAATATTATGTATATAAAATACGCTCTGGCAATTTTTTTTGTTGTTATAAGCACTTAAGTTAAAACGTCGTCTTGAATTTTACTTTTGTTGTTGCTTTATTGTTCTTGCTTTGTTGTTTTTTGCGCTATTTGCTCTTTTTTGCTTTTTAATACTTCAAAAATTGACGCTTCGTTGTCACAGCAAGTGAACAGGTGTGCGAAGTTTGTCTGTTCAGAAGCTTCAAGAAAGCTTATGTGCTGCTACACGAGCTTTTGACCTCGTGAATGTGCAAATTAATTCTGATATCGAAAGATGGCGCTACTAGACGCTAGGAATGAATGTCCGCAAGATCAGAGAATATAAAGATTTTTTTTTGTGAACTTTTACTTTAAGATGTTGCAACACATAATAGCATTATCAATTCACTTTGTGAGAACAACAACACTGACTGCTATTCATTGTTGACAAAAAATAAAATAATGACAATTTGTCATAATAAATTATATTTAAATTATATTTAATATAAGATACCTGAGTGTTAAGATGAAGAGATGATGAGAGCAAATTCAGATTGGACTCATAATTCAACTTTACTACTTTTAAAATGTATCGTATTTCTCCCGGTATCCCTTACATATGTTCCAAATATCATCTATCAACAACATCAAATAGTTACAGAAATATTACGAATTTATATTTTCTCTTACTTATGGAGGCCACTTTTTTTATCGGAAATATCATGAAAATATATAGACTAGCTGGGACCATGACAGTTGTTATTCAGCTCATTTTTAGAGAAATAGATGTAGATAAAAGATTCCTTTTAATAGTCGTGCGCCCGTGGAAATAATTTTGTATAATCTTGAATTGGCTTTGTTGAACATATGAGCTTTATTCTAATAAATATCGATACATAATTGTGTGTAAGAATAAGGCTTAAAATGATTGTTTATTTACAATTAAATTCATCAATTTTTGATTAATGTACACAATCCCATACATATATGCATATATACATAGGTAAAAATGTAAGTTATAATAGCTTTTACAGGATATTAACAAATGAGGCAAAACTATTTTTACAAATGATAATTAAATTAGTGAAGTGATTAAAGAACCAACAACAAAAATAAAATAAAAAGGGAGAAAACTAAAAATGAAATTCTGAATGAAATGATTAAAAAGTGCGTTTGTACGGTGTGTATATCAATTCCATTCAATGGGTGTGCCTATAAACTAAATAACTTGCAAGAATAAACGTAAACTATTCAAAGTAACAGCAACAACGAAATATATTTGTATTTAAAGCGCATCCGCCTTCCCGTACTCCCGCGGTAAAACACGCATCCATTTTCACAGGCGCCACCACCAGCACGCAGCGCCAACATCTAAGGATTGACCGCTAGAACCAGTCCTAATGCAATGACAGACTCTCCGTCCTAGACCCCAACAGTTCACTATTATTTTTGCTACTCATATGTAATAATGATTCGGTAATCACTCGGCTATCATATTGTTTCTGTTAGTTCTATTGGCTAACAGACGAGCTATACGCTGCATTCAGCAGACGTCTCGGCATTGGCTTGGGTGGCATTGGCGGAAGCGGTTTGTCCGCTGCCGCGCTGCCGCCTGCCGGCGCCTTGCGTTGCTCCTGAAACTCCACATAGCCCGATTCGTCGCTGCACTCGGAGTCGGAGTCGCCGGTTGCATGCTGCTCCCTAGAATGCTTGCGAGTGCGTTTGGTGCGATTGTGGCTGGCTGCCGTGCCAATGGGCAGCATGCCATCCAGACCTGTTAGCGAAGCCGTCGGTGATGTGCCCATCTTCAGTGTTATCGAGCTGGAGCTGCTGTAGGTGGTCGCATCGCTGTTCTGTCGCTGCTGCAGACGCGATTCAAGTCTTTGGTACATTGCCTGCAGATCCGCTTCAGATGAAGCATCGCCATCGCCATGCTTGCCGATGGCCGACAGCACATCCTCGAGTGCACTGTACTCGCGCTGCACACCCGCTAAGTGACCGTCAGCGCTGACGGCGCCGCCACTCGTCGACAACTGTTGCTGCAGTTGTCGGTATTGCAGCGAGATATCATCCTGATTGGCGGTCACGGTGCTGGCCGTCTCGCAGCCGCTGGAAATGGATCCCTCATCGCTGTCGGCATTTAATTGCTTGCGCTGCACGGCGCCGCTGGCGTCTTGCACGGCGGCCAAGGCGGCTGCCGCATTGGATGCACCCGACGAATTCGACGAAATGGAGGACTGCGCTTGGTGTCTGTACTGCAGCTGCGCCGAGGCATTTGTCTCGATGCTGCTGTTCTCATCGCTGCTCAGCGCCAGATGCGTCATTTTGCGCATGGAGCTGCGCTGCAGCATGTTCAATATAGCAGCCTGGCGAAAGTACATGTCTTCGGCGTCATCCAGGTAATCCTCTTCGCCATCACTGCAGATGCCACTGCGTCGCAGTGCCACCGCATTTTCAGCTGAATTGGCCTCAACAGGGGACGTGTCATAATCCGCTTCTGGATCAGCACTGGGATCGCTGTTGATAGTGGGTAGCAGGCTCAACGGCTCCCCTTCATCGTCGTCTACGTCTTTCAGCTCACTAAGACTGCCCAAGCTTTGGCTGGTGTTTTTGTGCAGCTGCATGTCGAAGTAGGGCAGCAGCTCCGTGCTGAGCGAAGCATTTGTGTCGTAGTTGTTGTATTTGAGCAGTTTTTCGAAGTCGTCCGAATCGGAGCCATCAGATATCGAAGTGGCAACTGCGACTGCTGTCGCCTTTTGGCATTCTTCTTTCGCTGCCGCTGCTTTGGTTTCCAAATTGTTGGCGCAACACCTGCCATCCGCCAGGTGTGAGCTGCCAGGCACAAACGTCGGTCGTGTCCTGCCCGTACGTCGTATCGAGTGTCCACGGCGGCAACGTCTGCGGCCAAGTGTCATTGCCGGATAGAGCGAATCCTTCTGGCAGCAGGCTCTCATTTCCGGTTCATTTGTCTCCTCGATCTCCTCGCCCTCCTCCTCGCCTATGGCCTCTTCGATGGCCATCAGCTTCGGCGCCGACTTTGAACGCTCTAGCGGTGGACGATAGTTGTTGCCGCCCACGCTGAGCATAATTTTGCGACGTGGCAAACTCGGATTGTCATAGACCGCATTGGCCAAGCTGAGACGTGCGTTCTGCTTGAGAATTTTCTCACGTTTAAATTCGCGCAGAGCGCTTTCCAGATTTTCCTGTTGTTGGAAAAATAATGACAATGAAGTATTTGCTCAAACTGGTTACTGTGAGCTGACTTACCTTCAGAGTTTCGCATATATCCATAGCAATCTTCTCCTTGCTGCACAGCACCGCATGACAGCGCAGCTCATGCTTCAGCTTGCGGCCCTCGTGCCGATAGATCCAGCAGATGACGCGTGGATAGTTCTTTGGTGCACAACAGTAGGTGATGCGATTTGCCCAGTACTCCGTCAGACCATGTTGCCGCGTTGTGGCCTTCAGCCCCGAGGCGCACACCTTGATGCGCATTATAACATCGGGTTTGTTGTTCTGCGTGTAGTTGCGCCAGAGCGTGTTCAGCTGCTTCTCAACGCAGCCCTCACCTGGTGAAGTGACCGGAAAAAAGATAACAATTAGTATGCACCCCAGTTTAGTTCCCATTCACTACGTCACTTACCCTTTGCCCATCCTGTCAGCACATTGCCCAGATACGACACCTTGAACTCCGGATCGGGCATACTTATGTTCACGCTATGGCTGCGCTTCCACCAAAGCTTTCCCAGGCCACGTGTCAGCGTGCGCATTGCCTTCGCGCCGATATCGTCGCCCGCATAATTGCTGTGCGCGTTTTGTCTCGGCATGTCCGACTGCTCCTTGCCGACGAGCTCACTGCGACAGCCGCCATAGAGATCACTCGAGTCTGTTGTCAGCGTTATGACACCAGTCACCGAGACTGGCTCAGTGCCAATGCCAGCGCCAGCGCCGCCGCCACTTCCACTGCCCGCCACATCGCCATCCTCCTTCGAGACGGGCTTAAACCGCTCCAAATACGGAACCTTGCGCCGGCGTCCGCTGTACGTATTGAATTTACCAACATTCGCCTGCCGCTTCTGCTCCTCCTTCTCGAACTTCTTCGCATTGTAAGTGTTGCCCAGGAGGCGGGCTATCGAGGAGCTCTTGACAAACTTATGCTGTCGTGGCGGCGTGCCGATGGGCACGGGCGGCGTTGGCGGCAACAGCAGTGGACTCGATTTGGATGACTGAAATGGTGCAGGTTTCTCTGTCTGTTGCTTATCCAACGACTTCTGACTTAGTCTCTTGCCGAATGAGAAGAGTGAAAGGCGTTCCTTTGGCTTTTTCATTTGCTGTTGCTGTTGCTGTTTTTGCTGTTGCTCGACCTCTAGGTCCTTCTCCTTCGCCTTCTCCTTGGCCTTATTTGCATCTAATTGAATTGTTGTTGTTGTTGAATTCGTTTTTGGCACATTCACATAGTTTTGATTATGAATATCCATTGTTTTTGTTGCTGTTGCCGCTTCTCGCGCTAATTTATCATAATTGTTGTTGTAGTGATGCTGCGGCTGTTGCTGTTGCTGTGGCTGATGTTGATGTCTATTTGCAATAAAGTCAACTTCGTCTCGTGCCTCCGTTTCAACGGCATTTGCCGCCGTCGCATTTGTTGCCATTTTGCTGTTCGTGCTTCTTCTTGTTTGTGTTCGTGTTATTGTGATTTTTGTTCGTTATCCACTTGTTTTACACGGTTTGCACACAGTCAAACTGCTCTTATCGTTGTTGTTGCTGTTGTTGCTGTTGTTGCAGATATTGCTGCTATCTCGTTTAATAATATCCGTTTTCAATTAGCTCCGGTGCTGTCGTTATTAGACGCATAATCGCTATTTCTTGTCGATGTTGTTACGATTACATATAAGTATTTTGAATTGTTTGTCGTTGTGATGTTGCCGACGTTATATCTATTGCTGTTGCGCACAAACTGCAAAGAGAAAAAGAAAAATATATATTTTATTAATTAGAAATAGTCATTGTAATCAATTTTGTGCCTCAACTGGACCAGCAGCTAAGTTACTGTGCCCATGAGGGAAAAAGCATTTTCTAAACTAGGTTTATTGTCTTCCTAAAATATACATTCCGTTTTAAATCCATTAATCTTCTATTTAAGCTTATGGAATTCAAATATTCAAGAGCGAATTAATTACAGTTATTATATACATTTTAGTATTGATTATTTTTATGTCGCTATGCAAAAAAGCGAAGAAGTTTGATTCTTAAATGACCGAAGTCCATCAGCCCACGCAGAAGAAACAACTCTTGCCAACGCTTTCCTACTCTGATTCAGTGTTCCAGTGAAACAATTCACACAACTTTTTTTTGCATTAATACATTGGCATGGATAAGCGATTAGTTCAACTTAAATTAGTTATGTGATAAGTTCGTCAGTAAAATAGTAAAAACAATAGTAGATTTAGTAGGTCCCCATACACATATGTATGTATGTACAATATGTAAGTACATATGAATGTACTAAGAATGCAATAACTCAACCCCTTCTTAAATGCCTACATTGATTTTCTATTCTTTATTTGTTGTTTCACGCCTTTATCACAAATAACAATAATTTATTATTTATTTGGTATTTTTTTTTTTTTTTCTTTGACAAACTAAAACTTTTCATTTCTTTTTTTTTTTTCTCACACTTTGTAGCGTTTGCCACTTTGTTGTCACCGTGATGAATTTAAACTGAAGCAGCATGGGTTAGACCCCGTCTAGTAGACGGCTCGTGTAGCATTCACTGCTGCGACTGGGCTGCTCAGATAGCCCACAACATAGGCAACGAAAAGTTCCCAGCGGCAACATTCGCTACTAATTGCACGTAATTAACACCTTAAGCAGCTGTGAAACGATTGCAGTCTAAACCGCAAATATTTTGTTTTAACTGAAATTAGTGTAAACATGCAAATATTTAAACAATATTTGCGTAGTTGAAGTTAAAAATAAAATTTAACTTAACTTAGCACTGCTAAAAATAGTAATTGACTCAGGTACAGCTCCAGAGACGCGTAGCGAATGCGAGAAACTGAAAGATTCCGTCTGCACTCTACTTTCTACAGAATACAGACTACAGTCTAGTCTAACTAACTGAGGACGTGCAACTGACCAACAATGCCAATTGCGCTTTGCGACTATTCCACACAAACGCCGACGTAGTCTTGCAGAATAGTGGGCTGATGGGATCGTTTCATTTAGACCGCATCTAACGACTTCACAGTACGTGAGTTGTGCGTCCTGAACTTGGGGTGACCCTTTTTACATACGTCAGTCTGCGCTGCACTCCAGCAACATCCCAAGCATTCTCTTAGGCTGCGCTGCTTTATGTGAAGAATGCTTGTCATGTTATGTGCTGCCAGCACCTTGGAGGTTTGAAGTCCTTTCGCCACTTTTTTGGCACTCACCTTACGTTTTCGCTTGTATGCATGTATGTGTATATGAACAAAGCTCTAAAGTCTGATTACTCATAACTTTTAACTAATCTCTAGTTACGCGCGTAAATCTCGCATAGAGTGAATCGCTTTAATTAAGCGTGAAATGAATGCGATTGATTGCCTGGTTGTGGATGGTCCGTTGTTGGCCACGACGTGACTAACGACGTGACCGGGATTTCGCTGCCTATCGAACATGTAACAAAGGCGATAATTCCGCATTAGCTATGTAGCCTCATTGATGCGAAGAATGTCAAGTTAAACTCGCACGTCTCAAGTGTCGAGCAAGTGCCGATGTGCGACTGTTGAGTTGAGCTGAGTTGAGTTGCGTCTTCACTTGCGCCGCTGATTTTATAACGTAGCAGCGAGTGCATGTCAACTCCCCGGAACAGCTGTCAGCCATTTAAGCTTCAACGAAAAGTATAAAGGTAGGCAGCTAGGCAGGAAGGGAGCGGCTTGGGCAGTAGAGTTCTGTTCGGCCATTAACAGCCGCAGCAGCTACAACAAACGCACGTACCGCGAATGCGAAGCCAATGGCAATTTGCAATTAAAATTGAATTATTTCAGCCTTCCGCGGGTTGCTAATCTAATCAGCTAAGCAAAACATTTGCAAAATAAAAACTGAATTGTCTGGCTCTGATTTAAATGATATTGAATGTTCAACTTTTATTTATCGCTGAGATATTTTCCTTTTTATTTATATTCAGCGATTCGGTTGCTCAGCGCCTATCTGGGTTTTTTCGATTTGAGTTTGATTGACTGTGATTTGATTTGCGACAGTTGGTTTATTTGTTTTTCGATGTTCATTGCTGGTCTAATCTTTTAAGTACTGATAGAGTTTAGAATTACTGCTGACAGTCATGCAGTTTAATTACGTTGTTGCTAGCGACATAGGACAACGATTTCCACTTGGCAGACATTTGCCACGATTGCTCAACTCACTTGCATAGGTTGAGCGTCAAATTAGTGCACAGCCAAGATGCAAGCGACTTGTTTAGCCACTTTGCATTGTTGCGAGAAATGCGAGACCTTGCCGATACACGACAACGACTTCGGGCGACACTTTGGTTGTGTGGGTTTCTCTTAGTTCTTTGGCGACGACACGTGCGCACCAATGCAGGTGGCCGCACAGCCACATAGCAGCGTATCTTGTCCATTCGATTGCTTGCATTAGTTTAGGCAAATGCATGTCTTTGGTGGTGTCGCATAGCGAACAAGTTTCAGTCGCCAAAGTGTGATTCACACGGTCTGTCAAAAGTTAAAGCAGGCAAGCGACAGCAGCTAAATCGCTCAATGAAAATTCACTTTCACTTTGCTCATGCGGACACAAAGCCAACTAACCAACTCTTAGTCCGACACAAGTCCGAAACCTTAAGCAGTAATGCGACTCAAGCGAAGTCAAGGCAAGCCAAGCCGAGCTATGGCAAGACACACGACGAAGTTATTGTCAATGTAAATGTCAACTGGCTTTTTATTTAATTTTTTCTCTTTTTCAATTTCTTGTGCGCAGTGCGGGGCTTCAAACACGCGAGGTTCATGCCGCAAAGGGCCGCAGGGGTTAATGACATTTTTTCGTTTTCACTATGTTCAAATTTTTGTTAAAAACAAATAACGAAAAAAAATAAAAATGGTATAAAAATTTAAAACAAAAAAGGAAAAGAAATTTTTGCTATAAATGCGATTCGTAATTGTTTTTCTTTTACTTTTTGCTATCAAGATATTTTTGTTTATTTATTTATTTTTTTTTTTTTATATTTTTTTTTATAAGTAATGGTTTTTGTACGTGCGTGCGCATGCTTGATTATTGAGGAACTTCGGACCGACGTAAGTCCATCTGTATGTGTGCTTTTATTTTATCTTTTCTTCTGCTTTTTCTTTTTTCAATAAGAATATATTCGCTATTGTTGTGTTTATATTTAAAAGGAATTAAATTGAATTGCATGCATTAAACGTACTGAGGAAGTGCCATCGCGCAGCAATCGAACTTTCAAAAAAAACGTGACAAATGCTTAGACTTCCTTTTTTACGTCGGACTATGACCTGACCCATGCGGCGGACAGCGGAGAACTCGTTAGTTAGCTTCATCTTCATTCTTGCACTGAAGTTGCTTGCTAAGACTTTGTTTTTAAACTATACTAATAAAAAAATTAGTGTCTGTCTGTGATTTCAAAAAAGAAAACGAGAAACGCCTGGCGATGCAAACGGGGATGGGTAGTCTTTAATAATATGAAATAATGAGTATTCTTCTTTAAATAGCCAACACAATTTTAATAGAACATGAAGCTTGTTTATTCGTTTGATATATTCTTATCTGTTGAATTTAAGTGTTTCTAGTAACTTTTAAATACCACTTATGAACGAACTCATGTGCTCAGCACGCATTGACAAGTGTTTTGCCTAAAGTGCTTACTAAGCAAATTTTGAAAAATTTTCAAGCATTATGAAAAAAACCCAAAAAAAAAAAAAAAAAAAACAGAAATAAGAAATACTAATATAATACTTAATCAATTTATTATTTTGTTTTCTATTTTCAAATACGTATTAAACGGGGCCAAAACTTAGCAGGAGATTAAAAAAAGGAAAAACGAATACTTGTCTTCGAAAAATTCACACGAAAAAAGTCAAGCAGCAATCAAAGCACTTTTCAAAATAAAACCACTTTAAGTGAGAAAAAAAACACCCAACTAAAAAAAGCAAGAAAAAAACTTAAGCCACTTGTACCAACATTGCGGATCGTTGCTGCCAGCTAACAAGCAATGGAGCGAACTTGAGCCTGAGAACGTATAAGTTTTATGAATTTGCTTCAAGACTTAAATGCACCTGAGAAAAAACTGTGTCAACAGCGGCGCAGCAAATTGAAAAGTTGATTTCATTAAAGTCAAGTAGTAAAAACACAAAAAATTCATAATAATAGAAATAAAAGTGTGTAATAATAAAAAAGTAAGCAAAGCAGCAACTTTACTAAATTGCATTTGTGCATACAACAAAGCGACTGCAATTGTTTTTGGCGCTGGGTTAAGCCAACTTCAGGCGCGGCAGTTGGCCAGCAAAGCAATCAAATATGCAGACATTACATTGCAAGAATGCCAAAGCAAGCAAACAAACTGCGCACAAGTGCGAGTAAATATTGTACATACAGAGACAGACAACAGAAATAAATTTTCAAAAAACATATACAACAACAAAAACGAAAAAATGTTGCAATTTATTTTTTGGGCATGTTGCTGTCAGTTCAGGCAATCTTTGGCGGTCGACTGTGGATTGGCTGCTTGGTTGCCCGCTTGTCTTAGCTCGATTGGTCTTAGCCGTCACTTAGGCTGAGTTACGGGTGTGTCTGTAGTGTTTGTTGTTCAGGAAGTATGCAACGTCAGCAAAGTGAGGAAATTCAAGAAAACGGAATGCGTTTAATTAAAAATGAATTCAATTTAATTTAATGCGAATGAAAAGCATTGAGTACAACTGGATTTCTGTGTGCATAAGATGTGCAACGATTTAATCAATAAAACTGTAAATAGGCAGAGATGACCCGAAGGTGGATCTGTTTAAGCTTTTGTCTAACAAAACATCAATTAAAGATTTCTTAATCTGATTTATTTTATCTAGCTAACCACCGAATTTCGTCACAGAAAAATCAATCAAAGAAATCGTAAATACCAAGCAAAAAGCAAATTATTGCAATAACAAATATGGCATGCGTTTGCCAGCAGCAGTCATTACCTTTTGGAGTTTGTTGTTGTAGTTTTATTGCTGATACAATTTGCCTTCGATTATTTGGCTACCTTCACAACACAATATGAATTTTCTTTATTTGTGTAGCAGGCAAACACAAACACAAACAAACCTGCACCGGCCAGCACTTGTTGCTTGAGCTTTGGTAAGCAACAGAAACGAAGCCAATAAAAATGACAAAGACCAGAAACAAATTTCGACAACATGGCGCTTTTTGCGACGTACGAGTGGCAGCACACAACTTCGAAGATGTTCCATAAACAAGTAGAGTTGCTTGTCGATTGTTTTGTTGTTGTTGTCATTGTTGCAGTTTTGGTTATTTTCGTACAGAAATGTTTTATTTTTATGTGTTTGCTGTTGTTGCTTTTGGCTTTTTGGATTTTTATTGCTCAATTAACCTGTATAAAGCAGCAGATTTTTCGCTAATACATTTTTTTTCCAAGTTTCATCGTATTTCTTTCTCCTCTGCATTGCTTTTGTGGATGCTTGTTTGCATTTGGTGTGTTGTCGCCCTTTGCGGCGACTCGACTGCTGCAGTGTTGACAGACACAAGTGTGGCCACTTTAGTTGTTACTGTTGTTGTTGCTATTGTTGTTGTTGTTAGTTCTGTCAGCTGTGCCAAAATCGGCATAACAGCACAACAAAAAATTTTATTTGGCTGGCGAAACTTTGTTATTATAAGGTTTTTCGTTGTTATTGGAGATTTTTCTCGATTCGTTGTTATTATTACTGCTGGCATTTTGTAATGAAGGCAGTGTTGTAGAGTTAAGGTTGTTGGTGTCAACTCGGTATACACACAATTGCCATAAAATATTCACATGCGAAAAATACAAAATAAACTCAAATACTCGTACATGAATATAATTAGTCTACAGTTTCTTTATAATACCCTGTACCAAAAAATTAACGCACGGATCTCGGAAACAGTTAGACCTATAACCAACAAATTTGAAACGAACTTTGCTAATCCGTAGGCATAACGAGTTTATTTTGTATTTTCGATATTCAAAAGCAGCGTAGGTGGCAATTTACACATTCTCATCAATAGAGGCAGGCATATCTGATGTACAAAGTGTGTAGAGAAAAGGACCCAACACACTACCTTGAGGAACGGCTGCAGCAGTGGTCAACTTTAGACCAAACCACTCAGTATTTTTTTTTTTAATGCACTAATAATAGTTAGACAAAGTAATGCAACGTCGAACGGTTAGACCGAGGTTTTGTGTATGGGTTGAATTTTAATGCGTGTCATTTGCATGCAAGCCATGATAAAAACATGACGGGCACATTCCTTACCAATTTTGAAACGGCCTGATACTTTTTATTTATTTAATTATTAATTATTTGTTTAAATATTTGAATGTGCTATAAACGTTATCATTATCATCATCATCTTCGTCGTTGTCAACGGGTTCGTCGCCGTCATCGTCGACAGCATTATTATCCACTTTGCTGCTATTTTATTTGCGCTGGTTGCCATTTATGAAGTCGCACCAGTGAAAAAGACAAACATACTCACAGAGTTCTGCTGTAGACGATACTGACGATGATGACGAGTTTGTTGTTCTTCTTATCACTTGCCGCATCGTCCGTCATTCACGTCGCATAAATTTAATTGAATTTTTATTTAGTTTTCATTTTGTTTACTCGTTTTATTTTGGTTTTTGTTGTTGTCTTAAATGGCATAATGGAGTCTCTGCTTGAGAATGGCCACAAAAAAGCTCACTCACATACAAAGAAGCACACAATCACACAATAGCAAATATTATAAAATATTAAAAAGTATTATAAAGAATGATGTCAAGGTATTCACTTTCAAAAAGGTTGTTTTTATGATTTTTATTACTTTCCTGGTAATTTGTCTTTTATACGTCTTTTCTTCTTCTTTTATTTTTATATATTATTTTTAGTTTAAGCTTAAGCTTTGGCACTTGCTTGTGCTTTTGTTTTTTTTATTTTAAATGTGCCCTAAATGAGTTGCTCAAAATAATAAAATCAGCACATCCTCATAAGCAGCCATACCAGTCAAATAATTTGTTTATGAAAAAAACAAAACTGCGCACTTTTGCGGCACAAATTACAGTCAACGCATTCAAAGCAACAAAAACAAAACAATAAAATTTTTAGTTTATAGTTTACAGTCATTTTCTAAATGCGGTGTGTATCTTTTTTGCAAAGCGATTTTTATCATTTCGTCTTTTATTATTTTTTCGTACCATGTTGCATTTTGTTTGGGTTTGGTTTTTTTTTTTTTTTTTGTTGGAAAGAAAATGGTCAAACTTTGCGCCATCACTTGCCTAGAAGTGCTGCTCTGCGACTGAAACCGATTACCGAAACGTTCCAAACCATTGACAATAAGATGTACCGAATGGGCAGATCAAAAGGAGTATGAATGCACAAGAGCACAAAAATAATGTATCTGTACAAGCAACACAAGTAGAATCGCAAAACAACACAATCAGCGGCGCGTGTAAGCTTTTAATAGCAAACTGGACATAACCGGCCCGAATAATAACCACTTAATTATATAAATTAAATTCCAAGTATGTATGCACAAAGATTTATGGCAAGAACAAAATGAGAAAATAATTTACACATTTTAAATAAAAACAATAATTAACAATGTGTAATTTATTTTTTAATGTACAAAAAGTAAAGTAAGCAGCAATCGGACAATTGGTCAGGTGCGAAATGAAAAGTCAATAGTTAAGAGCCAATAAAATCCAAGTGTTTACTATTGGCATGATATACAGCCAAATCTGCCAAAACGGACAGTCCCCATAACCGGACAAATGTCGTGGACGCAATCTTTTTATAATTTTCCCCATATAAAATTCATTCCCATAAACGGACGTTCCAACAACCGGATGCGGACACTATATTTTACAAAATTTTGACAAAATCTCTCATAAGCGGACAGAAGAAATAAATCTACTCTTACTGATCAAATTACTCTCAGCGCTTTTTATCTTTCTCTACTCCACACCAACTCAGGTGTAAATTGTCAATATAATCGATAAGTTTTGTTAATGCTGATGGATCTGATATAGAAAAACTTTACTTTGTCAAGGCCAGAAGTGAAAACATTCCTATTTCATATAAATTGAATAAAAAAATTTTATTTTAAATAAAAGTTGTTTACCGCCCCCATAACCGGACATTATACCCATAATCAAAAAAATGACCGAGTCTGTCGGTATCGGATTTGGGAAGATTTTGCTCTACATATATACACACATATGTGTGGTATATGTGAATATGTGTGGCATTTTTCCATTTAAACATTATTTTGTTGTTTACTTTTCATTTTTGGAGTTTATTGTGTTTATTATTATTACCTTTTTTTTTTTTTGTTGTGTTAAACTTGGCGAAATGTTTTCCTTTTTATTTAATTTTTTTGCTTTTTATAGCTTGCTGTGGTGTTAAGCAATTAACGCAATTTTTTTTTTCGCTTAACGCAAAATTTATTGCAAAAATTTTCCACTGTGCGCTTGGAATGCGCACAAATTTCAACACCAGCTAAAATAAAAAATAAATATGAAAAACTGCTAAAGAACGCCGGCCATACAGACACGTAAAGTCAAAAGTCAAATTCTGCTTGTTGCTGCAACGGCTGCCTGCAAGTTGCAACTAATATGCAACACACAACAGTGGCTAAAAGGCATAGCAGACCAAACCACTCACTCAGTCAGCGACTCAAAGTCGAAATTGGCCCACAGCCTGATGTGCATGGCGTCAGCTGAGACGCAACCCTGGTGTGCGCAGAAAATCAAGCGATTATCGCTAATAGCTGCTCACTTGGTGCTTGTCTGTTTTTGTTGTTGTTGTTGCTGTCCCTATTTGCTGCTGTTGTTGCGCCTGTGCTGCCGGTGGTGGTCTATGCCATGAAATATGTTTTGTTGTTGTTGTCCGTATTCATGTGTGCTCGTTTCGGATTTTGTTTTTTGGTTAGTTTCTTCGTTGAGTGTCTTTCTGTTTTTGGCAAGACTGCAACAAACAACGCAAAAATTAGACACCATTAAGTAGTTATTGGCAAGAACGCGAAGTTTTACACTGGCTTAGCTTAGCCAACGGCAGCTTGCGTACCATGCATGCAACATGCATTCAAACATGGCCGAAAGCTTCAAAGTACAAGCCTGGCCAAAATGCCACAACAACAACAACAAAACAAACGAATACAAACAATTTTCAAGCGTTCGGTTATTGAATTGCTATCGACTGCCTGCCTGCCTGACTGCCTTAAACGAAAAAAAGAGTGAAAAAAATTAAATCAAAAGCAAAAAAAAATTAAAAAAATTGCTGACTGGCCATTAGCCAAGGTTGATTACCAACAAAGCGTCAGCCGTGCAAGCAAGCAATAAGCAAACTAACCAACCAACTAAACAACCAATAACAACAACAAACACACATTATGTTGTCCAAAGCAATGCTTGCGGTAGCCATTTGTTTGCTTGTGCGCCTGTCGTCGACGTCGCAGTCATCATCGTCGTTAGTTTTGTTGTTGTTGTTGCTGTTGTTCATAATGCATTTGATATTAAGAATTTAGTTAGAAAATTCATGCAAGACATTCAAAATTGGCTACACAGTAAGAAAAAAAAATAAATAAAAAATTGTATATGTGGTTTTTTTTTGCTTTGTTAAAGCTCTTTTTTGTGCGCATACAAAAACCTAAATTTGTTGCTATTTTTTTTGTTGTTTTCGTTGTGTACTTGTTACGTGAGAAAATGTTTGCGAAAAAGACTTTGCTTGGCTAAACACAGCACAACATAACGCCACGCAACCAGCTGCCACAACAAACAACAACAAACAACAACAACAACCAACATCAAACGGCAGCAACCTTTCGTTTTAGTGTTGAATTTTTCGCGCTTACTGGAAATTGTTTTTCCTTGTTTGTGCTTGTCCCTGTAGTTGTTATTTTTGTTATTGTTGTTCTTGTTATTATTGTATTGTTAAATATTATTTGATTTGCTTAGCTGTCATTTATTTGTCAGTTTTGTGTTGGTTTTCTTTTTCCATATTTTTCTTTTTGTTTGTTTTGCTGTGGTCACTCTTAGCCGCAGCTTGTTTGTTTTCCCCTTAAGTTAATTTGGCATTCAGTTGGAAAACCACAACAACTGGCCAGCCAACTTGTCCGATTGGGAAAACTTCACTTATTTAAACTTGACAAAGACGGTTGTATTTTTTTTTTATTTTTTTTGTTTTTGCTTTTGCTTTGTTAGTTTAACTGGCGGTTAGTGGTGTCTTTAATTGGCGCAAAAGTTCAAGCGGAAATTGTTGGAGCAAATACAAGCCATTAGGCAATTTACTATTATATAAACTTTGTCGAAGAAGCGAGTAGCCAATAAACAGTAACAGCAATCAGAACAGCTAAACTGTGTTAAAAAAAAGTCACCTCTATGTAGTCTTAGGTATTATTTAACTTAGATTTGTTATTTTTTTGATTGATGATCGGCGGCATAATTTCAAGTATTCTTTATTAGAAAAATCGTAGCATTCTAAAATAATGAATAGTAAATGTTAATGATACGCCATTTAAGATATATGTCTCATGTCTCGGCACACAACATGCTACTCAGACATGAATCCTACACCCACAACTTAAAAAAGCAAAAAAAAATTACGCTTTTAACAACTGAGCCGTGTTGTGCGACAAAAGTAATTTATCAATAGAAGAGACGCCATGTTGAATTCATAAAGACAACAATAACAACAACAAGCTCGACGCAAAGGCATTTATTTAAATAAAAATTAAAAAACCATGTGCGCATATGCAATTTGTTTATAACAATTTGTTTTACGTTTTTTTGTTTCTGTTTATTATTTTTGTATTTTTACCCTGGCTGAAATTTATTACAAAAATGCTATTGAATTTCAATTACCTTTTTTGTACAATTTCATTTACCGCTTGAATATAAAATTTCAATTGAAAAATACTCATTGAAATCAAATGAATGAAATTAATTTGAAGGAAAAATTGAAAAATCGCACCAGAAATTAATAACAAAAAAAAGATCTATGAGTGTGTTTTACTTAATCTCTTTTTTTTCGTTTAATTTTGGGGCTTTTTTTTGAATATGCTAAACAATTCAAAAGCATGCCGATGAAATAAATAAAAAATTGCTTGCTATTTATCTACATCAGTAACAACTACACCAAAAATCGCAAAAGCAATAAAAATAAATTAAATAAATAAACAAAAACATATGCAAAAAAAAAACAAATAATTAATAGTCGACGGCATAGCAAACAAAATAGTTTTTTTTTTTTTTAAATGCTTCTTGTCGTTTTTAGCACTTTATTAGTTAATTATTTTTAATAAATGAATTTAAAATTTAAAACAAAATTTACACTGCATATGCGTATTGCAATCGTGTCGCACGTGCCGACAGTGCGTATGAGCATTATCTGCCAAAAGACACATTCATTAAATAAATCAAAAACTGGCGATTTTTTTGACACTCGGTTGCAAATGCTTAACAAAAAAAAAAAACTGCAAATTATAGTCTCTAACTTCTCTAAGCCAACGACAACTCGGACATTTGTTAATTGCATGTTTTTAACACATCAATGCTATATTCAACGAAAACTCTCAAATAAACGCTCAACTTTGTATACTTTTTTTACATTAATTTTTTTTTTGTTGTTTTTTTAGCGACGAGTTTAATATTTGTTAAAAATAGCGCTAGCAAATTTATTCGATTAGCGCAGCTTTTTTTCAATTTTTTAACCACTTTTTTTTTACTTATTTCGTTGCGGCGCCGATTTACTTAAAACGTACGAAAAGAAAATAAATAAAAAAGATGTATAAAAACCATAAAAAAAATGTTAATTAAGAGTTGTAGGCTTGCATTATTAATAAATAAAAGAAATTAATACACAAACATCAAATATCGTATAGCGAGCAATAAAAGAAATGCGCGAAACGCTTAGCTTGTAAAACTTAAAGGTTATGTAAAGATTGTTGCTAAATATTACGCATTTAAAAACTATTATTATTGATTTGTTTTCTTTTATTTTCTTCGTTTTATTATAATAATAATTTGTGGCAGTTGGGTGGCTGTTTGTGTGCGTGTGTGTGTGTATTTGTGTGCATAAGTGAATGAAAACAAAACAAAAAATAAAACCTTACGAAATAAGCAAACCACACACCATTATTAAAGCAACCTACAGTCCCGAGACACAACTCGAAATGGGGAAACGAAACGCAATAGAAACTGGCATGAATTGATAACTGACTCACTTTGCCTGAATTCAGTAGTCCTTTCAGTTGACATTGAATATGTAACAATAAATTGTTTTAACTGAACATTCATTGTTCTGCAATTGTTACGAAACTCATTTGAATCATTTCGATATTCGTAGCTAAAAGTTATGTTAGCGTATTTAATCAAAGTGACTAGAATAAAGCTGAGACTGCGCTTGGAACTGGACACAGACAAAGCCTAAGCGCAACTTGGGATTCGTGTCAATCATTGTTTGTTGTCATTGTTGCTGCTGATATTGTCATCGGCAAATGGGTGTCATGCATGTCAATGGCTATAAAAATAAAAATTACATTAGCAACAAATTAAACGCACGATTTGTTAAGAGCATTGTTTGTAATTTTATAATCGTTTATATTTTTTTTTTTTTGCCTTTTCTTTTCTCTGACTTTTGTTTTGTTCGATCACATGACAATTTTCGGTTTTGCTTTTTGTTTTGTTTTCGTGTTTAGAACATTTGCGTGCGCGCATTGAATTATAAATAAATTACGACAGCAACAACGCAAAATTGTACCACGTTAACAAAATTTAAAATTCTTCTTTTTTATATATAAACTTTAACGAAGCACGCAAATCGTTGACTAAAAACAAAAAGACCCGAAACGACATCATCATACATGCCCCGAAGTGCTTCCCCTAATTATAAACAAAAACTCTGCTCACTTTAATTATGCCACTGGCAATTTTCTTAATTAATTTCGTCATGAGCTTACTTCTATTTACTTACTTTTATTCCCATAAACTTTTATTTAATTTTTGGTAAATGGAGTTCCTAACACTAAAAAATGTAATTGGCGACTTGGCAATTTTATTCCCACTTTTTTTTGTCTTTTTATAGCCTGTACCAAAATATGGTAAATGGTATGAGCAAATGTATGTAATAGGCAGAAAGAGGTGTGGTATACATCACAAAGTATATATATTCGTGATCACCATGAAAAGACGAGACGATCAAGCCAATCAAATTTTCTTCATGTTTTCTATTAAATCGTAACTGTCATAAGAACAGGCCAAAGCCGTTGCAGTCAGTGAGTCATAACGTCACTTCTTCCCTAACATCTGCCCTTAATTGTGCCAACGTGAAGTAAACCAACTAATTGCGCATGCAAGCAAGTTGCCATACATTGATTTCATATTTGGCTCACTCCTTTTTTGTCGCATGCATTCTGTTGGTTTCTGGCATATAACGCACAAAAGAAAACTTGTTTATATCTTTTTTTGTTTATTGCATCCGTATTTGAAATTGGTTAAATTTCACTTGGCACGTAATTCGGCTTGCGTAAATCCAAGCCTTGGTCAATCAGTTATTTCTACTAAGTGAGCGATTTCGCGTGCTTACTTTGGTCGGTTTAGCATTATTTTCTTAGGAGAGAAGAATGTTAGTATTACACTGACTGCTGCAGGCAATCTATAATTATGCTATTCCAAAGTTCTCTTTCAGCTCTGGCTTCATCCAGAACGTATTTTTGCTAAAGCAACCTTTAATCGCCTATCCCAACAAATAACTTACGACAGTACATCGATCATGCCCGCACTTACATAAAGCCAAACAATTTAACAAAAAAATAAAACTAACAAAGTAAATAAATAGAAATTCAGTCATCAAAACAAAGTACGACACGTTTACATTGTGCCAGCACAATGATTAGGTAACTCGAAATTCTCGAGTCTCAGTCTGAGTCTGAGTCCGAGCCCCACCCTTACCCAACAAACCTACTCCAGCATGGATCATTAATCTAAGCGCGAGCTGGGGTGACTTGTGGCTCTTGGCATTATAAATATGCGAAGTGAATTCCTTTCTTTTGCTACGCCAATGCGAAATAAATCAAAATGTCAGCAACACTATGAAAATTATATTTAAATTAGCACAAAACCCCAAAAAAAAAAAAATTCCTTTAAACTTAAAATAAAATATTCCAACTCGAATTTCTTGTTAAATAACATTTATTTTTATAACTTTTTTATTTCATGCGCGCATATTATAACTTATTCAAATTTGATTTTGTTTTTTTTTTGCGATTGACAAAAAATATTTGCGATTAAGTTGCAAAAAGAAAAAAAGTAAATAAACACATACTTTGTATTCATATTTAAATGAATCAAAAATGATGGTATAAAAAACATACCGAATAAATAATTCATTAGAATTAGTTAAGCTTTGCCCGAATTGAAAGCGAATTGTGTTGTTTCATATTCGCTTACTATTTCGGGTGGTGATGGGCGTAGGGCGTAGGGAGTAGGGCGAGGTATATGATAATTATTTCTTGAGCTATATGTGAATTATAACTAATCTGCTAATTTGCATTAAGGCATTTAGTTGACACTTTTATGAATGACCGGTTCCTTGGCATGAACCTGATTTAACCACATTTATTTTTTTTCAACCTGCCTTTCGTATTAAATGCTTCTTTATTTAATTATTTAACTAATTATATTTTTTCACTTTTTTTTTTTTGTGTTTTTTCTTTTGTTAATGGAAAATCCGCACGCGCCGCAAACACAACAAAAAAATTTGCTGACGCATTTAGCGGAGTAGCCGCTATTGAATTTGGTTGCTCATTAGTTTTGTACGAATAAAAGCAAAAAAACTGATAAAAATACTTAAAATTCTAAGGTAGCTAACAAAAAACAAAAAAAAAAAAAAAACAAAATAAAAAAAAGCCAAATTAAACTAGAAAGGCAGCGGCTATAGTCGGACTCAGCCGACTGTAAAATACCCTGTACACAATTCAAAATTCAATACATTTTTTTTTTGATTTATTAATTAGTAATAATTATAAAACGATATCTCAAGAAACAAGAAGATTTTCTTAGTAAAAGTAATTTTTAGGCCGATCTTTCCTATGGCAGCTATATGTTATAGTAAGCCGATATTCATTTTATTCAGATATATGATTGTATATTACCTAAAACTATTAAATCCAAAATTTGGTTACGATATCTTAATAAACAAAAAAGTTTTTTTCAGTAAATGTTGTTTTTCGGCCAATCGATCCTATGGCAGCTATATAATATAGTAAACCGATATACATAATATTGAGACATTTAATTGGACCTTAGCTAAAACTATTAAATCCAAAATTTGGTAGCGATAACTTAAAAAACAAAAAGAGTTTTGTTACTAAATGTGGTTTCTCGGCCGATCGTTCCTATGGCAACTATATGTTATAGTTTGAATATTGAAAAATCAAAATAAACTCGTTATATCTATGGATTAGGAGAGTCTTCGTTATAAATTTGTTGGTTGTAGGTCAAATCATTTCCGAGATACGTTTGTTCATATAGACGGACAGACAGACGGCCATGGCTGCCTGTTACATACATTTGCACAACTTTAATATACCCTTTTACCAATTTTTTGGTGTAGGGTATAAAAACAATAACCGAGCTTAACGAATTTTTAATTATTCTTTTTTTATGTGTTTTGCTTTTCCCGGCTGTTGTTCTTATGTTGAAAATTGAAAGCCAGACAGTTTCGGTTCCTCCATGTTTTTGGTATTTGCTTTTTATTGTGTTCCTGATGGGGTTGTTGTTGTTCTTGATCTTGTGTTGCTTTTGTGGCTTTTTGACGTATAAATTAAGGCGTGCAAAACACAAAAATTGGCCACAGACAAGCGGCGCCATGCCCATTGTGCTATTTGCATATAGTTTGCTTTACTTTCGCTTCCTTCCTTTTCTACATAAAGATTCTACAACTTGATTTTTATGACTTTTAGCAAATGGTTTTTATTTTCTATTTTTCTACATGTAGTTGGCATGTGCTGCATGTTTGATTTAGTCGTTCTTGACTTGAGATTTTAGTGTAGACAAGAGTTTACACGAACAATAAACTAAGCAGTTTTAGTTACTATAACACAACTTGAACTTGAAAGACTATTCACACAGCTAATCGATTTAATAATAGGCAATCTAACATTGCAGTTAATATATCAAAGTAAGTAGTAACTTAACTTAGAAAAAATTACAAATTAAAAAGGTTCAGAAGTCCCTTTTAGGCTATTAAATGTGAGATTAACGTATGACGTGGTTTTTCTAGTCTGTTTTTTATGTTTTCAGTAATTCAGCATAAATGGAAATTTTCAAAGCCTACTGAATTTATTAATCAGTTAAATTTATTCAATAACCCGAAACATTGTTTACACTACCATAAAAGTGTTTATTTACGATATCTTTCTATACCCCTCTCCCTCTCGCTCACTCTTTCTCTGCCTCTTATGCAAGCCAAAGAAACAAGAATAACAAAAAACAAGTTCCGGTATATGCCAGCCTCGATTACCATTATGTGATTAATTCAATCATATCTAAGCCTAAATATTTAACTTAACGGTACGTTGATATTTCTAATGATACAATAGCAATAATAACAACAACAACAACGCCTTATTGATCTTATGACATACAAAGTCATTAGCTGAAAAAGCAAAGCTTAAAACATTTCCATTCGTTAGGTAGAGTAAGTCTAATCATTTCCGTTAAAAAAAAAAAAAATGAAAATAAATAAGCAATCAAAAAAGGAGAAACTTTGTTGACAATTGTTTCAAAGTGGTGTTTGTTGTAGTTGCTGCTTGGATACAAATTAACGAATTATGCAATTAACGTATATAACAACAACAACAACATTATTTGCTACTATTTTTAACGATTTGGTAGCTGCACATTGCACACAAAAACATGCAATTTTATATAATCACACGAAAAAAATAAATCAACAAAAAAAAGCAAATGCTGATAAAATTTCTCGAAAACAGTCAAGCGTTACTTTGCGCTATAATATAAAAAGCCCAACTTAACATCCAAAAACGAAACAAAAACAACAATTACAATTGCTAAAAATAAACCGGCCAATATGCACAAACCGATTAAACGCAAAACTCCAAGCGCCAAGCGCCAAGCGCCAAATGCGGCATGTGGCCAAAGAAAAACACGCATTAAGACCTAATTACAAGACACAGATGTGTATGCTGGCAAAAGTAGAAAAAAGACTAAAAACAAACCAACGGACTGTAGAGGCAAAAAAGCATAATAATACGATATGAATAAATGTAGATAAGCGCAGAAAACCAGAAAATTGCAAGCGCCAAAGAGAATGGGTCGTGACCTCATTTTGCATTGAGTTACGGTTGTTTTTGTTACCTGTATATATATATATATGTATATGCATATAAATATATTGTATTTTTATAACTAAAGCATAAAATGCGTTTTTTTTTTGTTTTGGTAGCCTGGGGCCAGCTACAATGACTTACTCGCACTTGCGTACTCGCACTGATATCAGTGACACTGGAACTGGAACAGACACTGACGCTCACACACAGCCTCTGAAATTAAGGCAAACCTGTTAGGGTTAAGGCACAGTAGGCCAACATTTACATGAGGTAATTATAGTACGAACTGATCGAATCGACTCGAAAAGACTCGAAACGAAATAAGACTAAAACGCACTAAAATGATTAAAATTAAATTGCCAGTATTTTATTAAATAATTATAAGAAAAAAAAAAAACAAAAACAAAAAAGAGAAGCAACTGAATTGCGATTTATAATTATAAGCTAAGCGTATTCGCGTATGCCGTTGCATGCATGTTGAGTGAAGCAGACGAGACAAGCGGAGCGGGGGGCTGGTGCAAAAACTGCAAATACTGCTTAACTATCTTTCCGCATGTTTTTTTTTTCCTTCTTTTTTTTTTTTTTAATATTTTTCGCATACGTTGCGCGGAAATCATTTGGTGTTAAATACCTTTTTCAACAGCGCTGTCATTTTGTATATACAATTAACATTTTTTGTTTTTTTTTTTTTTTTTTTCAATTTAATTAAGCTTAACTTTGGCTCTTGGCGCCCGTTGCTCAGCGCCAGCAGCAGTTACTTGGACAGTTGTGTGACATATTTTTAATTGACCCATATTAGCTGGAAATAGCTATAATTAATGCAACAACTGCATCAAGTTAACTTAAGCAGCCGCTGACTTGGCTAATGCTGCAAAGCCACTTAATTGCTTAGATTTGCGTCAGCAATGCACATTTTTGTATTATTTGTGAGCAGCTTGCCGCCTTTTCTAATTTTCCGCACAACAAAAATTTGCATTTTTAGCATAGTGTACGGTACGTGAGACTAGAGGGTTTATAAAATCAACTTACCAGTCACGTTGTTTGCAACCCAAGTAACGCGCGCCCTGCAAAGAAAGGAAATACAAAAATACACATGTAAGTCGTTTGAGATTTGTACAAATCATGTCTCGCAGAAATTAACAAAATCAAAAAAGATGAAAATGCAACAACACAGACAAGACATATGCAAACTGTAAAATCACAAAAATACGCTCACACGCAGCTTAAACGCTGCAGGCTATAGGCTTAAGCAATTTCGCTTTTTTTTTTTTTGGTTGTGTGTTTTTGTTTCTTGGCCATCGCTAAAGTGAGAGTTTTGCTTGGCATGGAAACTAGTTGCCTGTGCAATTATCAGTGATTATAAAATTTAACAATTCACACAAAAAAAAAATGAGAAAATAAAAACCAATTTGTTATCGCACGTTTATGTATGTATCAGCTTTTAAAATAAGCCGAGTGAAATAATAAACGAAGCGCACATGAAAATAGAAAATCAAAAGCATTATTACAATAAAACTCAATCAAGAGTAATCAACAATAATAAAGCGCACAACGATGCACATTATTCAGATACACAGCAGCAACAGCAACAACAACAACATCAACAACACAACCATGTACTCGTACCAATAAGCTTCTGTCCAACAAATGCTTGGTCACTGCCGGTGTATTTGTATAACTCAATTGTGACAGAAATAGCTCAGAGATGCGTCAATCGACGACGACAGAGCATATGAGTCGGTCAAGCAGTAGTTAAATAAAAACAATACAAAAAAAAAACAAGAAGAAAACGACAACAACAACACAACAGAAAGCAATAATAATAACAACAGAAATCGAACAATAACTTCTTGGGCGTAAATGTTGATCATTGTTGTTGTTGTCATTGTTATAAGAAAAAAGAGTATCTAAGGTAAATAAAATCATAAAAAGACGACAAAAGCAACAACAACAACAACAATAACTACACAAGCAATACGCCATGGTATGCCATGAGAAATCATCGAAATGAAGCTGAGACGCTTGACTCACACACACGCATACGCACACAAAGAGAGATTATACCAACAATAATAACAACAACAACAACAATAATAAAACCAGCAAACAAGAATGAATCAAGCAATTGTTCACTCGATACGATTATTGCTGTAGATACAAAGATACAAGCATTCATACACACACACATACACACACATACACATACGCATGATACCCGTATGTACGTCAATTCCGCTGAGACAGATACCTGTGTTTGTGTATGTGTGTGTGTGTGCGAGTATAAATCTACACAAATATTTATGTTGTGCTTTGGAAAAAGTGGGTTTGGTAATTGCCTTGAAACAGGTTAGCAGCAACAGCACAACTTGGCAGGCAGCTTCTCTGTGTGCGGCTGCTCGCTGTTTGCTGCTCACTGCTCACAGCCAGCAGCGTTTGTGGCTTCTTGCCGCTGCGTGCAAGTACCATTCTGTTGCTGTTGTTGTTGTTGTTGTTGTTGTTGCTATGCTTCATGCTATCTAACTGTACGATTGTCAGTTTCTTTGGTTTGTTTGTTTGTTTGTGTGTATGTGTACCTTTCCATTGTATGTAGATACAGTCATACATAGCTGCATCCCAAAACAAACCCATACGTATGCCTCCATTAGTCAGTTACTCAGTCAGTCCATCAGTTAGTTAGCTAACCAGTCAGTGTTGTATTTTTCTTATATTGTAGTTACAACAATGTGCATACACATAGAAGCCTAAAGTTGCTTAGCTCTTTTTGCTTTTGTTTCTTATTTTTTTTTTTTTTGTTAGGTTCAAAGGCACGCTTTAGCGCCTACACAGTATGCACATAATTAATGTACGCTAATTGTGACTTATGGCTGTGTATTGGCAAGCAGATACTTTTGTATCTTTCGATTGCGTGAGCTGCGCGCTTACCACGCCTAACTGTACATATGCTAAAGCTCCAAAGCCTCCATAAGCATTTAGCTTACTTAAAGAGATGGCGAAAGGGATCAATTAAGCGCGTTTATTGCGCAAATGTGAATATAAAACTTGTACGCAGGTGTGTACATTCAATGTTTGACTGTACTATATTTTCTAACTTAAGCTAAACTAATGGCAATGTTGAATATTGCGCTTTGGGCCTCAGTTACTTTCCTACATTTCTAATGAGTTCTAAAGCTGCCGCTTAAGTTCTTTTTGGCACTTTCTTGTTTACAATATTACGGTAAAGTGCAGAGCGAAGTGTAAATTACTTTAGTTTAGTTTTAGTTTTGGTCTACTTAAGTTTTTCAATTAACCTTCTTAGGCCATGCAACTGCTCATCAGCCAGCCAGACAGTACAAGTATAGGCCGAACCCGGCTACACTCCACGCGGTCACATATGCGTCTGCGCAGCGGCCATTTATGTTTCAACTGCAGAGCAGGGTTGGACTTCTTATGTGCAGTGTCGGACTGCCTTACTGTGCGCACCTGAATATCTTTGTACCTGCGCAACTTCTTGCAGCACACAAGCGTTAATTTATATGTAGATCAGCCCACACATAACTCAATGCTGGCGTACACGGTTTGTATACTCGTTCTACGCTTTTTTGTTTTCCACTTCATGCTTGCTTTATTTCCGTTCGCCGTTCGCCGTTTGCTGCCGCTGTCTCAGCTTATTGCATCCGTTCACTCCGCTCATGCATGCTTACATACGTTCTAAGCCACTTGTTGGCTTCGTTGTTCTTATTGCTATATATGCGTAATATTTTGATTCGAGTGTGTACACACACGTTCACTTTATGCTGCTGCTGCTGCCCCATACACTAACTATGAATTGTATGTTACGCATTCACGGCTCAGCATAGCTAAGCATATACATACATATGTACAGACAAGCATACATACTCACACAATATGCCTTCAACGGAAGCGCGTTCATTATTTTTAATGATTTTATTTAAAATGTGCGCGCACTGCTGGGAATTACATGCATTACAGGTACACACATCTTTGGCCGCTTCGGCAAGTGAGGTTGAGTAGAATACTGGCCAACTCGTTTACCATAGATGCGAGATCATAGTTGGGCATTTGTTAACGTATTGACGCTGTACGCGTCTAATCATTCCTGAAACGCACCAACCTGACCTGACAGCAACTGACACCGCAGCCATGTCTGTGGAAATCGTACAAGTGCAGTCTGTCACAGACAACGGCGCAGACGTCGTCATCTCCGACAGCATGCAATTAAAAACTTAACTATACAAGCGAGCAGAGTACATGGAGTGGATCAATTGCTGCTCACTTAGCTATAAAATACATGTGTACATTTGTAGCTCACAGTAATTAGTCATTTCGGGCGAGTCGACGTGCGGTTGGGGTGCGAATGAGCTGGCAATATGCAAGCTTATTT
The DNA here is from genome assembly GCA_037044495.1 of Stegana nigrithorax. Classification (NCBI taxonomy): domain Eukaryota; kingdom Metazoa; phylum Arthropoda; class Insecta; order Diptera; family Drosophilidae; genus Stegana; species Stegana nigrithorax. The sequence goes on from JBAMBQ010004233.1 coordinate 816,832, forward strand.
TTATTATTTAATTACTATGAAAGTCAGGCCTATAACCCCCAAGATCAGTTATTGTTGTATTTGTTCAACATGAAATGATGCGAGTACAACAAGTAAAGGCAATAATCAGTAGAGCGGGATCAACATGCAAGCAAACAAGTAAACTGAACTGAACTGAACTGAACTGAATTGAATTGAACATTATGTATATGTAATTATGAGTATGTACTTATGTATGTCGTATGTATACATCACGTGCAATTGACATTTTCAATGATGACTGTCAGTAACCTTTGGCCATAACCATAAACTGACGACTTGACACGATGTGAATGGCTGCAGCAGTCGCTTGTGTGCAGCCGCGCAACTGATGACGCTGCTGCTCTTGACTCAGAAAGCAACAAAACTAAAACAGAAAAGTTCAACAAAAAGGCAACTACTGAGTGACTGACTGTCGGAGTGGCTGATTGCCTGTTAACTGACGTCGGTTGTGTTGCAGTGCACGCGAACAATTGCACTCACATGTTAAAACTGTTGCGCGTTTGGCTTCTACGGTGCGCATTCAACAACAACAATAATAAAAATAAAATCAAAATAGTTTCATGACTCTACTCGTCTCATGTTGATTGCAACTGATCTCATGTTAATCATGACTCTGACTATGATCTTTGTAGACATGATTTGTTTTGTTGGGAAGTTTTGTCCCGATGTCGTCGTTGACGTCTGTTTTATGTATTAAGCCGCTAAGCATTCAGGGCTGCCGCATCATCCACACGAGTCATAGAAATGAGATGGGGGCAGACAAGCGGCTACGTAGACTTGTTTTTTCCTTCTTTGCGTTCTGATTTACATATGCAGCTACGCCTGCATATCTTCAGATGTAATTATATGCAGACATGTATCTTTTATGTCTATGCATTGATTTTCTATGACTTGGCCAAGTGCCGCCCAAAGCGTTCGAAGATGTTTGTGCCTTGGCCACAAGTTTTATTCAGATTCTGAATTTCTACTTAAGATTCAACGATTAGCTTGTGTAAGCATTCCAACGTTGTAAGTCGCAAGTGTAGCTTCTATTTCTATTGATTTTTTTGTGGCATTTTATTTTACTATTGGCTTCGTCCAGTGAACCCTTGACACGTTCAGTTGTTTGTTTGCTGATGACTTCTATAATAAAGATTAATATTTCTGCTTTTGGGAAATGTTGTAGATTTTAATTAAGGCATGTCGTCTAAACGTTTGCCATCTTGTTTTGGTACACGTAAATCGTTATTAATGCTTTTGGTTTTTATTGTTTTTTTTTTTTATTTTGTGTTCTTTATTAGTTTAGTTTATTTGGAGAGATTAAGGTAAACGTGCATGCGCGCATAATAACAAAGTTCATTTAGGCGGTTAGAAAAAAGTGAACCATTTTGAGAATTATACGTAAAACAGCAACTTAAGTTATAAAGGGATTAGTCTGAACAATAAAAACTTGCCTTTGAAATATGCTAATCAGACAAAGGCTGGCAAGTTGGGAAATCATTACAATTAAATTCCAGCTGTTAAATTGAAATTACTCTACCTTCGCTTTACTGACTAATGATTCTGCAGGCTGCTCTTTAACTAAAATAAAATCTTGACTAATTGCGTTTAGCAATGGTTCTAAGTGGAGGTAAGGCGGCACCTACAATTCAAACCAGCGATGTAAGAACATTCAGGTGACCGTGGTGATCGCAGAACTGTACTTATGAAACCCATCCAATTGATGGCTTTGTTAACAATCGCCTCTCGATCAGATTATGAAGATGCACTTGTAAATGTCACCGCAACTAATTCTACGTTAGCTTAATAATAATAGAGACTATAAATAGAACCCTTGTTATTATTTTCATTAACTTTTTCCGCTTAGCTTTCACCAAAGCATCAACATGTCAACCCATGCACATACACACACAGGCACCAATACGAACGTAAGCCCACCCAAAAGCGTACAACTAACTAAGCAGCAATTACTGAAGCAAGTCATAAACAAAAGCCACAAGCGCTCATGTCATATATCAACATTATCATCAAGAGCAGCAGCAGCAGCAGCAGCCAAGGCATGAGAGGTAGCAGCTAAACAGAACAAGCAACAAGTAAATGCATATGCACATGAATTTAGGTATGAGTGAACGCGTAGTTACCCAACAGGCGAACAACGCGTGGCGCGTCAGGCTGCGTTATAATGGTAAACAACGGCAGTAGCTTGCTACGTAGTGAGTGTAGAGCAACGCGTAACTATGATTTATGCGCATTTTGTCAGCATATTTAATGAATAACAATCTACCCAAAAAAAAAAGAAAAAAGAAAACAAAAACAAATCGAGTAAAACGAACAAATAATGCACCGAAACGTGCCAGATACAAACAACAATTACGCGGAACTTCTAGAATGCAACTGCAGTAACAGTCGAACAGAATATATGGCACAGGTGGGCGCGCAGGGGCGTGCCATTAGTTTCATATGCACAAAAGACGCCTACACTCTACATATGTATATGCAAAATACAATAAAAACGATAAGCAAAAACATGCTCACAAAAACAAAGCAAACAAATCAAGCAGAACCCTAACAGTAACAGCTAACCTACAAAGCACTTGCATGGTACGTACAGTGCTACATCGAATGCATGTACGAGCAATGAGCCATACATGCTTGCATATGTATGTATGTGTGTGTATAAGTATAAAGAAAAAGGTCAAGTTTAAATAGCACACAAGAGAAAAAAAGAAATAAATAAATAAAGAAAAAGAACGACTCCAAAATGGCAAAAAGGCAACAAGTCAGACAAATCAATGGAACGAGCACAATGACGCTCAATGAGCGCATACAGAGTAGCAAGTCATGTGGCACCCCCGCATACCGGCAACGACGACAATGGGTCAAGTCTAAGAGGTATGTACACTGCCCGAAAGTCTCTTAGTGTGCGAGTGACAGAGTTTGAGATCTATACGAGTATATGAGTCTCTGAAATAACGTAAAGCAAACGACTTATGAATGGGCCACGGACGCAGATTGCCCACCGCACCGCCCTGAGTCGCTTGCACTACAGCTGAGCATGTGATTTTGTCTTGGGTGTGTGTGTGTGGGTGTTAATTAAAATTAAATTCAATTGACTTATTTGTTCTTGCCTACTTGCTTCGCTGTTGATCACTTTATGCATAGTCGATGTCATTTGCCAGTGGCCAGTGCCAACTGCTAAACGCTAACTAAGCCAACTTTATGTTCAAATTGTATACGTACATTTGTATTCGTCACATACATAACATACACATACACATACACATGCGAGTAAGTTAAAGCCTAAGTTTTTTATTAGTTGTTACTAAAACTATGAAAAAATTAAGCAAATAAAAAAAATCTCCACGACGTAAAATTAGTCTTCCGTGTAAATACTCGCAACTGGGAAAGGCTCAGAGTAGACTGCAGTTGCGCTAATTGAAGCTTCAATTTTGCTTAATCAATCTGCCGCATTTGCCCTTTCACTTGCGGCTGCTTTTTAATTGCACTTTGTTAGCTCAACGTGATAAGTCATTATCTGAATGCAAAATATATAAAAACTCATGTATGTAAATTTATACATGCAAAGTATATTCATTTGAGTAGTCAGTAAAAAATATAAACTAAAAAAAAGCACCCTTGCTCATTATACGTAGTCACTCTCTTTGACTGACCCTCTCTCTAAGTGAATTCACGCAAGAAAACCAAGAAAACGATAAAATGTATTGCAACGTCGAAGCTTGGTTTTTTTTCTTTTTTTTTATTGTTGTTGCACTTTGCAGTTATTTACTCGTTATTATCTGGACCCAAACACTTGATGTACTCAGCCCAGGGGCACATAATCTTTATTTCACTGGCTGCATTGTTAAAATGGCCAGAAGACATTCTTTTGTGATATAATAATAAAAATATAATAAACGTACCAGCCAATTAACAAAACTAAACTTTTTCTTTATTGTGACCGATTATGTAGACATTAGACAGATGAAAAAACAGGCAGACAGTCCGAGTTGAAACTGACTGCTGAATAGTCTAGTCTAGTCTACTCATAAGAAATAGAATATATTCTCAGATAGTTTTCTTTAGAGATACGCTTATCTTTGATTTGATTTGAAATTCGCTATACTCATCAAATGCCATAATAATAAAAGAACAATTACCTAAGGTCTACATATGACATAAGAAATATTAAAATAAAAAAATGCAATAAATGAGATGAGATTAGATTAGGTTAAACCAATGACGATCACCTGTCTGCCATTACTCATACAACGATTAAGTAAGCTGATAATGTGATACGCGGTACAGTAGGGCCCGTTTACATGCCCAACCACTAGACAAGAGTTCATCGTAAAGATTATTTGTAATCGTAAAAAATCCCCTACGTGGTAGCAGAAACTCATTAACGGTGACTATAAGAGGTAAACCTAAAAACTCATAATGCAATACAATTACACAAGATTTTGAACATACATATGTAAAATATATAATAAAAATCAGATTGAATGCTACTTTTTTAGAAGCTAAGAATTGATATAAGTTTAGAAATGATAAAGACTTATTTTTTAGCTCGTGTCGGGCAATCTGTAGTTATCGATTGTTGACCGCAATTGAACATGAAATTTAATGGGTTTCAGTCGAGGCAATCACGTCTAGTGTAAGCTTTGTCTTTTGTATCGATTTTAGATAAGGCTGAAGTTTTCCATTTTACAACAAAAAGTCTATCTACACATCGTTTAAATGGCAAGTCCACTACTCAATAAACCCAAGTCTAGTCAATAGCTATCGGCAAGCGGTCGGTCATTGGCGAAATCTTTCATATGTTGGCTAAAACATAAATTTTATGGCACATCATTATGTGTAAAGCAAGTTCAACTTCTGCTGGCTTAGGGTTCGAGACGAGGAGCTGACCTTCCGCGTAATATCCGACTACGCTAGCGGAAACCTGATAAATATGCCATGAACAAAACATGTGAGTCAAGTGGCGTTCGTGCCAGCAATTTAAGTTTCTTTACTCAAAGTGACCAATGAAAACAGCTATTAGCCAATATCCGAAGCCATCAATTTTACAACTTTATTAACTTTAAAAACGTTTACGTTGCTTATGGCTCATTAAAAAGTTTCAAATTCATTTGTTTAATAAACGCAAATTCAATCGCAAACACCTGTCACGGGCTATAAAGCAAAATCCACTTGAGCTGAGTTACATTCTAAAGTTAAATCACAACTACAACGAACCACAACAACAATAAAATCAAATCAACAAAAAGCATTAACTGGCATATATCGGCACAATAAATAAACTGAAATAGACAAAGAGCTTAGCTGACAGCCTCAAGGCCATGTTTTGCTAACCCACAAAACTCGGGCAAAAAATAGTTTAAAAAAAGTATACAAAAAATAAAAATAGTTTCATAAAAAAATGCTATACAAAATCGACACAATTATTGTAAAAAAAAAAAAAAAAACGGAAGTGAACAAACTCAATTTGTTAACAATTTAATTTTTTGCGACTCACTTTTAGCAAATTTTCGTTCTACATAAATTTCTGATTTGTTGTTATGGTGTATTTCTTGTAGATTTTTTTTATGATTTAGCAACAAATACCTTTCCATTGTTTACTTCTGAGCACTTGCCTACCTCGAATTAAATGGCGCGCGAAAAATTTCTAATTAATGTTCCCCGTATACACAAATAAAATCACAAAATACAGAAGGAAAGAAAGGTAAGGCTATAGTCGGACTCACCCGACTATGGAATACCCTGTACTCAGTTTAAAATCTAAAATTCAGTTTAAAATCTATTACCTAAAATTATTAAACCAAAAATTTTATAACGATATCCTAATAAACTAAAAAGCTTTTCTCAATATTGTTTTTCGGTAGATCGTTCCTAAGACAGCTATATGATATATTGGACCGATATGCATAACATTGAGATATATAATTGTTAACGGTATCTTAAAAAAAAAAAGGATTTTTCTAGTAAAAGTGGCTTTTCGGTCGATCGTTTATACGACAGGTATTTGTTACAGGTTAAATATAGAACAAACAAAATAAACTCGATATGTCTATGGACATATCCTAATCTAGGAGAACCCTCTGGCCAAATTTGGTGCTTGTATGTCTAATCATTTCCGAGATCTGTGCGTTCATACGGACAGACCGCCTTTCGATGCCGATCAATATACTTTGTGGGGTCTGCCTCTGTCTGTCTGTTACATTCATTTGCACAACTGTAATATACTTTTTATCATTTTTTTGTATAGGGTACAAAAATTTGAATAAATTAAATTGTTCGCACATTGTGCTTTGTTTATAAGTTTTGCTAATATTTGTAGATAATTTAAATTTCTTTTGATTTTTTTGTGGTGTGCAGCACGGCGTATGCGTGATCTTCCCCTGCAGACTCGCAAAACTCATTTTCATGCAAAATTCCAGCTGACAATCCGATTGGAAATTATCGGCTGGCGTCAAGAGTCTCTTAACTTTTCCATAGCGAGAAAAGCGGAAACTACGCAAAGCTGTTAACTGTTTGGGCCAAAAGCATTCGCCGTGAAAGTCTACACTCAGGCAACAATTGTTGCTGTTGCCATTGCCATTGCCGTTGCTTGCTGTTGCATAAAAGATTTGCAAGCGACAGCGAGTGGATTGCTTGTCGAAAGAGTATCGGATTGCAAGTCAGTGCGGTCGGTTCGGATGCAACAGCAGCAACAGTCATGCTGGTGACGTTTTGATTGTTGCTGTGTATCTTGTTGCCGTTGTTGCTGCTGCTGCTGATGTCTGCAATGCCGCTAGGCGTCTATTTGTTGGCAAATTTTCACTTCCGCGGGCGTCGTATTCATGCCACGAATGCGCGTTGTAAACTTGACTCTTGGAATGAGTTCATAACGTTCGTTTAACTCGCAACCACTAAGATGGCAACAAAACAGCAAACAACCACAATACAAAGCGGACCAGCGACAGCAGCAACGGTTGTTGTCATCTTTGTTGCTGCTGCCAAGGCTTGCGCGTTGCTCACTTGTCAGCAGAAAACAGATGAGCAGCAGAGCAGCAGCATATGCGTCAGCGAAATCAGGGGAGAGATTTCATAATTATCGAATGGCAAAGCCAACTCGCTGCGAGTGTCGCGCCAGCAGCCACCAACAGCTGCAACATCAGCAGCAGCAGCAGCAGCAGCAATCGTTGCTGTTATCGTTGCCAGCAACAAAGCCAAAGTTATTTAATCGAAATCATTATGTTTGCGCTTGATTATGTTTGCAGCTGTTATTAAATGTAATCTTCTTCGACTTCATCGCTGCCGTTGTGTTCATCCACTCATTGTCGTACTCACACTCGTACTCGCACTTCTACCTCTACTCCATTGTCTCTGGCTTTGGCTTAAAGTGGCTTTAAAGCGCAACCGAACACATGCTGAAATGTTGCCAACAGCAGCACCATAATTAGCAGGAAGCCTAGGCAAATCCGCAGCTGAACACAAACATATGCACTCCGCCTGTCTGTCTGTATGTACGTACTTGTGTGTGTACATGTTCACACGTCGACGACTCACACATGAACTCCGCTTAAGTGAAATGAAGTAATTAAATGAGTCCAATGAACAGAGGCAACATACGTTAAGACAACTGCACAGTGGTATGTATAATACGTATCGTCATGACAAAAAGCAGTTCAGCTTTTTTATGACCGGCCATCAACTTATTTGCTTGTGATTACATGATCGCACCTCAGCTTAGCGCACAAGTTCACTACATCGTTTTAGCTTAGCTTAGTGTGTTGTGTTGATGTACATAGATAATCAAGTGAGGTTCAGAGACAGCCATTAGCAATTACAGAACAATCTCATTGGGCTGCATATGCAGTAATTCTTATACCTTTCGATGATGTGCCAATGCATATTTCATTAGAACCCATGGACCTTTGATATTTGGTGCAAGGGTGGATTATTTAAAGAGAAGAGACCATGAAACAATGCCAGTTGGAAGTCCTATCATGGCAGCTAAGTGTTTAGAATTGCGATGTAGATGAAGCTTATGATGAACTATTCAAGTCACATTAAGTATCTAGAAATGTCAAATTCTTTGAGGATCACTTACGCTAGACTTGCTACCAAAGTCGTCAGTCGACAGTCGTCATTAACAGCTAAAATATAATAAACATAGGTAAAGAATACAAATTCATAGATACTCGCATATGTATATATGTATGTATGTATAATGAACACTTGTTATTTAAGTTAGCAACCAAGCGTGCAGCTGAAACGCAAAAACAAACCTAATTGCAGCCAATTAACAGAATCGTCGTTTAAATATTTATGCATACTTATTTGCTTCTGGCTAATCTTCTGGCTTGCCGTCTGTCTGGCTTTGTAAGCAATCGTTTAGGCTTTGACTTACACAGAGCTCAACTAGTAACAGTTCAGCAGTAAGTCAATCAGTCAGTCACTCAAAAATCATAATCATTAGGGAATTTTGAATAATTGTTGGAATAGTCGTTTCGGTAGATAAATTTACGTTAAGCAAGATTATTGTGTTGATTAATGGCCAGCATCGCATCGGGGCTGATTTCACTTTCTGTACTTAATGGCAACCATAGCAATGGTCTCACGTCAGTTCTTTCGCTTGGCCACAAAAGCGCCCGTCAACTGGCTGCCGCAGTCCTTGCACACGGGAATGCGCAAGATTCAGCAGAAGCTGCGCAACATCGACTGCATTATCGAGGTGCACGACGCCCGCATACCGATATCGGGTCGCAACTTTGACCTACACAACGTCATCACGTCCAATGGCACCAAGCCGCACATACTTGTGCTGAACAAGAAGGACTTGACAGACACTTGCGACCATCGCTTGATACGTTCACAACTGAAACGTGGCATTGACAAGAATGTGCTCTTTACGAGCACAAAGGCATCGAGCTGTGCCGGCATAGAGAACATTCTGCCATTGGCAACGCAGCTCATCTCGGATGCGGCGCGCGTGAGCCGCTTCACATCTAAGGATTACAACATCATGATCATCGGTCTGCCCAACATGGGCAAGACTGCGTTGATCACTTGTCTGCGCAATAAGATTGCAAAAGTCGCCAAAGTTGCACGCGCTGGCAGTCGCATCAAGCTGCAGGACAATCCGCCGATTTACCTCTTCGAGAAGGAGATAGAACTGCTGCCGTCTGTGAAGGACGAGGAGACCGGCATGAAGCTAGCCCTAATCGGCTGCCTCAAGGCCAACCCCATCCACGATCTGCACATAGCCGATTACTTGCTCTATTGGCTGAACAAGCATCGACGCTACGAGTACGTGAAGGTCTTGGGTCTGGCGAAACCCTGCGACGACATCGAACGTGTGCTAACCGACTATGGGCAGCAATTGAAAATGTACGAACTGGTGAAACCAAACAATGGCACGACGCAGACCATCATGGACATCGAAGGTGCTGCCAAAAAGTTTCTAAATCTATTTCGTATTGGTGAATTTGGTGCTTTCAATCTGGATCAGAGCTTAAACCCAAAGAAATGATCAATGTCGGTTTTAAATTTGTCACGTTGAATTTTTAACAAGAAGTTGTCTGATTAGCATTTTTAAAATAAATATTGTATTCAGTAAAAAGAATTATTATGTATCAGTAGTCAATGTACAATGTATGTGCAATTGATTTTCCAGCTAATTGCAAATCAGAGCCAGAGTTTACTTGGAATTTCATATGCATTATTCACTGTAAAAATCGCCAAAGGAATTTCCAACCAAACATGTTTAAAAATCATATACAATGAAAGTATTTCAAATGCCCCTCACAAATGGCACGTCAACTGAAACTGAAACCAACAACCAACAACAACGAAAACAACAACAAATACTAACAATAAACTGATAATAATTGCTTTGACACAGTTGTTATTGTGTTTGTTGTTGTTGTTGTTAATATCAATGTAAGAAGTAAAACTTGTAAATTTATGCAAACAATTAGCAACAAATACAGAAAAACAAAGCTTGGCACAGTGCAAGAACTTGTATTCTGGTGCAAAATACCTCCCAAGTGTTTGAAAGGTTTGAAAGAGCAGCACAACGGATTTCCTTGTTTGCTGCATGCCTGCGGGATGACAGGAAGATGTGACTTTGCTTTTGTTTTATAATTTCCGAAGTCTAAGTAGGTCATGTCTGTTTCTTGGTCCTCCTTGATTCATGTTATCGTCTTGTGGCCTCTCATTTACATATTGTGATTAGCAACTGAACTGAACATTTTTTCATATTTTCTGAACGATGCCAACAATGCGTTTTCAACTTGCCCAAATGCTCATCAAGTGCCTTCCAGCAGCAATTGCACGTCAACAAAAGCCATTCGCGGTACTATTTGCCAACGAGCCTCAACAGACCTAACGTCATTAACCAGCAATCAAACATATATAAATTATAGCCCAGTTAAGTCATGCGTCACGCATATGAGAGCGCATGAGCTGCGACCTAAAGGTATTTACAGATAGCTAATTATTGTAAGTAATTTCCATTTCTATGCACTTGAGCGTTTATGGGTTGTTAAGGCAAAACTCTTCTGCATATCGTGTGTGTGCTCTCAGACATCGCAGCGACTTCAATACTTAACTGGTAATCTCCAATTATGAACTAATTAGTGGCCAGTTAGTTGATCGATAAGTGTCAATGGGGCATATTAGGGCCGATATGGTGGCCTGATCGTGTAAGCGATCTATGTGGCAATTAAGGCTTGCGTTATGTTATTTTTCCCATTTTTTCGTACGTTTTTGCTTTTTTTGTAATTTTGTTGTAACCGTTAGTTGAGCAACATTTATTGGCTATTTTTCAAGTTGTTGCCAATTGTTTTATTTTTTGTTATTGTTGAGTGAATATATTTTACAATGATTGACTTTACTTCGTAACACATGAGTTTCAGTTGTTTTTTCGTTGCTGTTGGTGTTCATGGTGTGTCATGTCGTTGTTAAAGTTTCGCAGTTTATTAAATTCCACAGTACATCGCAGCACAGGGAAGAGCAGGAGGCGTAAAATCCATTAAAATGTGCAGCTACGAAGACTTTTGGTATTTTCAAACTATGAGTTTCGTTTTGCTATTCTTTTTTAGTCTCTTATCGCTCTTTATTGTCTTGCTTCAACCTGTTTTTTTTTTGTGTTTTTGTTTTTGTTTTTTGTTGTTGTTATTTTCTGCTCGCTAGATCATTGGGCATGCGCAGCGAGTGGTGAGCGACAAAGCGAATGCCTTTTAACGATGCACATGCGGTGACGCTGGCAAAAGTATTTGCACAAGCGTTTGAAGCGAAACGATTGATTGATTTAAGGTTTGGCCAAGCAGCTCGAGACAAGTCATCTCCGAGCAAGTCAAGTCAAATCGCGGCGAATCGATGCCAGTCGCGCCAAACTTGTTAGACTGTGCAGATTAGGAGACGGCGAAGCAAGTTCGGTGCGGCCAGCGGCTCAGAGTGTCGGTCGCTCCATGAATGAAATGAAGCAACGTTTCGCAACGTTTTAGGTGCGTTGTGTCTCACTTTGACGCTTTCGTGTCGGTTTGACTTTAGGCCAAGAGCCGCAATTCACGTCAAACGAAAGCAAAAAGTGCGTGTGGAGCATAATAAATTCTTTGGTATACGCACACACACACACACGTCGGTGCCACAGCAAAGTAATTACACAAAACAAATAATACACAAAAATGCAGGCAAACAACGCAGTAAGGTCGCCAGCGCCTTGAATCAAGTAGCATGTAAGAAATATTTTTGTTTTTTAAGTCTTGTCGATTCAAGAAAGAAAAACAATTAAAAACAAAAGTTAATCGCTAAAGCTATGAAAAAAGTTCACAATTCTTGCAGCACGATTTAAGTTAAAAATAAAACAAAACGCAAACAAATAACAAAAAAGTTTAAAACAATCAAAATGGCATTTTAAAATTTTTATTTAAGCCCGAAGCAAATGAATTTATGCAAATTTCCCTTTTTTTTTCCTTTTTGAGATATTTAAAAGACATAAAAAAAGCGTCAACAACACAAACACAAACCAAAGCAAAAAAAGTAGCTCAAAAACAAGTTAAATAACAAATTGATAAATATTAATAAAGCAGCCACAGCCACAGTCGAAGTCGAAGTCGTGGAAGCAGCAGCAGCAGCAGCCGCAACAGGCAAAGCCAAAGCCAAACAACGCGAGCGTGAACACGAAGCAAAAGCAAAGCCAAAAGACACAGATACTCAACTTTATGCGATACACACGATACTGTGTAGAGAGAGTATGCAGATACAATTGCCCCTGCCCCTGCCCGTTCCTGTGCTCGTGTTCGTGCCACGCGCAGGCATGCATGCGACAGTTAGCTGATACCGTGCTTAGCAGGCCACAAATTGTGCGTCTTCGCGTAATGTATCTAAGTAAGTAATGTATCGCAAGTGCGCTTAACGGTTCTCGTTGTATGCGTATTGTTACACACACACATACACATAACTGAAAGATAACTTTGTGTTCATTTGCATACAAGAATACATTCATACATATACATACATACTCACATGAGTTGGCGCTACTTTTTGGCTTTCTTCTGTGCATTGTGTGTTTTAGCTATTGACAATAACGGCAAAACAACAAAGTACAACGCCGCAATGAGACGTAAATGAAGAGTGCAAAGCAACATCGACTGCAATTGCAGCAAAAGTATCTTTCTTTTGCGTTGCGCTTCATGAGGCCGCTTTATTTGTTGTGTTGCGCAATGAAATGTTTATTTGCCGTTGTTTGAGCAAGAAAAACACACAGAAAAAAATTAAATAAAGTTTTTTATAATAAAAAGTCGAGCAGTCGAGTACCAACCGAGTTATACTTGAGGGCGCGTGTGCGCAGCGAAAAAGAACATAGACAAAATGACAAAAGTAGGAATCAACAGCAGCCAAAATAATCGGTAAGCTAATGAAACAAAGTATCTTCTCATTTCGGACGCAACCGTATCTAAACACTACAATTCGACTCAGACTGCTAAAGATTGGCAAACATTTGCTAAGCATGTTGGCTTTATACTTTTGGCAAACGTCTAGATAGGCGCACTAAAAATTATCTGACTGTGTCGTGATCGCAATATTTGCACAGAGATTTTATTTAATTCATAAAGTTAAACAAGCTTCCTCCTGAGGGGAAAGGCATTGAACAGTGTAAAGGTTTTACAAATTATAGGTAACTATTTCTGCTTTTTGTTATTTTTTTGAAGATATACATTTTGTTTTGAATAAGACTGTGATGCAATTATGAACACGTGAATGAAACCAAGTAAACCCACGCAACGTCATGCGCTGTAGAAAAGATCCCGATTGCTTTTGGCACTTTGTTATTTAGTTACCCTGCGAGCACTTAAATGCCAAGGTCGCATGAAGAACTCAGTGCACGCCAGGAACTGGCTTGTCTTTTAATATATCTTATAATCGCACATCTGGATCATTACATGCCTGCGGGTTCTATGCTTTGCATATAATTCAGCAACAAACCACCAAGAATGGTTTAACTGCGCTTTAAACAAATGAGTCAAAGCAATAAATAAATCGCTGCGTAAGGCGTCTCATCTGTATTTTATATGCATATCATAAAGATATCCTTACACATATGTCAAAAAGATTAATATTTTACGCTTTGTACAACAGCTTGCAAATATGTCAATCGCCATTGAAAATCGCTGTGTTGCCAAAGATTTATAAACAAAAACCTAATAAAATAAAAAACAAATTCTTTAAATTAAAGATTTGTTTCTTTGGTGGTAATAAATAACAATAACAGAAATACAAAAAAAAAAAAATCGGAGCGAAGTTATAAAGTAAACAAGAATTGCGCATGCGCACCTGTTTCTGTTTCTGTTTCGCGACTGCTTCCCACTCGCTATTACACAAACCCCCCGCCATGCAACGTGCAACGGCAAATAGGCACAACGATGCGGCTTCGCGTTTCATGAAACAATTACGTCGCAGTACAAACACTCATGGCAACAACAATAACAACAATAACAACAGTAACAGCAACAAAAACCACTCACGCTCAGTACATAATGAAAAACGGCAGCAGGCTGCTAAACTCGATTTGTTGCGCATTTTAAGTCACTAAACCGCTTTTGGCTTAAAACGGCAGTCAAGTCAAGCCAAGACGGGCCCCAGGCAGCCTACATTGGCGAGAGGCGAGGCAAGCTGCGTAGAGCAGCTACGGTGCCGGGGGTCGTTGGCGGTCGCATGCGCATGCACAGATATCATGGAGTTAAGAAGCAGCATGGCATGTCGTGGCCTGGTGGGAAAGGGGAAGAATGGGTACATACATATGTCTATTTGCTGGCGTAAAATTGCAGATTGTGGTGCGCCATTAATGGGAAAACCTGTAGAATTTGCAATTACAACAACAACAACAATCACAATCACAATCGCACCAACAACAACTGGCAGCAAGTAATACTTTTGTAGCGCATAACTACACTCGTAGATACTTTTTTGTAAGATACGAAACGACTGCATGCGACGGCGAGATACTTTTCTGTTGTTGCTATTATTACTGTGTTGCGCGGCGAAATGCATTTGCAATTGAAGCGTGGCTTGAATGCTGGTGCGCATATGTTTGCATGTATGTACTACATACATATACACATGCATATATATGTATGTACGTATGTAGATAAGCGAGTGTCTGCAGCTCTTTTTCTTACTGCATCTGTGTATCTGTGTATCTTTTATATAATTTTTCATTATTTTTCTACGTCTTTTGTTTTGTTTTTGTCTTTCTTCACAACGTTGTTACTGTTGTTGTTGCTGCTGCTGCTGCTGCCGATGTGGTGGGATTGTTATGCCAACTTTACCACACCCCACCAACTGCTGTTCATTGTGCACCAGCAACATGTATTGCAGCAGCAGCAATAACAACAACAACAACAAGAGCTCCTGTGGAGCAGCAGCCATTTCGACCATTCAACAATTATCGTTTGTAGCTGTTTGTGGCATGCAACCACTTACTTAACTGCCTCGCACTCTGCCACCCCCTTGCGCTCTTGTTCTCTTGCTCACCCAGCGCTTACAGCATTTTTGCGTGTTTTAACCATTTTGGAAATGGGTTGGTTTGGCGCGTAAGTATTTAATAATAGTTGAGACCACAAGCAACATTTGTACCGAGTGCCTCAACATTTCCCCTCCGGCCGCAAACACAACCTGTAACATACCATATGCCGCACTCAACTTGTTTTAAATTTCGATGTTTTTTTTTTTTTGTTTCTTGCTTTTTTATTTCTCTTGTGCTCTTTAACCAGGCGAGATTATAGACCGCGCACTCAGTACGGCAACAATAAATTTATTAACTTAAATATTTTAAATATGTTTTTTTTCTCCTTTTTTACGCATTTTGAATGGTGTTACTATTGTTGCCATGGCTGATGTAGTTTTTGCAATGTTTTAGTAGCTTTTCTTTTTAGCGTCCACTACGTGGAAATGAGGTAACATAAAAATATACGAATGTCCAAATGGATGGACATATTACGCGCAACAGTGGTACATAATTTTCTGAGCTGATTTATGACTTCGATAACTTTTTAATTTTTAAACGAATTTATTTTTAAATATTGATTTATTGGTATAAGTTTTGGCTCAGTCCGCCCATTAGTGAAAGTTTCTCCATGTGTGTGCATTGATTTGGCTAAGCCATTGGGTTGGCAAAATACCATCAGGGCAAAGCACCCAACCAACAGGATTTTGGCATATGTATCTGCGACATGTAACCGGTACGTACAGGTAAGTACTTTGTGAAAGTGCTCCTTACAAGAGGCTCCAAAACAATCAACATTTTATACTCATTCTGTGTAAGCTAAGATGACATTTCCGTTCCGTTGCCTTTATAAGACCCGGCCCAGCCCGCACACGAATCAAAATTTTAAAGCCCAACCCGGCCCAGCACGGTCATATCTACAAAAGGCCCGACATGGCACGAAATAATAATATGCTCAAATATATATGAGAAGCGTTACTTAGGAATACATGTATTTTTACATGATATTTTCTTAAATCCAAATACATTTACCGAAATCATTTACATATTCTTATATAGGAATACAATCTTATCTAAATTAGAACTCAAGAGCCTTGTGCGTTCGCTCGCTCAAGATGTACTTTAGTGCAAATCGAGTTCGGGCCTTTTTAGTGTCCTCCGGGCCTATCGGACTTTCCGGCTTTTAGCTTCGGCTCGAAGCATGAACAAAAAAAGCCCGAACTTCGGATTTTCTGAGTATAGTTTAAAGTGTCAGCGAGTTAATTGAACTATTTACTAGAAAAGTCTTGCTACGAACTTTCGGCCAAATCTCATAACACACAGAGTACAATGCTTACATAATAGCCAAGCTGCATACCAGCAAGACTAGGCGGCAACCGTCCTGCAACGCATTTTCGCTTTCTAAGAGCCTACGCGCAAGACCCCCGCTATGCTTCAAAGTCTCAAAACATTAGTTTTACTGTGGCCAAACTTCCGCTAATGCGAGACCCATTATGTTTCCATCTAACTAACAAAGTAGAAACAAGACAAAAACTATATGTACATACATAGAGCAAGGCTTCAGCACTTGACTGTGCAGCGGCAATGCACAGAGGTCTGTCTGTGCGTCTGTTCGCACACTAATTTTAGACTATCACAAAGTAAATCGACTTACCTTGTGGCGTATTCCGTAGTTTTTTTTTTTTTTTTTTGTTAATTTTCTCAGTAGTCGTAAAGTTTGACCGAGATAAGCGCGTAGAAAACAATAACAATAATAAAAATAATCAATGCACTCAATACTAATTTCGATTTTTTCGTAATCGACGATTAGCGTCGTAATAACTTTTTTCGTGTTATTTCAGTTGTTGCTGCTGCGGTTGTTGTAAATTTTTTTATTTCCATTAAGGTAAACCGAAACACTGCACAATTTCTGGGAAATCAAAGAATTGGTTGGGCAACTATTGTAGTTATTGATGTTGGTTTTTGTTGGGCGCATTTAAAAAGCGATATTTTAATTCTTCTTTTATGCCAATGCAATTTCTGGTTACTTATTTTCTTTTTCTAGTTTTTATAAAAACCAATTATAATTTTTAAAGATTTTAACTTTGTTAGTCGATTTATGTTGGTATTTAGGAATTTACAAATAAACAAACAACCCGCTTACAAATCTCAAAAACCGGTTTATCATTCTTCTTTTTTTTTTTCTTAGTTGGTTGTTTATTTTTTTAACGCAAACTAACGTCGCTGACGAAAAGCGCGGGGCGAGAATGACAACAAAAGAAAAGCACTACAAAAGAATGGTAACCCACTACAAGAAGGTGTTTTTTGTGTTTGTTTTATTTTTCAATAATTTAATCCTTGTGCGACCGACCGCAACGTAAACACATATTAAACGCGCAGGTCTACTAGACTTTTCGTTTTTTTTAATAATTTTTTCAACTTGAACTTTTGTTTTCTTTTGTGTTGTGCTTGCTGGAATGCAGACGAACAGGTTGTCAGTGCTACTTCGGCACAGCCGTTGCTATCCTTTTTGTTATTGTCGCCAGATAATTTCCGTTCGAGTCTAATAAACGCTGTTGTTGTTAGAGTTACTGTTGTTATTGTTGCTATAAGCAACGTCATAAATGCACTTGTTATTGTTACCGACTTGTGGCTTATTAATATTTCAATGAAATTGAATTATTTGAATTATTTACAATTTACAACTGGGAACACGCAATTAATATTTTTGATATTTTTGTGCCCATTTAAATGTTTGCTTTTTCGTATCGTAATTGTTTTCTTACAAAACAAACGAGCACCGTACTTGACTTAACACATCGAAATCTGAAAAATTACTAAACTCTTACGTTTACTATCAATTTGAAATTGATTCGAAGAAGTAAAAACTGTACGCTCTTATTCGTACTTGTTTGAAACACGGTTGCCACTTGAAAAATCGGAGAGCGCCAAAAAAATTAAAAAAAAACTCAAATTCATTAAAAAAAAATACTTTTTTTAATTAAAACCAAACAAATTTTAATTAAATTAAAAATTCATATACTTAGTTGTATAACCCATGTTATACGTACATATTTTCTATAGTTTACTTTTTCTTTGTAATATTATATTATATTATATTATATTATATTTCTTTCAATATTGCTTGAAATAAGAAAAAAAAAACAATCTATTTTCACTTGAATAATAATAGAGATCAAAAATATATCTTTCCGTAAAACTAAAAAGCAAATCAAATATCAATTTTCACATATTGAGTTGAATAAAAAAATAATGTTATAAAACTTATAAGTCCTTAACTGACCAAACATAATGTGTGTTTGTATTCCCACCCAACTCTTTGAAAAGCATTTAACGCAAAGCCAACAAAAGCAAAAAATACGCCAATTTTAATAAAGAAGCAAAAGCGCCAAATGTGGCAACCGTGGTTGCAAAGTAATATTATTCTTCGGCTCTCTTCCAACATTCTGCGTCTTCTTAAGAGAGAGTCTTTCTTTCTAAGTGCTTCATAAAATATTTTTAATATATCTCTTTTTAAGAGAGTTTTAAAAAACGCTCCCAAATTACTTACTCTTCAAAACAAGATAGCTTTTTTACCGTTATCTGATGTGAGTACAGGAATACCCAGCTTATGTCTGGGTTTTCCCATTATTATTATTTGATTTTATTACAGTTAAAAGAAAGTGACAGCAAAATATATAAGAATTGTTTCGTGCTCTGCAAATAAAATACTCTATTTCTCTTCAATACAACTGAAGCAGTGAAGATCAGTGCTGCCAACTTGGCGTTTTTCCCGCTAGATCTAGCTTTATTTACGTCGGTTAGCGGGAAAAATTTGAAAACAGCGGGCAGCGGGAAATCTAGCTTTTTTCAATTTCGTTTGCCTTTTTTTAGCTTTTTTTTAATTGAAATCACTTTGGTTGATATTCTAACCATCTAATTAAGTTGGCATTTCGATGTATAATAATCGATAGTGTTGACCGATTAACGGTTAGGAATGCATTTACGACTTTATATTCCTGTCAATTCCCCATCGCTACGCAATAAAAACCCGCGATTTTGAATTTGCTTATACGATTCCAAAAGAAATTTATAAAAAAAATGCAATTTTCAAATAGTGACAACATTAGACTGCTTTATAAGCATGTAACATCTGTTTTTGAACACTTTGTGTGATCAATGGCCCCTTGCCCCCTGCGTCTTGTGCTCAGATCTTGTAGATCTTTTCAGACATAATCCATCTGAGCACGAGAAGAAATTCCTGGCAATCTGTATAAATAATACATAAAGGGTTAATTTGATGGCAAATGTCATTAAATCATTAAAATGTAACAAAAAAATGTTTTCAAATTTTACTATCTTAGTAAAAGCTTCTACGGAACCATAAATGGCTACCGTTTCCCTTGGATACTGTGCTGAAACGAAGTGAACGTACAGAACCGGCTTCCAGCTTGGGACGCAGTGTACCTTGGCTTGGTGATGAATTTATAAAGCGTAATTTCACACTTTGTTTTTGTGCTACACATCGGCTCAATTCTATCCTATATTTGTTCTCCGGTTTTTGACACCAAAAAATTGTAGTTTTTGCAGCTTTGTTTTTATGATTTTAATGCTACTGATCACCGTTTTTTAATAACTAAAAAGTTCTTCGAAAACACTAAGTGTTATAAGTTGACCCTATTTTCTTATTTTGTAACAAATCAAATTTTAACAGCGCTAATCCAATAAGATCCAAAAGCTTTGCAATGCAGCACAAGTTCGTTGATCTCATTTCAATATTTAATTATGAAACAGTTTATAATCCATTTAAATTTAAGTTTGTTTTTATTATTTAAAAAAGGATTGTAATGCAGGTCAATAAAACGTTAACTTAAATCCTTGATGGGTACAGCATCTGCAAAAAAAAAACCAAGCCAAGCATTAGCCATGTCACATAAGAAGCCATAAGATTGTCAAACTACTCACAATGCGGATACGATGTCCCATGGCGTGACCGGGCAAATTTCTGTTGAAGCGGGCGCGCACAGAGCCGGTATTACCGTGTATGCGTGTCACCTTACCCCAGACAGCGCGAATGCGTGTCTTGCGTTCGGGATGTTGCGGCACGCATTTCTTGGTCTCAGCCTTGTAGACATAAACACAACGCTTGCCAATGTAGAACTGACCATGTTCCTTTCTGCGGGCACCTTCAATCTGTCGCAATTAAATAAACTAATAAACGAGATGTCTTTCACACAACCACAGACCTTACCTTGAGTATTGCCTGATTCTCGTGCTGGTTACGCAGACCTCGCTTGTAGCCGGTGAAGACAGCTTTGGCGAAAAGTCGGCCATGACGCTTGTATTTCTTGGTCACAGACTTGACATCGGCTGATTTATCCGCCTTGGGTGTCTTTGCGGCTTTTGGTGCCTTGGGCGCCTTGGCGGCAGGGGCAGCCTTTGGTGCGGCAGCAGGCTTAGCTTGTGTATCAGCCATTGATATCTGCAGAGTTTTGATATTGACAGCAGCCAACAGCAGGTAGAAATAAATTATTAGTTCAACTTAATGAAATGTAATGTTTATTGCACTACACCCTTGAAAGGTTAGCATAAGCAAATAGTTATGCGATGTAAATATACTGCGTTTAATTTTTAACAACTTTACAGCCGCAAACATCGGGACATCAAACTGTACCAAAATCGCAAATAACTATTTGCTAATACGCTACACATTTTCAATTAGTTTATGCACGCACAATTTTTGAGTTTTATGCGCATTGTCGTACATATTTTAGATTATTTAAAGAATTGCAGAAGAATCGCGTACCTACCGGAAACTTGTAAAACTGCGAAAGAGGGAGTATGAGAGAAGGCGAGACAGAAATGTCAAATTGACAATTGTATACAACATGCAGTGTTGGTAAATCTCGAATATCTTTTCGAGTGAGTTAAAGTCAGCGACATGAAGAAGCATGACAGTTTGTTTTACACACTTCTTCTTTCCCGGACGAAAACATTAGAAAAATGCAATCATCGGTTAATTAGAAAATTCAATTAATCATTAAATTCAAATCAAATTATATGTAACAAAATTACATAGTCAGCGCGACAAGTGTACCAAAGCTGCTGCTGACGCAGTTTTACTGAATACAGTTTCCCCAGTCGTTGGCTACAGAAATACACTCTGATTTCCAATTGGAATATTTTGTTTTAGCGATATAAATGGGTTTTATTTCGCAGCTAGCGAAATGGGATAAACGCCAAACTTTGAAAATATGTGATATTCTGTTGAGGCGTACATTCAAGAAGCAGGCAATCAACCCGCCAAAGTTAGTTGACTATTGGAAATATTTAAATTCGCTTCACAGGGCATACCCCCGCCGTGCCGCAAAAAAACAAATTACCATGTTGGTAAAGACTCTCACACACGGGGGAATGAATGTGCACTTTGTGATGCAGACACACAAGCGCCAATAAAAAGTTGCATAATCAGCATTAGAAGACGAAACTAATCAAACTATCATAATTTTTTCCCAGACTCGCCGAAGTCGGCCGTTTGCTAGAACCACACGATGCCAAATATGAAACCGGTCAACTGTTTCTACATCGCATCTTTGGCTATCGCGGAGTCATACTCTTTCCTTGGACAGCGCGCGTCTACGATCGTGACTTACACAATCCTAACAAGCAAGTAACGCCGTCACAACGCAACCGAGATGCTATGCTTAGAAATAGAACAAACTCGGCACCACCAACTGCAACTACAACGACTCAGACAGCAGCTGCTACACAAACCCACACAAAAAATAATGTCGAAGAAAACGCTTGGAATGCATCCAATGCGCAAGCAGGCGGTGAGGCACTTTTGGGCACAGCGAAGCCAACAACGTCTAGCGAGCCAAAGGAGGTAAAGGGTCGCGCACAGACCTTTTATCAAGTGCTTATTGATACCCGCGATTGTCCACATATTGTAAGTTGTATATAGTTTCAATAAGCGTTGACGTTATCAAACTTTTTTTCCACATATAGCGTGCGCAAACAGAAGCCGTCACGTTCCTCGGCAATCAGGACTCCAATCGCAGCCTGTACGCTATACCCGGTCTGGATTATGTTGCCCATGACGATATCATGCCATATGCATCGGCGGAAAAACATCCGCTTCAGCACGAGCTCTTCGATAAATTTCTGGCTTATGCACCTGACGATGAGCCACCGTTCATAGCGCATGAAACGTTAAAAGCGTGGCATGAGAAGAATCATCCTTGGCTAGATATGAGCGATGTGCACAAGGAGACCACGGAGAATGTTCGTGTCACGGTAATCCCGTTTTATATGGGATGTCGTGAGACGCCCGCCTCGTCAGTCTACTGGGTAAGCAAATAACGAAATTGGTTACGTGGAAAGTGTTTTTGTTTTTAGCAATATGCTCAACTTTTTATTCAAATCTTTCAGTGGCGCTATTGCATACGCCTGGAGAATCTGGGCGAGCTCAGTGTGCAGCTACGCGAACGTCATTGGCGTATATTTTCCCTCTCTGGTACTTTGGAGACGGTGCGCGGACGTGGCGTAGTCGGTCAGGAGCCGATACTTAGTCCCCGGCTACCTGCATTTCAATATAGCAGCCACGTTAGTCTTCAGGCGCCGAGTGGTCATATGTGGGGCACATTTAGATTGGAGCGCGAAGATGGTTACTCGTTTGATTGCAAGATTCCACCATTTTCACTTGAAAGCAAGCCTGAGGAAACAAATCCAACCTCACTTACGCCAACAACGACGCCAAACA
This sequence comes from Stegana nigrithorax, assembly GCA_037044495.1. NCBI lineage: Eukaryota > Metazoa > Arthropoda > Insecta > Diptera > Drosophilidae > Stegana > Stegana nigrithorax. Next base: position 839,565 of record JBAMBQ010004233.1, read on the forward strand.
ACACGAGCCCGTCAGCAACTCCTTCTCCGTCGACAACGCGAGAGGCTAATCCAAATGATAAAAAACGCGATGATAGCGACTAAAAACACACCGATTCGGTGGTCGCATGTCAATGACGACTAAGCGGGTATCCGCGCCGTACTTGTTGTAGTTAATTATTATATTCTATTTTGACAGTTATTTCGCGGATTTAATGTCTTTAGGTCAAATTCTAATTTAATTAAATAACAATGACAAGTTTAAAAGCTAACAAGGAGTCAACCATGCTCATTGTGTCGCTCCCAGCTTCATTATTTTCGGTTCCACTTGTAGCTGAAAATCGAAAGGCTTTCGATTGTCGTGTATATCAAAGAGTGTTTGCAATGAGTCAATCGCTGCCAACTCGGTCGCCGTCGCCAAATTCTCACCAAAGCCCTTACCTAGCAATTTTTTATCGGCATATATGCCCACATGGTACGCTGCCAACACGGTATTCTTGCCACAATCTCCCAACAAACGTGGTTCAGGTATGCCTAGTTTACGTTCATTGCAAATTCGGGCAAGTAGCTCAACTGGATTATCTGGAGTCCAAATTTCAAGTAAATCCTTTTGATTTAATGACGTACAGATGAAGTCACGCACGAAGAGCATTGCGCGTTCCATGCCGCTTGACTCTTCAAGCGCACCAATCACCGCCAGTAACGATTGTGCCATGGTTTCTGAGGACGGTGGATACTCTTCGGCGAAAATAAGCTCCTTCATGCCTATTTGTAGAGCAACATTGGCAAGGGTCTCTGTGCTAAGCAGGTAAGCAGCAAAAGCTTGCAAACCATCCGGAGAAAGTTTTGGCAAACCATGATTAAGGAACGCCTCTACATATTGTGTGCATATTTGCGCTCCTTTTGAGGCTAAATCTGTGTTGTCCTTAAGCTGTGTATCAACGTCCTCAATACCGAGTTCGCGCTGCTTTGCCTGTTCCTGGTTAACGTAGGAGCGTTGTGTAAATGCATTCTGTAATAAAGGTAATTGAAATTCCTCATTAAGCCGCTTGCCAAATGCGAACAACTCAGAGCGGTAGTTCCATTCAATAAAGCCAGAACGTGGCTCTGGTTTTTTCGGACCTAATTTGCGTGAGCGGTGTGCGAGTTCACGTAATGTCGGAGCGACATAACGTTTAACATTGCGACGTGTTTGTGCTGTGACATTTTCAGGCATTAATATAAATTAAAATTTGTTCACTTCAACGCCTACCTGCGTTTAATTTGTTAAAGGTTTTTGTCAACGTAACTGCTGCTACAAGTGAGTTGCGCAAAAAAGACATTTTCAAAATCGATTTAAATTTAACTCGAATCGTGTGGTTTTGATGTGTTTATGATTCTTCTTTTTTCGGCTCTGCAAACTCTGCTCCAGTTAAAAAGTGATGAACAACGTAAAATCTCGATTGTCTTGGGTCCGGGCCCTAATGGTTAGACATTACTTTACCTTAGTTAGTTTTAGTGTTGAAAAAATTCAAAGTGAGTGACAAATGCTTCTTCTTTATTATAAAAAAATGGAACGAAAGTATTTGAATTTTATTTATAATTTAAGGGATTTATAAATGCTTTTTATCTTTTTTCTATGCAAAATAAAAGAACACAAGAACAGCTGCAGTATTTTGTGGCGTTCTGAAAGCAACATCCGGAATTACAGGTTGCTAAATTAACAATTTGTGACCATTTCTCAAATTTTCCTAAATTAATGTATACTTATACAAAACAACAATAAAATGTGAATTTGAACGTGTAAATTCACTTGATATTTGTTTGGCATTCGAAAACGTGAACGATTTAACGGTTTTTAATTAGTTATTTACTCTGTCAATATGTTTTAATGTCTATTGTTTAAATAAATATATGGACAAATTTCAATGTTTGCAATACATAACTTAAAAGAAACTGCCATTAGAAAAGGTCGATACATCGACAGATCGATGTTTTTTTCCTCGAAAACATGGAAACATCGATGTTGTGGGTAAACATCCATATTTCTTCAGCACTACTATTCACCACTGCTTTAGTGTTGAAAGGCAATGCCATATACCACTTTAATACAGCAATGTGAATGGCATGAATAGTGTGAAGCGTAAGAAGAGGAAGCTAGCTATTGTGTATGTGTAAAAAATGCAGATTGTTAGTTTCGTTAACAATTAAATAAGAGTATTTATATTGCACAAATAAGACCAAATAAACTAAAAAAATCTACAAAATGTCACTACAAACGTATGGCGATAAGCCTATTGCCTTTCAACTAGAAGAAGGCGGTGAGTATTACTATGTCGGTTCAGAAGTGGGCAACTACATGCGGCACTTCCGCGGTATTCTCTATAAAAAATACCCCGGCATGACGAGGCTTGTGCTCTCGAATGAAGAACGCAAACGACTTGCGGACTCGGGCCTAAGTTCTCACATATTGGCTAGTTCCGTGTCGTTATTACGTGCCGTTGAGGTGGATGACATAATGGCGGGCAACGATGAAAAGTAAGAACAATGTTTAAAATTCTTTATAAAATATTTATTTAATGTCTAACATTTTAAGATATCGCGCCATATCCGTTAACACCTCAGATACGCCAGTACCACGCGAAAGCAAATCTAAAAAACAACCACAATACGTGCCCACCATGCCCAACTCAAGTCACTTGGACGCTGTACCACAAGCAACCCCTATAAATCGAAACCGTGTACATACAAAGAAAGTGCGCACTTTTCCAATGTGTTTTGATGATACAGACCCTACTGCCAATTTGGAAAACGCGTCACAGAAAGAGTGCCTGGTACCCATTCGCTTGGATATGGAGTTGGAGGGTCAAAAACTACGGGATACCTTCACTTGGAATAAGAATGGTTTGTAGTCATACTATAGTGAAAGTTCACAATATAATTGTTAATTTTCTCTCGCACAGAGAGCATGATTACGCCAGAACAGTTCGCCGAGGTACTTTGTGATGACTTGGATTTGAACCCGGTGCCGTTTGTACCCGCAATTGCGCAGGCTATACGCCAACAAATTGAAGCATTCCCACAAGATCCGCCTATACTGGAGGAGAGCTGTGATCAACGCGTAATTGTCAAACTCAATATCCATGTGGGCAACACCTCGCTTGTGGATCAAGTCGAATGGGACATGTCCGAAAAGAATAATAACCCCGAAGAATTTGCCATAAAGTTGTGTGCAGAACTGGGTCTGGGTGGTGAATTTGTCACAGCAATTGCCTACAGTATACGTGGCCAGTTGTCTTGGCATTGTCGCACCTACGCTTTTAGTGAAGCGCCACTATCTACCATCGATGTACCCTTTCGAAACCCTAGCGATGCGGATGCGTGGGCGCCTTTCCTTGAGACTCTCACGGATGCCGAAATGGAAAAGAAGATACGCGATCAAGATCGAAATACACGCAGAATGCGACGTTTAGCGAACACAACCACAGGCTGGTAGACTTACAACTCGAAATAAGTACACATTCAACTATATGATACGCCCGTAATAATAAATATAAGTTCTACTCCATTTCATCATCATCGTCACCCTTTATTTTCGACAAACATAATAAATATAAATTTGACAAATTTGTCATAAAGTAGCTTTAGTGCCCAACTTAATCTAAATGCCACCAAATTAAAATTTAAGTCCCCATTTAACTTTCTACAGAGTCAGGTTTGTCCTGATCCTGATCGCCGTCATAGAACTCATTCTTTGGTTCTACCAGCTTGTCTTCGTCGGCCTGTGACATGCGCACATCGGGATCAGTGTCCTCTTCGTTGCGCAGCGTTTCTAGATCCATTGCATCTGGAGGCATTTGCACCATTTGTACGCTTGGCGAATGTTGACACATTTTCAAATTCTCATATACGTGCTTCACAATTAACTCTAAATATTGTTTTGAATTGGCGTTGTCCTGCCGTGAATTAACCTCTGGATGCAACGTGAAGTCAGGTGCAAAAAACTCTAAATACTCGGTCAATGGCAGCTCATTTGGAATTTCTTGATCTAAGAGTAGCGACGTCTCATGAGTCCAACAACGCGCCACATTACGCAACGTGTATCCTCCACCGCCCACAACTAACGTGGGAACGTTTAGCCCCTTGACAAACTTAACACATTCACCATGTCCGCGAGTGCTTAACGAGAAGCAACCCAAACGATCACCAGCTAATGAATCCGCTCCACATTGCAACACAATCGCTGTAGGTCGATAAAAATCCATAACTGCGGAAATTATTGGCTTAAAGACCTGAAAGTAACTCTGGTCATCGATGCCCTCCTTAAGTGGCACATTTACACTATAGTAACGTCCTGACTCCGCACCGATTTCATACATATCTCCTGTGCCAGGAAAAAAATAGTTGCCATATTTGTGAAATGATACGGTCATCACACGATCAGTAAGATAGAAAGCCTCCTGCACGCCATCACCATGATGCACATCAATATCAATATAAAGCACCCGCGGATTATACTTCAGTAATTCCAGTATGCCGATGACTATATCATTCACATAGCAAAAGCCTGAAGCTTCGAACTTCTTGGCATGATGTAAACCACCCGACCAATTGATGCAGATGTCGCTGTGATTGTGATTCAGTTTTTGTGCACCCTCCAGCGAAGCGCCTGTATACATGGCGCAGAAGTTGAACAGGCCATCGAAGACTGGGCAATCCTCGCCCACGCTAAAGTGCGACAGGAATTTCGAATAACCTACGGCTATTTTGGCGATATTAGAAGGCTTTTCAGCAGCTAATGTTAAAATTTGATATAACAACTTACAATTGCATTGAATATTTTGCGGCGTTACTTGCTGAAGGAACTCGATATATTCTTCACTATGGAAGCGTAACATATCCTGTGCACTGGCTCTGTGAATTCATACAGTAATGTTAATACGTTTGCCATTAAATTTATACTTTACAGACTTGTAGGGCCTATAAATTTTCATTTTCTTGTGCAGGCCATAGTTCATAACCAGGCTGTGCGTTACTGCCAGCCGCTGAGGCTTCATGGGATGCCCGGGGCCATAGTGAAAATTTCCCACGTCCGCATTGTAGAAGTAAGAGACGCGCCGATCGCTTAAACTGTTCATTGTCTATATAAATATTTTTGTTTTAATAAGCTGAAACGAACTGCGGTTGCACTGGCATTAAATATTGCTTTGCGTAGTAAACAATTAAAAGTACAAAAACAACAAAAAGTAAACGCCGCGTTGTATTAAAACTGCTCAAAAACATGCCGCTTAATGTTCGTAGCATATATGCTTGCTTTTGCACTTTAAACTGATTATTTTATTGTATAATTATTCAAAAAGTTTCCAAAATCTCAAACAAACTGCATTTTGAATAACTTTAAAAAATCACTTGTACACTAGTAAGTGTGCAGCAGAGGTCAATAAAATCCGCCAGGTGGCGGTATTTGGGTTAGTTTCAAGAAGAAGCACTCATAAAAATAGGCAAGAAGAAGAGCATCTTGTTTAAAAAAAAAACATATGTTGCAACGAATAATAAAGTGCAGGCAATAATAATAATTGTTAAATATTTTTTATTGGACAACTTACGTGCGCAAATAGCCAAATAGGAAATGAAAACTAAGCGAAACTGCAGCTTCGCTTCACGCAAACGCAGTGACAGCGACTTTTTGTAACAATAATAATAATAGTTGACATTATTGCAAAGGAACAAAACTTAGAATACGAATGTGCAGTGCACCTTATTTACTATTATTAACATATATTCTGCAATAAATGCTTGTCATAAACAAAAACAAACTGCACCACGCCCTTAAACCGATTTTTTAGTTAGTTAGTATATGTTCGCGTTCGTATAAAACACAGTACTATTCTACATAATTATGTATGGACACATTTCTAAGTACGTCAGTGCAGCAGCAGCAGCAGCAACAAAATACGAAAACTGTGTCAAAACTGCTTTCGATTTTTAGGGGGCCGAGCGGGCGAGCGACCACCAACCGATATATAACGAACAAACGAGAGTCTTTTCCAGGCTACGTGCGGCAGTGAAAGTGTGTAAGAACTCGCAAAAAATTACGAAACTGCAAATTGATTTTGTGCGACTTATATACGCTTAAAAAATGATATAATTATTAGTTTTTGTGAAAAAATAACCGAGTCTATTTTCCTGAAACGCGAATCCTTATCTCTTCTGAGTACTTAACACCACCTGAACCTATTTCACTGTACCACCCACAGTACAAAACATAGCACAAGTGTGCATAATCCACTCTAGCAAAATGTTAACAATATACTATGTAAGCTCTACGCTTCTGCAGTCCTGGCGCGTACAGAAGGTTTGTAACAAAATCGCCGAGCAATTAGCTCAGAAGTCTAGCATTGCATTTTACGCACTTCAAGCGGGCAACGAGGATGGCTTTGGTAAGTGAAACACTGTTTCAGTGTTCGAAACGAAGATGACAGCCATTTTCCTACACACAGACACCGCCTTGGCCACCTCAGAACTGTGCATCAATCGAAATGCGGCGAAGGTCACGGAGATTTTGTGGTTGCATCGCAATGAACGCGGTTGTTGCCTGCGTCCGGTGCAAATGTTGCATATCGCGCCTTGGATATCCTTCCAGACAGACTCCAGTTGGCTGCCATTCGCGTATGCGGTGCAAACCGTTGATGCCTTAAACGCCCCAGCCGTACCAGTCCTCCACGCTGACAAAGCCAAGCACATAAGTTTGTTGCTGGAGGCGCACACTGAACCGTATCGGCAGCGTGACACAGATGAAACGGAAGTTAGGGTAAGTATTTAACATCATGTTCAAAAAGCGTAGCTATCGACAAAACGATGGCGTCATCTGCGCACACCCGCTCAAAACAACCCTCTCCTCAAATTTGTTATTATTTTGTTCTCGTTCTCTCAGCTTGAGGAATACGGTAAGCTTATTGCATGGAAAATAGACTCCCACCTGGCGGTGCTCATCGAGACCGACGTTGAACATTTTACGAAATTATTAATTGCAACCTTCTTACGCGATAATCTTTATATTAACGATCAGCTACCCTTATTGAGGATTGAGTGTAAGCTCGAAAAATAAATTTTATTTCCCTTTTGAAGTTTTGCTATTTTTCTTTGTTGATATAATCATTATTACCCTTCGACTCTTGCAGCTGTGCTATATGAAGGCAAGCCGCAGCCATTTGAATTGTTGGCTAACCACCTGCGGCGCAGCACACGCACTACAGCAGAGATGAGCGTTGAAGCTTGGCAAAAGCATTTGGCCGATTTGCGTGCGCTGGGAGTGCTTGCACATCAGGCCACCGAATTCGAGTATAATAAGAACCGTGCGGAAGGTAAGTCGGTCGTAACGAAACCGGATTTAATACCACAAGTGCAGCAAGCTGCAGCCGCCAAAGCAGCATCAACCAAAGAGGCTACCAAAGATGTAACAATCGAATTGCCAAAAACCGTTAGTTCTGCAGCTACTAAAATAATACAAGAAGAAGATACCACTTCTAAAGCAAGTTCCGTCAATTCCGTTAACAAACTGAAGGCCAAACCCACAGAAATACGAAAACCAGGTGTCATGGTAACGGAAACCAGGTTTAAGTCAACTAAAGTGTCCGAATCGTCACCAAGCAAAATGTCAGGGACAGCAGCGATAGTTGAGGACAGCAGCAACGCTAACGTCGCGAAACCTAAACCAAATATTTCACCCAAAAAGGTGGCCAGCGAAGAAAGTGAACTTGAGAAAATTGCTGCTGCCACAGTTTCGCGTGAACACAAATCGCCTATACATGCGTCCAGTTCCTCACAGGGATCAACACTTACCTCGAGTTCAGTCTCAAAGGCAACAACGGCGACACCTACAAAGCCAAAAACAGTTACGTCAATTAAAACTACCGCAGCCACACCTACCAAAGCAGCTGCGCCAATTAAAACGGGCACACCAGTAAAGCCAAAAGAGGCAGCTACTGCCACTACTACCGAACAAAAAGCGACAAGCAGCAGCGGTTCTTTCTCCACTTCAAAGAACAACGCACAACGGCCCAGCTTACATCGCAATAAGGACAGTTTGCGGGAAAGTAAACCGCTCAATGTCATGGTTTACTCTGATAGCATCAGCGCACGAGATTCCACGGTGGCTACACTTCGGCAAATTCTGGAGCCCGATACATATACGATTTATGCTATGTCGCCGCAACAGGCAGCCCAGAAATACTGGCTCGAACAGACAGCCCTTCTGGTGGTTTGTGGCATTGTAGCTGCGCCCATTGGTGAGATATTAGTCGACTACTTTTTACATGGCGGTAAGGTGCTATCGCTTTGTTCTGATATATTACATTTTGTACTGCCAAATTATCGCACGGCGGAGGTATGTGACATGGGTTTAATAAATTTGGAAAATTTTATTTTAATTGAAATTATTTTCAGGTCCGAGAACATGAGCTCGTGCAGTTTTCCTATGATAAATGGCGTAGGGTAAAGATGATGCACCACATTTTCTGCTATCAGCCCTCGCCCGTTAAGAAACACTTTTCCACTGATAGCGAGGAATCGGGGCACTCAAGAAAACCGTAAATATGCCATTCTTTGATATATTAAACACTGTCCACTCACTGCCTGTAAGACAATCAGACGATTTTCTTCAGCAACATTATTTTATATGTAAATATATCTGTGTAATTAAAGCATTATCCTTATACATTATCCAATTGAGAACCCCAATTGATTTCAGCCAGTTCAGAATTATGTTTAACCAAAATAAACCGTTATTATAATGTTAATTTGAACTTTGGGCTTTTACGCAGTTGAGCTTGCCTTTAATCCGCGCTCTCTTTATTTTTCTGTAAATGTAACTGTTTCTATCGCTCATACGTATTCATCAGCTCTCAATGCATGTGAAGCACATTCTGTAGTCAGATTTTTTTCACTTTTAATGAAAATACTAATTCCAATTTCTGATACGTTTCTCATCGCTTCATGCCGACCGAAACCTCTATCCATGTGTTTTTGTTTTATATCAATAAAATAATTTGTTCACTGTGTCTTATATATTTTTTTACTATATTTATTTCTGTGCTACCCTTTTATTTTATTTATTTAATTTTTTTTTTTCTAATTTATATTATCTTGCTCGTATGTGTGCTCTTTTTGCCATTTTTCGTTTACACTTTTTTTTAATCCAAATTTTTCCTATGTGTGTTTGTGCGTGTGTTATACGATTTTACTACCATTAAAAAAAAAAACAAACACAAAACCCAAAATAAAAAAAAATACAAAAACAAACGGCGCTTAGAGCTTTAGTGTGTCCAAGGTCCATTGAACTGAAAGATCTGGCCGGGGAAGCATTCAAATTGGACGTACAAGTGCTGGGCACCGAAGAGACCTGGAACACGCCTAGCTTAGTGCTGGCTAATAGTATACAGAGTGATGGACGTGCGGTTTTCTCGCAAGTAAGTTTCGAATTATACTCTAAGGTAACATATGACGCTTATTTACGACATTATTGCAGGTACACTTGGAAATCAGTCCAAGTGAATTTGAAAATGATGAAAGCAGTTTCGAAATACTTAAGCAAAGTGAAAAAATACGCCTAGAGATTTTCGCAGATCTCTTGCGCAAGTATCTGGACGTACAGGTGCAGGAGCAGACAGAGAGTGGCAAATCGGGCGGAGTGGTTTATCAACAAGCTTATTTTTTAGGTCGACATGAGGTTAGTCAGCTTTAAAATATACGCATGCTATTTCTACAAGCAACACGCCATTGTATGTTTTTCAGTCAAAATTCGAATTGATTGCAAAGCTAAAACCACGTTGCGGCGTCGATAATGCCATCACTACACGCAATTTGACCATTAAGTTTTGCGGCAAGGATGATAAACCACCAAATGCGGGTAATAATGTGCTTCCGATACTGATACATTCCTGTCCTGATGATTTTTCAACTGTGGAATATTTCGAAGTAGGTTTACTTGTAGTATATTTGTAACCAGCATACTTAGATGACTATTTTTATGTAGAATCTCAAAACCACCGACATTGGTCGCTTGGTCATTTATGCGCCAGTGGTTAGCAGCTCCATGAATGTCATTAATGACTTAGAGCTGACGCACGGTATTGCAGTGTTACCGCGCCAACAGACAGAAGGCGTTGGCCGCAGTAATAATCAGGTGGGTATTGAATTCTTCCCTGCGTTTAATATGATCTTTGAATTGTTTGCTTGTTGTAGTGGCTTAGTCCCCTTGGCTGTGCCATGTTCTCCTTACAGTTGCATATCGCCATGGATACGCAGTTGGGTGGACGTTTACCACTCATTCAGCATATAATTGGTGCAGCTATGGTGAACACTTTGAGGAAACATGAGCTTTACAGAGTAAGTCAAGTTCAAAATTTTAATTTATAAACCCGTTAACTTCAACCTAGGCAGTTATATATAGATTTTGCCTTTAAAGCAGATAAAAGTACTACTGCCAGGTCTGATTATGTTTGAATACTAAATAACTATTGTTCAGTAATTTATTTCTGGTTTAGTTCAACTGAATAATATTTATTGTGCGTATTTTGATTTATTTATTATACTTATTTATTTTAAGTTAACGGGTCTAATTTATTAAAATAAAAAAATGTGATCATTGTGTAAATTAACCAAAGTTCAATTCGTGCACAAGCAAAGTCTTGACTGATCTAGTTAATAAGTCTAAACTTTTAATATATAAGTATTGCATACTACAGTAAATCCTTTAAGTTGTTACCATGCGCAACCTCATGAAGTGTGTTTACGGAAATGTGATTCTTTGTAGGTGCTGTATGTAGCATGTTCTTAGGTCGTACTTTACTAGTTTTGGAAATTTTCTTGAAAAGGGGTCGAATTTACAGTATCCATACATATCCTATAAGGATTATTTATTCCATTAACTCATTCATTATACGTAAGTTTTAAAGTTATTTTGTATACTTTTATTTACCATTTAGTTTTACTTATTTTTTTGTGTTGGTTTTGCTTTTTATATATATTTACAATTTTAGTCATTGTTATACACATATCGAATGGTTTATGTTATTTATAAGTATTTGTTGTATATATACAGATATATAATCTCAACTATGTATCTTTGCTTATTTCATAATTAACAATTTAAAATTGCTGACCTGAATTACAATTACAATGATTTGCCACATATACAATCTTTTTCAATGTCTTTTATAGGTTAACGTTTATTGTTTATTTTTTTTTTTTAATATTATAATTACATTTGTTTAGTTTATTTACATTAAGTTAAAGTTACATATTTGAACATAATCGTATTTGCATTTTAATCTCTTTTAAAATAAACAAGCAAAGTGGGAGAAGTCTTCTTGTTTACACATAATTAAAGTTTCCTTTTTTTACATAATTTAACATGCATTTTTCATATGGTTTTCACTTTTGTTTTGTTTTAGTCTTAATTGTAAATATATTATCATTTTTTTTTTTGTTTCTGTTAAGAATTGTACTAAAGTTGACGTCGACTTTCATCCTTCTTCAAAAATTGTTTAGTATATGCACAAGTTTTCAATTCTTGAATTGAACAGCAGGTGGCATAAAATTTGATAAATTTGTATGCTTGGAGAAGTCTTGATATCCACCATTTATTTCGTTAGCTGTACGCTTTTTAAGTGTGTGTTACGTAAAGTGAAGCACCAATTGCTGTTGCTGTTGTCCACCATGTCAGTACGCACCATATATTGTATGTGAGTGTGTGCATCTCTTAGAATACCGACTCCGCCGAACGTGATAAATTCACCGGATGCGATGGACTACGCGCCAAACGTTTCTTAGGTAAATGCTCCAACAACTGTAGCAGTCGCGCAAAATCTGGTCTATCGACAGATTGATAAGTCCAACAAAGCATAAGCAGATCCTTAACATCGCGGCCTGATTGCAGATTGGCCAGTGTTTGCTTCATACCACGGCCCACTTGCCAAATGATCGACTCCGCTGGCTGATCCTTGAACGTGAACTCACCGCAGATGAGCTCGTACCAAACGGTGCCGAAGGAGTACACATCCGAGCCGCGTGAAAATGGCAAACACTCGTCAGACGGCTTACGAGGCATTAGCGCTCTCATCAGCTCCGGTGCGATGTAGCACAACCAGTTATGTGGTATACCTAAACCTATATCACAGTAGAACAATTTCGTCGAACTGAACAGACCAAAGTCAGTGATGATTACTTTGCCATTCTCGATAAAGATATTCTTGGTGCGCAGATCCTTGTGGACTATGCCGCGCGCATGTAAATAGCCCATGCCTTGCGCAATTTGTTGAGCAATCAGCAGCGTACGATTGATGGCGAACTTCTCGCGGCGCTGATGTATGTATGTGTACAGTGTGTTGCCCTTGCAGAGTGACGTAACAATCGCAAGATACGGCGGATTCATGCATGCGCCCATGAAAAGCACGAGATTCTCATGTCGCGTCTTCTTGAAGTTTGCCACTTCCACTTTAAATGCTTCCAACATATGCTCATCGTCGAGATAGTCCTCCTTAAGCAGCTTCACAGCGACATCGCCATGCCAAAGAGCTCGGTGTACAGTGCCGAATCGTCCCTTGCCGATTTGCTCGAGCAGGCGCAGATCACCGTAGGGTATATCCCATTCTTTAAGCGAAAGCGAATTTTGACGCGGCCAATTACCAGAATCGCCGTCTTCTGTAGAATCCAGACGCACCGGTGTGCGATCTGAGTCCGTGCTGGCCGATGTGCTGCCCGATAGTGAGACCGTCTTGTCGCTGTCATTGGACTTGTGTGTATCCGAGAGTTCAGCGTTGTTGCTGCCGCTATTGGTAAACGGTATGCGTTTGTCAACGCCGGCTGAGCTAAGCTTACGTGGATAAAATGTGCTCGTACCGGTGCTTGCTAGGCTCGAGGTAAACGTTGATGCATTGGAGGAATGTGTCGACATTTGGCTGCCAGTGCCTACGACATTCACGGCGACGGCGGCATTGTGCTGTGTACCATTGTTGACACTATGCGCTATACTGTGCATACCATGGCCACTACCTAGAGAAGCGTTCATTATGCCATTATTCAGCTGATTAATTTCCGTCTCACTGACGGCTGCATTGGCGGCGTTGGAGGCAGCTGCATCATTCATTTGCGAGGCATAAATCAATGTTTGCGTGTTGTTGCCAATGGTGCAACTCAGCATTGTGGAATTCGCATTGGAGGTGGTGATCGTAACATCAGGAAAATTAAATTGACTGGATTGATGTTTATGGAACGCTGAAGGCGTAGGCAATAGATTCGAGCTCGTTGTCGAACTGCTACCACCCGCTGACGAGCACATAATATTGTTGCCCATATAGCTGCCGACATTGTGTTGTTGCTGATGTTGGTGCAGATGAAACAACGCCGGGCTGCTGGGCGTGGAGCTGGTGCAACTTGAACTCGGCGAACTGCTGTCACCATGTTGCTGGCGTGGCTTATTCAAGGTGCTCTTCTTCAGATTAGGAGAGCCACTAGCGGATGCATGTGGAAGAGGGCCGAAACTCACCTGGTCTTTGATGAAGGATTGCTTGAACTCGTCGACATATTCACGTGGCAGACCACAAGAAGGAGGCACATGCGGTTCACAGTCCTTATGGCAACGATATTTGCAGTCCTTACATTTCAAGCCAATGAACATTTGCTTCTGGCAGAGATTACATGTAGACATGATCTTCAATACTTTGGTAAAACGATGCGAAATAGCGTGACCCATACCGACGTGTCCAGTGCCGGGCGAGCATGGCACGTGTAAAGTATTTGAGTTGTTATTGTGCTCAATAAATAGATCAGAACTGGCCGAACTGTAACTATCTGGACTGGGATCCGTTGGCAAACGATTACGCGGCGTTGTTTCTGTGTTGGCAGTTGCAGCATTAAAAAAGGATGAATGTTGCGTTAGATCCGATTTGTCGTTATAATGGTATGATGGCTCTTGCACGACGCTGATGACATGTGTGGGCGTGACGTTACTGCCAAGCAGTGTTTGATGCTTCTTGATCGGTGGTGGTGTTCCTGCGCCCTTGGTGCGCTGCGTCGTGCTTTTCATATTCAGGGCAGTATTACTGTTGACACCACCGCCACTTGTTGGTGTAAATGGAGAGTTAGGCGGCGATGGCGTCAATGTGAGCGTCAACGTGGAACCCTGTACATTACTTAATTCCTCAGATTTATTGCTATGATGTTGTACCGTCGATTGTTCATTGTAAGCAGACGTAGGCGATTGTCTGCCTGATTTTGTAGAAGTCGAGCTATGCTTGTGTTGTTGCGGTTTCGTATGTTGACGATGTTGTGTACGTGGGGAAGCCGTTGTGAAGCCAATATTGTCAATGCTGCCACGATGAATGTGATGATGACGATCCCAAGAATCCCAAAACCATTGATCGGACAACTGCTCTCGACCATCATTGCCACCAACACTGCTACCTCCACTTAGCAGTTCCTTGCATTTACGCAGATTCTGCATAGCTTTAGTAAGCCGTCGCACTTCTTCCTCGCGATAGCTCGGGTTGTTGCACAACATTTGCTTGAGTTCCTCATCGCTCTGGTCAAGCAACTGTTCAAGCGTTGAGAGCCGCATTAAGCATACATTTAATGATTCCTGACTTAGGCCCACAACTCTTAGCCATTGTTTCAGCTCATTTTCTGTTTTGTGTGGCAGACCACTTGCAGGTATCCTTTCGTTTAGTCGCGCCTTTGTTAACAACAGTTCGGAGAAATAACGCACTAGCTTCGATTCAAGACTGCGTATCTCCTGTTGTGTTAGCGTGACGCTCGTCGCACATTGTGTGCGCAGTCCTTCTAAGAGATTCGCCGCGAGATCAATCATATCCTGTATGACGTGTAGGCTATTCTCGTGCAGCACAGGTGCAGGATTGGTAGTAGTCGTTGTAGCAGCTGTTGTTGACACTGTGGGCGCAACGCGGCTTTTTTGACTGTTACTCTCAGTCGCGTGTGCATTATTGATTGTAGTTTGCGTTGTTGTGGCTGTCGATGTCGTTGTTTCTGCGACCAATGGTGGCGAACTCAGCTGTACGCTGCTCATTTTGGCATGAATATATCTTTTTTAGACAACGCAGAGCGGCGGCTGAGGCTGCTGCCGACTGCCCTGCCCTGCAACAATGCAAACAACAAACTCACTGTCTGAATTTTTATTTTCTATATTTTAGTATCACTCTGCAGCGTACCCACGCATGGGGCATTGATTTGTCATTCGTCTTTTTATGTGTTGCGTTCGTCTCATAGACTTTCAACCTGCCTTAAGCTTCGCGAAATTGCTCACACCAACTCCCCAAAATGAGACAAAAAAAAATTTCAATATTTTTCGTCGGCTGGCGTTTCTTTTTTAAGCTCACATTAAACACAACACAATTGCTCGACCCCGTTTTTTTTGTACACATCTACGCATTCAGTTTACATATAGTTTTATCAATTTTTTTAACCATTTATTTCCAAACTTTACTTTAATGTGTATATTATTTTATGAGCGACTTTGTCGTCTGTTGTGCCAAATTAATGTAAAAAATCATCATACATACATAATAAACGATGATAACGTTGTCAGAAGAGAGCATAACTGCTTTACTATGCGTAAGAGTGAGAAAGAGCGGTTTCGTGCTCTGCAAACTCTATTCTAGTGAATCAGTACTGAACAACGTAAAATCTCAATTGTGTGGACACCGGTCAACTAACTCTGGAGGAAAACTCGAATTTGGTCAGCTTACTAACTTTTGTGAACATAAAACAACAACAGGTTCTTGTATCAAATTTCCACATGACGCAATTGATGAACTTTTTTTTTGTCCGTCCAGTCTCGCGAGGCAAGTGAGACTGATGGCTACCCTGGAGGTCATCGCATCTTTTCGATATTCTTCCATGCAACAGTGTTGCTTAATAAGAGCACCTGGTATGCAACACTGTGCAATTACATAGTGCTGTAAAATTTTTATATGTTAAATTGGCGATTTAAATTAGTATCTAACGGTAAACGAATAGATATCTCACTACAGATATAGGCGAAGTGTAGTACATTGCGTATTTTCATTGAGTAAATAATTTCGTTTTAATCTTACAGGAGTTGGATATAGCTATTAAGTGGCCAAATGACATATATGCGAATGGCATAAATAAGATCGGCGGACTTGTGGTTTATACGACCCTAATTGGTTCTCAGGCCATAGTTAACATTGGGTGTGCACTTAATTTGGACAATGCAAAGCCCACCGTATGCATTAATGATCTGATTTCCGACTTTAATCGTTGCAAAAAACGACATTTGCCGTTGATAAAGTATGAACAACTAATTGCATTAATATTTAACGAGATTGAAAAACTCATAACACAAGTGCAGTCCGGCGATTTTGATGGATTTTACAAGCTTTACTATGCGTTGTGGTTGCATGAGTAAGTTGACTTACCTATATTAAAATGAAACATTTAGGTTACTCAGATTCGTGAGCATTTGTGCACGAGCATATATTTGCCAATTCTGAACGACCATTTTGGTTTTCTCTGTATCACTTAAGCAAACTACTAATATAAAAGCTGATTGGTTTTAAATAAATTCGTTTACAAACAAAATCTCATACGTCACTCGCATATTCACAGTTCATTTTTGTAGAACAACCATACAATTGTTTGCTTTATAAGCAAGAAAACGTACGCTTATTTATCATGCGAGAATCTAACGCGATTTTAGCGTTAAATTTCAAATTCACTTCTTCTTCCATTCAGTTCTTGTTTGGTTTTTCTATTTTAAGTAATTTTTTTAATTTACTATTTTACATTTATTATCGCCTCTTTTGCGAACAAAAATATGCTCGACCAATTTGCTCACGCAACGATGCTACATCGTTTGCTCGAGACTCTGAACGACCCTATTATATTATTATTTGTTTTTCTTTTCATAAAATAAACATAACCTTTCTTTAATAGTGCTCAATCTATCAAAATTTGCTCAAAGCACAATGAACAGATGCAGGCTAAGATCGTGGGAATCGACGATTACGGTTACTTGCGTGTGCAACTGGACAATGGCGATATTGAAAGCGTACAACCTGATGGCAATAGTTTCGATATGCTGAAGGGTCTAATAGTACCTAAATACAATTAGTTAGATGAAACATATTTAGTGATCTAAACTGAAAGTTAAATTCCTCAGATTCGAATATATAACAAATTGTATTTTTAGGTGCATTTAGATAAATATACTTACTATATGTGTGTGTACATTATGTGTACAATTTAATTATATAGCTGTCAATGAAGTTTTGAATCGTGAGCATTACTAAACATAAACTATAAACATATACGACTAATGTTTGTTAAGTGTCTTCTAAAGTTTTTAGCTAAATATACACTGCCTACACTTTTTAATGTTTGCAAAACTCCAAATTTAAAGTTGATTGGTTCCGCCTAAGAAATTAATTCAAAATTGATAAATTACGAGTATATACGATTTCTTCATTAAAAATGTTTTGACTAATAATGAAATGTTAACTGAAAATTAAAAGTTCTCGTTATTTGCTACTAATGTATTATTAATATTCCCGTAAACCCAGACCTAATCAAATAAATCATTTAAAGGACGTTTGAGTTTGTTTGAATTTGTTTTACATAAAATGCAATGTAGTGAAGAATTAATAACAATTGCTATTGAAAATTTTGTTTTATATTCAGTTATATTGGCCGGCATGAATCACGTGTGTGTACCTAGTTGTTGGTGCATATCTTACTTTAAGGGATGGTATTGAATGTGAGCTGTTCTTGCAACTATATATATGGCCTTTTGATTCAGTGGTGGAATTAGAACAAAATTTTTAAGCAAAACTAGAAAGGCAAGGGCTATTGTCGGGCGCACCAAACAAACAGGCGCACCCAACAATTAAATAAATTTCTTTTTTGATTTAATATTTTGTATTCATTAGGTAAGGATATCTCAAGATTCTTTGTAAGCGTGTGGTCACGCTTGTTTTGATCAATGATCGGGCTAGTGGGTTTTTGTGGGATTTTGAAAATGGCAATACAACGATTAAGTTTTTATTTTGAATTTTCCACATAGAGTTCATTGTTGTACAACAAATACACATTTGCTTACCTATAAGCAAGAAAACGTTTGTTTTCACGATAAAATTGTTTCGCGGTATTGCATTAATTTTCAGATTCACTCCACCGTGGCTATAGATGTTAACACATCAAAATGAATACTGAAAGAGAAAAAGAATTCAAAAATTGCTTCTATTTCTAATTAACCTAATTTAATTTATCATAGAAAAGAGTCCATCTATCAGTAGATAACTATTTTTACAGCTTTTGTACGATGTCGTAAAACAATCTGTTTCGGCTGACGAATTCAATGAGTTTTTCCTCATCTTGCATGTTTTGTAGTAAACAGCTGATTGTGGAATCCAAGCTTAAAGTTATTAATGTCGCAATTTGAAAAGACTTCAGGTTGGTAGCTTAACAAACGCAGCCGCAAAGTATTTTTTAACAGTAGTTGAAACCGCAGCGTTTTCGCAGCTAAAATTAATGTACCGTCATGCGTTTTAGAACTTGTTGATTTTTTTATGGATGTTATTGTCACAAACAACAAAGATTGTGCAAAAATTGTGTAAAAATGGATGCGCAACACAAAAAGAAATTATAATTAGATGTTTTACTGTTAGCACAGCAACAAAAATATACTGACATGTGTGTGGAATCTAAAACTATTGTCAACGCTGTCGCACTTTGCGCAAACTTCAGGTTGGCAGTTCCTAATTCGCTTTCGCAAATTGTGTTCTGTACACAGCGTGAATGAGACATTAGACTTTCGTGCTCTGCAAACTCTGTTCGCAGCCGGGTGCAACTAAAGCCAGTATTGAGCAACGAAAATTTTCATAATTGGAATATTTGAAGAATATTCCTCAGTATTTGTCTAGGCCGTTAAACTGGATTCTGCAGAATAAATGAAATATGACATGGTGACAAAAATGAACTGGTTTGCAGTTACTATTGCTAATTTCGAATTAATGGAACGTCGTATCAACCGACATTATGCTGATAGTGGCAAAGAAACGCATAATTACACATATGCCGTAGCCACACGCATATGCATTTCGTGGTGGCATATCTTGTTCCGATTAACTTCATACCTAGGTGTCCTAGCCATGCATTTCAGAACAGACCGTGGAACTGCTATTTACCAGAGTTGGTTCACGTTCAGAATTTTTATTAAAAATTTCCGGGCGTAGGGTAAAATTAGTGTTGGCTACAAAATCATATAATCGTCACTTTGTTTTTGCTTTTCGGTTGTATTTGTATGTGTGTACTTATCTATTAGAAGAAATTTTTATAAAAAAAATTTCTTTGGCGTTAATTTCGACGTTGTTGTTGTTGCATTAACATTTATAAATTGTCTACAACGGAGCATTAAATCAAAAATTGTGTTTACGCGTTGCACATTGGATCTTGTGCATTTGATTTAAGACTATATGGATTAAATTGATGAATTTTTATTGGTTTTTGCCATTTGGTTCATTTGGTGAGCAAAACATTCCTTATTGAACTGCACTGGAAAGGCTGCAGTAAAAATTGGTGTGAACTTAGTGCAGTGGGCTGAAACCGATTTCCCTTTTTATATAAACTGACAGTAAACAATCGGCAACTAAGAACTTAATAATGAAAGTTGCATAACTTTTCAACTTTTGGACGTCGTTGTTTTCGCCTTGACAGATTTCCAGAAAATCTATGGAGACTCAATTTTTCGATTGATTAGTCGGGAAGAATACCAATTAGCAGAATTTTTTTTAACAAAATACAGTTTCGTTGCTTGGCCGGAATTCGTATTGCAAGCTTTTGTAAAATTTACTGCTGTCCTCCTAGAGGCTGTGTGTGCATCGCTTGTGTTCTTTTAGTGAAAACATTTGTGAAGTTGGCAATAAAGGTGAAGAGGGCGTAAGACATGGCGCAACGCAATCAAGGTCGCATTGATCGTTTCGCACAGATGAGCAAACAGGAAGAACTCATTGCGAAAAAGCGGCAGGAGATTCTCGAGAAACAGCGTACGGCGCAGCTGGCTAAGGCGGTAGCCGCTGCTCAAGAAATGGCGGCTAAAAATAAAACCAGCGGCGAAATTGATTCTGTCGTGCAGCCAATTGAGTCAGCTGATGAACTGATCGAAGAGAATTTTGAAGAAAAATTACCAAAAATCGAGCAAGAGCTGCCAAAGACGTTGAACAGTTTCACAGGAAAGACGGGCAAGATATCATTTGGACTAAAGCGAACGCACTTGCAGCAACCAACAGCGGAACAGCCGCCGCCGAAAATAATCAACACGTTCTGCAATGATGGTTCTTTTTTGGAGAACTTCAAGAAAATACTTGAAAAACACGAACAACCGAAGCAGCCTTTGGTTGCTGTTGTGAACAGGTGAGTGAGTAGTCACTAATGTCATTAAGTGAAATATTATAAAATTGTTAATAAACAAATAGCTCTGAAGCCAGCACAGCAGAAACAGAGCCGGCGGATATTAATCAAATTGAACCGCCAATGATGACATCTTCTAGTGATAATGGGCTTGGTGTACCTGTAACAATGCCGCCCACGACTACGGCGTCGCAGCAACAGCAACAACAACAGCAGCAGCAGCAGCAGCAGTTACTTCAACTTTCACAACCGCCGCCCCAACCAATACCGCCACCGCCACCAACAACTGGACCAGCGCCGCCAGCGTTTGCCTTCCAACATAATATCATAACACAGGCGCCACCTCCAATGCAACTTCCGGCAGCGTTCTTCCACGGTGCTATGCCTATGCAATTGCATCCAGGTGTTGCACCGCCTCCACCACCACCTCCACCTCAAATACCAATTGCCTTGGCCAATTTAACACCCATTTACATGTTGCCACCGGATGCTATGCAAATGAATCCGATACCTGCTCCAAAGGAATTCGACTTAACTGCAGCAATGCAACAAAAGCCGCCACTTAATTTGGAAACTATGCACGTTCCTGTTAGCGCCTCACAGATGCATCCGGCGCAACAACAATTGTTGGCAATGGAGCAGGCAAAGGCTACGCCTCCACCACCGCCGCCGCCAGCGCAGCCACCACCAGCGCCTCAAGTGTGCGAAGAGCATCAGCAGCTTCAACAACACCAGCAGCCGCAATCACAAGAAGAACAAAACCTGCATGTGACGCTACCACAACAGCAGCAGCAGCAGCAGCAATTGCAACAGCCACAGCAGCAAACACAAGGTGTGTATTTTAGCATGACATTGTGCTATAAAACAATTATCATAAAAAAATTCATTTCGTTTGGATTTGTTGAATCTGTTTGTACAAATATTTACTTTATGAGATTTAATTATATTTATATGCATTTGTCATATTCTTTTCAAATCGTTGAGCACGATTTTAAAGCAATTTATGTAGTTTTTTCAGAAACCTTTCACAATGACAATGAAAGCAATTGCATAAAATTGCCAACGACAATAGAAAACCTTATCGCACTGGTCGCCGAATATGGTGAAGATTATGAAGATAAAATACGCTCGCATAGAAGCGAATTGCATCCGGCATTCTGGTAAATTTCGCATAGTATATAAACAAAAAACAATAACAGGCTGGAGGACTGTACAGCATATGATCACTTTACACAGTTTAACTGATTGACTTCTAAGTGAAGAACAGCAAAGCTTGGTTATTCGTATTTAATAGAAAAACCGCCACGTGCCAATGTAAGCTGGCTACATCGATTATAAGAAACACGCCACTAGTTGCGTCAGAAAAATCGCTTTCATTGGACGAGACACGTTACTTTGCCGTCAAGGCAGCTAATCAATTATAGAGACAAACGTAAACGTTTTGAACGCACTTGCATATCACAGACCGTTTGGGGGGCATAAGACTGAAAAGATGCTTAGGCTATTTGCTAGTTGTAGTTAGCTTCATGTTGAAATTTACCAATCCCACGCTTGCATTGCCGAAACCAGCGTCAGACAGAGACTGGAGCAACAGTGCGCGCCGCAGCAGGAGCCAAGGCAGGAGCTGTGCGTGTTAAAGCAATGGATGCCTGCTAGCCTAAAGCAATAAACCATAAAATAACCACTCGTACTATTCTACTACTACTAGAATTTGAGAATCTCTTTGAAAGTTGAACACTTTTCATTTCGTGTTTTTTGATATTTAATTTAGGTTTCTTTATGATAAAAGCTGCGACCAATACCGATGCTACCGACAGCAATTGGAACAACACGAGCAACCACAGCGACTCTTAAGTGGGCGGTCACCACAATTGGAGCAGCAGCTGACATCGACAGCGCATACGGCCGATAAAGCGGTGGAAAAACTTCTGGACGAACGGCACGTGCATGCGTATACTAGCAGCAGCAGCAACCACGTGGCTGATAAATACGATCCAGAGTCGGCCATTAGCAACGATGTAGATTCGGACGATGAGTATATGCGCGGCATGATGGATCGCAATCGTGATAACATCAAGCGGCGCATCGAATCACGTAACGAGCTGAGTGAAGAGGAGCGCATGGAACGTGAGGAAGCTGAGCGTGAGGAGCAGCGACAGAAAAGCGCGAAGCGTGAACGTAAAAGCCGCTGGGGTGAGAAGATTAGCGATCCTGAGATCGCAACGACAAGTAAGTACTATAGCCTAAGACTGATCTGGACTGAAGTTAATATGATTCCTTCCTAGGTGTAGCTGTGAGCTTTGGTAACCAGCGTAAGCCCTTGTTGTCCACGATTACACGCAGTGACCCCGCCTTGCTGCAGTATGCTCGTCTCAACTACGGCTCAACGCAGCTTAGCGAGGAGGATTGGAAAAAATGTGAAGAACATTATAAAGTGAATCTATTGTATCAGGATATGATGCGTAAGCGACAGGAAATAGATAGGCTGGCGCGCAATGGTAAATTCAAATACGAGTATGACTCTGATGAAGATGTGCAAGGCGGAACTTGGGAGCATAAATTGCGCACAGCTGAAATGGAGGCCACTCAGGCCTGGGCTTCTGCGCTGACGAAGCAGAGTGAGGGCAAACATCATATTGGGGACTTTCTGCCGCCAGAAGAGCTGAAAAAGTTTATGGAGCAGTATGAGGCCAAGAAGAGTAATCGGCAGCCAGATTTGAGCGATTACAAGGAATATAAACTAAAAGAGGATAATATTGGCTTTCAAATGCTACAGAAACTTGGCTGGAAGGAAGGCCAAGGCCTGGGTCAAGATGGCGCGGGTATTGTGGACCCAGTGAATAAGTGCGTTGGCACGTACTATCTTTCGATTGGTTTACTGCATTTCTTGTTTATTTCAGAGCGCCACAACGCGATGGCAATCAGGGCCTGGGAGTTTCAAGTGCTGCGGAACCGGAAGATTGTGACAATGAATACGATGCTTATCGTAAGCGCATGATGCTGGCCTATCGCTTCAGACCAAATCCATTGGTGCGATTTCTAAAATCCTTTGCTTAAGTTAATCCATCTTGATTATTTTTATTTGTTTTTGCAGAACAATCCACGTCGCGCTTACTATTAGACTAGTTTAGTAACTCAATTGTGTGTGCTTATCTAAGTTGCGCTCAAGGAGCGTGCATACATATTTATATACACTTGCTATTCTACATATGTATATATATATTTATCCATGTCTCAAAACATTAAAATAAAAACGACACTTTTTGATTGAAGTCGGTTTATTATTTGTTGTTTATTTATATTTTTCAAACATTTTAAACCATATTCTGGTCGACTTAAAAACTAAGCAATCACTAAAAAAAACTAAGTTCACTTGCCGTGTGACTCGCGTTACACTCGCATATAAAACGTACATTATTTAATGCATATAGTCGTAGTTAGTATAACCGATTTTATGGAAAGATGCACTAAGCACGTCCTAGGGGCTAATAATACTAAATTGTACTTAACTGGAAAGTGGGTTGCTCTAGGAATATAAGGTCAACACTGGTGTCTGATTTCCACGTGCGAGCACTATGGGGCTCTTGATATCACACGTGAGCATCTCCAGCCAGGACATGTACAGTGGCGCAGATATGGCCTCCTGTTTGTGAGAAACGATAATTTTGTTAATAATTACAGACAACGACAGAAAACCACGGAACAAACCTTGCGCGGCATCGGTAGAGACATGACAATGAGCGCCGCATCCGCTGAGTGCTTGACGACCAACTCGTGGATGCGCAACTGACGCAGTGTCTTCTCTTCCATGGAACTCAGCTCTTCGTCAGTAATGCCGAATTCGTTGCGTGTGCTGCGACGGAAGCTCTCGATAAGGCGTTTATGTTTCAACAGAGTATCGTGACGTGGCTGCTCGGAGACACCCTTGAGCATGACCAGTTCGGAGTATTTGATGCGGAATTTCGTGAGTAAGCTGGCCATACTGCAGAAAAGAAACGTTCAGTTAACCTTGATAACGACATTGAACAACATAACGACGCACCTCTTTTCCTCCAATTCCTCATCCTTGCCGTGGCTCATGGCGAAAACGCGCAACTTGCAGTTCTGCCAATGCGAGCGCATTGAGATTATGTAGGGTAACAGTATTGTTAGTCCTGTGGTGCCGAGGAGTGAAACAGTATTTGATTGAGATTTTACCGGTTTTCTGGTATTTTTACTCACCTCCGTCGTCATACAACCAGAAGACATCGATTGTGCCCTTTGGTTGCTTGCGCGTGAATATGGTGAGTGCGTCGAGCACATTTTTCGGCACCTCGGAGCCACCTTTGGTGTGATAGGTCACCGGATCGTCGCTTGTCACTTTGTAGCTGTGCGAGGGGGCCTGCATGTTGGGCATAGGCGCTGGCTGCGGCATTGTATAGGAGGAATGCGTGCTGTCCATGCCGGCTAGATTGAGATTCGAGTCGATGTGCAGCAACTCTGAGGCAGCATTGGCTGAGGGCATGAGTTCGTTGGTGAATCCCTGCGCATTGGCAGTGTTCAGATGGCCCAAACTGTTCGCTGGTATGGTCACCTCCGGATGCAAATCGGAGAAATCCAGGCCGTTAGGCAGGCGCAGTATGGCGACGCCCATGCGTTGCGAAAATGCATGGCTAAATGTTGACGAAAACATGAGATATGTAATTAACCTGGCAAGTGACATTGCACAGCGACAGCACACTTACTGCAATATATCAAAGTAACACTCGACCTCTTCCTTGCGGCATTTCTTCCACTCGGACTTGTAGCCCACGAGCACAATGTTTGGTGCAAGTTTGCCAAAGCCAGTGGATTTAATTAAGGCGCTGACGCCCTCCTCCAGACCGAAGCCATCGATGACATTGTAGAAGGCTTTGATCTTGCGCGCATCCAAGTACTTCTGGCCGTCCTTCATCAGTGTGAGGCGATTTTTGTAGCCAACGCGTACCTGCATGGCAATAGAATGTGTGTCGCTTTATGCACTTTGAGTGTGTGGAGTGTGCAGTGCAGTTATACTTACGGGTATCACATTGCCCACGAACATGAGCGAATTGTTCTTGGTGAGCAGAAAGCCAAAGTCGACTAGCGGTGGACGTGCCTTCGGATCGCCGGACAAAACCAACACCTGTGGATGATAGTTCTTCACGTGATCGGAGACGTTCTGCAGGCGATGCACTGCGGTCAAGGCGGCCTTGTACTGCTGCGCCTGCGTCGTGGAACCCCAATTGGCATCCGGCTTGCGGTACATCACCACCAGATACAGCGCGAAGATAATACCGAACGTAATGATCGCAGCCTCGTATTTTATCAGGAACATGATGGCCACGCACAGCGCAAAGCCAAACAGACTCAGCCAGGCATTGTAGTACTTGAAGGTTGGACGCCAGCCGAGCGGCTTCACGAATGCCGCATGGAAGGTGCAGAAATTAATGAGCGCATACGAAGCCAGATAGAAGGTGGAGATCAGCGGCGCAATCAGATTCAGATCACCGATCAGCAGAAAGCCAGCGGAGATGAAAAAGGTCAAGACATAGCCACGATAGGGCTCGCCATGTTTTCCATACGGTTTCGAGAAGAAGATCAAGCCCGGATAGATGCGATCGATGCCCAAGGCCTGCACGAGACGCGGCACAGAGAGCAGATTGGTGAGTGCTGTGCTCAGCGTAGCGGCAAAGCAGCCGGCATAGATGAGTGGCGCCCAGATGGACATCTGTTGCATCATTTCGTACGAGTTGGCTAGGCCCCAGCCGCAGGTGTTGTTCTTGATGCAAGCCAATTCCGAGCTGATAATAGTTCCGTTAATCAGATCTGCCGGATTACCCGAAGCATCGCGCACAGCAGCGCCGCCTGCGAATAGCACAAACAGCGCATATGAGGTCATGGAAATCAGTAGCGACCAGAAGGTGCCCTTGGGTATGGCGGCGCCAGCATCTCGTAGATCACCGCAAATATTGGCGCCTGCTTGAATACCCGTCACGCTAGGAAAGAATATGGCGAATACGCTGAAGAAATTCTGATTCAGACCCTCTGAGAAACGATAGTCAGAGACCAAGTTGTCCGTAAAGGTGTCCACTGTAAGACAACAAAAATAACTCAATGTGCACTTCAAATTTGCGCTTGTTGCGCCAACTCACATGAGAAGCCAACGAAACCCTTGGAAATGGCCTCCTCATCACCGCGTGGTCCAATCATTGCTCCAATCATGAAATTGAAGATCGCCAGCACAATGGTGACAATTAAAAAGTTCTGTGCCTTCGTTTCCCATTCCATGCCCACGCAACAGATCAAGATGAGCACCAAGATGGTTACCGAGCCCACTATGCGTATATCGTTGATGCCGCCATCGACAATCTTCAGTTTGTTGGCTTCTGCGAATGGGCAAGCGCCGCTTAGTCACATGCGTAATTATGAGCTTACGTTACACTTACTGAGCAAACCATTCAGGGATTCGCAGAAACCAATTGTATTCATTGATGCTGAGACAGCGTTGGCAAAGGCAAAGACCACGCCCACCGAGGCGCCAAACTCCGGTCCGAGCGAACGCGAGATGATGAAATAAACGCCGCCACCCTTCACCTCGCCGTTCGTGCTGATGGCAGAAAGCGAAAGCGTCGTTATGACGCAGACCACCGCTGAGATGAAAATTATAATCAATGCCTGAAAGATGCCCGACTCGGCGACGACCCAGCTGAGACGCAGGAAGAGCATGACGCCCCAAATATTAAGCAGACATGGTATGAGCACACCCACAATCCAGCCGAGTTTAATATGGCCTCCAGTCGCTTCGGCATGTTCCTGCTCCGGTATCGAAATACTCTGCGAATATACAAATGGAGAACGACACAACGAAATGAGTCACTCGGACAATATAACCTTAACATTGATAATTTAGTGCTTGGAGGCCGCACTTAATGCAAACAGAAGCAATTTTTTTTTTAAGAAGTTTAACAGCTCTTAAAGCGTCCAAGCGCTAATTAAACAATTTCGTGCATATATGAACTCGTAACGACAATAATAAAAACAGACAACATTTGATTAGCGCCTCATGCCCATGAACGCATAACCAAAACCCATAGGCAAGGCGTACGCATCCATTTCGGCACGACTGTTAAAGTTTGTAAACAGTTCCCCATAACAGCGCAACAAAGTGTTTAATAATCGGCTGAGTGAGCCATCAATAAAACTTGCTAAGTGCTAACCCAAATTTTACTTTTAACAAAGAAACTGTGTATGGCCAGTGCAGACGTTGAGTTCTCTGCTGTCATGTTTTGTTGTTGTTTTGATATGTACTTTCGCAATTGCTGCTACATTTCAATGTGCATGGCATAACGTATACGCCAAGTGGTGCCAGACAGAGCTGCGCTCTTCTTACACGATTGTATAATAACCAAGTGATATGGCTGCGGTTAGTGTTTATAACTCTGCTAAAAGTCTTTAGCATGGCTTTAGCGTATTTGCGTCGTCTTGACTACTTGGCGTATGATTAATATCAATTAGCGTTGCGTTTTGCGAAATGCAAATCAAACGCTTATTAATACTAATCATCCGTGAAATTTGCTTAGTACCTGTGTGGCAAATAGTTGTGCGCCAAGTTGGCTGCTTTCAGTGTCAAACGAAAGGGTCAGGCAATGCGACAACTTAAAGTCCGGCACTTGCTAGAAAAGCAGCAGCAAGTATTGCGAAAATTTCCACACCTTAAAGTGGACAACCGCGTTGAGGATACGCAACGCAGTTTGTGGCTGCTTAATAAGACTCCCGGCACGTGTTGCGGTTTGGTTTGGGTAGTTGTTTAGTTGGCTTAGCTAGCTCGGTAAATGGGTTTGCTGGATGGGCTGCCTGTTGGCGGTTCTATTGCATTTAGGCTTGGTTATGTGCGCTGCTATACAAGGCAAATATTCAACAATGACCGCCCACTGCGTAAGTGTCGGTTGCTCGGTTCCCCGGTTGGTTGGTTGGTTGGCTCAAGAGCTCGATAAAGATATATGCGTTGCGCTCTGGTGTCGCTACTCATGTTCTTGTTATTGTCATTGCTGTTTTTTATTTATTGTGTTTTAATATATTTTTTTTTACATCTGCTATGTATCGGTTTTGTGTACATACACACACCATACACCATATTCGTTCAAATACGCGTGTGTGACACGCCAAAGCCACACTAAGGCAAACACTGTGCATGTCAATCGATGTCACATACTCATAACAACAACAGCCATAGCAACTACAGGAGCAGCAAAGACCATGGCTGTGTTTTAAAACATTCAATTAAGTGTATGAAAAAATAAAAAAAAAAAAACAATAAAAAAAAAAATAAAAAACAAAAAAAAAAAGAAAAAAACACACAACAGCAGAACAAAGAAATCTATTAAGCTATCAGCTGACATAGGAACTAGAGTATCCTGCAGAGTGCCTCTGTTGCATGACGAAGACTGACGTTGGCACTTTAAAGCAGCTTGAAACATTTGTAGCAAATAATTATATATTATAACAAACGAGTCAACATATTGAACGAAGTATAGAAAGAAATACGTTGCTCATTGCAGGAACGCATTTTTACAATTATCAGTTAGCATATGCTTTTTAAGTAGACAAAGCAAGTGCAGCAGCACAGACAATATGCAACTATTCTTTTTGATTTAACTTACTTTAGGTTACTTAACAATTTCCTTTTAGAGCGAAATGTCGGTAAATCGATTTGTGTTCTGATATACAAACATTAACTTCTATTGGGGATATTGAGTCTGCCTAAAACTAGTCAGTTGTGAATTTCAAGCCATTAGGACCATATATACGGTGATATACTAACTGAAAGCCTATTAAAAACCGTTAATTGTATAAGCGTCGACTTCAGTTTAATGTCAATAATTAAAATCTGCTGCGTACATTCTTATTACAAACGACATCATTAAAAATTGACACTCGACAGCTGACAGCAACACAAAACAAAACCCATAGCACCAACGACAACAATAACAACAATAATACCAACACATTTATCGCCTACATTATTGGCGTCCGTCATACGCTATCGGACACGTATGCACACACACTCACGCTAAACACTCAACCCTCAGCCTTATCAAATGCTCATTTGAAATCCACGCTGAGCTTGTCAAGCAACATGGGCACATGTTCAATCATTCATGAAATCATTCACTCACTCGCTCCCTTGCACTCCGACTCGGTCTGTCATTTTTGAGTAGGATAGCCAACCCAGCCACCCCGTATGGCGACTGCGTAGCTTTTCTTCATTGCGCTTTTTTATTTTTTTTAAATTTATTTCAAGTATCGTCTGTCAGTATGTAAAAAATGAAGGCAAAAAAAAAATGAAAAATAAAAAAAAAATTTTAAAAAATCAAGTAAAGCAAAAACTTTGACTTTTGCTTTTGTTTTGGATATTCGCTTCGAAGCAGTTTCGTCGATGTTATCTATTCGATTAGTTTGTATTACTTTGCTTGCTGCTACACTAAATGCTTAATGTGAAGCTTTAATTATGATCAAGTGGCCACTGCATGTTGTGTTGTCATTTGCTTTTGCATGTGATGCTTGGCGAACAATGTCGGAAAACCTGATTGGATCGACCATATTGGCCTTTGAATTATTTTTATTGTTTATTAATCTACTAATGCCAGAATAGAAGTTATCGTCATTATTAAGTTCTATTGCTTTTTGTTTAATAGGTCACTGGCAATAATTTTGTGCTTTCGTTTAATTGTTTGCAATTTCAAATTGCATATTTGTTTTCGGTTTTGTTTTTTTTTTTTTATTATTATTACTCGCTTTATTTTAATTTGTAATAAAGATAAAAGCATTGCATTTTTTTTTTATAAGTATTTTGTGTATTTGTTATTGGTTTTGTTGTTGCGATTACGTTTACTTTGTGTTGTTTTGCGAACATCTGCCATGTTGTTGCCATATGGAAAATATGCAATGAATGAAGGGCAAAGAAACAACGCGGCGTATGTGTAATTTTATTTTGTTTAAACGTTGATTCGCAACGGCTGCCGTGTTTACTTAAACGTTGCCAATTTTAATAAACCCAAGTGAAATTAATTTCGTTTTATGTCTATCGTTTTACGATTATCAACGTGATCGCGATGATGATGATGACTGTCGGCCAGGAATTCCCTTAATAGACGCTGTAATGCATTTATTGTGCGCGTTTTTTTTATTATATTTATCATACACACAGTGTGTTACTCCTCTATGTACAAACGCACTCGTAAAAGAGACAAACAAGCAACGGCAACAATGCAAACTGTTCGGGAGTCTTGAGTGTGAAGGCTTAGTAGACCTTATGTTGCTGAGACACATTCGAGTCAGCGACATGCCGACATTGTCTCAGTTTATTGGATTGCCGTGCGGCAAGCGCCAATTAATTAGTTCGAGGATAACTAGTGGCGTAGGCGGCGGGTCACTGTGTGTGTGTGTGTGTGTGTGTGTGTTGGTTATGATATTGGTAGATAATCATTTGAAGGTCTGCGTAGGATGTACTTACGCTGACAGTAACCTATGAGTGACATAATATAACGTAGAAATACACTCTTATGCAAAAAAAAAAGAAGGAAATTGCGATTAGCCTTTTACCCTGGACGCGAAAGCAGCAGACAGATTACTGCAAGGGAAGGCATTGCGATATTTTGCTAAAAAAGCTTATGCTGCGATGCGCAGTACAAAATTGTAAAGAACTAGTCAATGACGTCAGCATAAAGGATACATTTAAAACTGACAAAAACAGACTGAAAATAATTGCCAGAGGAAAATAGACCAAGTTAATTACTGGAAGAATACTCACATTCCGAAATATTCCTCTAAGATAAGAAAAAGGCAGTTACATGACAAAAATCACTGTAAGCTGTTCTACGCCCTTAAAATATGCGATTATAGCTGAATTTTCGTGTAGTGATTCTGATAAGCATTCAGCGACTCCGAAAACGATTAACCTTGTGCTTGGCGTCTAACAAGGTAAACATTCTTATCGGCATTTATTCAATAAGACTAATAACACAAATCATGGCGAATCAAATTTTGTAAAGTAAATCTTACACAAAATTCACCATGGCGTATGAGCATTTTTATATATGGTCTCAGTTGTTTTGAACTCGCACTAACAAAGCAACAAATGGAATCGTATAAATATGTGCTCGTAAAAGTGCCATAAAGCGTTTTGAAATTGTTTAAAAAACTGTTTACTAAACCATACCAAAGCCAAAGCAGGCAAGACAAGTACCAAAGAGAAAGAGAACACGCATACGCCACGTTGGGCGCGCAAGCAATAAGAAAGGCAGCATAACACGTTAATAGCAATTTACAACGTTGAATAATAGAAAATAAATAATAATAATAATAATAATATGTGCCTCATGCTTGCGTGGAAAAGAACCGACAACACTTAAAATTGTTGCGCTCGCGTAGGCGGTAAAAATATTTTCTTATACACTAAATGCAATCGATGATCAGTTGCCGATTTGGCATTAATTCTCTTCCACAATATTTTCTTTACGGCATTTTTATTTATTTATTTATTATATATTTCTTTCTTGCGGTTCGTTTTACTTTTTTCCCGCTTTTGAGTTCTTTCGCATACTTTGCTTTGTTTATTTGTTGAGCACTTGAGCAAGTGTACATAGCCTACAATTGAGTTGATTGATTGATCGCTTCATAGAACAGTACAGGATTATTTCGATTTAGCGATCGTGTAGACATTTCAATAACAAAATCATTTGCAATATTAAAACAATAACAAGTCAGCACCGGTGATTCCAACCAGTGACAGCACTTCAAGTTCAACCCGATTAAATGCGTTTAAAGTGTGTTCACGTTTGATTAGAATTTCTTTAAGGTGTTTTTTTTTTATTAATGCCTTTTTTTTTTTTAGTTTCTTAATGCCTGTCTTAGTTAGGCTTGCCCGGCGCGGTTAACCCCTGAACGCCTTTGAGCTGTAATTCTGTCTCTGACATCCGTACTAAGCTGGCCTATGTTTTCTTTATTTTGCTTACCTGCTCCTGTGCAGCCTCGCCTTGCAGCTCACCGATTGAGGGACGCTTTAAATTGCGCATCGATACACGATAGTTATCCAGTCTAGGTAGTGTTTCCCTGAAAGAGAACAAATTTGACAACATTTTACATAAAATTATTAAAAGTGAATTGGCTTCTTATTAATAATGCGCAGTATCGTCCCATTTGTTGATATGTTATTGTACTTATAATTATATAATTTATGTACTCGAATTAGTTCATTCCCATACCGTCTGCCGCTGGAACGATCAGCCAAAAAACTACATTTATTAACAAAAACTCTTTTATCATTTATCTGGGCCAATATGGAACCTTTTAGATTGTGAAATAATTATCTAATTCCTCTAAAGTTTTTACTGAAAAAAAAACTGACTAATAGGATAATCGAAGAATAATCGTAAAATAACATTTTAAAAGAAGAATCAATTTTATAGAAAATAATTAATTTGTTTAAAATGTACATGTGACTCTTTAAGTGGAAATCAAGATAGTTTAGTTTTTAATGATTTCTTGCAGATTTCTTGGCTGCTTTGAGCTAGATTGGAATATAAGATTTACGTATATACGTTATGTAGTCACTCAGCTTACATATTTTTATTCGTGAATGGATGGGTCACTTACAGAAATCACTTAAAATCACACACTATTTTTTTTTTTTAATTTCGTAAATGATCTTCATTTTCATTCTTCTTCACAATGTCTGTTTTTTTTTATTTCTGAGGGTATTTTTTCAAACTTTAATTTTCTGTTTATCTGAAAAATTTTGTATTTCATTTTCATACGTAATTTGTTGAATGTGTTATGGCATTTATATTTTACTATATAATAAGTTTTAATACAATATTATAATACTTTGATTTATTGTTTCAATAAAATTCTCATTGTTCACATTTTTTGTTTTTTAAGTATTAATATTTGACTTTTTAATTACAGCGGCATTTGTTGCTTAGTATTCCACTTTCTTTGGTATTTTTTTTTATAAAAATTTATTTTTAAATAAAATTTGTAATTTATGATGTGCGTGTTGCGTTTCCTTGCGTAGCCAAGCAGTTTTTCCTTACTGGTAAAATGGCAGAAGCACCATGACTGCTGCCTGCAGCACTCAAAGTACAAATACTATACTAAAAAAGTATATTTTAAGAAAAATATAAAAAAATAACGCTAGCCACAATTTAACAATATTTACCGCTGGAAAAAAATGTTTAAAAAAAAAAAGCCGAAACATTAACATGACTGTGGAAAAATTATTTAAAAGCCGAAAAATAGATAAAATAACGAAGATCGCCAACAGAGGCGCAAAAATCAAGGAAATTCCAGGCGCAGCGTAATTATTTATGTATGTTTATTAATAATAGACATCAGTAGCGGCTATAGAAGCAGTCACAGGGCGATGCTTATTGGATAAATAAAAGAAAAAAAAAAATAATAAAAAACTTAGGCGGCAGCTATAACAACGACCACAGCATCGAGCAGCTTCAAGTAAGCAATTTTGCAAAAGAAATACATTAAGAAAAATCAATAATAACAACAATGAAAATTTCTATTCATTTAAATAAGCACAAAAAGCAATCGAAATCATTCAAAACAAAACTGCAAAGGCAAAGTGGCAGTGGCAGCAGCAGCAGCAGCAGCGCAGCGGCAACGCAAAGCATATAACAAACAAAAACAATTCCAAGTGGCAACGTAACATATATGTATGTGCATACATATGTTGTACTATTGGAGATCTTGTACTTCAGCTGGTGTTTTCTGTTGCTTTTGTTGTTGTTGTTATTGTTGTTGCTCTTATTGCTGCCGCTTTTATTATTATTAATGCTTTGTTGTTGTTGCTGCTTGGCTGCCACTCGTATTCGTCGACATGTTTTCGTTCGCCTTCGTTTTCGTCTTCGCGTTTGACTTCGTATCGTTATTATTACTTTCGTTGTTGTTGTTTTGCTGATTCTTTTGTTTTTGTTGTTTTTTTATCTTCTCACCGAAGTAAATTTGGTTTTGTTGAGATTTAGCTAGTTTTTTTTAGTTAGTAGTCTGCTGCCACATGGAAGACCAACCGATCGCAATCGTCATCAATGCAGCTACAAACGATTTCTTTTCTTTGCGTTGCTTGACGCTTAATGTAAGTTTTTTTTTCCCGTATATTGTTGTTATTGTCATTACTGTCGTTTTGCGCTTTTGCTGCTGCATATTCATTATATTAAATTGTTTCATCAATTTGTATCTTCTGCGCTTGTAAACCGTCACGCATTCTGATTAAGTGTTGTCAACGCGTTCAACTGAAATCTTGGCTTTCTTATACATTTTTTTTTTTAATAGGTTCACATGAAATTTAACTTATCAGTAAGAACCTTACGCAGATACATTCGTTATATTTGTATAATGGCAAAAATTTGGATACAAACTGGCTCAACCGAGAAGTCGCTGTAATAGTTCGCTACGCTGCTTGGGCTAAATGCGTGAAGAACACCATGAGTCATACGTTAATCCTGTTATTAACCTTCAGTATCATTTAAGACATTTTTAGGGAATTTTTCTTTTTATATATATTCTTTTATATATTCTTTTAAAAACTTTGGAAATTTGGAAATTTTGTTTTCGTTTGCTATTTTTCATTTTTGTTATTTGGTTGTTAATTGTTTTACAGCAGACTTTCATTAACTTGACATTTTATTGTATGTAATTGTGGCTGCTTGAGGCGAGCAGCATGTGTTTAATTAAATTTAATTTATAAGCTCTTTGCTGCTATTGTTGTTGTTTCTAATTAATTTCAGAATCTTGTGTCATGTGCACTTGTAGCGTTTGATTAATTTGAACTTCCAGAACCACAGGTCGAGGATAATGCCCCATGAATCAGTCTGGCAATCGTGGTATGTCAATGATATGTGATGCGTTGGCTGCACTAAACTTTAATTTTGTAAAAAAAATGCAAATCTTCGACAGTGATAAATGTTAAACTCAAGTTAAAATTATTGCAATTTTGACAGCAATACGCATTTGAAAGCGAAAATCAACTTCGCATTGGTATTCTTTACGAGTATTTGTTTAATAAAGTAATTAGTGACAAGCCAAGTGCCTGCCTGTTGATTACTTAAAATGTGAAGTGTACGCCGAGTACACAAAAATTCTTTTCATGCCCAGTTAAATGCCTTCAAAATTTTGGTACTCAAAAATGTCGCACTTTTTATCGTGCTTCACTTTTCAGCCAATGGGTTGTTGAATAACTGTCATTGTGCTAGTTAAATACGTGCCATTGTAATCATTCATAAAACTCAAAAATCCGAAAAACAATCGAAAACTCGCGAAAAGATAAAAAAAATCATTTAACTTTATTTTAACAACGCCATTCGTACCCTATGCAAATTTGGACTCGTCAATTAGCTGTGTCATACCCTTGCTTAAAGAAACCCAGGTAGGGTACGTAAAAAGATTTTGGGATTGAAGAATGAAGGACTTAGAAATTTTGCTTTTCGTTTTTAAGCAGAAGATTCTGATACTAACTTTTGTTTGGCTTCTCTTTTAAGCCGAGCTTACTTAATACGAAGAGATTTGTTAACTAGAAAATATGTCCAGAAAACAAAAAATAAATATGCTCCGACTTTAGTCAGATAAGGTGCGCTGGACTTAATACATCATTAAATCTCTTAAGAGAACAATATGCCGCGTTTCAGCTGGAATTATGCGCGACTCTGAGTTAGCCACAGTCCGACGCCTGTGTACTCAACTAATGTAACTCTTAATATGCGTGTAGCGTACGTCACGTGTCTGACTCAAGCTGAACAAATAGACTATCTCGCATCCCAATGCTTTTAACCTTTCCTTGTGAATTTCTGTGTCATACCCACGCAACACGACTGTAACGTGCTTACAGTAAAACCTTCAGCGCTTGCATTGCTCCAATAAAATTTTTATAAAAATGCAAAGAAAAAACAAGCAAGTGAAAAGGTCTCGTACATAGTAAGCATATATCTTTACATGAGTAGAGGTCATATAATAAAATTTATGCATCTAACTTTTGTATGATTTTAGCGGATTTGTTATCAAGTTTTACAAACTTTTACACAGAGCTTGTTTGATTTTTTTTTTTTGTTTAAACAAAAACTCAAAAATGTGGTGTTTTATTATTATAATTTATTATTAATTTTTTTTTTTTGCAAACTCATTTCTCAGCTTGAAAACTCAGTGCCATTAAATTATGGAATCATTAGTGCGCATTTTATAATGAAAAGTCCAAGCTCTCGCTTCTATGCGAATCATAGTTGTCGTAGCGCGAGAAATGGTTTGCACTAGCATTTGAATCCAACAACAAATTTCAGTTCAGTAAATGCTTTTTTACAGCCTTTATTCAATCCGTAATTAAATTGTTCAGCACAATTTTAATTTTTATTTACTTGCTGATTTTCGGTAAAGTTTTTTAGTCTTCGCGCTTGTTTATACAAGTATATAGATAAATACTACTTAGTGGTATCCGACTTTGAAACTTTTTTTGAAACATCTTTAGGTCAACTGAAAAACTGAATACTGAAATGTGTTTCTGACCACAAAGAATATACATAAGATAAACAAGTGCTGACTGACAAAAACCTAGGATGTCAAAGGTTCTGAAAAATTTGTTTAAAAATTCAAGTTCAATAAAATAAATGTTTTAGTGATGTAGATCAGAGATCTTTTCGCCAATAAGCAGAAAATTATTTATTGAAAATGTTGACTCTTTTTATTTTTGATAATTTTTATAGCTGATAATTATTCTTCCTTAATTTGTTTTAAACTGCAACTAAATATTAAAAATAGTTGAGAATAAAATTCTGACTTGGAGTAAATTACTTATTCTTAGTTTTTACGATACTTTGTTTGGCACTTTGTTCAACGATTATTTGAGTTTTTTTATTGCTACATATGCGAGTGTGGGGGTTTTAACGAAAAGTACTAAAAAGCATTTGCTGAAATCGACAACAATCTTTCTTTAATAAAATCTTTTCTTAAATTAGCGATAAACTATTTTTTTTACACTGTAAATTGGCGCTATGAAATTTTAGAAGTAAAAACTTTTAATGAGCCGGAAAAAATTATTTTAATACAATTTTGGATTTTTGTTGTCATTTTCAAATTGTTTTTGCCAATTCGTGCTTGTGTCGCATTCCTTGCATTATTTATGGCAAATTTGTAAATGGAATTGAAAGTGTGAAAACAATTTTCACGCATATTTTTCACAATTGGCTTCACACATACCAAATAGAAAATTTATCACATAATGGCGCAAATGTTTTATTGTTATTAAACATAATTCTTTTCTTTGAAATTAATCCTTTTAAAATAATACTGCTTAGTTAAAAAAATATTCAGTTAAATTGAAATTATTTTTTACACACTTTGTCAACTGCGCCAGGCTAAATTTCCGCTCGGCATCCGATTTGCGCAGAAAGTGTCCGAAGCCGCGAAAGGAGAGACGCGAGCTGCGACGATTCGGCTGCGCGTCGTTGGCATTTGCACCGCCATTCACATTGGCTGCATTGTTGTTGTTGTTATTAACAGGTAGATGCGTCGTCGTTTGATTAACGTCGATGATCGCGGGGGCATTTTCATTGCCATTCACCTTTGAGATTTGAAAACGATCGTTATCGGCCATTTTTAGCTGGTATTTGTTTTATGCACTCGAAGTAAACGAAATTTTTTTTACTTGCTAAATTTTAAATAATTTATACATAAAACAAGCAGAAACAAACAACAAAGTTCCTTTTTGCTTTTGGCCCGGAACATAAGCAAATGATTTGAATTTTTTTTATTTTTTTTTTTGTGCACAAAATTGCAGAAAAAATTGGCACTTCCGTTTGCAGTCCTAAACAGGACACGCGTTCAATTTCCTTTAAGTTTAGTACATATGTGAGCGAGTTTCGTGCGCGTTCCACACTGAACGATGCTTTAGCGACAAATAACTATACATTTTTGATTGCGACCCATTTTTAACGTTTTTCGTTGCTGTGTAATTTTTATTTTTGGGATTTTTTTTTTTTTTTGTATTTTTATTTTATTAGCAGGTGATTCTGACGCTGATGGAGTTTGTCGTGTGTTTGTGTTTGATAGGCGCGAATTTTTAAGTGTTACACGCGATGTGTCGTATTTGCATTGTGTGTTTTTGTATAATTTTTTATTTATTTTTCATTTTTTTATTCAAATTAGAAATGAAAATTTGATCGCGCCGATTTTTAGCACTTGACACTTGTTGGTCGTTAGCATAAGAACGATAATGTTGACAATTGTAAGCAATACAATCTGTGACGTAGCGGCGTCTGCTTCGGAAAACAGACTAAAGTAACTTTGCCGCTGACGTGAACTTTTATTTTCACAAAAACGGCTACGCGTAGCCGAACAGACACGTGTGGTTACTTTTCTCGTTGACTGTCGCAGTGCGATTAACGTAGAGTTCTAACTCTTCGTCTTAATAATAAAGCGGCATTTTTTTTTTCCTTAAGCGAACCGAACAACAACAACAAAAATAACAACCACAATAGCTTGTGCCCAGCTACAGCAATAACAATTCAACACACACAAGCGTGGTGAATTTAAATAGAAAAAAGAGCCTTAAAATAAGCTCTTTCACTCGTGCACTTTCTCATATGCTTATACTTGCACACTATCCCACTTACACTTGCAATCGTGGGCTTGCTTGCACTTGTTGCTGGAAATATGTGTGAGGTTTCTATGTGTGAGTGGGAACCCACATGACATAGACAAAACTAAAGGGTTCCTCGACAATTTATCTAATTTCGTATGAAGGGAACATTTGGGAAGAAGACATCCGTGATACCGCTCATACACGCTCAAGCGGATTGGAGATTGAATCATTTGACACTCTCTCTATCTCTCGCAGGCTTTTGCTTCACAAGATCTTGGTATCTCTCTAGGCAGATTTGGAAGGAAGCGTACAGACGTGACGAAAATATTGGATACTGTAGTTTTTCACATGCGCTGTTGTTGTTTGTGCTTAACATAGTTTAATTAACACCGCTGGCTATGCCTTTTAGTTTTAATTATCAACTTACGTGCATGTAATTATTTGCAAAAAATTGCCTACGAAAGTTAATTATACAAATTCGTTTATTGTATAAATTTCACTTACGATGTAATTTGCATTAGAAGTTTTTTCATTTTTATCTATTAAATAATAAAAACAGTGTTTTTTTTTTTTTTGAGATTTTAATCAACATCCCACAACCTACACACACCGCGCGCTCTCATGGTGCTGCTCTCTCATATGTTGCAGTAACTTACTTCGTGTTTTTATTTCCATCGTTGTCATTCGTTCGTTCGTTCGATTCGTCGTGTTCGTCAACTGGCTTTTGCGTTTGCAATTAGCCCAAGCAACAACAACGATAGCAGCAGCCAGCAAAGAGTCGGCAACGCAAACGGTTATAAATGAATCCCCATTAATCGAATTAAAATCGGTTTTATCCGGTTTGATTTCTGTTTATAAAAACGATTTTTTTTTGGTTATTTTCAGCTCAACTCGCCTCAATTCAGTGGATTCTAAGTCAAGTCGACTTAACTTAACTAACATTTACGTTAAACGCATACACAGGCATGCGATATACATATGCCAAAACAATAACCGTCATCAGCAACAGAAAGTTGCTTCTTTGTTTTTGTTACTTGTAGACATTTTTAATTAGTTACACTTGTAGATATTTTGCTCTTGTTCTTCTTGTTGCTATTGTGTGATGTTCAAAGAACTTATATCAAACTATGGCTAACTACACCACACATATGTACATGTGTGTTTACTGTAATGTTAATCATCACTTTTGTCTTCGGTGTAATGCTGATGATGATGGTTTTTTTTTTGCCCTGTACCAAAAAAATTTAGAGGCTATACTAAAGTTGCGCAAATGCATGTAACAGGCAGAAAGAGGAGTCGCAGACCCCAATAAGCACATATATTCTTCAGAATCGATATTCGACCTAAAACATATAGCTGCCATATTAACAAAAACCCTTTTGTTTTTCCAGATATCATTACCAAATTTCGGATTTATTAGTTTTAGGTATTGTTCAATCCTATATCTGAATAAAGTGTATATCGGCTTACTATATCTTATAGCTGCCATAAGAACGATGGTCCGAAAAAGAACATTTACTAAGAAAAACATTTTGGTTATTAAGATGTCGTTACCAAATGTTGGGCTCAATAATTTTAGTTAATATTCAATCATATACCTGAAAATGATAAATATTGGTAAACTATAACATATAGCTGCCAACGAAACGCACGGCCGATGAACCACATTTACTAACAAAAAATCTTTTATTTTTTAAGACATCGTTACCAAATTTCGGATTTAATAGTTCCTGATAATGTTCAATCAGATATCTCAATATAGGAACGATCGGCCGAGAACCAACATTTACTGAGAAAAACTGTTTTGTTTATAAAGATAAAGTATTTTGTAATGTTAAAACTCCTCAGTAAAGGACTGATAAACCACTTTCATCTTCCGGGTTTTCTCTCTAAACTTGAAGAAAATCTACTTATTTTCCAATCTGCTAGTGATCAAGTAGTGGATCAAAAAAGTCTTCTATGCGAACTAAACCGAAGCAAAGAAGAAAAAAAAAAAAATCCCAAAATTCACCACACAGAACCAATTCTAAGTATAATTTTTTTTCTTTCATTTTTATTGTTGTTATTATAAAAAAGATTAATCGCAATTGTATCGTGTCAGATACGAAATGTGTTCATGAGCGAGTACTGGAACTGCTCATGCTGTTGGACGCGCTGTTCTAAAGTATAACTAGAGAAGTTGTGAACTTATCGTCCACTTATAATCACTTAATTGTTAATAATAATAATAAATCGACGTATGTATACTGCTTATCATATAAAAACTCAAAACTAAAGAAATGGTTTTTTGTTTTTTTTTTTTCAGAAACCTTTACCAAACCAGGCCAACAATGCATTTATTAAAATCCAATACATAAGTTTATATTTTTATAAGTACATATATATTATAAGTCCGTAGGGCAATATGCAGAAATGTAACATTAATAATAATGTACATATAAAACACATTTTACACTTATTAGCGAATATTTCTTCACTTTCATTCGATTTTTGCGCATTCGACCTAGGCAATTGTTTATTTAAAATTTTATTGTTTTCTTTTCCGATACAATTCGTTGTTGTTTTAAAAGTAGTTCTCCAAATAAATTGTTGTAATTAATTTTTGCATTATTTTTTCAAAAAGTTGGTACGTCATCATTTATTTTTAACAAAGTTATTTCCGTTGCTGTACTGCAAAAGGAATTTTGAATTTCATGTTTCCTTGTAAAGTTTTATGGATATTGTGTTATTATTTGCAAAATCAAACTTTTGTGTAAATGCAATTTTTATTTTACACTACATGGTTGGCCAAAAACGTAATACATAATTAATTTACTATGCGCTATCAGCACCGACACGCCCAATTGAAAATAGAAAATTGTGTTAGCTTATCTACTTAACGGCATTAGCTTATATTTTGTTCATCCCATTTCGCTTTAAAATTTATAGCCATGCTAAAATATTTCTTTGATTTGTTTTTACATACAATTAAATAATTGGCTGCAATAAAAAAATTATCACAGATTATTATAGCTGCCATGAGTCGCTCGTGTGTCTTATTTTTTATAACAGTCTGTTTTATAGCAGAATATTGCGTTGGCGTTGGATACACTCAGTGTTAAGCGGATTCTTAAATTAGACTTATTTTTTAAGTGATTTACAATTAATGCACAGACTAAGTTTTATGAAACATTAGTATTTTCTATAGTGGTTGAAAACATTCAATTAATAACTGTGGCACTATCCGTTACGGTTAGTCATTAGTCAATTGAATTGACTAATGAGTTGCAACACTAGTGTACAAAATAAACGCATATTACTCATGTGCATGCAATTGTACTCCCAACCGATTAAACGATAGCACAGAGCCTGTTCCTCTACAAATTCCTGATAAGCACATGTGGAGAATATTATAGGCACATCTTTTAACGTCTTATGGTAACTGTGTCGGCGCTAAGTACAAAGGCATGGCAGCAAGAAATTCTTGATAGCCATGAGTACCGACACGTGTTCAATCTCAATGAAAATTTTACTTTGCCCAAGTACTTAACACATATCTGTCATGTTCGAAAAGGTCATCTGGTTCAGTCTGCCTTTTATAACAAAATCGAAACTGTTTAACATCAGCTACAAGTCAACTCATTATGGCAATAGACAAGCACATATATATGTATGCACATACAGTAGAAACTCGATTATATGAACAACCTGAACAAGACCTTTGTTCACTCTTTGAAATCTGCTGTATAAAAATTGCTCACATAATCGGATGTTCACATAATCGGATGTTCATATAATCGAGCACCTACTGTATGTATTATATAAGCTTAACATAATTGCTAATGTACTATGCTGATGACGTCA
Source organism: Stegana nigrithorax (assembly GCA_037044495.1). Taxonomy (NCBI): domain Eukaryota; kingdom Metazoa; phylum Arthropoda; class Insecta; order Diptera; family Drosophilidae; genus Stegana; species Stegana nigrithorax. The sequence continues at coordinate 882,444 of JBAMBQ010004233.1, forward strand.
AATGTCTGCGACTACGTCTAAAGAACTTCTCACCCAATTTATCCAGTTTGGCAGCTATGCGAATGCGTCTCAATAGTTTTCATTTATTAGCCGTCGCATGTTGCTAAATTAAAACCTTTTTAAAGTGGTATAAAGCAGTTAATTCAATTAATATCCGAGTGTCAAATATTGTTTCAGTGACAGCCGTCGACAACAATATAAACAAATAGCAAATAATGTGCATATAATGAAAAACAAATTGATGGAAACATGAAGCAGAAATGTGTTTAATATCACGCTCAGCTAATTGACAGCCGATGACTGTGTTTAGTTAACAATTGGTCTTGGCATTTATCACGACACTATAAAGTAAAAAATAAAAACAATAAAGTCTTCTTGGTATTTGCTCTTTACTTATGAGACTTTTATATAAAATTATAAATATTTTCCCATTCATTAACAGTTTTCTATAACAGCCTAAAGAAAACTTATTTAATGTGTTGTAAATCGTAAATAAATTTGAATTTTTTATTAGTGCGAGTACATAATCGTTTCGGGGTTTCGATGCATTGTTATGCAATGCCACAATACGCAAAGTTGCGAGATATAAACTGATGCCACCAATAAATGCAATTAACACCTACATACAAAATCTTAATTACTTTAGCCAATAATAATGAATTAAAATAAATTTTTAATGCATGCCAATACGTTACGTAACAGCCATTTGGAATTTGGATTAATAATCTGTTTGTGCCATTACTACAATTTATCCTTCTTGAGAGCAGGGACCACGGCACAATTTGGTTTTAACATTAGTGTCGCCCGACGCTCTAAACTCGAGTGAATTTTTCTATGTTCGTCCTTTGTTTAACAATAAAACAAATTTTTCTTTTAAAATTTTATAATTTTTAATAATTTTTTTTTTTTTAATTTTGTATATGCATATTTCACTGTACAACGCATTTGTCACTTTTTGAAATTTAACGTTACAGTTAGGGTCATCAAGTAGACTTACATCATGATGCAGTGATGACACCACCCTAAGATACATGGTGTCGAAAGTTTCCTACTAGAATGTGATGTAATTGAGGAATCCGCCAACCTATACCGAATGATCCAGTACTATTTGCGCTAGAAGAATTTATTTTTGAGTCCGTCCATCATTGGAAAATGGCTCGCATGGCGCGGTATCGGCAGTTTTTTTCGATGGATTGAGCTGCTTTCTGGTTTCTACGCATCGGCCGGAGTTTCCTAGTCTCGGCGGCCTTCATGTTCGACACTAAAACTGGGTTAACACCATTTTCAACATTAGGTTAGAGCTAAAAATGCTAAAATAAAAGCCAAATTTGTACATATAAAATCAACTATTTAAAAAAACAAAATTCATTGTTAAAAACAATAGCTAAATTTCTTGCATTAAGTTTTTGTTTTAATACATTTGATGCTGTAGTTTTTTCTAAAAATGTACTAAATATTTGTATGGATATACCGATTAATATGCAGTACTTTTATAATGTTATAATGATCTTCAAGGGACCGGCCAAAATGGTACGTTATAACCGAAGACTCGAACAAAACAATTTATGAATACTCGTATGCACATGGAAAATGGTTCATTATAATCGAAAGTTCGTTATAACCGGGTTCTTTATAAGCGAAAAATACTGTATTAATATGTACTTACATATATATAATATCCATATGACTGCGAGAATGTCATAAATAGAATCAGTCGGTTTCCATGTACTAGACTACAAGTTCTAAATAATAAATCACAGCCACTAAAGAAATTAAAATTTAGTAAAAATTGTCTATAAATAATAATGCATAACAATTTAAAAAAAAAACTGTTTCTGGTATATAATTAAACTTGGAAATAAAAACGTTAAAAACAGTTGAATGTGATTACACAATTTTCACTGAAATATTTTTTAATCATTCCAATGACAATTTAATCATTGTTTAACCGTGTAAATTATGATAACGGCAGCTTCAATTTGCTTTATTGCTTGTTTTAGTAAATTTCAATAATTTTTACATTTGCTCCATAAGCACAACAAAACGGAATGATTCTACTTGATGACGCTTGCTTCGAACGCTTCATTTCGTTCATTATCTTGTATATCCAATTGATTTGTTGTTGTCGCCGTCAATTCGGAGTCTGACTTTGTCTCCTACTTCTGCTTTGACGCAGTCAGAACTCGAATTCAAATTGAAACCGATTATTTGCAGTTACAACTTACCAAAGCTTCTAAAATTATGATCGTGAGCCGGTCGCATGGAAACCACACCAAAAATAAATACACAAAAAAAAAAAAAACAGAAAAGAATTCAATGAAAAACAAAGCTTGTGCAACAACACAGTATAATAAATTACAAATATATACAAAATATAGATGCGAACAAAAGTATTTAGAGTGGAATATTTAATTACTATAATTATATTAAATAATGTGTTTTTTTTTTATTGCCTTTGGTATTTTTAAAAGTTTTTTTTTTTTGAGAGATTACTTTTTCTAAATAAAAAATTTTACTGAGCCAAATAATATTTAAATCGATTTATTTAATCTTCTGTATATTTTTGCTGTAGATTTAACATTTTTTTATTTATGTAACCCTTTTTGGCATGCGACGAACGCCGCCGCTACTCAAAAACCTGTATGTACCAAACATTTACAGTGCGCGTGCTGACGATGCGGCTGCCGATGTAAAGTTCGTCTGGTGCGGTCATTAACTTTCGGCGGCCACACTGTACTCGTGCGTTCTCCTTTCCGCATATTATTGGGCGCACGCTTGTACGCTTTTGAAATTGTTTTTAGGATTTTTCTTTCGCTGCGCCGCCTGTGTTGTGCTCTGTGCCTATGTGTTTGTTGTAAGCCGGCATAATGTATGAAGGGATGTTTATTATTTATTTACTCAAAGCGTTTCTTTCTGCCTAATTAAATGATATAGGCATTGATATTCAGCCAAAAACAGGGTCAACCAATAACGATACGCTTAATACTTAACTTAAAACATTTTATGGTTTTTAGCGTAAAGGCAAGCTGCAAAATAAACAGTTATGATGGGCAGAAGCTTTATGGAGAAAGCTGGATTCAATACTGCTTGATTAAGCCATAAAACGCGTTTCCGCTGCATTGAAACAGTTTTCAAAGGATTTTGCAATTTTTCTAGGCATTCCCAACTAATCACTAATTTTCATTACGACGATCTAAACGATAATTTGCGTTCTTTAACGTAGCTACATATGTACATATGTACATTCGTTTGGTATATATGTACACATATATGCCAATCTATGTACATATGTACAATATAGGTATGTATTTTGATTATATCAGTTAGATGAAAACTGTTGTGACGATTGATTTGATCCAATGAACTTTTCTTAACATGCATCATGTTTGCATTGCATATAGGAATTTCTTTACTTGTTAGAAAGATACTAACAAGATGAAGTCAGTTGTTTTATTGTGATTGGGAACCATTGCCCGCTGCCCATATAGATTTGCCATTGAGTGGCATTTCCGAGCAATAAATATAAATGCAGTCATTCGTTTTTATTGCTAATTTGAAGAGAATTGTAGGCAGCCAAGCAAGGTATAGTTTATTGTGTGGATTCACTTTCAATTCATCCAATTTCTCATTTCATCTTTTGTTTGTTTTGTTTTAGTTAAATTAATAAGAATCAGACTACCTTCACATATTTCCTTCGTTTAATGCGTACTAATTGGCACAGGCAATGCATTTGAATAATAAATTAAGCAAATATTCAATCAGTCAATCAATCAATCATTTGGCTACAACGAAATCAATCAACAAACACCATTAAGAAGGTATTTATCAGTCATCGAAATTTTTTCCTTTTTTTTTTTTTATTACCAATTGATTTGTTTTGTTCGATTTACCATGCGTCTGCTTTTTGTAAGCTACCAAAATATTTATAATTTTATATTAAGGCCAAAAATCTTTAGAAAGAAATATGCGAAAATTATACATATACATATTTGTCGCTGTCGGAATTTATTTTAGACTTTTTACTGACTTTCAGAAACACATTTAAATAAGTTGAGATGTAGCAGTGCTAAGCTAGACGACTTAAGTTTTTAATAGACTTGTCTGGCACAATATATTAGATTATGTTATTTAGATTAGCAAACGTGAGGACTGCAAAGAGCGAAAAAAAATAACAAACACCTGAGTTAGCTGCCGCTCTTTGGACAATAAAAAATAGTTCAAAAAACAATGAATAACTTTTGATTTTGTTGATTTTTTTCAAATATCCGTTTTATTTTTAATATTTCATTTTTGGCACAATTGTTTACACATTGAAAACATTTAAAATACTTTTTCGTATCGTCTCGTTACTCTTATTATAATTATTATATATTTTTTTCATTTTTTGCTTGCTGTTTTACTCATATGCCTGTTAACTTTTACACACTTAATTTATATTTTTTTGTATTCGATTGTTCTTTATTTTTTTTTTTTAACTGTTATATTTTATTTGCATCAAGGTTTCGCATTATTATTATAATCATTAGTATTATTATTTTTTTTTGTTTGTTTAACTTTTCGTATTTACTTGACGCTTGTTTATTGAATTGTCATTAAGTTAATTGTTTGTTAATTTTATGACTTAATTATGTTTGTCAGTGTCGTTGTTGTAAATAAACTAATAAAGTTCTTACAGATTTGGAAAATTTGTCATTAGTTTAAATCGAATTCGGTTTATTATTATGTATTTGTGTTTTTTCTGCTTCTTTGCGAAAGAGTTTACAATACAGTGTAAAATTTGTTATTTAATAAATCCTGTTTAGTTTTTATATTCCTTTTTTAATAGTTGTCCTGCTTTGGGTGGGTTTTCCTATAATAGTTCAGTTATAGCTAGCGGCAATGCATTACTTTTTCTTCATTTTCCTCGATTAAAGCACGTAAGACATTTAAGTAAGCATTCAAAATAAAAATTGTATTTTAGATTGCGTTAAAAGACAACTATGCACCTACAACAATTTATTTTTATTTAATTTAAACGTTTTTTGTTTTTTCCTTTAATTAAAGCAATATTCAACAAATTCTTATAACCACGCATTGTCTACACAAACAAATAAGGAAACATTGTAGCTGAGAATGCTGTTGCTTAACGGTAAATACATTGCACTCACTTGGCTCACATGAATGCAATATGACCGCGAGAGGAATTTCTACAACAACCACAAGTGCTTCTTTTTGATTTTTGTGCTTTGGCGAAATTCAACGAAGCCTTAAATTATTGTTTGCTCTCATTCCACCTTTACTGTATTTTTTTTATAAAGCGCTCTTAAAAATAACCAATAATGCTTTTTAAAATTAGTAAAACAGAAAAAAACCACTTGGCTATAAACACTTGAATACCTATGCAGAGTTACCATGTTAACTGTTTAGACGACCAAATGCGACACATCACTGGTGTAGCCGGCAGGCGAGTAGCGCGGTGGCATGAGCTGCGTCTGCTGTGGCAGACGTGCCGACTTGCCCAGCGGCGGTGCATGCACTTTTGGTGAGAAGCCTGGTTTACCCAATTCGAAGGGGCGACGCATGCGTAGCATATCGTTATCGCCCGGCCAGGCGCGCTCGGGTCCGCGTGGTCCCAGGCGCGGATAGCGGCGTTTATCGATCGCAAGGCTAATGGTGCCCGGATTTGCATTCAGTCCGACATTGTACTGACGCTGCATGGCCAGCGATGCGCGTATGGTTTTGCGTTTCTGTAGACCGAATTAAAACTCATGAGAATCGGTCACAAATCAATGAACTCTGGCCAGTACTTACCTCTATAGTGCCACGCCATTTGTCTGCCGCATGACGTGCAATGTCCATGCGTTTCTGTTTCTTGACTTGATGTCGCTTGTAGATCACCTCGATTATGATCAAGCAAAAGCCGCCGCCAATGCCCGCGGCTACGAGTATGAAAACGCCTGCCATATTCTTAAGACCCAAAGTGTTCGGCGTCTTCTCGAAGAGTTCACAATTCTGCTGTGCATTGCCATGAAAGATCCACTGTTTATCGAGTTTCTCCATGAAACCGCCTTTATAAAAGAGTTTAAAAAAGAAAGGATTCGTAAGACATTGATTTGTTAAACATGAAAAAGTCGATCTCAATGACGCACTCTCATGAAATTCCAGTATGGCCAGTGTGACTGCATCCGTCCAAGGTGATCCCTTCTGCAACCCAATACCGTAGCCACTACGTCCAAAAAGCTCTCCCGCCGTTACCAGCTCACAATCCTTGGACGCTTCATACTCCAGACGGGAAGAATCCCAGATGAAGGCCATTAATTTGCTGCGAATACGAATTGCAATTGATTTAGTGCAGGTGCAATTTAATAAAACATTAAGTACGTGAAACAGTACAAATACATAGATAGATAGCGATAAACAGAGAGAGAGAGAGAGAGAGGGAGAGCGAAACCACTAAGTGGGGGTGAAGTAAATATTAGAAAGTTAGTTATGAATTAGTGCCGATGCCAAAAATTCGTCTACAAAAGTTTCGGTGATCGATAGATTTTCATTTCAAAGTTATTCGTTACCCATTTTTCACATCCTTAATTGCCTTCTCTGCGGTAACATAGTTATTCGCCTCCATGGTGCGATACATATTCGAAAGTTCTACCTGTCGGCGAAAGTACATATCCACCGACGAACCCTTGACTGTGGCACACGTCAGGTTCTCCATGGTATTGCGCAGACGTGCATCGTTGATGCCGCTCAGCTTTGTCTTCGGCCGCTCCAGCACGAGGAATGCAGCCAAGTTGGCAGTGTACGATGCAACGATGATCATCGCAAAGCCAGCCCAGACCATGCCCAGCACACGTGCGGAAAAACTGCGTGGCGTGCCCTCACCGATGCCGCTATTGAGCAGCACTCCCCAAGCGAACCAAATCGCGGAGCTCAGATTTAGAGCTTTTTCCTCGTTGCAATCCGAGTGCGAGAGCTTGAAGCGTCCAAAGGGTGAAAATCTACGAAGCAGTTGTGATGATTAGTTAAGATAAGACCAAGTGCACAGTCAGATGACCGAGAGGGGGAAAGGGTTATTGTGTCAGTAAAGCATTGCAACCATCGCAAGTACATTAAAGTGAGAGATTACTGTGTGCAGTTTAGAGGATTCGGTTTGGCTTTCGAGGTGTGTGGGCTTTGGGGACAACTCACCTGTCGAGTAGATATAAGACAAGCGCCACAACATGAACCGACACCATTACCAAGATCCATAGCGTGTTACTAAATGGCTGCAAGAAGGACACCAAAGTACTTGAACGCGATGGCTTCTTTTCAAGTATTGTGATGCCTTGATATTTGAATGGTTTCGAGAACTCTATGTACTCGGCACGCTCCGGATTGATGGTGAGTGGTGCGACAATCATGTCGGCACGTTCGTTCACCAATTCGCCAATCAATCCAGTCCACTCCTTGCGCGTAGTAAGCGTGCCAGACGTAGTGTTCCTAAGTACATAATGGCCAAACTGGCCGTCGGGCGAGAGCGCGAGATCATATGTGAAGTTAATGCGCTGTGAGAGTTCAACAAGCAGATCGATGCAGTATCCGCGACAACAATATTCATTAGCTGTGCAGCGAAGAGTTGGCAATTAAACGCAGAACGATTGAAATGCTATAAGTGAGACACTCACCCATGCCATCGGTCGCGTTAAACAGTGGACACGGTTGCTCATCTTGTTCGCATTTGAACTCATCCTCGCTCATGCGTCGCACATAGACAAACGGTTTCTCCTCTATGGTAAGCAGCTTCAAATGCGTGGGTATCATAATGCCCTCGGGTTTCTTCTGCTGCTTACCCGGCCATATTATCTCGCTGTCATTGATTCGCAGACGCATCTTGGCTTTCTCCTGTATTAGGACGTTAGAGGTTCATTGCTAGGATTACAATTCAAACTGGAAATCTTGCTTTTGGGCTGACTTACACTATCGTAGAAGAACTTCCCCACGACATATGGCTTTTGCTGCTCACGTATGTTGATCACGTCATAGCCAGCATAAATGCGGTCACCATTGTCATCGAAGGCGACCTGTCCCGTCTCTCCGGTTATGTTGCGCGTCTTAAGGTACTGAAAGAGTCGCTTGCCTGTGGATTGGTTATGTTGGCTATGAACTAAGAAATTTACGCTAGCTTTTTGGCTCGCTTGCACGCACCTGATTCCCAATTAACTGCCGAGTCACCGCAATCTTTGGGAGCCTCTGTAATTGTTTCATTCGAAATCATTTCCTTTATGGCCGAAGCGAGCACATAGACGCTGTCCTGCATTGTTATCATGTGCGAAGGTGAACGCGTTTAAATGCATTTGAAATCTTTAATTTGAACGCAACCATCAACATACCCGTATATGGCCCTTGTCGCTGTTTGCATGTTCCAACTGCAGGCCAAGTACGCCATCGGGAGTGTTGTTCGCGTGTAATGATTGCTCCGTAACAATCCAGACATGACCGGCCTCGGTCATATTGTACAGTGCAGCATCTCGAAAGATTACCTGTGCATCCTCAGTGCTAAGTAAAAGTGGAGTTACTCAATCCAAATCTGTACCATCGTATCAACGCATACTCACCTTGCATACATGAGATACACTCTCGACTGCGCAGTTTTCATGTCGATTAAATGCTCTGTGAAACTCTCCAACTTCGGCTCGAACTCCACAATCAACTCAACCGTGTGACGTACATCGATGTCGTCATAATTTGACTGTGAACTCGTCTGAAAGCGGCCAAGTATCGCTCGGCCATCTGTATCGGAGCTGTGTATAATGATTACCTGCCAATGAGCAGATGCACAAGGGATCGAAAGTCAATAATTGACGCAATGCAAAAAAAAAAACAACAACAGACACAACACAACACAACGCCAACAATGCCGACTAACAGATAGACTCTGCCGACGACAGACAAACAATCAAACAATTCAATAAATGTAAACCCAGTTCGAGCGTAAAAATCAACGAAATCCTTTCAAAGACCATGCGCATTGCCTACTCACCTTCGTGTAGCTGAAGTGGCTGAGCATCTCGAGCCAGACATCCGCCTGATGGTAAAAGGGCGGCACGGTGCGCAGGAATGAGACGTGTATGTTCTTATCGGAGAACGCTGCATCCCTCGAGGATATGCCAATAACAGGTATCTGGTAGAAACCGCTGGTGTAGCTTACAGCCGCTGGCGACAACGACAAATCACCTGAGGTTTGCTCGTGCGAGACGACGACGGCATAGACCTGCGAGAGACGAATACGAGAAACGGAAACGGAAATTCTGTATACAATCGGATGCAAGACGTAGCTCGGCGTGGTCTAGGCCTCTTTGCAGGTAGGCAGGAAGTCAGCCAAGGCAGGGGTGGGCAGGTTGGCGGGTGGATAAACAACAGGCATAAGACACAAAAAGTTCCTTTCGCTTGACTTCGTTGCGCTTCGTTTCGCATTAAATCGGTATCGATGCATGAATTTTCATGTAGTTCTGTCTGTTTGCCTGTCTTGTTGGGCTTCGCTGCCAGCGGAAGAGTAAATCGAATTTTCGCGCATAAATGGCTTCGTGAAATCATCAAGTCATGGTTGCGCCTATTGTGAATATAATGAGTGCCACGAAATAGTTTGTGTTTTGTTGATTTGTTTATCCCTTTGTTGTAGTTGTTTTTTTATTCTTGATGCTTTGGCGTTTCCTCTTTCACTGCTCTAGCATTGGTGCTAATAAGAGTTTAAAAATGGCCGCCTGTCACACAAAGTAAACGATTTAAACTTATTACTTATCGTGTTCCTTAATAGATGATTGATACAGGTAACAGGTGAACAAACTCGCTCCGCGGCTGCTAATTGTTTATGCGAATGTGCGATTGCAGCAAAACTGTGCATGGTGCGTTGAGTTTGTCATTTAAATTTTTACTGTTGTTATCATTGCCAATAAATTTAGTTTAACTTCTGTCCGTCTTTATGCAGGACTCCAGTGACTTGTAAATTCAATGTATGTGCCAGCTCATCGGCTTGCAGCCACAGAAGCTAGCAATGTTTTTAAACACACAGTTTAAGACTTGAATAGTGCCATACGTATATTGTGTAGCTTAGAAAGGATAATTCAATGCAAGATATTAACAGCAAACACCAGAAAACCCAACATGGTATTTAAAAATGTCACAGTAAACCGAAACAATAACGTATTAATATTGTAAGCGAACAATTGAAAAGCAATTTAAGTTGCTATAGCCACATGAAATGGATTTAACGCAAAATGGATTACCTCACACCAGGTATGTCATCAAGTACACTCTGCCACACTCTATCCTGACAGCCGCACTTCTGTTCCTCGAAAGTAAAGACGCGCACAAGCAGAATAAACTTTTGCAAACTGTTAGACATTTAACGAGGAGCAAAGTGGAGACTCCCAAAAGTCAACTTTTTCAACAATTTTCATTGCGGGTGTGAAAAACTTTCAAGCTAACTGTCACCGAATTCATCACAATTACTGCAAAATGCAAAGCTCAATCAGCGAAAAGCAAAAAATAAATGGCTGCTGGCACATTTTGATAGGTTCATGGCAAGCTGAGAACAAAGGCACAAACCAGCAAACAAAGCCAGCAGCATCATTGGTGAAATATGAAATGAGTGAATAATAACAAAAGAAATTTCAAACACATTGTGTGTTTGTACATGTGTGTGTGAGCGTATGCCGACTGAACGTCCTCACATGCCTTCAACTTTGCTTGCTTGCTTTGGTTCGTTGCTTTGTGCCAAGGAGCAGAGTTAGTCGCTCATCTGCACACTGGTCCGTCTGGCATTGTGCCGATATGCGCTTTCGCATTACCGCTTGTCATCAAATGATTTCCGAGTCATTTCCTGTGAATTATTAAAAGCAAACCGTTCACAGAATCCCAAATGGAATGGCTGTCGCATTAAGGCGCAAAGTGGGCGTGCGGCGGCGTTTCTGGTTTTTTCATCAGCTGCGCGTAGTCTTGCTTTTGCCGCCTCAAACCGGATGCGGCGCCTTGATTGGCATTCCTGCAGCCAACGAAGCATGTATGCACTTGCATATGTGTGTTTGCATGCATGATTGTCTACCTCTGGTTGCCAGCTGCCTGACTGCCTGCCTGCATGCATTGCTTCGCACAATTAGGCTGATCTTAATTATTCACTAATTAGTTTGATTTCCACACATTACTTACACGTTTTTCAATTAGTTTGTCGCAGACGTTGAAGACCATCTTGATGGGATTCTTGTCCATGCGTATTGTCTTATCGTAGTAGGTTACTTTGCGCGGCACATAGCGCTGATCAAAGTTTAAATTCTGCAAAATAGTATTAACACAAATTTGGCAACTAACAACATAAAGTTCTGGAATAAATTAGGTAAATTTCATACCGATATGGTTGTGCGAAAGTGAGCCTCATTCTCCGAATCGCTCAGCACGCCTCCTATGTTGTAAGTTGAAGGATTATCCGAGGCCGTGTGTCGTTGTGCGTTTACGGCGCCATTGAAATATATGCAGCTGCAGCAACAATAGCTAAACAAAAGCCAAGCCAAGCCAGGTAAGCGCGGCATGTTTGATTTACGCCTTTTCTGCCCAGTTGGTGTGGTGTGAGTGCTTTTGCTTTGTTTATACAAGCAATTATTTAATCTTTTAATAGTCTTATGCGCTTATCAGACATTTTCTGTAATTGATGAGAAAGCGATAATAGAAAGTGTTGCATACTTTTATGAGCTACTTAAAATACACAACAACCGGGGTAATAATTATTTAACAAATACAACAAAGCCATAATATCGTGCCTCTTTACACATTTAAGCAAATATAACTGCAGTGGAGCTCTGAAATACTGTTGCCGTCGTTATCTTTTCTCATACGTTGTGACTCTCAAAATTCGATGAAAACCTGATTCAAATTCCAACAACAAATCACACGACGAAAGGCAGAGAGCGAGAGAGTATCCGAATGTAAACAAATCCGCGCTTTGATCTCCCCAAAAGCGCTCGGTGTTTGAACAAAAGCTTTAACACGCCATAACGATCATATGTTTTTGACATTTGTTGCTTGCTCTCTTTCACACGTACGCTTTGGCTGACGAGGCGATCAGACGTAATTTTTTCGCTACGCAAGCAACTTCATGTAATTTCGACGCGGTTAAGAAAATTGGTTATTTAGTCAATTAAACGCGAAAATTAATTATTAAAAATATAAGTAAAGTATTGCCGCAGAAATGTTAAGTAAAAACCAAGCAATGTTTCTAACAAATTCTTGATTTTTGTGAGCTTAAAATGCAATACATTAGCAAAGTGAAAATTTTGCTTGCGTCGTAACGATAACATCGCTGTCTCCGCAGTCGCCGTCTCAGTTGCAGACTATGTCTTGTCGCGTATGGTTGTTGTAGTGTCAGCAGAGTCTTAATAAAGCCAAGCAAATCCAAAGCAAAGCAAAGCTTATTGCCGCTGGCGGCAAAGCGCGGGGACGCAGGTGAGCCCAGTGTGTGTGTCGGTATTGTTGGTGGTAACGTTGGCGTTGACGTTGACTGCTGTACAGTGTTGTTATTCGGTAAACGCGGAATTGAAATCGGCATAATACTCGTACGAAGTCAACGGTGACGTCGACGCTGCCGCCTGTTATCGCTGCCAACGCCAGTGCTAACATTGTTATTAATATAAACGACGTTGCTGTTATTATAATATTTTTGTTGCTTGTTGCCGCTGTGCTGTGTTTTATTTTGTTTACTTTTTTTCTACTATTTCTTTTTGGTTAAGTGAGCTTATTCAAGCTAATGGGAAAACATGGAAAATTCAATTAAATAAATTTGTGTCACACAACAAAATCATGTAAATAATATAGTTGTTAAAAAAACATTTAAAAATTTTATTAAAACCTGCAAATAAAGAATTGCTAAATGCTTGGAAAAAGTATGCTCGAACGAATAAATTTCCCTTAAATTAAATAAATCAATTTCAATAGTACCATCAGAGTTGGTTGCTGATGCTCACACCGCAATGCAATAATTGCTCAGTCAAGACACCAAATTGTTTAAAACGCTGATACGAAACGATCCCAAGCCGCCGTATCTTCTATTGACTGGTGATGAACTTCATGCGCAACCATATAGAATATAAAAATAATAATAAATATAAATAAAAAAATCAATGATTATGTATGCTTCATAAATACTGAGTAATCGCCAGTCAGTTGATTCTTTATCGGTGAGTGCTTGTTGACTTTTAATATCTATTTAAGTCTATATTTGGGGCGCGGTTGCTGAATGTGCTTCTTCTTTTTTATGTGGAAGATCTCATGATACCCTGGCACCAGTAAATTACTGTTGTATTACTGCTTATTCTCTCAGAAAACAATTGAAAATTGTTCTTTTAATGACAAATCACAAATGTAGTGCATTGAGACCTTTAATTAGCTGAACCAGAATCATCTACATTATTAGCCAATTCAACATTAAAATTATGCATGTGCGTTCTTTGACATATTCACTGCTTTATTGAACAAATTATTTATGTGCAATTAAATTGGGAATTATTTCGTTGATTTTCATGAAAGCCTTCTTTCACTAAATCATGCCAATATGCTACGGCTTGTGAAAACAACATTAATTGAGTCGGGCGCTTCAGTCTCATTGCACCAGCCCTCATGCACCTCGCAGTACTCCGCTTCAAGTCAACACAATTCAATGAAACTCATCTCATCTCAATTCAATTCAACTTAGCCCAGCTCAGCTCAGCGCAACGCATCTCATTTGCTCGCACTCCACTTGTCTCTGAACATACACACAAACATATATTTACTCGTACGAATATGTGCGCAGGTACATATGCATTCATGTACTTTTCAAAGCAGAGACAGCAGAGCCGCCTCAGCAGTGCAGCAGTAAACCTTCTGCCAAGCCCAAGCCCCCCAGCAGCAAGAGGCGCCAGCTCAGCCCAATTGCGATGGCGGTGTGGGGTGCGCTGTGTGTGCTTTCAATATTTCTGCTTGGCTTTTGTTTGCGCCAACACGGCGGCGGCGCTTAAGAGCGAAAATGCCGCATGCAATGTAGAAATGTCGCTTGGCGTCCGCCAGGCCTCTTGCTCTGCGTTTAATTAAGTGTACTTTGTGGGTGTCTGTGGCTGTTTGTCAGACTGTCTGTCTGTCCGCCTGACTGCTGCTTTTTTAGCTTTTGCTTTTGCTTTGCCATGCTGTGCTCGCTTTGTAAACGATTCCAATGGGCTTCGGCTTGATATTTGTGATTTTTTCTTGCATTCTTAACATTCATTATTTAATTTTGTTGTTTACAAAAAAACGAAATACAAGCAAAAGAGAAACAATTAGTAAATATTATATGTGGTTATGTAGTTATTCCGCTTTAACTGTTATTGATATTGTTGTTGTTATTTTTTTTTTTTTGTTTTTGTGGCTTAGTTTGTGCTCAATTGTTGTGTTTTTGAACTTGATTGATTCTCATAGGCGGCCGCTTTTGTGTAAATCGATCAGTTTGTTTTTATTTTTCCCTCGTTTTTTTACTTATTGGTTTTGTTAAGTTTTAGCTTTTGTTACTTATATAAAAAACATCAACGCATTTTTATTTATTATTATTAGCAAGAGATTTTGCTCAATTGAATGTCTATTAAGTATATATGCAGCAAAAATTTTATTGTATAAATAAGAAATGCCTTGCAGGTAGACAATGCATTTTCAGGTCAAATCACTTAGGAAACAAAATGAATTTATTAAGGTCTTTCGCAATAAATTGAAATGGTAACTGAACTGCAAATATTGGATAATTTAAAAAGTATGTACGGTTTTTAATGGTGTTGTATATGGGTAATATATCGTGCAGCAGTAATCCGATTGTGTCAAACAAACACGCGTTTGAAAGGTGATGCTACAAACTATATTTTTTGCGAAGACAGTTCTACTAAACTATTTGCTGCTGATTTCAAGTTTATCGCAAAGCAAAAGTCAATTGTTTTCATTTTCTCCATATGTCTTCATTTTTTGTTGTTCTTTTCAATATCCCTACAGATATTTTGCTGAGAAATACGTAACGAAATTCGAATACAAGAGAATGCGAAATGAAAATGATGTCCTTCGCAACTCCAAAGTACAGAACACGCCCAAAATTGATTTAACTGTCAATTTCATAAACATACATACATGCTTAAGCGCCAAACAAGCAGCAAAGTAAAGAAATTTTACGCACGGAAGTTTCAATAAATTGACAGGATATCCTTGAGCGCCTAATATTGAGCATAAATTGTTGCCAAAGGCATATTTATTTATAATTTAATTTACGACAAGAATAAAAAAAAAAAAAAGAAAATAAAGAAAGCCAAAGAAACACTCCTGTTAAGTCATTGTTTCTATGTCGAACACACACACACAGCTCACCACGAAAAAATAGAAGAGCTGCCTTTTCTTCTTAGTAACGCCAGTGCTGCGGCAAGTGTGTGGAACACAATACCAAGTACTTTATTGGCTGCCTGATTAGCTCCCAAGACGGCGGCGTTATTATGTATGTGGCATGTGCGGTTTAGAAAAGGAAGGAAGAAAAGGACCAAAAAATATAGTAATATAAAATTCAAGCAAAAAAGGTTAACCTGAAAGCTTTTTAAGCAGCTGCTTAAGTAGACAATGCAGACAGCAACAATAATAACAATGGCAGCATCAGCAGCAGCAGTGGCAGCAGGAGCAACAACAACAACAACAACAACAGCAGAGCAAATAACAATAACATGCACCGCACCATTTACTTTCATTCAGCACAATGTAAACTTTAGCCTTTGCTTAACCTTGCTGCTTGTTGGTGGCCCACCCAAGCCCGCTGAGACGCCTTTCAAACGGCATTTCGGCATTTCGGCATTTTTCAATTCAGTTTGCGTTTTCATTTCTTGCCTTTCTTTTTCTTTGCTTTCTTTTTTACATATTACTCCTCCTTTACTCCCACTTTTTATGCGAATTTTAAACGCAAAGCTAAGATTTCACACACGACTTGTGAATATTCCATATGCCTGCCAGTGTATCTGCACATGTGTTTTATGCCATATATGCATTCATATATGTATGTATGTATGTACATATATATATATTTTTATTATTTCGTTTTATTTTTTAGCTTGTCTGGCTGAGCCTTTAAAAAATCCTTTTAAGCGCAAACATTTGTACATTGAGCCGCTACTGCTGCTGCTGCTGCTGGTGCTGGATGCTCCTACATTTATGCATGCCATATCCTTCGGAGATTGTGCTATTCAATATGCTCGGCACAGCATGTGGCTTTTATTTATATAGTTTTATTTGTGTATTGCCTTTTTAGTGGTTACAACTTGTCGCCGAACCCAAACTGCAGCTATTCGTCACCATGGTTAATAATGTTGCTCTTATCCTATTGCTGCAGCCATGTCAGTTTGTGTGCGCGCGGCGACATTAAAAAAATTAGTTTGACCCTATTTTCTCGGCATCAAAGCGGGCACACGGAGCGAATGAACACAAGCTAAACAACAAAATGAAATGAAGTAAAACAAAGCTAAGCAGTCCTTAGCAATGTGGAGGATACGTGGGTGTCTGATGCTAGGAGAGTGATTGAGCCACTGAACGAATCAGTGGGTGAGTACGAGTATAAGGCGTTTATGTGTCTGGCGCTACGTTTGGTTTAACGTTCGCAGCAAGTAGGAAAAGGCGTAGCAAAACTTTCGCTCGCACAGCATCAACAACGACGACATCAGGCAAGCAAGTAGCGCTAGGATAACGTCAACGGCACTTTGGCGACAATGACAACGATGACGACGACGACGACGACGACGACGACGATGGCGACGACGACGATGGCGACGAAAGCGTTGACTGTCAGCATACATCAGCAAAGCGATGCTTCGCATGCTTCCCATGCTGCTGATGCTGGTTCATGCTTTCACTTTGCTATTTAAGCCATTTTTTCTCAATGATTGTTGTTGTTTTTGTTATTGTATTAAGCACTTTTTGGGTGTGTTTTGTCTATTTGGTTTGCTTTACACAACTTCAATTCACATATTTCTACTCTTGTCTAACCATTTTTTTTGTGTTTTTTTTTTCTTATTTTCTTTTCTATTTTTAATGATTTTTGTTCACACAAATAAATTCTTAATTATTACTTAATTCCCAAGAGAAAAGATGCTTTGTGCTTGCCGTAATTAACATGATTTGATTAAATTATGTCCAAGCATAATGCTTGGCTAAGTTATGCAAACACTGCGTGCCACTCCTTTGTATATCAGGTTCTTATATCCGTTTTCATCATTATAAATTTAATTTTCAATTTTATATTTTTCACTTTGCACATTATGTTTAAATAATTGAATTCTTTAAGTTATTATTTTTTGTCTCTCTTCTTTTTTTTTGTGGCAAATATTTCAATTACGTATTTTAATTGCTTAACCAACGAGTATAAAAATTTTCTAAAAGGGCTTTTCCACATATTACACATACGCACCGTTGCACCTTTTTTCATGCGAACGCTTTTGCCGCTTCGCGTTTATTCGCGCACAACTTTGCGCTTTGCGCGTTGCTGTATTACTAAAAGCGTGTATCCTTTGAAATAAGTAAGGATCCTTGCAAGTTGCGTGAACCTCTCCCCACAATGCTGTAACTTTTGCAACTTCAATTCCCAAGCTTCGGATTTTGTGCTTTCCAAGACGCTTTTCGTCATTTGGCAACATTAAAAGCTTTGAAGCTGCGTTGCGCAGGCTTCGTCAATTGTAAACAAACTCTAGTTTACAGCTATTTATTTTGTTGGCATTGCTTTGTCGGCGTTTGCAGCAACCAACAGCTGTTGAAGCTTATCACGTGCTCCGGTGTTATCAGCTGTTATCAGCGCTTATCAGTTGCCATAGCTGTGCATGTTGCCTTGCATTATGTGACTGACGTAGAAGCTTTTGGCTTATTGTATTTGGCTTTGTGTTTCGATTGCATTCATTTATCTTGCTTTCCGTTCCCACACGGCGTTATTAAGTAGGTGAAAGCTGTTGTTTGACGGTTTTTGGATTCTTTCTTGATCAGAATAAAGTATAAGTAAGCATAATTGATTTTTGTATAATTATTGTTTTATATGCATGCAGGCACCCTGTGATGCTGTTGGCTTGTGATGATTGAGCAGTAACTATGGGTTAAGACTTTTTAACCTATGTTTGCCATTATTATTAATTTATGTTCAACATAATCAGTATATATGCATAATCAGTTTATATCGTTGTCGTCTACGCCTCTCGTAGCATTAAACTTGCCTTAAGAAGTATAATTTACCGTGAATTTAAGAATAAGTAGGATAAACGACAATCATGCAACGCACACAAAGCCACATACTATCAAAGCTGATTTTTTCTTTATTTGTGTATGTTAACATAAGTAAACAGTATATAAGTATATACTATATGGCCTTACGGCCTTGCCGGCGGGCCACATTAAGCATTACAACACATAAAGAGCATACAGCACAATAACAATAAAAACAATACTGTAGCAAACACTCAAGCGAAAACTGAAGTGCGCTGAGACTAAGAGTCAGCAAGTGTACGTCATACATGGCACGCACTCAAGCATTAAACATTGGCTTCGAAATGCATGTAGATATATACATATATAAATAAATAAATATGAATGCTTATAGTAGTAAGCACTTGTGCGTGTAATAAACAGCTGCAAACAGCTGCAAAGCGGTTATGGCGACGAAAGCGCAGCAGCCGACATATCCCAGCTAAGTAAACAAATGCATAACAGTTGATATAAGGAAAAAACAAGCATAAAGAAAACAAAGAAACACAAAAGAAAACATTGTTATCAGAAACATGCATGGCAACACCGCGCGTGAAAGGAGATAAGCGCCATTTGCATTGGCGCGCAAAGCATGAATGAAACAGAGCACACAAAAATTTCGGCAGTGTGTTGCAAACAAAAGCAATACATAGTGTCAACAACAAACTATTGGCGATATATGTCAAAAAAATTACGTGTACGAGTGAGACAACAACATATTAAAGCTTTGCAGGCACACTGACACAGTGCCACTCATGAGCACAAAAGCTTTCGCTCTCGCGGCGCCCACATTAACACATATGGCGCTCATTTATTGCCGCCTACTTCCTTTACCTGAGCTTTTTTTCGTATATGTGCTTGGTTAATGTTTCAAAGCTTTGCCTTGTTGTACTGGACCCATTTGTGTTAGCTTTTCCAGCACATTTTTAAATGAACGTTCAACGTTTGTGCTTGTGATACACTAAATTGCGGCATAAGAACGCGAACAAAAACAAAAAGTACGCTATAACAAAAAAAGTTAAAAAAGAAAATCGGTGCTCTTACAGATTTTCACTAGCTGTGATGAATATCCCCAAAAATAAAAATTTATCACGAAAATTGTTTGTTTATATTCGCAAATGCTAATTGCTGTGGTGATTTAAAATAGCAAAATTTAACGAAAAATAATAAAAGCAATTTATATTTTTGTTCTTTTTTTTTTTTTTTCTCTTTAAACTGTAATGTACAGCTGCAAAGTACATCGGATTCATTGTAGCAGAAAATTCCAAAGGCATATCGAAGCAGTTTCCGACGTGCAAGGGCTTTCTCAATCCGTGTGTAGGAATATACCTGTGTTGTTGTTTGTGTTTGTGTGTGAAAATGTTCGCGCACGTATCTGTGTGCAAAAGTATCTACAAATTTGTTGAATGTATCTCAGCTGCTATCTATGTGCAGGAAGTGTCTTTATTAGTTTTTGATTGAACATGGTTAATTAAATTTAATGTTATTTTAAACAAATTCACTTCAAGTGCACATGTAGGCAAGTAACAGGCACATGCCGCCACATGCCACATTAAGCCCAATGCCCCATGCTCCCAACACTTAATGGCAATCAACACCTTCGCGTTGTTGAGTAATTTATGATGCCTGTGCGCTTTTAATTAAATTTTATTGCATATAAATGGGAATTTTTTATTTTGATTATGTTAGCTTTGAGTGGGAATTTGCCTATTGACTTCAGTGCAAAATATAGCGAGTTCATCAGATTGCCATAAGTGAAAAGTGCAACACGTTCTTGTGCCTGCGCGTGATATATTGACACCGTTTCCTCAGCAGCATCCTTTTAAGCAGCCGCCTTCCAGCTGCTTCTATTTGTGTGTATCCAAATTTCACGTTGTGCTAAATTTTTTTATGCCGACAGTCAAACCGTTTTCAAAGTCTCTTCTTCAAAATGTCAAAGAGCATCCATAACGCGTTCGTATGATTGTCGTCATTCATTGTGCCGTTTTCATTTATATACACTTGTTAACTGCATTTGATTCTGTATCCGTAGCTGTTTCTGCTGCTGTATTTGTATTTGTATATGTATCTGTATCTGTATCTGTATCTGTATCTTTAGTTGTTCATTCCACAAGCTGGCTGACTAACTACCCAAGCATACTTTCATTTCCGTTCCGCAGATAAATTCCGCTGCTGGTAATGCCACTTTGGCTTTGATTGACATTTTCACAAACGCAACTTCAAGGTTCTTTGTCGACAGCTTAAGACTTTTCTTACTTTTCCTATTCATAAACATACATTCAATTCCTCAAGTGTTTACCATATTTTGACGTGCTGCCAGGCATTGTCTTGGTGCTGCTACATTGGCACAAAGTTCACTAGAAATTGGCGTCTGTTTTATGGTTCAAAGTTTGTGCTATGCCCAAAAAGTTTTAATTGACTTAAATCACCTGAGACTTCGTACTTATGTGCACCTGAGAAAGCAAATAAAATACAATTCGTGTGTGATACGTTGTAAATAAAAATAACTCAACCTAAAACAAATAAAATTGCACTCAGGACTTAGAACACATTTATCAGAGATTATTTTTATCAAATTTGGTTTGAAATTTGCTATCAAAAGGTCTGAAATTAGCATTTTCTCTTTCATATTAGGCAAAGTTTATTCTGTTCAATTTGTTATTGCTATAAAAGTCGATATTTATATGAGTCTTTAGATTGTATAATATACTCCCAGTTGTGCCGCTAGTCATTTTATCAACAATAACGTCAAAAACCATAACACCCGCGCTTACGCCTTACGTTACAATCTCTTTAATTGTGGCTACTGCATAAAACCAGTGACAAAAAGCGATAAAAACTATTCAGAGTAAATTTATTTACGCTGCTGTACGCACGCAGACTGAAAGGATATTTTTAAAACTTTTCTATGCAACAACTTTTTTGTTATCTTTGTTTTTACCTGTTAAGTAATGTATTTTTTTAACTTAATTTTTGCGACAAGAAAAAAATATATTTCAAGAGCCGATGATTTTAATTTGCTTTCGCTAATTATTAAAGCTTTTTATAGAAAGAAGGCTTTTTCATTAAGAACACTAAAAGCATGGCATATGATTTCTACCTTGATTTGATTTTCTTGGGGTCAGTGAACAATGAACTGTTTGAATATAGTTTTGCCAGGAATTATAAGAGTATTCGCAAAGCAAGAGCTAGAAATTTTTGCAGATGCAACACTATAAATTGAGAAGTCAGTCTTTAAGTAATAAAACGTTACCTACTTTCGCCTTTGACTTATTGTGTTAATTCCCATTAAATATTATTTTTTTTTTAATTTCTAAGACTTACTTTTTTTTAAGAATTCAGCGATAAATTCTTTGATTTTTTGTATTTTCTTGATAAAGCAAACTTGAGGTTTGGCAATTTCATTTTGTAAAAGTATAGGAAGCCAAATTATGGATTACGTTTGAAAAGCTCATATGAAACTACGTAAAAACCACTTTAAAGTCAAAGAAAAATATTTATTTGTTTTATCGAAACCAAAAACAAATCACCTATTGTTATTATTCTATATTGTTTTGTTCAATCTAACTACAAGAAGCATATGGCACTATAGCACAAACAATTCAGAAATGAAGCAGCTCGGCCAAATTATTAATGATAACACCCAAGATGTGCTTCTCTACTTTGTCTGTTTGTGAGGAGCAAATTCCATTCAGCTTTCCGCATTTTCACAGTTGGCATGATTTATATTAACATGAGAAGTTTAGCTATTTTGAATTGACAAATTTAAATAACGCATACTTATGTTTATGACAAATCCTTCAATTGTTCAATTGGCTTTTTACTCTTTAGCGTTCAATAGACATCACCACATCGCATACCTGAAGCAGTGGCTATTGTAAATTATTAAAACCATCGTGACTTTTCGATGGGTCACTTGTTTTTAGAAGTGTTTTCCGCAGTCAGTTTCTATTGATCACATTCCAGCAATTTCTGAGCAAACACATTAAACCCAAAATAATCGAAGCTATTAAAATTAAGTATACGTCACGTAAACTTTGCGCCATGAAGAAATGCTGCTTAAATAATTTATGACCAGGTGGCCGGCAGACAACGGAAAGCATATGTAGAAAAGCGATTATGAATATTTTATAACAGGCAGAGGAAAAAAAGGCTGATTGTCAGGGGCAGTGGCAGGTAGTTGATGGCCGGTGGTGGCGAGCCATAAATTCGATAGCGGCTGAGGAGTCATTAACATCAACGAAAATATCCGACAGAGTATAAATTGCGTGCTTTAAGGCTTTCTTACTTAGTTTTAAAGGAAAAGATATGCTGATAAATAAAAAGCATAGCATATGTAAATGCTATTAGTGTCTAATGCGGTTTGGTTTCCTTTCATGTACATATGTAGGAACAACAGACGCTCGAGAGAATACACACAGCAGTTGGGCACAAGAACAAATCATCACAATTAACGTGGCATACAATTTTATTATTACGACGACGACGACGGCATAAACAAAAGCACTAGGGCAAGCAAAGCAGACGCGGCGGCGTCGGTGGTGTTGCCTGCTAAGCAGAAGCAGTTAAGACCGCAGGCTGGGCACACACGCATGTGGGCACGTTGAACGCACAGAGGGCCTAGCTGGCACAGAAAGCCTGATAGGCAGTTAGAGCAAGGTAGAGCGAGAGATAGATAAAATAAAGCAACGACATGGGTGACAATATAATTGGCTCGGCGAGTTTCCTGCACTTGGGCGACATTGTTTCGCTTTATGCGGAGGGCAGCGTCTGTGGATTCTTAAGCACACTCGGGTAAGTCTCAGTGCTTGACACTTCCTGTCGCATAGTATGTTGACATTTTGTCTTTTAGCCTCGTCGACGATCGCACGGTTGTTTGTCCAGAGGCAGGGGACTTAAGCTACCCGCCAAAGAAGTTTCGAGATTGTCTGATCAAAATATGCCCCATGAATCGTTACTCCGCGCAGAAGCAATTTTGGAAAGCTGCCAAGCAATCGGCGAGCTCAAATACAGATGCCAATCTGCTGAAGCGCCTGCATGTAAGTGATTTTTGTGTATTTGAAGAAAGAACAACTATAGACCTGGGGCTATCATTACAGCATGCTGCAGAAATCGAGAAGACACAAAACGAGACCGAGAATAAGAAACTGCTCGGTTCGTCGATACAATATGGACGCGCGGTTGTACAGTTGCTACACTTGAAGTCTAACAAATATCTGACAGTGAACAAACGTCTGCCCTCATTACTCGAGAAGAACGCTATGCGGGTTTACCTAGATGCCAATGGGAATGAAGGATCGTGGTTTTACATCAAACCCTTCTACAAGCTGCGCTCCATTGGGGACTATGTCGTCGTAGGCGATAAGGTAATACTCAGTCCTGTGAATGCCGATCAACAGAATTTACATGTCGCCGCTAATTATGAGCTGCTCGACAATCCGGGCTGCAAAGAAGTCAACGTGCTCAACTCTTCGACGTCATGGAAAATCTCTTTATTTATGGAGCACAAAGAGAATCAGGAGCATATACTCAAAGGAGGCGATGTTGTGCGCTTGTTTCATGCCGAACAGGAAAAGTTCCTAACAATGGACGAGTACAAGAAACAATACCATGTTTTTCTGCGCACGACAGGTCGTACCAGTGCAACAGCCGCCACGAGCAGTAAAGCCTTGTGGGAGATAGAGGTTGTACAGCACGATTCGTGTCGGGGTGGCGCCGGTGACTGGAATTCATTGTACCGTTTTAAGCATCTTGCAACGGGTCACTATTTAGCAGCGGAAGCTGAGCCGGACCCGCAGGCGCCGGCTCCGATGAAAACGATTAGTAGCGAAACTGCAGCGTTGTTGGCAGCTGTCGAGCATTCAAAGGACTCGGGATTGGGTTTCAATTCGACTATGTTGGAAAAATCAAAGGGAAAGCAATATCGACTTGTCTCTGTGCCCTACTCCGCTGACATTGCTTCCGTGTTTGTGCTCGATCCGACGACCATGGCGCGCGCTGATAGTCTTGTACCGCAATCAAGCTATGTTCGACTGCAGCATCTCTGCTCGAGCACTTGGGTGCATGCCACCTCAATGGCTATCGATGTCGATGATGACAAGCCTGTCATGTCAAAGGTTTGCTGCTCGCCCATTAAGGAAGATAAGGAGGCATTTGCGCTCATACCGGTATCACCTGTGGAAGTCCGCGACCTGGACTTCGCGAATGATGCCTGCAAGGTGTTGGCCACAGTAACCAGCAAACTTGACAATGGCACAATTTCGATAAACGAGCGCCGCGCTTTGATCTCGCTACTACAGGATATAGTCTACTTTATCGCCGGTATGGAGAACGAGCAGAACAAGACAAAAGCCTTAGAGTTCACCATAAAAAATCCTATACGAGATCGGCAGAAGCTGTTGCGGGAGCAATACATACTTAAACAGCTCTTTAAAATACTGCAAGGACCTTTTCAGGAGCATACTGCTGGCGATGGTCCATTCTTACGGCTCGATGAGCTCAGCGATCCAAAAAATAGTCCGTATAAGAATATCTTCCGACTCTGCTATCGCATATTGCGTCTTTCGCAGCAGGACTATCGCAAAAATCAAGAGTACATAGCTAAGCATTTTGGATTGATGCAAAAGCAAATCGGTTATGATATACTTGCAGAGGACACGATTACCGCGCTGCTGCACAATAACCGCAAACTTCTTGAGAAGCACATCACGGCAGCAGAGATCGAGACATTCGTGGGTTTAGTGCGTAAGAACATGCATAACTGGGATTCACGTTTTCTCGATTACCTCTCGGATTTGTGTGTCTCGAATCGCAAAGCCATTGCCGTTACGCAAGAGCTAATCTGCAAAAGTGTGCTGAGCGATAAGAACTCGGATATATTGATTGATACACAGATCAAAGCGTTAAAGTTACCAGGAGGCGGAATTGGCGGGCAAGTTTTGAAGATGGATGAGCAGTCTTTATCTACTTTAGCTGAGGTTGGTGATGACGATGAGAAGTCGGAATTACTATCCGCTTCGACAACAACGACTTGGGATAGCGCAAGTCTAAATGACGATGAAGAATACGTTGAGAAGTATGAAATACATCTGCAATGGAAGGGACAACCGATCTCACGATCCATGGCTGATCTGGCGAATTGCGTGGCACAAGGCTGCGAGCAGGAGGCTTCTATCCTCAACTATTACCGTCATCAGTTGAATCTGTTCTCGAATATGTGCTTGAACCGGCAATACTTGGCCTTGAATATTTTATCCCCACATTTGGATATAGATCTGATCTTAAAGTATGTATAATTTTTATAAATCTGTAACAGTTTAAGTGCAATTGTTCTACTCAATGCAGATGCATGTCTGACGAATCGATGCCCTATGAGCTGCGTGCTTCATTTTGTCGTCTCATGCTGCATTTGCACGTCGATCGTGACCCACAAGAGCCTGTAACGCCCGTCAAGTATGCGCGTCTTTGGAGTGAAATTCCCTCGAAGATGTCAATCATGGAGTAAGTGCTTATACACAAAGTTACCGAGAATCTTACTAAAATCATTTTGTCCATCAGCTATGACGGCAAAAACCAACAACCCAATCAAAACAAAGAGGCCTGTCGTGCCAAGTTCAATACAACCATCGCCTTTGTCGAGAATTACCTGTGCAATGTGGCGACCAAGGTGTGGCTATTCACTGATCAAGAGCAAATCAAGCTTACCTTCGAGGTGGTCAAACTTGCGCGGGATTTGATCTATTTCGGTTTCTACAGCTTCAGTGATCTGCTGCGCCTAACTAAGACCCTACTTTCCATATTGGACTGTGTATCGGAAACTACGAGCGGCGCTAGTTTTGTCAATACGGATATTGATTGTAAGTACTTTACTTATTTATGTTTTATGTTGTGTTTCTTGCTTGCTTGCTTGCTTATTTCCTGACAAACAAAAAAAAAAAAAACAATAAAACTGCTTTAATAAGCTAACGAGGAAGAGGCAATTGAGGGTAAGTCGCAATTGTTACGCAGTTTATAAGCTTACTTCATACGAAGCCTCTAGCCGTGTTCGAATAAGAATAGCTAAGAAAAATTACAAAATCAATCCTACCATTCTCAGCTGAGGGTGGCGTACTGCGCTCAATTGGTGATATGAACACCGTCATGACTTCTTTGGCGCTAGGCTCGGTGGGCACAGCCATTGCGACGCCCGCCATGGCACTGCAGCAGCGCAAATCTGTGTCACAACTAATGAAGGAATATCCCCTCGTTATGGATACAAAGTTGAAGATCATTGAGATTCTACAATTCATTCTCGATGTGCGCTTGGATTATAGAATCAGTTGCCTCCTGTCGATATTTAAACGTGAGTTCGATGAGAGCGAAGTGAGTGCACATGCAAGCGGCGCGGGCACACCCGGAACGCCGGGCTCAAGTCCAACAGCAACAGCGGCAGCGGCCATTGCTATGGCTATGGCAGATAGTGATGCACCATTGCCGCCGCAACACTCCGCCGCTGAGGCTATGGCTGCCGCTGCCGCAGCGGCACTAAATGCGCGACAAAAGAATATCGACTTGGAGTCAATTGGTGTGAAGGCGGAGGGCATATTCGATTGTGAGCGTGGTGATGCGTCGAATCTTGATCTTGATGGACAGGGTGGTCGCACGTTTTTACGAGTCCTGTTACATCTGATTATGCACGACTATCCGCCACTTGTTTCGGGCGCACTGCATTTGCTCTTTCGGCATTTCAGTCAACGGCAGGAAGTGCTGCAGGCCTTCAGGCAGGTATGTTGACAGCCATTTGTATTGGTACTATCTTAATTTTTTTATTCCGAAAATGTTTGCATGCATCTTTTTTTATTAAATAAGTGGATCCGCACTGTTACTAAGGTTCCTAATTTTACTTACTTTGTTTTATAAATTTTCAACAACTGCTACTAAGTTTTCGTTTCTAACCTCGTTTTGTGTGCAACAGGTGCAACTGCTCGTTTCGGATAGTGACGTGGAGTCTTATAAGCAAATTAAATCGGATTTGGATATTTTACGCCAAAGCGTCGAAAAGTCTGAGCTCTGGGTGTACAAAGCGAAGGCTACTGATGAGCTGAGCAGCAGCAATGCTGATAATCCTCCGGATCCGAATAATCTGAATAATGAATACGGCGCTGCACTCTCCCCGGAACAGCGCAATGAGTATAGGAAGGTTAAGGAGATACTCATACGCATGAATAAGTTCTGCGTTACAGCAGGTGTGGAGTGTACTTAGTGCATTAAAGGGTAGTTCAACTTAACCTCAAAATCATCATTTTTGCATACAGGTCCCATTGTGAAGCCACGCAAACACGAACAACGTCTATTACGCAATGTGGGCGTACATACGGTTGTACTCGATTTATTGCAGAATCCCTACGACGAGAAGGATGATGTACTCATGAAGGAGCTAATGTGCCTGGCGCACGAATTCCTACAGAATTTCTGTTTGGGTAATCAGCAAAATCAAACATTGCTGCATAATCACTTGGACTTGTTTCTGAACCCGAGTGTAAGTTTGCTGCAAATACTTTCGAAATGTAAGGATTAACTCGACTGTTGTGTTTGCCTTCGCAGATACTCGAAGCCAAGACCGTTTGTGCAATCTTCAAGGACAATCTATCGCTTTGCAACGAGGTCACAGACAAAGTGGTGCAGCATTTCGTTCATTGCATAGAGATTCATGGGCGGCATGTTGTCTATTTGCAGTTTCTGCAGACTATTGTAAAGGCAGAGAATCAATTTATACGAAAGTGTCAGGATATGGTCATGCAGGAGCTCATAAATGCTGGCGAAGATGTGCTCGTCTTCTACAACGACAAGACTTCATTTAATCATTTTGTGCAGATGATGCAACAAAACCGCTCTCCTCTCGATGATGACAGTCCCCTGAAGTATCATGTGGAATTGGTGAAGCTGCTGGCCTGCTGCACCATGGGCAAGAATGTTTATACGGAGATCAAATGCAATAATCTACTTTCTTTGGATGACATTGTGACGATCATATGTCATGGCGCCTGCATACCAGAGGTCAAAGAGGCTTATGTCGACTTCCTTAATCATTGCTACATCGATACGGAAGTTGAGATGAAAGAGATTTATTCGTCAAGTCACATGTGGAATCTTTTCGAAAAGTCATTTTTAGTTGATGTTAATCAGTTGGTTGCACTTGGAGCGAACGCGGATAAGGCATTATTGAACTATGTACTCAATGGCGTGACCACCGTTCTGAGCACCTTCTTCTCAAGCCCATTCTCGGATCAGAGTACGATTGTGCAAACGCGTCAGTTGATCTTCGTGCAGTTACTGCAAGCCACTTACCGACTCGCACAATGCAAATGGTTGTCACTGGCCGATCGATTTAACGTCGAGAATTGTATCCGTACTTTGACTGAGTCGGCGAAGATGCGCAGCATCGCGATACCGCTCGAGCTCGAGCAGCAGGTCGTGACGATGTCCAGCAAGACAGCACTACTAACGCGTCAGACCACAAAATGGCTATTGGCCTCGAAACAGCCAAAATACGAGACACAGCAATCGGCGACCTTAATGCGTTGGGATCGTTCCATAATCGAAGGCTTGCAGGACATTGTCTCACTGCTGGAAGATCAACTGAAACCGGTTGTCGAAGCAGAGCTCTCACTGCTCGTCGATATATTGTATCGTTCCGAGTTGCTCTTTCCCGCGGGCACCGATGCACGCAAACGTTGTGAGAGCGGCGGCTTCATACGAAAACTGATCAAGCATACCGAGAAACTGCTGGAGGAGAAGGAGGAGAAGATGTGTGTTAAGGTATTGCGCACATTGCGCGAAATGATGGCCATCGATGTGAATTACGGCGAGAAGGGCGATGCATTGCGTAATACGTTGCTGCTGCGCTATTTTCAGACTAAGGGACCCCAAAGCGGCAGCAGCAGCACAATCGGCGCCAAGGCATTGGAGGATCGAATCGTAGGCATTGGCGTGCCAACAGGGGATACACGTACCATAGAGCAACAAAAGCAACTGCATTTGGTTACACATGGTCCGGGCGCCAAGTATTTACAGCGTGCGGGCAAAACCCTTCACGAAGTGCAGAATCATTTAGATCGCGAAGGCGCCTCAGATTTAGTCGTTGAGTTGGTCATCAAGTCAGTGCACTCGCCGAATATTTTCGTTGAGGCGGTAGAATTAGGCATTGCTCTACTCGAGGGCGGAAATCCGATTATACAGAAGGGCATGCACCAAAAATTTCTAAGCGATGATCTGAATCAGGCTTTCTTTAAGGTGTTCTTTGAGAAAATGAAGGATGCTCAACAGGAAATCAAATCTACGGTGACGGTGAATACTTCGGATATAGCTGCAAAGGCGCATGAGAGTAAGCAGGATGTAAACCTTGAGTTGGATAAGATTTCCCGCAAGCATGGTCTCAAAAGTAATGGTGTCGTTATCACAGACGAACTTAAGCGTGAACTTCACAATGCGGGATTGGCCACCGCACGCGCCTATGGAACTGCGCGAAACATACATTCAGGCGAAGACAGCTCCACCATAAGCATCAACAGTCCCCTGGAGGAGATACTTGCGGAGAAACTGGAAAAACACAAAGACAGTAAGGAAGACCGCAATAAGCTATCCAATAAGGTATTGGTCATGCAACCCATACTGCGCCTAATGCAGCTGCTCTGTGAGAACCACAACCCTGATCTGCAGAATCTGCTGCGTAATCAGAATAACAAAACCAACTATAATCTCGTATCAGAGACGCTCATGTTTCTTGACTGCATATGTGGCTCTACGACAGGTGGTCTGGGTCTACTTGGCCTCTACATCAATGAGAATAATGTCGCTTTAATCAACCAAACACTGGAAACACTAACCGAGTACTGTCAAGGTCCCTGTCATGAGAATCAGAATTGCATAGCGACGCACGAATCGAATGGTCTGGATATCATTACAGCACTCATTTTGAATAATATTAATCCACTCGGTGAGAACCGAATGGACCTGGTATTGGAACTAAAGAACAATGCGTCAAAATTATTGCTTGCTATCATGGAGAGCCGCGGCGATAGCGAAAATGCTGAACGCATACTGTACAACATGAATCCAAAGCAATTGGTTGAAGTCGCATGCAAAGCCTATCACCAGGAGGAAATCATCGATGAAAATGATGATGCGGATGAAGCGGACACAGCGGCTGATGACGATGATGTTTCGGTAAGTCCGCGTGAGGTGGGTCATAATATTTACATATTGTGTCATCAACTGGCCCAGCATAATAAGGAGTTAGCATCATTACTAAAAGCTTCAGAGGATCCACAGTCTTCGAGTTTCGATGCAAAAGTGAGTCAAGCGCTAATGTACTACGCCACGCACACGGCACAAATTGAGGTAAGTTGCTGAACGGCTCTTCCCTCTCAAGATGTACAATGAATTATATTTTTTTTATTTTTTTTTCTAGATCGTGCGTAATGATCGCACGCTAGAACAAATCGTCTTTCCCATACCTGAGATATGCGAATACCTGACCACTGATACGAAGATAAAAATTCTGAATACCGCGGAACGCGATGATCAGGGTTCGAAGGTGGCGGACTTTTTTGACAAAGCCGAGGAGATGTTTAACGAGATGAAATGGCAAAAGAAACTGCGAAGTACTGTTACCTAGTAGTCCCTACGTTAAATGCATGGTTTTCACAGAATGCTATCTTTTAGGTCAGCCATTTTTGTTCTGGATCAGCAATTATATGTCGCTCTGGAGCAATTTACTTTTCAACTGTGTGGTGGTCATAAATTTAATTGTTGCCTTTTTCTATCCCTTTGACAACACTGTACCAGGTAAGCTTAGTCATTGTATACTCCGAAAATAAGTATAATATATCATGAATAGACGAGGAAGAAATATCAAGAAAAAGAAATAAAATTAAATACGGTTTTTTAAGCGACATCTTTCGATATTTAGGCCACTTCTTAAGAATACCTGATCGATTTTAAGTCATATTTTATAGTGAAACATATTTTAAAGACTTATTCTATAAAACTGTATTCCCACAGAATTGAGTTCCCACATTAGTCTACTGTTCTGGGCTATACTTATCTTTTCCGTGGTAATTGTCATAACTCTGCCACGTGAATCCGGCATACGTACTTTAATTGGTTCAGTGATATTACGATTTATATTTCTAATGGGGCCAGAGTCCACTCTGTATTTGCTTGGGTTTGTAACGGTAAATCACCGCAATATATGGAACCGATGGTCTCATTTCAAACTTGCTGATTTTCTTCAAAGGTAACACTCAAGAGCGTGCACATTGTGAGCATAATGGGCAACAAGGGCACACTGGAGAAGCAATTCTGGAAGAATATTACCGACTTCCAGCTGCTCTATCATTGCATTTATATTGTGTTCTGCTTCTGTGGTCTCTTCTTTCATCCCTTCTTCTACTCGCTATTGGTAAGAATAACAACTCCAAAGTCACTCAGTTACACTCGCATAACTACTGCTCACATGATGCCCTTCAACAGCTATTCGATGTTGTCTACCGTGAGGAAACCCTGGTCAATGTCATACGCTCGGTTACGCGCAATGGTCGTTCGATTGTGCTCACGGCGGTGCTGGCGTTGATACTGGTCTACTTGTTTTCGATTATCGGTTACATGTTTTTCAAGGACGATTTCCTGGTTTCCGTTGACATCGAGGATGGCGGTGAAGCGACTCCTAGCCAACCGGCGCCAGTAACTATTTCTGCACCCTTGCCGGATGGGACTTGTGCAACGCCGGACAACTTAGCACAGACGAAAGCGACGGAAGTAAGCAGTGGCGGCGAAGCGAAGGAACGTTCATGCGATTCGTTAGTTATGTGCATTGTGACAACACTCAATCAGGGCTTGCGCAATGGTGGCGGCATAGGCGACATATTGCGCGCGCCCTCAAGCAAGGTAAGTGCCTGGTCCAAATGCAGGTTAAGATAGCCGAATCTAATTCTTTACTCTTTCGCATTGCAGGAAGGTTTGTTCGCTGCGCGTGTCATCTACGATATGTTATTCTTCTTCATTGTCATTATTATTGTGCTGAATCTCATTTTTGGTGTCATCATCGACACCTTTGCTGACTTGCGTAGCGAGAAGCAGAACAAGGAACTAATACTAAAGACAACCTGCTTCGTTTGCAGTCTGAATCGTTCGGCATTCGATAACAAAACCGTCAGCTTTGAGGAGCACATCAAGAGCGAGCACAATATGTGGCACTATCTGTATTTCATTGTGCTCGTTAAGGTCAAGGATCCGACCGAGTTCACGGGACCCGAGAGCTATGTCTATGCGATGGTTAAAGCAGGCATACTCGAATGGTTTCCACGCCTCCGCGCGATGTCTTTGGCCGCTGTCGATGCAGATGGCGAACAGATTGAGCTACGCAGCATGCAGACTTCGCTGTTGGAGACGCAGCTGCTGATTAAGAACTTGTCGACACAACTGCATGAGCTCAAAGATCACATGACGGAGCAGCGCAAGCAGAAGCAACGCTTGGGGCTGCTCAACACAACTGCAAACAGTTTGCTGCAGTTCCAATAAACGGCAGCAGCAGTTTATATTCTATATGCATTTAACTCTGATAAAGCCTCCTGATCCACATGAATATCCAGTATTACTGGTTAAAACATTTCTCTCATAAAATTGGCGTGCGGCATAGCTGGTCTGGAAAACTTCATCCCTTCTTTGCGTTAACATGGCTGCCATATTCTTTTTTGTAAATGGCATTTGCCGCGCAAAAGCAATTTATTTAAATTCATTAAGCTAACAAGTAATTTAAGAGAAATCGCTGGCCAAACTGACATTCCGACAATTCAGAGTAACATATAGACACAAATGGATCCGTGTAACGCATGACATTTACACTGTGAGAAATAGTAATCTCCCGTCAATTTTAGAAGAACAATTTTTTTCTAAACGGAAACCTCGAATAGTGTAAATAACATACAACGTACCTTCACTTTATAAAACTGCTTTATTCCATATTAATAACTAAAAGGCGCAGGGTATATCCGCCTGTAGCAGATCAAAGCAGTTTCTACTGACTCAGTATATGCATGCTTCCTTGCTAGAGCGTAACTAAATGCAGGTCAGCGGTGCCAATGCAGGCAATCATATAGAGGTCAAGATTATGATCACGGTAGGCTGCCTCCATGAGAACTATTTGCTCAGGTCATGACAAGCCTCGACTTAAAAGAAAAAAAAACCTCTACAACTCATCAGATATCGAAAATTCATAAAACACACTCAGAGAATCTTAGGGCTGTTAACATTGTTAATTAGTGGGCATGGCTCCAAATTTGCTCGCACTCAACTTGTTTTTGACAAATTTGGTTTTTAAAACCTGATTTTATACATACACACCCACACACACACACACATGTATGTATGTAGATGAAAAAATATATTTATAAGTTCACATGTTTTTTACACATGGAAAAACTCTCTCTACACACGTTTTACGCTTCCATTAGTTACTTATTAATTTTTTAATTGTTGACTTTTCTACACATTTTTAATATTTCGTTATATATATATATATGTATGTATGTATTATTTGTTTTATATATACGTAAAGCGAAACTTATGCAAACTTGTGAAACTAAAAAAAAAAATTGTGATTTTTTGTAAACCTAAACTTGTTTTTTTTTACATAGTTAAACAATATTTACTTTGTTAAATGATTATTGTATCCAATTAGTGAGAGTAATTAAAATCTATTGTCTTTTTAGATATATTAGTAATTACTTTAAAATAAAATTTTAAAAAACCCCATTCTATACTAGTAAAACTTATAAATTATAGCTGAGAAAGTGAAATGCTTTAATAAAATATTTAAAATATAATCACAACAAGAAAGTCTTTATTCTAAGAATTCCCACAGTAAATCTACGCCCAAAATAACTTGCTAAATTCTTCGCATAATGCATTGCCAAATACTCAAAACAAGGAGTGTGGCATATATGATCGTTTCCCATTCTATCTAGGAACCTTTTTTTTATTCTATATTATTTTTTATTAAAAGGTAAAACATGTATTCCATTTGTTGCACCCTGGAGCAGTACAGACAGTTCCAAGAGGCTGCTGGCCTTGGGCTTTGTAGTTTCGTGAAACGAATGAGTTCTTAATTTCAGACAGCCAGAGGATTGCAATATATACCATTAAGTTTTCTGGAGAATTCAATTCTGGAATTTTCAGTGATTTTTGTCTATACCAACTGAATATTTAGGATCAGAGCGTATGATTTGTTGAAGCAAAAACGTTTAAAATTAAACTTTCTTTTTAACTCACCTTCGTAGGTACGTAATAAAAATGTAAACGTCAAATTTGTAATTTATTTCTCAGTTTTGTCTATTTGTTATGGAAATATAATTAAAGACAATACAAAAATTGTTAAACAATAAATTAATTAACGGCTATTTGTAACATTGTTAAGAGTGGCAGAGTTAGAGAGACAAAGAAACAGGTAAAGATAAGAAAGTGTATATATAGAGATTCGTAAGTGTATAAAAATAATACTTGATAAGCAGATTTGTGTTTTGGTTTGTTCTTTTTTGCTTTTATTTAAAACATAAATGTTTTGTTTTTGTGTTCTGTTTTTGTATACGAATACTTTTCGCAGGCAGTCTAAACTTTGGTCCATATGAAGACCGTGAAAAATAAGACGAGCATGTAAAAATGGAAAAATATAAGAGAGGTGCACATGTCAATGAGTAATATGAATTTTCTTTTCTCTTTAAAGCGGCAACCGAATTTCTGTTTGAAGCGGATTCGCATGTTTTTTTTTTTTTTTGTAGTTTTGTTTTTGAAATATGTTTGTAACTCACAATTTAAAATTGATTTTTAAGTAATAGCTTATTTGCTTGATGTTTTAGTATTTTTAAATATATAAATAGTTATTGCATAATTTGTTCTTGATCAATCATTTGTTGTTGTACATAACACAGTTTTAAATATACTTCATTTGTTTTCATATTTTTTTTTCGCATAATATCAATAATATATATCATATTTGTTTATTTTTTTTTTGTGTTATTGTATGTCTACTGATAATAATTTTATGTGTTTTACTTTTGTTTATAAAAAGACAATTGTTAATTATTTAGCGATATACTTTGTTGAAACTTATATATTTAGGCTACCGACTAATATTTAGCAATGTTAAATGTTGCTTATATGCATACATAAACAAATGCGTGAAAAAATATATGTATGTATATAAGTTCAAATACGTATAAAATTTAAACAATTAATTATTAAGGTACATAAAATCTCATGGCGTGCCTGCTTCCGTTTTTACCAAGTAGTAATGTTTAAATTACAAATTCAATATGATGATTGTTAAAACAAAACAGTATTTGGTCATGCACTGCTCTGTGTATTTTTCTTTTTTAAAGTAAAGCCTACAAAAAAGTTAAAATAAATATAAAAAAAAAATAATAAATCAAAGTTTTTACGAGAACAATTTTGCAGCAAATTGTTAATTGCGACTAGAATTATTTAATGCGTATATAAACGTTTATATACGTACTAACAATACATAGAAATATGTAAATATATATACTCGTATCTATGTTGTATGTAAATGTCATACATGCCATAATACATTGTATATGCGACTATTTGTTCATATATAAATTTGTTAGTTACTTTATGTATGCAATGTATACGTATTCATAAAGATTCTTTTAACTATATGGGATGTATCTAAACTATGACGAATTTGCTTTGGATTCGAGTGCAGCCTGCCTCTATTGTTTGATTTTTTCATATTCCTTTTTTTTTTATTATTTTGCTGTAGTTTGTATAAAACCTAATTTTAAAACCTAAACCGTTGTGCCATAGGCATTGAAGACAGCGCGCGAGCTATCGGTGTCCAATGATATATCCTCAGGGCTAGCGAGATCAACACGCACATTCGAATTAGTGCGTCTGCGCGCTGTCTGCGATGCACCCCAATTGCTAAGTGTCCAATGGAAGCCAGAAACTGCAGACGTAGGCGCGGCATCAACCTTTACTTGTGTGCAGACCTAAAGAGTAATGCGATTTTTTTAAATTCAGAATACGTCATTTGTTATATAATTTTGGTGGAAATATCAGTTACAATGCCAAGTGAGAAATTGGACACACCTCCCGATTGCCGCAGGGTAGCGTTTCAGTGCCATTGCCCAGTGCTGAACCGGACGCAGAACCTGAGCCGGAATCGCGCGTGCTGCCAATACTGCTGCTCGTGGATAGCGAATCATTGCTGGATTCAATAACAGCGCCACGATAACGTGCTACAGATGGCACAGCCTGTGAGTGGACATGTGGCTTTAACTAAAACTCAAATCAATGTATAAGTAGAATCCTACCATGACATCACCACAGGGCGATTGGCAATCTTCAATCGATTTTAGTATCTCCCAGACCAATTCTGAATCGAGTGGTATCGGATGCTCTGTGTCACGATTGTATATCGCAATGGCTATGTGCACGGGATGCGGCACAGGCAACGGAATTAAAAGCTTCTCAGTGACACTTTTCTCGGTACATTTCTTCTTCCATGGACGCCACGGTCTGCAATTTTCGGGCGCTTTCGATTGTTGTGCGCGTTGGGCACGGACGCGTGGTGTGGTCAAGCCAACAGACATATCGCTGAGCAGTAAAACGAAATAAATTAAAAATTTTCATCTTTTTTGTTAAAATGTTGCCATTTACCGTTTCTCGGGCTTGCGAAAAGTCAAAGTGATGCGAGAGCGCGGATTAAATGCAGTGACTTCAAGGAAAGGCAAGTGTACTTGCACATTACCACGCGGGGCATAAACATTACCCAGCAGATCTAGACCCTTGGAGCCGATCACGTCATTCGCATTTTGTACCATTTCCGTGTAGCGTGTCAAGTCGAGCGAGGCATGCGGTTCCAGTTTAAAATGTGTATCGTTTTCAGTCAATGGCGTTAGAAAATCTAAACTAAATATTTCGGTATATATAAGACCGGCTAGGCCCGGCCAATCGTTCACAGTGAGACCCTGTGTTGAGAACAGCACAAATAAAGTGAATCTTAACATAATAATGTTCATGTTAGGCCTTACCTTGTTATCCCAGAACTCCTCTTCGCTAATGGCCAGTCTGCCGATAACATGCGACGGATAATACTTCTCTAGTATATGGGCGGCTAATTGTATAGCAATCTGTGGCAGAGTATTTTTATGGATTTCACAATGGATTAAAATGCTAAGGTGGACTCTCTAAGTCTACAAACCTTCAACTCTTTGGTGTTAAGCTTAATGCGCGTCTTCACTTGCGTAGACAGCGCCGTCTGCAGTTCGCGTCGACGCTTCTCAAGTTTCTCGTGCAACATGCTCATCAGGTCCTGAGCCTCCCGATCAAGCGAGAGGTATGGTCCCGTTTTGGACAATTGCGCCGAAAATGGACCAAAGCAAGCCTCAACGAATTGGCTAAAATCCTTCTGTGGCTGTAGTATAACACGCTCACTGGAATGTTGGTAAGCTTGCAGCTCATCCAGTTCCATTTTAGCCTCAAAAGCAGCCAGCGCCTGTTCGGGTCGGATAATAAAGTAATAATCCAGAGCCAAGCCCGGTCCAGCGATACGCTTCACGGCAATGCTATCCGTGGCAGGCACGCGACCGCATTTCTTGATAAATAAATGAAACGTAAGCGAGTCCCAGAGCAATCGCAGCGAGTAGCGTACGATACCGACTAGAAGAAAGAAAGGTATTTAAAAAAAAAAAACTGCATAACATTTGGATGCTCAAGTTGCTTACCAAATAATATTAAGCCCGACGCCAATGGGCACAGCAGCGTGGCCACCAACACTGCTGCCACAGGCTGTAAAAGCCCCTGTATCAGCAAATTCCAGATAAGCGCCTCGAGCAGTATGCAATAACGATTGCGCATATTGTCGGGCGCGTCCAGATCGTAGATAAGTATCATGTAAATGTGTAAAAATAATGTAAAAATCGGAATCCATAATGGCGCTGACAGCGCTAAGAGAATACTGAGTAAACTGGTGGCTAGGCAAATTAAGGGGAATGCAAAGAGTATAACGACGGTGCCGAGAAATCCCTTAATGAAATAATTCCAAATGCGATTCAGGTTACGCGTCAGTCCTTTGCCAATGAAGCCCGTGTCCGGTGCCGTTTCGAAGTGAGTGCGCGATTTCGATATGTGCCGCCAGAGCTCGATCAAACGTGAGGCCATGGTCTGTGTGATACTCGTTTTGCGCGGAAATAGTGTGCCATTGATTTGCGACAGCTCCAAGTCAGGCATAAAAGGCTTAATGCAGACGAGTGCACGCAGACCCAATGGACTGCACCAGGGCACAAGTATGCCTAACAGAAACATAACATTCCATGTCCAACACCACGTTCGCTGCAACAAGTTCAGCATGCGCCAGAAGGGCCAACGCGTGCTTGTCGTACGCAGCACTTCCTTCTCAACGAGGAACACTGGTTGACTGGGATCCGAACGCGGCGTCACAATAGACGTGGCCTGTTGACTAATCACCGTGGGTATAACATCTGACTGCCCTTGGAAGTTACGCTTGATGACCCAGGCATTGGGCGACCAAATCCTACACGCCCAATGGAAACTGCGCGTTGGCGTCTTGGCGTTTTTCAGCTCTTTTAGCAGCACAGGCTCGCGCTCCTTCATAAAGGCCAAGTCGCGACTGAGGAAATAAGCGGTCTGATGCAGATTATGCGTTGTGCACATCTTCAAGGCCTCCTCATGCGCGGACCATGCCGACTTGCACAGCTTACTCTCCTCGGCGTGACGCAACTTTGAACGCAGCCAAGGTGCCACACGCGACAACACGGAATGATCATTGGCCAAACACTTCTGGTGATCCTCGCGCGAACGCTTGATGTCGCGTTGCACTTTATCCGCAGCCTTGTACATGATCACCACCGACTGCGCCTGCTGCACTAGCAATTCCGGTACGCCAGTGCCCAACTCCGCCAGCTTTGCGTTGCCAAGTATCGAAGTGTAGACACGTTGCAAATACTCCTTCATAACTGCCTCGTTGACTTCCTCCTCTATCTCTTTGTCGCTTAGCTTCTTGGCACGCAGCTCGGCAATCAGACGCTCACGAAAATGCAAAAACCATCCGCGCGTCTCACGTTCTAATATGCCAATTAGCACGGGAAACGCCTTACGCATAATATCACGGCAGAACAGGCGTAAGTCGATTTCCTGCCCCTTCGGCGTGAGAAACAAATACGGCACGGGTTGCGTCACCTCGCAGCTATTAAAATCGAACTTCTCCATTGTGGCGCGCCGCAACATTTTGCGCACATAAGAACACAGTCCGTCCAGGCAGTCCTCGAACTCAGGCTGAAAAAAAAAGAAGCCTATTATTCAATCATAAATTAAACAATTATCATCAGCGCAGGCACTCACGCGACACACCAACTCCGCGATGAGAAACCGACAACGTTCCTCCTTGATTTTATAGTCTAAATTGTGCGCCAACAAGGCGGGCACACCTATTAACATATCGACCAGCTTAATGATGGCTCCCAGCAATGCGTTGACCGCATGCACAACTGAGAAGAAATGCGAGAAGATGCGCGCACGCGCCGTGACGACAACGAAGCGCGCCGCCAATGCCAGATCGGAGAGGAAGGAGTCCTGCGCCCGCAGCGTACCCTTCTGCAGCAGCTGCGACAAACGCCATTTGTGCACCTGGCCAGGAAAATGCAGGCTCGGCACATCGAACTCGCTGTATGAACATGGGCAAAGTGAATTAGTAACAGACGCAAGCACATACGTTCAACGTAACATAGAGTAGCAGTGTGTCTGCGAGAGTTTAAAAAAGTCTGAGTGGGAAAGGTGACAGACATGCGTGCGAATGTGAAGAGTCTAATATTACAGAATGGTGGTGCCTTCTGCATGCATTGTGTGGGGGATTAGCAGGCGATAGGAATGAGTATGGAGCTTACGCTTGGTGGAGTCTGTAAAACTTACTAAACAACAATTCGAATATTTTAATTTTGAATCTCGTTTGTTTTGCTTCTCTGAACACTCAAGGCAAACAAAAAAAATTTGTATGCATTAAAGTGTTTTCTTATAAAAACTAATTAAATGGGTAACAATTTCATAGCATCAAAATTTTAAAACATTTTAATTTTAAAATAACAGACAATTGGACTGCATTCAAGTGGGGTTTGTTGCTCTTGTTGCTTCTTTTTATATAGATATATAGATTCATATTTTTCACGACCATATAGAAAACTTTGTTGAAAGTATGCCTAAGCGTATTAAAATTGTAATAAAAGCCAAGGGGTCTTTGGGCTAAATACTAAAAATATTATGTATAAAAAAATCGAAAACGTGCAAAGGTCGACACTTTGACTTTTTTTATTTGTTTAAAAAGTCAACTAAGCCCATAACTTTGTGTTATGAAAATTGTTTTGTTTAATTAGATATTAATAAAGAATATAACTAAAAAAATTCACAATGATAGATGAATTTTTAAGGCTTTTACAGGTGTTTAAAGCCAAATGTGTTGTATAAGTATCATGTACTAGCCACTGATACATATATATATATATATATATACATATAATAATATGTATATATTATATATAGATATATAACATATATATATTTGCTAATTGTTTTGTTTATTATTTTAATCATGCAAATTCTTTTAATTTCATGAAGAACATGCAATACGAGTACGAAAAGGGAACTTCGAAAGGATTCAATTCAAATTTGGAAAGAATTAAATAAAAACTTTGTTATATCTGACGGCAATTCTAAAATGATTATTAAAAGTTACGGCAATTGAAGTGGAACCTCCGCGGCAAGTTCTCTGCTTGTCCTGTTATTCAAAAACTTTAGATCAGAATTGGTTATTGGAAGAAGATTCCAAAAAGTATTTGATGCCAGGAAGAGATTCAGTACATAGAGTTATGGCCACAACTGAATGATAGAATGCAGCACGGCAGTATATTATGGCAAGGTTTTATTAACCTCTTCAGAGCATATTCACGGTTGGAGCACACTTCAGTTGTCGTTACAGCTAGATTCATACAATATATGATTGTTCCATATAAATACATAAATTTCGTTTGGTTTTTTGGTAAAATGAAATTTACAGAAATTAATTAAAGTGAAAAACAACGACTAGTCGCTTAAACATTTCTTATACAAACTATTGAATAATTAATTTTTCGATTTATATACGAATATGTATGTAGGAGTATTTATTGGACCAGTATGCATATAAAAAAACACTAATGAGATAACAATAAATTCCCGCTCAAAGCGACGACAACAAAAATGTTCACATTTTCTTGTATATTATAAAACTTTTCATTGATTATTTTTGTTTGTTTGTTTTTTTTTTTTCTTCTCATTCTATTTACCCATTCTTTCGTATTGTTTCCAATTGTTCCAAAGTCAATTTCTTCGGTTTGCCATATTTATCCTTTTGCAAGCTTTACAGAAATATTTCATATTCATTTTACGTGACTGTTATGAGTTCTTAAAACGTTGCGCTTAGAATTAATTGAAGCTAACGGAAAATTTAACAAAGCACTTTATCGAAAGAAAAAAAAAATAATTAAAATAAATAATTGCTCATGGGACATGCGTTGTTGTTGTTGTTGTTGTTGTGCCAGTTTAAATTACTTCGATACATAAAAACAATAATAATAATAATAATAATTGACATGCATTGCTTTTTAACTTTTTTGTTTTTTCTTTGAATTTTTTTTTTGCTGCTGGCTTAATAAAGAAAAAAGTGTTAAGCATAAGTTATGGCGCACATTTTGCTGCCAAAAAGGAAACAAAAGAAATAATAATAATAAATGTCAAAAACAAATAAAAAAATAAAAAGGATAGAAAATTTAAACTAGACCGACTAAACCGAAGCAGCACGGCGCACCGCAACCAAAATTAAAACCAATGCCTGCCGCGTCGCGCACTGCCCCGACTTGCCGCATCTCATCTTGCAGCATGGTTACATTCCACGACTGCATTGCCACTCACCCAGTTTCGCGTAACGTTTTCAGCTGCGTATTTGTCAAACGTCGCGGCTCTCCACTGCCATCGGAGGCTACAGCGTCGAGTTCATCAAAGGGCGGTGCTATAAATAGGTCACGCAAATTAATGGGACGCGTCTTGCGGCTGCTCACGCTGTTCGTTGCATTGTTTGCCGTCAGATTTAATGCGGTGGCGGCAAGCGGTTGGGGTAGCACTATATGGTAAATGCGTAGAGAAAACAAGAAAAATTCAAATAAAGTCTGTCAAAGTCGAAGGCGGTCTTTGACCCAGATAAGGGTCAAGTCGGTAGTCTTTCCAATAAGCAATTTGGCAACTTCCTTCCTTACCGATCGGGAACGTTTTCCAATGATAGAGAAACTGCTCCGCAACGCTCTTGATCTGCGCCACCAGCTGCTCAACTTCGGGCGGTGCCCCCACCAGGTTAACATTGAACTGCACGGGTTCACGCTCCGGTTTGGCAAGCGTCTGAGGTCGCAACTGCACAGCTGAAGCGCTGTTGGCTAATGGCAGCATGGACATGGCTAGATCAGATATCTTTTTTATATTTTAGTTTGAGTCTCGCTACTCGCGTTTCCGTGGTGTTGCCGTTGTCCTTCTTGTTTGCTATTGCCTACCGCCTGCTACGGCTATTGTGACATCTTCGTGCGCTTTGCTGACGTCGTTCTGTCCAAACACGCGACGTCGTAGTCTTCAATTATGAAACCATCAAGATCTCTTTCTAACTGCAAGCC
Organism: Stegana nigrithorax; assembly: GCA_037044495.1. NCBI lineage: Eukaryota > Metazoa > Arthropoda > Insecta > Diptera > Drosophilidae > Stegana > Stegana nigrithorax. The sequence continues at coordinate 925,457 of JBAMBQ010004233.1, forward strand.
GGCCAAGTGTACCCAAAGACGGTGGGAAAAAAAAAATTTAAAACTGTTTAGTAATTTGTAATGCACACTTCCAAACGGGGGCTCATGAGACATTCAATAAAAAATTGAATTTATATAAATAATGGACTGAATAGAGCATTCAATAAATCAAAACTAAAAAGAAGAATTTGAATAGAATGAATCATTATGAATATTAAATATAAATCATTATGAATATAAAACATAATTTTAATGATATTGATAAGCAACTAGGTTTTGCCATAAATAATATACAGTTGAAATCGCCTATAACGAGATTTATCGGGATATATACGGTTTTGAAAATATGCAAAAAAAAACATTAAGAAAACGATATACCAAACTATCCATTTGGCAATTTCATATATGTGTGTATAATTTGAGAAAAACATGAGTCATCCTAATAATAATAATAAAAAGATGTGGTTGCATTTAAATGTTAATAAAAATCTAAAAACAATTATTGTAATCAACTTCTTTAGCATAAGTAGCATAATTTAAAAACACAAACGAATAATGAACTATGTATGTTAAGTAGGCTTTTTCATTCAATCATTCACATTCATTAAAATGCTCTGTTTTATTCATTAATATCGATTTGAATGTCCACCGATATTGATTCAATGCTAATTCACATTCAAATTTACCTAATTGGTTTTGATTATAACGAAAGTTTGAATACATTCATGCAGATTTCTAGTATACAGCCATACAAAAAATTCTTATTTGGCTTTATTTATTCCAAGTTCCTTTACAGCTTTTTAATATTTCTAAACATTTCATTAATTAATCATTAGTAATAACTGTACTCCTTAGTTGAAAGCTAGCAACAAGCTTAATTCTATATAAATCTAAATATATATTGTATATAGATATCAAGGTAATAAATATTGAATTGGATTTACAGCTTTTTAATATTTCTCAACTTATCAAACAGACCTCTGGCGTGGTTTTGATACAAATACAAACTATGTATGTTAATCCAAACAAATGTGATGTAGCGTGTATGAATGCCTGTAAACAAATATGTGCGATATTAAAATTAACGATATAATTTAAATTAATGCTTTGAGGTGGTTATGCTCCTTGAAAGTAAACGCGAGAACCACTTTATAAATTAATCAGTGGACTGTTTATTTAGAAAATCAAAACGTATTAACAAGCATTTACAATGAAATAAAAAACTATGCGTATTCTAGCTTTTAATTAACATATAAAAAGGTTAAGAAAACAGATTTCTACGACAGTCGAAAATAACCGTTACCCATAAGTTAAACCTAAAATAAAAATCAACTTAAACAAATGTAGAAAAAGGATGACGTCGTGTTGCTGCAAGTTAAGAGGTTATTGTTTATAGAAGCAAATCATGCTGCGATTGCTAATTGAAATGGATATGGGCGAGAATGAAATAAGACGTACGCACGCAAATATTTATAAAAAAAATATATGTATGTAAGTACATATGTAGATATGTATATAAGCATAACAAAGCTTTCGTACTTTAAAATGATGGCAAGTAATTGAAATTTCAGCTGCCTTTGCTGATGTTATGACTACTGCTACAGCCACAACAACTCAACTTATCGCTTCGCTTGCTGCAGTGGTGGTCAGCAACATGTACACGACGAACAGCAACACAGACGACGGCAACAACGTCTTCTTCTGCTATCCGCCTGTCCGCCGTAATGCCAACTATTCGAACTATTTGATGCGCGACAAAACACCTCCCGTTACCCGTAACATCGGGGCTAGCTCACTTTAATTGCTGTCGCAGTTTGTGCACCGCGTTTAATAACTTTTGCAATGTGCCTCTTGTTTTAAGTCCACTTTTAAATTTGCAATTTAAATTTTACGTGTGCCTGTTATTTTTTTAATGGACTGAACAACCGTGGTAATTTAAATTGTATCTTTATCAGCGTGTACACGTTTTCCACACACTTTCCGCACTTTACCCAAATTGGGTAACACTCCCCGCAAAAAGCCCCACAACTCCTTTGCAGCCTGCCTGGCTTTTTCTCCTGGCACTTTAGACGGATTTTTTTTTATTACACTTCATAAACAACCTCACTGCAATTTTATTGGACGACAGTTGCATTTTATTCTATTACACTAATGAGTAAAAACCGTAAGCTACATCATTATATTAGCCCGTTTTGTTAAAGAATTCACTGATTGTTGTGATTTTAACACCAAAAATACAAATTTTTTTAAGTAGTATAGATATATATATATATAATATATATATATATATTGTATCAATGCTTCTGAACGTTCTAGAGTTGTCATATTGAATATTTTTTATTTATTTATTTTATATATGTTCATTTATTATAATTTTCGCCTATAGAAACGGTTGCACTTTTTATTTCACTATCCAAGACATTTAGTTAAGACACAGCTCTCCCAGAGATTCCACTGGGATGGATATGTTAAATTGTCCATTATTTTTTTTTTTAAAAATACGGTCTCTTTGCTGTCGACCCCACTTTTGGATCCACAAATTATTACGGTACATTTTAGATAGTTCAAAACGAATCGAAGTAGTACACGTGGAGTAGTTTATAAAACATTCGTCAGCAAATTAGAATTTGAAAATTTGTGTGTAATTTTTAATTGCCGGCAATAATGGTCGTACATTCCAAAACGGAACTAGGATTGCTCTTGACTGTACTTTCCAGCACTATTGCTTTATGTATTAATTTTTACAGCCCTGGCGGATATCATGAACTTTCATGTAACGATCTTTCTTAACGATAACAAAACAACTAACAATAGCAATAATTTAATATACAATAAAAATAAAACGGTTCCGTCCGTTCCGACGAAACAAAACTGAGCCTCATAGAGTAACTATAACGACCATCTGATTGAGATAAAACTTTAGTGGATTGTTCTGTGCATGCCTGGAAAGGTTTCTATGATATTTCCGATGGTAAAACAGGACATCGAGAGAAATGGAACCCATGTTTAAAGTGGGTGGTGCCATGCCCCCATCTATAAGAGAAAATCTAAATTCTTCATATCTCTGAAACTATTTGATGTAGATGAATGAAATTTGGTACAAGAAATTGAAAATTCGTCATATTTCCGATTCTATTTGATGCAGATTGGTGAAATGATTGTAGGGGGGTGTTAAAAGATTGGTGAATCTGTCTAGATATTAATTATAATTCTAAAATGTAACAGTTTCAAAACAACAAACCAAAAACGCTTAGCAAAGCAAGCAGGTTAAGCTAGTTCCCAATAAATAGAGGAATATTCTTGAGTTGTTCATTTCTGCTTCAATGATGTTGGGAGTGAATACTGTGCAGACTCTATGAGTAGCTTTATATCTACTATTATTTACTACTTCCATAGAATAAAATGGTAATTTTATTAATTTGTAATACAACTGGCAATTACAAAAAGCAATAGTTATTGGAAAAACAAAGGCTCCACACTGTTTAAAAAATGAGAGTGTATAAACGCCTGATTATGCTAATAATAAGGCATGGATGACTCAAGATCTTTAGGAAATTAATTTTATCTTTTAATGAGCAAATGAAAAACTACAATAGAAAAATTCTATTATCTATCGACAATGCAACAGGCCACATTACGGTTAAATATTGAGGAAATATTAAATTTTGCTTCATGCCTCCGAATATCTTAACCAATGTAGTCTTTATATTATCACTCATTTAAATAAGAATACAGGCGTATTCTGGTAAAACAACTTCTGTTTGCAGCTAACGGGCAGCATGGTTATCGTTTCCTTCTGTAAAAGCCAAGTGAAGAGAATATACCGCGTTCAAAAATTTCAAGACAACGAAGCTGCCCCCCTAAATGTTTGTGACATCAAATAATATCATACATTTTTATACAAGTTTATACTTTATGTATACATTAGGTTTAGCGTTTATAAGTTATAACTCAAAAACTTTGAAAAAAAAGCTTGCTCCACTCAACATTGGCAGCTGCATACGCCTTTGCATGCGAGTATTATCAAAATAAAGCAAATCACAATAATTTCAAAGCATACGTGTCGTTAGATATTTGATATAATACTCTATAATTTTGTTATTATAGCATCACGTCACCACCATCAAAAGTACGCAATTTAAGCTTTTACTTTTGTTCTGCAAAATAAATCCAAAATCGATATATGATAAAAATCAAGAGTAGCAAAACAATAAACAATCTGCACGCAAAGTGAATAAGTCAGGAACGATTCAAATCTGTGAGCGGCACATACATCACTCCCATCAAACGAGTATTGGTCACCTTGCCCTGCTCGTCCTTGTCATACTGAAACGTATTATATAGATTTTTTTTATATTATGTGTACAATATACAGTCGAACTTCCAGAACTCGAAGTATCGTAACCCACAGAAAAAACTCGAATTATAGAAACTTAGAATTATAGAAGTTCGTCTGTAATTACTACACAATTGCATGTCAAACCTGCATCATATACTGCGATCCACCATCCGGACCCACGGGTACAATCAAGCGACCTCCATTTGCCAATTGTTTGATAAGCTCGTTGGGTGTTTCGGGCGCAGCCGCACCTACATGTATTGCTTGATAGGGAGCGTGCTCCGGGTAACCGATACGACCGTCCCCTTCAACAATAATCAACTTATTCGAATTGAGTAAATTTTTATCATCTGCATTAAGATTTGCACGGCTAAGTGTCACCAATTCCGGTTGGTGTTCGATGCCTATAATACGTGTATTAACATTGTCGCCCAATGACTCGATATAACGATAGAAGCAAGCGGTAAGATAGCCCGAGCCTGAGCCAACATCGAGTACGTGTGCCCCTGGACGCAAATGATCACGTAGGTACTCCAAAGCGAAAGCATGCTATATTTATTAAGCAAAGAATAATAGTAATAGCATTATATGCGATAACTTCGGATCTCACCATATGCGGTGCGCTAATCGTTACGCCGTGGCCAATTGGTTGTGGTGCATCCATGTAAGGGTTACGTGGCGAATAGTGCTTTCGATCTGTCGCTATCATAGCATCTGCTACGGCGTCGCTGGCGATCACTCTAAACTCTAGACAAAAATCGGCGGAGATAAACGGCTGGCGCATATTATAAAAAGTGCAAACTTGCATGCATGCTTACCTTTGAGCTTCCGTATTAAGTCTTCATTGTTTACGCCGACCGAACGCCAGGCCATACTAAAATTACGTGCCAAATTGCGCAGCTTAATTTTAGCAATGTAAAAGAAAAGCCTAAATTATAACAGACACTCAGCACGAACAACAAGCAAGCTGACGAATATATACGACGCTGCATTGTGACTGGCAAAAGAGAAGTAGCTCCGAACTGAGAGTAAACAACGCTAAGAAAATTCCAATATTCAATAATTCCAAGGAGGGAACCAGTAACAATAATAAAGTATTAGTGTTATTACTTATTCGATTTAAATGCCAGTTTAACTGAGAGAAGTTTAGCAGGATGTTTAAAGGCGCATACAAAATACAGTGATAATCCTATTTTGTCGAGGTGCAGCAGGAAATGTTGTATGGTGAAATATGAAAAATGGCGCACAATTCAAGTTTTATGAATGTCGGAAAGATTAGATTAAAAAACCTAAACGACCTGTTGGATGTGAAAGCAATAAAAACCACAAAAGAAGCCTGTACACAAACTCCTGCTAAGCTAAAGAAACGCAATAATGTGTCCGCAGCAACAACAACAAAAAAGGTGAAAATCCAGCGAGAAGCAAGTCTCTTACAAAAAGGCGACCCATCAACGACGGCTGTCGCGGATATGAAATGTATGACTAAATCGGAGCGTAAAGTTGGTGGTCGTTCTACTAATAAGAAAGAGCCACTACCCGGTCAACAACGCATTTATAAATATTTTAAAAGCACTGCGAAAGACTTTAAAGTGGAGGCCCTTAAGCCAGAGCTGCCTAGTCGCAAAACAACCGATATTGAAAAAAGTTGTAAGAACAGCACTAAAACGAATAAAAGAAAAGTTAAAGGAAGAAAACGCTTGTTTTCGGATAGCTCGGAAAAACAAGAATCGTTGCCAAAAAGCGATGACGAGTATTTCGAGGCCAAATCGCTTAAGAGCAAATCACCCAAAAGCAAGCGGGAACTCCTTACGAGAAACGCAAAAAAGACACAAGGAGATAAAACCAATTCAATAAGAATAGGAGAAACAATTGATCTCTGCACATCAAGTGAAGAAGGTGGTGATACGGAGGAAGCGCTGGCCGAATTAGAAAGAGAGTTGGCAGAGCCGCTTATAAAAAAAGAAACCCTAACGGAAAGCGTATCATCAAAGAAAGTGGATACGGAGTCTTGCGTTGCGTTGTATGCGGCCTCCACGTCAACTAAGCATTTTGCACCTAAAGAACGCACAAAAAAACCAAAGTCAATTCCAGATTATAAAGTCGTCGAGGGCACTACATTTGCCGTAGATGCCTTCCAGTTTGGCGTTATACCCAACGTCACGCATTACTTTTTAACGCACTACCATGCCGATCATTATGTGGGGCTTTCGGGAAAGTTTTGCCAAACTCTATATGCGAGTCCTGTGACTGCACGCCTGGTGCGCACTTTTATACCTTTGGACACGCAATATTTGCATGAAATCGAGCTTAATAAGCCACTTGTACTGCAGGAAATTGAAATTACAGCAATCGATGCGAATCAGTGAGTAGTTGTCGAGGTTTGAATGTGACCCAAATCACATTTTTTGCACTTCCAGCTGTCCCGGCGCTGTGATGTTCCTCTTTAAGTTAAAGACTGGCAGGTGCATATTACATACCGGTGATTTTCGAGCTAACTCCAACATGGAATCAGAGCCGGTATTCTGGAACAATGACATATCACTGGTGTACCTGGACACGACATACCTGACGGTTAAGTACGATTTTTGTGATCAACATGCTAGCATTGATCGGGCCATTGATCTGGTGAAAAAGTTTCGCGAAAAGCATGCAGGTTTACGAATACTTTACATCTGCGGTACCTATGTCATTGGCAAGGAGAAGATGTGGACCGCTCTGGCGCATGAATTTGATCTGCAAGTGTGGACAGAACCGCAACGTTACAAAGCGTTAAAGGCGATTGGCGATACGGACGTCGATGCATTGCTGACAGTACAGGAAAATGCCAACATGCACGTCATATCCATGATGAAGTTGGGCTATTTGGTAAGGTTAAATTCCAGTTAAAGCTCTTTATTACTTTTGCGTTTTTTTATACAGTCGCTTCTCGAATACTTTAAACCCTTTGAGTCGCAATATGATATGCTGCTTGCCATACGTCCGAGTGGTTGGGAGAAGAACTCCCGTCCGCAATATCGTGGGCGGATTAATATCATTGGTATTGAGTATTCGGAGCACTCAAGCTATAAGGAGTTGGAACGATTCGTAAAGTTCTTAAAGCCGGCCGATGTTATCAGCACTGTACCCGTTGGTCGCGATCTCTGTGTAACAGCCACTGTACCACTACAGTGGTACAAATATGACGGCTATGGCAGCATGGTACGCGATTTTCAACCGTCCATAACGACCTTTATGACAAGTAAAACAACCTCATCCAGTAAATTGAGAATGCGAAAGGAAATACCTAGATATAAAATGACAATCAGCCCAATATTGACTGTCAACAATGAGAATACGGAGAACATAAACAGCGAAAACATGGTTAAGTCCGAGCAGTCAAATATAGACGACTCAGAAGATACAAAACTAACTGCTGAACTGCAGAATACCTCGTTTGCCTCGATTACTTTACCAGTTACTACACCAGTGCAGCCGATTTCGATTGCATGTATTGACATTACTTCGGACGCCTCGGATGATTGGTTGACTTAGCGTTAAAAGTTTTATTTGTTGTTGTATTTATGAATTTAAAGATAAGCGCTTATTGTGATAGTAGTGGTTTGGAAACAGATTCTTTGTTTCTAAAATTCGAATTTTTTCCAAGTGTATATTTTTTGAATTACCACAACTTTACACAAAATAAAATATTTTTGTAACCGAATATATATTCGAGCTATATGTGTAGACATTAGAAAGTCTGTCGGCACCTGCTTGATTTTCATTTGAAGCGGTAACTTGCATTATATGTATGTACTTGCATATGTATGAAAGCATCGCACGCTAATAATATTGAATTTAACATATGAAATTTTTTTAATCTTAATTTTATCATTGTTGATACTACGGTTGTTACAGTCGGCTAATGGAAGCTGCACATTCCCTTTATTTTTTAAAAATATTTTAATAATTTAATTTATATAAATAATATACAGAGAGCGAGACAAAACAAAAGAAATTTAGGATATTTTAACATAAACAAATTAGTTTTAAAAAAAATCGGTTATTTTAGATTGCTTAGTATCAATGTTGGCTTCATTTACATACACTTCCACTTGAGTCTTCACACAACCATTAAACGCAAGGGAAATTCCCGGAATCGAGAAATAAAACACTGCGTATTACAGTGCTGCCATCGCAAAAATATAATTTTTTTGTTCATAGCAGCACTTTTTGGTTCGTTATAAATGAAAAATGAACAGTTTTTTCATGCAAAATAACCGGGTTCGTTATAAGCGAAAATACTGTATATAAAAGTTGTTTATTGTTAAACGAACCACCTACAGTTGTCACAGATGATTCAAAACAACTGTTGTTGTTATTGCAGCGCAGCTGTTTTAGTTGTTAACAAGCCCTTGGTTTAAGAAAAAGAGGTGTCAAACCTTTACAGTTATGTGTCGCTCTCATTAGAAAACCGTCGTTTTATACTGTTGACGTTATAGGCATTTAGTGTATTTTCGAAGCTGAATAATTTTGGAATAATAATAACCAATTCAATGGAATTATATTTTCTTATTTGATTTTTTTAACGTATCTTGGTGTTGTGTGGCATAAAAATTTAGAAAATAGACCAAAAAGCAAATTTGATTTGACCATAGTGTAATAAATACAAGAAGGTGGTGCCAATTTTTTATCGAAATCGGACCACTCTCATTACAGAGAGAATTTTATAGCCGGATGACGTCTTCCTTCTATTTATTACACCATGGATATGATGTCCTCCTTTAATGAGAGTGTTCGGATTAAGAAGAGAAAAAAGAAAAAATTTACTGATTTGCGTCGCTTTTATTTATTAAACTATGAACAACCCAACACGAAATAACGCATTTCAGTGTTGAGCATAGAAAGAAAATGTACGAAATTAGAGTTGCTTTATATTAAAATGTCAACAGGTTGTGCACTCAGCTGGTGAATTGAGCAATTGAAAATTTGAACACAAGTTCTAATTAGGTAAACAAAACATGCCAAAAATTGACGCAACATGAATTTCATGTACGTATAGGCTGCGGATATGCATGTAGAAAAAACGCACATGTGTTTCCAGCATAATAAGAACGACTCAACCATAAAATCTTGTCGTCGACGACTACATATTACACCATACCGCCTAAAAAATTCAGCCAATTCTGTTTCATGCAAGCAAAATTGAAAAATAAATTTACAAAATTTGGTAGAATTCTACCAAAACGGCAACACTGAAAGTAACCTCTGTATAATTTAAAATATGCTCTCGGCTGCCGATGAGAGAGTCAGTTTTCCATATTAAATTGCTCTCTTGACTTTGTACCAATACTTTTTGTAAAAGTGTTCCACGGGAGAGAATTTTGTACGGTTGTTGTAATTTTTCTCTCGCCGAACAGGCGGATCATGCGGACGTGAGAGGATAAATGTGCCACCTTACATACACTAACATACCTGGAATCTCTCTGAGACGTATAGGGAGACAACAGCAGAATTACATGGTTATGTTGTTGCGAGTGGCGAACGCTGATGTGTGTATACGAATGAGAGCCAGTCAGTTGTCTTTAGTCTTCAGTTGTCGACGGACGTGTTTTTGTTTTGGGAAGTACGTCTCCCTGAGAGGTACTAATACATTATTGTTTGTTAAAATTCACAAAGCTCTGTTTCTTATTTGATGCGCGCTACATTTTACGTCAAACAAATTCAACAAACCTTTATAATTTTAACGCTGTAATAAACTACCTTAAACCATACATTTTGCTGTTTCTTTTCAAAGTGCAAGCGCAGCTGTTATTAATTGAACGATTAGAAAGGCGAAAAGCAGCAATAAATAACAAAAAAGGCTTTAAGTGGCCTGTGTGTATACTAAATATTTGAAGCCGCGGTCGTTATTAAAGAAAAAAGCTAAATAGTTCTAAATAATAAATTTATGTGTCTAGAAGCAACAGCCACACAACCACAGTAGAACCACGAACAAAGTCAAAATAAAAACAAGAAAAATTCGTACCACATGCACCGTACACGTCAAAAGTGTGTGTGTGTTAGCACTGCCGTTGGTTTTGTGTGCATGTCATATGTATACGCGTTTTTCTCTGCGAGAGTGTGTGTTTCTAATGTGTATATACATATATAAAAAATAGCGGCCGCTTTAAAAAATAAGTAATAACAACATCAGCAACAAAAACGACAGAGCGACTTACATATAATTTTTGTGGATTTAATAGATTTTACAACAAAATAAAATTCTGCTTTTTGCTGTTACTTTTTTCGTTTGCTGTTTTCGTTTTTGGGCAACGCCTGCTCCATAAAAACGAAAGGTAAGTTGCTTTTGTTCAGGTTTCGTTTTTCGTACCATTTTGGATTATTTCTTTGTTTCTAACTGTCAAGCGGACAGACAGACAGGTTGATCAACCGATAGACAATATGCCAAACCTTTGATTAACACGTACATATATTGATTTTTAATTCATTTTTAAGCATAATTCTACATACAACAAACATAACTATTCAATACAATAAAAATGAGGTTAGTTTAAATTTTTAGTCATTAAGAAATATAATGAAAACAAAACACGAAAGAAAAAATTGAAGTGAAAATGAAAAGCGTTCTGAAACTATATTCTATTGCATCAATAATAAAATATTGAAATATTTATTATTATTTATTAAAGCAGCTGCTGCTTCTCAGAAACGTTCTTAACGTGAGCGTGATGCAACGACAATCACAACTACGTCGTGTTGTTAATTTCTGTTTTCATCTCTTCCTCTTCGAGCTCTACTGCAAGTTGTTGTACAACTAAAAGTTGTTTGTTGTGTTGTAAACCTACAATTGAAGAAGTCTCGTGACACCGGTGGGAGAAGTGGGGTGCTCGTGGATACGTAATTTCACAAGTTATCGAATATTTACACGAAATGCGTCGAACGTTGTAGTTTTTTTTTTGTTTGTTAAGCAAACAAAGATTGGCCATTTTTTTCTCAAAAATTTTCATTAATTTAAAATAATAAAGCTTAACCATAAGAATGAAATATCGTTTAAATATAGTAGTTTTAGGTAAAATGATGGTAGGAAACTATATTTTTGTTAAGCCTCCCTATAAAGAAACCTCGCTATAACGAACTGATTGGCCGTTCCCAACGAATTCATTATAGAGAAGTCCGACTGTGTATATGAACATATAAAAAATTTTTTTTTTGGCTGCCAGCAAAAATGGATTTGTAACCAAATCAACCGCAACGATAACGAATGAAACAAAAACTTAGTTACTAAACACCTTATAACAAAAATGAAGGCAACAACAATAATGCCATGTTTAGTTAATAAGGTAAATTTGTTGCGTTGTTTTGTTGTACGTTTTTTATTCAATTAAAAAAAAAACCTACAAAATAAAAGCAACTCAAATAGAAAAATGTTGAGCTACAGGCTAAACCGATGATTGTGGCGGGGCTTGAAACTCGTCCACAAATCCATCATTGGAAAGTTGATTTGACTGCAATTCGCGGAATGTTGCAGGCAATTCAGTGAGGCGTTGAGTAAACGCTTATTTGCTGAATTCGGCGAGGGGGCTGACGTTACGTGAGGCTTTGTTTACTTGTTGTGACTCTCGTTAAACGAATTATTTTAACTTTTTTTTTTCTGCACAACAAACTCAAACAATTTAAGTGTGACTTTTAATGCTTCACCAATCGGAAAAAATTTTAACGTTGCGTTCTTTTTATCATTTTTGAATTATTGAAATTTTTGAGAATTTGTTTATGGCTAATTGTGCCAAATAAGCAAAGACGCTAACAGCAATTAGCAGCATTAAATAAAAAAAAAACATTCATTTTCACTCAAAATGAACTTGGTTTTCCGTCATTTTGGTACCATTAGTGATGTTGGCTTCGGATCTAATGGAATTCATTAGAGAGAAACTGCTGCTGCCGTTTTTGTGCCAGCTTAGCTTAAAATTTCGGTCATTTAAACAAATCGCGCAGATCATTTGCGCACATGAATTGCCAAATTGTGTGCAATAAACTCTACAGCTAATGCAGAAACTTTGCTTTGCAGCTTCAAGGTTTCTGCGAATGCTTGCCAGAGCTAAGAATTGAACCTTGAGGTGTCATTTATTGTGTCATAGCACAAGTTATGCATTTCGTAATTCCTAAATGAAAATGGGCTTTAACTGGTCTTATACGAGTTTAGCCATGATTGTCTATAGAAAAAACATTTTGCTCCCAACTTTATCCGCCTTTTGAAAGTAACTGCGCTTGTTATTGCAAACATTTGATATTTTAGAAGGCAATGTTCGACTTTTGAGCAAATGAGCTAAATGAATGTTGTGGCACTATGCAGCAATGAACTTTTGTAAAATTTCATATGCAGACAAATATGCATACGAATAGTGATAGAAATTTAATTAAGAACTCCACGCTGTAGTTGGTAATGTCTTCCCCATTATTAGCTTTCACTTTATCAGCTTATTCTTAGCGTAAATAAACAGACAGCAATGCAAGTGTGAGCATGCGGATGATATTTGTAGCGACATAAATCAAAGTAAAGCGATCTAAGGCGGCTGCTGGTCGCCCAGCTAATCAAAAGCAAAAGTCAAGAGTCGAGCGAGATTTGTTTCTTAATATATTTAGTTGAGACACATTTTTTTTATCAATAAATTACTTGACACTGACAGCGGCCACCCACGCCTGAACATGAATGCGAACGCGAGCACGACGCCAGTCAGTCAGACAGTTAGCAAGCCACGCTGAGATCAACTTGGCCAACTCCTTTTTTATTTTTATTTTGTTTTTTTTTTTGCATGACAATTAGTTGCACGGCCCGCTGTTGCATTTATTACACAATTTTACATGCAGTTTGCCAGCGGCGCTGGCGGCGTTTTAGCCACCCTTTTGGAAAAGTCTGCTTGCTACTGCGCTTTCCAACATATTATTTTCTTTGCTTGGCAATTTTCGTTGCCATTTTTATTGTTTATTATTATTTAAAATTTTTTTTTTTTTTTGTTACCACGCCGGATGTTCGTTTTTTTTTTTTTTTTTAAACTTTTTTGTGATTTTCTTCTGCAGTGGTGTATAGTTTTTACTCTTATTGTGTTTTGCTTAGGAAAATTCCCGTTGATTTTTCACAAAGTTTTGTTATTGTTTGAATTTTTTTTTCTGCTTGCAGGCGTTTCTACGCTATTTCAGATTCCCATCGCAAAATTTATAGTATACATGGTAAAAAACAAAAGTTTTTCCTGGGGGATTAATTTGTTGTTTGGTGCTAGCCTATGTAAGTGTATAAGTATGTTTTTGGCTTTTAAAAGATTTTCAGCATGTAAATGTAAATTCAATTTTAATTGATTTGGCCGATGTGTTGTTTGTGCGTATGGCAGCGCATATGCCTAGCTTTGCTTGGCTAATACAAAATTTTAATATAATTTGCCGAAAAGTGGCTGACTGCTTGGCTTATACAATACACGCATACATGGCTATTGTATAATCAACAGTTGTTGTTAATGCTGCTGCTGATTGCTGCTAGCTGCAGTTGTATGCGACCAAAAATAGAGCAAAGTTTTCCACGAATTTCCATTCCAAGTGTAAAACAGCTGAAAGCATAAAGCAAACAAAACAAAACAGCAAAGAAACAAAAAAAGGCAGCCAAAGTCAAAACGAGTCAAGCAACAAATGTGCGCCAAACGTGTTTCTGCTCAATTGCATTTTCTGTTTTTTTTTTTTTTATTTCTTTTTCTGCTGTTATTTCTGCTTGTTTTTGCTTTTGTTTTGTATTTTTTTATTTTTTTAATAATATAACAATTTTTGTCATAAACGGTTTCCATAAACAATTTTTGTCACTGAAAGTGGTTAGACATGGACGCAAAGCGGCGCCAGTTAAGTTTTTTTTTTAATGCTGAAGTAACAACGCGGCAAGTGAAAATTTCATTTGCTTTGGCTTAGCTATCTTCGTTGTTATTGTTGCACTTATTATTTTTAAAACTATTTCGTTGTGGTTGCTGTTGTTGTTGTTGTAATAAAATTTGTATAACAGTTTTTGTTTTCTTGCTTTTATTATCGCCGCAACAAAAAATTATATTTTTATTATAACCCTTGTCAGGGTTGACACTTGTGCAATTACAATGTAGAAAAGTTAAAAAATGACATGCAACAACAATAACAACATCAAAAAAACATCAGCAGTTGGCTTTGTTTGCTTTTTGTCTTTCTGTCTGCATAACTCATTGAACCGCTGCGGCGACTACCTTTGGCTAGCAGCGTGAGCGAAACAGCATACAGCGCAACGAATTAGCGCTAGTGCGCTTTTTATAACATGTACAAAAAAAAAAAAACGGTAAAGGTAGCAAAGTTGTGCAAATGTATGTTACAGGCAGAAAGAGGCTTGGCAAGACCCCACATAGTATATATTCTTGATCAGCATTGAAAGGTGAGTCGATCTAGCCATGTGCGTCTGTCCGTATGAACGCATGGATCTCGAAAATGGCATGAAGACTCCTAATGAGTACAAAATATTAAAACACAAAAAAATTTATTGAATTGTGGATTGGTTACAGACCCTGTATTTTAATTTTTTTTTCTTTGTTGCATACTGATTTGTTTTATGCAGTCGCTGCGTTTGCTACTTCTGTTTCCATTGCCTTGTGTGTGAATTACCAAACGGAAATGCCACGGGGGGTGATTTCTATTTTTTTTTTTAGATTTTTATATTTTCTTTTCACACACACCTGTGTCGAAGTTACAATCGTTAAGTGTTGCGTATACACAAACACATGACTATGACAGCTATGCATGGCCCAAATAAGTAAATGAGCTAGAAACAACAACAACAATAACGACAGCATACCGGCACAAAGATTAAAAAACCAAAGAAAGGTGGTATCAGTAGCAGGTCGATCGATTACTACTGCCTTTGCTTGATAGACAGACAGGCAGACAAAGCAAACTGTCATTAAGACTTTTACCTTTGCCGCTTGATTTAGTCTAAGCCGAAAGATTTTTTGATTTGCTGTGCAAAGCGCTTTGGCGCTTGTAGCGTTTTAATACTTACAATATTTGTTTGATGCTTATTATTAAAGCGCGATTATATGTTAGGTTTAAGTTTGTTTCTTTTTCCCCTAGATTTTTGTTTGATTTTGGCGCCATTTAATGAGCCAGTTTTGATTGCAGCTTGTGCATGCATTAATGAATAATTTGTTGGGATTAGTGACGTCCTAAAATTTAAATTAAAGTTTCCGAGGGAACGTAAAAAGAAACTACTAAATTCAACCTAGAAACAGTTTTACAATCTTTAAAGACGTAACAGCAATGCCAGTCTACAGTAATGTGGCATTAAGGGGACGGTCTGTGAACTTATTATTTAAATGTCATTGACATTTCAATGTATGTAACTGAGAAAAAAGTAAATGAAAGAAAAGAACGTATCAAAGCAATTAACTTTTAAGTTCAGCACTAACCGCCCTGGCTATGACGGACAGTCCAAAAGCGCAACAAAGGAAACTAACAGAGTACAGTTCAAGTACCGATTAATGGCTATAAGCATAGACATAACAACTCAATAAACAATAACTAAATATATACTAACGAGTGAAAAAGTATAAATATAAATATAAAACTAGAAAGGCAGAGACTATAATCAGGCGCACCCGACTATAGAATACCCTGTACCCAATTCAAAACTAATTATATTTTTTGTTGCTTTAATATTTTGTATTCATTATGGAAGAGTATCTCAAGAAAAAAAATGTTTTTCTTAGTAAAAGTCATTTTTCGGTCGATCGTTCCTATGGTAGCTATATGTTATAGTAAACCGATATTTATAATGTTCAGGAATATGATTGGATATTACTTGAAATTATTTAATTCAAAATTTGGTAACGATATCTTTATAAACAAAAAAGTTTTTCTCAGTAAATGTTGTTTTTTGGCCCATCGTTCCCATGGCACCTATATGTTATAGGTTAAAAATCAGAAAAAAAAAGAAACTCGTTATGCCTATGGATTAGGAGAGTCTTCGTGCCAAATTTGGTGATTGTAGGTATGACCGTTTCCGAGATCCGTGCCTTCATAAGGATAGACAGACAGGCGTGACGTAACTTTACATGAATCAATAATAGGTGGTTTTTTTTTGATTTTAGCCTTTTCAAATGCTTAGCTTTCCAAATAATGCGTTTTAAAGTTGCCAGACGTATCAACACTGCAACACGGCTCCTATCAATCTATTTAGCGGTTCCGCGCTGCTTTAGGCTCGATTCGAGATATCCCTTTATTTGACCTTTTTTAAAAATTATTCAATTGCTTTACGCGACCCATTTTATAAAGAAAACAGTTGTAATTACTTAGAATATAACGATAAAAGTAAAATTCTGATTTACCTTTTCACAAATGCCGTTCTTTTTTTCTGTTATGTTATATGTAAACAAATGAGAAAGAAGACGCAATGCAAACAGCATTTTCTGAACCTATTCAGTTTAACGACTGTGTATATGCTGAATTCAAAAAACTAAGTATGTAGGTTGAATTTTCATAAAAACTGTTTTAAATGTGTCACAGCTCATCTACAGTCTGTACAATGTGCAACTATGAGATACTCTACAGGATCATGTTAATACAGCAGAGTAAAATTATACACAATTTGCGGCAATACTTCAATACAAGTTATGCAATGTCACAGTTGCTTTTAATGCACAAAATTTTAAAAGATTTTCATTTCATTCAAATTTGGTTTATATATCTGAGTGCACTTAACACAGCACAACTAACGCTGTTAGCCACTTGGCAATACAACCCACAGCCGCATGTTAACGTACAGCGCACGAGTTTCCCTTTAACATTTTTAACGAAAGATAACGAGTGCAGCTGTAGGTACACACGTGCGTTATGTACATATTTACGTATATAAGGCCCTAACTGGAGTTTTTTTAGGTTAGTGGTTTTGTTATTGCAGCAGTTAGCAGTAGCATTTTAAATATACAGTCAAACTTCCATAACTCGAACTACTGTAACTCGAATTTTCTATCGAACTCAAACTAAATAAAGTGGCAATAGCGTGCAATTTCCATACATGGTTGTCTCTTTAGCTCGAAGTCTCCATAAGTCGAACTTTTTCTTTGGATAATGATGATTCGAGTTATGGAAGTTTGACTGTATATGCACATAAACATACTTGTATATGCATCTTTAAACGAGTTGACCTACTTAAACGTTTTGCTCTGTGTGCATCCCACCAGCATACAATGAAAAAACGACAGGAATAACCAACACCTACAAACATAAAAGGATATCGGCGCCTTGTGCATTTGCCATTGCTGTTGGCGCTAAACAGTTGCCAGCTTTGGCTTGGTCACGTCGCTCGTGTTGATGCGACTAAAAGACGCGTTGCTATTATCGGTTGTACGCGATTTTTCAGTTTACTATTTCATGAAAATGTCCTGAGCCGAGTTGTGTTGTGTGTGTGCGAGCGTGTCCTTACTAGGTAAAGTGGCACAGGTAAATATTTGATGTTTCACAGCAGATAAAGTCTGTAAAAGCTGCTGCACGAGGCTTAGACGTTAACTGTCACTTGACTATTGACGTGAAGTTAAATGAAAAGGCACAGCTGTCGCAGGATGTGAAGCAGGTTGCAAACATTTTCCGTTTTTGAATACATGTTTAGTTTGTTTTTGGTTTTCTGTTGCCACTTCTGTTTGTGGTTGATGTGGGTTTGTAAGTACGGTATATAGTCAAAAGAGAAAAGTTTTTGTATGGCAACAACACATTTACATTTACCACATATCAAGTGTTCTAGATAGAATTTGAAAAAAAGAGAGAAAAACCAAAATACACCAACTTGGTTGCATTTTCCCGAATTGGATTTGTGCTAAGATTTTTTGTAACTTTAAATAAGCAGCTGTTGGAAAATGTGATTGCATTATAAATTGTGAGTTAAGACTATTTTAGAAAGTTCCCCTTTTAATAAATATTCATAGCAGTTATGAGCTTTTAATTAAAAACACAAAGCGAACAAGAAACGATTAATACACAACTTAAGAGATATTTAAGTGCAGTCAGCCTATGAGAAACCGAGATTTACTATTGCAAACTACTAAGTAAACCAAAGTGTTGGCTTACATTAATTGCCGCATTTATGGCGGATCCACGTACGATTATTTAATTAATCCCAATAACCTTCAATTGTAATCGTTTAACTGGTGCGCCTTTGTCGCTAATACCTGACTTGATCGAGTGTAACGCCGACACCCGCTGATGCACCCTAGGTTTGCCAAGAACAGCGCAAGCACAACCATAAACACAACAACAATGACAACAAAATGGAATTACAGAACACAAACGAAAGCACTGTAAAAAACCAAAAATAGCAAAACAAAATAAAATCAGGGAAAATACATTCAGTATTAATAGCAAGGTAGAGATAGAGAAAAGACAAGAGTAAAGAGAATTAAAAAGAAGCGTCAAAATCCACATAAGCCATATTATTTGCATGAAAATTTTGTTTGGTCTTGGCAACACTGTCATCTCTGAGCGCAAGCAAAAGAGCGTAATCAGTGCTGAATGCGTAAGAAAAGAGCATAAGCATTTTTTTATGAGTATAATTACAACAGTTTATTGAAAACTTTATTGATATATTACGGAATGTATAAGCAGTAATTATAACCGTACTTATTAAACTATTACGCCTGTATTTAATAAGTGATTTTAATAAAAAGTATTCCATCTCTTAAATTAGCACCAACCCTATACATTTCATTCAATTTTCATTGAAATCGGTAGGCGGCTTCAGAGATTAGCGTATTCCGACATCGTGATACTGTAATTTTATAGATTAAGATTTGCTAAGCCACACTCCACTGCCTCCTCATATACCGCCTCACCCGCATAGCCTATCTAACCTACCCGTACTCTTAACATACCTGGGGTGTTTGTTCTGGCGATAATGGGATTGTGCATTTGGTTTTTTTTTTTATTTTTTTTACATAGTTTGTGTCTGAACCTTCGATAACGAACTTATGTTAATTAACAGCGGCCCAAGAGTGCTCGCAACAGCGACACTTAACCGCGACACAACAGTTTTTGTCTACTGCTATCTGATGACAACTTTTTTCTTCTATTTTTTTTTTTTTTTTTGCAATGAAATTTTTTTTAAAATTTTTTATTTGAATTTTTTTTGTAAACTTTGTATTACCGATTGCTGTTTAAAGATGGGACATGGGTAGCACATACATAAGTGTGTATGCATTTGTGTTGCTATATGAAGGCATAATAATTTGGCATAAATTTATGACTACTGTAGAGTTTATGCGAAGCGCATTATTTACAGTTAAGAAAATGGATGATTTTGGCGATGTTTCATATTGCATATATAATGCATAATCTTGTTTGCTCGCGTTACCTGCATTAAGCAGATCAACCGCTGCATCAGTGTGCGGTTAAAGGTTAAAGGCAGGTGACACATGTCAAATTTGTTTTGTAAAGCCAATCAAAAGGTTTAAAAAGCCAGGCAAGAAACTCGAAACCTTGAAGTCAATTACTGTTACAGTAATTTTCATATAAAACATGTGAGTGTGTCTGTGCGTATCACAGTTAAAGCACAATTTGCGTATCTGTCGGATGGCTGAAGATAAATAAATGCATTAACTCGCTACTGTTGATATTGTGATACTGTTGGTTTTTGCTAAATGTATTATGGCTTTGCTTATTTTAGTTTATTTTATTTTACATCTTTTAATACAATTTACTTTTATGTGTATTTATTGCAAAAATAAAGAGAAGCTAAATAATACATCAAACTGTTTCCGCTTTTTTATTAAGTTAATAAAGTGTTGGTTTTTCTTTGTTTTTGTAAAACAGTTGTTAACAGAAATGCAAATGACTTTGAACCACAGAAAAGCAAGAAAATAAATTTAAGTATGTATTAAATTTTCTCCCGCAAAAATTTCACTTTTAATGGAAATAAATAAATAAATAAAATTAAATAGAAAAAAAAAAAACAAAAAAAAAACGTTAACGAGAAAAACCAACAAGAAAATAAATGGTAGTCGTCGTATTTTTTCTTTTGTGCCGACGCGCAGAAATTGCAATAAGTAAAAATAATAGAAAAAAAAATACACATAAAAATAAATGAAAATGAATTTGTGCAGCATTTCGTGAGCTCAGCGCTAAGCATTTGCAAAGAAATGCGCCAAACATGCAACTCACTGCCTACCAGCCTTAGGCCGACAATAGCAAAAGCTTGCCACACATGTACGTATGTGGCATGTAAAAGTAGCGAGTGACTTACAGCAGCCGCGTACGTCAGATAAGAAAATAAAAAATAAAATCACAGAAACCGAATACACACACATATGCACATGTACAAATATATAGACCAAACTAAACGTGGCGCAAAAATGTTATAAAACGCGGTTCGAGTATTATTGCAACTTAGTTACGCCCGGCTAATGCAGCTTGAAGCATAATCACGAGCGTAAACATGAGTTGGTCCAGCATCAACACATGGCATAGTTGGCAATAAACACATTTCGTCAGAACCAAAGGCCGGGACGGCAAGCACAGCATACTTGGCTCATGTGGCAGTTGCTGTTGCTGGCACTGCTGCTGCTTTCGGTTGTAGTAATCCGAAACTTTTATCGCATTAAATTTCGCTGAGCCTCAGTACAGGCGGCCGGCAAATAGCCAGGAAGGCAGGCATGCAATGGGCAAAGGATTGAAGAACATTCTGACAAAAACGGCCTTCAAAGCTATAAAGCAATGCGAGAGTGTAAGAGGGCATGTGCGAAAAGAGCGAGTGAGAGAATGAGTGGGCGAGAGGATGACAGGGAGTACATGTGTGTGCAGGCGATCACTTGAAGTCTGCCAAATGTCAAACGACGTCGTCAACAAACTTCCAGCCTAGTTACCATACTGGAAGCTGTTGGTGGCGGTGAAGCGCGGTGAGCGGTGGATGGCATGCCATTGTTGTGGTTGTTGCAGTTGCGAAGCGCAACTTGTTTAGTGGCAGACAACAGATGTTGCCGGTTTGGTATGCTGACCAATTGTTGTTGCAAGACAGACATGCAGGCAGGCCGTGAAGTGGCATACGAGAAGCGATGTGTGGCGTTTGAGGTGCACTGAGGAGAGTGCAGTGGGTTTCTGTTGAGAGCCCTGCCACATTTTGATCGATTTTTGAGTTGTTGTTGTTTTTTTTTTTTTAATATAATATTATAGCCAGTTGCTGGCAAAACGCAGTCAACAGAACTGAAATTCTTTGGCGTTGCTTAGATTAAATTTGATTTTACCGTTTTTCGTTTTTGTTTGTTACTTTTTTAGATGCGACGCAGTAACTAAACTCACTTGTCGTGTCATCAAAGCAGGTTGTTGTTATAATTTTAAAGATGTTATTGTTATTGCAACGTGTGTGTGTGTGTGTGTGTGTGTGTGTGTGTGTGTGTGTGTGTATGTGTTACGCTTGTGTTGCTCTTACTCTCACTACTGTCGTCATTGTCACTCTTTTAAGGCTTTGCATATCCACATACTTAAGTTCACTGTACGCTGCACCTATGCGACATAAGTTGTTGTTGTTATCGTTTGTTGTTTGTTGTGTTGCTTTTCATAGGCTGCACAACATCAACAACGATGACAACCATAACAGCAAAAGCGATGAAGACGATGATGACGATAATCTGATCATCATAATCAGCTACGTTTTGAGCACTTAATTCAATGAGCATAATTGATTTTTGCTGCTCGAGCATCCGTTTCACGATATTAGCCACGTCTCCAACGTTCCGCCCATTTCCTACAATATACAACTTTGTCATTTGATACAACGTTGGTGAATGCCTTCCATGTCATTTATTTTTAGTAGCTGTTTTTTTTTTTTTTAGCCCTTTCATGTTTCTTGTTTGAGCTCTTGCTATTTAAACACGCCCCAACACATCTTCGAGGTGCTGCTACTGTTGCTGCTGCTGCTGCTGCTTACTAGCGAAAGGTCGCGTGTATGTTGTTGTTAATATGTTATTTGCCCGATTACGCTGTTGCTTGTTGCCTGCTTGCTAACCTTCCTGTCCGTCCATCCGTCCGCATCTCTGCTCGTCTGCCACTGTTATGCTGCTTGTTGCTACAGCTGGCAGCAGCCCTTGGCTTCGGGTTTGCCATTTGTCGTCGATATTGTGTGCGTTCCGTGTGTAATGCAAGACACTTCCTCAATCGTCAACGTTTTGGACTGATCGCTGTGCTTGGTCGCCGTTTCGCTTTTCCTTTTTTTTTTCTTTTTTGAAAGGTGCCAGCAGCTAATGACTAACTTGGTCAAGTGTAGTACTTTGGTACTTTCAAATATGCCGCAGCGTGTTGTGTTATTTTCAAATAGAAAACCGAGGTAAGGAGAAAATAAATCGAAAAGAAAAGTAAAGGGAAATTTCAGCATGCGTTGTCGTTTTTAATGTGATTATGAATGAACGTTCAAAAAGGGGGAATTACTGATGTTGATAATGCCTTGCTTTTTTTTTTTGAAATATTTAATTTTTTGGTTTTTCGATGTTTTTTATACATAAAATGTATTTTTTGTTTTGCATTTCAAAATTCACCAGCAGTGCATGACATAATGCGACTAATTGTTGCGATAAATAAATACAATCAAATTGCGATGACTGCGGTGTCGTTGTTTAATGCTGTTGTCATGATTATTTATAAACTTACCATTGAATGTTTTTTTTAATTACTACTTCTTTTTATAGTTTTTTCCGTCAACTTTTGCTTTGTCAGCTTTAATTTCAATATATGCGATAAAATGTTTTGTACTTGTGAAACATGCCCATATACAGGTCGTAATTTCCTAAATGCTTTGTCACTTAGACATCAATCTGATTGCGTATTTTTGGCCGTTTGGCAATGAACTGACAACGGGCAGCACATTCTCTCCATACGATTGCTGCTCTGGCAGCATGATACGTGCGCAGTTGGCTTGTGTCTTGCCAAGTCAGTGCAATTATTGCAGTTGAGCCAATAGTCACACACTTTCATTTATGGTGTGTAAACTATTCGCCATAGGTGCCACTGCCTAAAAACTTCAGCTATGTTTATTGCCTTGCAGCACAGTGCAGCCAACTGTCATTTTCACACGCATTCGCTGCAGAACATATGTATGAATATGAGTACACGGCAACCCATTACATTCGGATTAATGCGGGTAAAAGTGGCTTAGGATCACTTTGCTATGATGGAAAGCAAGGCCAATGAAAGGTATTACGACTTTCTATAACCGGCGTCAAGAGCACATTAACAGACCGTCCTTAAAAAGTAAACCGAAAAATTCTCTTCAGTAAATAATATTATTTAATAAAAATTCTTCGTAGGATGCCTTTTGTCTTCCTTGTCTTTTTGTTGACAAAGAGAATGACAAAAAGATAACTGACTTCTTGCCTTCTTTGCCTCTGATGACAATGTCAAAATTCCTATATGAGCTAACTATGTTAGGATCAACTGCTGTTGCTAGTGTTTTAGAAGTCCTAGGTTGGCCGTCTGGAAGTTAGATTGGCAGACAAAAGGAGGGCGTTCGAATTACCGCTCGACGTCGTCGTCAGTTGTACAAAATACAAAACTAGGTAAATAAAGCGAACAAATTGCAATCGCAAGCCTGAGTACGAAGACGAGTCTGAAAGTGTGTACATATGTACATGCATTGTATGTACGCATGTATCCGAGGTGTTAGTTAAATATCTTGGAGTGTGTGTACCTTTATACACACATGCTTTAGATACTGCATACGTTTGTAGATACATACTTACGCCCAAAATGCGAGCAACGAACAAACCAACGACATGAGTGCACTTGACATTCTCAACTTCAAAAGAATGAACATTCTTTGTAATAAATTTGTTTTGCTTTTTTAAATTTTTTTTTCTCTTGATTTTTGCCTTGCCTAAGACGGATTTTTTTTCTTATTTTTCTGTTGTAGCTGTTGACACAACGCAAACGTTTTGTTGTTGTTGTATCTTTTGGTTCGCTTTTAGCGCTTTTTGTTTATTTATAATTAGTAATGTTGTCACGTTGACTTGCTGCAGGTATAAGTATGTATACATACAAGCATACTTACATATAGTTTTTCTTTTGTCATTGCTATTATTATTATTATTGTCGCCATTTACTTGCAATCATCGTTCATTTTGTCGCCGTTCTTAAACATTTTCTAATATCGGTTGATATTGTCAGTTTTTTTTTTGTTTCTTTTTAAAAAACACAAAAAAAAACGTATCCAATCATTTGATCCCCCCTATGTTTAGCTGCCCCTTTGTTCATTCATTCATTCAATTGGTCATTTGGTCGTTCACTTATTCATTCGCTTCATTTCACCACAAATATGCTTTTATGTTGATAATGTCAATGATGATGTGACAATGGCAAATGAAAGCCGACTGCCATGTGCACGTTTTCATGCGTTTCTTGACTTGACCAAGGCTTCTGGTTATAAAATTTTTTAACCCATTTAATTTATAGAAAGTTTAAGTTGAATATGTCTCGCTTGTATGTCAACGGTGGCATATTGGTTGCTTATGAATTTAAGTGATTATAGCCAAATCATAACGTATATCTTTTTTTTTGTAATTCATAACACTTGTATAGATAGTACATGCCAAGACTCACTATTGTAAAAAACTTCCCAGTTCACTCCCATCAAATCATGTGAGTACTGTTTCCGTTGTTTCAAAAGTGGCGATTTTGACATCTGTAACAAAGAACGCGTATGGAGGCCAGTAACGTATGAAGAAACTGAATTGGAGGCGTTATTAGACCCTGATTCATTTCAAACTCAAGAGAAGCTCGCTGAAACCTTGAAAGTGCCTCAACAGGCGTTTAAAACTGTTCCAAGGCCACAGATACAAAAAATGAGCGGAAAAACCGTCACAACTTATTTGCCCACCTTATAATTCGCCTCGAGTCGGGAACACAAGCTTTCTTTCTCTGCTGTGCGTCCAAATCTTGCAAAACAGACTATAAATGCCAGAGCCTTTGTTTTTTGTTTACGATTTCAGTGGGTAGCAAGATCAAACGGGAAGCAACCGAATATATTGGATAACTTTGTTTTGATCTCCTATATTGCTGACAGTTTCAGTCAACCAAAACTTTGTAATGTCAAAAGAGGAAAAGGGGGAAAAAAAACACTTTGCTAACGAAAAATAAAAATTTCCTTTTAATTAAAAATTTATTAGCGTTTTAAATTGCAAAAGCAATTGAAATTAATTGCAAATAAAAGCCAAAACAAGAAAAAAACCAAAAAGGCGAAAAAAGCAAAAAGATACTACGAACATTTGCGTATCTGTGCTGGCAATATGTGATGTGCCGCAACAAATGGCTTAGATAGCGCATGGCGCCTCAAATGCGCACATTACAGCAATAACATTTTATTTTCAGCGCACTCAGAGTTTGCCTTTTTTATTTCATTTAGCTCATTTCATTTTAGTTTTTTGGTTAGTTCTTAAATTTTAATTTTTTTTTTTGCTAAAAATCAGTATTTCTAAAAAATAAACTACTTAAAACTTAATATAATGTTTGAGCATTTTGACAAGTGCAAATGATCAATATTCGTTAAAGGAATTGTTTTAACGTAAAATGAAAAAAAAAATTATAACAAAATACAAACAATTGGCTTAATCATAAAAGTTAACAACAGCCCCGTCATGATTAAAAATATTTATTTTGTTTGTTTCTTCCATTTGCTCTACGCCGCAAATTTCTTTTTAAATTTGCACCACGGCACACTGCATCCCACCCCACCGTATGCCACTGCAACGCAAATAGATACATTGCTTAGCTATTTTTATGCTGCGCGCCTGACTGTGGAATTCAGCGTTGAGGAATGTTACTTTTTGTGTGAGAAATTATAGCGCAAGACATAGGGAAAATCCTCAAGTGCTGTCATTTTGTGCTTTTTTCAAATTTCGGATATTTTTGTAACTTTATTTTTAGCCTGACGCTGCAACAATGAGCTGCTTTAATTTTTTAATAGTGATTAACATTAAAGCGCCTATAAATTTTTATCGGGGGCATAATAAATGTATTCACTTTTCCGTAACGTCTACATAAAGGTTCTCATTCTATTGTGCCTCTGTATGACCCAGTTTGCAAAACCACAAAAGCCAAACCACAAATCGACAAAATCGAATAAATACAAGAAAAGAAATAAAAACAACTAATAAATAATAAATAATTGCGCAAATAACACAATTAAAAATTTATGTTTGTTGTAACAGATGTAAGTTTGCTTTAAAAGGCAACAAATCAAATTGTGACCACGACAAGAATTATTTATTTAGTTTTATAGTTATTAATTTATTTTATTAACTTTTATTATTATTATTTTTATTTTTTTTTTTTAACTTTTAGAAAACTAAACAAAAAACGCACAAAAAGTTCGTTAAGCATCAACCCGCTTTGCGTGACGCTTATTTGTTAGTTCAAAGGAAATTTCTGTTAAAATTTTTTTAAATATATACATGTATATAAGTACGTATGTAAAAGTTTATTAATAATTTTGTATTTTTGACTTGTCATGTTTGGCAGAGATAAATTTTGCGTGTCTGCCATGCCCAACTGCACTTAAGTTTTCTTTTACTTTATTTTTTCACTTTGAGGCCTACTTTTCCTACCTTGGACGAGACGTGTTAATATTTGATATAATAAATTTCGCATTGATTCGCATTCAAAAATTTTTCTAAATGGAAGTAGCCTGACTTGTATTTATGTATTCAAAAGCAAATCAATTGAAGCTAACTAAATAAAAGTTCAAAGA
This sequence comes from Stegana nigrithorax, assembly GCA_037044495.1. Lineage (NCBI taxonomy): Eukaryota > Metazoa > Arthropoda > Insecta > Diptera > Drosophilidae > Stegana > Stegana nigrithorax. The sequence continues at coordinate 952,516 of JBAMBQ010004233.1, forward strand.
CTTTCACTCGCAGTTATCTTAAACGAAAGTAAGCTGAAAATAACTTTATCGGAAGTATTCTATAGCAACAAAGAAAGTGGATCTAATACACTCACATATGCAACATATGTATAGAAAATTGGTAGGCTTACTGAAGAAAGAAATAGTGAAGCAACATCAAACAAGATTCTTCCCTTTTACAATGTTATTATGGTTGTTTTCTCGGGCTAAAATGTTCCAGCCCAAGAGACAGTTCTGAAGCAGTCTCGAAAAGTGATTTGAATAATAACATAAGATCCCTGATTAACTTCGCTTGTTATAGCAAACAAACCTGTTAGACTGAACCAGTGACTTAAACCTTTATCATAATTATTAATAAAAAAATTAAAATTATATAATTATAATTATAAAAATAAAAAATTAATATAATATTAAAAAAGGATCGTGGTGTCATAACTTCGTAATAAATCCAACAGAAGAGAAGAGAAGAAAAATAAAGCCAAAGAAAATGGAAATTTACTTGCTTCGAAATTGTAGCTTTCCATTTTTCCAACTCTTGAATTCCTTCCCGGCACTATGTCGCACTGTCAAACCCTGCCCCTTACCGTCTTCGCCAGCCTCTTGCGCTGGCTACACATATATAAATACACACATCTGCATCGCTTTGAAAACTTTTCTTCGCTCTATTTTCGTGGTGTATTTTAGCGTCGTTTGCTATGATTCTTATTAGAAATTCTTATTTTTTTTTTCGTTTTCATTATTTTTTTTTTTTTATTCTTGACATTTCTTATATACTCAAAAACTACTAAATAAAATATGCAACTGTAAAATGAGCACGTTAAGGAACAAATAAAACATTAAAGTATAAAACTAACTTAATATAAGGCACACAATATTCATTTTTATACGAATTGCTAACAATGACAACAACAACGAATTGTTACACATATCCAAGGAAGCATATATCTGTGATTATCTATTTATCCATCTATAAGACTGCATGCCGCTATGCTTGCCTGCCCTTCCTATCGTTATTTGTTCCATTTTTAGGTCTTTAGATGACAAAGGCGTCGAGACCGCCAATGGACTTTGAAAGGCATTGAAAGTCACTGGAAGCTTTTTTTATTTTTCTTTTTTTTTTCTATTTTGTTAGCTTCATGCTTTTCTTTTCTGCTTTTGCTTTATTTTTTTTTGTTGCTTTCTTTTATTTTCTTTTTTGTTTTAAATATTTAAGCTTTACAAATTGTGTCAAATCGTGACACTTGTGTAATTATTTAATGCAGCATTATAAATTGTACACTTATTTAAATTAAGTCCGGTGGGCCTATAAATCAATTACCTATGTACACCACAGTATGTATATATAAATTTGTCTACCGCAAAGCGTTCAACACGGTCAAATGGGCAAGAATCCTCGAGGCACTAAAAGCCATTTTTTGGCCGGTCGTTCTTGTAGCAGCTTTATGTTACAGTAAACCGATATTTATCATATTCGGGAATGTGATTGGATATATTGGATATATCATATAGTAAACCGGTATATATAATATTGAGATATGTAATTGGACATTAGGATAGGATAGGACATTAGATATATATTTAATAGAGAAAAAAGAGAGCACAGATGGCAATTTTAGAATGCGCTGAATAATTGTTGTCTGGTGCATATTCAAACGCAAGACGAATATATGATATACGTATTAATAAGTGACTTCTTTGCTGTTCTTGTGCTCTGAATGTGCCTATATTATTTACACGTGCCGCTCTCACTCTTCGTACATTTTGCCGTAAACGTTCGTTGCGATGTGCTTGAGATTCTTGCGTACGTCTTTCTATTGCATTGATTCTTTCTGTTTCATTTATTTGCGCAATTTGCGTTTGCGTTCTATTGTTTCTTACATTTTGGTGTCTGCGTGCATTTCTCCTGTTTTGATTATTAAGATTGAAATGAAATCGAAATTATTAAAGTATTTGACATATTTCTCTTCACACAATGCCGAATGATGTATGTATAAGCAGTAAAAAGTATTGTATATAAATATTTTGGGTCAATTAATAAAAAGTACAATAATACTTTTGGGTTAATGCAAACATTTAAATAATTAACGAACACGCAATAACTTTAAATTTGAACTAATTGAGACATTTGTTATACGACGAGAAATCGGAGTCGAAATCGCTGCGCTGTGGCTTGCCTTGTGACAATGGCGACAAGAATGTGTTGTTGAATAATTATTAACAGCTAGAAAATCATTTATGTATTGGCTTTTTTTTTTTATAAGCTTAGCACAAAATAATAAATAAATAATATATAAAATTATCAGCGATTCAATATATTTCGATGTTGATTTTTAATTGTTTGCATGTTAGCGAGCGCGCATCCGCCCAGCCATCTGTGGTTCGTCTGTGTCCAAGGTCTGCCGCCGGTCTTGACGAGAATTTACGACTTTTGTATTTAAATGTTTTAAAAAAGAATGTCACATGAATGAATGCCTTTTAATTTATTTTTTTTTTATTGTTAAATTTTTTTAGTTTTTAAATTTCAAGACAATGCAAACAGTTTCTTTTTAAAGGCAGAAAGTACGCTATAGAAAGTCGACAAACAGACGAAATTAAAAAAATATCATATCAAAAAGCATATGAAGATACTTTTACGACAAAATAACTATTCATAAAGTAGCTTTTTTTAAAGCATAAAAAAGCGAGGGTAGTTTGATAAGTCAGTAACTTTTGGAACTTCCCGTGTAGTAACATTAAACGCTGTAAAATACAAACTAACAGTGTTGCATTTAAAGTTATTACACAGGAAATTCAAAAAGTCACCGTCTTACCAAACTACCCTCGTATGTACATATAAACTTTTTAATGTTTTTCATTATGTTTAAGTCAACCCTTTTTTATTAGGCTATTCTTTGATCTGATCGCAAACAAAACTTGTCGACAACAAACGTTGAGGAACACATTACATAACAAAACACAAAAGAAAATCGTATGCATTTCTGTTAACGACTTCAGCCACCTATTATGAAAGTCTTATAATGCTTTTGAATTTTATGTAAAACACGTTTAAGCAGCAACTTGTCAAAATTTTGTCATAATACCAAGAACCAGAAAAAGTAAATACAAAGGGCAACGTTTGTATCAAAAGCTTAAGGTAGTCAGCAGCAGCTTGAAAGCCAACTACAACGGTTCTGTTGCATGGTCAAAAGCATATGAGTCGGATTAGCATAAAGACGAGAGAAAAGTCGTCAATGTCTCAGCAGCAGCGTTGTCAAGTATACCATTCACACAAAAACCACCTAAACGAAGTAAAACAAAAAAAAAAAAAAAAAAAAACGGAAGACTATTATATAGAAAGAGCAAGCAAACTGTTTTACAGAAAAAACACGAGTAAAGTAAAAGAGTAAAGAATTGCATTTAAAATCAAATTCCCGGTAATACTTTAGACATTGTCATGGCTTGTACTTCTGGTAAAAAGCAACACAAATCGAGCCGTGAAGTTTACTTTTGGAGTATGCTGTTTGAAGGTTGTTTGCTTGTTTTTGCATGTCTCCTAAAGTAAGAAAATTTTAGCGGATGTGCGTTTTTAGAAAATACAAGTGTTGCGCCTTGTTTTTGGGCAATCTTGAGCTTTTTCAAATGTAAGCATTTTCTAAGAAATGTCCATTAACTGAAAAACAAGTCATCACAGAATGGCATGTGAATGTGTTTGATGTGGCAGTCCTGGCGTTTAGCCTATTCAATATCCTTTCATTGCTGCAGCGTTTTGTAGTTTGGCGATAGTCTATTATATTATATTCTAAGGAAGTATACATACATATTTCCTCACTTGAAACTTTTTAAGCAAATACAATATGAAGCATGCTAATACCGCCAGGTGAAGTATCTATGAGTGTGTGTATCTGCTAAGTCGTAGTCACTCCGCCTGTTGGAATTTCTAGCTTAGAACCGCTAAGTGTAGTGAAGCGATTCGCAACCGCACCACGATCTAAGCAGAAGCGCCTACGATAGTTAATGCATGATCACATTGAACCTTTTTTCAATTCTGGTTAGTCAAGTTAATAATGATAATGATAATGATGACATGTTGATGATCATAAACAATCAGCCGCTAGTGTTGACGGTGACTTGCGCTTCCCTTAAGGTCTCCCACCTCAACCTGAGTCAACACCTTTGTGGTAAAGTGGTGTTTATTACTTCATTATAACTTTGACTACCGATGGCCGCTTTTTTTTTTACTTTATTACATGTGAAATTATTATTATTATTTTTTTTTAAATTTTTTATTATTTATTTATACTTACATTATTATGATTCTTTGTTTGTGTTTTGTACTTACAACAGTTTTCTACATCTGACATTTGCTGGTCATTCTTAGAGATCAGACAAGCAGGCAAATAATCCAACGGAGTTGATGTTAATAAAATTTTTAAAAAATTCCCACGCATTCTTCTGCTGTTGTGTGCAGTAGACACTTTGGACTTATTACAATTTCATTTGCACATTGGCAATGGCGGAGGTGGCAGTTACCGGCAGTCCGCTGCTTCCCATGAAACTCGCTCGACCAAGCCCAGTAGCTGTGAATGTTGGGGCAAATTCTTTACAGTGTGCGCGCATGTATTTGTGAGTGTGTGGGTACTTATAACATTTGGTGCGATTACTTTTATTATTACAGTGCTCTTGTGGTAACGTGAACACCGTCTAAAGTGAATACTTGCCTACCGTGAACAAGCTTTTTTTTACATTGACTACACAGTAACGTGAATAAAGTCAGAAAACTATATATATAAAAAAACAATTTCACATTCAATTGTGTAAAACACTATTTATATAGTAAAATTTTTTTTTTTTTTTGTCATGAAATTCGACAATCGCTAACGTGAACAATTTCGCTGATTCCCTGAACTCCCTTGCATTTAATTAGTTCACGTTACCGCAAATGCACTGTATTGTATTATTATATTCATGTTGTTGGAGTAGTGTAGTATCTTAAACCCGTAATTGTTTGGGCTTTCTTGTTAATAGTGTAACGCTTTACCAGAGTTCGCTATGCGTAGCCGAGTTCACTGCGGATATTTAGTTTTGATCGCTCAGAGTTGGGGCAAACTATGTTATGCGCAACGGGGGCGCATGCAATTTGTTTGCTTATTACGTTTTTATGAGTGTGTTTGTTTGTACTTATTTATATATATCTATATATATATATATATATATTTTTTTTTTTTTTTGGTACTTTTGTTTTATCTAGCGGTCGAGGGCACCACACTACCGTCATGCGCAGTTAGGGCTCAATTGTTATTATTGTTGCTCTTTAGCTTTATGATGTGTAAGCTGTGCTGCAGTATTACAATATTTATTTAAGAGCGTTTTTTTTTTTCTGACCTTGTTTCACATTTTGTGGCCAAGAGTTTGTTTATGTTGTGTTTCTTTTCCTTTAAAAACCTGGTGGCGATTGTATTGAGCTGATAAGCCGTGGAGAAGGCAAAGTTAGCAGCGTTAGTCTAAACATCTTAACGCAAAAACAACGTTCAAATAGCAGCTATATTTTGTAGTGAACCGATATACATATTATTAAGATATTTGTTTGGACATTACCTAGAACAATTAAAATCGAAATTTGGTAGCGGTAAAAACAAAAAAAATAAGCTCATGCCTGTGGATTGGGAGAATCTTTGTGCCAAATTTGGTGGTCGTATGTTTAATCGTTTCCGGGATCCGTTTGGTCATACTATTCATTCATTCATGACTTGATCGACACGCCTTTCGATGATGATCAAGAATATATATACTTTGTGGTGTCTGCCACGCCTCCTTATGCCCGTTACACACATTTACACAACTTTAATAAAAAGAATAAACTAAAATCGGCAAGAGTAAACTAAAATCAGCAAGAGAGAATTGACAATAGGATAAATTGGACGAACTGAAGAGAATTTAAGATTATGCTAATCAGCCGCGCTGGGCTGGAGAACAAAATATAAACAAAATTAGTTTGGTGCTGCTCTGAACAATACCCTTTACCATTTTTTGGTACACGGTATAAAAATTAATTATTTTAAGTTAAACAAATGGGTCATGATTAACTACGCATATTGCAAATTGTTGCAGAAAGGCAGTTGACAAGAGTGGCAGCAGCAGCAGACGGAGACTGTTTGGGTCCAGTAACCTAAAAAAAAATATATATATATATATGTATGTATATACATAAAATAAAAAAAATACAAACTTGGCGCTGAAATCGATACACAACACACTTTGGCCCTGAAAACATGCAGAAGTTTGTTTGCGGGCTTAACTGAAAATTAATGAATGAATGAAAAAGAAAAAATCCCGCAAAAAAATTATAATAAACCTTAATCTTTAACGTGTCAGAAACAGGCAACGCTCCGTTAAACTTCAGTTTAAAATTTTGTTTCTTTTATATCTCGCACGCATGAGATTATCAATTTAATTTACGATACGTACTTGCCAAGGCATGAAGCATTCCCATAAGTATTCTTTTTCAGTCTTAAGTTTTTTGTTATTATTTCTTATATTTTTTTGGTTGCTTTCGAAGTCGCTTGAAAATTAATGCCTTTAAAAATAACAATTTGCTAAATTTTCAGCTTTTTAAAAAAATTCTTTTCTTTTATAACACATATGTATTTTGTTGTGCAGCTTTTTTGGCTGATTGGTGTACACCCACGCGCGGTTTTTGTTTTGATGCGTTTTGGTTTTAGACTGTGTCATATGTTTTTTATTATAGTCTTATACATTTTGCTTAATTTATTTTATATTTAATGGTTTTTAAAACTACGCCGTAATAATTTGATTTATTGGACTGGCAGATCATGAGTCACAGTCCCGTATTTGTTTAGGCCACTAAGAAAATCTCCATAGATCTTGTTCGTTATATTTTAAGCATTGGAATTATGAGAGACAACCGCGTCTGAGTAAGATGCAGATCAGTTAATGAATGAATGAAGGAACCAAAAAGCAGCACTCCGACTGGCAAAGAGTCAAATACAAATTGAAGTATATCAATGCTCATAAGCTGTGTAGAGCCCAAATGACCTAGCTGTTAGACGCTTATTTACTCTTCAAACTGATTATGAGTCAGCTATCAGCTGTTAGTTTATCAACTCATTTGCAGCCGTTTAAAATACAACATAGAGACGTCACCTACTGAAGGTTTTGAAATTGGCTTATTTTTTTTAAGTTTAACTGCTATTTGTGAAAATTAATTAAAAATTACCTAATTTAAAAAAAAAAAATTACCATCCTAGTATCCCTTCTTTATCCCCTCGAATCACCATTATCCAAAGAAAAAGTTCGACTTATGGAGACTAGTGGTTGTTGGGCTAACTATTTCCGTGATCCGTTTGTTCATACGGACAGATAGACATAGCCACATCGACTCGCCTTTCGATGCTGTTTAAGAATATATATACTTTGTGGGGTCTGCCACGCCTCCTTCTGCCTGTTGCATACATTTGCACAACTTTAATATACCCCTTACCGTTTTTTGGTACAGGGTATATAAAAAACCAATTTGCATGGAACGTAAGAAGCAGAAACTCCGCCCTAATAATAACTCAATCCACTCCTTGTGCTGTTGCGATGCTCTGGCTGCTGCTGCTGGAAACTTTCTTTTTCGCCTAATCTGCTTCCTGCAAACGCTGAACGCTGACATATAATGCAAATAACCTCAAACTGTCCATCAAGCACAACAACAACAATGTGTACAACACGAAAGATATGGTATCTGGTAGTCCTTGGTCATACTCCTGCACGCACAGTTTATAGGCCACAAACAGTAATCTTCTTGTCAGACCGTCGCTCACTGATAATGTAAAGCACGATGAGCCAGACAGTGAATGTGTGAAGTAGGCTGCCAGTCAACCAAGTAATGCAGGAACCATTCAATTACAACAGCAACCACAAAGGAAATTATTTAAATAAATTTTGTTAAAGACAGTCTCAGTTATTGCTGCTTACTGTCGTGCAGGATGTGCTGCAGCCACAAGGTCGCCAGAATCGATTAGCGTCTAAACCGTTGACGAGGCTGAAGGTTGCCAAGCACTGAACATTAATGCGTAGCTTAAACATTTCACACTGCTAGGATATGAGAAAATATTCGTGCCGTTGTACGTTGCTCTTTGGGATCATGAAATGCTATCCGAACAAAGCAAACTTAAGTCAAAACCAGTTGAGTGTATTGTCGTTGACCTTTGCAAAGCTTGGAGCCGTTATGCCTCACTCACTCACTGCACATTTATAGCATAGTACAGTGCTGACAACTTGTCAAGTTGGACATTGTGCGAATGTGTGTTGCGTGTTGGCTGGATATTTTACAAGCTGACACAGCCGCAAAGATTTACAAATGCCTGCCGCGACACATTTCTGCCATCATCTATAATGCCAACGGTTTTTTACCTTTGTGCTTGGCTTGACATAGGTTGATTACCCAGCTGTGGCCGCCGCATTGAACAAATTAGCACAATTTCTCCCGACTGTCTAGCTGGATAACTGCTTGGTTAGCTGGCGTCCTATGGGATAGTCTGCATCATCAGCAGCAGCCATAACCTACATAAATTAGACAAAAAAAGTATCGGCGCGATTTCCAGCTTGACGCAAGCGACTATGGCACAGCTGCGCCATCTCTGCACACGAGTGGGAGCTCTTGCGCACCATGTGCATACATGATGCCAAAATAGCCGCTCCATTTTCCTTTTACTTTGCGGCTGCGTCTTAGTTTATGCTGCAAACAATCTTTAATCAAACCGTTCGCGGTGCCACCGACGCCATAGACTCACTTTCTTACTCATTCGCTCACTCTCATCCATTCAGTTGGGATGGGTTCGGTTTCAGTTTGGTTAGTCTTGATGTAGGCGTTGTTGGCGTGTTGCTTTCGCAGTTGCTACTGATTCAAATAAGTAGCGTAAAGCTCAGAAAGTAGAACACGCGCCTGCCGACTGCACTCCTTTGCGCCGCTCATTGAAACAGGCAGCGAAGTCTGCCTTCCCAACCGACACAACAGACTCAGACATTCTAAGACGTACCAAATGATGTCTATGTCAAGGCGCTAACAAATTTATGCTTTCCAGGCAGTTTCTTTCGAACGATCTTGTATGCGAAGCGCAGTCGTATTAACTGAGTTCAGTTGGGTCGAGCTGTGTGTGGCTTTAATTAACGGTTATAGACAACACTGTGCGCAAAAATTTACAGATTTGACCAATCTTAACTTGGCTAGTCTGGATGGCCAAATCCGACTTCTTCCATTGGCACTAAATGTCCAACCCTTAAGCTCATAACTAATTCAGAGCCTTTAAATAAAACTTTTAAGCTCAGCGTACAAGCGTGGCCTGACCTGCCAACTGCTGTTAGCGGCTGTTTGATTAGACTTTAAAGCGACACTCGAATTGGCTTGGATTACATTAAGTTCCGCTTGAGCACAGTCTTCCTGCTGCTATGGCTGATGCATTCATTACCTCTGTGGTTATAATAATATAATTTTCTTGTCAGGTTCTGATGTATATTAAAACATGTCAAATCTCAAACTTGGTTATTTTTTCTTTTTTTTCAAAATAAAACGTTAAAACTTTCTACGGCTGTTGTTGTTCCCTCTAGCAACACTTAATCGTTGCTGCTGCTGTGAATCTCTTTTACTCTCTTCGGCTTTTCGCTTGCACACATGTCAATGTTCTTTATGCCTGAATGCTTCTCGACTGCCGCTATGCAGGCATCATGTAAGAGCCAAGCCATATATCGCCAATCTCATACCACCAGCCGCCTTCGTGTTAGGCCGCCTCACGTCGCTGCCCGTTCTGAAGCAACCACAATAACAACAAAAATTGTAAATCTAGCTCTGTTCATTCGTTCGCTCTGTTCGCTGGTTCGTTTGGTTTCTGCGCAACCGATCACTGTCAACTTTTGTAAACTTCCGGTTGCACATTGTTGTTGTTCATTCTTGTTTATTATTGTTGTTGTCGGTTGGTATTAATGGATTTTCGTGTTTACAGCACAACATTGCCGCTGAGCAGTCCAGTGAATTGCGTCCAAAGGGTTCTCGTTTGGTGTTCATCTGTTTCGGACTTTAGGAATTTATACTCCATGTATGCGAATATTGCATATGACGTTGCTATGCTCGCAAACACAATTTTCATTTGCACAGCTGTGGTCGGTTTTGTATAATTCTTATGTACCTAGTTTGCTGATCCCTGCTCCTGTGCTGTTGTCGATAGCCCGTTGCACCTAGAAGGAATTTCAAAAATGTTTGTTTAAGATTGTATATCTTGATTATGGTGATTTCGAAGCAACGATGTAAAGAAGAAGTCTATTGGAATTAAAGTATCTAGATATCTATTTTACTCCCTCGCAATGAAAATGTCATCAGAGTGATATAACAACTCCTTTGTAGCAGTGCAGGAATCTTTAGCATAATTGATTTCAAGCCAATATTGGTTACTCCTTGTGTTGTTGTTGTTGTTAAATTTTTTTGCTCTTGCCATTTATCGTTTGATTTATCTTTTATTACTAGCGGTGTTTTTAATTAATCAAGAGTTTTGTTGTGGTCGCTATTAGAGACTGACACAGACGGACAGTTACTCATTTGTTAATAGTTTGTGTAATTATTTTTTGTTCAAATTAGGTTTTTGGCTCACAACGGATCCATACTGTGGTCTAAGTGGCATCACTCACCTTGTGATGCAGCTACCTAACCTAACCAAAATTAGGTTTTCTTTTTTTCTTTTTCGGTTATGTTGGCATTTCGTAGGCAGCTGACTGTATATAGATGAAAACAACTTACAGTTTAATGAAACCATTACCGAAGACTGAATAAATTCAACTTCAAATTCAAAAAACAAGTGCGACAATCGCAAAACTGCGCGCATACTCTAAACTACTCCCAGAGCACACTTTGAATGCGAGTCAATTTTCCATTGATTGTATTAATGCGCGATGCCTGTGGCCGAGGGTTGTAATGATGATGATATTGTTGAAGTGAACTGCAAAGTGCTGGTTATCATTATATGAAATTCATTGTATATAAATCGAGTCAAACCAAACTGAACTGAGCTGAGTCGCGACTTACTATAACCGAAGCATACCAAACAAAATCAGGGGAAAATACATAATTCACTAGAGATTCATGAAACAAAAAAAAAATAAACAATCATTCATAAACTCATAAGACTGTCGCTCCATAATTGTTGATCAAGAGGTTGGGTTGAAGGAGGTGAGGTGACACAGACGATAGGGCAATGGGAAGTCGATTGCTGTGCGATAGAGAGAGATTCCAGCGACAGACAATCACTTTCGGCTGCTCAAGAGTTCAATGTACGCAAACTTTTTTTTTTTTTAAATTCGTGAGCATCAACAGCAACAACAATAACAAACCAAACCGCCGACGACGATTACAATAATAATACAAAAATAAAAACACAGTAAAAAAAATAAAAAAAAAAGAAACCTGAAACTAAAAGCCGTCTACCTTATTGAGCGAATTGCGTCCGTGAGCGTTAAACTTGGCAATAGCAGTCGCAGCAGCAATAGCATATTTGCTAACAACAAACATCTTTGGTACAATATTTATATCATTAACATATAACTATGTAGCTATGACAAAAAAGAGAATAACAAAAGTTTAAATAAATGAAAATAATGACAACGACACCACCGACTACTTAAATTTGTATTTTGTTTTTCTTATTTAAGTACAGTGCATATCGCATAAGTGCAAACTCGAAAATTCAGGTAAATTTTTTCATTTACCACCGCAGGATTTTGTATTTTTTAGTTACTTTCGTTTAAGACACTCCATTATTATAATCTTTTATTCATTTTTCTTATCTTTAATCTGTAATGTTTTGTTTCTCCTATTATTGGCTAAAATTTCTTAAAATCATTTGTCATTTAAAGCAAAACATTTTTGTAAAATCACGCCAGAGGTGATCGATTAAGTCAAAAGCCAAATGTAGATGGCGTTGCATTTATGCATTCATAATTGTTTGATTTGATATTTAATTCTCAAATGATGGTAACTGATTGCAATTATGTAGAACATGCATTTAAGCGCTTTGCATTAAAGGGATCCATTTCATACAAAAGATTTATATAAATTCCAAAATTCACAACATGTCTTGAATTTATGCGGAAAATGGAATTAAGCAGGCATATATATACATATAAACAAAACAAACCAAAAAAACAAAAAATATAAATAAATAAATTACTTGCATACGAAGATTTTAATCAATTAAATATGGATTTTCTTTTTGTTATTTTTGCACTTGTAGAAAATTGCAAATGCAATTAAAGCGTGTGCAATGATTTTCGTGTTTTACAAGTTTTTATTGTATTTTATGTTATGCATAACTTGTGTATGTGAAAATATGCAATTTTTTCAACTATTGTTCAATTTTGCAATAACGCACAAAGTCTATGTAGTTTTAGTTTTTTTTTTTTTGTTTTTGTATATTTTGCCTTTTACATAGTATTCGTGCCATGGCCACAAGCAATAACCGACAGCAGCGCCACATTCGTCACCACCATCGCAACAATTTCTGTGGCTAAGTACTTGGCAACATGTTGCTGTGGACGTATTACTGAGCTCACAGTAGGTGTGAGTATGTTGCTAAACACATGGAAAACGCGCAAGTGAAGCGAAGCACATGAAAAATTGCACATATGTATGTACATTTATATGTGTGTGGAGAGAAATATCTAAACTATACAAATTAGACGCTTACCTCATCAGATTGAATAAAACGCAAAGAAATTAAAAATAATTTACACCACCTTAATTGTGTGTAGCAAATAGTCGTCGCTTGGCGGATATTGGAAATGCTTAACCATAGTCAAATAAGCAGTCGATGGATGACTTGAGTTCAAATTCTTTTCGTTATTTGTTCCCTATTTGTTTTGTTTCCATTTTTGTTATGTTTTTCATTAATGGTTGTTTATTTTGCCGCTTGACTATTGTCTGTTTGATTTGTTGATTTTTCAACTTCATATGCAAAAGATACTCTTTTTCGTTTGTTGTTTTTCTTTTCTTTTTTCTACTATTCAAATTTTGATGAATATCTTTTAAGTTAACGCACTTAAATTAATTTGTTGGCTATCTATATACTTATGTATGTGTGTGGGTCGCTGTGACTCTACTGCCGCCTTTAGCTTTGTGCTGGCTGCTCTGCTACTGTTCGCTATCAACAGAATAAGCGTTTCTATTTCACTCTGCTAGAGTTCTAGTGCTGCCTTAAACGTGTCATGGCTTCCGCGATTGTTGTACAAGAAACACAGGAGCTCGCCATATGATGGTTGCAGGGGACAAAAGGGAAAACGCCATGACAATTGACCAAAATGCTCTCATTGAGAATTTGATGCTTTGAGAGTCATAACAGACAATTGTTGTCGACAGCTGTTTCTTATGCCCCTTTGAGTACGACATGTAGTAAAGTGTTAAGTAAATATTTAATTTCTCTCAGAGTGAGTTTAGCGGCCGCACGGATTTTGACAAGATTGGGTTTATGGTTAATTCACGAATTTATAGCCGGTGAGTAGAGACTTGGCATGAATTTTAGTTGTAGTTTACACGGTAACAGGTTTTTTTTTTATTTTTTTTTTTTCGTGTTTTTGCCCTGTTGCCAACATTTTTGTCTTTTGGCTACCATAAGTTATTTAAATTTGTGTTCGTTGTTCGTTTATTTGTCTATTATGCAAGAAAAACTGTGTTAAGATTTATTATACAACAGTTCTTACCTCTAGCATAATACATACAAGTAAAAAAAAGGATAAAAAAAATTACAAATTTCATTGATTTTTTTTGGCTTTAAATTTGATTTTTGTTTTGCTTTCTTTTGAGTTGAAACATTCTTTCTCAAAATCTTTATTTTTATGCATAATCATCACAACAAAAGAGTATTGAAAATTAACAAAATATGTTAATTAATTGTTGTTGTTCTTGTTGTTTTTATTATTGTTGTTATTGCTGTTACTATTTCTAAAGACAATCGGCCGCTTGATTTTATGACATTTCGTATTTATGGCCCCCAATTTAGTTTTATGTAAACAAATAAATTTGATTAAAAAAGAAAAACCGGTAAATGCGTACTGTCGCTGCTGGCCTAGACAAGAATTTGAACTTGGCAAGGTCGACGAGTAACTTATGAAATTTTGACAAGTTTTGGGAGTATCCAAATAAAATACCGTCGATGTGTACTAACTGGGGCAGATTAAAAATGATAAAATTTCTGTTGCAGAAAGGTAAAAAAATTAATTAAAATTGAAATATACATTTTGTGTTATAATCAGTCGATACGTATAATGTTTGAATGTATAGCTCAAGCTGCCAAAGTGGGTTGTAACATCTTTTGCACTTTTTTCATGGTTTGTCTTATCACTTTTCATGTTTGTTGTTGAATAAGTTTAATTATATGATTTGCCTACTCAGCTAAAAATTATCACCAACCAAATGCGCTGTTAAATAGCGCAATCTTTGTTAATCTATTTAACAATCTATTCATAGAATGTGGGAGACATGCGGGGACTTGAATTACCTGTTGTTGTCAACAGACTGAGAATAGGCAAATAATACAGTAACACTTGCTATAAGCCAAGAACTCTTCTTAATGCACATTGATTGAGTTTTAAGTACGCATTTCTTATTTTCTCCGTCGTCAGCAAGCTGCTGTCAAATTTAAAACACCACACACATCCCATTTCCGAGTGTAGATCTTCACAGCGAACCACTTGTTTATGTAGACCGTCAAATATTTCACATGATTGTGTAAATTAACCGAACTTAGCGTTGAGTGATGTTCTGTGTTCTGCAAGTGAATGCATTGGGGAATATGGTTTGTTTTGAAAAACTTTTTCAACATTTTGTAACTGAAAAGAGGCATAACTAATACATGCATGCCAACTACGATGCGTATTAACCAATAAGAAGTGTTTGAACACCTTTTTCTCGCTTTGCTTTTGACCAACTTTCAAACAATCCAAATGAATTTTAGGCAATTTCTAAACGATTTCCCAAACACAAATCTCCACCTGGCCTCAACACCGCTGATCTGAGCTGTGTATTGTTTTGTAGGTCGGAAGCTGGCAACGGTGACGGTGCTAATGAGCTGCTGCTGCTGTGCGGCATTGACTCGCTCCGTGGTGTGTAACGTTAAAATGCATGGCAATGGGGCAAAGGGTCGACGGCAACATCAGCAAAAGCATCAGCCGCAGCAACCGCAGTTTTGTGCATAGAACGTGCTAACTTTCACAGAATTATTAACAGAAACGCAGAATAGCAACAACAACGATTTCAGTAGACTTTCGTGTAGCGTACTTTCACGTCTTATTTGCTAAGCAAAACAAGCAATTGAGCAATTTCGCACAACGCAAAAAGCCACAAACGTTTTTCACTGCCAATTTGCTTTTTTTTTCCATTGTTTATAATAACTCGTAAATTTGTTTATATGAGTACATATACAGGGTGGCGCAAAAGTAATGTCATAATTTGTATTGGCTGCCATTTTCTTTTTTGCGAGCAACAATTGAAAATGCCGTAAAAAGAGCGCAGTTATGCATCAAGCCAAGAGGTGGCCATTTGGGCGATATAACTTTTTCCAATTAAAGTCACCAATTTGACTCTTTTATAAATATTTACAACAAAATGGCAGCCAATTAAAATTATGACATTAGTTATGCGCCACCCTGTATATGTATATGTGCGATTTGTTTTCGCATTTGTTATTTGATTTTTTTTATTTATTTTTTTTTTCTACGGTCTCAATAATTATATATATATATATGAATGCTAAATAAAGATCTTTACGTTGTTTTAAACATAAATGATTTACAATAATTTCGACAATATGGGAAACTGCAACAATAAGATATAACAGCTTCAAAAATTGATAATTTAATTTATTTTTACACCTCATAGCCATTAAGTGGCATTTAAAAAGTTCCTCAGGGAAAGTATGAGTAATTTTTCTTTTTTTATTATACATACAATGTTTTTCTGTTTATATATAAAAACCACATAAATTCTCACAGAGTTGACTTATTTTTGTCAATTGTCATTATTTAGTTATCACATGTTGTGGTTTTTCCTGATATTTTTTTTTTTTGCTTTTTTTTTTTTATTTTATTTACTTTTTTGCGCAGATTTTAAACAAATTTGCAAATGATATAAAAATGTTCTGTTTCATTTAAAGATTTATTTGCTACTGTCCATATGTATGAATATTGGTTGTTGTTTCGATTTTGCGCGACTTTCTCATGTCACGGTCACAGCATGTCATCATGAATTAAAAATAGCCAAACATTTAAGAAAATTTAAACAAAGTAAATAAATGCAAGCAATCGCGCTCGAATAGTACAACAACAGAAAATTTTCAAACAAAAATGAAAAAGAAACAAATATGTAGCTGACATTGAAAACGTTTCAATGAAGAAATTTAAATATTAAAAAATGCGCAAGAGCGTTAACAAATGACTTAAAGCACAACCGCTACAAAAATGGTTATAAAACCATTTAAAAGAAGAAAAAAATAAAAGATCATCATAAAAATTACTAAATAAAAAAAAATTCACTTTATTAAATCAAATAAAGGTACAAAAAATATCAGATTTATACCAAAAAAAAAATACAAAAACAAACTCCACTAACTTGTTTGATTTAAAATTTAGTGTCCAATATGTTTAATTTTTTGCTGCGTTTGTTATTTTAATGAATTCAGTTGCTTGTTTTTCTTGTTTTTTATTCACGTAGTACTGAAATCAACCAACGTGAAATTTGATCGCCAAAAATTTCGGACAGTTGGTTGTAAATAATGCAAAAAATGTTTGGCGAGGTCATGGCAACTCGGTAGAGGGTTGGGCAGACAGCAGCATTTTTTTTATTTATTTGAAAAGGAAGTGTGCGAGTTAGAAGTAAGAAATTATCTTTTGATGTTATTGGTCAGGGCCATAAAAATGTTACCAAATTATATTATTGAGGTCTAATCGTTGATCTGAAGGTAGTCTTTTATTAAGAACCACACCGCACACAATCTTGCTAAGAACCAGTTCGGCTTCATTAAGCATTGCAGTGAACCTTAAAGGCATTTGTATGGCCCATTTCCCAGTTCCCAATTTAATTCCAAGCAACCAGCAGCAAAACAAAAAGTTCAAAATATACACCTTCAGTCATTTAGCTTAGCTAGGTGTGTGGCATTTCTTTTGTGATTAAGGCATAAACAAATATTTATAAATATACAATTTTGTAACTCATTTACATCATCATTATTAGTCGCCGCAGCAGCCATTATGCATTATAAGTGTTTATTTGTGTACGATATTATATATGCAAAAATAATGATTAATTAAGTTTATTTTTGGCGTATTTTATTCATTGCAGACAACGTCAACAACGACAATAAAAACAACAGCAACAACGAAGCCTCACTACAAACCCAAAAACAACATCAACAGCAACCAAACCTACAACTCAGCCAGCACGTAACTAGGTGAGTGTACACAATGCACACAATAAATAAATCGACATTAGTGTGTAAATGCATCTGCACTTAGAATGCATGTATCACGGGCAGCCGTTGTGAGGGGATATAGAGGGGGGAGAAAAGAAATTGTGGCACAAATGTGGCATTTCTTGTCATTAAACAGCCACGACGCATACATCAATTATTAACAAAAACATAAAGCCACAAAACTCAGCGAATGCAGTCGCCATTATACGGAACACTACACTTAGACCAAAAGCGTTAGATTCGTTGGGTCTGTCGATCAGGTCCGATGGTCTGCCAGGTCGGTTACGTTTTCAGTTTCGTCACTTGTGCCAACACATTTTACGCGTGTGATTCACTGCGGCTGTCATGCCGCCGAGCTGAAGCGGAAAAATACAAAAAAAAAAAAATATACGGACAGCATATATGGGCTCACTAATGCAATAATAAATGATTAAAACAACAAAGAGAATGTGATCTAAAATAAAAAAAGCAAAAGCGAAACAGCGTCAAATTGCATTTAAATTGAATTAAATGAATTTGACATGTGCAAAGATGTGCTGCATTGCACAGAGAGTTGCGTTTGCTTTTGTGTTTACGTTTGCATTTGTTTTTATGTGTGTGTATGCGAAGTTTTCAATAATGCTGCCATAGATAAGCTGCTATGGATGCACATGGAGAGATGCAACAACAAAAACAATGAACACATGTTGCGTGTAATCAAATTGACAGCGCATCGCCTTTTACACGCGCCCATTGCTGCTTCTACTGGCGTCGCTGCGCTGCTGATGTTATTACTGTTGTCGTCGTGCCTGTTTAGTTAACAAGCGTGCTACAAAAAATAAAAGAAAAGAACAACAAAATTATTAACATCGAAATGCATTCAGCGTACAGGGGGCCTCTACAGAAAAGGCAACAGCAGTGACGTTGCCAGCGCACACTAAAATATACTTACAGCTTCGTCAGAGTCGCTGTCGTAAACATGGAAACCTCCGCTGCTGCCGCTGCCGCCACGATAATACGTCAGAGTTCAATAAACGTAACTTTAGCCGGACACACTGCGACTCTAAGCATGTCAGTCGTTATGCATACGCCGTGTGGCACAGTGCACAAGGCCTAAGTAGGCTAGAATCGAATAGCCATGTTCATTTGTCTGTCTGTATGAATGGTGACCTACAACCATCAAATGTCACGAAGACACTTCTAATCCATAGGCGTCGTTATTTTGTTTTTTCGATATTCAACCTATAACATATAGCTAGCATAGAAACAATCGGCCGAAAAACCACATTTACTAAAACCTTTTTGTTTTTCAAGATATCGTTACCAAAATTTCGGATTTAATAGTTAGGTATGTAGGTAATATCCAATCATATATCTCACTATTATGTATATCGGTTCATTATATCATATAGTTTCCATAGGAACGATTGGCCAAAAACAACATTTGCTGACAAAAATTTTCTAATTTTCGGAATTTAATTTTGTGGAGAAAATGATAAGACAACAACATTGCCGTGGACAGTTAGCGAGATAGAATATATCTACATATAAATGTTATAAGCTATTATTATATACCTGTACGTCACGCATATGTTGTTGTTTATGCACACGCATATGAGTTATTTCAACACTCTTCAAAAAATTGAATGCTCTGCGTCTTGCTATGATCTTCTCTCTGTGTTCTGTATTTCTCTCTTTGTTACTTGTTTCGATTTCTTGATCTACGTACCGCCAAAGACCAGGCCGTTACCATCGCTGATTTTGTTATTGTTTTTGTGCACCGCTGTTGCACATTTTTCGAAATATGTTTTTTTTTTTTATTTTGTTTCTTTTTTCTGTAAACTTGAGAAATCAGCAAAGCGTGTGGAACCATATTTAGAATGCCATAAGCAACTGCAGCAGTTTTAAATAAAAGCGAAGTCAAGACGGCTCTAGTATGAATATACATACATCACCAATATTGCAACAGAGCCACCTAATAACAGCAACAACAACAACAGCTTATATATGTACCTCTATCCAACTTCCAACAACAACTCCGCCTAACCTAAAACCACTTCATGCCTGCTGCTCGGCATACGTTTCGTTTTTTTTTTTTTTGTTTATTTCTGATGATGGTTTTAGTTGTTGCCTGTTGAGTTGTTGTAGTCGCGTAATCGGGGTGTAACAATTGCGCGCTTTGAATTTCTGCAGCTGTATTGGCGTGCGGCGGTCTTATAAGTGAAGGTACAAGAACTACTTGAAGTCAGCTATACGTAAAAGGCATACAGTCGAAACTCGATAATCCGACTAATCGCTAATCCGAAAATCCAGTAAACCGAAGGGTTATTTTCATGCATTGGCTACTCTGTAGTCCGAGTTAAAAAAAAAGAAAGTCATATAAAGAACTGAACAACGAATTCGGAGTAGGATTTTCTACAGTCTTCGACATAAGAAAAATGGAATGAATTAACAAAGTCTGTATGCGATGCATTTACAATTTCTGCAAATTTTAGCGCAAAAAAAATTGAAATTCCATAAAACTCTAAGAACTGCAGAATTTCGTGGTTTTGAAGAAAGCCTTAACTCCTGGGTTCATAAAATTGCTTATATTAAAACAATCCAGTGATCCGGAAGATTCGATAGTCCGAATTGGGCCTGCAATCATTACTTCGGATTATCGAGTTTCGACTGTATATGTATATATAGCAATACGTACTCATATATGTATTTATATGTATGTGTATATGTACATTTATAGAAATTCGCATAAATGCAATTTACATGACGCGCCCCATCACGTCGCGCATATTAAGTCTGTAGTCATATACGATTTCTTTTACTGTTTTTTATATTTATTTGTTGTTTTAGACAAAAAATTGCAGATAACTAAATTATTTGAAATGTATTTAGAGGCAGGCGCGACGAAGCCAAATAGTTTGTGTTTGCCTAAATGGTTTTGTTTTCATGGCTAATTAAACGATTTAAGCGCACTTTAAATCAACTTTTGGCCTTTTGGCCAAGAATTTCTAACTAAAAGTATTTATTATGATTTTCCTATGGTCGCGCCACGAATCGTGTTGAAATGCGATTCATGAAAAATATATCACGATTGTAAAAAGGCAATCGAGTGTGGCCATACCAACAGCAATTGAAATAGTGACAAAAGCAAAGATAGCAATAACCTAATATAAATATATGGGTGTGACAACAACAATGGCAAATCACAACTATGTAAAAACGATTTGCCACTGGCAGAATTTGACGTTCTCGCTTCATTACACCCGTCATCGTTGTCGGCCAGCCCAGCCGAAACGGGTGAGCAGCAGCAGCAGCAGCAGAAGCAGGCAGCAGCATAATGATGAAAAACGAACAACAATCCAAAAACAGTTTCACCTGATAATTTTGCACGATCATGCACTGATTCTATTTAATTCTAGATATTTTGCTTTTCATTCAATTGTGATTATTGCTAAATCAACAAACAACAATACCAACATGATCAAACGCGTCGACTTCGTTGTTCGCCATCGCTATAAGCAAATTAAAATTGAATTCAAATGAAACTGAAATTAAATATGGATTACAAATAAAACAGTCTTCTTGTTTTTGTGTTTGTGTCTGTATTAGTATTTTTTTTTCTGTTTACCATTTTCCGACTTGGAGGACAATGGCATCAATACAGCAGCGAATTATTGGTTTTATTATTATTATTTATTATTATAATTATTTTCATTAAAGGCCTAATTATTAATCCTGCTCGAAGGGGCGTTAGAGCAGCTAAGGATGTGGGTTGTCACTACATCAACATTCTATTATATTGCGTTTGCAGTTTTTGTTTTGTTTGTTGCCTCGCTCGCACGCATACAGAGTGAGTGCATGAGTGAGAAAAAACTATTTCGTGCTCTGCAAACTCTATTTCTATTCATTAGTAATAAACAACCAAAATATTCTTCATATAAATTCGTGCAAATGGCTAAGGAATATTTAAATTTTATGGGATGACAACCCTAGCCTAGAAGCAGAAAAAATTAAAAAATTTGGTCTAGTATGTCCCCAATAAATGGGGGAATATTCTTGCAGAATCTATGATCCTGATAACAAAGCAGGAATTCGCTTTGTTGTTGAAAAGAGTTTGCTGAGCATGAAACCGTTCTTCCTTGATTATAATCGCGTTGTGGCATATGAATGCCCAAATTAACTGGAAATCGTTGCAATTTAAGTAAATTAGCAGTTGTATGGTAAAATTCATTGCTGTAAAAGCGACGCTGACACGGACGCTAGTGTTGACGAGTGAACAAACACAAAGTGAGACCACGCCGAGACTGACTAAGGTTGCGGCTGCTGCTGCCGCTGCGAGTGATGCCGCTGCCGCAGTCAAAAGCGCAAGTTCATTATAATTTGTTGGAATTTTTATGACCAGTCAAGTTGCGTTGCATTGCGTTGCGCTGCGCTGAGAGTTTTGACTGAGCATTATGGAAAGATCGCTTGTGATATGGATAAGTTATTTATGTGTGAGCTGCATGGGAGATGTCAGGGGCAAACGCTGTGTTGAGAAAGCGATGAAGTGGTGTTTGGGTGCCTTTTTTTTAATTTCGTATTTTTATTGTACAGTAAAACCTCACTTTATAAAGTTTTATTTTTGATACTTTATAAGGAAATTTCCATGCTTTTTCCAAAACTGTTTGACTGTTATGATTACACTTTGTTAGAGCGTTTGGGGACTATTACTGTCGTAAATATTTACTAAAAATATTAATTATGTTTATTAACAAGATACACAAAGCAAAGAATTTGCACAGAATGATACAACATAAGTGTAATATTTTTAATTTTATTATTTTAAGCCTTAGAATTAATTCAAATATTTCAGTTGCAGCCAATTCAGCTGTTTCGTCATCTTTAGCTTCTTTGTCTTTGTTAAGCTGCATTGGTGCATGGTGACACTGTAGAGGTCTTTTTTGCCAATGCATTGTCTGGTGCACTGGCGCGATAGAGAGGAGTATGGCAATGTGCACTCAACAAAGGCTGAACAGAGGTGTCATGGCTTTTAAAAATTGTAAATTCTACAAAAATAAGTTGCAGCCGCATTGGAGATGCGGGTTTCACTTGGACCGTCAGCCAGCTTCCATGAGTCGCAGTCGAACGCTATGACAGATGTTTTCGCTACTTCTGCGTAGTGTATTTAAAAGTTTGCACCAGTTTGAGCAGCACACGGTACTTGGTGGCGGCATTCACAAGTAAAAGCGAGTGCAATGCACGAGTATAAAAAGCGTCGCAAATGTTTACTTAAAATATGCACCCCGACTGTTATTGTTATTGTTGTAACACTTTGTTGCCGTTTTTATTCTTATAACGTATTTTTTGTTTTGTTTTGGTGTTTGCTACTTAAAGCACTGTTCCACATGGAAGTAAGCCGGCTTTTACAATTTTGTATACACTTTTGCTTTAGTATGCATGCCTACATATACATACATACATATTTTGCTTTTCTTTTCTTTTTTGTAGAGACGTTAACCAAAACAAAAATGTTGTTGTTTGTAATTTGAGTTTTTGCTTATTTCGCACATAATTAGTTTTTCCTCTTGTTTACAATTTTTTGCCTTGGCAGCCATGCTGCTTCTCTTTCAATAATGCAATTGCCATCATCGTCGCCCCACACGCCGCCATTGTTGTCTGTCACTACATGTGCCGCATACGTCAAGTATGCATATGCAAAATTTTTATCTTCAGATATGCGAATGTTAGTGTTATGGTTTCTATGTCAATGCATCCATGACTCTGACGTTTCGTCGAATGCATTCACTTAATTAAACAAAAATAATAAATAATATTAAAATTATTTCAGTCACAGAAATCTCTTAATAATAAAACCTTTTGCTAATTTAGTTTATTTGTGGTATGCGGTGGCTCCGGTATTTCCTTCATTGTCTGCTTGCTATGCAAATAATTTGCTTAGTCATCGAAGTTGTGCTTTGTGCTGTGCGAAGCTCTAAACTGCTTATGACTCATGGCTACTGGTTTCAGAGAGCACCAAAACAAAAAGGTTAAATAAAAAAAAAAAAAAAAATGTATCCAAGCGCAGACAATCCAAACACTCAAATTGCATATGAACGAATCGAGTTGGATCGACTTATGGCACATCTTCTGCTTTCGTGCTCTAGTAGCCAAGTAAGCAACTCGAATGAGTTTGTGCCTGCCTGCTTTTGGCTTGCTGATACTCTTTTTTGTTGCCGTTTGACGTGTTTTGTTTTGCGCTTAACCTCAGAAAATCTCAATTAGCTATTCATAGAACGTCTTGGCAGCCTAGAATGGCTACGTAAGCATTGAAACACATGCAAAGAGACTAGCATAGTCATAAACGTAGCAGCACCATCCGAAGCAGTATCAGCAGCGGCAGCACCCGCAGATTATGCCAAAGCAGCGCTCGGGTCTTGGCTTTTGTGTGACTCTTCAAGTACTTTTTCCTGCTTACCTACTCACCTACCTTAATTTAACTTGCTTTGCTTTGCCTTGGCTCGTCTTGAATTTTTATACCCTGTACCAAAAAATTGGAAAGGGTATATTAAAGTTGTGCAAATGTATGTAGAAACAGTTATACCTACAAGCACCAAATTTGGAACGAAGACTCTCCTAACCCATAAGCATATCGAATTTAGTTTTTTTTCGATATTCAACTTTTAACATATAGCTGCCATAGCAACGAGCGGCCAAAAAATAACATTTACTGAGAAAAACTTTTTCGTTTATCAAGATTTTATTTTCTTTTTTCGTATTACTCCGCTAGGGAGCATGGAGCCTCCACAAGAATCTTTTCTTCTTGTTTTTGGTTGAGTAATGCCATCTTTGGTTTTTACAAGGCGAAAACCCATTATTCACTTTTTATTGCGTGTTTTGGCTTCAGAACATGGTGCGCCATCTGTTGGCGAAGAATGAAAGGATCGCACGCACACATGTTTGTTTGAGGTGTTGACGGTTGGAGCCGGAGCTGATTCCGTCGGTGACGTTACGATTTGAGAATAGGATAATTAGTTAATTGTTGTAATTAAAGTTTTAAGGAAACTAGCAGAGGACCACGGAATGCTGTACACGGCATGAGCAGGAATCAAACCTGTTTCTTCTGGGGTAGTAGTCAGTACGCTAGACCACTGGTCTACTGAACTACTATTTTCTAGTCCAGTCGAAGTTTCTATTATGAACTTCTGTACAACGAAGTTTTCTTTATAACGAATTAATTTCTAGAACATTGCAATTTCAATTATTAAATTTTTTTTTCTATCGATACCTTTACATAATAAGTACAAATTATAAATCAAAAATAATTTATATATATTGATTTTTGGATTGGGTACAGGGTATTCTATGGTCGGGTGCGCCCGACTATAGCCACTGTCTTTCTAGTCTTGTCTTGCGTTGGCTGCTTGATTATAGCCAAAGAGCGAGAATACGGTGAGTTAAGATGAGTTGACTGGAGTCGCTCGATACAGCAAGTTATACGTGTTTCCCTTCTGCCTATTGAATGTTGCGCTGCATATTGATGCACACTCTTACGTATGAATGTACTCGTGTGTGCAATATATTCAAGGCAATCTGTCCACTTGTCCAACTGTCTCTTGTGCATGTTTGCTTTGCTTTGACAAACTTTGCATGTCAACTCATTATTCAATTTATTGTTATTTTTTTTTTTTGCTTATTTTACACGTTTCACCCTTGGTAAACTTATAAGTAAGTGAGTTTACCAAGAGGATCAACTGCATCAGCATATACAAAGACATTGTCTGTAAGATTCTGCTTATCGTCTGGCACATGCATGCGGCGCAAAGTAATGCCTGTGTAAATATGATTTTATGTGCAGTCACACATAAGGATATTACTTTTAAGAAACTCATTAGTTGTTGGCTTTAATGTGCAGAACACAACTCCACTGCGGTGCTTGGTGCTAGGTACTTCACTCGCAGTGATTTTATGAAGCTATAAGCAAATTTTATTTTGTCTACACAAATTTATGTATTGTAATCCATGAAGTCATTTTTTTTTTACTTCATGGTTTTGTCTTAAATCTTAACGGACATAAAGTGCAAGTAGCAGGTGATCAATGCGCGCTGCATGTAATGTGCAAAAGCAAATGTTCCTTTTCTTTGTGCAGCTCAAACTGTCTCAAAGT
Source organism: Stegana nigrithorax (assembly GCA_037044495.1). NCBI lineage: Eukaryota > Metazoa > Arthropoda > Insecta > Diptera > Drosophilidae > Stegana > Stegana nigrithorax. The sequence goes on from JBAMBQ010004233.1 coordinate 978,121, forward strand.
CTCAGTTGGTAAAAAATATGCGGGGAAATGCTTCTTATTTTTGTTGAGTGTTGTATTGCAACTGCAGTAGTTGACCTCTTTTACTGCTTTGTACGTCTTGATTTATTGCGCCTAACTGGGCTGTGCACCTATTTTTTTTATTGTCATTAATGTTCCAGCCTTTTACTATACACCTTGATGTGCCTCCATCTAGTAAAATGCATTTAAAAGGTATTATTTAGAATATTTTATATGCACATAAATATATTATTTATTACAACATTTTACGGACTCATGTAAGAAACCAAAACAATAAAAAAATTACTTCATGGATTAACAGTTGTCTTGCAGGGAAGTAGTGATTTTCAAACTGTACACTAACCTGATGAAAGTTGCTAAAAATAGTTCTCTTTAAATTTGCAAATTCCTCTACTAAAGGCCTTTCTGACCTGGTATATTCAACAAATGTTCCCATGCTAATGCACATTGTTATCGCATAAAAATAGATAATTGTATTTGTTATATAAAATGTTTTTTTCTTGTTTTTTTTGTTTTTTGTTTTTATAAACACGCAAACAAAAAACCATTGCGAGTGGCAATAAGTAAAGAAATGATTATAAACCAAATAGCCAATCCAAGACAAGCCTAGCCAAGTTGCCAAGTTTAGACATGAAATTAGTTAACTTGTTTCGTTTGTTTTCGTATATTAGCTTGACACTGATGACGCGCTGCGATTTACACATTACTGCGGACAATTCAACGCGGCTTATGTGTATTCTCAGCAGCAGCAGCGGCAGCGACTCTCGAGGTCAGTCACTTAAAGTGTATTGAGAATGGCTTAGAAGTAATGTGAGCGGATGCCGACGACGTCGCTTGCCCAATATGAACGGTACGTTATTACATAAGCAGATGTTGCTCAATCCGTCTCTTGCACTGAGCGAAAAAGTTGTTTAGACTTGAAGCAAAGTTGAAGAAGTCAAATTAACCAAATATAAGTAATTTTTCTTTTTCTATTCTATGCAGTTTATTATTAAAGATGTTTTTCTGTCAGCTGAATCTAATATTCTTTCATATTTGACACTCATTTTAGGAGAAATATCAAATGCAAAAATATTCTCAATTACATAAATATCTTAGCTGTTTTTACTTAGTTGTTGTTATAGACTTATTATTTCATCTGCCCACCGCGTGCTTTATGGCCTTTTGAGCTGCTTCAACGCCTGCGCAATTGCCACTGAGCTGCTTTCTAGTCAAAAAAAAAAAAATATCTTATAATACTTATATGTAAAATAAAACGAAATCAATAAAATAAAAATGAACTTCGTAAGCAGGCTTAAATCAATCATAAATGTTGCGCTGCCGCATAACTGAAATAAAATGCTAAAGGTTATGATTCATATGTATGTATATTGAAAAACCATAGACTTTTTTTCGTCGTTTTTTTATTATTATTATGTGGTCAATTTTTCGTTTTGCTCTTTTGTCGTTGTGTAACAAAATCTATAGCTTTTATATTTGTTATTTATATTTTTTAAGGCACTTTGTTGTTGCTTAATTTTTAAATTTTTTTGCTTTTTTATTTTTTTACGATTGCCTCATAAACTCGTGTCTGCAATTATAAGTGCAATAAAACATATTGATTTTGTGTTATCTACGCCTAATTTAACAACTTAGCACATTTAGTTGTATGGGAGACGGCCTTGTTGAAATAAAGGGAATGCCTTGTTTCGAAGATTCGTATCTTAGATTAAAATGAAATAAATGCTTAATAACATGATATGCGCGAATGGCCAATTCAAATGATTTCGTGTCATTTTTTAAATTTTTACTTTTAACTTTGACTTCTTAGTAATCAATCATTTACATGAAATTGTAGACAGTTGTAATAAATTCCGATGCGACTAGCTGAATATCAGCACAAAACCTTCAAATGTTGTACTACATAGGTTACGTTAGGTTACGTTGCTGATGCCACTTAGACCGCAGTATGGGTCCGTAGTGAACCACAGGTTGGAGGCCCAGCTTAGTTGGTAAAGGTTGTCTATACTTTGTAGTAAAGGAGATCCAAGAAGCCGTGTTCTCTTTCTGGCTAGAGCTGGGCACGTGCAGAATTGTTTCCACTTCGTCTTCGTTTCTGCAGCTGCGACAGAAATCATTTGTTAAGACTCCTATTCCCGTAGCGTGAGTCTTTTTTGTTTATTAAGATAAGGTTACTTTTTTTAAGACTTAATAATTTTAGGTAATATCCAATCATATATCTGAATATGATAAATATCGGCTTACTATAACATAGGGCTGCCATAGGGAATGTTCGGCCAAAATTTGACTTTTACTAAGAACAATTTTTTTGTTTCTTGAAATATCATTACATATTTAATATTAAATATAAAAGAAAAAAAAACTTTTGACGTTTGGATTGTTTACAGGGTATTCTAAAGTCGTGTCGATTATAACCCCTGCCTTTCTAGTTTATTATTTGATTTGTTTCTTTTACACTTGCAACTTAGTTGGTTATAAAATCGCTCAATCACTTCCGTTGCTTAAAAGTGCTGTAGAAGACATAAGAAAAAAGAGAATTATATATATATGTTGTATACAAACAACCATACATATGTAGACATACTTACTATGTACGAATTAATGCAAAGTTTTGTAAAAAGCACGATTTCCGGTTTAATAGTTAAAATAATGACAAAAACAATTGCAACGTTTCAACTTTATTTAACAACAAAAACATTATCTACATATATGACAATTACTTTAAAAAAAAAAAAAAATTAAACCAATAGCGAAAGAAGGCATAACTAAGTTAGATATGTGCATAAGTGTGTTTGTATACACATAGTACATATTACACAATGCCGCTGCTTTTGGCTTATTTATGATGTATGTATGTACATATACATTTTTTGAGAACGTCAAACGGTTTTTAGCTTAATATAATGAAAAACTAGAAAGGCAGGGGTAATAGTCGGGCGCACCTTACTTTAGAATACTCTGTACACAATTCAAAATTCAATACAAAATTTTGTGCTTAAATATTTTTTATAAAATATTTAACGATTACAAGAGTCTTCGTGCCAAGTTTGGTGGTTGTAGGTCTAACAGTTTCCGAGATAGACAGACACATAGACGGACATAGCTAGGTACACTCGTCCTTCGATGATGATCAAGAATATATATTGTACACTTTGTGGGGTCTATCATGCCTTTTTCTGCCTGTCAGGGTATAAAAAGCATTGGAAGCAAAAAAGTATGAAGTAAACTGCAGTGAGTGTGTTTGAGTAGTACAACAGGCCGCACATGGGCAACAACAATAGCGCTTCACAGTGTAGCAAAAAATAGAAAAAAAAAGTTAAATTTTAATGCCTAATATTATGTATGATGTGTATTGTGATTTTTTCTGTTTTCCTAAATAAGCAATGCGCAACACGCAACACCGATTTCAACAGACATGAAAAAATTATAAATTCCAAATAAAAATTCACGCAATTATGAGTTTTCAAAATATTTTTTTTTTAGATAATTGTGTATATATGCACGTTATATGTAAATACTCGTATGTATGTATGCATATGCATATGTTTTTCTTTTGTTTTGTGGCTTTTCATGCAAACAATGTTCTATGCTTGCGTCGCGTTTACTAATTGGGCAAACCTGTGCGGGCAGAATTCAACAGCAACAGCCACAACAATAATAACATCAGCAGTGACAACAGTGGAACATGTTAATGACCTAAGCAATATTCCGCTTGCCAGCGAAGCACAATACCTACAACAACAACAACAACAGGAGCAACAAATATGGCGACAGGCAGAGCCAAATGTCTGCGCATCTGTTGCACACGTGTATTATTTTGTATCTAAGTATCTGAGTATCAGGCAGCAGGTATACTTACTCACACATGCATCCATAAACACATACATACATGCATAGATGCATATAACTACCGGTAGCCTCACAGACATGTTAAATGCCATGTTTTTTTTTTATTTTCTCTTTTTGTTTTTAATTTGCTCTTTTTTGTTGAATACTCCTTTTTGTTATTGTTGTGTTTTGTTTTGTTTTATTTTACTTTGATGTTGAACAGTGTCTGCGCTTGATTTCCTTTACCTTGCTAGGGTGGACAATGCGTTACGCCTCAACGGTTTATGAGTTTTCTTTGCTTTTTATTGTTGTTGTATTTGTTTTAATCTTTCGCTGCTGAACAGAACGTTTTGTAATGCGTCGACTGAGTGCTGGCGATTATACAACCTATTTGCTAATAGTCTCAGCGTCATAAGTCGCCTGTGCAGCCGTTGGTCAAGTCCAGCGGGAGCCACACCCTGCCAAATGTCGCTACAGACATCACGTCGACGCCATGCACGCGCCCTCATATGTGTATTCTGATTTAACTCCGCTTGGCAGTCAGGTCCAACCCAATTGAATTTAAACCAAGTACGTTTACAAAAAGGAAAAAAAATGCACAATAATAAAAAAATTGGTTCAACTTTTACAAAAGTCTTTGCTGAAGTATCTTTCTGCATAATGTCCGTCTGTCACAACGTCGCAATTTGTAAGCGCCTTCTTCCAGTATTTGGGCACATCTGCTATTGTTGTTGTTTATTATTGTTGCTTTTCTTAGTGGTTCTTACTCTGCTCGTTAGGATCGTTTCAGTTCAGTTTGATTTCAACTCGTTTCGTTCTGAATTTTTGGGGCGTACACTGTGGGTGTGTACGAAATTTAAATTTTTAACATGTAACTCATTTTTATTGCAAATAATATAAGTTGTTTTTTTTTTTTTAACATACACATAACAATCGTAGATATGCAAGCAGTGACTTCCCGCCTTCCTGCCGTCCTGTCAGCCGGCCTACCTACCTGGTTGTCAAAATAGGTCAAATTGGTCTCTATACGAATAAGTTCATATGTTTGACAATAGGTGTGTGTGGCGGCAGGATTGCAACGCTGCAGGCAGTGAAAATTATTTATGTTGTGATTCGTTGGCCATAATTGTTTTGGTTTAGTTTAATTTGGAATTGGTTTATTACGTTGCACTGTGTTCGCTGAAAATAGGCAAAGTACAAGTAATAAAAGTTTTTAATTGATCTCCGTGCAAAGAAATCATAATAAAGATATACTCGAAGCACTCGGAAATCTATGCCGACCTGATTTACTAAAATGTTATGGTTCGCATAAATGGGCAGTAAAAACCCATACCGTAATGTGGCTATAAAATGTCTACAAAACCAACAAACAAACCAAAATTAAATAAATGATTTTGATTTTTTCATTTTTATTGAGATATTTTTTATTAAGCCAAGGTAAACACTTAATCTTACCTTGTGGAATGTTTTTCAAAAATATACATATTCCTTCAACATGAAATATTTTTCCTCATTATATGTACACAACAAATCAATTAGAAGGTAATTGAGAAGACAACACAGCAATTAGTGTCATGTTGATCCTAAGGAGTAATCTGATGAGTGGAAATAATAAATACAGTCAAATTTCCATTACTCGAATTTTCTATAACTTTAACTAAAGCAAGTGGCAATAGTGTTTAGGCAGCAAATAACGTACAATTCTGCTTTCGTAACTCGAACTTGGACAATCGCTAACGTGAACAATTTCGCTAACATGAACTCCTTTGGTTTTAATTAGTTCATGTTACCGTGAGTGCACTTTATATATACACATGCATGCATATTTACATATGTTTAAAAACAGTCAATAGGAATCTGATTGAATTTAACAAGCATACTGACATGACTGTCGCAAACAGTTACAAATTAAAATGCCAAAAACACAGAACCAATAACAAAGACAGGCACTACAAGACCGGACAGACAAAACGCAAAAATGCCCACAGATATGCCAATAACAATTATCACAGGCAAAGTGATAGAGTATCGTGATGGAGACGCAGGCGACGGGGTGAAGGTGTGAATTGCAGCAGATACCTGAAACATATGTACACACACACATTCATATGCGTGTTGACGCAATGCTCAGATATTTGTGTACAAAGCTACAGATACAAATCAGCGATTACAGCAAAGAAAGCGCAACAAGTAAGCACCGCCATGGCTTGTGTCGTTCGAAGCGACAACCACGACGACGTTTCTTGCCTCCTGCCGTTTGTCTATTGTCGATTGACTATTGTCGCACGTTGTTACGGCTGTGTTTTTTGCTGGCGTTTGCTTTTCATTGAAATTGAAATGTTAATGAACTGAAAATTTGTGTGTCGAATGCAAAACAAAATAACAGTTGCTAACGTCAAACAATCGGTGGTGCAGATACACAGCCCAGATACGAACTGCGAACACTTGAATGAGTGTGTGTTATCACTCTCTCTTTTTATACCCTGTAAAAAAAAAATGATAAAGGGTATATTAAAGTTGTGCAAATATATACATATATTTTTCGAAAGGCATAACGAACTTATTTTGTTTTTTCGACGATCGACTGAAAAATCACATTTAAAAGTAAAAATCCTTTTGTTTTTCAAGATATCGAATTTCGGATTTGATAGTTCGAGATAATGTCCAATCGTATATCTGTATTATGTAAATCGGTTTACTATTAGGTCTTGGAATTAAATCGTAGCGTTTTTTTTTAATTAAAAAAAAAATGATTTATTTTGATTTGAGTACAAAAAATATCTCATTCAAAATATTTCCCAACGCTTTCAACTACTTTCTGCCATCTTTCAGGCAAGAGACGAATACCGCGCTCGAAAAACTCCTTGTCTCTTGATGAAATCCATAAATCGACCTATTTTTGGCAATCTTCGTACGAAGTGAACTTCAGGTCAGTCAGGCCATGAGCCATCGATCGGAATAGGTGGTAATCTGAAGGTGCAATGTCTGGAGAGTACGGCGGTTGAGGTAGAACGTCCCATTTCAGCGTTTCCAAATACTTTTTTACCGGTTTTGCGACGTGTGGACAAGCATTGTCATGCAGCAAAATAACTTTGTCATGTCTTTCGCTGTATTCCGACCGTTTTTCTTTTAATGCACGGTTCAAACGTATCAATTGCAGTCGGTAGCGATCCCCAATTATGGTTTCATTTGGTTTCAGGAGTTCGTAATAAATCACTCCCCTCTGATCCCACCAAATACAGAGCAGAAGTTTGGATCCATGAATGTGCTGCCTCGCCACTGATGTTGATGGCTGACCGAGCTTTATCCATGACTTTCTGCGCTTTGGATTGTCTAATGGATCCATTTTTCATTACCAGTGACCTCGTAAACTTCCACCAGAATCCGATGACTTTCGGCAGCGGTTTTACCCATATGAAAATAATGGAGCAAAACCCCCCGCAAAAACACTTTATTTGGCACCAATTTTGACATTTTTAATTAATCACAAAGTGTTGTTTTTTACGTTTAAAAAAAAAATAATAATAATGGCGATGATACCTGATATCAGCTGGTTTACGATAAATAAATTACTATCGGTACGAAAGGAATACAGTACTACCTACGCCATCTTTTATAAAACGCTACGAATTTATTCCAAGACCCAATATAATATATAGCTGCCATAGGAACGAACGGCCGAAAACCAACATTTACTCAGAAAAATTATTTTGTTTCTTAAGATATCCATCCTTACATAATTAATATAAAATATTAAAGCAAAAAAAAAGAAAAAATTATTGAATTTAACTGAATATAAGCCCTGCCTTTCTAGTATTATTTTTCGGCATTTGTTAAAGAAATTTTGATTGTTGTTTTCTTTTATTTCCAATTATAAAACTAAAACACATTAAGGCAAATATCCGAAAAATTAAAGCAATTATTCTGACAAAAAAAAAAAAAGTACCCATAATAATTATTTGCAAAATTATTTATTGAAATCGTATAATTTATTGTTAAATGAACTTCACTTTTTGTGTGTACATTTTTGTTTTTGCTGTTGTTTCGGCGATGGCTGCACTTGAAATACTTTCGACATCGCATGCAACATGCTGCGCTGTTTGCGTTCGTTGTTATTTGCTTATTTTCTATAATTATGCAACAACAACCGCACACCACATGGCAGCAGCTGCAGCCATAAACAAAAACAGGCGTATAACAACAACAAGTAAAAATTAATGCAAATCGAATGCCAAAAATGTTTGTTTTTAATCTCCTCTTGCTGCGCTTGAGCGGATGTTCATAATTGGAAAATTGAAATAAAAAACACAAAAGGTATCACCAATCAGCAAGTAAAGCAAACAAAACAATAAAGCAATAAAATGAAAATTCAACCAAAAATGCAGCAGAGAAGGAGCATATCAAAAAATAAAAATATGAATACAACAATTGTACCAACAATAATTTCAAATGTGCAAAAATTAATTTTGCTAGTGTTGTTGTTGTTGTTATTATTATTGCTGATGTCTGCTAGTTTCTGCTAGTGCAGCAATCGTCAAAATCGCATGCGCAGCGCACCTATGTAGGCTTCGGCGATGCCTTGCATTGCATGGCAGGCAGGCGATCAGTGCATCGGATGCTTGCGACTTACTAACTCAGACGCTTTTTCTTGCATGCAACAAAAATTTGCATTCTTCGCAATCAAGCAGCAGACACACAAATAAACGGAATTTTATTTAAATTTCGAGAGTTTTTCTACATTTGGCTTCGTATTGGTTTATACCCTGTACCAAAAAATGGTAAATCATATATCTCAATATTATGTATATCGATTCATTATATCATATAGCTGCCATACTAACGATAACATTTAATGAGCATAACTTTTTTGTTTATTAAGATATCGTTTTCAAATTTTGGATTTAATAATTTTGGGTAATATCCTGAATATGATAAATATCGGCTTACTATTACATATAGCTGCCATAGGAACGATCAGCCAAAAAATTACTTTTACTAAGGAAATGTTTTTTGTTTCATGAGATATGGTGGTTACATAATTAATATAAAATATTAAAGCAAAAAAAAAAGAAGCACTCATTGAATTTTGGATTGGTTACAGGGTATTCTATAGTCTAATGCGTCCGATTATAAACGCTGCCTTTCTAGTTTTGTTTTGCTGCTGTTGCAACCGTTTACGCCAACCACTCAGCTGGCTCAGTCAGTTGGCCGTCATTCAATCAGCCAGCAGTTGTTCTCGTTGATGTCTGGTCGAAGTTATTGTTGCTATTGTTATTATACTATTTTGGTATTATGGTTTATGCCACGTAAAAGATTGCTACCATTGCACGGCATGTCCGGCGGCTGCTGCTGTTGCTCGCACTCGTTTTTGCAACTGTTTGTCAGTGTATGAGTGATTGAGTGTAATAGTAACTTCTTTGCATGGATTTTCTCACGTCAATGCGTATAACCATCAAAAATAGTCAGTAAGCGAAGAAGATTGCCGTTTGCCAATTGCCGAGTATTAAGTCAAATGTGTGATTTCTTTTTCCGTTTATGTTTCACGTACGTCCTGCCACTTCACGTTTGTCGTGTTGTTGACGCAGTAACAGCTGTTGTGGTCATTTAATCTTTGATGCTTTTACTTGGACTTTGCAAAAATAACAAAAACTAAAAAGCCGGGGCTGTAGTCGGGCATACCCGACTATGGAATACCCTGTACCCAATCCAAAATTCAAAATTATTTTTTTTTGTTTTAATATTTTGTAAAGATATCTCAAGAAACGTTACTTGCGTTCATACTGACAGACGAACAAGGCTAGATCGGCTCGCCTTTCGATGCTGATCAAGAATATATTTACTTTGTGGAGTCTGCCACGCCTGATTCTGCAAGAAAGTGAATTGAAAATTCATAAATATTTCACATTGTCGGTTATAGGGAATTAAGCAGCACTATGCATGAGCATGCAGCACTGTGCCATCAAGCCAGGCAAGAAGTCAGCTTAAATGTATGCTGGTAGAAATTGATGAACTAGTAAGCAGCGATCGTAGAAGCGGCCTGTAGAGGACTAAACAGAATACATAAAAGAAACGCCATTCTGCCTGATAGTTCAACGACAATGGGGAGTTGTTAACCTCCCGAATTCATTCGCAGACCAATTAGTTCTGTTGCTTTTTAAATAAAAGTAACTGGGCAAAGCCTTCGCTCTCCGTTCCATGCATGCAATACTGCATCTTGGCGTCTTTCCTTCTTTCTTCAATATATTATTTAGCGGGAATGCCATCAACATTGGTTGAGTCTTTCCAAATGTCAATTTAATGATATGTGTAGATCAAAGTGATTAAAGTCAAGTAACAGTCGGGGTCCCCTTTTATTGTGTGCCGCACTTATGAGTGTTTGATAATGTGGAAGAGTGGAAGATAATGCGTAGAACAACAAAAGTGTTCATTCATGCAAAGCGAGAACGTATCTTAAAATTGTCAGAAGTGTGAAGTAGGCGAACGAATGAAGTGGCGGTCTAGTGTCAGGCACGCGGTATGTGTACTTATACCGTTAGTTTAAAACTGAAGTGGAAAATAACGATGGAAGATAGAAAGAGGGGGAAAATAGAAAATGGGATCGAGTGTGAGACGAAGTGGCACGAAATGGCGCAAAATTGTCATTTGTGCAGCAACAAAACGAACAAAAATATAAAATTTTGTTATTATTGTTGTTGTTAATGTTGATGATGACGTCGTGATAATGTTGATGTTGTTGTTAATGACTTTGGCCTGGCTAGACCTAAAGAAAGCGAAATAAAAAAGTTGAAAATAAGAAATGAATTTTTGACGTGATTTCAAATTATATTTATATGAGGTGCAGTGCAAGTGGCAGTGGCCAGAGAAAGGGTCAGTGTGTCCGCTAGAATAGACGCAAAAGTGCAAGTGCTGCGGACAGACGATTGAGTTGACGAAGCAGAAGGTGTGCGGCGACTAATGACACTCAAATTGCTGCTTCTGCCTGCTCACTCGTCCAGATCGTGTTGTTCATTTATTTAGTTTTTGTTTGTCTCTACTCGGCTGTGGTGGTGTGTGTTGCGTTCGGCATGCAAACGAAGCCATAAAAATCAGTCGACGATTAACGACAAACATAGCAATAGCAACAGCAAAAACCAAGTGGAAATTATAATTTTAATGTTGTCAACAAAAGAAAGTGTTGAACAATTGAAAGTGACACTGATTGGCTGGCTGCTCTCTCGCCTACACGGTCAGCAGTGAAGACTCTGATGACAATGAGCGCAGGCATTCCCTTGGCTTGACTTTACTTTGACCGATTATTTAACGTTACACGTATAATAACAGCAAATATAAAATTAATATATATAAAATAAATCTTCTCGTTCATGGTGGTGCGTTAAGTGGCTAACAGCGCGTAACCAATATTCAGCGTAGTGCACGCTGCACATACACATACATGTGCATGTACACTTATATGCATGCCAAATTCATGCCAAACGGAAGATAGACAAAGCAATCCGCACATAAAGGAACCAAACTCACTCACTCACTCACTCGCACACTTACTAACTAAGCTTGCTTAGTTTCTGAAGCAGCACATGCCAAGCGAAGCCAAGAGAACCCGAGACGTCACGCGACGAGATGAGACGAGAGGCAACAAAATGAAGCACAAGTCTATGCTTCGGTTTTATTCGGTCGCTTTCTTTCGCTATGCTTCGCTTGAGTCAACGCAATGAAAGCGCGAACATTGTCGAGTTCAGTCGATGATCGTGTTGAACTCTTAGCTTTTGTTGCTGCCTGTTAATTAGTTAGAAGAAGCAGCGAAGCAAAAATCGCCAGCAGAACGAAAAAGAACAATTGCAGTCACTCACAATGCTGCTGCTGCCGCCACAAGAACATTGTGCGTCTGTGCCTATTAGACTAATGAGAAGAATGTCTTTGTCGCATCTCTTCAGCTTAGCGTACGCTCAACTATGGTTTGTACGTCAGCCCACTGCGCTTTTGATGTAATTGCTTTTGAAGCTATGCGTACATACTACGACGCATTTAGTTTTATTTTAATATTAATTCTCTATTTTCTTTTAGTTTTATAACTGCGACTTATTTATGAAATGCAGCATGATGAACAAAGTAGATGGCGCCACAGTCGCTTGCGCTTTGTACTCATATTTAATATATATGGCTATACCTTGTTGTTTTATTGCATTTATTTTCAATTGTCATTCTCTTGTAAAAGTTGTTAGCTGCTGTTTATTGAAATTATTTACTGTGGCGAATAGCGACAATTGCGCTGCCAATTAAGTGCGCAATGGTTTAACCCTTAATGCAGTAGTTTTTGTTGTTTCATTTTGGAAAGTTAGCAGTGCTGTCTTATGTAAAAATAAAAAAAAAAAAAACAAAAAAAAAAACGTAATATGTAAAATGTTAATGTTTTGAAATTAATGAAATTTGCTTATATTGTCGTTGTTATTGTTGTTGTTGTTATAGTTATTATTGTTGGTCATTATATTAATTTGTTGTTGTTGTCGCTGCTATCATTAAGCATGCGCAACAACATTTCGGTCGGCGCAAAACACAAACAAAAGAAAAACACGGCTACGCGATTGCTTACTCTTTCAGTCTCAATGAGTGTGCGTTGAATATTTATGTATGAACAATGTACATGTATATGAGCATGGATACATACATACATATGTATATATGCCCACCGTTAGCCATGGTAATTATATCATTTTGAAAGTTAGCTTTAATTGTTGGTCTGCTTGTTGTGATTGTTGTCATTGCTGTAATGTGTTTTTTTTCTGCATATGCAAATTAGCTTAAAAATTACAAAAAAAAAAAAAAAAAACAAAAGCGTAAATAAGCAAAAAGTAAAAAAATTAATGTACAGCAGCTGCGCGCACGCGCATTTAAACTAACCAAGTGAACTTTTATTACGTCTGTGACTGTGACTGTGTTGGAACTGCTTTGCATGGAAATTAATTGTTATCGAGCTGAAACTCGTCGTTAGCTTGTTGTTATGTAGCTTAGCTAAATGCAAATCACAAAAACCACTTTTTTTTAATTTTCAGCTGATTCTGTCTTAGGAACGGTTTTCAAAGAACAAACTTATCAAAAAGAGCAGCCTCAGGATTAGCTGCAAATCTATATAGCGATATCGTGTTCTACACTTAATTGCCGACAAACACTTAGTTAAAAATGTATAACAAATTTATTGTAGTTTATTTTATTTTTGTTATTATCATTGTTTTTCTTTTAAAAACAAAACAATTTTAAATACTTGTATCTGCTGCGGCACTGTAAACGCCGGCAGCACTTATGGCATGCGGAGCTACGCTGCTTGGCGTGAAGTATAAAAACACAAAGTCACAATTAGCTAATTGGCAAAAGGCAAACCCCGCCAAGTGATGAGCGAGTGAGTATGGAGGAAATTTATTGCGCTTGACCTGCATAGCATTGTGGGGCATGCCGCAGCCCAGCTGCTGAGCACTCAACATGTACTTGAGCCAAGCTCAAAGTAGTCTGGCATGTCCGCCTTGCAAGTTCTCTTAATTGAAGTTTAATTTGAACTTTTTAACATTGCGAAGACAATACGCATGCAATTGTGCATTACATACATACATACATACATGTGCGTTCTCGTACAAATGTTGCCTGTGCAACTTTATCGTTGACCCTTTGCTAAATACCGTCGTGGAATGCATGACTGTAAACGGTTAAATGCTTTGTATCGCAGATCGCCTTAATGCGTAAAGTGTCTTTAACACTTTGCCTAAAAGCGCTTATTGGCAATCATTCAAACTGAAGCAACACAAACAACAAGAGGAACAAGAGAGGAAGAATATCAAAGGTGCACCCACATAAAAGAAACGGCCCCAATGCGCTTACATTCATTTATTTCCGCTTTTTATCGTTGATTTTCTTCTCTTGTAAATGGTTTTTAAATCTTTATCTCGATTTAATGTTTTTTTTTTGAATTCCACCTCTTTGCGTTGTTAATCTGCACACCGTGCGTATGCGTACTTTTAACCATTTACATATTTTATCTTTTGCAGTTAATGAAACTGAACACCTCCAACGTCGACGTACGAGGCACTTGCACGCGTGGGCCTCACAAGCTACACTACTGCAGACATTTGAGCTGTAACCGCTTAAACTCGAACCTGATGACCACAGCGACGCCGGCATTAAAGGCACTTGAAATATTTTAAGAAAGTCTACAGTTGGGCTATGTGCTGCGCTTGTGTCGCTGCAATAAAACGCGGCAAAGTGACATAGCAGTGCTGCAGCGTTGGAACAAACAAACAACAACAGACAAACGCAACAACCAATAGAACGACAATACAAATAACAATTTAAAGCGGCCCAAGTGCATTGAGAGTGCATATGTCGAAAAGGCCATTGCTTTTGAAGCACAGACAGCCTCCGAAGACAACCAACGCGCCAAGACAAGCTGCCAACTGAGGTGTGGCATTAGTTTTGTGGCATATGACATGTCGAAAAGCATCATCAACAGCTTCGTTGTGTAGCAGCAGCAGCAGCAGCAGCAGCAACAGCCACAACAAGAGTAACAGTTGAAAGCACGTGACGCCATCCACGGCGTCAGCAACGACATAAGCGGAGTGAAAGAGACGCTGCAGTAGAAATGGACAGCAGAGATTGCACCGAACAGGAATTGATGACCACCAGCAATGGTGGAGCTGCTGACGAGATGTGCACATCCACTTCGTCATCGACTTATGGCAGCAATGGCAGTGGCGGGGGCAGTGGCGGCAATGCGAATACGAATGGTTGCGGCAAGAAAGCGGTAAGCACTATGCCAGATTTGGAATAGTCAATTGAAACGCAAAGATTTTGGTTTATGCAAGGGTTTCTAGCATATCGAATGTTTGATATATCTAATGTATTGGTTGTATATGCACATTTATACCTGGCTAGCTGACCTAAGAACGATTTTTTTTGTTTTTAGCATTTATATGCGGGTTATAAATATTAAAAACGAAAACCATCAAACTTATAAGATAAACTTTTCTTCTGCTTCACAATAATGCAAGATGATGACAATTTTTATTCATATTCTTCTTGACTGGCATAGAATCTGCTAGAAATCAAAGCCTATCTCTTGTAGATGTATAAGGTATGCGCATTAAATAACCGAACTTTAAATCGTATAACATATAGTGCCATCTATTCAAGTTTAGTAGGTGTTGAAAAGGAGAATTTTTATTCTTTCGATCGCAGCTAATCCAACGTTAGTTGACAATGTTTTGCGGGTTTTAATAGGACCTATTTGGGTGCTTGTGTCATAAAAAAAAAAAAAAGAAAAACGTGGAGCACAGAGAAAATATAAAATTTTGTTCACTGAGGCTTACAAAATGTTAAGAAAAGTTTATGGTGTTGCGTGCTTAAGTCGTATTTAAGTTTTTATTTAAATGATGATTTAAATGATGTTCCAAGACTTGATCAACTAGAAGCATCAAATCATGCTGGAAAAAGTGCGAGAAATAAACACTATTGATGCACAATTCTCTGTAAGAATGCTGGCAGATAAATTAACTATATTTTGCGGGGCAATCTAGAAAATTTTAACTGTATGTACATATAGTGCCATAGTTGCTATTTGTGAATCCAGTCCAAGAAAGAACATCAGATTTGTGGAAATCAGCGATTAAACGCATTTGTTTCTCGGCTGTAAAAACAAAAGAAACTCATTATGCCTATGGATTAGGAGAGTATGCGTGCTAAATTTGGTGGGTCTGAAATGATTCGCATTTGCCCACCGCCCAGATCAGCGCCACCACTTACCCATATGCAAATGTTGGCCACTAACCCTCAACAACAACAACAATTGCATGCCAATCATGGCTGCGGTCAGACATGGACAGACACTCACTCTCTATGTGAGTCTTAGTCAGCAATTTCAATGAATTGTCAAACACAAATTGTTACCTTAGATACAGCTAAGCATACATTCATTCATTCTAATGTATGTATTTATATACATACATAAATATACACACACATACTTATGTACATGTGCATATCCATATTCACCACATTTAACTTTGTGTTTCCATGCGATTTAAATTGTTGATATTGTTGCGCATTGGCTTTCTGTCGGAAACGACGAACTTAAAAGGTTTCGCACTTATCGCACGTCGTCGCTGCGCCCACGGCATTGCTTTATACCTTTTTAGCAGTGTGCAGCATTTCTTGATTTTTCTTTATTTTTTGTTTGTGTTTTCTTTGCCGCTCCAGCCAAATCCCAAACAATGCGCAAGTCCAAATACTTCCGCTGAGAATTTCTAATAACGTAACTGAGACAACTAACAACGGAGGCAGTAACGGCGCCAGCAGTGGTTGAATCGAGCCCCACTCAATGCCTGCTGTATGCAAATGCACAAAACGCATGCATGAGCAACTTTGCTCATAATGGGTTTATCTTTCTACTTTTCTATCGCAGTGCAAACATGCAGCAGTGCTAAATGCCAGCTGACGATGACGGAGTCGTTATATGGAGTGCAGGTGACATTTTCATTGCTGCAATTGTAATCAAATAAAATGCTAATTTCTTGTTGACCATGTGAATGCGCGCCTGCACCAGAGGCTATACTTTTTCCTCACTTTTGCCTCTCTAATAATTCACAACTATACCATTTACACAGATGGAGTATGTTCTTGTATATGTAGGTGTATAGGGATGTAGGTGTGAAGGGCAATTATTCGCGCACTCTCGTGCAAATAATTTGCATGTGTAATTAACTTTTAATTAACTAATTGGGTTTCTTTTCTTTTTTTTTTTATGTTAATTGCAGTCCATAACCTCACCGGATCCCACAGCTTATGTGGCCAAAGCGCGTGTTACACGTCCAACGCCGCCGCCGCCATCGTACAATCCGATGCAGTTTGTGCAGATAAAACCCTGTAATCTCTATCAGACGGCACAAGAACAGCTCAAAAAGGCAGAAGAGGTCAAAAAGTTGAAGGAGGTGAAAAAGGAAGAGCCAGAGGAGTGGCAGAATGTAAGTTATGCGCTTCTAATGTTCAGTTTTTATTGAAAAATTGCTGTAATGGCTGCTATAAATATAAGCAAAACAATGTCACAATTTCTCTCGCGCCGCCTTTAGATATATTTATTTGTATGGTAACCTAGTTCGCCTAGCGGATGCCGAAAGTTTCATATTACAGTTAATCAATAATTCATTTATATTTTGACATTTAACAGTAAATTAACTGACTTGTTAATTGTTAATGTCTTATTTGATAATCACTACTTTAGTGATAATCTAACGGAAACGGAAGCTGCTTTTGCGCTTACTTTATATTTTTTTTATATTTATTTTAAACGTTTTTAGTGTTGTTTTTACCGGTTAAGACACAATTCGGTTTATTTTGTTTTTTACTTTTTCTTTTGCAAATCGTGACAAAATTTCAAACTTGAAGCTCGTAACTCGTAAGCTAAAATATAAGTAAAAAGACCCAAGTTGGCGCTCCAGTTTCGAATGCACGTCAGTGCTTTGGATTATGTAATCTTTTCAGTTTAGTTTGTTGTTATAAAACGCATTACGTTTTTGAAATAAAACCGATAAAATTGTTATTCGCACGTATTTTATCACACTTATTTTTACACCCTTTAACAAAAAATGTTGAAGGGTATATTAAAGTTGTGTAAATATATGTAACAGACAGTAAGAGGAGTGGCAGATCTTGATCAGCATCCAAAGACGAGTCGATCTAGTTATGTCCGTCTGCCGAAAAATCATATTTACTAACAAAAACCATTTTGTTGCCTAAGCTTTCGTTACCAAATTTCAAATTCAAGAGTTATAGGTAATGTTCAAACATATATCTCAATATTATGCATATCGGTTAACTCTATTTTAAAGCTGGCATAGGAACGATCGGCCGAAAAATACAAAATATTAAAAAAAAAAAAAAAAATTTATTGAATTGCGAATTGGGTACAGGGTATTCTATAGTCGAGTGCGACCACTTTCTAATTTTCAATTGCAATAGTTTGTTGTATATTTAAAGTTTTTTTTTTTTTCTTTTCTTTTTTGTGGTTTTGTTTTATTTTATTTTTTGTTTTTGTTTTATTTTATTTTTAAATGCAAGTTGCGCACACGCAATGCATGTATTTTAAATGCTGTATGCGTTTGTTGATTGTCATTGTTGTTGACGTTTTAAACTCGCCCTTTTTATGTTCTGCTTTCTATTGTATGCGAAACGTGTATTATATAAGCTTTAAATAGCCCAAATGCAAACATGTTAAGTTTTAAAACCACTCGCACAATTACCATCATCAACATTTTGTTTATCAGTTTGACGGCTTTAGATTAGCTTTCTTCTTAAGCAAATCGACGGACTTAAGCAAAAAGCCTAGTAATTTTTGTCAAAGGCGGGCAAGCAATCACCAAAATTGTGGCCAAAAATGATCCATGAATTTACAAGTTAAAGTTTCTTTAACAGCAATAAAATCTACGCTCCAGAGTGTCACGATTCAATCAAAACAAGCGTTGTTTCGGCCAAGAATTTTCATTTCATTGTGTTGCCAGCTATTGTAGCAACAACAACAGCAACAGTAGTATAACAGTAGCACAGTTTTAACAGCTTTAACTTGCCAGTCAAATGCTTTGCCAGTCAATCCGCGCACACTTAGCCACATTAATTGATTGCCAACATTGAATTGTTCCACGCGCTAACTTTCTCCTTCTATACCCTCTCTCCCACAATAGAATCTCGACAATTGGAAGTCATCGCGCCGAAAACGCGTCGAACACATAATCGATCGAGTTGTTGAAACGAAAAAACTCGAATTGGAGGAACACGATCGCTCGCGCAGAAAATCGAAAACCTTTTCCGAAATGATGGAGGAACGGTGAGTGGCAAATTGGTGAATTAATTGCGAAACTTTATGAAACTTAACTTTTCTTCTATTTGTCATTTTATGCCATTCGCTGCCATTTCCTCTTCAAATAGCGTCGAACGCGGCGGTCCACGCAGTCGGGCCAAACTAGCATCTCTCGCAGTCTACAATGAGGATGAGACAAATGATTTGAGTGATCTTGGCATTGGCACGAGCAGCGCAAGCGGCAAGAGCAGCCTCTCCGAGGATTATGACAATAACAGCGTTATGGTAAGTGTTTTAATTGTTTCAATAAGAAACGAAATCAAAAACCAAAAACCAAAAACAAAGCAATCAAAACAAGGGGCACACAAAGCGCATTTGAGAATAAAAAAACGATAACCATAACAAAAACTAGATGAAAATGCGCAGTCACCTTTGGCGAATGGGGTCAATGTGAAGCGTATGACGACGAATAATAAATTCAAAAACAATACGGTATAAAGCACAACAACAATAATACCATCATTAGCACAATTTCTAATGTTATTGTTGTGCGTCGTCTATTCGTTGCTCATATTATTATTTTACCCTTTCCTTCTCAATTTTTATACAATTGTTATATGTATTTCGCATTTTGTAGTTAACGAATTTAAAAAAAATTATAGTGAAATCGTTTTACAATTTTTTCATTTTCGAATTTATTTATTTTTATTTATACTGTTATCTGTCAAAATATTTGTAAATAATTTATTTATGACAATTGGCTTGTGTGATTATTTTAAAATAACAACAAGAGCAAGACTAGTGAAAATAAAGTCAAACTTATCAAAAAAATTATAAAGAAATACTCGCAAATTTAGATTTCTTTTCAAGACTTTTTTTCCACCGGTGTCCCTTACATATGTATCAAATTTAATCAATCTACATCAAATAGATTCAGAAATAAGATTAATTTAGATTTTCTCTATTTATGGGGCGTGACACTGCCTACTTTTATGTGCCAAATTTCAGCAATCTGCATCAAATAGTAGAAATGTGATCAATCAATCCTTGGTGCGCATAGATTTATAGAAATACAGTCAAACTTCCCTAACTCGAATCACCATTATCCAAAGAAAAAGTAAAAAAACTCAGTATATAATATTTGGGATTGGTTTTTCGTGTGCATGCGCACCTATTCGTCCTTTTTTCTAGTGCGCAAGTGTAAACAAAGGTGTCAACCATTACTACTCGATTCGTAACCAAATCCTCTTCCTCTCTTAGCCAACAAAGACTGCTTTCGTTCGTATGTGTAATGATATAATTAGGGTTATAACACAACTGATACAATTTGTTTCTGTGCAAAATCAAAAGCATTATTTAAACTATTCTATTTTCTACTTTTTCTTTAGAGCGACCATGCCGCGGAGCTTAACAAAGCCATTGATTCGCCACAGACGACAACATCGTCGGCGATGTCGACAGTGGCAAATAACAACGCAACTCAAGAGCACAGCACAATGCGGGACTTAATCTCATCGCCCGGTTATGATACCTCATCGAGCACAGCGCCCGCCAGTTCGCCCGATCCGTGCGAATACACATACGAGGGCGCCATACAGGACTACAAGGCGCGTGTGACACGCGCTGCGTCAGGAGGCAAAGTGTCAACAAATAGCGCAATGGTAAATAATGGCAACGACTCAAGAACTTCAAAGGAATCATCGCCTGAGCATCACAACCAACAAGAAAACGAGGTCTCTGACGCACCATTGCCATATCCCACACGACGCGGTAGTAAGATTGAAGATCGTCTCATGGGTTTTGAAGTGACCTCACCCAGCGACAGCCAAGAGGGTGTTGAGAAGCAAAAAGTTGATGTACCAAAAATTGACATATCGAAGCGTAAGGAGATATTCGAAAGTCAGTCGTCTGTGTCGAGTGAACCAAAGTCAAATGCAACAACACCTACAGGTGTGGCCAACAATGCATTGCCCAAAGTTGTGCTACGCGAGCATTTCAAGGTCGATGCGACGTCGACCAATGGCAACAGCGGCAACAACGGCACCCAATTGCCAGCCGCCAAGAAGGAGGTGAAGCGTCTGTCCGGTGACATAACCAGCATACGCGATCGCATGCAAAGCCTCGAGCAGCAGAAGAACTTGGTGAATGCTACGAAAATGGTTGATGTACCTGTGCCACCGCTGAAGGATCGTTTGAATAGTTTGCAAAATGCCGTAACCAAAGAGGACTTCAAGAAGCCACCAGTGGCACTTATCGATGCGCGTCAGCTAGAGATAATGAAGAGCGAAGAGGAGCGAATGAAGCAACAGCGACTGGATATGCAGCAGGACTCGAACAACAGCAGCAGCAGCAACAACACCAACAAGGTTGCGGCTGTGCCTGTACCGCCTCTTGTGCCAGTTATTGTCGAATCGGCGGAGCCAGCTGAGCTGGATCGGGATGACAGCGGCATACACACGTCTAGCGATGATATTGAGCAGCTGCAGGAACAACAATTGAACGCCGCTATTGCGGCGCTGGCTCTTGAAGAGAAACAACTGGAGGAGGCCGCCAATGCGGTTAATCAAATCGAAGCGGAATTCGCAGAGCTAACCGATCTGAATCCGGCGCCTCTAAAAGACGAACAGACGCAGCCAAGGCAACAGCAGCAGCATCAGTTGCAGGACAAACATCCGGCCCCAGCAGCGGCAACCACTAACGAAAACTCACGCAATATGGAATTTAGTGTAAGTTCTACTAACAATTTTACCATACAACCAGAGTATCCTCCACCACCACTTAGTGCCGGTGTACCTAGTAGTAATACTCGTACTTGTGCTGTCGGTAGTAATGTAGTCTCGCCTCCTCCTCTTGGTGGTGAAGTCGCTGCGGACAATGTTAATTTTAATGTTAATACGGTGTCGGGTATCCAAAGTAATTTACGTAGAAAGCCCTCAAACGAAATGGTACATGCGCGAAATCTGCTCAAGATGTTCAAAGAGACCTTTAAGAACGACATTGAACTAGACGAGGAACCCGAGTTAGCAAACAGACAGATTGATGGACAGACAAAAGAAATACCTATAATTGATAAACTAACGAACGTTGGCGGTTCTCCACCGCTTAGGCGACAGACCCCCACGCCACCAGTGGCCACTTCTCCGGTGTCGCAAATTTTTGACTTTACTGGCAGCAAACCGCAATCACCTACTTCACCGATGGCTACACCGAAACAAACTATAAACAACATGTCAGCCATCCCGCGCACGCCTGGAACACCACCGGCAGCTAGTGGCAGCTCTATGATCCCACGCGCACTACATCTTTCAGGTAAGCCTCCCATGTCCCCCAAGTCGGCGCGTTATAACGCAGTGTCCAAACTGCCCACGCAAAGTCCACTAAACAGTCCGACGCCGCAACGCAAAGCTGAAAGTCAGTTTAGCATCAACGGACGCGTAGAGATCTTTAATTCCAAACATCTGGAACCACATTGTGCTTCTGGCAAACCGCCAACACCGACAATGCCCACAAAGAA
The DNA here is from genome assembly GCA_037044495.1 of Stegana nigrithorax. Lineage (NCBI taxonomy): Eukaryota > Metazoa > Arthropoda > Insecta > Diptera > Drosophilidae > Stegana > Stegana nigrithorax. The sequence continues at coordinate 1,000,308 of JBAMBQ010004233.1, forward strand.
AACGCATTTACCCCAAATAACAACACCACCAGCGGATGCAGCAGCGGCAGCAACAGCAAATATTGGATTACCAAAGACGGCAACGGTAACCACATTGCATGGAGTTAATGAACCGTTGCCAACGGCAAAGGCGACAGCTAGCAAATCAATGCCACCGAGACAGGCAGTCAATGAACCAGCACAGCCGCCAATACCGCCGCTGCGTGCTGAATCACGAGCACTGGTGAAGCCACCGCATCATCAACTACAACAGCAACAACAACAGCCAGCAACAGAAATCGTCATCTGTGCGCCACCCGTGACAATTGTCAACCCAGATGAGCTGCCGAAACCGAACACCGTCAAAGCGCTTTCTAGTTGTTTCGCAAAAGAAGCGGCAAATGCAGCCTCCGCCGCCACGCCGCCAATGCCGCTGTCGAAGCCATTGGCGCGCAGTCGCATACCGCAAATAACGCCGCCACAGTCGCCAACAGCGGCAAAAAGAAATCTCGGGCATACACACACAACGACAGTCATGACCCACAACAAGAAATCACAAGATATAGTTGATCATGCGCCAGGGCCTAAAGTTTCCTTTGTTACGGCGCCACATACTCCCGTGGCTCTAGAACCAAATGCGGTGCAAGCCAAGAAGTTCTCCGTAATATCCAACAGCTCCACCAATTCAAGTGACTACGCACCGGTGGCCTTGCAGACTGCCGCAGTTGTGCATACACCGCCGCCAACTCACAAAGAAGATTTCAACAAGTGCTTCGTCAAATCGGCACCTGCTGACAATCCACTCGCGCCCAATGATACATTAAAACCCGTAATCAGCAATCCGTCAAATATGCCGCTACTTGTGGCTTGTACTCCCAATGATTCGAGTCTCTTTAAGCTTGCCGGCTCGGCGCCTGCATCCCCTGCATCGCCGGGTACGATCGAAGCGAACATTGCAATATGCAACAGCTTCTTGGCCAGCCAGGCGCCCAAAGATCTTGTGCTTTCTAAGGAGGATTGGGACTATCAAAATCATCAGTCCGTTAAAGAAGTACCATGTGATAAAATCGATGTACGAAATGCTTCACCGCATGACCAACTGCCCTCGACTGGCTATCAGGACATCAGCGATGAATTGATTAGGCGTTGTGAAGGCTTGCAAGAGACCACTGATGCCAAAACTCAGCAAGCACCACCAAGCGAATTGGATATAGCAATGTGCGAAAGTTTTCTCGAAAGCCTAGCGCCCAAAGATTTAAAGGCACACTCACCGCCACAGGTAATACCACGTCAGCGCACAATAGAAGAGGTGCCTTGCGATAAAGTCGATGTGCATAAATTGCCACCAGCAAGCAACTTGCCCGCCACCGGTTTTCAGGAAATTACTAAGGCAGACATTAAGCGTTGTGACAACTTGGGCGCAACTCCAAAGTCACCGAAAGCGTCGTCCAAGCCGAACTCACCCATAATGGCGGCACGGGCAGCACACTCTAAAGCGCTGATTGATACGTGCGAGAAAATTATCGCCGAGGAGCGCTTAGCTAGCAGTCAAATGATGAAATCCACCACAATGTCGAGCTTGTCTACGCCAACGACGCCAATTGCGCAGCGCAAGTCCAAGATACCTAAACCTATACCCTGCTGCATTGCCAGCTCCGGATCCATGAATACGGCAGACTATGCACAAGCGGAACCAAGTGGCAATAAGTCGCAGGTAACTCCCCTAGAGACTGTCAGCGGAACACCAGAGGATGAAAATGTGCTGATTGCCCGCACACACGTCGTTGAGACACAAATCAAGGTGACCACAACCACGCCACCGACGTCACCCAAAGCACAGGAGAAAACGACATCAGCGAACAACACAAAGAAAACCAAAAACATTTTCGACTTCTTGCGACGCAATTTTGGCCATCATGAGGAACCAGCGAAGGAATCTCCGCCATCGATTGAGACACCAGCTGCTGTTGACAATGAACTTGTGGTGACGACCAACAGCGGCGTCGATATTATTAAAATCGATGAAATAGTCAAAATAGACAATTCCAAGTTTTATGTACCTAGTGAAGATCTGCCGCCGCCACTGCCAAAAACGCCTGCACCCGTTAACATCGAGATCAAAAAGACAATCACAACTGATGAAATCGTTGAAGAACACAACAACGAATTGGCATTGAGCCAAGAAATGAACGAAATGCTCGACGACGAACTTAACAAGTTACTGACATCGGCGGAAGAAGTGGCAGCAGGCCAAATAAAAGGCAAAACGTTTAAATAGTAACGAACTACAACGAACCGATTACTCGAATTTAAAATCTGTTTACGATACTCGCTATTGACATGTGACTTGCAAACTTTATGTTTTACCGACAAAAGGTGAATGGCATGTAATCGTAGGCAACGTGTGAACTACAAAACAAAATCAAAAAAAAAATTTTGTCGTTGAAAAATGATGCAGCTAGTTTATAAAATGTTTACTGTTTTTATTTAATTTTATTTTTTTTTTTTATTAACCATACAAGAATTTATTTACATACATACATGCATATGTATATATATATATATGGACATACTGACAAGTGGAATGTGTTATCGACAAATAAAAAAAGTAAAAATAGACATAAACCTTTCAAAAACGAAATGTTGGGCTCAAGCTACGTAAATGACCTTTAGGTCTTACTCTACTACTTAACTCTATTTTTTTCTATGAACACTTATGTAAAAATCTACAAAAAAAAGAACAAAACTATGTAAAAATGTTAAACCTCAAGCATACCAAATAAATATGTTGTGCTATTATTTCTTAAAAAAAAAAAAACAAACAAACCAAAAACAAAAATTTTTCTTTAATTTCCAAACTTTTCTTCATTTTCACACTATTTTCTACATACTTTACACTACGCTACACATTTTACATTTACTCATGCCATTTGCCACATATGAGTTCATTGTGCTTACATTATGTCTGTCTACGCATTTTGTAATTTATTATTTTGCCATAGTTTAGGAAAAGCCGAGTTGCTTGGCAACGTAAATACGACAATGAGTAATTAACCATTTCTTTATAACGGCACGAGTAAGTTGGGAAAATATTTAAAATTATTGTACCACCTATATATAATAGAAATACATGATTACGAAAACAAAACAAAGAAATAGAGAAAGAAAAAACTCATTTTCTATTGCAAACATTTCTTTACATGCCTACGCGCTCGCTTCCACACACAAATCAAATTACAACAAACAAACGGGTTATAAAAATGCATTAAAAAATCAATTTAATTCTATCATATACTCATATCATTTATGCAGTTACATAGCTTACATGCTTACTGCCAGCAAAAACTTTTGCAAGTGTACAATTTCAGAGGTAAGCGTTCGAATGCATTTACGTACGTATTACTCATGTTTACGTCGTGATGCGCTGCGTTACGTTATGTTTTGTGTATTTTTTGTTTTTATCTTGTCACATATTTATCTTCTTTGTTTTTTTTTTTTGTCTTTTTATAAACCATTGAGTTAATATTCCGTGTTTTTTTTCACCTTTTTTATATGTGACACCTTTGTTATCGTTACGTTTTGTCAACTTTTTGCATGTCGTCTATGTTTGATATTTACATAAAGAAATACGCTTAAATGTCAAATGTCAGCGTAAAAGAGAAAAACAGTCTAGGAAAAGAAGCAGCCACGTTTTGCCACAAGTATTACGAAGAATACTATTCAATAAGTGCAAAGCATGTGAATTTTGAACCTTCAATGGCATCGATACTTTTGCTCACATACTATGTAGCACATGTAATTTTTGGATAAAATAATAATAATGCTGCTCTAAGTTCGCTTTAACCGTAGAGAATCATAGATTGTGTCAGTATAACTGTTTTTTTTTTTTAAGAAACTGCCAGTGCATATGTTCATTTTCCTAAACGACAATGGCTTCGATTCAATTTTGCATAGCATACAATTGGGCGCAAGTAGGCAACTTTAGAGTGAACTGTGCCACTTTGTTTTTTAGCCAACCTTTTATCATCAATCATCATTTGATTAGCCTACATTTATATATAGCAGCCCACGCAGTATGCAAGAGCTCACCCGGGTAGAATCATTTGCTCGTAGTTGACCGCAAATGCCTTGTGTTTCTCCATTCCATTGTGCACGCTGCTTCTCGCCTCGTCACTTCGCTTGCACACCTGCAACTTGCAATTTATTTACCTAAATGAACGATTAGTGCCCCAGTAAAATACTTTCCGTCAGTTGCTTTCGGCTTGTCCAACGTTTAAGTCGCAAAGTACGCATACGAAAAGTGTCTACCCTACGCCTCTCAGCCAATAGGACTGCAAAACATGACTGGTTCAGTTTTAGATGTGTTAGGAAGGGAATACTCTAGTTTGGATGGATCGTAGGTGTCCTGTGGTAAGCATTGCAATACTCGCATTGTGTGTAAATATGTTTATTCTTTATGCCGAACATAGTTTCTGCGTCTACTTTACAGTGAAACTATTTGCTTTTGTTTATGTATATTTGCTTATTTTCACTTATTTGTTAATTTTTTTATAGTTTATATTTGCCTTAAAATTGCCGCTCGTTAATAAGTTTTGCAGTGACTTATTTGCTTGTCTTTATGTACATTATTTTGCTATATGCGCGCCAACTAACTTAATTAAAAAGTGCACTCACCACCTGCTATCTCTTTTTCTCTTACATGCGCTGCGCTTTGGCTTTATTCGTTATCATTTGACTCGTTTGGCTAAACTTAATTTGAATAAAACACTAAATACAAAAAACTGCAAAAACTAAAAAAAAAAAAAAAAAACGAAAAAAAAACAAACAATCAAACGATTACTAATTAAAACAAACACAGATCAACGAAGCTCTTGAATTGGCTCTGGAAGCAATTGACAGAGAAACGCTTAATGCGAATAACCTATATCAGCAACAACAACAACAACAACAACAGCAACACAAACAACAAACTGAAACGCCAAATAAAACTGATGAAGAAAAAAACCGTATACAGAAAAGGAGCAACATAAAGCAGCAGAAACAGCAAAAACAGCAATCACAGAACATGGATGACTCGAAACCGAGCGTAGTAGACATTGTAGATTTAGAACTAACAACAGTAGCCACAACAACAACAATAACCAACGACGAGACAATTATCGCAAAGGAACCCATCTATGAGAATATCATCTCGGCCGCTTCTATGCATGAAGTAGAAGCTGTGGAGCAGACGACGATGACGACGACGACAAAGAAGAAGATGATGATGCAAAGCATTCCACAAGAAACAAATCAAAATTATACAAATAATAATAATAATAATAACAACAACAACAGTAACAATAAACAGCAGCATAATCAAAGTAACAACAACAACAACAATAAAAATATGCTTAACAATATTAGTCAAAGTAATTTAAACGAAAATAAATTGCAACCAGCAAGTGCCGAAAATGCAGCCACATTTGATGATAATGTCACTACAATAACAACAACAACAACAACAAAAGTCAGCACTGGCGTACACGAATCGGAGCCATACTACCAAGTGCCGAAGTCCAGTGAACCCTATTACGACGCACCAAAGCATTTACGACCCATACCCGTCTACGAGAACATTGAGATCTTCTACAATGGCCTGGAAACAGCGAATCTGGTCGGCGCAACGTCAACATCGGCCCATATGGAGCCACCCAAAGAGAAGCCGCCACCGCCGCCCGCTGCGAGTCCACCGCCACTGCGAGCAGCCGCGACTTGCAACGACGATGAACTCGACAGCGTCGGTGGTGCTAACATCGACACCTGGTCATCGGATAATACCTATGAGACCATTGCAACGCGTCGTCCCGCAGCGGCGATAGGTAAGGGGCCAATATATACCGGGGAGCATCCGTCGCCGCCGATAAAGCGCATGAACTCGACAAAGCGCATTAAGAAGGAGCTGCGCAACAAACGTTCCAGTTTTCTCGGCATCGAGGCGGGCATGGACGATGAGGAGAGCTATTTGGAGCTGACGGTGGCGCCGCCCCCAGATATGGCGCAGCTGTTGCAGGAGGAGCGACGCCTTGAGAAACAGATGTATATCAAAGCCGGACTATGCGATAGCTCGGATACAGGTGAGTTTGTTGTTGCATGGAAGCCACAGCAATAGAACAACAGCACAAATGGTCAACGTCACCGACGACGCGGCCATCAACAGTGTACCTTGTTTTCGCTGTGGCAAATTTAAGTCGCAATAATCCGTTTAGTGCGTGCACATGGCACAGTATCAACTAACCACTCTCTTTTGCACTTTCTCTGCCTCTCCCTCTGCGACTCTGCCTACTTGTTTGGCACCTTTCAACTTTAACCTAAACAGGTGAGAGCCGCGACTCAGGCGTTTCGGAGAACCACTCGCGTCAGAGCAGCGAACATTATACAAACTCTTCGGAGGAACATGATCCGCAATTGGACACACCACCGCACAGTCTGAAGCCGAACGAGGTGATCTACCAGAATGAGACGACAACGACGACGACAACGAACACGACGACGTCATTGCTGACCGCTGCACAAACGCCTCTACTGCAAACGGTGAAGGGCAATTCCGCTGAATCGTGGACGGAGTCAGCCACAGTGGCTGCCGCCGCATCGCAGTCCTTGAGTGAAGCCACCGCCACGGCTAATGCCAAGATACTGTCTATTGAAGAGCAGATACGCGAGCAGGAAGAAGTGCTGCGTGTCGAGCGTGAGTTGCTGCACTTTTCGGTAAGTCGCCTGCGGCTCGGCCAGATCTGGAGCTAATCGTTTGTCATTTGACCATTACAGCAGGAAGAGCTCAAGCGTCACCGGGAAAATCTGCTGCTGCGTGAGAATCTGGCGCGGCGTGAACTGCAGCATGGCGCCAAAATGCTCATGTCCGCCAACAGGCGTTCACTGCAGGATTTGCATGGGGGCACACATGGCGTCGGCGGAGTCATTGGCAATGGCATGCTGAGTGCGTTTCAACCGCCGGCTGCGAAGCTGCAACATTTGCAGCAGCAACAGCTACCAGCAGCAGCTCTGCAACAGCACCAGCAGCAACAAGAACAAGGACCGCCTCCACAACAGATATATGCCAATTTGCCAAATCTGCAGACACAATACTATCAAGTCGAGACGGACTACCGCAAGTCCATGTCCGATCTGAATGAGTTCTCCAAGCGTTTGATGCTGCCTCCCACGCCGCCAACGAAACCCATGCGTGCCATGCATATCGCCACAAACGGCCATCACGAACATGTCGAGCATGCGCTCGCTGGACGTCAGCGGCACTCACTGAACATGCAAAGCGGCGGCTATGGCGGCTCGCTGGTCAAGATCGCTACCTTTGAGCATGCGCCGCCAACAGCGGCGCCGCGTACGCATGGCGGCAACTATGTGAACAACAACGGCATAAGCAGCAGCAGTTACCATCATCACCAATCCGCGCAGAATCTGAGCCAGGCTCCCCCGTACCATCACAGCAGCAACGGCAGTCTAGCCGCCACAAACGCCATGCCCGGCAACATGACGCGCAATACTCTGCATGCTCTGAGCGCAACGCCAAAGCCCAAGTACACGGACGGTTGGGTCCAAGTGCAGAACCGCAAGAGCTACGACAGCAAGCCAAGCAACGACCCGGCATGGCTGCTGGCACACCAACAGAAACGCAAATCCATGCCCGATGCGGCTGGCTATCAGACAGCGAGCGGCTACAATGGCAACCATTGGCTGGTGCAGGAAGCCGAGCAGCGGCGTCTTCTTGAACAGCACCAGCAGCGACGCACGCTGCCTGCATCGACTGCCAACAGCAACAGCATCATAGCGACGCCAACCAAATCCACAGTCAACCGCAGCGGCAAGCCCCTGCCCGATTCAATTATACAAACGCTAACGGAGCGCGTGCAGAGCAAAGGCATTGGCGAACGCAAGCGGTGCGTATATATTAATAAATTATAATAATTAAGACAAACCTGTTTAAACCATTTTTCTTTTTTCATAACTTTTAGTTTTGATAATGCTTATAGTCAAATCAATGCAGTATATCAAGCCAATCATGCGACGCATCGTCACCACAACGGCAACAACAACAATAATATAATAAACAATAACAACGAACTGAAATCGAATAGCATACAAGTCAAAAGTAATAATAATAATAATAATAATAATATCATTGCCAACGCCAACGCCAACACACATGCCAATGCCAATGCGAATGTCAAGGATACACAGGAAAAGGTGCTCAGCGTTAGCGGCAAGAAGAAGTGCTCGCATTGTGGTGACGAATTAGGTAAACTTTGCTACTATGTCGGTTGTGAGTGTTCCAAAAGTGAAAAATCCCCAAAGAAATTGTCAATTCCAAAACGAAATTCATTTTGTGCGGTTGCCATTTGTAATTGCTCGTTATCTCAGTGCGCCGCCATGCAATCATCAGCTGCTGTTCAACGCAGCTCATCGCTCTCACACATACACAGCAGCCAGTCAGTCAGTTGCATTTTTTCTCCCATGCGATTAATTTCAAATATGAGATATTTTTTTTCAAGCATAATTATTGCTTCTTTTGCATGTCTTGCATGGATATTTAAAATTGTTTCGTTAAACACATAAACAAAACAATGAAGATTTAGGCTGCACACTGGACAACTGCCGGCATACACATAAGGCGCTCAAATATATCGTCTGGGTTTGAGCACTTAAATCAGCAGCAGAAGCGTTTAAAAATAAGACTTCGAATTTGTATACATAAATAATTTTTGCTTTCTACATAGACGTATTTATTTATAAGTAGTATACCATTCTGTGGAAGTTGTACGTACTCACAACCAGTTATCGGTAAACATATGTATGCGTATATATGAATATGTATTATTTGAATTTAATTTTTGTTTGTTCTTCTATATGGCTACTATTAACCACACTTTATAATTTAGGCCGCGGTGCTGCCATGATCATCGAATCGCTGCTGCTCTTCTACCACATAAACTGCTTTAAATGCTGCGTCTGCCATGTACAGCTCGGCGACGGACTCTACGGTACCGACGTGCGCGTGCGCAATCAGAAGTTACATTGCCAAAATTGTTATTCCAGTGACGATGGCATCAAGTTCAGCTGCGTATAGAAGAGTGTTTTTTAATCTATAGCTTAGTATTCTTGTTGTTTTTGTTGTTGTTGTATACTTTTAAACAATAATGTTTACTGACCATTAAGCATAATAATTGTTTCTTAGAAAGCTAAGCGACTACTTTAAACAATTAAGATAAAAGACAAATACGCAGATCAATTGTCGCAAACCAATTTTTGCCAAAAAGTTTTTTGAATGTTTTTTCTTATAAATCTTTAGTACATTTACTAAAAAGAAAAAAAATTACATATTTAAACGTTATCCAAGACTTATGAAATAATTAAACGAGCATCATAATTCATATATCAAAAGAATTTTATGTTGAAACGGTAATACATGCATATACGAATGTTGTTGAATTTTGAAAAGTAACGGGCAATTACAAATAACAATAATAATAATAATAATAATACAGAAGGCAAGTGTAAGCCACCTAAGCAGCTATTGTACATTGTTAGACGCAGTTTTCGTATTTCCTTGCTTAATCCTTTAAACACATGAAAATTGATCATATTGACATTGTTATATATATATATATATAAATATATATATACTATTTGAATGCAAATACATATTTAAAAGTTTTCACAGACTCTTTTGTAAATTATATTTTATATTCAATTATTTGAAATAAGCCTCTCCATGCGTTACCAATAAGAACATCGTACCTATACAAAATGCATAAAAGAGAAAATTATATTATGGTAAATTAATTGTATTTTAATTATTATATTTTATTATTATTGTATATTATAATAACTTAAATCGATGAAGGACAAATGTTTAATAAATTTTTAAAATGCGCGTAATTTGGCTGTTTTACCATTTTGCATGTTGTCATTGTTATAAATTACATTTTTAATAAAAAAAAAAATCAAAAATAAATATACGAATGTTCATAAATGTAGTTCATTTCATTAACAAATTTTATGTAACAAACGGCTTCAAATGTTAGCTGATAAATTTTTTGAATAAAATGAGATATTAGAAAATAAAATCATTTCTCTGGTGTGCGACGGATAATATTAATGATTTAATATGCTAATACAGGTAATCGCTGTGTCCAAAAAGGTTACTGGTGCTTTATTTCCTTTTGTAAAATGAATTGTAGTTTTCCCTTGATTGCATAGCGACTGATGCTTCTTCCTTTCTTTTGCAATCAATTTGCATACATACCCATTATACTGTTTATTGTGAAAGACATAAAAAACAATGACACAATTTGCACTCTGCTTCATTTCATTTAATTATATTATAGAAATTGTTTCGTGAAAACAAAATAATTGAAAAAACCCTGTAAACACTGGCAAAAACGTAAACAAAATTTCATATATCCAGTTTAGTTGCATGTATTTTATTTGACTACGAAAATTCTATTGATATACAATTTAATATAACTTATCAAAATTGTTTATTCCTTTGCTACACGTCCGTATGTTTGTGAGTCTAACTCTCTGACTGTGTGTGTTTGTGAATGTTTATACGTTCGAGCCGAACTAAAGCAATAACTTGACTATTGATAAATAATTGATATTTTTATAAACGGCTGATTTGGCGCGGCTTATGTAGCTAACAGGGGGTAGCTTAGCTATTTTTTTGTTGCTGAGTTTTAGTTAAGCCTTGTCGCTATTTTATATTTCATTTTATCTTAAATTTGTTAACAGTTTTTTTTTTTTTTTGTTTATAATTGTTTGTATTCAAAATATATTTAGCTGAATAAAGTTTCATCTATTAAGAGCATATAAGCTTTTTGTAGAATTTTTGTTGGATTTTTGCAATTGTGATTTGTTCCGTCTTATACAAGCCCTAACCACTATTAATTTGCATCTACTTTTTAAAGAAATTTATTTGAAAAATATTCGAACTGATTTGTTATTGATATTTATGTGCAACAGCTTAAAATAATGCCAAACAGAAAGTGATCATTAATAATTCGTTGGGCTCTTTAATTCTTGAATTTATATTTGGTTTCGTCGCCTTGTTGCAACGATTACTGTTTGGCGATTTTTCATTGAAGAAACAAATACCTTAAACTCTGCCAGTGAAATGGAGTTCCGAATTTCTGCGAATTTATCTTTAAATTCCAAAATAATTATTGGAGCGTGGTTTCGTAGCGGTATTTTATTTAGACCCCACAAAGACTCGATTGGACTGAGGTCTGGGCTAGACGAAGGCCAGTCTCGTAATTCTAGCTGTAAGAGGCGTGGCACCGTCTGTATTCATTCATATCCAGCATTTGCGCGGACGAAACTAAGTTAGTTTCTTATAAAAGAATATAATCCTGCGCTTTCAGTGTCTCATTTGTGAAGTGTAATTTACCTAAATCAATTGCGGACAAGCAACCCAAAACTGTGATAGTTGCCGGAAACTTTACTGTCCGCCTTAGACAATCCCTGTAGATGACTTCATTTTTTTTACGTATCTCTCTGGTGTCACCAACGCACAGATCAAACTTCGATTCATCGGTAAAAATGATTGAATCCCTTAGCTTTTGCTCCCAGTTTACCCATCTTAGCCGGTTTATTTTTTGGGTTTTTACTTTGGCTAAACAAAAATTATAGTGAAACTTAAACCAACAATATTTTTTCGGAGCAACAATCACACCTTATAAAATTTGTAATCTTATCTTATTAGATTTTGTCTTGACTGTCTGCCCTGTCTGTTCATTCTGCAGATAAATTTATAATCGAACTTCGTCGATGTGACAACAATTGAGGAAAAATTTCACCTATTGCGTGGTGAAATTTTTTATTTGGGACCGCTGTTGTGAAAATCTGTCGCAGCTTTTTGCTTTTTTTAAACTTTTAAAAATATACTGCACAGATGATTTTGATAAACTCAAATCCAATACAATTTTTTGTTAATCGGCCTACCACGTACCATGTTGATGGGAAAACTAATATACAGCAAAAGTATAAACAGAAATGACTTATACAATGTACGCGAAACTAGTATCGGTAAATTCTGTTTGTTGATGCTTCATATTCGCATTACTTTCCGTTTGGCATTATTTTAAAATTTTGCACATAAGTATTAATAACAAATTAGTTACAATTTGAATACATTTGAAATAAATTTCTTTTAGAAGTAGATTTCACAACCATTCCAACAACTATACCCATTATTTCAGATGTATATTACCAAGCCTTAAGCAAAAGTTTGAAAAATGAGTTTGAAAAAAATTGCAGAGATGCGAATTAATAATGGTTGGGACTTGTATGTGTTTGACTGTGTATTTATATCTGTGTGGGAGAGTTTGTGGTGTTTTGTGCGTAGATAATATAATTTTATCTTTTCTTTGCAAAAATTCTACTGGTTCGCTGAATTGTTTTACAACTGTATATAAATGAGTGTATGGTATACATATGTATGTAATTTCTTTGATATTGTATATATAATTATGCTTTATGTAATTTTTTAATAAGTATATTAAATTGTTTTACAATAAGCATGAGGCACATACATATTTCATAAACCTAATATTTTTTTTCTTTTATTTTGTGTTTACGTAAACGTCACTATGTAACTCATTACAACAATGCAAAAGCAAAAAGAAAACAGGTGTACATGAAAACGTTTTTGTTTTTCTTTGTTCTGGAAACAAATATGCTATTAATTTATATCCTAAAATATTACAAGTTTCTTACACTTTTGTACGTATACCCATATAAACTTTGTTCAGCAAATGAAGGTCACATTAATTAATTTTGTTTTAAATATCATTTTAGAAGACACCAACTTTTTTTTTTACAAACTTAAGCTTACTATATTATTTATTATAAATCAATTGAAAACAGTGAACAGAAGAACCAACGCGAAACAAAAGCAGCCACTAGCATTGCAGGTCCCCTTCACTACGTCAAATTAAAGCGAACAGCACACACGGCTAGACTTGTCTGTGCCATATCGAAATTTGCACACAGGGAGTTACTGGATGTGCTTTATTGTAACTTCGCCCACAACTATCACAATAGAACAAATCTCGTGTGCCGCGCTCTGACGAATCTTGTACCCAAATGCAACTTTATAATTAATTCTTTTCGCCTTCTATTGTACATTGAGAACTATTCAACTGTAATATATAACGCATACAAAATTCTTTTAACAAAAACACTTTAAAACTAGCATAAAAATGTTAAGAACGCCTGATATGCATATTGCTGCTTTGCTGCGCTGTTCACATTTAAAAGGAGGCTGCATGCAGCTTAGCTTATAACCAACAAATTAATCGATTGAACTGTTAATAATCACATACAATACTTAGATAAAATGGTAAAAAATAATATAAAATAAAAATTACAATATATTTTGAAAACAATTAAAAGAACAGTAAATATGTTAAAAGTGTCGTACGAAATACTATGTATACAATAAATTTCAAATTTAAAGTCAAACTTTCTTTTCTACGTTTCGTTTTGCTTAATGCGCCTTTGACGCTTCAACGGCACAATATTTTTATTTTTTAATATAATATTTTTAATAGTTTTAATTAATAAAACCCTAACGGCCAAAGTGTTTTTTTGTATTTGAATTTGGGGTTTTGTTTGTTTGTATGTATATAAAAAATCTACTGCAATATTTATAATATTACATGTATTACTATTTAGAATATTATTTAATAAATGTGAAATTGCATTTGTATAATTTGCTTCTTAAAACCTTTTTCTACCTTCAAGACTTCAGACTTTAAGTTCGTTTTACTTTGTATTTTTAATTTACTGCTGGTTCTGCTTTTTCAAGTTACACTTTTTGGTCAGTAATTTTTCTTTTTCTTTCTCTTTTGCTTATTTCTTTTTTCTGTTTTTGTTTTTTAAACGTTTAACAAAGCTACTGACTTAATATTAGACTACAGTTATTGTATTGTAAAATTGTTTATGTGTATTTTATATAAATAACTAACAAGGGCCTGAGGGGTTGGAGGTTTTGTTGAATTTATGTTTTCTTTCTTGTTTAATTATTTGATATACTTTTCCCTTTTTTTTTTCCTACAAATCTCAACAGAAAAGACAGCCAAAACACCAAAAGTGTTTTTTTGTTGTGAAAATCATAATAAAAAGCAGAATTAAAACAAGAAAAATTAAATAAATGTCGTTTTTGGTTTTTTTTTCGAAGAGAAAGCTCATTTAGTCACGCTACGATGTTAGTAAACCGCTTATTGGTGCATTGACACAAGACATTAAACAATTGCGATAAGATTAACAGGAAATGACTAAAGTTAAGAGTAAAAACGTGTACGATAAGGACGACGAAGACGAAAACGATAACTGGCAAAACATTTACAACATTTCGACGTGCTCCAGCAAGCGTCCAACCACGGACACAGCGTCTACGTCTGCAACTACGTTGGACATTTCAGCTGCAAGAGTGCTGGGCACGTTTGTTGGCGCATCCTCAACTACGTTACTAATGGAGTGAGCCACGGCGGTACTGCCATCGTCCCCATCCCCACAGGATTGTGTATCTTCGCCATCAAGCTGAGCTTTCTCTTCATGCAAACTCTACAAGTTACCCAAGATTTCCGAACCGGCCATAATAGCCTCCACATCGCCTGCCGGTGCACTGTCATCGATGAGCGTATCCGTGCTTAGATTTCCCACGCCGCTCAGACCATCACCTGTGCCGCCACCAACAGTTCCGAAATTTGATGATGTCAAGCTGTCGATCGTATTGCCATTTATAAGGAAATCACGCTGCAATTCCACCGGACTATAGCGGAAGCATGGCGTTGTTATTGGTGTGGTGGGCATCGATTTTGAAATATCGTAGGCATTACGTGAACCGTAAACAGATGCGCCATGTCCACTATTGTTGTTATTATTATTGTTACCATGCGCCAGGCTGGACGATGCGCTGCCGAATCCATGCAAGCCACCGCCACTGGCCGTCAGGGGGGACAGATTGTAATCATCATTGCGCCGACTATAAAAAGCCGAATTACCAAAACTATTCTGCTGATGATGTGGCAAGGGCGTTGATGGCACGGAACGCGAAATTATGCCACTTCCACTGGACATGCTGCCGAAGGCATTGCTTGTGCCGCTACTGTACCCAGAAGAGGAGCCAGTCGAGGAACATGTAGTCGCTGATGCATGCTGCGCATGTTGCGCGATGCTAGCAAACTTTGTACTAAAATCGCTGGACAACATGGCACTGACGTCGACAACATCATCCAGCAGCGCGCTTGAATCCGGCACCAAAACGTCAACATCATTCAGTTTTAAGGCCGCCTGGCTATTGCTATTCTCCGAGAAAAGCGTCGACGAATCACCAGCTAAATCCGGTGGCACAGGCGTCTGATTCACTGAAGTGCATGTCGAGTAGTTGCTGTGGTAGCTGTCCAGCTGGCGGCTAAAAGTGGGTGACTGTATGCGTTGCAACTGGGAGAGTGGCACCGACTGAGAGCGCTGTGTCTCGTTGAGTGGCGTCAATTGGAAATCCACATCGCCAGTGGCATGTGCCAATGCCAGAGTGTTCTCCAGATCCATAGAGTTTTGATCCGCAAGCAGCGCCACGTTGTTGACAGCATCGTTGAAGACATTTACATTAGCATTGATGCTATTGCCCAGACTCCAGTTGCTGATGCTGTTGTAAACCTGTTGAAGCACTGAAGGACTAGGTGGCGCCGATGCAGAAGTGCTCGAGTTCATAGGATTCACGTAACTACGACGACGTCTGGAAGCACCAATCATGGGATCACTGCCGTTATCGTTGTTAGAGTTGCCAACGGCGTCAAAGTCAAGCGATTGCTGCTTGGTTAAAGTGGGTGCCCGGGTACGTAAACGTGTCAAGCCGGGACTGGCAAAGCAGGATGCATTCGTGCTGCTAGAGCAATTTATTTTGACATTTGTGATGCTCTCATTGATGGCGGAATTCGTGTTGTTGGCCGAATCATTGTGCATTGATTGACTATTAATGTTCGGCGAAATGGGGAGGAATATGCAATTCTTATTATTGTTGTGATGGAGATTGGTTGCGGTGCTCAGACTAATCTTTCGCTTGTTGTTTTTCACATTTAGTTTGGCACCTGTGGTGTTGGTATTACTTAAGCTATTAGCTTGTAATGATTGAGGCTGATGCCTTTGTTGTTGCTTTTGCCTAAGCTGTTGCTGTTGTTGGTATTGTTGTAATTGATGCTTCTGTGACATTAGTGCCAGAGACGCTGAGGCAGAACCCAAAGCATTTGTTGATGTGTTTTGTGGCAAACCGGTCTCTTGACCTACGGCCGCCACACCTTGCGGAGCCATCTGTACGCCATCAGTGCTCGAATCGACGATACCGACGGTTGGCGTATTAGGCAGATTGCTAATTGGCATCTTTGCCTTGATGCCGGCCGACGGAACCATTGGTGACGTTGTGATATTCGACGTTGCCCTCACACCTGCAACTGTGGCCGACATTGCTGACGGCGTTGCTATTGTGAATGTTGTCGTTGTTGTCGTCGCTAATCTAGTGCTCACTGTGGTGCCTGTTGGTATCGCATTATGCTCTATTGGATTTCTGTTAACTGCAGCATCTAAGGAATTCATACGTTTTTCCTCAGCGTCTCCCGTCTGAAAATATTGAAGCAACTCGGTTTCTTGATCCTCTTCATTCTCAGCTTCTCCCAAAAAGTAACCGTCTAACTCGTGCTTGTCCATATTACAGATACTAATTACTCGTTCGCGCGGAAGTCCCAAATTCTCAGGCAAGCCAGAGTCATCTGCAGCAACTTCGGCGGCCATTGCTTTCTTTGCACGCAGCAATAGGGAATTACGAGACACAACCTTTGGTCCAGCATCCAAGCTGCTTGATGGGCTAATTGACGTATTGCTGGACATTTGAGCCGGTGGTCCCATCGTCAGATTTGTCACCGGTGAGCTGCCTGTATTTTCCAAAGACGTGGTCGTTGTTGGCACCTGATCGCTTGTAGGCGGTGGTGTTGATGCCGTTGTAGTTATTATAGGAGGCACCATGTTGTTATTATTGTTGGGCCAAAAACCTTTCGTCTGCTGTGCCTTAAGCACCTTCTTACAGAATATATTTGTAGTGCTGTAATCATCTACCTCATCCTTAATCGTCACAAGAGGTTGATGGGCTGTTGATTGCTCTGCGATGTTATCTGCAATACTTTGTGCAGAAGCATTTATATTAGCTGTCATTTCCAATATTTTAGGCGTAAGATTACGCGCTGCACTAAATTGACCCCGTAGTGCGTTGTTAGCTGGAGGCTTCGCGAGTATAGAACGCTGCTCAGTTGCCAGATTCATTGGCATCATTTGATGTTGTTGCTGTTGTTGTTGTTGTTTTTGTTGTGCAGCCAAGTACGTGTCTGTTAGAATCGCATTTTGCGGCATAGGTGACACAACAGGCAACAACATTTGCTGCTGTGTGTTAGTGTAATTTGGAGAATCCATAATTTCCTTTTTCACTTTAACCAATTTCAATGTCTTTTGCTCGTCTTCGCTTTTTACCGTACATGCACTATCGGCAAGAGCTGCACTAGCAGTAACCGTAGCAAGATATGAGGCAGTTTCCTGACTACCAATGACATCCTTTGGCAGCTGGCTACAACTAGACTCAGAAGAGGAAGAACCCTTTCGCTTTTTCTTTCGCCGTTTCTTAAGCGGTCCCAAATCCTGAAATATAACCTTAGTTAGTAGGTCTGCTGTAAAAATCAAAATTTAGATAAACGTACGGCCAGCAAACGTTTTTCCTTTGGTTCCCGGGGAGTGTACTTTTTTGTACCCAAACGTAATGCTGCTCCTGTTGCGCCGACTGCATTGCCGTTCTTTATTCGTGTTGCCAAATCTTTTAAATTTTCAACTTTCACATTTAATAATTTCTCCGCCCAACTCTTCACGACATGCCAAGAATCATCATCACTGTCCGTTTGCATTGCCACAGTGCCACTTGTATTAAATTCGCTAGTTGCCATGGAATCGCTACCTGCTGGTGAACCGGTCGCAACCGATCGACACAGTTGTGGCAGCTGCGGTGCCACCAACTGTGTCGCTTTACGCATTGCGGCATAACAGTACCGCGAGTTACCACGTGTGCCTAGTCGGCGCGGTCTGATGCCTGGAAACACTTGCTTCATCACTTTGCCAAAATCCGCTGTAGAGAGTGGTTTGATGCTAAGACGTTCACAATAGGCACTGAACATATAGGAAAACATATGTTAAATAGTAATACCAATGAATGCCTTATACATACATATAATCATTATAAACATCCTGCTTTGGTATCGACACCTGCGGATCATGTTCCAAATGCGAACGCACCCAGTTGATGGTGTGCGTAATCTCAGAGCGTGTACCCAACGGATTCTGCGGCTGACGGAGCGGATCTGAGTCAGCAGACTCACCTGGCAAGCGCAAATAAAGCAGCAGACGTTCCACGGGCTTTAAACTAGACACTCTTTCCAGAATTTGCATAATTGTTTGTTTCGAACACTCACTAAATTTTAACAAATTTTAATTAATATGATGATATATTATTATTATTATTATATAAGCCGTTAATACTTACTCAAGACCAGATTCAACAACTTGCTGAACGCGCCGTATTTTATCTCCGTCTGGTGCCTTGACGCCGACATGCAGCAGACGACTGTGTACCCCACTCTGACCCAAGCTAATAGCGTTTAGTACATTTTCGGCGATGGTCGAGTTTATGGCACCGCCTGCACTGTTTGCACTACTTAAACTAGGCTCGCCGTGAGATCGATGAAACGATGGCGACGAGACAGCTTGCTGTGCAGCGGCAACAGCTGGTAGCTGCGCACCACCCACTAACGTCGGTATTGCAGGCGATGCTGCGCTTTGCCCACTGATATTAATGGCGTTTACAATTTTACCTAATTCCAAATGTTGTTGTTGTACATTCAGACGTTGAAATTGCTCAAGTGCACTTGCAGCACCGGCTGCTACAGCAAAAGCTGGAGCGAAGGAATTTGGTGTTAGTACAGAAGTTGCAGCCGCAGCAGGCGTGGTGGGAAACGGTGACGACACAAAGCCGCTGGGAACAGGTACATTTGTAGGCGTTGATATTGAACGCACATTTGAAGGTAACGGCACTTGGGGTTGATGTGCTGCAGCTGCGGCACAGCTGGTACCGGTAGACCCTACGTCATGGCGTATGGGGGGTGTCTGAAAGCGACTGGAAGTATAGGCGACATCTGTGGGCTGCTGATGCAAACCCGGTATGCTGCAATGGCCATAAAGAGCATTGGATGTATGCACTAGACTGTTGCTGGCAGCAGCGTTGCCACTGCCATCGTATACGGGATGTTGTTGTTTTTGTATTGCCGCTGATTTCGCCCAATGCGCTGCTCCACCACCACCAGTATTCTTCTCGGACATGTTAGACCGACTAGAGGAGTGTGGCAGGCACTGGTTCCTAGGTGCCAAAAAGTTAACACTTTTTTTCTACTCTCTGTTCACTTCTAAGAATTTCACTTTCTTTAAATTAAATAAAAACCTTAATTGGTTGCTGTTGGTGCGATAGGCACTCAAGAGAACCCCGCGTGCTTAGGAGATTGTGATGGCGATAACCACCGCGACGGCGACGACAGATATCACGACGGATGCGAGATGATAAACCATTTTTCACACTTTCGCATGCATCGCCCGAAGCGCAAACAAGCTTTTTACTTCTTCTCAATGTTACACCTTGTATTTATCGGTTATGTTAAACTAATTCTCCATTATCTAAATCCGAATTTCTTTATTTAATAATTGAAATAATCCATTTCTATTTTCAACTTTTTTTTTGCGTCTTAACAACAAAAATCTCGACGGACCCTACCTCAGAAGAGAGAAGCTATACTGCATGAGTGAAAAAGAACGGTTTCTGAGCTCTGCAAACTCTATTCCTACATAAGAATTGCCTCATTGAATCATAGAAGAAACTAACGGGTCTATTCCGATGCAGTCGTAAAAAAGTGGTAAATTTGAGACAATCGTAAATATTAAACCTAAAATCTTAAAATGGGCATTCTCACACAGGCATTCTAGCATGAAAGTTTTAGTGTTGAAAAAAGCTCTTTTGTGTGTTTTAAGACTGTTATAACCTTCTAAGTGAATGACAAATGCTTCTTCTTTACTATAAAAATATGGAGGGAAAATACATGCAAAGAAAAGTATTTGAATTTTATTTATCTTTTACAGGATTTATTAATGCTTTTTATCTTTTTTTTAGGCAAAATAAATTTGAGCGGACAACACAAGAACAGCTACACTATTTTGTGGCATCCTGCAAGCAACATCCGGAATTCCAGGCCGAAAAAAACAACCCGCAAGCAACACAGGTCATTAAAAATATTGTAAACTCAACGAAAACCGCCTTAGCAAATGCAATGAAAAAAATGTATGCTCAATAAGAAATAAAAAAGTTTGTTTTTTTTTTTTTTAAATAACACCAGCAGTATTTTTTTTTTTCTGTTTGGCTTATATTTTCATTTAAAGAAGAAGAGCAATTGTTTCACGTATTCAAAATTTTAATTTTGTACTCTCAATTCGTAAAAGTAATCTTAAATAACGACGGAAGTAGCTAAGAGTCTTTTTTCGGTAACGAGAATGCTAAGAATTAAAAGGTACGCGTCGTTCTCATTAGAACGTTGCTATTTTATATTTATGACGTCATATCAAAATTGCTGTTTGTTCTGATTTCTTAATTTTATATTACACAACACAAACTTACTTTAAAAACCAAATTTAAATTTGGCATTATTATGTGTTAAATTGGTTATTATTAATTCAAAATAACTCAATAAGGTTCATATTGGTACAAGGGACATGCTAAGCATTGGTTTTAGCTTTAAATAAATTTCAGTTCGATTTTCCAATTGCTCAATCGACAGCTGAGTACGCAACCTGTTCACTTTATTTATTAGGTGCAACACTAATTTTTTAGTGCATTTTTAAGGTCCAATTAGCGGCACCACTATTTTTCAAACATGGTCTAACAAGATCATAACATACATAATCCCCTTGGTTCTGATTTCTACTTCCACGTCTTTTTAGCGGAATTGACGTCAAACCGTAAAATTTGGTGTTCGTGATTCCACATTTACACGGAATTAATTCCGCTTACTTTTGAGCAAGTGGTTTCAAACCTCAAACGGAAATATCTAATAAATTTGCAACTACACTGCATCACAAACAATTTCTGTATTTTTCATATGTGTTTCAAGTTTATTTTAATGTTCTTACTTCATACGTTTTGAGAATTTCCACACTTTAAATTATTTATTTACTGCACATACCTCAAATTCAACAAGCAGAAATTTCGGCTGGCAACAAAAATCTGTACAACAAAGCAAACGAAATTCATAGTATAAGAAATAAAGCGAGGGCCAACGGCCCTATTTCCCTCTCGAAATCGAACCACTCTCATTAGAGAGAGGATTTTATTGCCAGATGACGACATCAGAAATTTTTTTATGTTTACAAACAAAAACCAAATCAGTTATTAGAAAGCAAAGCATATCGATAACAAATTCAAATCAAATCAATTCCGTAAGTTTAATCACACGGTGGAAACTATTACCAAGTGTTTCAGGTTCCACCTCCGGTGTAAATGTGTGGACTTCACTCCTAAAAGAAGGTAAAAATTGTGTTTTCAGCAGAAAAAATCATTCTTTCTTTTTTTCTCCTCCAACAGGATTTAAGGAGTCGTCATAGCTGCAGTAAAACAATTTATCCTTTATTTAATATATTTAATATTAATATAAATAATATATTGTTTCAATTTCAAGTTGTCAGGATAGTGAAGCACTCATAGTGCTTCAGAGTGAGAAAAAATGGTTTCGACCAGTGGTGAACAACAAAAATTCCTGCTTTGTCTTGTCTTGTAGTTTTTACCTAGACACCGGCGATCGGACAAAGTTTTGCGATGTGGCAGCCCTAATGTTTCAACCACGTCTAATACCTACCGCACTACTAGCGCACTGTAGCACTGTTCTAAATTATCATTAGTAGTCAATAGTACCCTCTCCGGATACGTATTAAACTATATAGGACTCGACACTCAACAAAAACAAATTTCGCGTTGTTCAGTACTGAAGTAGTGTTGTAAAGGAATAGCGACAAGATTGCAGAGACGAAACCGTTCTTTCTTGGAAATGTCTGCTTTTGCCAATCTGGCACCTTTCACGCAAACCATCGGCTTGCCAAACAGCGTCGATTATTATTTGACGCTTTTACACAACACTTTGCAATAATAGAATTGGAAAGAAACACTGAAAACACTGCAAATTTTTTAAACTAAAATAACTCGAAGTTCGACTAGGTTCAAAAAATTGGACTAACTTCGCAAAATGCGTTACGAGATTGGGCCTACGAGCTGTCGTGTATGTCTGCAGCAAGGGAAGAAAGTGCGCAGCATATATAAAGCGCAAGAGGAAGGCGACGAGACGCCAAGCGAGATGCTTTTTCAATTGCTTGGAGTAGCTTTCAACAAAGTAAGTGCAAGTTCAAATGTTTACATTGAAATATTTTGTTAAATTTTATTATTAGCTTAATCAGACGGAACTGGCACCGGAAATCATCTGCAGGGAATGCGAGTTGGCGCTGAACATGGCCTTTCAGTTTCGTCAACGTGCGATGAAGATTCAGAGCATTATCGAGGAGTACTGCATGGAATCCTGTGTGGAATTTGAAGAAAATGCCAGCGTTGAGGAAATGTTTATCAAAGAGGAGGAGCCAACTATGCATAGTGGAGTGCTCGAAGAAGAGGAAATCAGTGAAGTAGTTGCCGACTACGAAGAGGGTCATGATATGATTGACGACGATCCTGATGAAGACTATCAGCCACGCAAAGATGATGTTGAAATCGATATTGAAATTGATTCAAATGATAACAATAACGAAGAAGTGGCTGTTCTGCCCGATTATGAAATCGAGTATCTAGAGGAATCCTATCTAGATGAACATAATCAGCAAGAAGAAGTTAAATCGGAAACGGGTGAAGACGTGATACTCAGTGACATCAAATCGCAACGGAAAACAAAGCGTACTTCATCGCGTACCCGACGCTCCAGCGAGATGTCTGCCGCCAAAAAGGGGAAGCAAAATGGTTTCATTTGCGATATTTGTGGTAATATCTACGAAAAACGCGGTCGCATGTTGGAACATCGCCGCAGACACGACGTGGTGCAACACTATCAATGCGAGTGAGTAATATTAAGGATATAATATTCGACAAAGTTAATATTTGAATCAAACATTTATTTGCAGGCTTTGTGAAAGACGTTTCCCTGCACGTGAACAATTGCGGAAGCATATTTATTCTCACACAGGCACCAAACCCTACAAATGCAGCTTCTGCAGCCGCACATTCTTTTATGAAAGCGTACTGAAAACGCATGAAAAGTAAGCACAAGTAACTGCAATAGTACAAATTCATGAATCATTGTAATTTTTTCCACTTCCTGACAGCGTGCATCGCGGCTTTAAACCATACGTGTGCAAGATATGCAACAAAGCCTTCGCCTACTCGCACTCACTTACAAAACATGAACTTATACATAAAGACATTAAGATGTACCACTGCGAATTTTGCAACAAGGATTTCCGCTTGCAACATCACATGCGGCAACACGAGGAGACTAAATGTCATCAGAACGCCGTAGCTCAAATTATGAAACAAGAACATCCTGATATAAAGACCGAGGACACCTTATTTGGCCAATAAAAATATAAATAAAACTTCTAGCGTGCATAAGCATTTTCAATGTATTTTTATCTTAATATTAATTTTCTGTTGTAAATAAAAATAGACTTAGATCGCCAAGAAACTTCGTCTCATGTCCACATCGCAAGAGTTGCGGAAATTTCCGATTTTCTTGCTACTCATCTGGCGAAATCGACGCATAGCCTCGTGAATCTCCTGTACACTTATTGGTTTTACTACTTCCATGCCACGGCCCTGTGTCACTTCAGGACAAACGTGCATCATCGCCGGGCTCCCGCCAGCTGATGTGACTCGACTGTAGGGCTCCGTTACACGATTATCAGTGTTGAGGCGAGTCAAAATTGCATAGTCTACAATGACAGCAATAGTCTCGTGTGCAAAATATGCGAGTATATTCATGGTGGCCATTGGTATGCGTAAATCCGCAGGCAAATCTAGAAATCGCCTGAATTTGTTTTTAATTTTTTCACCATGACGACAGTAAAATGAAGTTTTCCGTGCTTCATTAAATTCCAAATATTGCTGTCCTGTTAATATCTGTGAAATGCGATCAGCACGGAACAGACGTCTTGTACGCTCCTCATCATACAATTCTGGAACCTCAATAGCTAGCTCTTCATCTTCTTCTTGTTGATCCACATCATCAGTAAAATCCTGCGGACGACCAGTGCGTATGCTAAGAAAACGCTTGAGTATGCGCATATCTTTAAGATGTTTTCGCATACGCGCAATCTTCACGGGATGCAAACGCATAAGGAACTCAAAATCGGCCTGTGAAGGACATGGACTGTTTTTGCGCCGCATTGCCACTAGGGAGGCTTCATTGAAGATACCACGCAACTGTTGTTGTAATATCTGCTCAATAAGTTTAACACTATCTGCACGAGGCTGATCACAGTCACCAAAACTACGCATAATATCCGCAATCTCTGTAAGCAAAGAAACTGGCGCATCGTCAACGCTTAACGCAGGATTACTGACGCCGGCAGCAATCGTAACACCTACATTGCTTCCACTCAGCCCACCAGTAGTGGTTGACATTATAGGCGTGACTAACGAAGCCGTACCACCAGCAGCCAAAGAACCGGTACCTCCACCAGACAGGTTTCCAATTCTGTGCACGGCTGTTAAAGTTGGTTTCATATCTTCCATGTTTACGATGGGCGGCGTTATGTTTGGCGCAGCATTTAATTCATTTATCGTTATTGAATTTTGACGAATTATTCGTTTGTTGTAATTCATTTTTGCAGCTAAATAGAAATCAAGCAATTGTAGAATAGAGTTATTAAAATACTTTATGAGGCCACTCTCCTCTTTCTCCCTACAATTGAGGTGTCAAATAATCGCTGATACTATCGATAGTATCGATAATTTTAATTTTCAATCACTATCGATAGTTTTTTAAAACTATATATATATTCTCTGACCAAACTCTATTCCGGTCTGATTTTGACAGAAATAGGTCCAAATGACGCGACCTTCTATTTATTAGCTCATGGAGCCAACTCTTGCACATGGGCAGCAGAGTATGTAGAGCTCACGAACTAGCTCCATCAGGAGCTGGTGAGCAGAATATGTTTACAAATAATATAGATCTTTCTTTTCTGTTCAACCTCTTTCAGCAGTGAAACGGCATGCTCCCCATGGGGGTAAAGTTGTGAGAAAAATAAAATATTTAGCAAGCAGTGCTGCCAACTCGCTTTAGGCAATTAAACAAACTAAAGTTACTTGTTGGTTATTTTTGTTGACGTTTAACTTTTTTCTCGTTGACGAAAGAGGAATTTGGAAATTGCGAGATTTTTGAAGAATAACATAACTATAGGAAACATGGATTTAATGATATTGACTGGTATTGCAGTGGCTTTGCTAGTTATTTTGATAACGGTATATCTACTACAAAACAAAAAGTCGAAAAC
Source organism: Stegana nigrithorax (assembly GCA_037044495.1). Taxonomy (NCBI): domain Eukaryota; kingdom Metazoa; phylum Arthropoda; class Insecta; order Diptera; family Drosophilidae; genus Stegana; species Stegana nigrithorax. Next base: position 1,026,000 of record JBAMBQ010004233.1, read on the forward strand.
AGGTGCTCAGTTAAAAAATAAATAAAAAGCACAAAATTAAATATTCCTCATTATTTATGAACAGCCGCACCGGAGCAGGCACAACAACAACGCGGTGTACCGCAGCGTGCACAGGAAGGTGTACCTAGACGTGCGCAAATTGCGAGAAACCAACGCAATCGTTTGCGTCAGAATGCTGCACCAGCACCTGCTGTAGCACCCGAAGCTGAACAGGCTGGCGACCCTGACGAAGAGGATGCCGCTAGAGTACCACAGGGTGCTGTGCTGGATGAAAAAATGGGCGCTAAGAAACGTGCGAAATTAGAAGCTAAAGAGCAGAAGCGACAAGTGCGTGAGCAAGAATTACAGGAGCGCGAGCAACGTAAGGCAAAGGAAGCTAAATTAGAAGAGGAACGTAAATTGCTAGAGGAAAAAGAAGCGGAAGTTGAGCGGATGAAGGCAGAATCAGAGCGATTGGAACGTGAAGAACGAGAACGGAAAGAATATGAAGAGTACCTTAAAATGAAAGCTGCATTCAGCATTGAGGAGGAGGGTTTCGAAGAAGGCGTCGATGACGAAAGGGATAACCTTTTGGCTGATTTTATAAATTACATTAAGGACAACAAAGTTGTTGTGCTCGAAGACCTGGCAACCGAATTTAAGTTAAAGACACAACAAGCTATAGAACGCATACAAGACTTGCAGACCAATGGCACTTTGACGGGCGTCATTGATGATCGTGGAAAATTCATTTACGTATCCGAAGCAGAGTTGGCCGCTGTCGCAAATTTTATTAAACAACGGGGGCGCGTTTCCATAACGGAATTAGCCGAGAGCAGCAATAAACTCATCAACCTGACACCGGTAGCTGTAATCGACGACAAACACAGCACTTGACTCGAAAATTTAAATATGTAGATAAATTTTCATTTTAATTCATTACTCTAAGTTGTCGATATTATATAACAAATCGGACTGTAATATAGAAGATTTCCCTTACGACATATTGTCGTCGTCATTTTCGTAAATCTCATCGCACATTTCGTCGTCATCATCTTCATCACTGGTGACGTCGGGATCATTTGCTTGTGCGCGACATTTAGAACAATTACAAACGAAAATATAGTTCTCCTTCAGTACTTTTTGCCGCGAATGCCTGCTGCGCTCAAGCTGACACTCGTCCAGATACGATATACAAATCTCTTCGCCAATTTCGATGGGCGAAATAGCTTTGAGTACAACAATATCGTTCGAATATGGAAATGTCGACTGCGCATTTGGCACACAACTGTGATTGATTTTACTTTGTAATAGGTATAGACCAGAACCTTCGTTGTTAAGAAACTCGCCAGCAACTAAAAAGCAAAAAAATACATTTCTCTCTTTGTTTTTGCAAAAAGTTTCGTGCTATTTACTTACAATCGCCAACTTTGTTATAAAGATCATCAATTAGCTTATCCAACTGCGCTTTTTCTGCATCAAGCAGCGGCAAATCCGAAACTTTTTTTACCCATTCCGCCAGCGCACTTGTTGCAATTCCCTGACTATTAGTACCAATAATTCCCATCAAAGTCTTAAAAGCATCTGGAGTTGTGAACTGCCAAAGAAACATAAATAAATGCAAACTGTTTATCTACTCAGCTTTGGCATTTTTACCACCGCGAATTCTTCGTCTTTGAATGCATTGCAAAAAGACAGGAATAGAGCCTCCATTTGTTGTTCAAAATTCTCACCAAGCATTTTATGGTAAATCTGTTGGTCTCGGTTAACAATTAGGGACTGGAAGGATTGCAGTTGCTCAAGAAACTCTGTTTTATTTGTGCTTTGTTTGTACATTGCCATAAGACGTACAATAAGCATTATTGAGCCAGTTTCAGGTGGATAATGCATCTTTTTCCACGTCTCGTTTAACAGATTTATTGGATGGCTGTCATCGGAACGAAAAGCGCCCATACATGCAGCACGATGGTAACGTCGATAAGCCTCATGCCGGCAATCCTCTGAACAGTACTGCACCTTACAACTGGGACATGTGGTGAATTGCGGCAACCAGTGACTAGTCGGATCATGTTCTGGAAGAGGCACGACCAACGCTGAATTATTTGCCAAACGGCGCACATTTTCCTGTGTAGTTTCTAACGGTCGCATGCAATGATTACATGCTGCATATCCATATGCAGTGTTCCAAGAAAATTGGCACGAAACAAAGGGCTCCTCCTCAAAAATAATATCGCCAGTGGCAAAGGCCTTTGTTGCAATCATTGCGCGGCCCTTAACATAAGTATTTCAATTATTTATTTCCATATAGTTGTAAAATCTAATTACCTTGCCGTCAATATTTTGTATATCGAACGGGTTCATTATCAGCACTAACTAGACTTGTTGATGAGGAATAGATTTTGCCCTGAGCAGGTCTTTTCCACTCTGACTCAATGTGAACCTCCACCAAAACCAAATGTTTATTTCCTCCTCGATGGATTCTCAACTGAACACATGGAATACAAATAAAAAACGAACGCAGAGCTGCCAACTCGGTTGCGTCAAACAAACCGACGTTTTTGTTGTTTGCCTCAAATATATGAAATGTTAGCAGACATTTAAAAATAAATTGTTGACCTAATGGTCATTGCTTCGTGGAAAACAAAATAATGACTTATAATTTGTAACAATTACTTTCCTTTATAAGCATTGAGTTGGTTAATACGAATTTTGACACTTAGGCTTAACAAAAAATTTGTCGTCAATTATATATATAAAAATTGAAATGAAACGTTTTTTAGTCTCCGTCTATTACTTTTTTTTTTGTTTATTTTACAAAGGCTTATTTCTAGAAAAGTTTTTAACTTAAAGTAATAATTGTTAGCTCAAGATCATTGTTATTTTTATATTAAAATATTATGCAGTGCGAACTTGAAACATTTAGAATTCACAAACAAATTTAACGCATTACCCATTCCTTGAAATCTATATTATTTAACCATTTAAAAACTATTGTTTTAATTGTGAACGATTGGAACTGCAAACATTTCAACGCAATCGGATTTTAGGTTTGTATTACTCAATTTCTTGTTAAATTATGTTCGAACTTCGCTTTATATGACTAACGTACATCATAATTGGTTTAGGTTATCTCCTAGGCTTTCATGTCATTTACATAGGCATCGAGCTCGGCATCGAGTTCCTCAGCTGTAGGTGCAGTTTGCCGTTCACGACGTGCACCAGGTTTACCGCCAACTGCTGCACCACCACGTTTAAAGCCACGACGAGCTCCACCGGCTGTAGTTGCTACAGAAATTTACATCATAAATAATGTAAAAAAATAGCAACGACTGTTCGTTGAACTTACCACCACGCTTATTTGTTGCCGCGCCAACGACTGGTCTACGCTTCACTGGACTGCCCCCAACGCCAGCAGCACCGGCTCTAGGCAGTGCAGTAACATCTGTCGCGAGTTGTATGCTCATCGGGCGGCCATCTAAAGGCACTCCATTGTATTGTTTGATCGCTTTAAGCGCATCTGAACGACGTTCGAATATTACATCGGCAGTACCTACATTGAAATAAAAAAAAACAATAGTGTTTTGAAGAGTTTCATTTTTAACGCTTAAGTGCTTACCCAGTGAGCGACCCGAACGATCATAATGCACTGATGCTTTTTTTAATGTCCCAAATTCAATGAAGAGTTCCTTAATATCAGTGTTCGATACGCCATAATCCAAGTTGCCGACGACCAACTTAGTAAGCCCAGATCCTCCAACGGTGCCACGTTTTGGCCCGTCGAACATGTCGTGCTTCCAAGCGCTATTCACATCGCCCTAGAGAATTAGGAGTAGTAGGTTGGTTTGTTGTTGTTGTTGTTGGAAACGAGTGTATTTTTGATTTTATGTGGAGTTGTTCTCATGTGGATCTGCGTTTTGGCGATTAATTTCAGCTACAACGTTGACAGGATTCAGAATATGACGTGACCCTTGTAGGGTAGTTCCAAACAGTTCGATTATTCCTTATGACTTGAAATTGTTCAAAGTGAACAAAGCGTTTGTAACGGAAGTAATCGAACTATATACGAATATACTGTGGTTGCTTTTGATTTGTTTTGGGTAAGGAAAAGAAACTGATGCGATTTAATTAACAAAATAAAATGAAAATTTCACCATTCAGCGAAATTTTCGTACTATTATATGTATGATTAGTAAAATCAACGAATGAAAAAAATATGTTCGATGTTATTTATTCTTATGTTGTTGTTGTTTGTTTTCTGCGATTATTGTATTGCGAAGGTTTAATATGTTTTTTCATTCGCGCCATTTGGTTTGTTTATCCTCTGACGACTGCTCTACCATCTGACTGTCTCTTTCACGCACTAAGAGCACCGCTGAGTTGCCATTTTTCTCTTCTATTCATATATGCATATCTGTATATACAAAATATTGACGTATACGTATATATGTATTGCCTTCACGCTGACAGCCATGTTTATATTAAGCAAAAATAAATTTTAAGTAGTACGACTCCTCTTCTATTGATGCCAATATATGACGTAGTTCTACACAAGAATCGTTGCTCCATTTATGTATGTTTATTTCTACAAACGCTTCATTACCCGTGCGAATTTTGCTTTCTGTATGCCACCGCGATTTCGGCCCTTCAATACTCCGCCGAGGCCGCCAGCAACAACCGCTTGAGGCTTTCGCGGCGATGGTCCAACACCCCGACGAATTCCGCGTGATGGTGCTCCGCGACGTGAACCGCCGACACCACGCTTGCTTGGATTTTGAGATTTCTTTTGACCGCGATCGGCCTTAATAATATCATCCAAGCTCATTTCAATTTTATCAACCATTTTTATTTCTTTTTTTTTCTGCGGACTACGAAAAAGCCGAAAACTCTTTACAATATATATTGATTTAATTAAAATTATTATTTTTAGTATCAATGTTTCGCGTAATCGATTCTTAAATTTATAACGTCCTTTTTATTCTAAAAAACGCGACTTTTATATTTGACGACTTAAAATCAATTAATTTAAGAAAACTGGTAAAACTGGCGTTGACCACGCTGCGAAATATTATGAATAATAAAATGAGGTTGACAGAAGAGTGAAGCGCTATAGTATGTGCGTCAGAGTGTGAGAGAATAGTTTCGTGCTCTGCAAACCCTATTCCTCATTAACAACACTGAAACAGTACTGAACAACGTCAAATCCTGTTTTTTCGGTGGTGATGACAACAATGGTGAATGCTGGTGAATAGTAGAGATGTAGTAGTAGTTAGATATAGTTTTCGAAATTTTTGGAAATATTATCGATACCATCGCTATAGTATCGCTCGAAAAAAAATTGCAGAATGAAATGATGGTAGTAATTCATTTAAAACGATTTCAAAAGAGTTTTATTCTAATCAGTCAATGTATTTGATTCAAGTACATATATACAGTCGCAACAAAAATTAATTACATTCTACATGAATGCAATAAAAACGATAACAAAAATATATACATACAAATTATTTAAATTCTTTAACAGAAATTTGTATCCACAGAAATAAATAGTAATGTACAGATATATGTAAAAATTAAATTACGTGAGACCAATTTATCAGATCGATAGTTTTTCAGCTATAATACATAGTAACCATGGTTAAAGAAAAGCAGGTAGTGCCAAGATTTTACAGTTATGTGTCTTTATCATTAGAGAGAGGTTTTTTGCCAGATGATGTTAAGTAAATGGCTCTAGAAAAATGTCTGAACATAAATTCATAATCGAGATTTTGCAGTGTTTAACACTGAGTATTTGCAATCGACAACAGTAACATAAACTATACTGAGCTCTCGCTTCCACTTGCTAAATTGAGAATGGCTAGAGTGAGTATAAAAACAGTATGTTATACCGCTCTCGCACCATGCCCTGTTTTTGACATCAAAATGGTAATTTCAATGACTTCTAATCATTTTTAAAATTACAAAAAGGAATTACACGTGCGTCTGAAACGCAGGTTTTTTGAATTGATACCGTGCAATTTGAGCGAAACTTACAAAAACCATTAAACTATTATATCCGAGCAAAACCACTACGATATTATCCGGTTGTCAGTTTGTTACTGCAGTTGCAGCTTCCATGGGTCAGAACAATTTCCTTATCTCGATGCTTGTAATCGGTAGAATAAATGTTGAATTAAGAACGACTGTCAAGTCGCCGAAATATTATGAATTCCGGCTTAACGCAGATTTGTAATGCAAACAACGTTTATTACGTTGTCAGGAGATAGAAGCACTAACCACGCACTGTGTGTGAGTGTGTGTAGTGCTGTGCAAACTCTACTCCCAAACAATAATAACAAATTAATTACCGGTGAAATGCATGTTCGTTTTTCCGCACGGAAAAAAAAAAATTGTAGTGAGTTTTTCCTCATTCATATCGCAGCGTATACGCACTTAAAAATTATGTTGCGCCAATTTTTAACATACGTTTGTTTACTTGGCGTGTATATATTTTTGTACGACGTCGTAAAACAATCTGTTTTGGCTGACGAATTCAATGAGTTTTTCCTTATTCAAATTGGGGAATGTTCCCTTTTCTTACAAATTTGGAAACGAACAACTTGAATTTATTAATACTTATCAGTTGTTATTTTTCTAATTCGATTTCAGATTTTTCCCAGTCAGGTAAAGATTTTTCTTTAATAAGCCAAGACTTTGCGCCCTTTTCCTCAGCTGAAAAATAATTGAAATAATTTACTTGTTAGGCAAAACCAGAATGAACTCACAACTCTTAAATCGCCGGACACCTGACTGCATCTCAGTTATCATATCGGATGATACATTCATGATCTCATTGTTCACTGCTGCACGCAAGCCATGACGTTCGTATGTATTCATATTAGCGTATATTGCATTTCTGTCATGCATCAGAGCTGCTAAAGGAAACTTTGCAATAGAGAAAGCCAAATGAACTGCCTGGCCCAAAGCAGTACCGGTGGCAACAACGCGATTAGTTAGGCCAATCTTTAGGGCTTCTCTTGCATCAACGCGCCTACCAGTTTCAATTATATCGAGAGCAGTTGAGAAGCCAACCATAGCGGACAAGCGCACTGAGCCTCCATCGCATAGCGGCACACCCAAGTGACGGTTAAAAAAACCCAGCACAGCTGTTTCCTCCATCACACGCAAGTCACATAAAAGTGCTAACTCTAAACCATTCGCTACGCAGAAACCATTAATGCCACAAACAATAGGTTTACGCAGATGGCGACGTGTTGGCCCAACTGAACCTTCATGCCGCATCAGAAAGTCAAGACTGCTGCGTTGTGCCTCTGCCTCCAATTCGTTTAGATCATACCCTGCACAAAAGGAACCACCCACGCCATAGAGCACACCAACTGGCGAACAATTATCTGCTTCAAAATCACAAATTGCTTCACTTAATTTTTGAGCTGTAACAGCGTCAATTGAATTTCGCGATTTCTCACGATTTATGCCGATTAAGGTGATATTTCCATCTTTTTCAACAATTACGCTAGGAGATCGGATCGGTACACTAGTTTTACCATCAGTGCTACTGCTAATTTCTGGTTTTTGGCTAAAACACTTCTTTTCTACATTGTGTATAACCTTTTGTCTTATTTGCTTTAGGAGTTTAAACATCGTAAAATATTTTATCTATTAGTTAGATACTCTATTTTAATCAATATCGAAACGTAAACAATAATCATATGTTTGCCAGTGCTGCCACGTAAAATAACGAATTCATCCAACCTGTAAGCATTCCCTCAAACTCGCTGCTGGCAAAGAATATACGGTCCAGTTCCGTATTCCACTTCCACGATTTTCTCGTGGATCGGCGTCGAAACGTAAGATTTGGTGTTCGTATTTCCACTGCCACTATAATTTACGTAGAATTAAATTTTTAAAAACTTATTTTTTTTACGTCAAAGTATCCCAAATTTCTTTTAAATAATAGAGTTAATACATACAAGTGCATATACATACATAATTTGTTTTGTTCGAGTCTTTATTACAACGAACTTCGGTTATAATGAACCATTTTGCCCGGTCCCTTGAAGTTCGTTATGAGCGAAAAGTTTTGTACATATATTGCAACTTTTCTGCTTGTTGCTTTTTATGGTTATTTCTAGCCTAAAAGTGAAGGAACAAAAGTAAACCATTTGAATTGTATTGTACTGTAATGCATAGTGTTGTTCTATGAATTTCAGGCTAGAAAAATAAGAAGCAATGCATGTAGATGTATATGCTTGCTTTTCTATGCGTTTCACTTTGAGATATTCAATCAAACGACATACCTTTAGATTCACATCCATTTATTTCTTCAATGCATTTTTTGCCAATTCTTTTTTGACTTTGCTTATTATAAGTTATATTTTCACAACAATCATAATGAATTTTTTTAAATTAAATTAAACCTAGCTACAAAACGTAGAGAGATAAGCACAATAGATTCTTTTGCATTTGATTAATGTTGCTGACAATTTTCGTTAACATTCACAATTATATAAAAAGTTTTATGCTAGTTAATATAAGTAATTAATTGAAGTTGTTAAGCGATTAAAATACAAGCGTTTTCTTTTGCTTTAAACTTACAATATAATAAACGATCCTTAACTATTATGCGATATCGCAGTATTTTGATAATTTTATAATAAAACTTTAATTCCTATTCATCTTATTTAAAACCAAATTAATATGAATAAAGCTCATGTCGAGTGCAATCGTCTGTGCACTTCCGCGCTAAACCGGCCGTTTCACAATTTAAAAACTCTTCATTTAAAACGCTAAAAGATTGTTTAAATCAAGATTTGTTTTACAAATATTGCACAAAAAATGGATCGGACAAGTTGATTTTATTTTTTATTTTTTTTTTTCTTTGTAAAAATTGCAAATACGTATGCATGTACGTATATTACTAATACATTATTACAAACCTAAAAAATAAATATAAAAGCGCACGCCAATGACGATTATAATCGATATCCTAGCTTTTTTTTGCTTGTTGTTGGCATGAACATGAATATAAAAAATATTGCACACACATTTATGTATATATTAAGTTAATAGCTAAATATTATTTACAAACATACACTGTATTCATGTTTGTATGTTCCTTCTTACATGTGTACAAATGTACCATCCAATAGTAAGAAATGACGTGCCGTAATCGAAGGTGATTAGTGGATTCTAAATGTTTCACACATTCCAAAACTCAACATAAATTGTCATTGAAAACTTGGCTGTCGCCAGGAAATTTCAAGTTTGAACGTTAACTTCAATGAAGACTTTGCTGATGCCGGTTGCAATTATTTCTTCTTTGATTCAAATCAGACTTGCCCAAATGAAAAAAGAAAAGCTTTGAAACATCTGAAAATATATATACTTACGGTGCTCGCATAGGAGAACACTACTTAATATAGTAATTTTAAATACCTGAATATCTCATTGGACTTTTCCTCCTGTATGCTGGCGGCTGAAACGTGATTAAAACGGTATTCATCGACGCTCTCTAATTATTGTACATTACACTTAAAAGATTAAGCATTTAAAGAAGCTCAGATATACAGAATGACATATATGTTATGTACATATCAGAGTAGATGTGGCTAATCGAATTGAACAGCACCAACTGCATAATTACAGTAATTATGAGTTGATCCAGTTGGAATGACATGATGGATCGTTTATTTGAGACGTTGCGTAACATTAGCCAGCGCTACGGCGAAGGCCTGCAATGCCGAGAATGGATATTGAAAGTCGAGTGTGTAGGCGTTTCCATCGATGCGTCCGAATTGCATGACCTAAGAGAAGGGGAAATTGTACCTTAGTTCATTTCCCATATGAATTCGCTTTAACGCACCTGTTTGCCACGGAATTCGATTTGGAAATTTTTTGCCGACTCCTGAGTGACGCGCCCTCCGAAATCTAGCTGATAAACTTGACTCATTTCATTCCACATGGGCGCCTTGTTGTGCATGACAAACTCTCGACGCACTGGCGCTGGATTCACGCAGCTTGGGGAGCCGTTCGGCTCAATTTTTCCACGTTTCAGCTGTGGACAGTCAGAAAATATAATGTAGAGCAATGTCCAGGTGAGCCTGCGCAATGCTTGTTACCTTCTGACGTAGTTGCGCCTTTTGGAATGTTTCCAAGTCGCGATATTGCTTGCTGCAACCATTTGGACCGCCGGAAAGTTCTTCGCCCGATCCATTTGTCATGTTGCCCTCGTCGTCAGAGCTTTCGATGATGTTCTGTTTCTTACGCTGACGTCGATTCAGCAATGGCGAATTGAGAATGTGGCGAATGGGGGAACTGCTTTGTTGACGTTTGTTCTTTTTGCTTGCAGCTGGCGATGCAGGAGAGCTGCGTGGCAAACGCTGTGGCGTCGATGGCGGCGTTAGACGGCCTTCATCGAGATCACGCAAACGACTTATTATATTCTCTAAAGTTGTAAGTGCCTGGAAAACGAGAAGCAAGCATTTTGTTTAAAGAATAGCAGAACAGAAAAGTGGCAACATCATCAACTAACCTGTGTGTGCAGGGATACCGAAGCTTTGGCCTCCACCGGCGTCGCCTCGACCACACTGCTTAAGGCATTGCCATTCGCTTCTGCGCCGCCTGTGAGCTGTTTATCCTGGGCGTGACCACTGCTGCTGGCGCTGGCGCCCATCACGGCGGCTTGTTGAGCCTCCTTACGTCGCCAGCGCACCTCAGACAGTTGTTTGACAAAACTAAAACCATTTTCCTGTTTGCGCCCGAGCACGGGTGTAGAAGTTTCGGTGCTACTGCCACCATTACTTTTGCCACCACCACCGAAGCGATGCTTGCGAGTAAAGAGTGGACTGTCAGTGAAACTCGTAATGACATCGAGTCGCTTTTTGGTTGGTGCTTCACACTTTGCCGCTTTGGCAAGCGCAGCAACTCCTGCATGGGGACTTTCGCCGCCAGTACCACTAACACTGCTACAAGCGACACTCGTCTCCTTCTTGGTGATCTCAGCCGGTGCAGCAGGCGGCTGCTGACAGCGTTTGCAGGCTTCATTGGGGTTCATATTGTTGCGGCATTTGAAGCAGAGCGTATTCGCCGCACTGCTGCAGGCGCTGCTGTCGGAGATTTCCTGTAGCTTTTGCATAACTTTTTCGTGATCTTTTCTCGAGAGTTTCGTCTGCACCGAGAGCAGGTCGCAAGAGTCGAGGCTCTTTGATTTACCAGTCTGCTGCAGTTTTGGCTTGTGTGCGTCATCGTCCGGCTGCTGGCTGCGCTTTTTGCGATTACGCCGTTTATCCACCAATATTAACCGTTTGTTTGGCGCCTCTTTACGCAGCGCGCTCAAAGCTTCATCCGAGGGGGTTATTGCGACCGAATCGAGGTAGCCAACACTACAACTTCGGGTGATCGAATCGGGCAAGGCTGGTGCAATGGACACCACAGTGGGTGTGCGCTTCATGCGCAGTTCACCAGCCACAATGGCTGTTGTGCCGGCGGTGGAATTAGCCGCAGCCTGTTGATGCGGCTGCATTGTGGGTGACTGGGTCTCCTCATCAATGTACAGTATGTCACGACGCTTCGCGGTTGATGTTGACGGCATGCATTTGACCTTCGCATCCATGCGTTCCAAATTCAAATTCAAGTTCAATGGCACGGGATTTACGTGACTGTTGGCTGAACGTAGGGGTTCCGACATCAAGGCATTCTTCACTTGCACCACATTGTTGGCATAGTCCGCATTGCTTGAATATGACATCAGCGTGGTCTGACCGCCTGCTGGCACAGCCGGTCGCTCGAAGATTATGTCAGTGGGGGCAACGGCGTTCTTGGGCGATTGCAGCGTGGGCACGGCGCCATCGCAGTAAAGTGGCGATATCGCGTGACGCGACTGACAACTCGAATTCGATGAGCTCGAGCGGCTGTAGTTGTTCTTGAAGCTGCTGTAGCCTGGACCGGGCCCGCTGCGCGCACCTGGCGTTGTGGCTGTGATGTTTTTAGGTCGCATGATTTTGCTACTGACAATAACGCCTCCCATGCCACAGCCGTTCGATGTGCTGGGTCCTGTGCCGGTATGCAGCAGCACCGTGGTTGATGTCGTCGCCACCGCGTCTTGGGACTCATTCGACGAGTCGTCATCGTAGGATTCGGCGCGTGCCAGCGGACTAATGCCAATGCCAGCCGCATTCGCGTTGCCGTTTAGAGAGTTTTTGTGACGCGCCAAGATTCGATTTGGCCTTGGCGACATGGGCGCAATGGGTGGCGCAGCTTCGTTAAGGCGCCGCTGAGGCACGGCCATTGCCATTGTATTTATCTCAGGCGTCGTTGTCATGGTCGCTGTTGAGGTTGTTGTTATGCATTGTGGTTGCTGCTGCTGTTGCAGCGATGAAGAATGGCCATTTGAATTATTGTTGTTGTTATTGAGATGTGCCATTGAGTCATCCTCATCTTCGGAAAAGAGATTTGGATTGAAACTTGGATCTGGACCAGGTGGAAAATCGTCACGTAACTCGGTGATAACCAACGTCATTTGACGCGGTTGCAAATGCAAAAGGGACGTCTTATAAGTTACTTGGCCTAAATTGGCTGGGACGGTTTTGGCAAGTCCATGAATTTTGAATTTGGTACCCCAAATATTCGAGGTGACCTCCACTAATTTGACTTCCTGCAAAAGTTGATTAAAAAAAACCAAAGTAAATGCAAGCCACTTCTTGCGTACTTCTACGCACCTCAGGCAAAGTATCAACATAGGCCAGTTCATCCAGGCTATCCGGATCATTAGTACTGCCAGCGGCAGCGCCTGCACCACCAGCAACACCAACACCAACGCCGCTGCTACTTCCATTTCCTGTTGTGCGCTTTTTCTGCCGGACTTTACGCTTGCGGGGTGTGCGTGGTGATCCGCGATAACGCTCATCGAAATCGCTGTCAGAGGAGTCGGTTCGCCCGCTGTTGCCCGTCATGGTGGATTGACTCGAACCAGAGGAACTCTTTGGTTCTGGTGAGTATTGAAAAAACAATGATGCATCTGTAATTATAAAAATGCGTTTATATGACTGTTCCTTTATATGTTTCCGAATTGCCAATGTGAGCACTTCTCACCGTTAACTTGCGGATCGAATATTACAAATTCTGGACGTATTTTCGATGTACGTTTGCCCTTTAGCAGCGGCACCAAGCCACCCAAGTACTCCAAGTACAGTGTATAGCAAGTGCCGGAACTGAGATTGGAATCGTCGTCATGACGGATCATTGTGCAGTGCAGGCGCGTCGAACAGAGAGGCGGTCGGGACACAAATTCACGCAGCGATTTTAAATCAGGTACACAACACTGAAAAGGAGTTACGATATGGTATAACAATATTCCCTATTTGTACTGCTTCACTGTCTTCACTTCTCTTCACTCACTCTAATTGTTTGAGCAAACAGATTGCCAATAAGTGATTTAATCCTAGAAGGCAAAGGTAACAACGGCAACAGACTCTCCAGGCCAACACTGGCCTGAATCTGCAGCCGGCAGAGCAGCTGCAGCGAAGCGACGCGCCGCGATACCCAAGCTATGTGTACCTGTGTGCCTGTGGCAATAAACAGACGCTTGTCGTTGTGACCCCACGTTAAGGCGGACACGGGTGCGGTGTTGCAGGGTATGTGCGCCTGATAAAGCAATGCGCCTGTTTCCGTATAGAATTTCAATAGGTTCTCATACGTGGTAGGCGTGCCCAGTTCCTCCAGTTTGCCGTTCATGCCCTGCTGCAGCGTACCGGCGACAGCGAGTAGTTCGCGTGAGTTGCTCCATTCCATGACCATTCCGAGCGCGCCATTAAGGTAGGTGTTGATATGTGCGGGTGAGACATCGTCAAACGATTTTAATAGATAAATGTAACCATTCTGAAAGCTGACCGCCAGTACGAAGGAGCGTTTAGCTGCGATAAAGCGAGTTCCAATATTTGTTGTAAATTTTTTATTTAGTTTCCACATAACTTACCAGCATTGGTAACACCAGGTTCAGCCTCCTCACCCTCCTCCATTTTGAATTTCTCGCAAGACCAGGCCATGGACGTGATGCCAACATCGTTGCTTAGTTGCACTTGTGAGACCATGGCACCGTGCACGTCCATGACAATCACCTGGCCCTGCGTGGTTCCAAAGTAGACCTGCTGATCGTCTGGCGTCCATATTCCGCACGTTATGGTCGACTCCAAGTTCAACATCGACGACCAATAGCGTTGGCCTGCCACAGAGCCAACCAGCACGAAGCCATCCTGATAACAAATCAGCGCCATCCGGCCATCGTGCGACCAAGAGAAATGCGTCACCGGCGTATTGCGATCGTTAATCAGTTCGATGGACCATCGCCCCTCGTACTTGATCCAAACGAATATAATGCCGGAACTATCACAAGAAGCTAGTTTCTGATAGGGCTCATTCCACTTGACTAGTATGACCTGTGAATATTTAATACTGCAATAATGTTCTGAGTTCGCATTTTGGCTTTTCAAAGACTTACATCTGAACGATGGCCTCGCAGATTGTAGTTTGTGCGCAGCGGGTAGTCCATGTTCTTGCGGCAATGCGACGTAGTAAATGTCACGCCCACAATGCCGCGTATGTTGCCCGTCGCCAGCCAGCCCTCCTGGTAGTAGTTGGTGCGGTTAAGTTTCCAGCCTTCGTCCTGCAAGCAATTGACAATATTATATTATTATTATATGAGAGTATTTAAGTAATTGGTTAATATACAAAAACTGCAATATCAAAAATAATTAAGATCAACTAGAAAAGCAGGGGCTATAGTCGGGTGCTCCCGATACCCTGCACCCAATTCAACCAAATTCCATAATTTTTATTATTTTTTGCTTTAATATATTGTTTTAATTATGTAACGATATCTCAAGAAACACACAGATTTTTTTTTGGCCAATCGTTCCTATGGCAGATATATTTTATAGTAAACCGAGGTTTATCATATTCAGGTATATTATTGGATATTAGCTTAATTTACTAAATCCATAATTTGGTAACGATATCTGAATAAAGTTTTTCTCAGTAAATGTTGATTTTCGGTCGATCGTTGCTATGACAGCTATATGTCATAGTGAACCGATATATATAATTTTGAGATATATAATTAATCGTTATATAGAACTACTTAATCCAAAATTTGATAACGATATCTTGAGAAACAAAAGGCTTTTTGTTAGTAAATATGGTTTGGCGGCCGATTCTTCCTATGGCAGCTATATGTTATAGGTTTTATATCTAAAAAGCAAAGTAAACTCGTTATATACATATATACTTTATGGGGCCTGCCACTTTTCCTTCTGCCTGTTATATACAGTTGCAGTTACAGGGTATAAAAATCAGAAATCGGAAATCAATGAAATAGCGGGAGCCTCCTAGCGTTGCCAATGGGTACACATGTCGATATGAAAACGAGCTGAAAAGGCAATTGCCTAATTGGAAGAAACTAACAATTGCTACATTGCCTCATTCTGCTCATGGCAATCTGGTTGCACGATGAGCCGTTGACTGTTGCCTAGTAGCGCGTTTCAGTCTACCAATATGCCTGCCTGCTGCCATATTCTGGAGTGTCAATCATGCGTTGGGCTATGCTAGGGAGCGATGGACGATAGCGTTAATTTTATTGACTTTCAAATCACATCTGCTCAAGCAGAAGTTATTGCATTCCTACCCTGCTTCAATGACGCCCTACAAAAGCTTGAAAATGGTTTTTAGAATGATGTCTGACTCGAGTCAGATGATGGTTGCTGCCATTGGCAATAAAAACTGTCAATGGCGGCTATTTTATATGTTGCAAATATGACGAACACTAACACGGGGAAAAGGCAGTAGCCTGAAAACAAAATGGAGAATGAAAAAGAAAGCAAAGGAAAACTGAGAGTGGCAGAGTAGCTGCAACGGAAGCCATGCACAAAATACCGTTTTTCTTTGAAGTACTTTTTCGTTCATTTACTCATAGTTGATGTTGGCGTCGGGGCTCGTTTGGTTTGAGTCGTGTTGATAAGCCAAATTTCATAAAACAAAAAAAAAATTAAATGAAAATAAAAAAACAAATACGTGAAAACTATTTCTTTGGCTTTTTTCTGCTTTATTCAACGTTTTCATACCCTGTACCAAAAAATGGTAAAGGGTATATAAAATTTGTGCAAATGTATGTAACAGGCAGAACGAGGCGTGGCAGAACCCATAAAGTGTATATATTTTTGATCAGCATCGAACGGCGAGTCGATTTAGCCATGTCCGTCTGTCCGTATGAACGCACGGATCTCGGAAGCGGTTATAACTACAACCACAAAATTTTGCATGAAGACTCTCCCAACCCATAGGCATAACGAGATATCCTTACATAATGAATACAAAGTATTAAAGCTTAAAAAAATTTATTAAATTTTAGATTGAGTACAGGGTATTCTATAGTCGGTTGCGCGCGACTATAGCCCCGGCCTTTTTAGCTATAGTTGAAAAATAAATGCATTCCTTTTGTAAGTTGCGAGGCTCGCTTTGTTTGTAGCCTACTTTTCAGCGTATTCATAGCGCAAAAAGTTGTTCCGTTTGACATTCAGTTAATAATATTTTTTTTTTTCGTGTTTTTTAAATTTGTTTGAAAAGCGTGAAAGTGAGCTAAAGCACGCGGGAGTGTTTGCAATATAATAAAGCTTTGAAAAAGGGATTAGAGCCTGAACAAAATAGAGCAAACGGTGGTCCAACGATTTGGTGGGACATGAAGTGAAATTCATTTGAAAATGTGATTTGAGTCGCATTGAGAGTATTTAATTGAGCGAGAAGTTTCGGTTAGATCAAGCGATGCCGTACTCAAGTTTTTTCTTTTGTTTTTTGGTTTTTCCTTCTTTTTTTAGGAAATTTTGCGAATAACGTGGCTCATTAAATGTGCATAATATGGCGAGAATTTTCAACGCGGCAATGGCAAGAAGGAAGGAGAAAGAGAAATAGACAGTGAATAAGGGGGTGTGGTGGGCATTTAACTAATTTCGCGAACTGTCCATTGAATATTTTAGGAATTCTAGAAATCGCATTTCTACGAAGCACAAATTAAAGCGGAATTTTGTAGCTTAGCGTAGGCGGCTTATGAACAAGAACAGCCACCATAACTACAACAAAATCAATAATTACAACAACAACGAATACATTATTCAACAGCAACAAGAAGGCCAAGTTTTACTTTTTTGTATGTCTGTCCGTTTGCATGTGCCTGTGTCCAAGCAACGCAACAGGCACTTAATCCCTTATTCTGTTTTTGATGTTACGTTAAAAATTTGCAATTTCCGGTTAAAAACAGGAAACCTGTCGAGATTTGACACAAACACGTCGTTAGACCCGCAGGCATACGCTCATTTGCACTCTCACCCAAACACACACACATACACACTCACGCACTCATGCATACACATTGTGCTGACGAAACATGTAGATTCGCATTTCATTTATTGATTAGGCTGGCCACCGACGCCCTCTTGGACGAGACGCGTTAATTGCTTTATTAGCAAAATACCCTATACCTATACTGCGCGCCCTTGCGTTTGCCATAGCAGGCATTAGCAATACAATTACATAAAGTTGTCGTTGTTTTCATGGTTTGTTTTGTTTTTTTTGCTAAAATATTGCTTGAGCAGCCATCATGGCTAGTTACACAACAAGCAACTGAACGTGTCAAGAGTATAATTTATTGATTGCAAATTAGTCAAGAATAGCAAAATTTAAATTCAATATATAATATAATTGGTAGATGAGTAATTGACAATACAGTAAGTAGCGAATTAGTTTAGAATGTGTTTTTTGTTTAAATCAAAAACATCATATCCAACTAAACTAAAAAGTCAGCAGTTACAGTTTTAATATGAGCACTATAAAGCATATGGAAATGTAATTTAAGCAGACGTCAGGCTTCAAACGACTGATAGCCTTTGACTATCACTGTAGCTCTCTTTTGTGCCTGTAATTATTTCAAAGCAGAAATGAATTATATTTGCATCAGTTTTGAAACCTTCTGTCAATGCACACTTGAAAGGCACTTAATAAAAACAATTGTACACCCAAACTGTACATTCAAAGTGTTATTAACCTTTCATTACCCACTTGAGTTCGAGTTCAATCGATTCGAGTGCAAAAGTACACCATCAAAACAAAACAATAAAATTAATAAAATAAAGGAAAAATGTTATTGAAAAACTTTGTGTTCTTCGATTTGCAATTTATGCCCGAATGCCATAATATGTATTTCGTAAAAATACACACTTGAGAATTCACCAAGTGCACATGCATGCATGCAATACTCTATGTACTAGACGTGCGTATGTGTTTTTGGATATGTGCATGAAGACTCATGTCTATGGCAGGGCCAGTGTGTTTGTGCGGGTGGGCGCAGCTGTGGCTGCCTGATAACCCTGGAATTAACAATTTGCAATTTGTGAGGCGACTGCAATCTGATCATGTTTGTGCGTTTTGCATTTTTTTTTTTTTGTTAAGTATTGTACATGCGAAGTATGTTCACACAAGTGTGCAATAAAAATAAAATATTGAAAAAGCGAAAAAACTTAAAGCCAAAAATTAACAAATAGCTAATAATAAGTGTTCATAGAAATGCATTCAATAAAAATGGCCGTGAAATCAAATTATTGCCATGTTCTGCAAGTGAAATATGCTGGGCAGACTCTAGGCAAAAAGTAGTAAAATGACAATCCGTTCATAAACTACAGCAATCAAATTGACATGTCAGCACTCACGCACTCTCATACTTAGGTACGCACGCCCGCACGCACACACACACACACACACACTTCTAACGAATACAGCCAGAGAGAATCCCACCTGCTTTGGATGCTTGTCATGTGGATTGTGTGGAGACTCGATTAGATTCAGTGCTTAGTTGCGTTAGTTTTGTTAACGCTTCATTATGCTTAGCTATTCGGGCAGGCTGCGCGGTCGTTGGCTAGTTGAAGCGCAGTCGCTTCGTGTTGATTTGAGATGCCGTTGTGGCGCTGCCAATGCCATTGCCACTGCCTTAGCCACATACTGGCGCTTGGCTATATTTGTTGTTGTTGTTGTTATTGAGAATGTTGTTGGTACTTTCGTAAGGCCTGCTACACCTTCTGAACCGTCTGCGTTAGCGATGGCAGGCGCTATCCTACCCCCAATTTTTCATATGCGCTTACGTTTCGTTTGCTCGTTTCTGCAATCGGCCGGGGGGATTGGCTCACTGCGTGTATGTTTGCTTGTTTGTTGTTCGAAGTGGAAATGGCTGCGTGCAAAAACTTCCGTTACAAATTGTCAACACGCTTGAGGTTTTCCAGATTGCATCTGCAATTGTTGCGCTGTTGTTGCTGAGATTCTGCTTTTCGATTATTGTGCTGAGCATACTTTTTGGGTTTTCTGCTATTCTGTTTCGCTTTCTCGCAAAGGGTTTGGTATTGATCATTGGTGCTGCAATTGTTTGTAGTCGTTGCGGTTGCCACTTGCAGCAATGCGTGGCGTCACCGTTCGGACAATAGAAACTTTTGGCATTTGAATTGCACTTTTCTATTGTCTTATGTCGGAAAATCCATTTGACTTTACATTAAAGCCTGCAGCATTGCTTTTATGTATCGCAGTTCCATAAATTTTACGCTAGAATGCATAAAATGCAATAAATTTTCGACAGATTTAGCACCATTACGGCGGATATTGGCGTTTATGGGAATTTCGGAGTAATTGCAGCGGCAAAGCCGACACCATATCAGAATGCAGCACATCAGAATACATGCAAAGCTAAGGCAGCAGGACATGAAAGTGATGCAAAAGGAAGGGAATGGAAGGGAGGCAACTGTTTTAGCGACTTCACGCTTCGAGGGAAATTTAATTAAAAAGTTTTTTTTTTTTATGCGTCTCCGAAATTCTTTGCGCACTTCCAGCTGCCAGTTTGCGAACTCTGAATTGTAATAGCCAGAGCGCCTACAATTAAAATTGCCAATGATTTGCTTTTTATCACGTGCGAATGCAAATGACAAAGCCGCAACCCCATTAATGAGCAGATATGCAATCAATTAATGCCACACCTTGCACCTGCAGCTGCTCTTGCAGAAGCCTCGTTTCAAGTAATTACCATGCAGGTCACATTCACCTGTGATCGAGCAAATGAGGCAAATAAAGTAATTACTCGTGTCTGTCGTTGTGTGTGCAATAAATGGCAACAACAGTATAAATATTCATTAAAAAGCACTTGAAGTCAATTTACCACAAATATTTTAATTAAATTGGCAAATAGTTGAGCAAATTTCACGAACTTTTATCTCTTATTATAATTTCTTTTTTAATTTTTGTTAATTCGTGCTAATTGCTCCAATACAAGTTTATTAATTAAAACAATAATGTAATTAATGCAAATGCTAAAACAGGGAAATAATTTGGCATGCAGCCAATCGAAAGAAAACGCGTCTACGCACGAAAGTACATAACTAAAATTAGATGTCGTATTAGTAATATTGTTTTCTTTTTAATTCAAGAAAATTCACATGAGAGTGCAAAAAACTGAAAATAATTTTTTCAATTTATTTTTATTATTTTTCTTGCCAAAAATAAATTTTATCTTAGTAAGTAGATCAACTTTTCTAAAAAGTTTTTGTGTGTCCATTTTACCTTTTGCGTCTTTTAAAGGTTTGTCACAGTCACAAGGGATTTTGATTTTTGAATGTTTTTGCAAGTGTCAGCAATTAGTGAAGTTTTCTAAGCCTGATTTTCGTTATTGTTAAGAAAGTTATATGCTACAAAAGTAATTGAAATTAACTTTCATCTATTACACATAACAATTTTTGGCCTGAAAAATAGAACTCCAAGGCAAAATATTAGTTTATATAAATTAAATCAACGCAGCTATGGGAATTAAATTAGTTTCATAAAAATTGCGGGATTTCTTTGCTACTTAGAACTCTTTAATATCGCAAACAGTTTCCCAATATGCACTTGAAACTTATTTAATTGCATTGCAATAAACACGAATGCCCCAGAGTCGGAAAATGGTGCTTTTGCAATTAATTTATTTTATTTATTTGCGGACACAAGCTTCTCCAAAAACAAAAATATAGCAAAAAGAACGAAAAATAAAATGAAAGAAGCAAATCAAAAGCGAAATAAAAAACGCAAATAAAAAGAAACACAATTTTCATGTTTTCCGTTTTTGTTAGTCATCTGCGCTCATTCGAAAGCGAAAATTCCTAAAGATCATTTGGTACAAGCAGCCGAGCTGCGGCACAGTGTAGCGTGGCGGCAAACTCAGTCAGTCAGTCGGCCTGTTTAGTTGTCGCGAGACGCTCTGCTCGAAATAAATTTTGGCTCGAATTATGCACGCGCTAAAATAAGAATTGCGCAAACATAATATTTCATATTTACAATTTTTTTGTTAAAGCATCCATACAAAATCCAAGATATAATTGATATTTTACATAATATTTGTGATAAAGAAAGACAAAACGAAATTTGCATATTTAAGTAAATTGTAAATATTCTTCTCAAGAACAACATTGATGGCTGGATATATGTTTATTGTGCTGATTGCCGCTGCCGGACTAGTGTGGCCCAGTGGCGAATGTAAATCCGCTTTCGGTATTGGCACGCGTATTTTTGGAGATCAGTTGCTACTTAAGGATGTGCAAGAGTCACGTCCGACCGGCATCAGTGAGCAACCAACGATCAGTTTTAATTATGCCATATCAGAACCAATTACCTACATTGAAATCCTATCAGACGAAGTGAGTTCTCCATTCGATTCATTCGTTTTTTTTTTTTTTTTTGATAATCTTGTTGTTTTAATTAAAATAGACATATTCGCGATATTTCTTTTCTTTCGTTTTTGTTTTACCCCTACGAGTTAAACGAAAAAAGAAAAGAAAAAACAGAAAAAAAAAAACGAAAAAGAACAAAAAAAAAATGTTTATTGGGAAAATTCATGCTCAAAAATAAACAAACTATGTTTTCGTATGTGCTTCGTTCGCGTTACGGTGGCAAATTTGAAAATAAATAATATATATATTTTTTGCACAAACAAAAACGAACAACGAAATATGAATATTCATAATAAGTTCAGCATTCGAAATAATTTCAAATGTTCATAAATTAAAAACAAAAAAAAGTTTTGCTTTTTGTACTTTGTGTTAAGTTTTTGCGAAGACACGTTCGACTCGTGTAAATGGTATATTTAATTTGGTTGATTTTTAAAATAAGCCAACGAATAGAACGGTTCACTTGTCAACCATTGAAACTATTGAAATCTGAGAAGAAACGAATTTTAGGCAATTTATTTCCTAATTGTCCTGCTTTTCTTCGTAGAGCGAGGTGCACGTTTGACGTCGTAATTTCCGGAACGGAATCGAGTAAATCAATGCTGGGTCCGGCGTTCTTTCACAGCTTCCTCACCCTAAATCGCATAAATGTATCGGCATGTTTTTGCATCGGATTTGGCTTTTTTATAGTAAAAAAGCATCACATAGCGTATTTTTTATTTCACTCATTTCCAATTCTATATAACCCATAGTTACCCAACGTTGAATACATAAATATTTTCACTTTAAAAAGCTTTTTAACTTTAGAGTGGAATTCTAATTGCTTAATGTTGGCATTTAATGATAAAACTGTCTTTCTAATATATTCGAGAATGTCGCCAGAGGATTCCTTCAATAAAATATGAATGAGTATTCATATTCATATTCCATTCCAATATGAATGAGTAAAAAGGAATAGGGTTCAATGGTAGACTATCTAATTACGAACTACAAAAATTAAGATAGCAAAATCAATATTGTGGAAAAAAATTTAATTATGAGGTGAAACTAAATTTGTTGCCTCTAGGCCCTCACAACAGCCGGCTCCTATACTCCTGCGTAAGCTATCCAGCAGCGTACACAACAGTCAGGCTCTGAACCAGCTCAGTCGCAGATTCTGAGATTCTCGGTCTGTATATTAGTTAATAATCATTAAACCTTGGTTATCTCATGTTATCCTTTCCTTTTTTCCACACTTAAGTTATTTTTTGTTTCTTTATCTTACTTTATCCTACAACAACAATAACCACAGAAGCCAAATAAATGTCTATCAGGACAGTATGACCTCCCACTCATCAGCCATTAAACAACCAAATAACTTATATCGCAAGTCGTGGAATGGAAGGGTCATTCACAAACCCACATTGCCCAAGTCATTAGTCAACTGCAAAGAAATGTGTCTCCTTGTCATACTTAAGAGATTGCATATGTGAAATTGAAATAAACTAAACAAAACATGAGATTCATAGAAAAAACTACGACTGAATTAATTTGATTGATTGGGAAAATAAATTTATTTACGTATTTTGAAGACAAATGATTTAAAATTTATTGGAACGTCGAATGAATCCAATTTACGGATAATTGCACACAAAATTTAAATGAATAAAATTTGCCTAGCCAAGGGATATAAATAATTAAATGAATAAATAAATAAAAGTTTCCAGTGGCTTTTGCTTAAGCAAATGAATCAATTAACGAAAGCTTAAACCAACTAAAACCATTTCATGAAATACCATTTTTTATTGCTTTTCCAATTTGTCTTTTGCAGAACATCTACGCTGAGGTTGATTTCGGTTACCATGACAATCTTGTAGCTGGCACCGTCAGAGCGTTTAAAAAAAATGAACGACAAAATGAAACCACAACCGAGGCTGTTTTTGCATTCGCAACAATGGGCGCAGAGGCGGAGACGGAGACAGAGTCAAAGGAAGCCAAAACGGACGTTTCATTAACGTTGACAAATCAAACGACACATGCAGTGCAGTCATTCGCAATCCAAATAACGATTTATGGATTCAATGATACAATGCTAAATGTAAGCCCGGCGTATATCCTTAATAGAGATCAGCAAATCGAAGGCGTATTGAAACCATCCAGCAACGTCGATGATACCGACGACGACGATGACAACAACGATGCCATTGACGAATACGATTATGTGAATGCATATGTGAGCAAACGTACGGCAGCCTACGAACTGGAAGATGGCGACAAACAAGATTCTGCTACTGACAATATCGACAGTGAGGACGATAGAAAGCATGACGACGGGGAGGCAGCCAACGGCAATGAATATGCAACAAATGGGGACGATTTCGAGCAACGCGATAAAATCATCGAAATAGGCAAACGCCAGAATGGTGAGTGACTTTGAGTAATGGCCAAAAGTTACTGAGGCAATCAATCGATGCGTTTCCTATTCTTTTAGGTGACTTTTTGATTTACGAGACGTATCAGACTTCCGCACAGCCAACAGCCGACGGCACGAATCACACAGTGGTCTTCTATTATATCGACAGCGATTTCATAACCTATGTCAAGTTCGTCATCTTTGATGTAAGTCAGTTTGTAGCGTCTAAGCTTTGAATTCTGGCTTCAATTCTTTAGTCTTGCTGCAGCATTATGCCGACAAATCCTCCACTGCTGCCAACTACATCGCGCCAGTGGCCGAGTGTAGTCACTACTCGCCGAATACGCTGAAGGCGACAATCACAGAGTACAAAACGACTTCGCTGTTTGTGCAGATGTTCATCTACGGTTACAGGGCAAACAATGTGCCCAAGAGCTATGAAGCCTTTTTGCCAGCGCCGCATTGGCGCCGCAACACGGCTTTTGGCGCAAACAAGGTGCCGTTGACGGTATTGCAGCGCTTGGAGAACTGTCTCAAGGGGAATGTCGCCAAGGACGCGACGGCTGATACACCGTTATATGGCGACGACGAACATGACGAAGACGATGAGGATGACGGCGACAGAGATGACAACGCGTTATCTACCATGCCTGCTGCTGATTTGCAAATGGAACGCATTCTATTAGCAAAGTCAACGTCGCTCTTCGAAGAAGACGATGCTAAAGATGCTGCAAATACGCTAATCCACTGCATGTGGACAGTAGTTTTGAGCTTGGCTTTGCTTTACCATTCTTAGAACAAGGATACATCTGTGTTTAGCATTTGGAAACGATTCATGTAAAAGCTTTACTGTACTGTGTAATACAGTTTTATGTGTATCCTAAAGTAGTTCAAAGTTTTAAGAAATATACGCATACATACTAATCAGGGACATCGTGACTAATCAAAATAAAGCATCAAATCTATGTCGATTTGGAAACGAACTAATTTTAGTTCATATCAGATGACATTTTGAAATTGAACGTAGTAAAAGGTGTCAATATTTGTCCATGACCGTCTGTCTGTTGGTCCTTTCGCATGAAAGTACGAGTCTCGGAACCAATTAGACCTACAATCATATTCGATATTCAATCTATAACATGAAGTTGCCATAGGAACGATCGTCCGAAAAAACACATTTACTAACAGAACCCCTTAGTTTTTCAAGGGATCGTTATCAAATTTCGGATATAATAGCTCTAGGTAATGTTCAGTGTTCAATATAACTCATTATTATTTGAATCGATTCATTATATCATACAGCTGCCATGGCAACAAACGACCGAAAAACAACATACACAAACTTTTTTATTTATAAATATATCGTTCCCAAATTTTGAATTTTGTAATTTTAGGTAATATTCAACTATATACTATAGTCCTGCCTTTCTAGTTTTGATTACAAATTATGAAACTTTGGTAAAGGCTTATAATCGTCAATGGTAGAAGCTTGCAAGTCTCATGCATACGCTTGGTGATGGCTAAGAAGCAACACGCCAGCCAAGCACAACATTGCCGAGTAACATTCAGTGTGAAACTAATCAATGAATGAACGGTCTATAAATTCCAGATACTCATAAATAACAAACACTTCAAAGTCAAGCTGCTTAGAATGAAGTACACGACTGGTACGCGTTGGCAGTATTGCCTACGATAAGTAAAGGCACGAGTCGACGACAAACACAATCACGCAAAAACGGAGCGCAAATAAATTGGAAAAAGTTATTACGAAAGTAGGTCATGGCGGCAGCCGTAGTTGAGGCAGTGGCCAGCACTCCTCCACTGGAGTGTCCCTTTGAATGTCTCATGGCAGTTTATTGGCTCGTGGCATTGATTATGGCGGCGCGTAGCTGACTTTGACTGTGCGATGCCATTGCCGTTGGGGTGGCATTGGTGCGGAGGAGTTAGTGAAGAACAAACGATGACGGCTATGATGGTAGCGATGATAAGTATTTCTTACTTTGTTGTTGTTGCGGTGTCGGAAAAGGCTGCTCATGTTATGGCTGCGGCTGTTTCGTGCACTCAATGTTGCGCCGAAGCGACTACAAGGACCATTTTGTCTGCTTAAAGCGAGGCAATAGCAATCGTTAGGTGCAATTAACGTATGGGGCTTCTGTTTATCCATTGCGTTGAATAGTAGTCATATCAAATTGAAACTTGTTGGCGAAAACGTGAAAGAGCACTTCTTAATTAATTTAAAAAGTCAGCAAAGACAAACGTCGAATAAATTCAACTGGTCCCTTGTGCTTGAATGACTCCTTGACTGTCTGCTTGCAGTGTTGCATGAATTCAAGACCAACAGACGGAAGGAAGCACCTGCAGTTTTCACAAAGCATAAGAGGACACACATCCAAGGACAATGCAAAAGCACATTGCTAATGGGTGGTACACTGGCAGGGTGACACACACAACGGCTCACGTGTACTCATACGTCCGTTGGCTTTGCACGCCTTGCGTTCTTCTAACAACTCAGCTCTCATCAAAATTTGCGACAAACCAACCAAATGTTCCTTTTCATGCAGAAGACTGTATATACATATATATACTGTACATGAATAAATATACATATGGGTGTGCATGTGAGTGCGTGTGTGCGTGTATGCGACATTGCGCCAGTCTGCTGCACACTTCGTTTTCTGCTTAGTTCGCCTCAACGGCAGGCGCTGCTAGGTACGTGCGGACCGCAAGAGGTTCGGTCTGTTTGGCAACGTGGGTCGTTCTCAAAAACGTTGTTGCGTGCACTTGGCGCTCGGAGCGAGGCAATAATATTTTTACAAACTGCTTAGAAGGCTACAGCTGTTGTTTGCAATATATTAAATATATGTGTATGTTAGCTGCACGAATGACTATCTGTGTCTGTGTGTGTGTGTTCTTATGGATTTTACGAGATCTGTCGTGTACATGAGCGCATATTTGTTGTTACCTGCAGGCTATTTGTACATATGTGAAATGTCGCTGCGGTGGAATCTGTATTACCTGGCTCTTTCAGCATAGGATTGAGTGTGTTTCTTTGTTTCAACTTATTGATGTTATTTACAGCGTTTTGTGTATTCGAATACCTTGAGTAATGAAAGGCTTTTGCTTAATTATCAGTGGCTTTTGCTTTTTTAGGTTTAATTGTTTGATTTATAACATCCACCAGCCACGTTTTGAAACAAAGTTTTTAGGGGCTAACGTACAAGTAAAGGCTATCCATGTATAAAGCAGCGTTTTGACGCAAAATACCATGACTCGTTATCGTTATCGTACTTACGTGTAAATTCTTTGCTTCAATATATACGAAGTATTGTGTTGAAAAGTATGCAGCATAAAGAAGACAAATGCTTCGTCTGAGCCTTTGATATTGCAAAAACGACTGCTACCATCAACGCAGTTAATCAATGAATAAATGCTATTTCCACAAATTTAAAACGCCTGAAAATGAAATTTGACAATCGACGTGGATTCCTGTAACTGTAACTATGATAACTGGTTTAACTTACTAAGTTTAATTATTTGTTATTAGATGGCGCAGCTAACTTAAAATTCTTCCTAACAAAACGAAAAAAAAATTCCGCCGATAGGAGTCACTTAATAGCCTTGAATGCAGCTAATGTCAATGCAGCTAACGTTAAATAATTCATACAAAATCGGGTCTCAGTGCAGCTCAAAGTAAATTTTATGCTAAAACTTGCTATATGGAATTATTCCAAAATATTCTTCATACAAAAATCGTGCACTTCGCTAAGAATCATTTCAGTTTGATGGGGCGACAAACGCAGCCTAGAAATAGAAATAAATTAAAAATTTGGACTTGCATGTTCTTTGTTGATGTTAAAGCAGACCCTTAGACCATAAGTCATCATCTAGTCATCTACTTAATCCGTAATTTTTAATTGAGAACTAGAATTGTTTTTGAAATCCATCTTCCATACGTCTTAAGTCATCCTGTAATACATTTGAGTAAATCTGCTAACGGCTTTCCTAATATCAATTTCAGTATATTTATAAAATCGACAAATTAAACGACATCACAGCTTGAAATTCAAGTGTTTAAGTAAAAATGTATACAATTTTATCAATTACAGTGCAGACATTACATTTATAAACAAAGGATAAGACAAAACTAAGCAGACAAGCTGCCAGGTATGCATGTCGGAAGACTGGTAGACTGGCGAGCTGGAAGGCGAGCGAGCGGGAAAAACTGTTGTGTGCTTTGCGGCGTTGGCGAGAGGCACACCAATCGATGTCAAACCCACACTAAAATGTTTTGATAAACGTTTGAAGCGCCCGAGTAAGGCGACCGAATGCTGGCTTGCTTGCCCGCCTACCTCTCAGTAATGGAACGGTGGAAGTAAGACGATTCGGCTGCTTTTCTGTCTGGAGGACGCTTATTGCATACATATACATATTTATGTAGTGCACACATACATATGTCTATAGAAGTGGCTTGACATGTTTACGTTCCGACATTGTGTGACGTAAAGACGAGTAGGCGCAGTCCTTCATAAACACAGTCATAAGCACGGCCAAGCTCGTTCGTATCAATATCTTAATAACTTAAAATATGCTTTAACGGCTTTCGTAACAACTTTTTATCACATGTTTGTGGATTTGTTTTTGCATTGTCACTTGCGTTTGGCTTTGGGCTATGGTGGGATGTTGTGGGGACGCACTACGGTGGGTGCAGTATCAAAAGTATTCAGTTGTACCTGTCGATGTTCATATGGTTGAGGCGGCCTTTGAGTGTTTTATCTTTTTACATGCGGCAGCTTTGTTATGTTTACTCGTGTCCATACACGCCTATTGGTCTAACAAACAAACAAACACACTTACATGTATACACATACACCTTGTAATACTCTTTTAAAAGCCGATGCTGAAATTTATTATTGATCCCACAAAGTATATACAAGTCGTAACTCGATAATCCGAAGTAATGATTTGAAACCCAATTCGGACACTCGAATCTTTCGGATTACTGAATTGTTTTAATATACATATATATAATCAACTGAAAATTTTGTAATTTCGTTGAAAATCTACTATGGTTTGTTATCCAGCAGCACACTATGCAAGTGGGACAAACTATCCTAAAACGATGCTTAAAATGCTTGAATTAAAAATAATTACACGCATAATACAACATACTCAGCATGCTGACAAAATCCCCGCGTAAGCCGCACTAAATCCATTCAATGTCTCAACTCAACTCAACTCAAATTAAATCATGCTCTTACGTTGCCTGCCGCACTCACTCCCTTGTGAGGATTGTTTAGCTGCAGTTATGTGCGAAAAGTCACCTCATTAGCGTTTTAACACAGCAGCGGTGTACACTAGTAACAACAATAACAACAACCACAACGGCACAAAGACGGCTACACTTCAGCTGTTGAAAGCTTCAATTGTCTTCCGCTTATTCATTCATTCATTCGTGCTTTGCATTTTATTAAATTTGAAAATCCCTACACACAGCAGCAGATCACAGCCATGCAGGCATACAGACACACAGACATGCACACACACATGTAGACACATGTACATTGTGCATACTAGTCACTCACTTAGTACTCGTGTACTCGTGTGGATGCACACATACTTGTGCCCAATTGTTCTGTGAACCACACAGAGTTGCATATTTATGCACTTAATAACGCATTTTAGCATACTGAAGAAGAGGTTCTTAGCGCTTTGTTTTCACCCATATGTCAATACATACACACATCCATTCATAAATATGTAGATCCGTGCTTAGAGTGTTTGTATGTAGGTAGGTTCTATTATGTAGAAATCTGTCTGCTCATACAGACATACTTTAATATGCATATGTATGTCTTCGGTCATGCTTAAAACGCTATGTATATGAGACCAACTACTGCGAGGTCCCCGAAGCTAACACCTCGCTCATCTCTCTTCCATAGCATCCTTTCTATGGATTGTGTGATTGAGTTGGTAAATGTTTGAGAAATAAATTTAACGACTTTTTTCCCTTTGTAGTTTTGATTCAGTGTTCTTGATTCGATTATATTTTGCAAATGCCACTTAAACAAATGTGCCCCTTTGGATATGCTGATTTTTTTCAAATACACAAACTCGGCTATCTTTTGAAAGAATGTTATCATCATCGTCAGCGTAAGATGGGACCAGCATTTTTTCAGGAGCGATGCCCATTTCTTCGGCGTCAGGGATTGGATATAAAATTTACACCCAGCTAGGTAGGAACGCAGAAGCAGGGAGTATGGAGCCGTGAGAGCTTCTTTGATCTTAGCCAAAAGGCCTATATGCTAGACTCGGTAAAATTTTAATGCATGCGATGTTTCTTTCAAGTTCTGCAAATATTTTCATTTCACCAATTCACCAATATGCTTTAGTTACTATTTTAATAAACTCTTCTTCACCTCTAAGAAAAATTCAAGTTTTATTTTCGTTTTCGTTTCATTAAACTTGTTTGTTGTAAAACCTTCATTAGGTTTTCTAAGTTAGCTGTAAAGGCTTATGAGTACAAGCAGACTTTTGTTGTTTTAAGTAGCTCCAATGGAAAAAATACTATAGGCAAATATTTTATTTCATTTTGAGTCTTTAAGCTCAACAATTTTCCAATGCAATTAAATATTCAATTACGAGTCCATAATGCCAACTCGAACCAGCTCACTTCAGCTTCACTACCTACGCCAAGATATTCAATGACAAAAACAGAAATTCATTTCTATTTGCTTAGAGAACCCAAATTCAATTATTCCACAATCATGTTAAAAAAACATGAGTGCATGCGAGTGAATGCGTAAATTCAAATTTAATTAACTAATTGTTTCGGAATACCTACAAGTTTGCGTTAGCTACGCCAAGATATACATAAAACGAGTAACAAAGCCATTTCGAAAAAATAAACACTAATCAGAAACTCAGCTTTCGCAAAGCCAACATTTAATGGATGGGAAATTTCAGTTTCTTCGGCGTCAGTATTCTCAATTCTTGCTAATAAAGTGTTAAGCATACAATGAAACCAGAGTGTAATGATATCAGAGTTGAATAGTATGTAAAGTAACAACTGATTAACGACAGCTTTCGTAAAATAAGTTAGCAACAAATTAAGGGTTAAAAATTTGACGAGTTGGAAGGCTCACACAAAACTGCGGTTCTGATTCGGCGATAAGCATTAGGTCCCAGTCCTCAAAAAAGGTATCACTCACACAACGAAAGTGGCCGAGAGAACTGAGTTTTTTTGAACAGTAAACTTACACGCTTTACTTATTATTCTAATGAGCGGAAAAGTTAGCGGTAAAATTGTGAAAATTTCTTATACAATCACTTTTTCACTACCTTGGCTAAATGATATACATATATGTAAAGGTAAGTAATTATATGCAATTGTTGTGCTGTTAAGAGCAAAAATATCAACATCCAAGTTGCAATAATATGGAAACAAAACAAAAGCCGAAGAAAAGCAATAGAATTGTTCTTCTCTTTATTGCTTATTTGTTTTAGTTTTTTTTACAGCCGGCTAATGTCGCACCGCTAGCAGATTTCTTGGCATATCAATTTCCAACTATTCACAAACTAATTTTTTGTACACCGAGTAAGTAACCACGGATAGGTGGGGGACCAATAGCCATAACGTGGCTCAGACGTGAGAAGCATAGCGGTAACAGGAGTGCTTATAATTCTGTATTATTACTGTTGCTTTTGTTTTTGTTGCTGCTATAATTCAGCCGTTGTCAGCGTCCAGTCTTGCCGTGGTTGTGGCTGTTATTGTCGTTGCTGCTGTAGATGTTGTCTCGTTAGCAACAGCGGAATGGCAACATTAAAACCATAACAATAACAACAGCGACCATGACGCTGAAGTGCAAAAGAGAAATTAAGTGTAAAGTAGCAACTAATAGATAGTGGCATTCATAAATACATACATATGAACATAATGGTGCATTTAAAAAGTACGTGCAGTTTCTGCTGGTGTTAACACCCACACATTGTGCAGCAGTAATCTTTTTATGTCAAACGAGCATTTGTTTCAAAATTGACATGTCTACCAAGTATCCGTGGATGACTATCTCCCGGAGTGCATCTAGGATTCATGTCCATAGTGTTTGGCGCCGCCCCATCACCGAGTGCCAATAATAGCCCACTAAACGATCCTGGTCAGATGCTCGATGGCGTGCAGCGTCGACATACTCTTGAAGAAGCCGTACTGGTTTCGTGATAATTCGCCCGCTGGCGTCACTGCTTCTCCTAGTCTCGCGGAAATGATCCTCTCCAAGACCTTGGCAGCCATATCTATTAGGCAGTTAAGCCGATAGGAGTATGGGCCTCCTGGCGGTTTGACGGGTTTAAGGACAAGCACTAGTTTCTGCCGTTTCCATATTGCAGAGTAAATGCCGGTCTGGAAACAGATGTTGTACACCGATGCAAACGGCTCAGGACTCAAAGCATTGTCGGGAATGTCATGAGTTCCAGAGGCTTTGCCCATTATGATTTTCCTGGCAGTGATCAAGACCGCAGACGTCGTAATCTCAGGGATACCAGTTCAACTATTGCTTCGCGCTGGCAGTGCATTCTAGACCGGAAGCATAGATACGCAGAGCATTTTATCCAAGGAGCCCGGAGCAGGTAGCCTACAGGACCTAGTTTTTTTGACTACTAGTTTGTAGGCCTAACCCCAGGATTCGGATTTCACATCGTCAATTAGATTTAGATAACACTGCCTCTTAGTATACCTAATTAGGTCCCAGAGCGCCTTGCCCTTACAAATAAATTTCCTCGCAATGTGCGGAAGCAGTCCGCCCGCGCTTCTAAACATGAACGTATGCATAGACATATGTATGTATACAGTGGCCAGAAACATTCTTTACTTTGGCCAATTTCAAGGAAAATTTCAAACGTTTCACTTATAGCACTCAAATTAATTGTTGACATTGTATGCGAAGGGACACTCGCCAGTTGTTAGCCCAAGGTTGGCAAAGTGGTTTATGGCATACAAACAGTTAAATACCAAACGTATTTAACGGGTGAGAAGCAGACAGTGCAGATTATTTCTAGAGTATACATTTTTAATTAAGCCTTTTTGAGTTCCAACCAATACTCGGAATTTTCAAACATAAATAGGCCACCTGTTGCTTGAATGGAATTATCATTTGTTCACTTTGGATTGCTCTAATTGAAATCATAAATAAATGATCTGTTGCATGTTGAGCACATATCTCTTGAACACAGTCAAGCCAAAATTACATATTTTAATTTCTTCTTTTTCATAATTGCAATTGCTACAAAAGCATTAAACCACCCCCGTAAGTTAGCAAAACATTTGTGTACATGGCAAATAATGTATCATTACCGAATGAGCTGCTACATGTAAGTCAGCAACTCGCACATTCACGCAACCGAGCAAAACGCACCTGATTTACTCTCTGCAACATCTCTTACGAACTTCCTGCCAATCGCTCCCACTGGCTAACTGTATCGCTTTTTTAGATGCTCATAGTTGAGAGCATAAAGCCACGATGATGTAGCACTTTTACTTGAGCTCACTGCGCGCTGTAGAATATTCGCGTGTGAGTGCGCCTATAATTGAAACTGTCAGCGCCAGCTTCTGCGACAATATAATAAATCACTGCAGCTACTTCCTTTTTCTACTGAATCTAAGCAATACATATTCTCATCATTAGCTATACTATACTCAACTAAACTAAATTGGGTGGCATTCGGTTCAGCTGAGCTACTGCAGTTGAAATTATGTGCTGCGATATTTTTTAATCAATTAATTTTACATACAAGCGCATATTTATACATCAAGAAAAACTGCATGAAATATTCGTCACCGACCGCAATAAATGAAAAAAATTATAAGCGTAAGACTTTTTGGATATACACAGGCACTAATAATTATGCGTTTTAGGTATAAATATTAATACTTGTGTATGTACATATGTATTAGACATTGGTATTCTTTATATAAAATGCTGTTTAATTATACCCTGTGCAAAAAAATAGCAAAGGGTATATTGAAGTTGTGCAACTTGACCAATAGGATAAACTCAGAAACTCTAAAATTAAAGAACGATGTACACACAAATTTGCTTAAAATATTCAAAATTTTTATTGTATCGATAAATAGGCCTTTGCCATTTACGTCTTAAAGACAACTTCATGTAAATGTTGTCGTTCACTTTGCTTTCATAAATTTCTTTTGGCAAAGTATCAGTAAGACTCTTGCTTCGCACAACTCAAATTAAATCCAAATGGTTGTAGAATGTTATTTTCGAAAGGATGTAGAATTAAAGTACAAAATATTTTTAAAACAGTTTGCCGCGGCTAGTCAGTGAATACTGTTTTCGCGCATTAACGCAAGATTGCCATAAAATAAAAGGCCATGGAGAAGGAAAGGAAGCGGCAAATCCAAAGTGACAGTTTAGCTTATATAATTAGCTACCATTCTGCTTTTTGGTTTCGCTTTAATTTTTGCTTCGGTCTGATTTTTTTAGTTAATGCTTGATCCCGCACTTTTATAGCTTGCTTTGAATAAGTTTTTGTTGTTGTTGTTGTGCTCCTTGCTAGACCTTGTTATGGTCTCATAGTGTACCCTCTGTGAAATGGACAAAATACTTGACTCATACGTACACCAGTCAAGTCATTTGGCGCATTAATGTTAATACCGTATGGGATGGGATTGGAGACGGCAGTAGCAAATATAAGAGGGAAAAGAAAAAAGAACGACAAGTGGATTCAAACTGAAAATCAAGTACATATTTACATATATCTGTGAATCCTATTGACGGTGATAGCGTTGTTGTTGTGGCTCTAGGCGAAGTGAAAAATGTAATAGAGGAACTAAAACACGAAGCAGTTTGGCCAAGCCAACTCAATAAAATTAATGAATTTTTATGCGCCGGATTTAAATTTTGCTCATCGTCAACTTGTTCAAGACATTCATTCGCTATGTATTGTATATAGTTGCTTCTGAAGTTAAGCCTCAGCGCGACTTGTGACGACTGAAATGCTGACGTTAACTGATTCTTAGTTGAGATTAAGCTGTTGCTATTACTGCTGCTGCTGTTGCTACATGGCCTGCTTAGTTGGCGGGGTTATTATTTTTTGATTTTAGTACAGTCGAACTTCTCTATAATGAACTTCAGTTTAACAAAAATCCCAGCATGGTGGTTTTGTTATAACTGAAAGTTCGTAATATCCGGGTTCGTTATAAGCGAAAAGTACTGTATATACATGTAAATAATGTAGCTGGTAAAATTGCAAATTCTATAAGTGAACGTCGATTGAAAGTGCATTTTTGTGCAATGAATTTGCGCCAATTTGTCAGCCAACGACGAACTTGTCAAAGTTTGGGCACCGCCGCCTACTCCGAGTTTATATGCCTCGTTAAGTTGCACATCAAATTTCATTTTGCGATTTGACGACTTTTTTAATGTGCAGCGAGAAGCAAGCAAATGAGCGAACAAGCGAACGAGCAAATAACAGTAAATAGTAGACAGCAGGACTGCAAAGCGCAAACTTACTCAAACTCATATGAAGATGCGGCTAAAGCCGAGCGGAAAAGGAAGTTGAAGTTAAAATAACAAAACCCGACTGACATGTCAAAGCACGAATCACTTTGCTCTGTCAACTTATGTGAAATGCCGCGACGGCACCAAACGGCCCCAAACCGTTAGCGGCAAATGTATGTAAGCCACAACCACAGATCAACTGGCATGAGGCAGCACGTACTCGTGTACGTGCATGTACAATACTAAGGCCGGCATGCACATGCTCGTGGGTTTTTATGGGGGGTTGAGACAATGTCAATGTGTGTCGCATGCGGAGGCTATACAGCAATTTGATTTGAAGGAAACTGATATCAAAATATTGTTACGGCTTAAAATAATCACAAGGACAAACTTTGTAGCGTCAAAGTTTCGCCATTTAACTCAGCCGAACTGAGCTGAATGCTGCTTCCTCTTTTATATTTTTCTGCGTCGTTTTGATCTCTTCTTTTTTTTCAT
The DNA here is from genome assembly GCA_037044495.1 of Stegana nigrithorax. Classification (NCBI taxonomy): domain Eukaryota; kingdom Metazoa; phylum Arthropoda; class Insecta; order Diptera; family Drosophilidae; genus Stegana; species Stegana nigrithorax. The sequence continues at coordinate 1,062,146 of JBAMBQ010004233.1, forward strand.
CTTTTTTGTACCCTGTACCACAAATGGTGAAGGGTATATTAAAGTTGTGCAAATGTATATAATAGGCAGAAAGAGGCGTGGCAAACCCCATTAAATAACATATATATATTCTTGATCAGCATCGATAGGTGAGTCGATCTAGCCATGACCATCTATCCGTATGAACGCATATAACATATAGCTGCCATAGGAACAATCGGCCGAAAAATTGCTTTTACTAAAAAAAAAAATTTTTTTTTCTTGAGATATCTTGAATATGAGACATAATGAATACAAAATATTAAAGCAAAAAAAAAAATATATTCAGTTTTGGATTGGGTACAGGGTTTTCTTTAGTCGGTTACGTCCGATTATAGCCCTGCCTTTCTTGTTTATTATTGTACTGTTAGACAATGTCATTTCGCTTTGATGGAACACTTTGTAGACACATATTTCAAGGATACTACTTTGCACACACACAATCCAACGAGTATACTTTACCAAAATGAAGTGCTGCTGCATGATGGGGTGACTCAACGGTTGTATGACTGGTCGCCACCCTTAACTGCTGCACTGCATTGCGTAGTTCTAGAAAGCTGAGGGATCGCCAGTAACAGACGAGTACATCAATATTTTATTTATTTTGCAAAGTGGCTGTTAAAATATTATATTGAAAAGGATTTCTTTTTGTGCTTGTGTATTATCTTAGCAGTTGTGTAATGGATTCGTACTCTACTCGACTCGATCTAAAACACAAATAATGATGATGACAATGTTAATTTTCTTATATATTTTCCCTTTTTATATTTGCTGCGAATTTTCGCAGAGGGAATATTTAAGCAGTTCATATTTTAATATGCATTTCTCTTTTGATTTTGCGACGAACGCTAAAAGATGATTTATGAGTGACCTACTTAAAATCAAATCTGATGCAACAAACTAAATTGGTACGAGTTAGGCAAATTGGAATGTCAGTCACTCAACTCATTTTTTCAAATATTTGATTAAAATGGCTTTTGAAACTATGCATGCCCCACCCAAAACGAATAAATGAAAATTGATTCAAAGGAAGCGGGATTGGTTGTATATATAATGCTTTTATATTGCCTTATGTTTTATACCCAAGAAGAATCCGTAATTTCATTAACTCATTAAAATCAATACAATCAATACATTAACATGCATCAAATATGACCGTTTCTTAACTTTTAGAATCATGATGTAACAATTACGTCTCCAAGAAAATATAAACCAAAGCGGCCGCCTGGCAGACGTCGTTACAGATTTCTCTAGAATTCGTTGAACTAAATTGAGAAAAGTAGTAGCTATTTATGCATTCCACATTAAAACCGAAAATTTAAAAGACTTTGAATTTGAACCGGGAAGACTACACAAAATTATTAACTTAATAAAATACAAAACTTTGTTTCTCCTATTATTTTTGTTGCCATATTTGTCCATATGTTATGTTGGATCGATTAGGTAACTCAATTACTAATCACGTTGGCGTCTCCAAGTGTAAATACATTTTGAATAAATAAATTTAAGCCTTGTTAAAGAATAGTGTACTAACTTATCGCTATAGTAATTTTAAAAGCTGCCACAAAACTCGTTTCGCATATCAAATAATGGTGCAGCGTCGCACTCCCAATTGGGTGCACAATTGGCGCTTATCAAATTAATCGAATCCTTCTTTACAATTGGTAACAACTTACCAGAAAAAGATTGCTCTAGTAAAAAACTAGGAAAAAAAAAACAACAAAATCGAACACATCTCGACTAAGAATACGCACACCATCACAAATTACTAAACGTCTGACTGTCGTCGACTGAGCATAGAAAGGATATGCATGCCCACGCAATATTGGCATTGGATAACAAATACACAAAAACCAACTAGCAGCCAACATCGATCTCCAGCATACGCGGGCTGGGCAATGTAGCAGACGCAACCCATAACTACGAATATACGTAGATACACATCAGTCTAGTTCAGCAATGCACGTGTCTTACACAACAGAGTTACTATACACATGCACACACACACACACTCGTCAACGAGTGCTGAAATTGAAAACTAAAAATTGCTTGATAATCTTATATGGTTCTCACAACCACCGACACCGCGTACCGTAGCTTTGTTTTACTAAGAAACCCTTTACGCAAAAGCCAATGTCACGGGAAAAAGGCTATGCACTTGATAGCAAAGCATTCGTAATAATTGGAAAAGTTGGCGAAGCTCTGGGTATGATCAAGTCAACAACGTAATGATTGTTTCGTTTTTGCTCAACTTCACTAAAAAGTTAATCGGATTTCCTATTGTTTATTTGCCGCAGTAATAGCAACCCGTTGGAAATCAATTTTATTCCCGAATCAGTTACAAAACCGCTTACGCTGCAGCACCCGCACTCTCTGCGTGTGCGTTCTTTCCCAACAGGATTTCCAGTTTGAGTTCCTGTGCCATTGAACAACTCCTCTGCTGTTGTGGATATTTTGTATATATACTTTGTCGTCATTGCAGTGGAGCCATAGTTGGCTACTGCACAGCAAGAACAAACGCGACCACAGAACACCGAACACAACCGAACCGCACCGAACCACATAGAAGCGCATCGAACAGCACAGAAAACGCTGCAATAAATCCTTGCTGCTGCAGCAGATACCACCAAAGCGAAGCCACATACAAACGGCTAAAGGTGTGCCATAGAAATGGCTGACACGGATGCACTACGTATCTATGTCCGTCTGCCTGTGGCTGTGTCTGTCTGTCAGCATGTGTTATAGTAAATCACTTTTGGCGTTTACCGTTAATTTTTTAAAGTGCATCGCATATGTGCACTTAATTCAATCTGCCGGATGTACCAGTCGTCGCCATGTCTAGCATCTCTTGCCGTCCACCTGCTGTCTGCTGCAAGTTTGGATGCTGCTTTTTTTGCCATGGACATGTATTGGAATACATTACGTCAACTTAAGATAAGCGATTTAAAATGATTCGCACTATTTGCTGAGCAGGCTGACTGCTCCCACACTGGCACCTACCAGATACTGGCACCTACCAGATACTGGCACCTACCAGATACTGGCACCTACCAGATACTGGCAATGCCAGAATTTACAATAATTTACGATAAATAAAAAAATAAAATATGTTTTTTAACCAGGCCCATAAGCTCGACTGGACTCAGTTAGTTTCTTATACAGATGGGAAGTGCTAATTGAACCCTGTATAATTAAAATCGACTCACCTCTGGTATGTCATCTGGTACTTTTCCCATCCATGATAAGGAGAGTATTGTGCAGTCGCATTTTGTGTTAACATTGCGCTCGAAATGTAGATGCATTTTCTAGGTTTTGCTAATTGCGACGCCAGTAAAAACTACACTTCAAGGAACTTTATAATATATTTCACTGGGGATTAATTTCAAGACTACACTAGAAGCGATATTATATTAATTTAAGTAGTTTTCCATTGAGGTTCACAAATAAACGTTGACTTCACGCTGAAGTGGCGGCGACATTCTCTAGATTGGTCACTGCAATTAAAAAAAATAAAAAAGAATAGAAATTTAACTAAATATACTTAATTTTAGTAGTAAAGCATAAACAAAGCCAACAGACAGTAATAAATTCAAAGTCGATATTCAATGCGAAAAACACAAAGTGTATTTACGTATAATAATAGAAACATCATAAATGCAGCACATTCGCAACATCGTGTGTGTGTGTGTGTGTATGAGTGTTTTGGTGTGGATATAGGCGCAAACACACGTATTTCTACACCGGCTGGCAAGCTCAATAATGCATAGTATATTCGAAGACACAGAGCAATCCTTGCCTGACAAGAAAAGGCAAGCCTTATTGCCCATAACGACAAGGCCAACATCCAGCATAGCTTACAGCCATACATATGACCATATATTCACATTAATTTCCTATACCCATGCAGACAGAATGAAACTACTTTAACCGTAACCCTGCTACAACAACTGCAACACGCATTCGAGTTCAAATGATACAGACATAAATTTTATTTTTGTTCGCTTTTAACGAAATGGATTCAGCAGAACTATTGCTCCACAGTTAAAACCACTCGGTCTCTTTATTTCAACTGAAAACAAAAATAACTTGAAAGAAGACAGACCTATAGTCGGGAACACTGTACAATATATATATATATATAGAATACCCTGTACCCATACCGATATTTATCGTACTCATGTATTTGATTGGATATTACCTAAAATTATTGAATACAAAATTTGGTAACGATATCTCAATCAACGCAAAAGTTTTTCTCAGTAAATGTTGTTTTTCAGCCAATCATTCCTATGGCAGATACATAATATATATATATTTATAGAGATAGGTTGAATATAAAAAAAAAAAACAAAATAAACTCGCTTTAACTATGGATTAGGAGTGTATTCGTGACAAATTTGGTGGTTGTAGGTCTAACCGTTTCCGAGATCCGCCTTATCACATGGACAGATGGAAATGTCTAGAGCGCCTTTCGATGCTGAGCAAGAATATAAATACTTTGTCAGATCTGCCACCTCTCTTTCTGAGCAGCTTTAATACACTCATTTCCATGTTTGCTACAGGATATAAAAAGAAAATATAAGAAACTTTTACTTCATTTAGAGCATTTGGGGTGGCATGTTTCTAGTGCATTGTCGCTGGGTTTAAATTTAAAAAAATTAAAAAAAGTGTTCTGCTGTAAAAGTCAAAGCAGTCAAGTGGCTCCAATGCAAACGAACATTTCAGGCAGAGACACATAAACATGCATATGCCTATGGATGTGGTGGGTCTGCTGTGCCTGCGGTGCTCCGACAACGTGTGTATGTGCACAGAGTTCCAAATCATGCTTGAATAATTGATATTCCATGTAATGTTTACCTTGCTTTCATTTCGACTACTAAAAGTCAACATGTGTGAAAATGGTAAAGACATGTTCGATTTGGGGGCAAAGTACACGCAACAAACTTGTGTGGGCGATCAATGAGTGTTTGCGTATGTGTATGTCGATGCAGATGCGGATGCGGGTGCGGATGCAGGTGTGTCTCACCATGGAGGCAGGGAAGCAAATGCTTAGCCACTGTCTCTCTAATTGCGCATACGCTCTAGGCGGCTGCACTCTGTCTTTTTCGGTGGAAATCAAATATAATTTGTATGACGATTCGATAATTGCGTCTTGGGGCTTGTTAAAAATTTATGAATGTATCTTGGCTGTCAGCCACCATCAATGGTTCACTTGCTATGTTTTATGGGGACTAGAAACGAATTGCTAATTTACTTATGCGGCCGTCACCTGAGACTTGTGGATGAATTTTTTTTTTTTTTCTTTTCAGAGAAATGCTTGATTTACTAATTTAAGTATCAATTCAATTTCATTCAATGCGCAAAGTCAACAAACCCCTTTTTCCGCAAGAGCAACAATTGGAATTGATATCAGAAAATGGCAACGAAATAGAAACGTAAAGGTGCAACAATATAAATTAATATGCAAAAGTAATAATCAAATTCATCCAAATGCAAGCGTCGATATTCTTTTTGTTTTTATCTATTCAATTTTCTTCCTCTTTTTCATTCATTTTTCTGTTGCTTTCAAATTGTGTCTCAATTATTCCCGCACACCTGCAGCCTCGAGCTTAAATAGACAGCGCCACAACAAAAGCAAAACAGCAACTTGCAATGAAGAAGGCAACAAAGCAGAACACACACGACTACATGTACACACAGACTGGCACGTATGCAAAGCACCGCTGGCAGGCACGAGCCATTGCACACTGTACGTGTTACCTTTGCCACTTCGGCTTTGGTTGTTTCGCTGCTACTGCACGAACACGGACACTAGCACGAGCAGCGTTCGTTTGCTGACTGGCTGCCTCGTCGACCGGCTCAGCGGTTGATTGGCTGACTGACTGACACTTGCGAAATTGGTTTGTGTACTAAACGTTTTTCTTTTCTCTTCTCTACTTCAATTCATGAAAACATTCTTTTCTTTCTGTATTTGTTTCGTTTGTCGCCGAGTTTGAGTATAGCTTCTCTGACGAGCAACTTTGAGTTTTGCGGTTCATGGTTGCAGTAGTAATAAAAGTGCGAAAAATAAACAGAAACACAACAAAACGACAAAAAAATAGAAAAAGCTAAAACACAATAAAAAAATGGTAACAAGCAGACAAACGTCAGTCTGACTGACTATTTGATTGGCTTGCCAATTGCAGTTGTTGCTTTTGCTAAAAATAAACTTAGTGCTCGCTACTACATTGAAGCTCGCATAGAATGTGCCTATCTGCAATAACACAACGTTTGTTTTTGAATTCGGCTTTCAAAAGGTAGAAATATGTAATGACAATTAAATATCATTTTAGAAAATAACTTATTTGATTTTGTTCGATTGACAGTTAGCAAGGACAAGTGAAAACTCATTAACATTGTGAAAATACATTTAAAAAGTAAAAACAAAAATAACTGGGAAGGCTATTGCCTATTGCCGGGTATCCTCCGATCACAGAATACCCTGTAACCAGTTCTATATATATATGTTACAGTAAACTGATATTTATCATATTCAAATACATGATTGAATATTACCCAAACTTATTAAATGCAAACAAATATCTTAATAAACAATATTATATAGTAAACCGATAAACATAATACTGTGTTATGTATATGATTGGACAATATCTAGAACTGTTAAATCCGAAATTTGGTACCGATATTTTAAAAAACGAAAAGGTTTTTGTTAGTAAATGAGGTTTTTGGCCGATCATTGCCATGCCAGCTATATGGGAAAGGTTAAATATTTAAGCCTTTCTAGCTTACTCTGTCACCTTTCTTCTGTTCTATTCCGTTAGTTTGCCGGTTTCATGTTGTTGGATTTCCAACAGTTCCATCTGCATAAAAGCTTGGCTCAAAAATATTTTTATTTACAAAGAGTTTTGAAGTAAATCGTGGTTGGGATTTGCTTGTTAGCCATTTCTGTTACAATTTTTTGCTGACGCCAGCCGTGCCATCCTATTTAGACGCTTTAAGCCCTCTAAGCATTAAATCAAAGCAAATGAACGCAGTTGCTGCTGAAATATTACACACCGTGCATAAGCATGCCTCTTGTCATTTAGCGTTTCAATTAAAATCCCTAAATAGTATTCCTAATATGCCGTGTTGAGGCTCACAGGCGAACGAGCATTCTGCAGACGTTATGCCGTTGCTATGCCATCTGCCGTATATCCTAATGCCTGCATGTCTATCTGTCTGTGTGCCTGTTTTCGCCGCTTAATGAGTTGGCATAATTTGCCAAACAAGACACAGACTTATGCGACTGCATGTAGACATGAGTTTATGGTCCGCTGGATTTGCTCGAAGCGCTTTAATGGCTTGCAGAGCGTACGAGTATACGCTTTAGTTATTTCCTTGTGCTTTTGCATGCGTGGGCTTCTTCGTATTTCAATTCACTTTATGTATGTCTTTTCCCTCTTCATGCTTGCAAAAATTCATTGTTGTATTTGGCTTTTGTTCTTAGCGCAATTGATTTTGTTTATAGAATAAAGAAAATTACTTATACGCAGTGTATTCATAGCAATGAAAAATCTTCGTTTTCTTTTTTTCATATTTTTTTTTTCTTGCTTATAATTTTCAAGTAATTAATAATTATTCCCTACAAAAAAAATTCTGATGTATGTCAACAGTTCAGCTCATGGGATTTCCATTATTAGATTCGCATTCATGCATTTTAGGGGCTTTCGAACGTCCTTGAACTGCTTTTAGTTAATGCAGGCGTGCAGTGTTTTCTCGCTTTCTTTTGGTTTTTCATTTGCTTTTGTTTGTAAGTAGGGGTAAATTTCCTCACAAGGGCCTTTCTTGTGTTTTCTTTTCATTTTGCTTTGTAAAGCATTAGCTGTACAACTGCACTGAGCATACATAATGAAAGAGCACTCATGTGTAAAAGGTGTACCCAATTTTCAACCATACAATTAGAGAAGAAGACACAACTCTAACAAAAATAGCAACAATAACAAATAGGAACAATAACGCGTACTGAGCACCATTCAGTGCATGGCTTTATAAATAAGCTTAACAAAAGTCATGCGGAAAAAGTTGTGTGCATGTAAGTGCATGAAGGTGGTTTATGGAATGTGTGATGCATGGATAATGTGATACTAGCTTATAGGAATTTGAACTAAAAACAATGCATTTTAACATACTCCAAATGCAAATGCGAGGTCTTAAAGCAAAGGATACCCCAAGTGGTAATTTTCAGTTACTTAAAGTGCAGTCAGATGCTGAATCATAATTGCTCGAACAGACTACTGGCAACGTGCTCAGCATTTTTTTATTTTTTTTTGGAGATATGCGATTGCCTTTATAATTTTCCAAAATGAAAATTCATGACCAAAAACTTCTATTCGGTATATTTAAACTTTGAATGAACAGCGAAAGCCCTTGCCACGTAAGAATTGTACAACATTTATGTGAGAGAAGCTAATTTAAAAGGTGGTTGCCCAAGACGTGCGTTACACGGAATGCTGTGACTAGGACGCATGTGCCATCTATAGAAACATTACTTGGAAGTGCTAAGTCTTTGGAGCAGAACTCTTTACTCTGACAATCCAGTTAAGCACCATGCTACACTTAAGCCATCGCCTTCGCATTCACTCTCCTGAGTTTTCTTGTTTGCTTATTCTTTCAACTTTTCCGCTAAGTTGCGCCCACTTTAATTGTGGCAAATCCATATAGGCTTACGCAAACACGAAAATTTCCAATGTCAAAATCTTAATGGGTATGCGCTGAGTTGAACTGAGCTAAGTTGAGTTGAGCAGAACAGAGCAGACGCAAAGCAATAAAGTTTTGCATAAATGACAAAATAAATGACAGTCAAGGAAAACAACATTGACGAAAACTCAGAAAACGGAGCAAGAGGCTTTGGAGCAAGTGTGAGGGATGTGTGAGTGTGGCAAAAAAAAACAGACTAGGAGAGTGCGAGTGTGGGTGGTAGTTTGGCTGTTCGAAAGAGGGTGAGTTAGGTAAAGTAATATGCTTCAAACTTGGGGCTAAAAGACGCTTAGGTTTGAACGGGGCAACGGTGTTCTTCGGGGATAAATGCCGAAACTGAGGCATTGGGGAAATACGTTAACAGTGAGTTGGTTGGTATTATTGTTTTTTTTTTTGTTAATGTTGTTGTTTTTCTTATTTATGTTATGGTTGCTTTTGTTATTGTCGACGGCAACGTCCATCGTTAAGCCATCGTTGCCCGTTTGTTTACTGAGTTGCGCCTGAGGAGTCGGGTGTCGTATAATTTGTTTATACACTTGTGCAAAATACACGAGAGTAGACGCCATCGACTGTGTGGAGCTACTGCAACTGTTTACTATTCAGCTACCATTCTGGCACTCTGTCTTGCCAGTTTTATAGTATTGAATAATATCAAGGTAAACAATTGTAATGCTACGTAAAAGCAAAAACAGTCAATGCACAAGCGAACATAAAAAGTACTTAGTATATATGGTGTGCTCATGCAATTTACGAATAGAAGCCAAAGACAGCAAATAAACAGAATGAAAGAAATAATAACAACGCAGAAGAAAAAAAATGAAACTCATTAAATATATGCAAATTAAATGTGGCTGACAAAGTCTTTAAGAAATTTTAGCGCCACATTGCGCTTGAACTTGCCACAAACCGCAATGAAGGTGACGGCATTGGCAGCTACAGCAACACCAACAACAACAAAACGAAAACAATCAAATCGACTGGCAGTTAGCTCGTCCTCCGCGTGTCATCTCATATTATATAATAAAATCGCATAGCCGCCTTTATTATTGCCACGCTAGCATTTGGCGTCAGCAGAAGAACGAGAAGTCGCAAAACGACGAAGAACAAGACGCAGCGACACCACAGAAAACGATGTGAGGCCACAAACTGAGAGACAGAAAAAGAAAGACAAAGAGACCTTGGCAACGAAAGCAATGCAACATAAAGCTAAATGAAACGAAAATCGACAAAATTTAAAAATAATTTTTCAAAAATCAAGTGAAATTACAAAAACTAGAACGGCAGGGGCTATAGTCGGGCGCTCCCAGCTATAGAATTCTCTGTATCCAATCCAAAACGATATCTCAAGAAACCAAAAAATTTTTCTTACTAAATGTAATTTTTCGAGCGATTGTTGCTTTGACAGCTATATGCTTTAGTAAACCCATGTTTATCATATTATTAAATCCCAAATTTGGTAAATATATCTTAATACACAAAATAGTTTTTCTCAGCAAATGTTTTTTTCTCGAACGATTATTCCTATGGCAGCAATATGATATAGTGAACCGATACACATAATATTGAGATAAATGATTATAAATTATCTAGAACTATTAAATCCGAAGTTTGGTACCGATATCTTGCAAAACAAGAGGGTTTTTGTTAGTAAATGTGATTATCCTATGGCAGCCGTATATTGTAGGTTGAGTATCAAAAAAACAAAATAAAATCATTATGCCTATGGATTAGGAGAGTCGTCCTGCTGAATTTGGTTTTTGTAGATCTAACCGTTTCCGAAATCCGTGCGTTCATACAGACAGATGAACAAACAGACGGACATGGCTAGACCGACTCGCCTTTCAATGGTGATCAAGAATATATATACTTTGTACTAGACTCATTTTTCCGCCTGTTACATACACTTGGACAACTTTAATATACCCTTTACCACTTTTTGGTATAGGGTATAAAAAAAAACAAACACAATAAGCGCTTTTAGTATTTGCGTATGCAAGGGCGGCGATGCTATGAGGACGTACACCCTCGTGAGTGAATAGAAAAAAAATTACTAAGATAAAACTAAATTTTTCGAGAAATTTGCTTTTTCTAGTAATTTTTTAAATTGAATGTTATTGTTTATTTAATAAAAAATAAGTTAATTATTTAGATAAGGCTTAAAATGAGATGTTATATATGTCTATCTTTTTGGTTTTTTCAATTCTGCTTCAACTATTGTATGTTTGTATGCAACTCGAAAAGGCATTACATAATTCTAGGATATTAACTTTTGCAGACCGATCATTAACGACTTTGGTAACGCAACAACTAATTTAAAGTTTTGTCAGCATTTATAAAAGAAAACCTCGGAAAAGTTAATCACACAGCAATATTCTAAGAATTGTTTTAAGACTTCGTGCTTTATTTTGTTTGTTGGTGAGAAGCTCATACGCGACTAAGAGAGATGTTTGCTTATAAGGGATTAAGTTGTTCAGAAAAATTAAAACAAAATTAGATTTTTAGAAGAATTCTCCGCTTATCAGGGGTTTTCGGCAGTAAAAGAAACTTAATAGCACGGAAAATAATAATTTTTGTATTTGTTTATTTGTGTTGTTTTTTTTTTAACCTCGCCCCAAAGAGATTATAATGAGCATGAGAAATATTTGCTTGGCTTGATATGCGGCATCATCTGCCTGCTTGTCACTCCTTCGAGTGCTTAAACTTTTGCTCTTGTGCGAAGAAATTAGGCAGAGTGATAAATGCCGCACATATTCAACAAAATGATTTTTCACACATGTGTCAACAATGCTGAATAATGTGCTGTCGACAACAAGAAATGTATAATTTTCCATTTTTTTTTGATTAAATTTGTTTTATGGAAAAGAAAGCATTTTAGTGTTTTTTTTTTTTGCATTTAGAATAAAAAAAATTATCACAAATTAAAACCCAAATTAAACGCATTCAATAATTTAAAACTGTCAACAAATGTCTCAGATGAACTTAGACATGTGTACTGATTTATGATCGGAATTTAAAATAATTAACAGATTTGACGACCACGAAACTCATTTATAATAAACCGACTGCATTATTTTCTCCAACCAAATTGCAATCAGTCACAAAACACTATTCTTGCCAAAATATGTCTGAGGTACATTTAGTAATAAACAAAACATAATTTTGACACACGCTTATTCTTCACAAGCCAACTAATACTTTCTTCAAGCAACTATGCCAAAACTCTTACAGACAGTAAAAAATAAAAAAACTAGCAAAATCCTGAATTTAGTAAAAGGCAGAAAAGCAGCATTGGAGCGCGCATGTTAAGTTTGGCATGCATAAGTTTTTAAAGGCGTGTTTATTATGTTGCCGAGTTCTGATGCCAAAGCCAAAACTAGTCCCAGGGGCGCATTCTCACATTTGATTTCATGCCTACCATTTATTGGGTTATTTTTCGATTATGTTTATTTTTTTTTTCTTTTGTTTTGCTGCGTTCGTTTCCCTTTTGCAAACACAAGGATGTCAGTAAAGTAATAATGGCGCGTATTAGATTACGAAAACCAATCGATTTTTCAGTTATAAATGTGAGTGTTGCTAGGTCATAAAAAACATATTTAAATAAATTAAAATTAACGTCTTCTTGCGCGCCCAACACTTTAATTGTATTTCATAGTTTGAACTTAAGATGCAGGTAACTTAACATGGTTAAAGTGACAAAATATAAAATTAATCAAATTTCATATGAATTTTTATGGAAAATAAAATTATTTAAAGGCAGCGAAGGACTATTGGAGTAAAAAATTAATTAAATGAAAATAAGACAAACAAGAAAAACGGCAATGCAAAACAAAGGACAATAAACTACAGATGCTACCAACGCACACTAGCGACCTTCGTGCAGACAAACACATTTGCGCAAATAAAAAGCAAAGTAGATGAAATCTAACGGCCCCAACAGCACAAAACATAATTACATCTAATGCCATATTTCACGTAATAAGTTTTTGTATCCGTCCCTATTTAACACCCGCCTTATCATGCAAAACATATAATTCTTTTCCTATGTGTTGTCAGCGACACACCTGCAATACTCTTTTAAGCCTACATAGAGTAGACATTTACTGTATTGGTAGAAAGGCTAAAAGGCAACACACTCACAACAGCAAGAAAAAAAAAATGAAGGAAAAATAAATAAAATCAAGTGCAAAAATTGGCGTTTACCTGCTCCAACTGCTGCAAATGCTAAGCGTAGGAGACAGTGGGCGCAATTGCGCCCCTTTGCGGTTGCTTAGAAATCGAATCGAATCTAATTACCGTTTACGGCAATTTCCTTGCAAAACTATTTTTTCGGTTCCTTTGCTTTATTTTTTTTTTCACATAAGCAACGCTTTAAATTCCAACACGAATGCACGTTCGTACGCACACTCCCACACATGCATTATACACAGAAGCACATCGACCAACAACAATGGTAAAGACAATATGAAAAATTTACGTTATCTTAACGCGGTCAAGTTATCGCTGCAACGTCCGAAAGGAGACTATCGTAATCCGAAAGTCTGCTACAAGGAAACACTTTCGTTTTGGCGGTTTTAGAGAGTTGTTGGCATTACTGCGCATGTGAAGAGCGTGCACACGGCGGAAGAGAGCAAAATTTCTCTGTTGCGTTTAACGGTATTCTTATCACGAAACAGCCGTCAAACTAACGGAATTTGAGTACAACGCGCTCTCAATATGCCTTTTATAGTTGTTGTTAGGGAAAATCGATTTTATTGGCGCACTTATAGCAGCAACCAAAGGCGCGAGTGAAAGTATGCACTACGATGGCGAGATGAATGTGAATGAAAATAGCCCGGTCTACATAAACAATTTTTTGTTAGCTAACAGAAAATAAATATCAATTTATTTTACGAAACAACAAAATGCAAAGCACTTATCCAAAAACTGAGGGATTTATTTGAAAATTTTAATCCATACCCGTTACTGGCGACTCTCTGTCAAGAAATCCAGATCGCAACTGTTTTTTTTTTTAACACTATAGTTTTTTAACTCAGTGCGATTGTGGCAGAATGAAGAAGAAGTTCACTTTTTCTCATGGAGGGAAAACCCCGATACAAATCCACTCGATTTAGTTTCAATAATGGAAACTCAATGAAATTACAAATTCGGTGGAATTTCCATGAAGAGAAATGATGTTATGTATTTATTTATTTATTTTTTTTTGATGAATGACAAAAACAGACCATAAAGCGAATATTTCAAATTCACGCATTCAATTTAACTCAATGCAGTCACGGTTAAAAAATCTAATTTGATTTGCATTATTTAATTTACAAGCACGAATGTATGTAAAAAAACATTTAAAATTCAATTTCCTGGTAAAGCTGCAGTTATGGTGAGCGCGACATCTTAAATTCAGTTATTACACCCCAACTTAGTTAACCGCAGCCCTAAGTTACGACACGCAAAGAAGAAGAAGAACGAAATTGTGTTTCGAAGAGTTTAGAAATCCGAAAACAAATTACACGCAGTTCATTTTACTTACTTGACTACCCTATATGCAGGAGTACCCTAAAATTAAAATGGCGGTGAGACGAATTTTTACAACAACCACAGGTGCTTCTGCTAATATTGTAAACAAATAAATATGACAGAATTCTCTTGAGAGTAATTTACAAAATTTTATTAATAATACATATTTCAATTTATGCATAGAATGTTCGTAAAGTTAGAAGGCATATTTAATAATAATAATAATAGTTTTGAAGTTAAAAGAACTGACACCTACTCTAGTGCAGTGGAAAACAAAGAAAACAATTTCCTATATAAACGCATTATGTTCCAATAAATCAGTGTAAATTCTTGTGTAAGATAATGTCAATGTTGGAATTTTCATGTCACCATTTCTTAATTTTTTGTTTTCAATTTGTGTTCTCTTTGCTTATCAGCGAATGTATTGGTAGACCCACCTGTTAGAAAGGTAACACGTGGCACATGAACTACAAACACATTTCTGTTGCATTAAGAAAAGTACCAATTTGTATGTATAAATTTTTGTTTTTGAAGGTATTTTTGTTTTAATGAATACGGAGAATTAAGATTGATATGTTTTTGCTTCAAAAAATGAGTTTCAACTTTCAAAAGAGCTTCATATTTTCGTTAAGATTCTTTGCAATGGGGACATTCAGCAAATATTATTTTTAGCCTCGCTACTAAAAAACTAATTAATCAATAAATATGTAACACAATGCCATTACACCCTCATCGATAGATATCGATAGTATCGATAGTTTTAATTTTCCATCACTATCGATCGTTTTTGTGCCTTTGGGTTGTTTTTTCCGGCTCGCAGCTCCGGATGTTGCTTGCAGAACGCCACAAAATAGTGCAGCTGTTCTTGTGTTGTCCGCTCAAATTTATTTTCCCTAGAAAAAAGATAAAAAGCATAAATAAATCCTATAAATTACAAATTAAGTTCAAATACTTTCGCGCGTTTTTTCTTCCATATTTTTATAGTAAAGAAGAAGCATTTGCCAGTCACTTTGAAAGATACAGTCACTTAACACTCAAAAAAGCTTTTTTTAACACTTAAACTTTCATGCTTGTGTGGAAATACCATTCGGTACAAGTTTTGCAGTTCACATGTAGTGTCGAAATGAGGTACACAATTACAATTAATTTCTCTTATATGTGATGGCATTGCATTTGATGAGTGCCAACTTTTCAATTTTGCTCATAAAATTTTACCGGAAACATATGTTTTTTGCAATGAGATTTGAAAATAGAAACAAATTAGTTGAGTTATAGAAACAAAAACTGGAAACCAAATTGGAATTACAAAAATAGAAATATAATCGTAATCGCAAATCGTAATAAAGAAAAGTCGGTGTTCAATACTGCATCAGTGTTGTTGAAGAGGACTAGGGCTTGCAGAGCACAAAAATACTCCGTCTCATTCTTACACACTAACTTGTCTCGTCTGACGTATAAAGCAAAAACTCAAGAAATTCAAGAACATTTGACGAAATGCTTAAAACTAATTAATATAAGTCATAGATATGAGCCAGTACGGAAATATAAAATACACAACATCACCCACGCCCTCTGTGGTGTCGGGTTACACGGCGCGAACGCAGTCACCCCTACCTCCACCAATAAACTATAGCAAAGATTGCCTCTCGGCGACGTCGAAAAGTTACAAATATTTGCGACGTCTCCTAAAATTTAACCAAATGGACTTCGAGTTTGCTCTCTGGCAAATGTTGTACCTCTTCGTCTCGCCACAGAAAGTGTACCGCAACTTCAACTATAGAAAACAAACCAAGTCGCAGTTTGCACGTGACGACCCTGCCTTCCTTGTCCTGCTGATAGTCTGTTTGTGCGGTAAGATATAGCAGCACTATATCAAATGTTTTGCTAATTAGTGACTTTGTATCCGTATATGCAGTAACCTCTATTGGCTTTGCTTGGGTACTCGGCCTGAACTTCTGGCAGAGCATATCGTTTATATTCTATGTCGTCTTTGTCGATTGCATATTTGCGGGCATCATTGTGGCCTCTTTTCTTTGGCTGGTTACAAATCGTTATCTGCGCAGCAGTAGTCTAGAGCCAGACATCGAATGGGGTTATACCTTCGATGTGCATCTGAATGCTTTCTTTCCGCCCCTGATGCTGTTGCATTTTATTCAGCTTTTCTTCTATAATTGGCTTATCAGCCAGCCGTGGTTCATTTCGCGTTTGCTGGGCAATACTTTCTGGCTGCTGGCGATGATCTATTATGTGTATATAACTTTCTTGGGATATAACTGTAAGCTACATTGCAACAAATATTTTTGTAACACCTTTAAAAATTTAATCTCTTTTACGCACAGGTATACCACATCTAAAAAACACACGACTCATTCTCATTGCTGTGCCCATAATATTTATTCTTTATATCGTAGTTACGATCATAGGCTGGAACGCAACCGTATCGTTCATAAACTTTTACAAGTATCGCGTCTACTAGCTGTTAATGTAAAATCTATAAAGACTTAACCGTCGCCTCTTTAACCAGAAGTGTAATATAGTTCTATATTCTACTCGCATAATGTAACTAAACCAATTTGCTTAGTTTGTTTTAAGCGAAAAAAGATAAAACCAATTTTTAGCTCTAAAATATTTGCAAATGTATTTGAAAGGAACAACATAAAAATTCTATGCCAACTCTGCAGGCTTCACAAATGAACGTTTGCGTCTGTTTCGCTTCCGCTGCAACTCCATATTGTGCAATTCTGAATGCAACTCTGCAAAGATAACCTGCTGCTCCTC
This sequence comes from Stegana nigrithorax, assembly GCA_037044495.1. Lineage (NCBI taxonomy): Eukaryota > Metazoa > Arthropoda > Insecta > Diptera > Drosophilidae > Stegana > Stegana nigrithorax. Next base: position 1,079,189 of record JBAMBQ010004233.1, read on the forward strand.
TTCGGGTATTGTGGCGCGATATTGCTTCATCATGTCGTATTTTTCCCAAGGTTTCTCAACCGCGAGCGCCAAACGTCGATGTTTGTCTTTGGTATACTGATCAATATTAGCAACGCCTCGCAAAGATTGGCGTTCCCAGCGTTCCAACCAGGGACGTGGACGCAATACGACTTTAATATCATTTACTGTTACCGGCGCATCCTCCTCATATTGTTCAGACTCCATGTTAACATCGAATGTGCTATACTCGGGCAATGCATCGCGCAAATAAAATAAATGGTCGTCTAAACGCTTCTCCAAGCGTAAGACTTCGATTTTTTGTATCGTTGGATCATATAACTCGTAGAGTACTTCGACCCCCTGATGGTCGATCACGTTACGTAGTATAAATCGCGACCGCAAGCCGCAACGTTCGCGATGTATGCAAATGCCAACGAACCGGCTAACCTTGCCAGCAGCATGGGGATCAGAGCTAGTTACTGCCAATATGGATCCTACATAGAATTCCGGTATTTCAATGTGACGCCGTCGATCAAGCATGTCCAGGCGTTCGAGTTTCTCACGCACGGCATTTCGCCACTGGACTTTTGGGTCTGGCAGAAACTCTGGATAGACATGACGATAATGTGTGGGCACAAAAGGCTTACGATTATCTGATTTCACGATATTTGCAGCATCCACTAGTGGTTGTTGTGAGGAAGCGACTGGCTGTGCTTGTGGTTTGGTCGAAAATGAGGCTGTGTAAACGAAAGCCATTTTGGATTATTTGGATCGTGTTAGTACTAATTTCCTTACCTATTCTCTTGAAGGCATGCCGTTTCAAAAACATTTGGCTTAGACTGCGGTTGCCTACATTCATTTTTTACAAAATGATATGATAATTAAGTTACAACTTCAAATCGGGTCGTCGTTCGAGTTTACCTAATAATAGGGTTGTCACCATATCAACCTACATCGGTCAACATCCAGTTTTCCGCTTTTCTTTCAGGGAAACTGACTGTGTTTAGTAATAAACAATAATTAAATGTATATGGTACAAAAACATATTAGCCGATTGGACCGAAAAATAAACGTTTTTGTTTTGGTATGTGTGGTTGCAGAACCCCATCTTTAATAAGAAATTTCATATTTGATATTAATAATAATATTATTTAAAATAATATTGCAATATGTTAAAAGTATATTTCTTTCAGATTAGTTATTTGCTACTCAATTATTTCAAAAGGTCAGTATAAAATAAACTAATGAACAAAACGAACTAGTTCAAGCAAGTTGTGATGTGAAATTGTATTAAAGTATAGTAGAGCATGTCAGTCCGGCGCTTAATTTTAATAATCACACTCCACTTTTGAACTCAAATGTGTCTTATTTTATTTGTTATATCGACGTTTGGAACGTACTTTAATTCAAAGAACTAGTTCAGTGGTTAGTTTAGGTAATCGATTTGCTGACAACTCTACAAATAAAAACATGTGATATGTTTTCCCTCTCGCGCAAGTTTGCGTTTATTAAAATTTTTTTTAACTTATTAGTTCAGCTTTTCAAACCGCAGCTTAAAATATGTTCAATGGGTAAATCAGTTCTACTGATCAATTTGCTGACGTCAACAAAGATGATACATGGCGAATGTCGCAGCTCATCATTAAAAGCCTTATCAATTCCTTCAGGTTTCGGCAGTTTGAATTGTTAACGAGCGTAATCAGTAAATTTCAAGTACTTAGCCAAAATCTACTTAAATTCCGGAGCACTCCCAACTACCTGTGCAGTTATTCGAATAACAGAATGTCAGACGATTCACTAAGCAACACGCGAAATCTCTTACCACTTTTTGTGTGCGGGGAAATTGTGCGTGGTTTTGGACGTGGTTCTAAGCAGTTGGGCATACCCACTGGTAAGTGTACAATTGCGACTTTTATCTTTATTTTAGAAAATTCATTTTGGACAATGTGTTTTTTTTTTAGCAAACTATTCACTCGATGTCGTAAAATCTTTGCCCACCGGACTACAAACTGGTGCGTACTATGGCTGGGCGAGAGTGGATGATGGCGAAGTGCTAAAGATGGTCATGAGCATTGGCTGGAATCCATTTTACAATAATAAGGAAAAGAGTCTGGTGTGTATACACTTGTTAGCGAAAAAGGATAATAGCAATACTCGTAAAGTTTCCTTATTATTATTCACTCTGCCTGTTTACTCTCTAACGATCTTATGTGTTACATAGGAAACACACATATTACATGACTTTGGTGGTGACTTGTATGGTCGAATGTTGAAAATATGCATTGTGGGTTTCTTGCGACCGGAAAAAAGTTTTGACAGTGTTGATGCACTTATAACCGCTATTAAAAATGATATCAATGAAGCTGAAAAACTACTGAATGGAGATCCACCTAATCTTTAGTAAATGCAATTTAAAGATACGTTGGTTTTTAGAATCTTGAAAAAGCATAGAAACAAGCTCTTTCATGGTACTGATACTGATCGTAATTAATTTTACCGTTGTGTAAGATTATCTAATCTGTGTAAACGTGATTTATACCAGGTAAGGAAGTTGAGTGGAGCAAATATCGATTTGAGTACCTCTCGCATTTGCAGATACGTAACAACTTAAAATCTGGTACTTAAACTATTTTTATTAAACACATGATAAAACAAAATGTGGTTTTTTTCTTCTAAAAAATACAATGCTTGAAGATTACAAAAAAAAAGATTTGCTAAGAATGTAACTTTCTCGAACTTCACTTTTTTTTTAAATAAATTATTTATTTACATCAGGCATAAAATAAGATGTTACTCATGTTGGTTTTTTTTATTTTTCCAACTCTGCTTTGATTATGTTTGTACAACATGGGTCCAGAAGGCAGATCATTTTCTTCTTTGCTAGATGAAAAGCAGAATTTTGTAACTTTTTCTGCTGTCAAAATTTCAACTTTAAATTCAACTTAATGCATTTGCTAAGTTTATTTATTTATTTGTTAAATAGACTTATAGTTGAAATTTTAAACTATTGGGTAGGAGAGCATTGACATCGTTGGCCATCAACTCAGAGGGTGTGTCAATATGATTGTATAATATTTTCTTATTAAACTAATTATTTAATTATGTATAAGTTTATTTTTCTACTAGAAGTGGATTTTAGTAATTAGCGGAAATGAATAAGTGTCGCGCAGTTGTTCAGTAGGTGAACAATAGTTAGGGGGTGTTTTGGTAGCAAGATGTGTTATTGGTATGGTTGAGGTGGAATTGTGCAAAATTCGGTAACGATTTCTTAACAGACGAAAATGTTTTTCTCAGTAAATGTTTTTTGGCCGATCATTCCTATGGCAGCTATAGTATATAGAGAACCGATATACATAATATTGAGTTGTAACATTGGACAGTACCTAGAACTAATGAACCCATAATTTGGTAACGATGTCTTGAAAATCAAAAGGGTTTTTGTTAGTAAATGTTTTTTTTTTTCGACCGAACGAAAAAAAAAAAACAATATAATCGTTATGCCTATGTATTAGGAGTCTCCGTGCAAAATTTGATGGCTGTAGGTCTAACCTTTTCCGAGATCCGTGCGTTCATACAGACAGACGGACATGGCTAGATCGACTCGCCTTTCGATGCTGATCAAGAATATATATATATACTTTGTGGGGTCTGCCACGCCTCCTTCTGCCCGTTACATACATTTGCACAACTTTAATATACCCTTAACCATTTTTTGGTACAGGATATAAAAACAATTCTGCTTTGATAATAAAGAATCGCAATAAACAAAATATTAGACATTTTCACGCTTCTGTTAAAAGTTGATGTGTAAAAAAATTTGCACGCAAAACAAAAACAAAGTTTCACAAAATGACTACACATTTAGTCATAACCCTGGCCTGTGTAAAAATGTGCAAAATTTTTAGCTGTTTTCATATAGTTACAAAAATGCCCTCACATTTTTCAATACTGAAATTTATTGAATGGCAAAAGCTGTAACATTTGAGTGTCAAATTTTGATTTTTGCTAGTAAATCATATGTTTTTTAAATTAAATTTTAAAATAGAAAAACATGAGTTTAGTTGCCGAATCAAAAAATGAGAATCAAATTAGAATTATTAAAATGAAGATGCAATATTAAAAAAAAAATTTAGCAAGATATAAGCTGAAAATTTAATGTTCTATTCATTTTTACTCATATGCTGCAAATAAATAATTGCTGTAGAATATTTTTTTAAATATATATATTTTAGTTACAAAGTAATCAATTAATTTTAATCAGAGCTTCATTGATGGTAGTATCCATTAAAAGTCATTTTGCTTTATTTATTTTCTATTGCTTATTATACTTTGTTTACAAAAATCAACTGTTATGTTTCACACAATACACAATTTACTTTTAACAACCTCCCACGCTTTTTGAAGTATCGCAAAAATGTTAACAAAAGCGTGAGAATGCCTATAAAAAAAAATTTTCGGCGCGTTCTCTCAATTTTTCCCTTCGGGATAAAAAAATAGGATCATTTAGTAATGTCATAGATAACACCAAATAAATATCATAATAAAAACAGTACAGTTTTTTCCGTTCCGTTCTCATTACGATGCCTAACATAATTTTGGTTTTATTTAATTTAATTAATGTTATTTGTACACTGTATTTCACTAATTGTTTGCTCTAGCGGCAGTTGGCTTCCCGTTGTATTGCGTTTAAGCATTTTCAACCGCAATTAAAAAAAAAACTATATTAAGGAATACATACTAATGAGTAAATAAATTAAAATAAGGAATATTAATTAAAAAATAAAAAAAAAAATTTTCCGAAGTCACCACCGGAGTGGCATTGTGTAGAAATTGAAAAACAAACTTTGGCGTCGCCCGACTCATTACGCTACACCATGTGGTTGGAACACTCTGCTTAAAACGTATTATGAAATATCGTCAATTGCTGAAAATACTGGCTGCAATTTTGTAGCGTTCAGTGCATTCAATGCATTAAAATTTTTAGGATCGAATTTCTAGACAATTCGAAATTCTGAACGTCTACTGTATAAGGATATTTATTAGGATGGAGCGGAAGGCGGCTAGGCGGATGATTGATTTAACTATTTGGGTTAGGGACTTGTTGTTTGTGTTGAGTTTGTGAAAAGAAAGGCATTTAATTAAATTTACCGATTTGGATAGAGATGATTAGTTGTTAATATGGGTGTCCCATTTATATTTACGGAGGAAGATCATGCCGAGAATCTTCAGATTATTGACTGTGGGAATGAGTGTATGTGGTGGGGACACAGTGTCTTTTGTTACAAATATGCAGGTGTTTGGATATAGATAGGTATAAGGATGCTCCGGAGAAGTATTCAATTTCTTGGAATCAATGGTCTAAAGGTGAATTGCTCAGGAGCCAATGGCATGTCAGCTTAGGCACTATGTAGCTCACTGAAGCCAAAAGTAACCCAAATGGTGTATCCTGAATGGTCCTAGTGACGTCTCAGGGAGTAGGAGGATAACGTAAAAAAATGAGTCAATTTAGTTGTTGATGTATCCTTTGATGTTCCAATGAATTGTAAAGATGTGGATTTTTTTTTTTTAGAGAGGAAGGGAATAGCCTAGGTTAATTAATATTTAATAATCTTTTTACAATCAATTGAATTATATAACATTATTTATTTAAATTCAAACTAACAGATTTTCTGTATAAACGATCAGATTAATCGTGTTGCTTGATAATTTAACAAGTAACCATTATTCTGTGATCGTTCTTTAATGATAAACCGAAACTCAATGCTGTAGTCGTTACTTGTTGCGCGTGCGGTTCGACGATAGTGACAGTAGTTTGATAATATGATTTTATGCAAAATTTGTATAAAAAACTAGGTTGCGTAAATCAAGCGAAGCAGACGCAAAGTGCAATTTATTGTGTTCGCAGTAATAAAAATTATATATTACAGAATGTCTGCAAGTAGTTTAGTCAGCACGGCAACGTTTGTGCCAGACTCAGCGGGGGCGGAAGTAGAGCAACATGTGCAACAAGTGGCTTTAAGTGAAAACAGCAACAACACCATAACGCCAAGGGCGGCAGTCAACCCGTTGTCAATCAGTGAAAACAAGGAGCTAACCGGTTTAACCCATGAATGTGGTGTGTTTGGCGCAATCGCTTGCGGCGATTGGCCCACGCAGATCGACATCGCTCACGTGATTTGTCTAGGCCTCGTCGCCTTGCAACACCGTGGTCAAGAATCGGCTGGTATAGCGACAAGTGAGGGAAAGTGTTCCAAGAATTTCAACGTCCATAAAGGTATGGGCATGATCAGCACGCTTTTCAACGAAGACGCCATGAAAAAGCTACGCGGAAACTTAGGAATTGGTCACACACGCTACTCAACGTCAGGTGCCTCCGAGGTGGTCAACTGTCAGCCATTCGTGGTGCATACAGCGCACGGTGCAATGGCTTTAGCACACAACGGCGAACTAGTTAATAATGAATCGTTACGTCGCGAAGTTCTTGGACGCGGTGTTGGGTTGTCTACGCACAGCGACAGTGAGTTGATTGCACAATCACTGTGCTGTTGCCCCAAAGGTGTATCCGAATTAGATGGTCCAGATTGGCCTGCACGTATCAGACATTTCATGCAGTTGGCGCCTCTATCATATTCTCTGGTCATTATGTTCAAAGATAAGATCTATGCGGTGCGAGACACCTATGGTAATCGGCCTTTATGTTTAGGCAAAATCGTGCCGTTAAATTCAGGTCAAGCGCGTGTCGAAGATTCTCATGCTGATGGCTGGGTGGTTTCCAGCGAGAGTTGCGGTTTTTTGTCAATCGGAGCACGATATTTGCGTGAAGTGGAACCCGGCGAGATTGTTGAATTAACACGCAATGGCTTTCGCACGGTGGATATTGTACAGCGGCCGGAGTACAAACGTATGGCCTTCTGCATTTTCGAATACGTTTATTTTGCACGTGGCGATTCTATCTTCGAAGGTCAGATGGTATACTCAGTGCGCATGCAGTGCGGTCGTCAACTATGGCGTGAGGCGCCTGTAGATGCAGACATAGTCAGCTCAGTGCCGGAGTCGGGAACCGCGGCTGCGCACGGATATGCACGTGAATCGGGCTTAGAGTTTTCCGAAGTACTATGCAGGAATCGTTACGTGGGTCGTACTTTTATACAGCCATCAACACGTTTGCGTAAGCTGGGCGTCGCTAAGAAATTTGGTGCACTCTCAGAAAACGTGGCCAACAAGCGTTTGGTACTCATCGACGATTCGATTGTTCGTGGCAACACGATTGGCCCAATCATTAAACTTTTGCGTGATGCTGGCGCACTCGAAGTGCACATACGCATTGCCAGTCCGCCATTACAACACCCTTGCTATATGGGCATCAATATACCCACGCGCGATGAACTGATTGCGAACACACTGAATGCCGAGCAGCTGGCTCGTCATGTTGGTGCCGATACACTGTCATACCTAAGCGTTGAGGGACTGGTGCAAGCAGTGCAACTGAAAAGGCAGGCCTTAAATCCAAGCAAAAGCGGCCATTGCACAGCGTGTCTGACTGGAGAGTACCCGGGTGGGCTGCCTGACGAGCTCAGCTGGTGAGGTGTAGCGTTAGTACGCACACACATTTTATTCAGGGTAGTCTTCTGTATTTGAATGGAAACTAACCGAAAACCTGTCGCAAATTGCAATTTTTTTCCAATCTGCGCATAGAACAGCACAAAAATTAACAACAATTTTTACTAGGTTTAAAGTGACTGCATTTAAATATCATGTATTTAGTGTCTTAACTGGTTACACCTCTTGAATACTTGTAAACATATAAATTTATATATTTGGTATACAGATATACGTGCAAGATAAAAACTAAAGTAGAACTGAAAGTAATTCTGGTTAGCATGGATTTTACTAGCGGGACCATCGATTTAACAATAGGCTTAATATCTTAGATTTTTTCCTGTTTTTTTTTTTTTATTTTATTATAATTTTTGCACTATACTGAATAAAAAGCGTTCAACTGAAAAGACGTCGAATATAAATAATATTGAATGTTATGTCAGCGTGAAATTGCGCTTGGCACATATTTTAGTTGAAGACCATGTAAGCGAATGCTGCTTGACAATGTCATTACAAGTAAAATATACATCGCCACGCACTACTTATTTTCGAAGTAAAAATATGCCAAGTATATATGATTGCAACTTGGTTGGATTGCGTCTACTACATGTTTTCGTAATCTTTAAGTTCTAGTTCCTTTTCGACCAATTGGCTAAGTATATTGTCCAGCGCTTCCTGCATACGCTGTTTTAGTGTGGCGTTTTGTATTGAAGCAATCTCCTGTGACTTTTGTTGTTGCTGTGTACGTAAATCGGCGATCTGGCGATGCAGCTGCATTATCTTTGCATTTATTTGAGGCACGCTTAGCTGTGGTTGCGATGTATCGTTGGTGTTCTCGTCATCTAAATCGTCACGTTTTCCCTGCGATAACTGATTGCTATCGTAGAATCCGCTGGGAGCTGCTAAATTAGAACTCGATCCACCAAATCGATCCATATTGCTTTTCGGGCTGCTTGCCTCGCTGAACATGGACTTACTAAACTCGTTGCGTTCACCGGTTTTTTGGTTACTGCGAGAACCGCTGCCGCCACCAAAGAAGTCAGACATACGTGAATCATCAGCGGACAGACGTGACGCATCTTCTAGTTCATGCATTGTATTTTGTCTTGTGCGTCGATCGTTTTCGTCATCGTCGTCCGAGGAGGAGAGCTCTTCGCCGAAGATATCATGTTCGGCCACTGTACTGATTTGAGTATTAGTAGCCGAAAACGTGGGCTGATCATCATCATCAGATTCGACGTTGATGTCACGTTGCAGACTTGACTCATTTAATGACTTGCCGCCTTCATTAAGCAAATCATTGTTATAGTCTTCATCATCTTCCTTGAGGTCCGAAGTATCCAGCAAACCGGGCTTGTCCATGTCCTCGTTAATAATCTCGTATTCAACTTTAACCGCTTCGTTGTCGATGCGAAGCAAGTGCTTGACTTCCTTTTCGATTTCTGGCGCTTCAACGTTTTTTTTTTTAAGCGTCTTGCGAAAGCGTCGCTTGCGTACATTTTTGCTTGGTGGTGTGATGCCATGCGGCCAAAGGTACTTCTTATCCACTTTGTTGGGGTCTTTTTTTTTTGCTTTATTTGGTGATTCTTTTTCGGATTCCTCTTCCATTTCTTCTTTGCATATCATTAATTGACAAATGTCCGATGATTTATAAAAGCTTTTATTGTCGATGGTCTTGAGGCTCTCGATTATGGTGGGCAAGTCAACGACTTTAGCGTAGAGCAGCCAATGATCAAAGCGCACCTCGCCATAACGCAAATCATTATCCAGTTTAATTGTTAAGCGGTCTTTTAGATTTCCGGTTTGTATGGCTTCCCGCAATGTCTTAGCTGGATCCTAAATAAATTGGAATGTACAATACTTTCTCTCTTGCAGCGCAGTCTTGTTACAACTTACCTCCGGCAAACGCATTATGAATTGATTTTCCAGCTCAACGCCATCATCTCGGGGTTTGCACTCCTGTTTGACTTTATCTGTTTTCTTTTCGATCATTACTCCTACTATTGTTTATTTCATTAATAAAACTAAAAATTTGTATTACTCCGTAGTAAGCAAATTCAGCTGCTTCATAATAAAAGTAGGGTTGCACTGTTAACCAATGAACAAATAGATAGTATTATTCACAGTGTTAGCATTACACTTTAATAGGCTTTTAGTAAGGTTCCTTCGAAAGTGAATAAAAATCCGAGATATGGAGGGCTCATCCACGTAATTTACCATAGAATTTATCTTAATTGGACCGAGGTTACTTCAAAGCTGCAAATCATGCGTGGCAACTCTATTTCCCTGGTCTTTTTTTTTTGTAATTATTTTCAGATGGTCATCATTCCTAGTCGCAATGGAAAATCTTAATTAATAACTTATTGAAACGAAATATAAACGTAATTATAAGCGTCATTTCTGTATTTAAGTTGTTTTAAAAGCAACTACTGCTTTACGCATTTACTTCACATAATCAGCAAATATGAAACTGCTTAGCACTTTTGCCGGTGCACGCGTTGCTCAAATTGCTCTGCTACTGCTGCTTTGCTTCACCTGCGTGAGTGGATTGTACGAAGATCAAATAAAAAAATTTGACTGGTAAGGGTTTGAAATCTAATTGAAAATGATTTCATGTTGTACATTATTATGAACTTGTCAATTGCAGGCGTAAACTGCAGATTGGTGGCGTACAATCGGCACATTTGGATCTTAACCACTTTCAACCGCGCCTCTTGGTTACAACACGAGAACAAGTAGTGGCCTCGCTATGTCCGAAAACGGGGGATCTGTTATGGCGGCAAGTACTTGAAAAGGAGCCTCGAGGAATCATCAAACTTTTTAAAGTAAGTGGAAGCGGCGAGGAGAGTTCATCAACGGCAGCAGCACGTCCTAACAGCAATCACAATTTTGATGTTCTCACTGTGCAAGGGCATGCGCCGGCTTTAATACGCGGTTGGAATTCCAACACAGGCACTATTGAGTTCGAGTGGTCCCTAATGCCATTGCAAGCGGATCGAGCGCAAGAAGCCTTTTGGTTCTACAGCAATTCATTTGTTTATCACGTCTTGCCTGTTTGGGGCAGTCACCTAGAAGTGACACAATACTTCGCTACTAGCGGTCAAGCTGTAGGCACTACTAGTAAGATCACTGCCAGTTGGATAAAACCGGTAGCATGTGTTCAGAGTGGCATTTATTTTGTTTGTACTGATGGGCAGACATTAAACAGTTTAGATTTAACCGCAAATGGACTTTATACCACAAAATTAAAGACACCGGAAGGCGTTATAACGAAGTTATCTAGCATAGAGGTACGCTGAATACTGTAGTTCAATACGATTTTTAAATTAATATGGTTGATTTTTCAGGGTTTAAGCGGATATGTCATTGCAAATAGACAGCTAGTCAATCTTAAAAATGAAGCGGAAGTTTGCAATATACCACCAAGTGACAGTTTTGTTCTCGGCAATTATAACCAACGTCGTATAGTAGTATGTGCAGACGTAGTGGGCAACGTAAGTCTACTAGACTGGTGTATTAACTGATTATTGATTGTGCCGCCTACTAACTGTTGTTGTGTAACTTTGCTTAGGTACTTGAAATTAACGCATACTATTTGGACAATTGCGCAGAGGTGGAGAAACTTCAACAGCGCGTTCCCTACTCCGAGCAATATGGTGATCCGAAGATGCGCAGCTTTGATTGCAAGGCTAAGCGAAGCCTCGATGGCAAGAGTTGTCTGTTTATCTTCGACACTAGCGCGGATATGGTACTTGCTGTGCAGCAGAGTAAGCTGCGTTGGATTCGCGAGGAGGCGCTTGCAAATGTCATAGCCAGTGAATTTATTGATCTGCCGCTAGCCGATAATGAAGGCACACTCGAGAATGAAATGAAGGGCAAGCGAGGTAAGTTGTCGGCTCGGTTTACATTTGGTTGCGGGTCAGATTTTACTGGTTTTGGTTAAGAGTACTACTTGCTAAGCCCATGCAATCATCACTCACTCGTCTCGCTACAATATCATACAATTTATTCAAAATTTTTTTATTTAAAAACTAAAACCGGGGTTTGTAACATGCACCAACAATGAAATGAATATTAGTGGAATCCAATGGGCTCGACAGTGAGTAAAAATCTTTAAACTGCAACTTCCAAAGTTCCTTTTCGATGTAATTTTCAACATTTCTTTGTTAATTATATATACGTATTTTACTAATTATTTATTTTACTTATATTATATATGCATTTTGTATTGCTTCTTGTTGCATAAATTCACTACCATGCATCCTTTTAAAAATTTCAATCATTCTTGATTAACGTGATCCGTTTATGTACTAGGTGATATTGTGAGCGCGATTGTTCGTCGCATATCAACTCAAGCGGCACAAGTCAAGAACATTTTTCTGCATTTGATCGGCCTTGGTCCACCTCCGACTGATTCGCAGAAGGCTGGTCTGGTACGCGATTCTTTTGGCCTACATAAGATGCTTGTCGTGCTTACTAAGGCAGGTAAAATTTTTGGCATTGACAATATAAGCGGCAAGCAGCATTGGCAACGTTACCTACCGTATATTACTGGATTCGACAATGCAGAGCAAATGCGTTTGGTTGTGCAACGCAGTTCAAAACATTTTCCATTGCAGCCGCTGTGCACGATTGTGGCCAAGCATAAGGTATGTAAAAATTTCAACGTAGATTACGTCGTACATAAAAGCTTTTGTCTTATGTCTACAGCAATCTGGCAACGGTGTGTTCTTCTTCTTTAATCCTATCACCGGCAAACCAGTCGACGGCGGCACACTCCAGTTGGACTATAGGATAAAGCAAATGTCGGTACTCGCAGAAACCGAGAACGATTTCATCCAGGGCATCTTGGTATTGGATGCTCAGAACAAAGTTCATGTTTATCCTCAGCATGCCGCCGAACGTGTAAGTATTCACAAATGAATTCGTCGTACCGTCATCATGTTATTGTATCATATTATTGTTTAATTTCTGTTACAGGCAGTTGGTTTATATGTGTACACCGCAGACATAAAAACAGCTGTGCTTGACGGATATTATATCAAGAAAGCAAGCGGCGTAAGTACATTAGATGAAAAAAATGATTATTTTTGTAATAAGAAACCATGATTATCACGAATTCCTAACAGAAACTGATCAGCATTCCAATTTGGAATGTCAGACTAGGAGGGCACACCAGTGAACAGAAGATTATTGCAGTTGCCGGTAAAAATCCAATAGAGCGCGTTCACTCGCAGGGTCGTGTGCTAGGCGATCGTTCCGTACTGTACAAGTACATCAATCCAAACCTCGTAGCGGTTGTAACGCAGGCGCCCGATAATGTACACAAAAGTAAGGTTCCGCAATACGATTACTTGTTTAAAAGTGGTAAACTGAGATTTACTTTTTTTTTAAGGCATACTTAATCTTTATCTGGTCGATGTCGTCTCTGGCTCGATTGTTTTCTCGATGACGCATCGTAAAGTGCGCCCACCGCTAAGCATTGTGCATTCTGAGAATTGGTTGGCTTACAGTTACTTTAATGATAAAGTGCGGCGCACGGAAATCAGTTAGTTATGAATTTATATAACGGGCACACACTTTTTTCACTGTAATTTTTGATTATCCTTTGTACATTAGCAACCATCGAACTCTACGAGGGAAAGACGCAGGCAAACAGTAGTGATTGGAGCTCCTTGAATGCGCCACCGATGCCACTAATCGAACGCCAGTCTTACATCGTCCCAACCATTGTTGAAACACTACGCGAAACCATAACTGAGCGTGGCATCACAAATAAGCATGTGTTGAGTAAGTGGTGCATCTGGCGATTAATATGTCCTAGTTTCGGCTGCCGTATCGGCTTGTACATGTCTTTAACTTTTTTTTTTCGGTTTTTTCTTTGACAGTTGGCACCGCGAGTGGCGCTATTATAGAAATGCCTTGGGCATTGCTTGATCCGCGGCGACCGGTTGCATCCTCAACACAGGGTCGAGAAGAAGCTGCCATACCGTATATACCAGAGTTGCCGTTGTCCACGGAAAACTTTATCAACTACAACCAGACGATTGCGCGTCTGCGCAACATCTACACAGCACCAAGTGGTCTAGAGAGTACCTGCCTAATCGTGGCCACTGGCCTTGATATTTTCGTGACAAGGGTAGCACCCTCGAAGACATTTGACATACTAAAGGAGGACTTCGACTATATACTTATTTCTATTGTGTTAGTCGCACTGACATCGGGCTCGTTGGTGGTCCGGCATTTAGCGTCGCGTAAATTGCTCAAGCAGGCATGGAAGTGAGCTCCAAATGTCAGATCACTAGCACCTAGGCTACACGTGACCAAAAAAAAATTTCACAAACAGAAAATCCATAGCTAATTATTTAATGAAAATGGTTTAGCAAATTACATAAATAGAATTGAACAGTTGAAATATTTAACTTCAGCTTTGGTTAATTAGCGCAACAGATCCAACAGCGCACATATCGATCACCATACATTCATATAAAATTCTCGTGAATTTTTTCAACAATGTTATTACGATTTCAATGTGTTTTTGCTTAACCATGTAAGCCAGTTGAAAAATAAATAAAATATTCGTAAAGGATTTGTAGCTCTTTTATTAAGTATTTGATTAACGTGAGATGTCAACAGGTCAAATTGTTGAAAACATATATTTTAAATTATATTTACTTAGATACCAAGTAATATTAGAGAATGGTAAAATACAACCTTGAACAAACTGCATACTGCAAAAAGAGGGAAACCCTTTTTGGACACAGCAACGACATTATAGGATGTTTCTTTTAAAACCTTATTTGCGGTTTTCGCGCATATTGCGCAAACGGTTACGTTCGGCATTTCGGAAGGCTATGCGTTGCGACGGTGTCATACCCACCGGTTGACGTATAATGTCTCTGTTCTCGCATTGCTTTTGTGGATTGTAAGCTGGCACCGGTGGCTCGTTATCCCAATCTTCATCGCAGCTTATAATTTCCGACTTTTGTTTAGAAGGGTCTGCTACTGAGTTTGGCTGCGTAGTCGAACAACCTTCAATGGTGGCTTCGCGATGCTTAAAATGCTCATAACCCTTACGGTTTTCGCATACGGCAATGTGAACATCTAGCTCCGGTTTAGGAAAGATGTGCGTCACATTGAAGGGGCATGTCACTAACTCCGCATTGCTGCGCGTACGACGACAACGAATCAAGTGCAAGGTCATGTTCGAACGCATTATATGGTGGCACAAGTCATAGGGACAAGTTAGCTTTTCACCTTCAATGGGTACGCGCTCCATTCTGCTCCTATTTTCGCAGCGACTTTTAGTACAAATTAAATAAACTGAGTAAATTTTTCTAAAACTGTAAACGAAGTTTTAAATCTTGATACTGTGATGCAGCGCAATCCAAGGCGCTTTACCATAATAATTACCGTTATTTGAGGAAGTTCTTTCTCTTTGCGATTGAAGAATACGTTTTGGATGCTCACACAATCCGTTGAACAAGGATATTGATGCTTCTTAATTTTTTTTTAATTCGCGTGTGGCAATAGTCAAAAAAAATAACAAGTAAATTAAGGCATTAAAAACCAGAAAAAATAGCACATTTAAACTAAACGTATTCCTTTTATCTATCCATTAAGTAATTCGCCGCACTGCGATCCGACAGAAAAACTAGACTTAAACAAAATAATTGAGTTTTCAAAGATTCTAACAATTCCTCCGAATTTCTCCAGTCTGCTTAGATGTGAGGTATAACTGTAAACAGAATTTTCTATATATCAGCCTGGTTCAGAATTTCGAATCCACACTTTTTTGTCGGAATCGACCGACGTCAGGTTTGGAGTTCTAAATTCCCATTAAAACATATTTTCTATTGTTTGTCATTTAAACACGTTGCTTACTAGAATTGTGTAGTTCGTGAACGAACTAGTTCCGGGTGACCGGATCATCTAAAGGAATTAGTGAACTCGTTCTTTGATTCTAGTTCGTTTACTTCGTTCTAGTTCGTTCAGTTCACTAGTTCGGTCCATAGTGTACTAAACAGAAGATGGCGCCATTTTGGTTCTTTTCTCTCTCGAAATCGGACCACTCTCACTTGATGACGTAAACAGTTAACAGTAAATCAACTGGTATTTTTAAGAACCTTTTTGAGTTGCTTGAATAAAAAAAACAAACCAATTTAATGCAGAAATTACAGATTCTAAATTAATTCTTTACGTATGTTGGTGTTTTGCAACATAAAAATTTAGAAATCAGACCAAAGAACAAGGCAAAAAAACCTCTCTATAATGAGAACGACACGTAGCTGGTTAATCTTGGCACAACCTTGTTCTCTTATACCGTGTGGTTCGGTCATTCAAAAGTTCGATCGTTCACTATAGAGTTTTGAAGTTCGTGAACGAATTAGTTCAAATGACCGGGTCATCTAAACGAACTAGTCAATTAGTTATTTTATTCAAGTTAATTGAATTCGTTGTAATTGTCAATGTCAATGTCACTTGTACCTTTATTACCATGTTTAGTTGTTTTAAATTTATATTAAAGAATTTAATTCAGCAATAATATTTTCCTGATGCCTCTATGATGACAGTGCTGTTCAACTTGACATTATTTCCGAAAACATATGGCTTAATGCCCACTTGAGTTTAACACAGGTCCACTCGACCCCCTGGTAGCTATGTGCGTGAGCCTTTTTTCACCCTGACAACCATGACGCAATGTTTACATAACTGACGGCGTTAGTTTTCATAAGTCACTTGTTGGTACAATACTATAGCCAGCGGTTAGCCAAATCAATACGAAATCAAATACGCTATGATGCAGTGCTTGCGTATTTTTGGCGTAAATTTAGTTAGAAGAAATAACAACAACTTAGTACTACTTAAAAATGTGTATAAAAATAATCACAAGTTGGTAAATATGGTCTTTCTTAGTGGCATTTCATTATTTCAAATGCTAGCATGATCAAAAAAATTTTATTTATCACCTGCTCAGCCCGTAGGGCACACGTACAGCACAGAAGTGACGGTTCAGGCAATGCCGGCCGCCGTTCAGAAGCAGAAGGTGAGCAAAGCTATGAAAGCTTATTTGGAGCGTTCTCAGGAACATGACGAATTCATGAAAACACAACAAATCGAATATCAAATTGGCAAACGGCATTTAGCAAACATGATGGGCGAAGATCCTGAAACTTTCACGCAGAAGGACATTGACGTACGTTGAAGCAAGATCTGTATTGATTTAAAGTAATTAAACAAATTTTATGGTATGTTATAGAACGCCATAGCGTATTTGTTCCCTTCTGGTCTGTTCGACAAACGCGCACGACCAGCTATGAAGACTCCTGAAGAAGTATTTCCCGCGCGCAAAGCTGCTGAGTTCGATGCAACAGGCAGACCCTTTCACACCATGTTCTACACGGGCAAGCCGAACTTCTTTAAGTTGCTATTTGTGAGTTGCTAAAGGAAACCTTTATATATAAGAAATATAGTAAATTTCTATACATAAAGGACATTGTCGAGGAAACAAATAAATTATGTGATCTTGAGGAACGCATGCTGCGTCGTGGCAATCAACCAGATGTTAATCAGAAAATGTAAGTCCAAAATAATATGGACCAATGAAATATGGATGCATAATCTAATAACTTGTTTTTCTCTTCATCTAGTGATATGTCGGGATTTCAACTATTACCCAAAGACCAACTCGAATTGCAACTGATGGAGTCGATAGCGGACATTGAGTACATGAACTTCGAAAATGCCATGAATCGTTTGATTGCTTTGCCTTATTCGTATAAAAGCAAACAATTTATCGATAAGTACAGTAAAGCGTTAATGGATCAATCTAAACAGTTAGAGATACCTAAGCCAAAGATAGATGAGCAAGGACGACAGTACGTAACAACGTATGGTGTGTTATTTCTTTGGGTTTTTTGTTTTGAGCATTTTTTATTTGGTGGTTTATTTCGTTGTAGAATGCCTGCGAAAAACAGCGCGGGCCGATGTTACTTTGCGTTTTCCAGGCACAGGCAAGATAACCATTAATGGCGAAGATCTTACTTATTTCGATTATTTACAAAGTCGTGAACAGGTGAGTGATAAAGTTGTGTATTGTTTGCGATTTCTTTAAGATTGCCGCGCATATGTAAATAGAAGTCACTTCGCAAGATTTAATAAGAACTGAGCGAAATAGATTACTTCATTGTGAGAACTAAGCAATCCTCCATATATGTGCACACAATTGTGTTCTAGCTGTTGAGATTGGGTGTTTTGCGACATAAAGGTATAGAAGTTGAAACAATCTATTTGTGTCTTCTAAGTGTCGGTTTTTGCATTTCTAAAATTAACGAAGGGAGTTGCACCAAGATTCTTCTCACACTCGTTAAGCTTTCAATGTCTTTTTAAGCTATTAGGTTCATTAAGGTAAATCACCGTATGAATTGCAGTTGACAAGTTATTTATCTTTCAATTTGTTGATCTATTTTGTATCAAACCATTATGGATTGGTGGATATATTGGGTCGCTTTGCCGACACAATGTCAGCCACAAGAGTATAGACTTTTCAATATCCGGTTATTCACAATGTTTCTGACGTCATACTTTACTACGCGAGGATGCTCCCATAATAAATTCATTTTTTTAGAATTGTCAAATTTGTAACCGAAATTTTTCGAATACCTAATATTATCTTTTAATAAAATGAAGCTTCAAATGTCACCTTTCAAGCTATAGTATTGCCAGATGCAATTAATATTACCAGGGATATTACATTTTAGAACCATCTACCGACAATTTGTTATCGAAATTTTCAAACAGCCAATATTTAAAAAAAAAATCTTTTGATATTGTTAGCTGTTTTTAGTCACATTAGTTTATAAATGGTTTAATTTCATTTAAACAATCTTAAACGTACGCTCTATCAACAAACTTTAACCATACACAGCCTAAAACGCGTCAATCGATTGTAAAGACTTAAACTTTATATAAACTCAAGCTTAATTTTTATATATAAAAAATGTTACTCACTGTTAAGGTACAATAATATAGATAATAATATATAATCTGTACGTTACACTTCGCCGTAAACATTTTGTGTTTAAAATCTTTCAAACCTGCGCAACTCATATATTGCCATATATTGTAATTCCAGCAATTTTAAAAATAGTTTCAATACTGTATACAGACTGATATTTCTATTGGGTAAATTTACCTATGACTACGTTTCTTTAGCTAATCGTGAAGGGCGATATGTATAAAGATTAAAATATCTTAATGCTAATTCACTAAGTCAGCACATCATTTCCTTAGATTATTCTTTTGCTGATTGGATATGACAATCAGAAGTTTGTCGATAACTTTGCTCGCTTGTTGCTGTTGGGAAATGAGCACCTGCTTGAGCTCCTGAATCTCCTGTGTAAGAAATTCTATGCGTTCCGCATTTTCATCAATCTTTGTGGTCAGTGTGGTGAAGTGCGTTGCCTCAAGATCTTCACCTGGCACTATGTACGATGTCTGTCCATTATTGTTATTGTATTTATTTTTATAGGATAAATAATTCTCGGCGGAGTTTTTTGAGGAGACTGTATGTCCAAAGTGTTTACGCATTTTCCCCACCTCATAGGCCTTCATGAGTATCTCACGTGGCAGTCGCTTCTCGCTTGGATTAAGTGGCTTTACACAAAGCACGACCCTGTAGGCCTGTGGCGATACTAACGCCGTGTAATGTAGTAGATTACGCAGCCAAGGTGGCAGATAGCCATTAAATAGCGCTGACTCGATGTAGGAAATGAGCTTAGTTTGCCGCACGAGCTTAGAAAGTCCTGCTGTTTTCTTGAGCCCTTGTATATCATGTACGGCTATGCCGACCAGTAGGTTCATTAAAATTATGGTTACAAAGAGCAGAAACAGGACAAATGTAATCTGTGCGCTAACCTCCAGCAGGAAAGGTGGATCTTTGCCGTCTGGATCGTTAATAAGAAGCGATAAATCCTGTTCACCAATCATCATGACGAGCACGGTAATAAAGCCCATGAAAGGGTTTGCAAACGAAGAGGACGAAGGGAAAATCACACAGAAACTAATCGTGAATCCGATCAGCATGCATGAGTAGGCCATAAAGAGCTTTGCGAACTCCCCTTGCACGCGAGTATACATCGCAACGTAGACATCGAAAACGGGCAGTTGCCCTATCATCAGCATAAGATTGGTCCAACCGAGGAGAACGGCAAAGGCACCGATGTGATTTTGGAATGTGTACGTTTGCTTCGTGTAAATGTAGGATATCACAAAGACGCTGGTGATGACAAACCACTCCATGATGTTTTCGACTTGCATGACATAGTGCTTAAAGGATGAATAGCCGGTAATGCCATAGAGTTTGCGAAATATTTCAACGATTGTGATGGCCACGAGAACCCACCACTGCATCTCCATAACAAAAGGATTATTGCGTAGCATATCGCCGAGAATGGACTGTTTTTGGCAAAGTTCTTGCGCCTGTATTGTCGTGTTGTCATCTTTACTGCCATTATAGCAGTTGTGTGCCAAAGCCGTGAGAACGTACAGAGTTAAAAATAGAACAAATGTGAAGCAAAAGATGAGACGCCCAATGTAGTATTTGCGTATTTTGCCCCATTTTATATAGAGGAAGGACGAGCATAAAGGATGTTCGAGTATTTCTTTTTGTCCCTCATCGACAAAAGTGTTCAGGTAGCTAATCTCACGCGGATGGCAATGCTGCAAGAGTTGGCGGAAGTCGAGCTCCAATTCCACCTCGCGATTAACTGGGTCCTAAGTAATTATTGAATAAAATATTAAATTAAAAGATAAGAGATGAATTGACACCAACTTACTTGAGAATGGTGCAAGGTAATGGCAGCGTCCAGTTTGTGCCTTATCATCGCCACCGAAGCTGGTGTTTTGCGCGTTATCACATTCAGTGCCGAGGTGCCTTTCTTTGATTTCGTAGTAACATCTGCACCATGGAATATCAGCATCTCGACACACTGCACTAGACCATCCAAGGCAGCTAAATGTAACGCTGTGAATCCGTAAATGTCCTTGTGATTGACATTGGCACCCCACTGTATGAGGGTCTCCATGATGTCATAGGCATTCTCCGATTTGCCCACTGCCGCATGCAAGGGCGTGCGATGATCAAAGTCTTCAGCATTCGAATCCGCATTGCCATTGCGCAACAAAGACTCCACACATTCCAGACTGGAAGTGCGCGCCGCCAGATGTAAAGCGGTAAAACCGCGATGATTCTTCAACTTAGCGTCGGCGCCTTTGGCTAGCAACAAGTCCACACACTCAACATTACCTTCATCAGCCGCCAGATGCAATGCCGTCGATTCCTTTTCGCGTATGCAAATACGTACGTTTGGATCAGCCGATGGCGCATTCAGCAATGCCTCTAGACACGGTACATTCCCTAAATCGGCGGCCAAATGTATGGCATTAGTGCCATTCGGCTTTAGAGAATTCACGTCGGCCCCTTCACTGATAAACAATTGCAGGCACTCAAGTGCATTCGAACGCACGGCGCAGTGCAGAAGACTCTCTTCGCAGTTGGGTTTGTTCGTGTCGATGCTAATCTGCGCGCCATTATTGATCAGGAACTTGGCGGTTTCAGCTGCATTGCCAAAAGCAGCACAGTGAAGCGGCGTGTAACATTTCACTTGTAGATTTACATTCATGCCTTTGCCCACGAGGAAACTTAACGTTGATAGGCAGCCACTAAAGGCGCCCAGATGTAGTGCGGATATGCCATTCTGATCGCAGAAGTTCAATTCAGCACCAGTCTCGAGCAGACTTTCAAGGAGATCCCAACGTTTAAGAAAAGCTGCCCACAAAAAACTTAAATTTTTCTCCAATTTCGATGCCGACTCGAAATGAGTTTTCGTGTTTTCTGCTATGACATTGCCCTGTTCAATGTCCTCAAGGAAACGTACGCGCCCGGCGGCGCTCTTCATCTGATCGATAAGGCTTATGCGCAACGTGTCGTTGCATATCTGTACGCTCAGCTCACTTGTGGGCTCCTCGAAACTATCGTACATGCTAGGTGCGCTTTCAGCGGGCGGCGATGGTCCGCATTCCATATATTCAAATTCACCGGCGGCCGGGTACTGTGCTTCGATCATTGCGTCAGTATTGTTACGCCATCTTACCATCAAATTCGGAGGTATCGATTTAAAGCTATGCAAGAAATAAATCAAAGAAAATTTATTACTTATTAAGCATGATATTCAAGCTAGAATCAGTGGTCAAGTTTAGCATGGTGTATTAGGCCTTGAAATCTCATAAATCTGTAAAGCAGCAATTACCAATTTTCTTATGAAAAATTTCATTAAAAATGTTAGGTAAAAAACTAACTTGCTGCTAATCGTATGACCTAGAATTAAGAAGAGTACTTCTGGGTTGCTTACCCAATTTAAGTATTTGTTTTTTTTAAATATTAATTTACTTTCAAGATTCACTTATTATACATTATGGCACTAGAATTAATTCCGCATAGCAGGATAATAGAAGGAAGCTTCATCATTATCGTTCATTTCTTCAAACACGTTGTCTTTTTATTACTTTTCAACTTTTACTCAAGTAACAAACAGTTTAGAGTATGTAGTTTTTTTATCAACATCATTTACTGTGAAATTGATTTTGTCACGCTTATTTATGACAATACAAATTCACTTCGACAAAATGCCCCTAAAATACTTTGCAAACCTAAAATGTTAAGCTTTCTATACAATACTTAACAATTACAGAACTGATGAATGCGAATGATGATTGCTCATAAATTGCTTTTCATAATATATGTAGAAGTGGCCTGAAACGCGGCCATAAATTTCTTTTTATTTACAAGTAAAGAAGGCTTTAGGCAACGTACATCGCTTGTAACCATATCCAAGGATGATGCCAATTCGGTAACGTACTATTTTGTATTTCCAATTTCATTATCAAAGGAACAGCCAGTCCAGCAGCGGTCGAATCGTATCGCACCGCAAACCGCGTTAAATCGATTGCACCGAACCGAGATCAGAGCTGAGCTGAACTGAACTGAGCCGTGCCGTGTCAGTCGCACTCTCTTGCCGTGTGTCCGCAAACTAGTCGCCAAAAATGTTTTACAGTTAATAAAAAGATAATCGCATGTGAAAAGTGCGATTTTTTAACTTCCGTTGGCGAGTACAACTAAATTAATTTTATTTTGTTCTTTTTTTTATTTTTTACTTTTTTTGTTCTTTTTTTATTTTTGGATTTAATTTTTGTTGCCGACCTTTTTTTTTTGTTTTGTTTTAATTTTAATTTTAACGGGTACAACGATATTTAGCCAACGGCTACTAAACTGACGACTGTTGCTACTCGTACACTGACGACCAATGGACCGTCGCCATTGTTCGCTGAAATTGTACTGAGCATGCAAAACGGCTGAAACGTCAATACAAACTACGATCGACTGAATTGTGAACGATTGGCTTGGCTTGGGCTGGCTCTAGCTCAGCTTGATTCGACTTCGTGTGTGTTTTGGCTTTAATGTAGAAAAAAGGCTGCGCGCTTCGATGCTGTGGGTGAGCGTTTTCGCTTTTGTAGTTACGTTTGCTTGCCATTGTTGTTGCTGTTTTTTTTTTTTTTTTGTTCTCGTTGTTTTTGCCTCGTGTGCTGTGTGTGCTATGCTTGATTTGTTTGTGGTAACAACTTGTTTAGCATACCAAGAAACCAAAGAGCATCAATTTATCCACTCATATGACAGCATAACAAAGTTCAACACGATAATGCTTTTTTATTTTCTTTTTTACTGTATAAACTTTGTTGTAATTGTGCCGTAAATAATTTGTATTTTTTGTTTACTCGGTTATATAATATAATGAGATATTAATTTCAATTAGTGCAACTGATATGGGCTTTCGCCTTCACAAATGTTCCTTAGACGCTGTTGTTTAGAACAATTAGGTGGAAAGTTTAAAAATAAAGAAAAATGCCCTTAAAAATCGTCCCGGTTTTTAACAAATTTTAGCATTAGGGTTATCGACAGCTGTTTTGTGTCCTGTCCTATTCGAACAGCTTCAGCATAAGATATGCAATTTGCTGCAAATGCAACCGCAATCGCTTTGATTTCAAATTTAAATTGCTGCCAGTTACCAGTTTATCACTGCTGCTAGGCTGCATAAAAATCAATGTTTATGTGGCAAAGAAAGAAACTTTGCATGGCAAGCCCAGCCCAAAAAAACCAAGCCAACACAACCCAATCCTATCTTGGCTTAATTTGCAAAGCATACTCGTCGTCACATGCTCGCACCCTCCCTGCTGCCTACTGTTTGCTGTCCGCGACTTGTCCAGACAACCAAACGTTGGTTTATGAATATTTCTTGATTTTTTACGGTGTAAACATTTTTGCTTACCGGTTATTTGCATTATTTTCGTTCAATGGCTGTTCCACTTCACTCTTGGTAACGACACTAATCGAACGTGTCATGCGACGCGGCTTCGTGCTGCCCTCCTTGTAACCAAGATTCTCCATTTTCACGCCGGCTGTTGTATCTGTTTTCGACAGTCCACACTTGTTTGTTTTTTTTTTTTTTTTTGTTATTTTTTATGTGTTGTACTGGTTTTTCTTTATTTTGGTATTATTTTTTTACAGTTATTTACAGTTGCTCAATTGCTTGTGTCTTGTTTTCTGTTTAAAAAACTTTCCAATTACAAATCAGCTGCACACTTTTTGTAATCCGTTATGGATGTGTGCGACATTTTTTCTGGATTATTCCTGGTAAAATTTTATTTTTTATGCTGACTGCAAGTTGTACATCTTCGCTTTGCTATTTTCACCTTAAAAAAGAGAGAAACGATAATAAATTAACAAGTGCAGATGGGATAGTTGCGCAAAGTGCAGAAAATTATATTAATTTCATTAAAAGTTGTATAACGTATTAGACGCTCCAATGATTCGCCGTCGATTCGCTAATCATTGTGTCGCACAGTTTCGATGGATGGTCAGATTCACTTATCCCGCTTTTCGGGGGTTGCGCGTGAGCCTATCGATCGCACTTGTGCTCTACTCTAATTACAGTTTCTGCTTTACAAGCCACATTAATTCAAGCGAACCATTTGAATACAACTGATAATTATTATTATTTAGGTATATATACATATACAAAAGAACCCAGCTTTTTTTTAGTGTTCTTGCGTCATTTTTGCAAATTTTTATTGTGCGTCTGGTAATCTGAATCGACGAATCTTTCTTTTGGCTAGGACTTTGCGCGTAACTGCGGCAACAGTCAGAGGCTTAGTGAAAGCTTATCTATTTTGTCATCAAACGCGCTGACATACGCCTGCCCCCAGCCCTCTGCGCATTCTCTTTTACCCTAAAAGGTCTTATCTATGACAGGTTCAACATGCGTTAGCCCATACAGCTTCCAGCTTATCTCTCTGATATGTAAGATAAATTACTATTTGGTCTTGGGTGTGTTGACTAACATTATTTATCATTCTTTTTTGAGCTGACAACTTGTTTTTATATTCAACTCTTTGCCATCTTTAC
This sequence comes from Stegana nigrithorax, assembly GCA_037044495.1. NCBI lineage: Eukaryota > Metazoa > Arthropoda > Insecta > Diptera > Drosophilidae > Stegana > Stegana nigrithorax. The sequence goes on from JBAMBQ010004233.1 coordinate 1,104,306, forward strand.
TCTTAGCCTCTGCGCATCGTAATGGTTTTTATCAGTTGAATTATATTAGTCTTACATCATTGGGGTTTTTAAAATTTTTGCTTAAGTGTCAATAACATTTACTCAGTGCGATGTACGTTTTTTTCTATTTTTATTGTCATGTTGATTTTGATTGATGGTTTGGGTAATTATGTTATTTGCCAAACCGGTAAATTATTGCTTATCTGTTTCTGTGGTGAAACTTTTAGATTTTATGAAAACATCCAGTCGCAATTTTCGTTTGTTTTCTGAAGCGAAAAACTGTCATAATAACAATTGTCTATTTCGCGTTGCTCTTTATGTTGTTGACTGTTAAATATTCTTATCCACAGTTTTTAAAACTTTATTGTACGTAACTTTAACTTGGTTAAGCATCAAATTCAAAACAATTAATTAAAAAAACACATAAAAAAATTAGAAAGGCAGGGAAGTACCCGACTATAGAATACCCTGTACCCAATCCAAAATTTAGTACATATTTTTTTATTTATAAAACATATTGTGTTTAAGTCATTTAACGATATTTCAAGAAACAAAAATTATGTTTCAAGTAAAAGTCCTTTTTCGACCGATCGTTGCTATGACAGCTATATGATATAGTATATCTTTATAATTTTTTGGTACAGGGTATAAAAAGGTAAACAGAAATTCATATCAAATGCTTAATGTCATTAATATGTGTATGTTATGCGACGTTTTTTGAAGCGGAAAAAAACGAAAACTAGTTTTTTTTATTATAAATTTTGTGATTTATTTAGTTTTTTGTTTGTTTTTTTTTTTATAATTTTGTATTTAACTTAAGTATAAACCATAATATAAATTAATTAACGCCCACGATTTGTATCGCAAGACTTTCAATTTATTTGCTTATGTCGTTTGAGTGTTCAGAAAGACATGATCTGTCTGTCGGGCTTTTCTTTATTTTCTTTTGATTAAATTTGCAAAACCCTAACGAATAAAAAATAAAGAAAATTCAGAAATTTTGCTTTTTTGCAGTTCACAAGACTAATGTGATATTATTAAAAAGAAAATATCTTCATAAAGTAAAAATAAATACCGAAAAAAAATGTTTACTATTTAATCCTAATGACCCACGTAAGCATAAAATATTTAAAACAATAATTTTCAAATCTTATTATTGTAATAGCTGAAATTATAGTATATAAAACGTGGCATGAAGTCGAAAATATTGAAAAAATATATTCAACACTTGTCTGTTTTAAATATCTAGATATTGTTTCTAAACAAAAGGCAAATATAAAACTACTGAGGAAAATACCCAACAGCACAAATTACGTAAGTTTGTTGTGATTAGCATCTTTACTAACTGCTAACATGGATGTCTTCCTCTCACGAATGTACTTTAAATTTGATTGAAAATAAATGGCACTTGGCGGTTTTGCCGAGAAAACAAGTTCAGTTGTGTCAGATAAAAATTTAGTTTTTCTCACAAGACATTTTGAATATGCCCCGAAGTAAAAATTTTTCAAGTGTGAAAATCGTGCCCAATCAGAATCGCAAGTGCTAATGCGAATTAAAGTAAACAACAAAGTGAATATCAGGCCGTCATTGTTATTAAATTTATCAAGAATCTTGACGACAAATTGTAATAAATGTCGGCTATTATTAAGCCAAGTGTAGCCAAGCCAAGTTGGGTCGATGTGGAACCAAATGCACAAGAGTTTCTATTGAGGATAGTTTTGTTTTTTGATTAAAATAAAAGAAGACAATGTTCCGGAACTTGATTGATTCCAAAAATCCAAGACTCGGATGAGGAAAAACGCAAGCGAAAGATTAAACAGTGTACCATGAAAGGTCGGTCAGGCAGCTTGTTATATATATCAATTAAAGTTACGTTTACCGTTAGATGTCCAAAAGCCGGCATAACCGGAAGCGCCATTTTCAAAGGGCGGTTGTACATAAACCAGAACGCCATTTTATCAGCATAGAGGTTGAAAAAATTTTGATCGGTTCGCTCTGAAAGCTACTTATTGCGTCGCAAAAAAAAAAAAAAAAAAAAAAATTAAGCCACGAACAGAGAATTGGCATATAATACATCTTATCGAGTCGTTTCTGTTCGTTCCAACGTTTATCTTTTGTGTCTTTCTTTATTCAATTATAATTTAAATCAATTGCGCTTTTATTGTCCGTATGCGGACCGTGTATGTGGTTAGTTATTGTTTGATCTATGATGGTATTCCATTCATGAGAAAAAATGGAAAAACTAAATAAAATAAAATAGTCCCGATTTACGTATTATGTAAATACGAGAATAGTCTATGTCGCAGCTACAACCCAACTGGATCAACTATACTCGCATTAAAGCGTCTAATATTGCCCTTGAACCTGAGGCAAACTGCTCGGTACAATTTCATGCCCTCTTTTTTCATCCGCCCTTATGTCGATTCGCTTGACTTACTTTTCTGCGAAGTGAGTCTCAGCGTATTTACAGCGTTATTCATGTAGCTTTTCTTTTATAGACTAGTTAAGATAGGTGTGATCTATACTATGCTCAGCCAATATATAGAGTAAGTTCGTTTTGTATCTGAATTAGGCCAATTAAAGGATAATGCATAGCATCTTAACTTATTACATCAATGAATTGTTTTTTTTATGCTTCAACTTTGTTATAATCATTTGAAAACAATTAATGATAAATCATTGTATTTAAAAATTTTTGATATAGTTTATATCTATCTTCTGAATATTGGTGTGAGCAAAATGTTTTTTTTATTACTTTTTAAATTATAATTTTGATTTATTTGTTTCTTTGAAATTATTAAATTTTAGACATAAAATTTTGTTCGATGTACTGGTCTGTCTTTCGTTTTTAAGAGTTATACTTTGCAAACTTTTCATTATGTCTTTTTTTGTGGGTTGCAACAATCTTCGTTCAATTTAAAATGCAAGTATATTTACACAATATCTTTAAAATATTGGGTCTTGTAATAAGGTCAGTTGCTCCGTGAAGCAAAACACTACATGAAGTCTTAAATATTGGGACGTGTTTGAAAGGTGACATTACAGGCTACATCTCGCAAGTTACTCCAGCGGTCCGGAGTTCTTTCACAGCATCCTCTCCGTTAACCGCACAAATTCGGCATGTTTTTGCAGTGGTTTTGCCTTTTTTTTAGTAACAAGTATCACAAAGCATATTTCTTCAGATATTTAACTAATTTTCGAATCAATATAACTTATTACAATAGCAACGAATCACCAGTCAGTCTTCGAGTTTGTTTGACACAATCGGATTACTACTGCACATTAACACGATCTAGTTCAAAAATGACACCTACTTTTTAAATGACCCAATATTAAAAGGATTCAAAGAAGATAGTCGATAATCACGATTTTTTACTTTTTTTTATCTGAATTCCAAGGGTATTGACGTCATTTTCTTTTAACAAAATAATGTGTCCTAGCAGATGCAAACACAGTAATCTAGCCGATTTGTCCTTTTTTATTATTAGAATTACTGTTAGGAAAAAGTTAATTTATAATTTTTCTACTAAAAATAATTTACTTTTACAAATAAAAAAAAATTATTTATGGCATTCAATAAAACCTAGAAAGGCAGGGCTATAGTTGGGCACACCTGAAAAAATCTTAGTAAATACAATTTTTTAGCCGATCGTTCCTTTTGCAGTTATAAGTTATACTAAATCGATATTTGTCATATTCATGGGTATAAAAAAGGTTGTAAGCAAAGTTTAAGCAAAAACTTGTTAAAATTCACTAACACAAAAGGGTGAATCTTTTATTAGTTACAAAGGTCATATGAACTAGAACCTTGAAATATACGTCTGAAGGATTATTATAACAATCGAATTACACATTTAAGCAAAGTGGTTTCGTTTGCTCCTAGTTACAATTATTGGGGCATCTTTTTACAACCTGTACCAAAAAATGGTAAATCCATATTTTGAATCTAATAGTTCCAGAAAATGCCCACTCACAATGCTCAATATTATTTATAACGGTATACTATATCATATAGGTGCCAAGGAACGTTCGGCCGAAAAACAAGATTTACTGAGAAAAACTTTTTTATTTCTTGAGATATCGTTACCAAATTTGGCATTTAAAAGTAATGTCCAATCATATATGTGAATATTATAAATATCGGGTTACCATAACATATAGCTGCCATAGGAACAATCGTCCGAAAAATACCTTTTACTAAAAACAAACTTTTTTGTTTCTTGAGATATCGTTATATAATTAATACAAAATACTAAAACAAAAAAAAAATATTGAATTTTGGATTGGGTACAGGGAATTCCATAGTCGGGTGGTTCCGACTAAAGCCCTGCCTTTCTAGTTATTTTTTCGATTTTTTGTGTTCAATAAAAATGTGAACGGACTGGATTTTTGTCTCACTTTTCTTTATTTATTCACTTATAGTTGATTTGTTATTGTTTTCTTTTAGCAATTAGTTCTAGATATAAAATAGTAATCTCTCAACGATTTGTCTACTATTGGACGAATGCCTTTTCAATGATTTCTTCTATAATTTTTTCAGAAGTAGCTTACTTAAATGTCTTTCTTGAGTTTCTTCAAGTGCTGCTGCCGCTGTATTCTTTTACGATATCCTGGCACAAAGAACCGGGTGTCACGTGTGAAATATTTGTCTGTTTATATTGGTTGGTATTTTCGCGTAGTGAGTGTGGCCATTTTATGTTTCAAAAATAATACGAATTAGATTCCAGAGTGAATATTTGAATATATTTATTTTGTGTAATTTGTCGCTTCCTGTGACTGTAAGACGTGTCGGACTAAAACTGCGCGAAAGTCAGACCCACAACTGCGTTTTCATCTAACTTTGACCGGAGACTGACGTGTGCGTTGAATATCTGTGACAAGAAGAGTACAGTTTAATTTGATCTTTTTTTTCTGTATCGTCACAAATCGGATCGGTGCTGCGGCGCGTGTCTTACGACTTTGAACTATATTGTCGTGCATGATATGGAGAATTATGGCAGACAAAGTAAGTGCCGTCCGGTAGCATGCCGCTGCCATCCAGCTATTAAAGTTGATGACAGCGTCAACAACAACAATAACTTTTCGGCTGCCGTTGACTGAGCCGGCGGGTTGATTTAAGTATAAATTTCATTTAAATAGCATTTTACTACGACTAAATTCGTGTAGAGATATTCCTATGACTAAACGGGCGTCGAGTGGATTGAAGAACGCGTTTGAAGATGCTCAATTTATGCAAAAAATCATTTGGGCAAACTAGACTAAAAGCCGCTCCACATTAGTTTTAGCGAGCATTTGGCTTAGGGTTATAATCTTATTTCATATTTATTTTTGAGTTTGTTTGCTTTATTACCTGTGTACACATATTGAGCATTACATAAATAAGCGCGCCGAATTCACCGGCTAACAGCTGATTCGAAGAAACCCGTTCCTTACAAAGGCGAACTGATGCTCTTTGCTCATGCGTTAGTCGGCATTTTCATTTCATGTTTTCTTTTTTTTTTTCGTTTTGTTTATCAACAATTTACGAATCTGTTTACTATTGCTCATACTTTTTTATGTTGGCTAAATTATTGTTTATCTCGGTAGTAGTCGGTTGGGCTTTTGTTGCTGCGCTGTACTTTAATTCTATATTTATTTGAATATTTCGTTTCGCATGTTGCTGTTTCAATTTTTTAACGATTTAGGTGTGTGAAGTCATCTGCTTTTCAACCAGAAAGAATAAATAATGTATCTCGTTGGCTGTGATTGATTGTTTGTTATTATAATATGCATCACATTCAACTCTTATTTTGTTTGCTTTTGTTGCGTACACAAATTCTTTTTATTTTGACCAGTCGTTTATATTACATATATTTGTTATAATTTTTGGTTTTTAATCATAATGCTAATTGCCGGCGTAGACTGTGAATTAGTAAATTATGTGGGATAATCTCTACAAAAAACGAAAAATTCCAATTAGCAATTTCTTATCGAATGCGAGGAGGCGCCCTGCTTAAATCACGATTTATTCGCATATTTTTCTTTTTTATCCCCTGTACCAAAAAATGGTAAAGGGTATATTAAAGTTATGCAACTATATGAATCAGACAGAAAGAGGCGTGGCCTACCCAACGAAGTATATGTACAGTTGAACTTCCATTATCCGGGCGTCGATTAACCGGGATGCTCAGTGCCCGATTTTTTACCTGTATTAACCGTGATTTACCTCTATAATCTGTGAAGCACATATTTTCGATATTCTACTTATAACATATAGCTGCCATAGAAACGATGAACCGAAATGTGAATTTTACAAAGAAAAACTTTTTTGTTTCTTGAGATTTCGTTGCATAATTAAGACAAAATATTAAAAATAAACAAAAAATTCATTGAATTTTGGATTGGGTATAGGCTTTCTAGTTTTTTTTTTTCTCCCTCCGTATATCTTGTTATATGGTATATGATTGCTAAATTAGTGGGAGAATAGTTATATTTTAGTTATGGAAGTTTGGAGAAATGTCATCTTCTGTAAACTAAAAACTCGTTTGCTTTTGATAGAATTAAACAATTGACAATAATAGCTAAATCGTTGCAGGAGTTCCCAAAAAGATACAAGTAATTAAACTGCAATACTTATTAAAAAAAAAAAACCATCAACAAAAATTTATGAATTTCAGTCGTTATAGCCAGCTTCGTTTTCGACGTTTATTTTGATTACTATGAAAAAGTGTGTCCGATAATTAAGCTAAACTATGTTCTCAATTTTTGTTCAATTTTGCACAGTTCCTTAGCAGCTGAAACAGCTCAATTGTTTTGTAAACAAGTGAAACCGGTTTTCGTAGCCAATTTTAAGTTTCTAGCTTACATTTTTCGATGCACCGCGAATTATGCGCGACAGAAATTTATGACTTTCGCATAAATAATTTCGTGGGCGCCTAAGTTGGGTGCTTACTGTTTATTCATGCTTATTAGCACCAGTTATGAACGGTAAAACGAGCAACTAGCGGCTAAAGATACTTCCTAGTGTGAGCTACAACCGAGAAAGTTTGTATTTGTATAGACTTGTATACGTCGAGAGATAGTGCTTAACTTTTATACTAGTAAACATTAGAAATAAGATAAAAAGGTAAAAAGTTATTTCTTCCGCGGTGTGGCAGACCCCACAAAGTATATGTATATATTCTTGATCAGCATCGAAAGTCGAATCGATCTAGCTATATATCGGATATTGAAAACGGTTAGACCTGCAACAATCAAATTTTGCATGAAGACTCTCCTTATCTATAGGCACAGTGAATTTATTTTGTTTTTTCGGTATTCGATCTATAATATATAGATGCCAATAGGTACGATCCAGAAAACCAAATTTACTAACAGAAATCCTTCTGTTTTTCAAGATGGTATTACCAAATTGCGAATCTAATAATTCTAAGTAATATCTAATCTAATATTTCAATATTATGTATATTATGTATATTGGTTTACATATCATATAATTTATCGACTTTTGGATCGGGATACAGGATATTCTATGGTCGGGTGTGCGCGATTATAGCTTTTCTAGTTCTAGTTATGTTTGAATGTGCCTAAATAATATTTTTCTATCGTCGATCGATGTTGACCAGACGAAGGAACTATAGTCCAAGTTTTTATGTTGTAATCATCATATATGTATGCATATTAATGATTAGTACTTAAGTAGTAAATTAATTAGAGATTAATTATGAAATTATTGGAGTTTGACATCCGTCGGATGGCTGGCAAGTAGGCAATTGTTATTACCTGCATCAAATAGCTGAATTTTTCACGTTTCTCCCATACTGTTTTTGCATTTGTCTAATGCACAGTTATCTCAGCTGTAATTTTACTAACAAATGAGCAATAAACTCGCAGCGGATGCGAATGAAAATGAACGATGCGCCGATGAATTTTAAATTACTCTCTTTAGTGCCCTCCCCTTAGTTTTTTTTTGCAAAGTTAAAATTTTTTTACTTAATGCATTGTACCTATCGGAAACACTTTTTTATTGCTGTTTTTATTTTTTAAGCTTTACGTGAGAATTCGTGCGCAATTATCGAACTTACAGTAGAAATAACGCTTCGGGTGCACACAGTTAATTGCTGAATAAAAAAGAAATCTAACAAATTTAGCCGAGTTATTATCACATCTGAATGATGCCCTCCGCTTCGTTTTTCTCTTTTGCAGGTACTATTTCCACTGCACTATAGTGGCATGTTAGGAAAAGTCGATGTGGAAGCCAATGTTCAAGGCGGCGGTCCTTCTGGTCAGGCGGGCGCTATTCGTTGGGGCATCGCAATGAGTCTGCGTAGTTTTGTGGACCAAGAAATGATTGAGACAATGCGATTGGGTAAGTCAATATGAACGTAGCTAGCCGTTGCTGCTGCTTCACTTGATTAGGCTAATTAGATAAATTTACCCGTATGCATTTCTAATTGTTGTGTGCTTTTCTTTCTGCTTGCAGCTGGTTTGCTAACACGTGACTATCGGCGACGCGAACGCAAGAAGTACGGTCAGGAAGGCGCACGTCGCAAGTACACGTGGAAGAAACGTTAAAGCAAAACATGAGTCTCTTTTTTGTAAAGCATTTCATATTGCAGCCAATAAAGTATACTTAAAATAAATGCTTAAATGCAATAGATTTTGGACTACATTTGATTTAACGGCTGCAGGCCTAAGATACGCATGCCATGATTTAATGTACGTTTGGCATTATGGAAAAGTAGGAGACGTTGAGCCTGTTTCGCAGCTGAAGGCTCATGTTTCACCGGTAGGTGTTTAAGTGCACGGCTGGTGGAATTACTGCAAAGAATCAATGACATAATCGTAAAGTGCCACTTTTGTTTCGAGTATGACGACTCACCACAAGCAAAATAGATAGTTCACCAGCACACAAGCCTCAAGTTGTTGTTGAGAAGTCCAAACGAATTGTTCAAAGCGTGACAGTTCAAAAAGCAAATCTTGAGCTTCTGGTTCTGTCAGAAGCGACCAATCGGGCTCAACATGACTTAGGTCTATATCGGTCGCATTTGTGAGAAGACTGTAAAGTCGACAGTGCGTGTATTGCAGTTTGATGCCCGTGTCACCATGCATCTGTAATGCATGCTGCCAGTTAAACTCATAGTCCCGACCACGCCGCTGCTTAAGATCATTAATAATGACAGCGGATACGCCAAGTACATCGCAAACTTCTTCATCCGTTAAGTGGCCGTTTGTTTTTGTGGCTAAAAAAAGAAAAGAAGAAAAATTAAGTATGATACGCTGAGTAGTGCATTGGCAGAGACGCACTTGAGGTGTTGTTGCGCTTCCCACGCATAATACCACGCGCCTCGTTTAATACATCACGCAAAAATATTGCCTTGCCTTGACGAGTGCTCATGCCATGTATGCGGCCAAACTTGACATGTACCAATTGTCCAGGCGCGGACAGTTCCTTGGACAAGGCGGCTGTTGTTGTGAAAAGTGCCTTAAAATGATCCGTTTGAGCATTATCCACTACGTATAAAATGCGTGAGAACTGGAACCTTTGGTATCGCTCCAACAAAGCTGCAATGTCTCGTGCCAAATACAATGTGGAACCATCGCTCTTAACAATCGGTATGCGACGCTCTCCCACTTGTATGATTTCACGTCCATCGTACTCTCGCACCAGTAGACCTGCCGCTCGCATCCGCTCGAGCACTTCGCTTATCTCACTTTGCGAGTACTGTGATTCCCATTCGTAGTAATCGAAGTCCACACCGAGTCGCGAGTAAACCGCTCTCAGCTCGTCAACCGTGTAATGACGAAATTTTTGCCACTGTTGTGTCAATAACTCATCTTTGCCAGTCTCCAATTTAGTAAATAGTTCCCTTGCACGCGTTGCGAGATTGCTATCTTTTTCTGCCGCTTGATTTGCTAGCACATAGGCAAGATAGAGTGATTCTATTGGCTCGGCGCGAATTTGAGAGTCGTCCAGACCAGAAAGTTGCACGCCAAGTGCCAGTAGGCCACATTGTGTGCCCCAGTCTCCAAGGTAGTTGAGTTTTATAGTACGATATCCTAGATGCTCGTGTAGATTTGCCAAAACGTTGCCAATGATAGTAGAGCGCAAGTGGCCCACATGGAACGGTTTCGCTATATTTGGTGAACTAAATTCAACGACAACACGTTCATCAAAATGTGCCGGATAAGCGGGCAGTGCTGATTGTTCAAGGTGAAGCAATTCTTTGATAAATGCTTCCGGCCGCAGCTGAAACTCAATCTTGGCTGCTTGTTTCCCGGCAGCTGGGATCAATTCCACATCACTTACACAACTAGTCTCGTTCACTACTGTCTTGCATATGTCGAGTAATTCGCGCGCCTCTTCTTGTCCAACATTTGTCTTCAGTTTCCATTGCAATGTAGGTTTATTAATCCCATATCGCTGACTCTTTGCGGGTACTTCCAATTGTTTGTATATATGCCTCAATTGCGGAATATGTTTTAACTGCAAATCATACTTTTATTCATGATATTAAGGCCAACAAACTTGTTTCGGATTTTGACCTTTTCGTAAACTATGCGGCTCATTCTGTTTCTCTTTTGTGTTTGTATTTATCTTATGTCGAGTTTCCGTCGGGCGTTGTTCACTACTGATTCAGTGTTTTTAAGAGTTAATGCGCACTAACTAACTATGCATGAGAGTGAGATAGAATGATTTTGTGCCTAAGGTAAACTCTATTCATTTGCAGCCATGGTACTATAACTACCAGTGGCAAGACTTAACATTTATGAGACTTTCTCATTAGAGAAAGGTTTTATTGCCCGATGACGTAATCAGTCTGGTCTGATTATGTAATCTTTACGCTGCACAGCACCAATAAACCTTAAAAAAATCGAATTTAAATTTTTCAAATATCTGCAAAAAATTTGATATTATTAATTAAAAATAACTCAAAATGGTTCATAAAGGTACAAGTGACATGTTTTACATTGGTTTTTGCTTTAAATACATTTCTGTTTGATTCTTCACTTGCTCAATTCACCAGCTGACGGCATAATAATGTTGACTTTATAACAGGGTGCAACACTTATCTGAAATTTTTAGTACATTTTCTCTTTCTGTTTCAACACTGACATGCGTAATTTCAGAGTTGGGTGCACTGATTTCCTGTTGACGTCATTACGCGAAAGTGGTACGATCTTCTATTTATTATACCATGCTTTTGTTCCCAAATTTCAAAAAATTGATTTGATTTGTATGTTTTAGAAGTGAATTGAAAACAAAATCAGCTTACTAAAAATAAAATATATCGATAAAAAATTCATGCAGAATTTATAACAAGTAATGCCAACACTCAACGAGCAATAGTGGCCAGATGAAAGAAAAAATCGCCAGATTAGTGAACGTTTTGCATTGATGTGTCTATAAAACATCATGGCTTTACTGTTCAGAACTTCAAATTTAGAACCGAATGTTTCAAATCGTTCAGTCACTAGAATCTGGGAATTTAAATGATATAGGAAATTTGTTCCATAATAAAGGAAACGCGTAGTTCGGCTCTGTTTCAGTGTAGTTGAAGAGGAATAGAGTTTATGAGCTAGTCCCTCGTCAACTTGTTACACGTTTCAAGATTATGAAAAACTGTTATTGTTCAATTGAATCGACGGCCGACGGCAATACGGTCTTCCAAGTCAAGTCTAATACGGTCTTCTGAATTTCAAGGGTTGTCACCTCACCACGCCGTCCTGTGGCGCCGGTGAGTAACCCAGAAAAATGTCTGAACAAAAGTCCCGGGGCGAGACACAATCGAGATATGCTGTTCACCACTGCTTCACTGGAATAGAGTTTGCAGAGCACGAAACAGCTCTTTTTCACTCACACACAGTGCGTGTTAAGTGCTTCTCTCTTCTGATATGTTGTACGTATTTTGTGTTTGCAGAGCACGAATAAGAATAATTCCATTGCAAAGTGAACCAAAATTAAATTAATTAAATTTTAATAAAACTTAATAAGTTGCAAATATTTAAATAACAAACTAAATTGTTTCTTTGTGTCAACTACATGCGTTCGTGGAAATTGAGTCAAGTATAGCAGCATACTACTAGACATCTAGTTATGACTATTGTAAGACCATGTTCAAGCAAGAAGTGCTGCAAATTTGAAGAAAAAAGAAAATACAATTTTTATTCTTATTTCTCAATGGATTTCTTGTCATAATAAAGTCGAAAAAGACTGTTTTAAAGACTTATTGCAAAAGATTAGCACAAACCTAACAATCGTGTTTCTCAGAATCATTTACTTCATTCTGTTTTTTTATAACTTCGTGTTGTCCACGTTGGCTACAAAGTTTTGTCGGGGCTAATTGAGAAAAGTAATAAAGTCAACAAAATTATATTAAATTAATTCGAAAGTTTTTCCTTACTCAATTGTTGTGGTTCAAAGTGCCTGCATCGATTTTCCGACAGTCCGACAAGCTGTAGTTCGATTATTTGATTGTGGGGTGGGTCGGTGTGAAGCAAATTAAATGGATGCTGAAATATTGGCAATTTTTGTTTATTTATTGTGTGTTTTTCTTGACACCTTCGACCCGCTGCTGACGAAGGCAAGTGGCAAGTGAGAAAACCCTGTACAAATTTTTGGAAATTTTGATAAAACTATGGAAAACTAAATGAAAAGCAATTCACAACTTACTGCGTCCAATAAGTCTTCTATGTCTTTTTTGTATTAATTTCAAAGTGATTATATACAGTATTTTTTTATAATTGCAAAGGTTTACCTTTCAATTGAAATTTAAATAAAACGGATAAAAAAGTTACAAAAATTTACAGCAATTGATGATAAGCTGCTCCGCCTCATCATCCACATATAATTCGCGCATTCGCTCAGTCAACACTCTTTAATTTACTCAGTCCACTCATAATTTCATTTATTTGATTAGAAAAAAAAGAGTAGTTTATATTTGCCAAAAAAAAATTGACTTTGCAGATAAGCTTTGCCGAAACCGAAAACAGTTATTAGCCAAAAGCGACAACAGAAAAAACTAACCAACAAACAATTATAAAAAAAGAGTGGCAGTGGTGTATGTTTAAGTTAGTCTCAATTGGGCAATTGGAAGCTGCACAACGAACTCACATACATGCGCGCAAATATTATAAAACAGTATTTTTTACAACTTGTTAGCAGCCAAATATTAATAACAACAACGGTGACGGCTACAATAACATTGTATGTGTTTAACATAACTGTAAATAAATATTAATCAATAATTCAAAAAATCGGAAGAAGACGGATAGAACGTCGTGCTACAAGCTGTGTGTGTTAAGTGTGGCTTTTTCGAATCTCGTTGTTTGGAAACCTAATTAAATTAAAGCAAAAAATCTTAAGAAAAAAGAAAGAATTTGACGCCAAAAAAGTCTAGAAATAAAAGAGCTTCAAAATGACTATGGCCGGACAAACAATCAACGACAGGCTACTAGCGGCCAGGCACAGCCTTGCTGGCCAAGGTCTAGCCAAATCTGTGTGCAAGGCAACGACGGAGGAGTGCATAGGCCCGAAGAAGAAACACTTAGATTGTAAGTACAAGCAAATGTCTCAATACTTTCAATAATTGCACATTTTTAAGATAACATAAGACTTGTAAGAACAACAACAAGAGCAAGTAGACAAGCAAGCGCTGTAAATTGTTAATCGCAAAATGTTATGCATTTCACAGTTACAACATATGACAGAGCAGTCGTTGTCTCGCTTGCACTTAGTCATTAAAACGATGAACACTGGTCTAAACAACAATAACCTGTGCCAACATTGCAAATTTTTTAAAATGCCATATTTTACTTAATTCGCCAAGATAAATAAAGAATTTAGTTTGTTTCATAAGATCAATCAAAATCTAAGTGGATATGTGCGAAGTCATTTAAAAAAATTTCTTATTGGATTTGTGTAAAATATTTAAAAAAAAAAAAGAATAAACGCACGTTTCAGTGCACCTGTTTTCTTTTTAGTTTTTCGCTTTAAACAACACGGTTTTTGGCGACTCTCTATTTCATTTGCAAACTCACTATACAAAAATGACGGGGAGTCCGCTGCTCTTTCGAAAAATGGCTTACTCTCTTTTAAGCTGCGGCTGACCAGTGTTGCCAAAATGTCTGAGTGAAAGATAGTGCATTTTCGGAAATGCAAACTGCCGCAGTAAATTGTGCAGCGTGTTTATAAATGCAGTATTTCCCTTAAAATTGCAAAAAAATAAAATATTGATCTACCATTTCAAGAGCAGTAATACTTTTTTCCTTTAGGGGGAATATTAAGGAATATATAAAATATCATTATTTTAAAAATCGCAACACTAACTGCTTGTTTTTGGTCAATAATAACTAGAAAGGCAGGACTTTAGTCGGGCGTAACCGACTATAGAAAACCCTGTACCTAATATAAAACTAAATATATTTTGTTGTTGCTTGAATATTTTATATTAATGTATCTCAAGAAAAAAAATGTTTTTTTGTAAGTCACTTTTCGGCCGATTGTTCCTGTGGCAGCTATATGTTATAGTAAATTGTTATTTTTCTCATTCGGGAATATGTATGGATATTATTGAAAATCATTAAATCCAAAATTTGGTAACGATATCTTAATAAACAAAAAAGTTTTTCTCAGTAAACGTTGTTTTTCCGCCGATCGTTCCTATGACAGCTATATGATATAGTAAACCGATATATATTATATTAAGGAATGTGATTGGGCATTAGATAAAACTGTTAAATCCAAAATTTGGTGAAGATATCTTGAAAAACGAAAGGGTTTTTGTTACTAAATGTGGGTTTTCATCCGATCGTTCCTATGGCAGCTATATGTTATAGTTCGAATATCGGAAAAAAATAAAATAAACTCGTTATGCCTATGGATTGGCAGAGTCTTTGTGCCAAATTTGGTTACTGTAAGTCTTACAATTTCCATGGCTAGAAAGACTCGCCTTTCGATGCTAAACAAGACACCATTTATTATGAAACTTTATGTACACAGTGAGTCACTTAAGTATTTTGCCTATTGGTTTTCATGCAAAAATTTGATTTTGTTGGCTTATAAAATAACAGCAATGGGAAAAATAGAAAAAAAATATTGCTCTTCTGCTAAAGGCATATTTTCACAACAAGTTAGCCCAACTACGGATCATCGTATATGAAATAGAAAAAAAATATTGCTCTTCTGCTAAAGGCATATTTTCACAACAAGTTAGCCCAACTACGGATCATATACGATGATCCGTTAGCTAGCTATTGAGGCGCAATCATTTTCTGCCGAAAATTTCGATCTCACAAAAGTATTTTGCCTCGCAACAATGTACACGTGGTTTCCATATTTCCTATGAAATTTGCCTCAATTGCGTGGATATTATGCATGCTGTACTTGCTGATAAGGCAATAAGTTAATGTTGTGTACAATTTCGATGTGATTCTGCTGCTTATGTAACTCAAAATGGCAAAACGCAAAGAATTAAATTATAAACAAAAAAAAAATCATTTTATATCTGTATTATCAGGGTAAACTTATCCAATATGTTTCTGAAATGTTTGATCGAAGTCGCCAAACAATAGAAAACACAATTGCATGATCGAAAGAACATGGTACCATAAAGAATACAACATCTTCTGGCCGCCCTAAAATGCTGACAACACGAATTGATAGGGAAATCCTTAAAGAAAAAAGGGAAAACCCACATTTGTTAGCACCAAAAATGAACGACAAATAGGTGACACTCATGTCTACAGTTCTGTGCGATGAAACAGTCTTTAGGGTTCCCAGGTCCAAAAATAGCCATGGTCGTGTAGCAATATTTTTTTTCTCATTGTTGTTATTTTATAAGCCAACAAAATCAAATTTTTGCATGAAAACCAATAGGTAAAATACTTAAGTGACTCACTGTATATGTTAAAATACTAAAAATTATAAATATTTCGTGCTATCCTTACCCAAGCTGGAACCAAAAATAATAAAACTGAATAAAATCAGAAAATAAAAAATGATCAACAACAGCGACATTTTTGTAAACAAAGTAAAATAAATAACAGAAAATAAATAAACAAAGCAAAATGTCGCAACGGAACATAGAAAACTTTTAATAGATACTACCATCAATAAAGCGCTTATTGAAATTAATTGACTACTTTGTACCTAAAATATATATATTTTTAAAAATATTTTACAGCAATTATTTGTTTGCAGCATATGCGAGGGAATTCTTGTAGAGTGTTGGCTGTCTTGTGACAGGTGGCATTATCGACTTATAAAGTGGCTTTTCTGATCAATTTTTACGGAAGAATAAAAATTAAAAAGAAAAATAAAATCAACATTGTTTGTATAGAAATTTTGGAATCAAAAAAGTTGCTTATATATGCTTTATAGAGAATTTACTGTACACATATTTTATAAAAAATAAAACATATCATACGCCCCTAATTACAGTTAATGTGAATTTTACACAGCTGTCTCCAGTTGATAATTGATTTAGGGTTTGGTGAACATACAAAGCGATATTTATCATATGTGCTTATTTGTAGCTTTGGAAATGACTGCCGAGGCTTATCAGAGTACTGCACTAGAGTATTCGTTCAGCGGCAGACAACTTATAAATGCTGAGACATGCCGTTTAAGATGCAAGCAACAGTATTGACTCGAGATGATTTTGTTGAAACAATGCATTTGTTACAGCTCGTTCGCGCGATAAGTTCGGCTAGCGCATTGCCAGTTCACATGTACCTCATGATAAGCGTTCATGAAAGCGAGTCGCACAACTTTGGCAGAGGCCTCGCATTTTTGTGCTGATAATAAAAAAAAATTTAATGCATATCGCAGTTATTGTTGTTGATGCCGTTATATTTACTTATTACTTTTATTGCTTTGGTATTGTTCTTACACAGCAGTTTATGTTTTCTTGTTCTTTTTCTTGTTTTGGCATCTTTACTAATCATGAAGTTTAATTGCTTTCGTTGCAGATTTGGTGCATTGTACAAACGAGCCGAATGTCTCGATACCACATTTGGCCAATTTACTTATTGAACGTTCACAGAACGCCAATTGGGTTGTTGTTTACAAATCGCTGATAACGACCCATCATTTGATGGCATATGGCAATGAGGTGAGATAAACAGAAAGCAACAAAAACTGCTTGCGTTAAAAATTATGTTATGGAAAAAGGGCGTCTGCCTAGGTTTAAAAAAAAGGAAATGGAAAAAACTTAAGCGACAAGTTTTTTATGTTGAGCCAAGGCTTAATTAATTTTTTGACCGTTTTTTTTTTACATTAAAATTTTATTTGTTTGATTTTTGCAAGCCGCCGTGAAAATGCCATGCACCGAATTGCACTCGGACATACATACGTACATACAGTACTAAACCATTTGACTTTGTGTAGTATGTTTTGGTAGTGGCCGGTCTAAAATAAATCATAGATAGCTTGTAAAGAGGAATATCGAGGAGTATAATTTTGTGCCAATATGTTGTGTCCAATACTTTTATTTATTTTTTTTCTAAAATCAGAAAGTGTTATAGGCTAGTATAAAGCGCGGGCTTAAAAAAAAATGTGTGTGTTGCTAAGCACACGCGTGGGTTGCTTTATCGAAATATCTAATATCTGGAACACTCCTCAAGCGTTCCAGTAGCTATAGGGGAGGGGGTGTCAGCGGTTTTACCTTCACGGGTGCCATTTCTTCCACCAGGGTTGCTTCCGGCTTCCGCTGTTCCCATGAGGTTAGTGGCCCTGTTGGACAGACTAGTGCTACGACTTCCACTAGGCTTCGTGGTCCCAGATTCGGTAGTAGGCACAAGAACCTGGTTTGAGCCAGGTTGTGGATTTGTAGTTTTTTTATTTTTAGGATTCATCATATCATAATATGAAATTTTTTTATCTATATTCGTTAGTCGAAAACATATTGTTTCAGTTAAGTTAAAAATTAGGATAGCTATGCTTATAGCCTTCAACATAGGCATCCTTATAGTATTTGTTTGAAACTTTTACAATTTCCTTTAATTACAGCGATTCATGCAGTATTTGGCATCGAGCAACTCTACTTTCAATCTCAGCTCGTTTCTGGACAAAGGAACCGTGCAAGGTATAATGAATAACTTGAAGTGAATTCCAATTTGTTTTGTTTTTATTTTTACAATGTTTGATTTAAAAATAACACTTTAATGACATTATTGCTTAATTTACATTTTTCCATTTTTAAACGTTACTTTTGGTTTTAAATTTTGACATTCGATATATGTTCAATATCACATTACATTCAACATCATACATTCGTTTCAAATGTGTTTTAATTGAATGCAGTAAAGCTTACACTTTCTCCTTTCTTTCTCGCTCACATCTTATCTGTAACCTAATACTTCGTATCGTTGAAAAATTGTTCGTTGGCTTTCTGTATCTATATGTGTTCTCCTGATTTAAAACGGAAAACAAAAAATGTCATGCATTTTTTAACTTTTTATTTAACTGAATGCGAAATGATAACCAAATCGCTTTTTAACCAATTTTCAACTGTCGCTGTAATATATGAATCAAATAAATCCTCAATGCAGATGGTGGCATGGGCGTACCAGGTGGCAGAATGGGTGAGTATCGATTGCTAAAGTACAGGTGTATAATTAAGTTTTTTTTTTCCATAATTTCGCTAAACAAAAAATATAAAAAATTGTACTAAATTAAAAAGTCATCTTTTACTTTAATTTTTGATTAACAGGAATTTGTTTTTGCGATTTATATTTGCAACGATTTGGCTAATTTTTTAGTAGTAGCAGTAGATTATACGTTTAGAATCATTGCACAAGACTGTTAAATTTATGTTATCACTAATATTGTAATCGATTGTTTTCCTATGGGCATCAAAACAGGTTACGATATGTCGCCTTTCATACGACGCTACGCCAAATATTTGAACGAGAAGTCACTTTCTTACCGGGCAATGGCTTTTGATTTTTGTAAAGTGAAACGCGGGTGAGTTGAGTTTATATTAGATTATTAAGGTTTTTATAATAAACACGAATCCATAATGATTACAGCAAAGAGGAAGGTTCCCTGCGAAGCATGAATGCCGACAAGCTGCTTAAGACGTTACCTGTATTGCAGGCGCAACTTGATGGACTTTTGGAGTTCGATTGTCAATCTAATGATTTGACGAATGGTAGATTTATAGCAACTCAAATCTTGAATTTTTTAATATACTTTTTTTTTTGGCGCACACAGGTGTTATCAACATGAGCTTTATGTTACTTTTCCGTGATCTCATACGCCTGTTTGCTTGTTACAATGATGGTATTATCAACCTCTTGGAGAAATATTTTGATATGAATAAAAAGCATGCACGCGAGGCTTTGGATTTGTATAAAAAATTCTTGGTACGCATGGATCGTGTGGGCGAGTTTTTAAAGGTTGCTGAGGTGTGTGCGGTCAAATATAATTTTCATTGGATTTTGGAAAAGTTATTTTATTTTACTTTTTAAGAATGTGGGCATTGACAAGGGTGATATACCCGATTTAACCAAGGCACCTAGTTCTTTGCTGGATGCTCTGGAGCAGCACTTAGCGATGTTGGAAGGGCGGAAGGTTTCCGCGGCTAATACGCCAACCCAGTCTGCAAGGTAATTCTAAGCAAGCTAATATAACATAACTCTAGTAAAAGTATTAAAGTTGTGAAAATGTATGTAGCAGGCAGAGGGAGGCGTGGCAGACCATTTAAACTATATACGATGCTCTTGATCAGCATCGAAAGGCGAGTCGATCTAGTCATGTCCGTCTGTCTGTCTGTCCATATGAACGTTTGGATCTCGGAAACGGTTAGACCTACAACCACTATATTTTGCACGAAGACTCTCTTAATCCATAGGCATAACAAGTTAATTTTTTGTTTTCGATATTCGACCTATAGCATATATCTGCCATAGAAACGATCGGCCGAAAACGCACGTTTAGTAACAAAAACCCTTTTGTTTCAAAATATCTTTACCAAATTTTGGATTTAATAGTTTTAGCTAATGTCCAATTATATATCTCAATATAATATATCGGTTTACTATGTCGTATAGCTGCCATAGGAACAATCGGCCGAAAAGTGACTTACTAAAAAAAAATTTTTTTTCTTGAGAAATCCTTACATAATGAATACAAAATATTAAAGCAACAAAAAAATATATTCAGTTTTGGATTAGGTACAGGGTTTTCTATAATTGGTTATGCCCGACTATAGCCCTGCCTTTCTAGTTTATTATTTCGAACTGGCTATTTTGTACGTTCTTGCGGATTTCTTCACATTTTGGTCGTAAAACGAGTTGCTTGTTCACTGATTTTCTTGTTACTTTAAACACGACTTTAAATTTTGAGTTGTTAACCTTACTGATTTGTTTATCGTTATGATTGCTATTTGATTTATTGTTTTGTAAATTTAATTATTTGTAATTTTATTAATATTGTTTTTCTTTTTTCCTTTTTTTCTTTCCGCATTTTTTTCGAAAATTTTTCATCTTTTTCATTATTTCTTTTATGATTGCATTTTTTTCCATGGTACTTTATTGTGCAATATTGTGTCACTCTCTTTAACGTAAAACAAATTGTAGCAATCAAAAGAACGTAAAATCCGCTGTCACTGCACTTTCTTCTACCAGCTCGTCATTTGGGTCCGCTGCCGCTTCTAGTAAATTTGACACTACCAACGGCATTGATGAACAGCTCAAGGCACAAGTGCTGGCTGAGGAAGAGGCCGCCATGAATCAGTATAAAGTAAGCATTATTTGATATTTTTTTAATACCCTGTACCAAAAAATTGTAAAGGGTTTATTAAAGTTGTGTAAATGTACAGGCAGAAGGAGGCGATGCCGATCAAGAATATATATACTTTATTTCTAGTTTTAGTTATTATCGTTGAATGTACATGAATATTTACTAATCTATTTTTTCCTTTTTTTTGAACGCTCTTTAGTCCAAGGTGTCATCGCCCACTAGTAGCGGTGCTGGTGGCGCTGGGGCTGCATTAACAAATCCATTCCTATCGACGCCGCCAGCCTCGACTGCGGCTGGTGCACCGATAGTGGATCTGTTTGGTGCCGCGTCGGCACAGCCCGCTGCTGCTGCAGCTGTTGGTGTCGATGCTTCAAAGGCATCTGATGACTTGCTGCAGTTGGGCAATCCATTTGCAGATATGTTTGATGCACCGGTCGGTGCGGTTGGTGGAGCTGGCGGAGTTTCTGCAGGTGCTGCACTAAATACAAATAACATTTGGATGCATAATAATGGTAGCATGCTATTATGATTTCCTTTTTATTTCTTAAAACTTTAAATAGATAAAAATTATTTCAACCTTGTAATTTTAAGCTTTTTTAAATACATAGGTATATATAGTTTATTATGTAGAGTCATGTATACTATGCTTCAATCTCATGCACCCTGCACATTGTTAAATTGTGTGTTTTAGTTAATTTTTAAATTTTGATTTTGTTTTTAATATTTTAGTTATTATTTCTTAACTAATACTCTTCATTTCCATCACTTTCCCGTTTCTACACCAACAACAAACCACCACCACTGTCACAACAACAATAACTACAAAACATCAACAACAACTAAATACAGGTTTCAATGGCGCTTCAGTACCATCCGCTGCTGCTACGAATGCTTTCGTTTCCGATAGTAATTTCTCATCTGTATTTGGTAATACAGAACCTGCAGGTAAGTTCATTTTGTTGTCAATCATTGAAATTCCCACGTAAAATCTCGTTTGAACGACCGATTGATTGATTGATTCATTTAAATTAATATTTGTTCCGTAACCACTTTAAAGGTGCTAATTCGAACTACTAACCGATTTTGTTGATATGTGACTAATTCTTGTAAGCTTTAACCAGGCTTTTCGTAAACCAAATTAAATGTACCGTATTATTTTTCTCTTTTATTTAAATATGGAAATTCAAATTATTTTCTTTTTATATATATGTATGTATAATAATGGCTGCATGAAAATGTGACAACCTTGTATTTTTTTTTTTTTTTTGTTAAGATCAAAAATAAAATTTTTGTCTAGGCGAGTCGAAAATTGAAAAAAATTTGTAATTTTTATAAAAATTTTTTTAATACCATAATTTTTGTATATTTTTTTTTTAAAACTTATTTCATGCTTATATTTTGTTGTGCTAAAATTCGTAACCCAGCAGAGTCAATGTCCTTGCCAAATCCATTTTTTGATGAAATGGAAACGCAATCACAACTGCAGTCACTACAGCAGCAGCAGCAGCAATTTTTTGTTGGTCAACAACAACAGCAGCAACAGCAACAATCAGTTGCTTATTTTATGAGTACGCAACCTCTACAAACGCAACAAGTGCAACCAACATCAGCGGCAAGAATTCTTACACCCACCTCAGCTGCAACTGCTGCAACATCATCTTCGTCGTCGTCACAACTTCTATTAACAGGTGAAGCCCAGTTTGCAATAAATAAAACTGAATCGAATCAAACTAAAAAACGCTTCCACCCGAAATAAGAATTTTTCAGTACACAGTTGCTTTTTTCTGCTTGTACAAAGTCTTTGAATGCTTCTTATGCGTATAAGTTGAAATTATTGTGTTTTGTACTCGTGCCTCTTTGTCTTTTGTGACTTTTGTCCAAAGTACAAAACCATCAAAAAAAAGAAACAAAACTTCAATGCATACTTTGTACTTCGTAGTGGCTATCAATAAACCTGTCGAGTTTCTGTCGTGTATGTTTTGTTTCGTGCTTCTATATTGATTTATTAATTTTTTGTTATAATGTCTCTAAACAACAAACTTGATGCATTAAGAATTTTGAACACAGCATAAGCAATATATTGCTCTTGTTTGCTACTTCAAGTTTGCCACTTCCTAGCATTATTCGAGCTTTCTGGAAGTCAACTGCAGCTACTATACATCCATGTATCCAATGCACGTGAATTGAGTATATGCGCACTCACTTAATAACATGCAGTAATCTGTGTAATGTATGTACATGTGCTATTGATATATTCTGCTGCTTGCTTTTTGATGCCTATTTTTGAAGACTCAGTTTCAAGTTGTAGTTGCTTCTTAAATTGTGTTTCTGTAACGGTTTTTTTTCTATATTTTTTTTTTTTTGTAAAAAAGAAATTGGCAAAATAAAGATTAATTTTTTTTTCAATTTCAATTAATTTGTATAAATTAAAATAAATGAATTATTTACAAGTATGACTCAGATAAGTTTTCCGTCAGTCAGAAGTGAAATAAAAAAAAAGTAATGTGCCTCACCCATGTAATATGAGTGACCACTAATATGTTTATTAGTAATGATTTCTATAATTTTTAATGCCGATGTGGCATTACTGTGCAGCGGTTACAATAGAGTGCAATAGTGAATTGCTTTGTTTCTTTCCTAAGCTGCAGATGACCACGCACTAAACAATGCATTTATCCCAGTGTTAGTTTTGAACAATATCTCAAAAATTGGCTCCAGAGACGGGCTGTCACTAGTTCTATTTACCAAGCAAAACATGGGCAAATCCAATAAAGTGATTCCATTGTTGAAGAAAATTACAAAATATTCAATCCTCCTCAAAAAAGATACCAACGCAACATTTAAAATATTTAGTATGATATTATTTTTAAGGATAGGTGGTGTATGATTCAAACAGCTATGAATTAAACTCTTATTTATTTTTATATAATGAATGCTTAATGAAAAATTCTTTTGTGTTTTAATTTTCTATCAATTATTAATAATTCTTTTTTATTTGTAAAAAATTTGCTAATATCTTATTGGGTGAAAAGGCTTCTTGTGTAACTAAATTGCTTATGTAATGTTTTTTTTTTCATTTCTTAATTTGCTCACAGCTTTCATTGTAAATAATTTGTACTCATTTATTAATATGTAACTAAAAAAAAAAAACAAAAAACAAACGAAAACTACATTACAATATAGTATTAACATTTATTGTAAAATGTTTTTACATATATATTGATTTATTTTAGTATATGTATTTTTTCTCTTTCTCTTTTTATGTTTTTTATGTACACTTAAATCCTATATTCATAATTCCTACATATGTAAATCACGAATACACATCCATATTTTCCCAATCATGCAAACAACAAATATTGCAAAAATATAAAAATAAACAATTTTTTTTTGACTGTGGTGGCACAAATCTATTTAATAAATATACTTCAAATTTCATGTTATGTCATAATGTGTATCAAAAAACAAATGAAACTAAAAAAAAAAAAAAAACACGAATAAATGGTGGCAATTTTTACGCAAAACAAAACATGGTGTGGCATCTTGCAACTAAATTCAACAATGAAAAAAAAAAACCATTTTCACAAAACGAAATCTTCGACTTGTGCTTTCTGTGTGTAAATGTCTGTTAAAATAATTGCAAATATTCTGTGCGGGCATTAAAAATCAAAACAAATTTATAACGAACAAAATTCAACCGTAACTATGTTCAACGCACCAACTAAATAAAAAATAAAAAAAAAGGCTTCGATGCATTGGGTGATGTGTTAAAGCCCGGCTTAGCCTCTAACAATCCAGCAGCAAATCAAACAAATATTGTTACTTCAGGTGGTGCCGCCTTCAATAGTTCCACAATAGCATCCCAACAGCAGCAGCAATTGCTACTGACGTCACAGCAACAACAGCAACAACAACAACAGCCAGCCAGCACTGGGAAAATCATAACAGGCGATTTGGATAGCTCACTAATGTCCTTAGTTGATAATTTGAATATAAATAAATCGGCAAGTGCAAAGTGAGTAAAACGAAAAACGGAAGTCGTAACAGAAAAAAAAAATGTATATATAAATACGAAACGTACAGCGCGTATATCACGTCGTATCACGAACATTACATCAAATAATCCAAAATATTTCTATCTATAAATCATCA
Source organism: Stegana nigrithorax (assembly GCA_037044495.1). Taxonomy (NCBI): domain Eukaryota; kingdom Metazoa; phylum Arthropoda; class Insecta; order Diptera; family Drosophilidae; genus Stegana; species Stegana nigrithorax. The sequence goes on from JBAMBQ010004233.1 coordinate 1,129,183, forward strand.
ACACTTCATAAGAAACTGTCTTTTGAGATTGGTTACTTATTAATGTAATTGAGGTATTTAGACATCAGTACCGTTAGCCATCTTTCTAAATTGTATAAGTTAACTGAGTGATCAAGTACTAGATAAAAATGCTTCTGATTTTTATTTTTATTATAATAAGAATTCTTCATATGAAGCATTAAAATCATATTAAAATTAATATAATAATTGAAAATGGAACTTTTTTCGATAAGTTGGAGATTATTCCATGTTTGAGTGCTTTTTGGTACTTTATTCAGTCAAAATAACCTTTGACTTAATTAAATAAGATTTTTCTAAACAAGCGATCATTATCAATTCATATATAATAAGTTTTCAAATTGATTTTTTCACAAATGTACCTCACTCGGCTTTCACATAACAACAGTGAAGAGAGATTTTTGACAAACTCTGGCTGTATTACCAGAAGCTTAGAAACTAATCCTTGTAGGTTAATACAGAAATTCAAATATGACCTTAAACATAGTAAATTGAAATTGTTCATTGTATGTGAATTATTATTAGACTCTCTCACTCTAAGGTTTAACACCGATTTACTTAAGTCCTCATGAACAACACAATTCACAACTCATTTCGTCGCCACGTTCAGTCATGTACATATGTCCCACAAGACATCAGTTCTCGTCACTACAACTTGATCTTTCAGAAAACGAAATTGCCGAGTTCTCTCTCATTGATATCGTCTATATCATTACTTCCCCATTATTCTCATAGACCTGTGCAGTGGAATTCACCTAAAAATACAGCGAAACCAGGTGCTAATTGGACACCACAACCAATGGCGGCTACAACTGGTGCTGGCTACCGACCAATGGTGAGTTGCCAACAACTACTCTACTACTTCTCCACTTTGTATACTACTCGTACTACTTAAAATCGAAACGCCTCAAAAAAGTTTTTAAATTGAACAATGAAACGAATAACGAATCAAACGTAAAGCAGAATTAAAATTCACAACAACAAAATTTGTGCCATACGCAAAAAAAAAAAAAACCAAATTAAAATCAAACGAAAGTGTGCTACTTTTTTTCAATATATACTTTTAGTTTTTCTTTTCACACATTTTTTATAGGCTCACTTTTTCATGAACAATACGATTTATTTAATTGCATTTTTCTTTGATATTTTTCTAATTTTCTTATACGATTTGAAAGCAAATATTTAAAAAAAAACTTTTATCATAAAAGAATTACTTGGTCTTGCATCGTTTTACATATTTTACTGTTTGAATTTTTGGATTTTTTTTTTATGTTTTTTTTTTTTCTTTTCTTGATTTAAATATTTTGCATGGTATATATTACATTCGATAGTTGGAAAAAAGTATAAACTAAGCCTTAAATTTTATTTATGCAGACATACGAAAGGGTACCAGAGCCAAGTAATTCAAAAAACCAAAATACTTATTTGAATTCACTTTTTTTTATAATTTTAAATAACGTTTGAGGTTTTTACGTAGGGCATTCAATGCGAGCTCGCTAAACTGAAAGTTACACAAAGTAGAAAAAAAAAACACATCTAAAAAACTCAATAAGCTATTATAAATAATTTGTTTTTAATTTAAACTAATTGATTTCTTCCTTTTTTTTTCTTTTACATGCTATCTCTGTTTTGGTTGTGTTGCAATTTTATACAAAAATATATGTATTCATATATATTTTTTTTATTTGTAATTTTTCCGAAAAAACTGCATATGCGAAATTATGTTCACCGTTTTGTCATTTTTCGTATAAAATTTAATTCAAATTAAATTTAAATGCAAAAAACAAATCTAAAACTGTGGAAAACAAACCCTTAAACTGTGTGTACATGTCTGTATTATGTTGAATCAATATAGGCACATGGCATGACAGTAAGTCCTGCGCCAATCACAATCAATCATCCGTATATACATGCTAGTTATCCTGTAATGCCAAGTTATATGCAGGTAAGAATGCAATGCAATTGCTTTTTTTTTAATTTTTTTTTTTGTAATATTTGTATTTGTTAAAAGATTATGTTTATTCTTTTTGTTGTTGTTTTCTTTTTTTTAAATATTTTTGAGTTTTTCAGTTGTTTAAGACACTTTAGTTGGATACTTGATTTGTTTTGTTTTATATTAACCATTTTTTTTATGCTTTCTTCGGAATTATATTTTAGGAATGCTATAACACAAAATTTTTTCACTATGCTGTTAGATTTATGTTGTCTTCTAGAAAATATTAACTATTGCTAATAGATGTTAAAAAAAAACCCCCAAAAAAGGAACGTTAACAATTGTAATTTCGTTTTAAAATAAATAATCAATAGTATTAGGTTGGGGAAGAAGAAATCTGTTATTTATACCCCAAATTTAAACTTTATTTAATAATGTTTTGGTTGTCCGATTTATTTCAAATATGTTCCGTTTTGTGTTTGATAACTTGATACTATTCTGAATACAGTTCCATTACGGAAAAAAAATTGCGATATTCGATTTTTATAAACTTCTTGAGGCGAATTTTCTACCAGCAAGATCGGTTTTAATAAATAACAGGTAAAGAAGGCATAGCAGCTATTGGTTGTAACTGTGCAACTGTGTGATTGACCACTTGCTTCTTGTATGTTGGCTCAGGGAACATTGACTGATAAGTTATTTTAATTCATGAGTTTTCATTTATGATATTATTAAATGATCCGATGTTTTTACCCCGAAAAGTAAAACGGCACACTTTTTTCTTCTTTGCTGATGTTGTCTATCTTTAACGAGCGCTCAAACAAAACTGAGTCAATCACTTATGAAACTGCAACCAAATTTTTTTTACAACGAAATCTCATTTTTCTAACGCCAACTAATGTAATCCGATTGTTCAATTCATGTATTTGAAAAATAATATATTTCTTTTTCCCCAACCTAATATTATATGATATTATAAAAGAAAAAAAGTAATATTCCAATCCAACAAAATTAAAGTATTCGATAAATACCTTGTTAAATTGAAAAATGAAATTCAAAAATATATACAGTCGTTCTCCTTCATTACGAATTCGTTGCGGCCGATCCATCAGTTCATTATTGAGACGTTTCATTAAAGGTTTAAAGGATAAATACTATTTTTTACGTTTATTCTACATAAAGCTACTACTTTTCAACTAAATAATTATAAATATTTGTTAGCGGATTCTTCCAAAAATCATCTTTTTTTTTGCCTTTATTACTCTTTTTCGCGCGATGGTTTATTTAGCAAGGTAAAGAAATCGCCCAAAGTTCACAGTAATTATGGCTGGAGTTTTGTGTGTTCATGAATTTTAAAATAAGTTTTTTGGGAATTCGATGTACGTTATTTTTTATACGTTGCATACAATCAGTAAATTCGTTATAAAGAGCTTATTTTATATGCAAAAGTCATTTTTCATGCTAGAAAACACTTCTTTATAGAGAAGTTTGTTTTAGAGAGGTTCAAGTTAATAGAAACATTGAAAAATTCACTATTTAAAATAATTCGTAATAAAGGAGCATTCGTTCCTATTAGGAGTCTGACTGTGAAACACACATATACATATATGTTTTTATAAATAGCTACGAAAAAAAAAAATGGCAGCACTATGACACTCACTTTCATTTTTATAATTTTAAGTAGATATATGTATAGTGCTGCTATTAATTTTTTTTTTTGCCATTATTTAGACCTTTTCCTTTAAAATTGCAAAAATCAAAAAAATCAAATCATTTTTGGCCATCCATTACTTTGAGCAGCACAGATAACTTTTACCATTCGACAGTTGCGTCGCATGAACAAGATGAATTTTATAATTGAATTTGATTATTGCTTTATAATTTCTTAACTTGTTTATAGTTTTAACACTCACTAACTGCATTTCTAGCGCGTAGCAGCAATTGAATCCTGTTTGAACTGAAACGTATTTAGTCCTAGTCCAACTACAGCTGATTCTATACTTGAACTCTATCTGTCCCTTTCTATGTATCTAGACGGCTTCTTTATGTTACCAAATCACTATCAGCGTAAAATTATTTGTAGCGATTTGCATTTGATGAAACGAGCAAAATTATTGCATGATTGATTAGAATTGAAATTGAGAATTTTTTTTTTGTTATTTAAATTTATATTTTATGTTAATTTTGTTGTGATTTCTCCTAAACTGTAGGGCATGCCGGTGATGACGCAACCGGCGGGTATGTTGGCACAGGCAGCCCCTTTGACTGGAGTGCAAACGACGATGATGCCAACGCACAGTAGTCCGGCGGTGGCGACGGGCTTAATGCAACCAACCCAAGTGCAAAATGGAGGCAATAAAAACGTGCCGTTCGACCCTTTTGGCGCGTTATAAGCAATTTCAATTGAAAGAAAGCAAGCAGATAAACACAGCCTCCTACATAAAGAAAAAAAAAACACTATAATACACCACATATACACTTTGCATAACCTCAAATACACACAAATTATACATATACATATATATATATATATAAATATATATAGAATTATGTCTATATATATTAAGAAAAAAAAAAGAGACGCATATATTTCAAATGAGTAAAAATATTAAGTGAAAAGTAATACTTTCAATTTTCCAAAAGAAAAACAGAATTACAAAAACTAAAAAAAAGTTATTGCTATATATACCAAGCGGAAAGTTATATGAAATGAAAATTTATCGCAATTAGAAACAGAAAAACTATTAATATGTTGAAAATTAAAACAAAAAATAAAAGAAAAACATATATTTATCTTAAAAGGAAATTAATTTGCCTATGTAAAAAAAAATCATTGCTATTTATATATAAAATATATGTTACAGCAATCTACGCAACCTATTAGTTAATTTTTTCTGCTGTAAATGTTACAAAAAACAGAAACACAAAAAAAAAAAAAATAAAATCAAGCTCTTCTACAAAAAAGTGCTTATGTGCATACTAGAAATTATTATTATTTTTAATTTTAGCGATTACATTTATATGACTGTTAATTTGTTAAATGAGTTGATTAGTTTGCAGCAGTGTAATCAGTAAAAAACAAAAAAATTGTAACCTGCTAAATATGTGAAATAAATAAGCAAATAAGCAAAGTGCATGCTTGAGAAAAAAAAATAAATGTAATTTATTTATAAATTGTGTTGTCACTTCAAATAATTGCATGTAATTTAAAAAAAAACTCGAAACTGAGTCTGTCATCGTAGTAACTTAAATTTTATTTTGTTTTCCTGTGCTTTTATAAGTATACAACATTGATAGAATTTGTGCGCGTGCAATGAATATTGGAAAAAATATTTTTTATAATTTTTTTGTTCAGCATTCCAAATGTCAATTTCAAATAATATGTTATGTATTATACAAAATTGTTTCAAACAAAATATTTTTTTGTTAAGTTTAAATATTACTGTGTAAATTTTTTTGTATTACGGATTTATTTGTATTCATTGCATAAATGATGTTTTGTATATACATAATATCAAACGATGTAGCAAGCCAAACAACCTGATTACGTTAAAAAACAAATAATAAAAAAATCATTTAATGTAAATTACACATACGCCATTTTATTTCAACTTAGTTTTTTTTATGGCATAAGTGTAAAAAACAACAATAGCAAAAATAATAATTAGGGAATAAAATTAATTAAAAGCAGTAAATATGTCAAAAAATAATTAAGTAAATTTTTTAAGCACCAATTTCCTTTAGTCAAAAAAAAACAAAAAAGGTTGCAATTTGTAGATCACCGTATATGTAAAATGAATTAAAAAAATAAAAAAATTTAAATCAAATGAAAGTCCACAACAAATAAAGTAGATCGCATTAAAGAATTAACAAAGCATCATTAAGCAACAATCACTGAAAATATAAGCGGGAATGGAATGTATTTTTAATATCTAAAATAAATAACTAAAACAATAAAGAAAATGAAATCAGTTGTAAATTTAGCAAAATTATATGTAAACTATTGCAAAAGCCCTTAAAGAGTTTAGTGCGTACACACAAAGTAAATCGTTTTATGACAATATTTATACGCTGGTGGTTTAGATACTTTCAACTATACTAAATCTATCCATATACAATCTATACCTTAATAACTAGATATACGAAATAACAAACTTAAGCTTTTACATTTATGTTTAAGCCTCAGCAGCAAGCAAAGATTGATGACCGTTTGTTAAGCGTTTTGAAATAATATTAAAAGTTGAGAAATATTAGCGTATTAAAAAGAAAATTGTAGACCCTAATTCTATTTATAAAGGTGCAAAGAAAAAAAAAACGCTTTAAAATTTCTCGAACTCAATTTCACTGTTTTCAAATATTTTGTTGCCGAGAATCGTTGTAATAAAAACACCAATATTTAAGAAGTCTTTGTGTAGTTGAAATAACCATGTGACGCAAAAAATCCCGCAGAGTTCATAACTACTTAACAAACAGAAAATTATTTATATACAAACATTAAGTCGAATATGCATTCAGATAGACATGCATACATATATATATTAAAAAACAAAATGAAACAAAAATTTTATGTATTGATTAAGCAAAGCCGATTTATGTTGAAAAGAGTTAGTGAAAATAAATGTCAAAAATATAATTCTCAAGTTTTTATTAAAACGGATTCAAAATACCTATTCTGAATCTGGAAAAAGAATATACAAAGGTAATGTTATCTTATTAATAGATTTTTATAAAGACTAGTTATTGGTCGGTTGTTGGGCTTAACTGGTTGATTTCAGAACTAGCTCATATAGGCCATTTAATGTCTGATATCACAGGATCTTCCACCAGCTCCGATATTCTATGTGGCCAGAATCTGTTTGTCAATTTTATATGGAGCAGATGTCTCCGGTTCTTTACTGCAATATTAGTCTGCCCCAAGTGTGTAAAATTGTCGTCTGCTTTCATTTAGATATATAGAAGCTTCAAGGCTTGGCCGCTGCTGTGGAATTGATGCTTATTCTTTTTCGTGGTACTCAACTACGTTTCTTTTAAAAGGCTCGTATTACGGGAATTTTATTTGGTTTCAGTATATCGAAATCATTTGTGCTAGCTCTGTTGTTTCGATTATTATATTTTGTGATTTAAAAAGTATCCGCGGTTTTTCAATTGGATGGTGTTGATACGCAAACAGCATAACAACATATAGTTCATTAAGTTAACAGCACTGGACTGATAATTTTTAGATAATTTTTTTAAATGCAATGAGTGTAACAAATATCATAATACCCCATTAATCTTGCCTGCCAGTGGTATTCACTTTAAATTAATAGGCAAAAGTCTCAATGACGAAGAAAATGGAATACTTTTTATTTGTAAATTTTGGTTAGGTGTTGTACGTAACTCATGACATCCAAAGCCACTGCGGAAGCTGCAGTAGGTCGCAAAGAGATAAAAGTACCAGCTAAAAACCAATTTGATGCAAATATTAAACCAAAATCTGCCGTTCATTGGGAATGCCGATAGTCACAATCTGCGGTCGCTGCCGTTGTGCGATTCCCAGTCGCGTTGCCCGCCACCAAGTCTCTTCGCTCTTTAACTTGCATCTTAAATACTTGTCTGCGGCGGAGCTCACGATTTATTAATTTCGTCTGCTATTTATTATTGTTATTATTTTGGCTTTTTGGTTAGGACGGCTACACATTGTTGACGATTGCTTAATGCTTAATGTGGGCGCCGAGTAATATAAAGCAGCTGGCGAAATTTTTGAAATCGATATTCCGCTTTTTTTTCATTGGAAAGTGAATTTTGTATAAATGGCACGTTGGCCAACTTGGAATTTAGCAACTAAGTTTTTGTTGAAATGTTACTATTTGTTTTCGTTATTGTTATTTCGATTCTAGTCCTCCTTCTTTGACAATTCCTCTACAAGTTTTGCGCTCTGCGCCTTGATCTGTTTGCGATTCGGCACATTCTGTAAGGTCTTGGTTTCCTGCAGTAAATCCTCCTCTGGCACAGCTTGCGGTTGTTCGCCATCAATAACTAGTTCATCCATTTCCATGCTGGCCAAAAAGTCGGCATGGTATTCCTCTACATTGCGCGCAATTGTAGCCGGTTTCATCTCGAATTTGTAGGCCTTCATAAGTTTGTATAATTTGCGCTTGACAAGATGCATAATGTTATCAACTGAAAGAAGATAGATAAATCAATAAAAAACTAAGAGGTTGGCGGGCTCGGTGCATTACTGTTCTCCTCATAGATTTCTGGTGCAGCGGCGCGCATATTCAGCATTTCGAATTTAAGTAGAGGCAGTTTCAAGTATGAATTTGGATACTGTGAACGTGGCATTTTGGGTTGACGATCGACGTGACGCAGAATTTCAACAAGATTCCAGAGCGTAAATCTGTACAGTTACGAAATGTGACGTTGATGTCAATAGCTTCTGTTTAAACGTATTTACTACCTACCTAAGTACAACGTAAATATCGGCGCGATTCTTTAGATGAGCCATGGTCTGCTCCTCGAATTCCTGATCCTTCTTCAGCATCTTTTTCAAGTCTTTAATACGTTCAAGACGACTTCAAGGTTATAAAGATATAAATATAAGCAATTGATTAAACTCCAATAAGGCTCACTTGATTTCCTCCTCAGAGAGATTGTTGACCAAGACGCCTTTCAATACGCTGGCACACTTCATTTTCGTTTCGAGCATTTCGTGCGCCAACATGTCATTTTCGATCATGCGGTGCAGTTTTTCGTTATTGTCCACCTGTGATTTCATGCTGTCAGAAAATGCGAAAAATTGGTGACGAATTAAGTGAAACTGTATTTTAGGTAACACTTTTCATTACCGTGGGTAGATCTCTTTGGCCTGCGAACAAAGTGTGACGAATTTGATTTCCTTAATGACTTTTTCGATAGACTCAAGCTCCAACTTGAGGACCATCATGCTTTGTGTTTCGCGTACATAACGCTTGACATTCGTTAACGGATGCTCCTCCTTTGGTTTGGCGGGACCCGGTTGCACAGTGGAGGGTTTCTTTTTGAAGCTGGCCAACATTTGAAGTTTGGCTTGCAGGTTTTTACGAGATTTATCCTCCATGAGCTGGGAAAGTGTTTAAGCGAATTATATGCTTTCAGGAGGACGCTTGGACTTTTATTTGTACTCACTCTATATTCGTCATTTAGTTCTTTGAATTTACTTATAGCTGGCATACCCAAGTAAAGAATATGCTTGATGAAGTTAGCCTGATCCTCCATGTCGATGCTAAGTGAACGTAAAATGGGCTCATAGAAGATCTCATCGTGCAGCAGCACCTGGATCATCTTCTTGTACGTATTATTTATGGTTTTAATTGCCTTTAGACGTACATTTGAGTTCTCGATTTTCTTGAGAAAAACCCGCGACTTCAGTTCCTCATCGAGCACGAATTCATTTTGGTACTTTATACGATTTTCGAGTACGGCTCGTTTAAGCTATATCAAGAAACGTTACAAAGAGTAAGGCGAAAGAAACAAAAACTAAAGTAACGCACCAATTGTCCCCTGTACGTAGATTTCAGTTGATCTAGACGGAATTGCAAGCGATCGCGCTCCTTGCGCATAACAAATGTGCGTTGGTTGATGTTGTCGACAACCAAGTGTATGGGCATCTTTTGGTACAAGCGCTGCATGTCTTTATGGTTGATAAGAAAATTGCGAATTTTGTGGGTATTGTCACCGGAGAGTATCATCTGTAATTTGGTGCGACCATCGCGACATTGTATTTTCAGATTGCGATTCTTCTTGAAGAAACGCTTGCGATTAGCCTTCGACTCGAGATGCTTAAAGATCAGCCGACGCGCTGAAAATTTATATGGTTGTATGCAAATAATTTCAGTTTATCAAGAACTCTCTCTCTCTCTCTCTCACACAACAAATCAGCCATTCCTTTGAATTGTTCTGTCAGCGAATTCGGCGTCCAGCGTTCATCGATCATCATGTGCTGACGCACAAACGACATGCCGAAGAGACCGTGAAAACGCACCGCACGTGGATGTACAGGCTTCGGAGCAAGTATATCCTTGTCGGTACGACGTCGTGGTCGGTAAGACACGCCTTTTTCTCGCAGGGTACATGGCATTTTTCTTTGTTTGATCTTATGTAATTATTATTTAGAAAATATAGCGACGATTTTTTAATTCTTGTTTTCGGCTTTTATTCCAAATTGCTCATTTATTTCTATTTATAATCTCAAACCATTTGGCTTTATATGTTTGATTTGTATTTCTGAGGTATACTTTGTTTGTTTTTTTTTTTAAATGTTGAACTCTAAACGGATAAAATCTTTTATGTGTCAAAAGACATTCTGGAGTGGAGAACTGTAATGAATGTATTAAATTTTATCGAAAACCTAAATTATTCATTAATGAACCCCTAAAATAAGAGGCTACATGTGTGGCAGTCTTTAATATACACATAAACTATAATTGACCTAGTGTGTTAAGCGAATAAAGTGTATTGGCACTTATATTCAAGTACTGCAGCGAAATGATTGTGACGCGTCTATCGAGACTTGCGACTATACATAAAAGGCTGCTTGTGTTGTTGCCAATCCTATCATGGCCGAAGGCCTTGTTTCTTTTAAGGCGCCGGATGACACTATCCACCTTCTCAAGGGTGATAGGGGTGATAGGGGATGTGGCGTACCGAACAGCTTGGCGAGTAATTCTTCTGGTAACTTTCCATAGGCAGAAAGGGGCGTCTTTTTTGGTATCCATGTTTTCAAACAAATGGTCGAAGAAGTGGGCGCGTTGCACCTTGAGCGCTTCGTTGAGCGGTTCAGCGGCCCTGCGTCATTCTAGCTTGTCCATTATCTTGTGGATGTTGGGTGCTCATGAAGATCTTTCGGAGGTGACGCTTCCTTGAGAGGAGGATACGTAGTTCGTTTGTTAGTCCTCTTGAGCCGCCAGTCGGACGTGAAGGTCTGGAATGGATTGAGCGGCCCTCCGCAGCTGCGCCTGGCCTGCCCGGCCTGAGGTGATTTCCATATTTGGATGGATGGAGCCGTTGAGGCTTCGTTGTATTAGATGTCTTGAGAAATATGAAGATGCTTTGATCTTTAATAAATTATTAATCTGCCAACTTTTCAAGTAGTAAATTAAAAAAAACCATTAAATCCAAATATCTGCAGCACGTATGTAACTAAAACAGTGAAGACCTTCATAGACTAATAGCAAATTAATGTTTGAAATTTGCAAATATATTAAAATATTTTTCTCACAAAAAACAAATAAGCAAAATAAAAAAATAAACAACAACATTCAAATAAACCGTAGATGAGGTTTTTTTATATTTTAAACGTTTTTTTTCCACTTGCAAATTGTGATTCAGTTGGGTGAGCAGTGTAAGTTATCTGGCATAAACTAAACTGTGGGTATCCGTACTCCTACAAGAAGCTACCGCTACGCAGCTCAACAAATCGAAAAAAATGAATCCAAGTCTTTAGTTCAAAGAATAACAGCAATGGGTGAAAAAAATCAATTTATGATAAATAAATAATAAATCTTTTAAACTTATTATTAATAATATTTTCCGTATGTGGCAACAACAAAAGTGCGCATCAAATTTCAAATTAAAATAATTAAATTAAAAACGCATCGATCAAAAAATACCCAGCTGCATACAAAGAAATCACGTAGCAATCGTATAAACAAAACGTCAATAAAAACTGAAATCAATGTAAAAATCAATTAGACCAACAGCGAAGCTGAACAAATAAACTCGGCCAGGGAGTCAGTCAGTCATTTCGCAAAACATTGTATCGCCCAGCCTGCAGATCAATCAGTCAGTAAGTCAAACTTGTTTTAAATTTTTGTTTGATTTTTATTTATTTGTGGGTCATAAGCGTTTGGCATATGCTGACGGCGAAGCTGCCTAAACATCGCCCCCGTGATAAAACATTTCAAATATTTTATATACATATAAAAAAAAAGTTGTTAAATATTGGAGTAAAAGCGAATTGCCGATTAATTCGCAAATGCTGCTGCGTAACACTGAAATTTTATTTAAATTACCATTTAATTTTAACACTTCGATGAAATTGGCTGAATATTACACAATGTGTAGCAGTCAGCCAAGTTAGCTCGGTTCAAATGGCATTAAGACAAGCCAATGCCATGCATTATCCTGATGCACGTTTTTTTATTTCAGATTAAAATTTGCGAAGTTAATTATCAAGAAACGGCGGAATCTGTCAAGAGCATGTTTCTTTAATTTAATAAGATAAATATCTACACATAATTTTCTATTAGAACGATCGGCCAAAAAATGGGTTTTACTAAAAAAAATTTTTTTTTTAATATAAAATACTTGTATTCAGGCAACAAAAAAATATATTCAGTTTTGGATTAGGTACATGATTTTCTATAGTCGGTTACTCCCGACCATAGCCCTGCCTTTCTAGTTAGCAAATTTACAAGCAATTATTGGACAGATTCTGGCGAAAGAAATTTGTCTCATTGGCAAGACAAGGGTTTACTATTTCTGATTAAAGATAAGAAAGTGTAGGAAATATGCATTATACTTATTTAATGGGGCAGTTTCGACACAAGTATTATTTTTTAAATAGATTTATTTCTCGGACGTAGTGTTTTGCGCTTTGAACACATCAAAAAAAATAAAAATAAATAAGATACCACAATCAATGTAAGATTTTCTTTCTCTACATGAGTGAAAATAGTTTAGAAGATGGCATGCTCTATTGAAAAAAATGTAATATGGAAAATCGTCGGCCTATAAATTGAAAATTTTCTTTGCGCTGCCATAAGCGGGTGGTTCATATTGCTTCGAGGCCCGATAAAGTGTGCAATATTTCAATTACTTGAGACGTCATGTTGATGGCTGCAAAATGGTTTTAAATGCTTCAATTACCCTAATTGAGATTTGTAAATGCTCCTGGCCGACATCTGTGAAGCAAAAAATTGCAAACGAAGCAAAAGCAAACGGCAAAGAAAAATGCTATTTGAATTTTTGTAATCGATTTACCTAGGAGCCGTAAACTACTTTCCCAATAGAAAATATTATTTTCTTAACATATCTACAAATATATTTATCTTTGGCTTTGTTTTCGTAATTTCAAGAAGCCAAATTAAATACCTCACAAAATGTCGGAAATTAAGCCGCAATTAAATATTGTACAGAGCGGACAACAACGAGAACAACGCCAAACAGTGGCCGAATATTTCCGAAATGCAGTCCAAGACATTATCTGCTTTGCGATCTTATTAACGCTGGGACTGATGATACTGTCGGCCTTTTTCCTAATCTTTGACGATGTGATAAACGAAGTGCATGGTGGTCAACGCAAACATTGTCGATGGCCAACGGAATGGTGCAAAATGCTCTGGAATTGTCAGCGTAATGAAACTGATACGGAACTACATAATATGGACAGAAAACAACATGCATATGATTTGGAAAAGTCGCGTCGCGATGATGATTTCTTAGGTAAGGGGCGCGATAGTAGTGGGGAAAATACTTACATGTAATGATGAGGTATTGTAACGAAGGAAAAAAATTAATTGTAAGTTTCATTCAAAATTCAAAATATATATGTACTACCGAAAAAATTTGGAAATTTAAATATTATGGGGAACGGATTGATAGATCATTATAATTTTTAAGTACTAACATTGAATTGAAGTTTATCGTGCCTTTTATGACTTATTGGAAAGTCTCTTCGTTTAAGTTCTATGTATATTCTGTTATAGGCATAGCACGAATTGTTTAAGGCCTTTGTCTGTTACTGTAGAAAATAGGCATAACGAGTTTATTTTGTTAGAGATATGACAGTATCCTATTCTTAATTAGGCCAAGGCTGTCCGGGTAGATCTAGGGAGATCTGTCTTATCTGGACTTATTTCTGGTGGGGACCCTTTAATATCGGGTTCCTGTAGCAACAAGGGGGTGGAGGTGTGTGATGAGCAACAATTGTTCGTGTGATTCCAGGATGGAGACCAGGTGGCTCTTGTAAACAAATTGTAGTATTTATTGTATTGTCTTTGTTGAATGAAGTATATAATTGTTTTATTTAAAGACATTGCATTGAATAAACAATAGTCAAGTCAGAGGGGTGAATACAATAGCAGTAACAACAAAAGCCCAAAATTTTGCATGGCCAAATAACTGCTAAAAGAAAATTAACGACAAATGCACAAAGAAACAGAATCATCAAATTAAAATTTTTTTTATGTTTTGCTACCACCCATGCCTTAAGCAATGTCGAGGTGTGTCTATTTAAATAACATAAATTAATTGTTGCCATAAGCTTTTCAGAGTCATGGAAGAATATTGCACAGTTTTGCTTTGTTATAAGATAATAAACACATTTACATTAAACACGTGTATAAATAAAAAAAAGATACGTATATGCAAAAATTTCAACATGCCAAAAAAATTTCAACTAAAACCAAATTAAGAAAAAACTAACTCTCGCAGAAAAATCTCTGAAAATCGCATCTGCCTTAATTGTGCTGCAACACGCCAAAAAACGTGCATCAAATAAATTTAAATGAAATAAAAAAACCAAGATCGGCTTATCTTTGATTTTTGAATATTTATGAGCTACGTCGCGTTTAATTAGGCAGACATTTTCAAATGACATAATTACAATACTAACAGACAATCATTTAACTATGGCTTTGCGGTAAAAGAAATAAAAAATGATCACTAGAGAAGCAGATATGCTGTCAAAGACAAAAAGTCAAGCTATTGCATGGTGTTTTAAATTTACAAGTTTGTTGCTTAAGTCTTTCGTTTGTTCATTCGATTTGCATAAATTTCGTTCGGTTCTGAGGTGTCATGCTGGGAAAGTGTATTGCGTGCTATTCCTATTTAGTTTCAGGCAAAGCAGCGTAGTTAGAATTAACGGAGCGATAACACGTTTGTCAATTAAGTTTTATCTTTTTAGGATTCTTTTGTATTTGCCTGCTTAACAAAGGTTTAAGTTTATTTATTTATGAAGTGGTTTGCTATAGACTTTCGATAAAGTGACACAGATCTATTTTTAGGTTTTTTGTTGTCATATTGCGCAACTTATACTATGATCATTTACACTACAAGATGTACCCAATCGTATGTTATTAGATTTGTTTGGTCATAAGTTCTCTGGCTAAAATTTTAATACCTTGTACCAAAAACAAATAAAGTTATGTAAATATGTGTAATAGCCAGAAAGAGGCGTTGCAGACTTCACAAAATATATATATTCTTGATCAGCATTGAAAGGCGAGTCGAATTAGCCATGTTCGTATGAACGCACGGATCTCGGAAACGGTTGGACCTACAACCACCAAATTTGGCACGAAGACTCTTCTTATTCATAAGCATAACGAGTTTATTTTGTTTTTCGGTTGTCAACTTAAATCATATAGCTGCCATAGGAATGATCGACTGAAAAACCATATTTACTAATATTTTCCAAGATGTCTATACCAATTTTCGGATTTAATGGTTCTAGCTAAACTCCAACCATATATCTCGATATTATCCTTATCGGTTCACTATATCATACAGCTGTCATAGGAACAATCGACCGAAAAACAACATTTATTGAGATAAAATTTACCTTTTTGATATATAGTTACCAAATTTAATATTCAATCATATAACTGACTATGATAGATATCGGTTTAAATGGAAAATGACTTTTACTAGGAAAAACTTATTTGTTTCTTGAGAAATCGTTACATAAGTAATAAAAAATATTAAAACAAAAAACAAATTTGTTGAATTCTGTATTGGGCACAGGGTATTCTATAGTCGGGTGCGCCCGGCTATTGCCATTGTCTTTCAAGTTTTAAGCGAATTTCTTTTAATACAATGTGTTGGTATATTTTTATTATGTTTGCTCCAAAAACAAAAATAAATTAAAAATGACAATTTAATTGTATCTTCTTGTGCAAGTGCATTCTGCTTTAATCTATAGTAAGCCCGAAGACAATAAGAAAACCGGCAAGTGTGTTGTGATTTTTGAGTTTGGCGGCCGGTGATTTGATATTCCCATTTTTATTATACATATCACAACCTACAGAACATCTATAGATAAATGTGAGGGGTCAACAAATCAGATTGTATACTTACTCAAGGCGTGTTGCACCAAAGTGAGGACTATGATGAAAAGCATGCATATGCTGTGCAGTCTTGACGTAGTAGGAGTCAACATGTGGAGACGGCTTGAGGACTTTCGCTTTTTACTGACAATTTTACAAAAATGTTGTCTGTTTTGTACTTCTTTGACATAAAGTGCCAAGCCGACTTGTTTTTACTTTGTTTATAGAAGGAGAACTCTTAGTTAAGCAGGAGTAGGGCGCAAATGGTAAGTGTACTTTCTTTTAGTCGATTAGCGCAACGAGTGCACAGTGCATTTGACACTGATCATGTTAATTAGTGTCAATTTCGCACAAATCTTGCGATAAATGAGCAACCCAAAACCTAAAATGCGTTTAGCCGAGTGTTGGACTAAGTGCAAAGACTGACTGACTGAAGGTGGGCGTGTGGGGAAAGTTGTCGTAATGTGAGGATAAGAGCAGGCACAAATGAGTGAGCTGATGGCAGCGTGAAGAATCGACGATCACATGCTGGGCTTGTTAAATCGAGAGAAATTAGGAAAGTGCCCGTTAACAAGCTGTTGATGTTGATGTCAGTGAATATACTTAGGGCGATTTAAGGCTCGCGTTTGCTTGTTGAGTTTTTTTTTTCTATTTTTTGATTGAGTTTTGCTTTTTGTGAATGGCGATTGTTTCAACTTTACTTATTGCGTTTCGGCGACTTTTGCAATTAAGTCGTACATGTTTCACGTTGTCTATTATTTTTTTTTTTGATTTTGTGTTGGTGGATTGTGTTTGATGCCACTAATTTTCTGCTGATGCGCTGCAGAAAGTCAGCTTATGTAATAAATAAGCGCTTTAGCATGTATATATGTAAATGAAGCCAACTCTAGCAGTGCCGCCGACAACAACAAGTTATTTGCCAATAAATCGTTACAAAAGTACAAGTACACACCTTAGCCAATCAGTCTCGTAGACGAACTATCCCGCCTTGCGTTGTGGCAGCTACTGTGCGACTACAATCCAGCCAATATCCGAGTACCATTTGCATCTGCCTAAGCAACAACGTGAACATGAACATAAGCATTAATATCAGCCTCGGACCCATGCATGTAAATGCAGTTGTTAAGGTCTGTATTGTCTGCACGTCTTGACGATTTGCTTTTTCGCCCATTTGTTGGTGGTGGTTGTCGTATTTTGCGCATGCGGCATGCAGCCACAATTCACCATTACCAAAAAAACCTCAGAAGGTCCAAATGCAAAGTCTTCGTGTTTTATTGTGCGCTTCAAGCGCATTGACAAGATAATTTCCTAGGTGCCGCACAGCCGAAAAGAAAAATAGCTGAATACTAAGCTACAATCTGAGATAGAAAACAGTCAGACACGTTTTAAAATGCGTCACAAAGCTCGGCATCAATTCGGAGCATTCAAATGTGATAAATGAGTGACTACCAATTGCTGACGCGAACTGCAGCTGTTGGCACGATATCAGTTGAAAGACCGTATAGGCTTTATGATTGTAATTATAATTCGCAAGTGTTTGTGCTTATCAAGTATGAAAAACAATTTCCAATTTCTTGAAATGAAAATCATAATCCATAGTTATCTGGAAAACGAGCAGATGCTTTACTAGATATATTATAATACCTATTTTTATGATAGCACACCTTAAGTAAAATATAAAATTGTCGATTGAATTGACA
Organism: Stegana nigrithorax; assembly: GCA_037044495.1. NCBI lineage: Eukaryota > Metazoa > Arthropoda > Insecta > Diptera > Drosophilidae > Stegana > Stegana nigrithorax. The sequence goes on from JBAMBQ010004233.1 coordinate 1,146,900, forward strand.
GCCGGAAGTAAATTTGGGCTTAACAATTAATTCAAATAATATACTGTGTGCATAACATTGAGGTTTTAATAATTATGAAAAGAAATATAAATAAATAATCAACTTAACAAAGGTGTTAAAAAGAATTTAAAAAAATAAAAAGCCAATTATTTGAAGATATAAGGTTATTAATGTTTTTTTTTGCAAAACTTACCTTTGATATTGCAACTGGCAAAAGGTGATAAAAATGTGATTATTAAATATTTATTATTAATTATTTGGTTTTAATTCATATTATTATTAAATATTCTGAAATAATTGTAAAAATATTATTATTCATTGATCATTAACTTGCATAAATATAAGCTTATGTTATTTCTGGTTCGTTATTAAGACTTCGCATTATTAGCGGAAGTACTGGTACTGGAAGTATGGATGCATTCTTTGCAGTTAAGGAGTGAAGCAGATTTAAAAAATATTTGAACAATCCCATTTGGGAACACATTCGTGAGCTAAGCATCTGTCCATTCACATTATTCAAATGTAAATTGAAAATCTATGAAAAAAAAAGTTTAAGTAACTCAGTCGCATTTCACGACAAAAATGATGTAATTTTTCCTGTTTTTTGTGTTTGGTTATTTATGTTGAGGTGTGTTGTGTGACTTGTATGTTTTATGTTACTCGCGTGTCGAGTGGTATGAGCTGCTTATTAGTTTCTGAGATCGCGCATCCAAGTTCAACGTAGACAAATTACATTACACTAAGCGGTAGCACAGCCCTGCGGATACGGATAAAGTCGTAGTCACTGACCTATTGACGTACATCCACTTCCCGAGTTGCTATGGCAAAGACATGCCCATTGATAAAGAAAAATGTTATAAAAAGCTTTGCTGCAAAAGCATGAGCAGTTCAGTTTTGCAATGACCGTTGATGCGTTGCTGCTTATAATATTCGAGTAGAACAAAACCTCGCCGGCAGGCTCAACTGGTCAATTTGCCATAGTCAAACTGTTGGCCAATTAGTTGACGTTTGAAAAGGTTCTCATGTGGCCAGTTAGATTCCTTTAGCCGTTCATCAAATGCAAGCTTTTATGTGTTTTACTTGTACGTTGTTGCCCTGCTTCAGTTTGGGTCAGTTCAGTTGAATTCAGTTAAATTCAGTTGAGTTGAGTTCAGCCCAGTTTATTATGCGAGATTTAATGGTCTTAAGAAATTCATTTTAAATTATAAGGCATTTCGCCTATTAAATCATATTACGAACTGCATTCATTCTTGATTTATACGTGAGTTTGGCCTTCTGCGCCAATGCGGTAAAAAATGTTGACTTGGTGTTGAAATCCGGCAGCGGTTTTTTGTGTTTTTATTAAAGATATTCGATTTGGCTTACGCTTAGCTCACATCGGTGGTTTAGTTCAACTTGGGTTAGCTTCGCAAGTTGGTAAATCGTTTGTAGCTTTTCCAGTGCTGACCTTAAGCGTTTTTGTAATTTATTTGTCGCTGGCGTAATTTCCCAGCATTTTGTTCCAAGACAGTCAGTAAGTTAGTGGGTGAATGAGTGTGTGAGTGAGTGCCTTGCGCATGCCCGTGCGCTTGCGCGCCATTAGAAGTTGTTAACCGCGTTAAGTTTGGGTTTGCTGTTGAGCTTTTTGTTTTCATTTGGCTACCTTTTTGTTGCTCGTTAACTTCTTCGGGACTTTGTGGTGCACCCTTGGTGTAATTGTGGTAACGTGTTGTGCAATTTCTATGTAATGTAAGTGTTCAAAAAGATTTGTGTCGTTATTGTATTTAAGTTTCTCTTATCAGTTTCCTGTCTTCTTATTTGGCTTAGGCTTTTGTGTTTGTATCATATGATATAACCTTAAAAAAGTCGGCAACAGCTGAAAAATAATTGGATCTGTTAAAGATTACTTTTTCGATTGAAATAGCTTCGTTGTAAGAGCAATCGTTAGTCATATTAATGTCTCTTGCAACTTTTTTGTTTAAAATTGGTTTATGGGTTTTTGTAACATCTTTTAAAGTCAAAATAATGAACCAACTAAAGAAGTAGGCCATGTAAGTATAGTAAGGTTTCGAAGCGACTAGTTTTGATATATTTTTTGAGAATTGATTGAACTAACAATGAACTTAATAAATTTAGCTTTGGATGATATTCCTACATTGCATGGCCTGCGTCAATTTTCACTAAACAACGAATCCGCCATCCCGAGGCTTGATTTATATTAGCCGAATGTTGGCAAATGCAACACAGAACATAATTTCAATCGATTACCAGATAATACAGTCAATGTGAAAAAGTAAAGGTAAAAATGTTTATTATAAGTATATGTATGGTATATTATTAAAGAAATAAACTTGCTTAATAAATCTTTTTGGCGCATAAAAATTGTTTCTTCTAATCATGTGTTTTTTCTTCTTACCCGGATGACTATTCTCTATTCTTTTCTTTTCTAATAACATTTATTAAAATATTTTTTAATAACGTATTTTATTTTATTTATGTCGAAATACTATTTTTGGAAAAGTCATTAAGTCCAAAGTGGACATAAAAACACAAACCAAACAAATTTTATAAGCCTCTTTCGCATTTGCTGCTAACAGCTAAATAGTAAAAAAAGAATAAAATAAATTTTAAATTTGTAAAACAACATAACATAAAATTAGTAAAGATGATCAAAGCGAAAATATCAAAGACTTAGGAGAACTTCATCTGACAGAAAAGAATGGCAAGTAATTCGTAGAAGTTAAAAAGTTTGGTTGTTGTTGTCGTTAATTTTGCTTCTTTCTTTAATAAATGGCTTGCCAATTTATCTGTCTTCGATGGTAAGCGCATAAATCATAATAAAAAAAAAAACAAGTTAATAAATTCCAAGTGAAAGACAAAACAAATGAAGAAAAGCTAATTAACAATGATGAGAGCTTCGTGTTATTTGATAATATTTCAGGGGATTTTAGTGTTTTTTCCGTTACGAAATTGTAAGAACGCGATTTATTATGTAACCAACTCTTTATTTCCGGCTGTCTTAGGTTTGAATATAACAGCGACGTTTCGTAACCGAGAATAAGACTTTGACTAAGTGGGTTGATTTCTATCGGTCTTGAACTTGGTTCAGCGAAAGTTGAATTTTGTTTGTTTTGTTTTTATGTTATACTAAGTAAAAGTTTTTGAGTTGTTTTTTTTTGCAGTAGAACTTGAAAGTGAAAGAAAACTTGAAAGCAAAAACGTGAAACAAAGCAGCGTAAAAAATTAGTTGTGACTTTGGCTTTGGCAAAGTCATTTCCAAAGCTAATGAATTGCAAAAAGAATTGAATTGATGGTATGAGTGATATTTGAGATAAATCGATAAATTGTAGAGACGATTTTTTTATCAGAGTTTATCATTTGGTTATTAATATAAAATTTGGTGGGTGTCGGTCTAATCGTTTGCGAGATCCGTTTGTTCGCACAGACAGATGGACAAATAGACAGACGGATATGGCTAGATCGACTCGCCTTTCGAAGCTGATCAAGAGTATATATACTTTGTAGGGACTGCCTCGCCTACTTCTGCCTGTTACATATATTTGTTACAGGGTATAAAAGGAAAAAATTCAGTGACAAATTTCTTAAATTGACGAGCATGTGACAGACATACTTAGTATAAAATCTGTTAAGTGAATTTGTTGATTAAATGGACCGCGATAAGTGCACACGTGTAGTGATAAATATTGAAATGCTTGGTATGTTCATCACTTACTTTTTCACATATGAATTTTTACAACAATTGGATTATGGTAATGTATGGTTGAGTGGAATTATAAAGTGTAAAGACTTTCTTCGAAAGAATTAAAAAAAAAATTTAATAAAACAATTTGAACAAGTGGGGTGTCAAACTAAAATTGTTTTAAATCCGTTATGAGTTGAATAATGATTTATAAATCGATTTTATTAGATAAAAAATAATAATAATAATTTTAAATGAAGTAAACTGTATGTTATGGTTTCTAATCAGCCTTTAGCGCAAACATTGTTAAAATAAAAGCTTCATTTCATGCATCTACTTCTTTTTTTAAGATGATAAAGTTTATTAATAAAACAAAATGAACAAAGCATTAGTTTACTCTCAGTTTTTTTTTTAAATAATTTAATTTTATAGTCACCTAATGAGGCAAAATTCATAAAGTTAACTAAATATATAATGACATCAAAACTGGCACGCTCACATAAACAAGGTAGTTAGTAGTAGAGAAATTATTTCTATGACAACTTAACAGGCATTCAAGCCGAGCAGGCCCAATTACGAATAACTTAGTGTAGGGTGGAATGCGCTCGAGAAGTCTCGAGCTGAAAACACACAGAGACAACTGACAAAGGTATGCCATGTGCGTCTTTTCCGTCATTTCTGGCAGCACAGCGCGGCGGATAATCATTTTTAAGCCATCACTTATGCGAAGGCATTCCAAAATTTCACAGTGATTTGCATATGAAGCACAGAAGTTGTAATGAAATGCAGTTTCATAATTTTCACACGTTTTTTAATGGACCTCTTGTTTTTTAACTACATGTAGTCGCAGAAGATGAGAACAAATGCAAATGCTTAACAAATTAGATGCAAGAAATTTAAATTCATAAAGTACTAATAAATCGGAGCATAGCAGCTTAAAGGAAGAATTGCGTAAAAAATTATTAAAGTTTATTGAACTCTAGCTAAACGTAAATAAAATATTACGCAAAAGCAGCTGCAAAAACCATCAAAAAAATTGGTAGAAATTTAAATATGCAGATGTTGTTTAAACTTGCTTTGCATGCTTAATTATTTGCTGCTTAAAATTTGAATTAAAGCATATAAATTAAACAAAAAATTTACATTTAAAGTTCAAAAACCTGATTTGGTGTGAAAACTGAATTTAAAAATAATAAATAAAACTCAAAAAGAATAAACAATTTATATTTCATATGATAAGTTTGTGGGCTATTGAAAACTGAATAAGCACAGCAATGCTAAAAAAGACATTCAAACTGTTTAACAGTATTAATGTATGGTACACATACGTGTCTACATATATTGCTTATTTTTAAAGAAGTGAATGAGGCTCTCAAGGCCGCATTCGATGCGAGTGCATCCCGCAGAAATGCCTGCAATTGACATACCTATGGATTTGCATGAATTAGACGATCTTATTTTAATTTGACACAATTGCAAAAGTCTGTTGCTGCAGTCTTTCAATTGGACAGCAATTAAATTCGTATTATTACTAACAGCTGAGCAATCTGCTCTACCGCAGCTTGCTACTTTTGAAGACCATTTTAACACGTGTGGATACTTGGCAATTTGTTTACCAATTTGCATCATCAGGAAGCCACTCGCAGGTAACCGGCAACAGGCAACATTATGAACAAAATGTGGCAGGTGTTTGTTTAAACAGTTATCCACTGCTACGGTCTTGCATGCTGGGGGCAATACGCCAGCAGCACTGCGTTGGCAACAACCCACACATAGTCAACGTGCTGCTGCTGAAGTTGACAGATGAGTTGTTGGCAGCAAGTGTGTGGTTAACACTTTTCTCTGCCTTTCGATGAATAGATTTGGATTACTTCGTTTGTTTCCACGGGCAATTCGGTGCACCCAAAACAACAGGGAATGGCCCGATGTTATGAACTTCCAGCGACTTTGCAAATCAAACAATAAAAAATTAAAAAACCATCGGATCGAGAAACGAAGAAGAAAGACTGACGGTGCATCGGGCATCTCTGCCAGATTGGTTACATAGATAAGTTACACTTCGTCACGTTGGTCTGACTTTGTAGACAATTATGGTTGCTTTCGTTGTAGTTTGCTTGTCATCGGTTGTTGTTGTTTGCTTATGCTTAAAAACAAACACAAATGACATTATTCGCTTGCAGACAGGATACTTACTGCCTGCTATTTACTCTCGACTTCGACTGCCTTTTGGTTTTTTTTGGCATGTAACAGATGCCGCTACACGACTTTCGTAGATGACTTTTGCGCATGCGCCGTTGATGCGCACTAAAGGCAAAAAGCTATTTTGTGTATAGTGCAGACTTCCGGAAATCACGTATTTTGTTACTGGCTGGTTACCTGACAAATATTTGCACAAAAATTTGTTTTTTTTTTTTTTTAATAGACTAGCAGCGAATAAAGTGTTGAGTAATATCAAAATATATAATGAAACACAGACGTAATGAGCTGCAAGGATCGGTTATAGCTTGTGACGTAACTGTTCAAGAAATGTAAATAGAAAAGAAGTTTATCTTTGAAATATTCTGCTAATCGATTGCATGCCACACGGGTACTTCATGTTTTTCAAGTTAATGTAACTTTGTCGATTTCATATTATACATTATTTTTTTTTTTATCGTATTTTTGTAACATCTTTCCCCATCAGCGACAATTCCATAATAAACAATTAAATTTTCGCAACAACACACACAAATCGAGACCAACGTGAACAATCAACAAATCAAGCGCACAATTAGGTAACCCGAGATGCTCATTTGAACCCAAATCAACGGCGATCGCATTATCAACGCACACAAAGTCTTCACTGTGAAGCGCTTGTGGTGTGGCGGAGACAACCAATTATTGCCGCCCTTCCGAAGTCTTTTTATTGTAGTTTAATTGCGATTTGGCAACACCTCCGGCCAGACACAGCCCGATTCACTATCACTCAAGTTTTGAATGGCCGCCACACTTATGTATGTATATTGGCTTCCACGTTGTGGCTTGCATGCAATGGACTTCAGCGCTGCCAGGCGAGCATCATGTGGCATTTGTCTGTTCATAACGAACAGCCGTGTTGTTTGTAAATTTGAAAACGGTTTGAGTGAAGTGTAACTCACAATGAACGTCGTGAGCTTGTTAATTTTGACAGGCCGAACGGACCTATGCGGGCAAGGAGAAGGGCACGACGCTCAGAAGTTGGCTGTAAGCGCTTCTGAAGTTTCGAAAGCACAAGTCATGCGAGAGAAGTCGAATGCGCAGCGTAATCAGTTAAGATATTCCAGTAAATAACCCATGACTAACTTTTCCACAACTCGGCAAAATTAATTGTTAGGATGTCTCAAAGCAGTGTGTAACTTGTCTTCTATAGCTAAAATTTTTGTGTAGCGCACACGAACTGCGCTTCAGCCAACTCAAAGACAAATCGAAGAAAAGTGTATATGCGGTGACGAAGCGGAAGTGATCTTCAGCGTATAGCAAACAATGCTGCCGAATGGTGGCGATGATGGCATCTTTTTGGCAAAGTAAAGAAAATAAATCAGACAACCACTTCGGAGGCGATGAACGACCCCACCACCATCAGTTCGATGCCAGCGAAGCAAAAGCGCAGCCAAACCAAACTATGGTTAGCTGAGGATTGTTGGCTTGTTTATCATGAATGCTGCAATTGTTTGGAGTTGCCTCTGCCCATGCTGCTCTGCTAGCACGTTTCGCCCCCTTGTTGCGCTTAGTTCGCATCGTTACATTTGTGCTGGCATAATTTGTTATTGTTATCGATCTTTTGTGGCATGGTGTCAGCGATGCCGCGAAGAAAGTATTGAGGCGTTGCAGGCAGTCGCTGGATACTCGTCGTTTTACACAATACTCGTACTCGTGTATTATCCGGCATACCATGTGCTACTAAAATGTCATGATGTAGCGCTTTTGTTATTTCGCGGATGTTGCTGCCATAACTCACAATTAGCTCAATTTTGGCTTTTAATCTCTTCGTATTATTTGCTTTTATTATTTTTCTTTGCTTTTTGAGTTTTTGCGGTCATACTAATACTTAGACCTCACCCATTGATTTTGTACTTTGATAAAGAGAAGTAACACATTTTATTTTGTCTTCTATTTTAGTATTCGATTCCGATTGTTTGAAAATTGTTTCTCAATTTATTTATTTTGCGTCATTGTTCGTATTAATAAATAAACATTTTTGTCTTTTCATTTATGCCTGTGCCTGTGCCTATGCCTACATCTCTTCCTATGCCATGCCCGTGCATGCATGGAGCACGGAATGAATGAACGATTATGCAATTGTAGTGCTCATGGTGATAAGTTGTTTGGGAATCTACTTGGCAAAAGTATTTGAAGATTCGTTAGTTCGAGCTTTTGGAATTAATTTAGTAAACGAGTACATATATGTTTATTGTTAGACGAAATCGTTAAAATTCGTGTGTAACCCTTTCGCAATTCTTCGTCTTAGTTCTTTTTAGTCTTTTAATGTAAAAATATTGCCATTCCGTCAAGAAAAGCAAGCTTTTTGTAAGTTGTGCTCAGTGTAATCTTCATTCATATAGGACAGTTCTTTGTTCAGCCTGTAACATCTACGGCAAACTAAATACAATCTTCCAGTGGGGCTGTTCAACAAATATAATTGATCTTAGAAACAAAAAAATCATTTTTTTGATTGGTATTTACAGATTTGTGTTAACTGCCTATACTGTTTGGGCTCCGCATTTAGTAAAATGTGCATCAAATTCCCTAAATTTGGTTTTTAAATACTTTTCTATTTAAAATTTAGTGTTTTAAATCCAATTCTTATTTTAGACGGTAAATGCGTGCCTTGGAAAACAGTGCAAAATTTGGGGATTGGATTCACAACCTTAAAAAATCGTGTACGTTGAAAAAACTTTTAATATTTTCTCAACACACCGTGCAAAAAAAAAAAAGGATTTTTTTAGAAATAAATAATAATGAGAAACACAAATTTGACGGTAAAGCCATCATAGAATTAACAACTCTTAAAGCTTTTTAAGATGATTTATAAGAAATATTAGTTTTCGCTTCCTTTTAACTGAACACTAACACAAACTAATTTTGAAAGGATTTCTTAAAATTTAACTTTTCCTTTGAAAAAAAAAAAAAACAAATTTATTAGTTAATATGCAAACCGTGTTAGTTCGAAATCGTGTAAAAAAAGACATTGTAAAACTTTAGTGGAAATTTTAAGAGTGAAATGAAATTTTTGAAAATGATATGAATTGATAAATTCTTTTGATTATAAAAAAAAATATATAAATATATAAAAATTTTTTAGTGTTTTTATTTCTTTCATATATTGGATTATGTAAATTCTTTTTCATGCACCTTTGAGGTGCCACAAACGCCATGTTATTTTTACCTTTAGCAGAATGGTATACATTGTTAATTTTTTTGGGAAGCCTCATTTTTGCTTTTATGTTTTATTGGCTTTTTTATTTTTTAATCTCAGTCTGTCAACAAGTGCAATAGGTCAGGAGGCGCCACCGAGCGGCAGCCCCAACTGCTGTTGAGCGAATCGAGCTCGATCTATGTAATGAGTGAATGACTGAATGAAATATATTGACTTGATGGTGCACCGAAGTTTACAGTGAAATTATTTGGTTTTTTTTGCATTTGGCTGTCATCGGACAATACAAAAAGAAATTAGATAAGTCGACGAAGCGCACCGCTTGGCAGATAAACGATCAACGTCGCTTTTGATAGTTTGTATTTGTTTACCATGAAGATGATGAACATGATGTTGAAATAAACTTTTCCCTGTACTTAACAACTAACTGAGTTATGAAATATTCAGTGCGCCATTGATTTGCCTTTGGTTTCAGGCAAAAAGATGCCCAACACAATGAAACCAAAAAAGCAAATGCAAGCTGATAAATACATGGCTAACGATAGACCCCATTCGGATAGTATAACGGGATAGATTTTCAACGAAGCAAAAACGAATAAACTAAGCGTCGTCATGCAAATCGATGTTCCCATGGAGCGTATCTATTGTAAGCGAGAAAAAAAATTCATTAGAATGCGCTAACCTGGTTTATCTTGTTACAAACCTTGGCCGGGAGCACCTCTACGGTAATGACAAAAACCAATGCGATGACGCCTACCGAGGCAATGAAGCTCACAAAACACATTAAGAAGAGGGGAACCCAATCGTATTCCACGAAAACAGCCTCATTGGCAAACTGTTTAAAGAGACCAATGGCCAACATTCCTAGACCCATGCCAGCTGCGGAGGTGAGGAAGAGTATACGTCGACCAAAACGATCCACAAGCCCAACTGTGCACATTGTACCAAGAATTTGCAAACTGCCAACGATTATCGTGGAAGTATTTGGGTCCAGACTGTTCCCGAGCTCGGCGAAGATATGTGATGTATAGTTGTAGATCGCAAAACTTCCCGAAAATTGGTTGGTGATAAGCAGTACAAGAATGATAGCTAAGGGTTTCACCGCATCTATTTTGACTAAAATATAAAAATGAATAAAAGATTATTATTAAGGTTATATTTATGTATGTAACAGGCAGAAAAAGGCGTGGCAGACCCAACAATGTATATATATTCTTGATCAGCATCGAAAGGCGAGACGATCTAGCCATGTCAGTCTGCTTGTATGAACGCACAGATCTTGGAAATGGATAGACCTACAAACACCCAAATTTTTGGATGTAAATTTTTAGGTAATATTCAATTATATACATATGTGAATATGATAAATATGAAGCGAACAGCCGAATAATGACTTTTACTTTTACATAATTAATGCAAAATATCAAAGAAAAAAAAAAAAATATTGAATTTTGGATTGGGTACAGGGTATTCTATAGACGAGCGCGCCCGAATATAGCCCCTGCCATTCTAGTTATTTTTTCTATGTCTCTTATTCCATATGATTCGGCACCAGTGTCAAAGAGTTAATAAATAAGATAAACAAAAATTCATCAAAAAAGCTAAAAAAGACAAATAAAACTTAACAAGACATTGTTGAAAATCGATAGTCTAAACACCGTTGGGAGAATGTGAATCATCGTTTCTTAGCAGCAGTCAGTTCGATTATTCAAATAAAAAAACTTTCAACACGCGAAAAGGTTTAAAAAATGTTGACTGTTTGGTGTCAACTAAGAAAAGATTGCGGTATTTTATTATCGTTGCCGAGTTTTGTCTACGGCTGAACTAAAAACATTTTGTGAATATCTTTTATATTGGGTAATTTAAAAAGTATGTGCGGTTTTCTGACTAGATGGTTTTGATACGCATATATCATGCATCAGTAATCTGAACTATCTTTTTTTACAGAACTGTTTTCACAAAAAATTTAGCTATGAGTATCAACAACATCAGAAACTGCATGACCCAATAATAGTAATATAAAATAGGTTAACTTTGATTGATTGAGAGTTAATGGCTGTTAACACACGTGCCACACACACATACACATATGCACCATAGTCTTGTGGACCCAGCACGAATACTTACAGAAATCGCCAATAGTGACTGTGTCCGCAGTCCCCGCTTTCAGTGACTGCGCTTTGAACTTCTCGAATTCAGCCCTGTCTGTTGTTTCTTGTTGTGTTGACTCGATGACTGCGTTGTCGGTGTGTGACATATTCTTATAGAACTTGTAGGATTTCTCTGCCTCCAACGCATTGCCGCGCTTCAGCAAATACTGCGGAGTTTCCTTCAGCCTAGCAATGGCGCATAAATAAATCAGTGGCAACGTGATCATGATGCATGGCAGCAGGTGAAAGGAGAGATACGTTGCACTTATCAAACCGAGCAAAATGCCAAAACCAATGTAGAACATCGACAAGGAAGTCAAGGCGCCGCGAATGCTATTGTTGTCAAAACGAAACGTTTGATTACTGTCGTATTTTCTATTTGGAAATCTTGATAAGGCTTAACATAGGCTGCCTATGTCGGCGTAACTCAATTAGAGATCACAGATTTCTTAGGTAAATCGTTTGATTACTCACGTACGTTCGCTTAACAGTGAAACGTGAGCACTTGAAGTGCGTGCATAAAGTAATACACGATAAGACTTCCCTACTACTGCGACTCTGACGTTAGTATTCAATAAAATTTGGGAGTGTTCAAGATTAAACAATTAGATTTACGGAGTCGCGTTCCAGTTCTATTGCTGGTGGCTTGAGTGGAACTTACTTCGTATCGGCGATTTCACTAATGAAAATTGGTATAACAACATAGGAACCGCCACCGGTGACGCCCGCCAAGAAACGGCCAGCGTACAGATAATTAACATTCTTGGCCGTGTAGACGAGGATCCAAAACAACTAAAAATTTTCAGACAACTGAGCCAAGTCCGTTTTTTGCTGGTGCTACTATTGCAGTTTGATACACTTACCATGTGCGGTATGGCAATTAAATTCATGCACCATTTTCTACCAATGCGGTCCAAGAGTATGCCAAAGAGTATATTTCCCGTGGCTGAGCCTAGTCCGATGAGTGAGCCCACCCAAGATGCCTCTTCAATAGTGATAGGTGCATCGAGGGGTGTTTCATCGCTGAGTAGCAAACGCAAGGACGGCGACATCCAACCAACGCCGATACCGTGTGATAAAGTAATAAAATGCACTACACATAAAAGAACTCGGTATAATCAATTATCTAAGTTAATTTTAGTGAATTAAAAAATCACATTTAATATTACTAAATCTGACCGCTTAATGTGGCAATTATCTGGTATCGAAATCTTTGGCTCAATATCGAATTATTTTGCTTGGTTATATCAAGGGAAGTAAGTTGCGTCATTTTCAGTTATCCTTTCACTTTTAAATGTCGAATTGAATAGTTTCTTCTATTTTATTTAAATACGATTAAAATGCAATTAACATTGCTTCGAATGGACTTTATTTTGAACACTAACACGTTGCGCGTCGAAAGCTAACTGAGTGTAAATGGTTGCAGAGCTCTACTCTCCAACGCTTTCACTGCGAGAATCAGCGTTAACTCAGACGCTCAATTAGCATGTAGATATTTTATAGACATTCCTAGATAAGATTAAACTGACATGATGCCATTCTGAGTTCGAAACTCGCGTCTTTCAGTTACTTGTCGCATATGTGTAAATAAAATGATTATTTAAGAAGTACTTTAACCCTTTTTTGATACTGGGTTAATTTAATATGCTTTTTACAAAATGTACTAAGTAATGAAAAATACAAAAATAATGTAATAAAGCAATAATTGTGCATTTTCATATTCCAATATAATTATTTTAAGCTTCCAAATATACATATAATTTTCGGTTTATCGGGATTCGACTGTATTAGTAACCTCGTATGTGTGTAACGTAATAAAAAAATATAAAATAAACGAGGGTTAATATTTTGAAGTTTTCTTCCGATCTAGAGCCCAAAACTCAAGAGCTGAAAACTCAAGTGCCACTCAGATTGGTTTGTGAAGGCAAATGCTATTGTCAATAAAACAGTCAGCGCACATATTAGATTGCAAAAACTGACGAAATGTTCTTTTTTGGTTCTTCTTATCTATAATGTTTGCATGACATGCAACAAATTGGTTAACACAAACTAACTTTAACTGAAAGATATTTAACGTTAAGGAAGCACATCTTGCCAATCATAAACTGTCGAGATAAACGACTAAGCAAGTTAAAAAGAAATGCAATGTAAATGATTATTGAAGGCAGTGTTTCCCTACATAGGCTAAGCAGCTTCCTATTGCTAAGTTTCATAAGCAGAAATTACAGGGCATGGTGTAATCGCTTCACTTTACTTGGCTGCTTTTGCACTGCGCTTCGCTTCGCTTTGCCTCAGTTCGTTTAGGTTAGCTTCGTCGACTCATTCATTTATTCAACCGTTCATTGAATCGAGCGTCACTGAGCCACTGAGTGCTCGACAGCTCTCTGCGAGTCGATATTGATGCTGTCGTGTCAAAATAAATGATTTTGCTATGATCAAGTTATTAGCTGTGTAGCAGTCTGTTTTTAGTTTGGTTCGCGACTTCGCGACTTAGCGGCCATGTGACTTCATGCTGACATCGTTTGGCTGCTGAATCTGCGCTTTAATGATGGGGTTCCTTGGCTACCAGCATGGTTTGCCTGCGAATATTACATAAAGCGCATTAAAATTCATAAAAATTTGGTGGAATTTTTTTTCATTTTTGCCTCGTCTTTACATTTTAACAGTTTGATGCTGGCTTTGCAAAACTTTCAGCGTTCGATCGTTATGAGTATTTTTGTATCTGTGACAGTCAGTTATGCGGTGTCAAAGTTCAGCTGGCTTGCGGCTTTAATTTTTTTTATTGTCTTCGTTGTTGCTGTTTCTGTTTCTAGAATGGTTTATAGCAAAAGTAGCTCGCTCTAAAATGGTAATCGTAGAATATGATCTTTCGCTCAAAGTCGAACCCTTTTGTCTCCACAACTTCGGTGGCCGGTAGAAGTGTTTTCGATTTGACTATTGTGTTTTACGTGATGGAATTAATGAGCCTGATTTGTGTATATTGTGTTTGAGAAGACAAGCGAGTGGCACCTAGTGTGATACTTGGAATGCAATAAATTCTAATCATGTCAGTTCTCTTCAATTTCTATTTGTATTTTAATTTCACAGATAATCTCCTTTGTCTTCTTTCTTTTAGCAAGATTTATTTGAACAGGACGATCATGCCTTTTATGTATTTTTTATTTGGCTGTCATTAAAAAACACATTGTGCCCAAGTTAGACTAACGATATGCATGCCTTGACTCATTTGTTGAGCTGATTAATTAATTTAAATTCATTACCCTACATTTGTAAAAAAAGAAGAAAAATTGTCTGTCGACTGTTGCTTTCGTTTGGGCTTCATTCATTTTAAAATAAAATCAGTTTGTTCCACGAAAAAGTAAGTATGAGAATTCATGCTTAGATACTTTCGTTTACGCATTCGCTTGTTTTCGTCGCTGATAAGCATGAGTAATACAGATTACATTGCTCAAATCAGAACTGTTTTGTGTTTACGAGATTGCGTTGCTTTTGAGGCAATTGCTAAGCTATTTGTTTGAGTAGATTATCAGCTAATAAAAAGATGATTGTCATCACAATGCCTGAGAGAAACGAGAACTGAACATTTGTTTTACTTATAGTAATTTTTTTTATAATTTTTCATGTTTTTTTTTTTTAATTTAGAGCTTAGGTGACTTGTACATTTGACACACATAACAAAAAAAAAAAATATAAAACAAAATATCAAAAATAAAGCAAAAGGTAATCGACAAAGTTTAAAATAAGACATCAAAAACGCTATCAAGTTCATTGATCTTGACAAATGTGAGTCTTTAATTTTCGGTGGCTTATAATATATCACAAAACAAGACAAACTGGGAGCAGCTAATACTTAATTTTTATTGTATTGACATAGATGAGTGCTAACTACAAATGTGCCACACACACACACGTGGGTGGGTAGCCAATTCAATAAATAAATAATTTTAATTTTAAATAAATATTTTCAAAAGGGTTTCGAGGAAAACATTATCAGCTGAAGTTAATTACGTCTATTTTATAGCACTAAGCACTAAGTACTCTGAGATAGAAAAAAAAAATAAATACGACGGTAAAATGAAAAAATCTTATCAAAAATTGAATTAGCTAGTAGAATTTGAGCAAACTCCTACATCGCAACAAGCGAACAATCTACGAACAGGTGGTTGCGCCTACTTGGCGGTACGGTATCCAAATCTGGGGTATTGCAGCAGCAACGAAACGCAAACGGCTACAGACCATGCAGAATAAAGCCTTGCGCCTACTACCTCTATCCTGCACCGAGACCTTAATCTAGCTACCGTTGAGGACCAAGTCTGCTTTTTCTCCAGCAGATACGCTAGGCTAGACCCCTGGCCACCTCAGTCCCTATAAGGAAACTCAAACGACTTCACTTCGGACATCTATTCTTGAGTCTGGTATAGCTTCGTCCCTTTTTGTTATTTAATGTTAACTATGTTTAAACTTAGAAACCCTATTGAGTGCTGATTAACGCCTAATCAATAAAAAAGAAAAAAAAAAAGACTGTTTCATTTTCAGTAAGTAATCAGAAGTACATATATAAATATTTCATAAAATTCGAAATATCTTTATTCTGAAAAGAATTATTGTGTGAGCAATTGGAAATTCTTAAGCACGTCTAAACGTCACGTTCGAGTAATTAAAAGTGCGGCCTACTTCACAGATGTTCGTTTTGCAGCGAATTAGCTACGCTTAACCTATGCAACTGCGTTCAACTCTAACCCGAAACCTAAACGAACTTTTTTTTAGCTTTTTGTGTTGCTTGTGTTGCCTGCCAAACATTAATTACAGTTATTTGCACGACAGAGCAAATTGCAATTTAATTTGCTAAGATGCGCAAGAAGAAGCTAAAATCATGAAAAATAAGGCGAAAATGTCTCAGCAACCAGAGTTGAAGAAAAAAAAATTTGAAAAAGACGAAAAACAACAACAAAAAATAAACAATAAAATCAACAAATTGCAGCCGCATTGAACTAAAAACACACAAAAGAGTAAAGAAGCCTGTGGAATCAACTGAGTCAGCCAACTTAGAAGAATAGCCAAGCTGTAGGAATGCATGAATGAACGAACGGATGACTCGCTGTCTGATGCCTGACTATCTGACTGAGCGAGTGACTTGGGGTATGCTTGAGTAGCTGAGTAATGGAATAGATTTTCATATACCGCTGGTGGTCCGAGCCACCAACGTCAAAGACGTTGCTGTCTTGTCATCGGCTTAGTTTGCCTAGCATTGAACATGATGACAGCAAGCGCGACACACGGTGGGTGCAACATGCAACTCGCACGACACTGTACGTGCCTCTACGAATAACATTAGAGGCAAAGAGCAACAGCTAAAGCCGGAGCATCAGCAACTGCATCAGCATTGGAGCATCGGCAATAAGCCGCATGCTTCTTCTATGTAAATCAAACCAAGATCTGACGCCGCCACAGTTTCTCCGTTTTTATCGCTATCAACATCAGCGTCGCCGTCGCCGTCATGCTGCGGCGTTGCTACAGTGGCTGCTGTTGCCGCTGGTAGGCAACAATTACCGCTTGAATTACATATCAGTTGCCACTAATACATTACAAGTTGTCTTTTGTCAGAAGCATATACTGGGCTGTTGTTGTTGTATATAGGTTTGGCAATCTGCAATGTGTGCTAAATGGGTGTTAAAACCTAACGGGATTTAAATGGCTTTTCAATTTATAGCAACACTGAAGCTGAAGATGCTACGCGATACCGCTCATAGTAATGCAAAATATCAAGTTTTTACACCCTGCAGTTGCACCAATGGAAAAAAGAACAAAGGAAAACCAAAATAATTATTACTTCGTTGTCTGTGTTAATTTGATGGATAGATTTGGGTTAAATATAGGTTACTTGCTGATTTAATTTTTTTGTTTGTCTTTTGTATTTTTTTTTTTATACCATGCACCCAAAACTGGTTGATGGTATATCAAAGTTGTATGTAACAGGCAGAAAGAGGCGTGGCGAAGATTCTCTAATCTAATCCATAGGCATAACGAGTTTTTTCGGTAATCAACCTATAACATATAGCCGCCATAGGAATTCATTAGTTCTAGGCAATGTTCAATCATATATCTTAATTTTTTGTATATCGTTTCACTATATGAGAAAAAAGAGAAGAAGTCACTCTAAGTCGAATGAATCATCGCTACGAAGAATGAAACAAAACTTAAAGAAACAAACTGGAATAATAATATAGTTAACAATTAACAAATAAGATACTCGTACTCACGTAGAAGAACAGAAAATATAATCATGTTGGGCACAAAAAACAAGTTCGTCGCTGCAGTCTTTTGTTTTTTGAATGGTGTCGTTCTTTGTATTGTGTGCTTTGTGTCGGGGGTTATCAAGTAGGTGCTGCCAATGCGATTGCCAACAACGCTTCTTTTTCTGCCGCTGCTGCTGCCACATCGATTACACTTAAAAGAATCTAATGCTAATTCCATTGCCGCTCTTGACGATGACGAAGAACATGATATTTTGTGCACTAGTTCGCTGGCGCTGGCTGCTTTTGGTTATAGCCCGGCTAAGTCGTGGGAATATATTTTATTTAAGCTATATTTTGGTTGCTCGCAGTAATACAATGAGCACTTTAATGAATACGCAGGCGCAGCGCAGCAGCGGAACCGGCAACGGTAACTTCAACGGCAATGGAAGTAGCAGTAATCGTAACAGAGAAAGAAAAATAAAAATCGAAAATCAATTCATGGTACAAACAAAGCAAGTTGTGCAATTGAAGCGCATCAGTAGCAGGAAATTAATGAGCTTGGGCTGATAGTGAGTCAGTCATTCACACATTTACACATTCATTCACTTGGAAAATATATTTAACAACATTCGATTATTGAATCAAACTGACCACCGTCAACTTGCTGGCTTTTCGATTGCAATTGCATATATACATACATACATATGAATTTAGTTGTCGAAATAATTTTGCAATAAAGTGAATGCAGTAAATTCAAAAGGAAACACTCAAAATCAGCGAAGTCAAATGATTTTCGCCAATTAAATTTCAATCTTCAAACCTAATGTTTAATATTGTCGTTAGCAAATTAGCTCGACGTATTTCGAAATGATTTTGGTTGCCACTTTAAAAGAGCACATCTTGGCTGGTCACGGTTAAAGTGTTTTAAAATTGGTGATGTTGGTATCAAACTTTAAAAAAATGAAATGAACATGGAATTGGTTAAGCCACCAGTTTCCAGAGTTCCATTTTCATTTTGAGATTTTTAGTATTATTCATATTTTTATACTCATTACAAAAAAATTGTAAAGGGTTTATTAAAGTTGAGCAAATGAATATGTAATATACATATATATATATATAGGCAATGCCCAATCTTATACCTCAATATTATGTATAAGGGCTCACAATATTATTAAAACAAAACCAAAAAAAAAAAAAACTAAAATAGCGCACCCAACTATAGAATACCCTGTACCCAATCCAAAATAAAAAAAATTTTTTTGCTTCAGTATTTTGTATTAATTATGTAAGGATATCTCAAGAAATAAAACAGATTTTCTTAGTAAGTCATTTTTCGGCCGATCGTTCCTATGGCAGCTATATGAGGAATATCGAGTTTATTTTTTTTTTTCTATATTCTACATATAACATGCAGCTGCCATAGGAACGATCGGACAAAGCAACAATATTTACTAAGAAAAGCTTTTTTGTTTATTAAGATATCAATACCTAATTTTGGATCTACTAATTTTAGGTAATATCAAATCATATATCTGAATATGATAAATATCGGTTTACTATGACATATAGCTGCCATAGGAACGATTGTCCGAAAAATTACTTTTACTAAGAACAAATTTTTTATTTCTTGAGATATCGTTACATAATTCATACAAAATATTAAAGCAGAATAAAATTTGTATTAATTTTGGATTGGGCACAGGGTATTCCATAGTCAGGCGCGCCCGACTATTGCCTCTGCCTTTCGAGTTTTATTTTCTGTTGTATCTGGCTGTGTCATTACATAAAAAAATAATTAGTACGACATATGTTGAAGCCCAGATACTCAAATTGCGAGCACTCAGTTTCGCTTATGCTTCGTTGTGTTTAAGCTTTTGGGGGTATTGCGTTTTTTGATTTTGTATTATGACGCTTGATTTTTGTGCGTAATCAATTGTTGAGTGATTTGCAATAATTTCCAAAGCAATGACTGCGAAAAACTTTTGGTAAATTTTCTGATTTGTGGGTTTTACTACAGACATCTTTATTGTTGTTTACATTATCTATTTGTTTATCAAGGAAACTGGTTGCTTACGTCGTACGCTTATATAATTTAGGCAAATTCGCATAAATGCTTTTAAAGTGAATATTTTAAATCCTGTTGTCTGAGAGTGATTTCATTTATATTAATGAACATTTATTTAAAAAATTCACTTCACCAACGAATTTAGAATTATTCTTTTGGGTCTAATTTATCGATGAATAACATAAGAATGCTTCAAAAGCATCACTAACGAAATCAATTAACATAAAAAAGTCATTACATCGCACTTAGCTGTTATTTTAACAGTGCGCTAACAGCTGCTCTCTTGAAGAAGCTCACGCCTTGGTACATATGATTTGGCTTTGTAAGCTTTATGTTGTTCGAATGCTTTTCGCTTGGTTACAATCAAAGTTTTTTGGCATCTTAGGCGGCTGTTTTTGCTTCTGCTTCGACCTTTGTTGTTGTTTGGCTTGTCTCGCTTTGAACGCTTTGCCTGCGACGGCTCTTCGTGCTTTGCTTGTCCATTACTTGTTTTGCTGTAGCTTTTTTTTGTTTAGTCGCTATAGTTGCTGATTTTGATATTGTTGTTGTCTTTGTTTTTGCTTTTGCGCTAACAACTGTTTGAGAGGCAACTACTAAAGTTGGATGCCGCATTTGCCAAATGAAACATTCAAATGTGAATACCGATCGGGTGAAGACGTCTCTGTTTGTTGTGCTCCTCTTCTTCTTGAAGAAAACATAAAACTTTTGAAGTTATAAAGTATTTCAAAAAGATTCTTCCTAAAAGTATTTAAAATATCAAGTGCGTTTAAATTTTTTAATGTGTTTTTAGAATTTTAAAGCGAATAAAAAAAAAAAAATAAATAAATAAAAAAAAGCCGATAAAATTTACCTGTCTGTACATTTTGTAATACTCAAAATGAAAAGTTCTTAAATATGGAAACAGCAACTTTTGATTTACATTGAATATGAATTCAAAAATAACATGCACTTGAGAGCAAAAGTGAAAAATTAAAATTTTTCTGGTGATTAGTTTTTTAAAATGTATTTTAAAATTTACATTTTGATAGAAAACTACTTTAAAAAAGACTTTTATTCATTTCAGTGTTATTTTTTTTCATTCTCAATTTTATAATTTTTATTTTAGCTTAACGTAAATATTTACAGCTCTACGAGTATTTGCTTCAAACAATTATAATTGTGTAAACCTTTCCAAAATTTAATTTAAAATACAAATTCGAAAACTTTAACCCCATGATCCACTAACATATACATTTTTATATTTTGGCTCTCATAAAAACGAAGAAGTGTTACCGAGCATAAAATTTAGCATTCACTTTGGTAAACATAGAAATAAAATAAAAAAAAAAAAAAATCACAAAAGCGATAACAGATGCACAAAATTACAACATACAAAATCCAAGTAAAAACGTTGCGAATAAAATAAAACAAGTACGAAAAAACATACAAAAAACCGAAACTAACACAAGAAGCGTGAATTCGCGTGCGACATTAAAAGAAAGATTAATTATAACTACTTAAAAGAAAAATCAACAATAAAAAACCATTCTATTTGTTTATTACTATTAAAAAAATTGAACGTCCCAAATAATTTTGCAGCTCGAACAATCTTCTTACCAGCGAATAAATCAGAAACGAAGCCAAAGCAGGATGCTGCCTTTCAAAAGTGAGTACACATGATCTGACTAAGCACTAAACTAAGCTTCTACTTAAACGCGACTTGACCAATAAATTAAACATCAAATACCAAAAATTATTGTACGAATAACAAATTTACTAATACATACAAAAATACAAAAAAAACACGCACTTTACTGTCTTGCATTACTCTGTGACACACTTTCAGCGGCAAAACCTTTCACAAAACTCTGCAGATGTTATGTGCATTTGGTGTTGTTTTTTATCTTTCAAATTTTGTTGCAGATATTTGTGGCTTCAATTTATTGGGGGTCGTTGCAAATGTCATCACGTCCAAGGGGCTGTTGAAAAGGTTTCATATCACGTTTTGATGCTCTATTGCAATGGCAATGGTTCTTTGCCTTTAAAATAAAAAAATGAAAACAAAACAAACAACATTTACTGAGAACAACTTTTTTGTTTATTAAGATATCGTTGCCAAATGAGTCAAAATTTTGTTTATTTGTGGATAAGCTGATATTGGCATGAGTGAAGTTTGTCAAACTGCATTTGGCTTACATCCGTTTGTTTAATCGTTCAGTAACTAAAATTAAATGGATGTGTGCATTTGTACATTAAACTTAAAAAATTCAATGAATTTCAGTGATCAAAAGTAGAAGTGCTAAAGAAATGTTATTTATCACTTGGCTTTTGGGTCACTTTGGACCGTGTTAAAATAAATTTTGACTGGTTCATGACCACAACGCATGTGGGGTTTTCATTTAAATCTTCAAAAACATGGTTAACAAGTTGATGGATTATCTCAAAACAGCAAATGAGTTAATTCGTTGGTGAGATAAAAAATTAAGCAAGTCAAATGTTGTAGACCGACATGCCGCCGTCAAAAGTATATTTATAGTCTACCTAATATTTAGTTTTAAATGCTGGTCCGATAGAATTTCGGATTGCTAACGGTTTTCACAGCATGTGAATTGATCGTTATTTGTGTGGGGCTTTTCCTGTTCGCCTGGCGTTTATTTGTTTTAGCTTATTGTATAATTACTATTAAAACAATTAAAAAGCCATGCCGCATACTTCATAAACTTCAGCAACTAAACTTATAATTTTCTAAGCGACTTCATTAGCTTTTTTCGTGGATAATTAAAAGTTAACAGTTTCGAAGAGAAACGCTTCCTTCAGCGTAGTCATAATTAACGCAAAACTAATAAAACATAAATTGAAGAAATACTCAACGCAGCATTGGCCATAATTTTTCTAACCAAGCAGAGTTTTGTTTAAAAATAAACTTTAAATTAGCATAATCACTTTATGTGTTTGTGGTTTGTTGGCTGCGTTTCGTTTGTTTGCATACTTTGTTTTGCTTCTTTTTTTCTACTTAATTTAAGTTTGCAATTAATTTAAGCTTCATTGTTTAAAGTGAGCTTGGTTATGAATTACAATAATTTTTAATGTTTTATTTTTTTATGTTTAATTTTTGCTTTGTTGCTGTTAACTGCATTTTATAAGCTTTGTGTGCATAATTCACGCCATGTTGCAATACCAGAGACCACAAATGCAGCGAACTAAGATAATCATGCATGGTTCAAGGGTGGAAGCTGCGCAAAGAATTGTTTTGGTTTGATTTTCCTTGAGGCATACTATGAATATTTATAAATTTTATCGGCGCCCAAGTAGTGAATTTTATGTGTTGCGAAACATCTTTAAAGACGAATTTAGATAAATGCCTGCAAATTATTGTCTGGGATCCAATCACAGAAAGTAGTTCAAGAAATTAGGAAATGCGGCTAATAGAGCGCAACTAAAATAAAAAGGTCAAAAGGTGGTCGCAGTTTTCTACTTTTAACGTTTCTGGTGTAGGCGAAGTGACGGCGAGGACACAAAACGAAGATGCAGCAAATACAGAAGAAGGCAACGACATGGCAAGTCTGAGGAAAAGCGAAATTTCTTCCATGTATGAACTGCGCTTCTTTCACAGCTTACCTAAGTTGCAGAGCCGCAAAAGTTACATGTGAAACGCGAAGGTGTTTATTTGTGTTGGCGGGGGTTAAAGTTTGAACCACAAACCTGACAGTCAGTGAAGCAAGTGAGCTGCAATTGGTTGCTAGCTGCGAAACAGGCTGAAAAATTGTTACAAGAGAAAAGTAATAAACACGAAAAAAAAAAATTGCAAAGATATCAAATGAGTTAACTCATTATATAGTCCAAGCCAAATAGTGTAGCGTGTTCACAGTGTTAGCTGACTAGCATGACATTTTTTGGCTTATCGATTTTGATTTATCTAAGCCAAGTTTGATGTGAATTTCGTATTTCGGTCTATTTTAAGTCTATTTTAAATTTATAATTTGTCATTTTATGTCTGGTAAAACTTTGCCATCATCAAGCCATCTGCTTTAACTTATTTAACAAGATATCTTTTCTTCGCCTTAAACAAAAAAGCAATCAGTCGTCTACAATAACAACAATAAATGCAACCAGAAAACAAAATAACATGCGTCTCAAAGAAATGGCAAATAAATTATAAAGTCATTTATGCAACAAGCAAAGTAACTAACGCAGCTCGATATAATGCTCAATACGACAACAACAACAAAAAACAAAATAAAAAAAAAAAAAAAAAAAACCAACAGCAAAAAATGTTAAAACAATAACAATCATGCCACGGTACGCCGATTGAAACAATGCCGTTGATGCGTTAACTAGCTTACTAACAAACTGACCGAGTGAGTGATCGAGAGAAGACGGCTGCGTGCGTGCTTCATCTGAGGCAAACGCGGTCCGCGGCTAAGAAAAATATGCATGCGTCAAAGTAAAAGCACTTCGGCTGCCTCTCGGCTGCGATCACAACTCAATCGGCGATTCCAGCGATGAGGCGTGGGAGCGTGTAATCAGTTTTATTAGAAAAAAAAAGTAAAAAAGTTTGTTCGTTTTTCGTGTTTCTTCCTCTTTTTGTTGCAAAAGCAACAACTGCTAAACTTATTATAATCATTGTTGTCGTTGTTGTGATTGCTGTTGCAGCCGTTCTTGTACACCTTTATGTATTTGGTGATTAATGAAGTGTAAATAATGTACATGTTGTCTTGATGCCATTCGTTAATTTCAACACATTCTAACATTAATTTTTTCTTTCCAAGCTTGTTTTTGTTTTCTGCTGGTGGCTAGTGCATGTTTCAATTGTTGTTTGGCTGTTCTTTTTTATACTTGTTGGTATAGCTATTATCGTTTTCAAGAGTTGCTATGGAACAAGAGATGCGCTTGTTTGATAAAAAAATAAATAAATAAATACAAGTCAAAACAAAAGACTTTGACAACGAACTTGCTATGACATAAGCAGCAATGAGATAATATACAAAGGCTAAGCCACACTTATTGAAAACAGCTTAATAAACGTTTATAAATAAATTTCCAGTTTTTATTATGCTTGTTGAGAATTTTTGCGCTGAGTCAAACAGAAGACTTAAACAACGAACTTGAACTTTAAGTACTGAAACTGCGCTTTTTTTTTGTTTTAATGCCTAAACTTATTTAGCTAAATTGATGATTTTCAAAGAAACTCTTCAACAACAAAATGCAATGTGTCAACATTTAAATGACAGAAAAAGTGTCTGCATTGATCGTTTACAACTTCGTTGTAAATACCATGGCAATCAATAAACGACTCAGAAAAGGAAGCGAGCCAGCATTGGCAAGAATTGGTCACTGAGCACACGTATGATCTAAAGGCCCCCATGAAGCCGCTGGCAGATACTCTGATCTAAAATGTTGAATGCGTTAGCTAGAAGAAGTAGAAAAGGCTGGCGAGCTAACGAGAAGCAAACAAAAAAGTGGCCTCCATGGTCGCTGTTTCCTGAGTTTTTTTTTTTCTTCAAAACCAATTTTGGGCTGTGTTGAATGAACTTCTAAACTTCTTTTACACTCAATTTCGGCTCGAATGGCATTTCAGCACCAAGGCAAACAGCTGCGATGCCAAAATGGTAACGACTCATCCAGTACTTTAAAACAATAACAACAACAACGAATATGCTGTCGGTCTGTTGCCTTAACTTCAATTTAGATTTGATTTTTTCTTTTAATGGTTTTGGTCATTGTTGTTTGTACTTTTCTGTGTGATTGAACGATTTATCACCTGTAGACAGCGTTTTTTACTATTTTTTGTTTGGCTAATAGTGAACCCATCAGAGCAGCGCAGGCGACTGCCTTCAGAGACGCTTCTTACTTATTATTCTATTTTTCTGCTTCAGTCGCCAACCTTAATAGCATTTAACAATTGTTTTCTTCTTTTTTTTTTTTTAGTTTATTTTTGTTGTTTGTATTTTTGGTCGCATTTTCATTACGATTGTTTATTTGTTGTTCGTTCGGTATTTCGACTCGTTTTTTTATGTTTTCATTTGATTTTGGTGTTTACAATTACATAAGCAATGACAGCATTTGCTATTATTTTTGATGGTTGCTTGAAAAAAGGGGTTTTCATTACCACGATTTGTTTATTGTTGGTTTTTCTGTTGGGGTAAGTGTTGATTTGTGAATTTAAGCAGCCAAAAACCTGAAATTAGTGTTTAGAGAATTATAAAAAGATTTTTGCTTTCTCAAAAAAGAACTAGAAAGGCAGGGCTATAGTCAGGCTTAACCGACTATAAAAAACCCTGTACCCAATTCAAAACTGAATATTTTTTTTGTTGCTTCAATATTTTGTATTCATTATGTAAGGATATCTCAAGAAAAACAACATTTTTTTTTAGTAAGTCACTTTTCGGCCGATTGTTCCTATGGCAGCTATATGTTATAGTAAATCGATATTTATTATATTCAGGAATATGATTGGAAATTACTTAAAATTATTAAATCCAAAATTTGGTAATGATATCTTTATAAACAAAAAAGTTTTTCTCAGTAAATGTTGGTTTTTGGCCGACCATTCCTATGGCAGCATTATGATATAATAAACCGGTACACATAATATTTAGATATGTTATTGGACATTAGCTAGAACGATTAAATCGAAAATTTGGAAACGATATCTTACAAAACAAAAGGGTTTTGGTTACTAAATGTGGTTTTTCGGCTGATCATTCCTATGGAACCTATATGTTATAGGTTGAATATCGAAAAGAAAAAGTAAAGTCGTTATGCCTATGGATTAGAACAGTCTTCGTGCCAAATTTGGTAATTGTAGATATAACCGTGTCCAAAATCCGTGCGTTCGATCGACTCGCCTTTCAATGCTGATCAAGAATATATATACTTTGTGGTGTCTGCCACGCTTCCTTCTGTCCGTTACATACATTTGCACAACTTTAATATACCCTTTACCATTTTTTGGTACAGGGTATAAAAACCAAAAAATCCAAAAAATTATTTAATAATAACGAAATCAGATTTCAGCAAACAAATATAATCATACATGAGTTAAAACCCATTAAGCCTTAGCAAATGCTAATCAATGGCATATAACAAGTTTGTCGGTGTTAAGAAAAGGTTTTATGCGATTTTTGTTTTTTGTAGAAATTATATTAAATTATTTAATATTAGCACGTCGAACTTGTTTCTGATATTGTTAAACATTTCATCACATTTCGTTGATATTCGTTTTTAAAGGATTTATTTTAAGCCGATGACCTAAGCTACTTGCTAGATTTGTGTTCTATGTGGCTGTGCTAAAAGTAAAGGATGCGTCAATTTTTTAGGTGTTTTGCTAACAAACTTTTTTTCATTCTTTTTTTTTTATTTTTGCTAGCTTATTTCATGTTACGTTTCTTTCATAGGCATTCTAAATGGAGGTTAGAAGTGGTTTGGTGGCTTGGAATATGCCGGGAGGGTTTTGTTTTTGCCACATTTAATAGCTAAAATATTTATGACTCACATTTACTTTTAGGAAATTATGGCAAACAACACTTTACTGATGATGATATAGAAAAGATGAGGTTGCTGATGATGGTATAAATGAAGTGACTTCTTTTCAGCGTGAAATACATTTAAAAAATAATAAATTGCGTAAAAACTTGTTCATATGTGTTAAACTTTGATCGAGTATCAAGTTAACATTTGCTTTTAAGAAATTAAAAAAAAAAATTACAAATTAATTTTAATTGTTTTATCACTTGCTTTAATTAGCAAACATGGCAACAAAACACTTTTTCGAGTACTAAGCTTTTTGTACAAAATTAAATAATGAAAACGAATCGTATGCAGGTATGAAATCAAGCTTTAGATCTGGTACATTTCAAAAAAAAGACATTTTTTTATAAATGTTTAAATGCATAAAAATAAAATGTACCCCAGAAAAACTTTCATATATAAAAAACAATTAAAAAAAAAAAACAAAAAATAAAAATATTAACAGATCAGGCATATGTATATCGCAATGAACCAAAGAGAATAAAATTATTGGCTTGCAATAAGTTACCGTTTTATTCGATTTTAAAAAAAATTCACAGAGTGTCGTTTTAGAAACCATTAAAAAAATTGTGCAATAGATAAATTAATCAAGTTTGTTGCTTAGTCTGCTTTGTATTGTTAAAATCGTCAACGGTTAAATGAATGCCATTGAAACTCCAGCACGGCAATAAATTGTCAATTATCATAAATAATATACGATTATCCATTATTGACGGCATTTTCATTAAGTTCCTCTGAATTTGCATTGTCTGCGCTCACTAGGCGAGTTAAGACAAAAGCCAAAGAGTCACTGCGAGTACTGGTATATGGAAATAATATTTAATTTTCCATGTAATTTCCGCTTTAATTTGCTAAACCAACTATTATTTTACGTGCCAACAAGCAAGTCAGTGTTGATGTGAGCGAACGAAGAAGCGAAAATGCGCTGAACCAAGAAGTAGCTGCTGGTAAAGCTTAAAACCAGAAAAACCGAGAGTACATGAAACAAAGTCAGCTGGAAGCCAGGTGACTTTCATTTGTTTTCAATGCGCAAAACATGAAAAAAAATAAAGAAACAAAATCTAATGAATGCAGCAACAACCACAACGACTAACAACAATTACAATAATAAACAATAAGCAACTAATTCGCAGCTTTATTTTGCGCCATCACCGACATACGGCAACAACAATAATAAAAAAAAAAACATAACCAATATCTATGGAAATACCATCCGTAACAAGCGAAACATACGACAATAAGCACCTCTGCAGCGTTAAAAAAACAACAGCAACAACAAATGAGGTAACTCGGCTATGGTGGCGTATGAGTAACGCGCACGAAACCGCCTAATGAGTAAGCGAAATATGCCAACGATAATGCAGATGCTTAAAAAAAGAAAAACAACGTGAAATTAAATTAAAGAAAGAGTTTACGCTGCGCATTGTTAACGGCTTCATTGCGTTTTTAGTTTATTTTGTTTTCTTTTTCTTTTACTTTTGTTTTTTTTTTTTTGTTTTATTTTTACTTAGTCTGCTTCGGTTTTTATTTCGGCATAGTCAAAAAGTAAGCTGCTGGGTTATTTAACCGAATGACATAAATACACACTTGATATCGTTGGCAATCATATTGGATGGCCTATTGCGCGCTCCCGCAGTACAATAATGCAGCAACCCACAACAACAACAACAACAGCAACAAAAGCACAAACAATATCAAACAATGCTGCTTGCGTCTGTTATTAGACAAACAACCAAAGCAGAAACATCGACTTATGCCAAGATATGCGATGCTAACAGCCACAACACAACAAAAATAATAAGCAAACCAAACAATGGCAGTCGGTCTCCCTTACTTGTGAACACACTTACTCTCACTCTCACCTTCGCTGAAAATTCGTACTCGCCTTATTCACGCGCGTTCTCATCAACGTCTGTAGCAATTAGTTATTAATTGCTGCTACTTGCTGATTGGCGCTGTGGTTTTCGTTGTTGCTGTTGTTGTTGTTGTTTGTTTGCTTTGTTATTATTGTCGCTTTTGCTATTGCTGCCTTAATAACAATACTTTGTTGTTGTTGTTCTTGTCTTTATTGTTAGCATTGTTTGTCTACGTGGCGCTTGTCTGCCGTAAATTGCGTTATCCTCTTTTGTTGCTACATTCGACTTTGTACACATTGTTGTTGTTGTTGTTGTGTGTTTGTTTATTTTTTTTTTTTTTTGTTTCTTCAGATCAATTGAAACTTCTGTGGTTGCTGCTGGCGTTATTATTGTTGTAGTTTACTTCGGTATACTTTGCTCGGATGTTTTTATTATCTTTTTGTATTATTTTCGTTTTCATAATTTGTAGCTGCTTTGCCTATTACCTGCATCCTGTTATCTCCCTCTGCAGTGACTGCAATTTAAGGGTTTTTTAAGACATTTGTTTATTTATTTTAATTTTTTGATTCAGTGAGAATTATTTGCAGATAAAGCATTTTTATTTTGCTTAAAGAAAGCAATTCTATTCAGTTAGGTGCACAAGTCTTTAATTTAAAGTTCCAGTTGTTTTTTTATAAAGTTCATTTACAATATTGAAGCATTAAGTTTGTATATAATTGGACCTATTCATTTAAACGCTAAATTAATAGATTGCTGCTTTGCATAATCTCGTTTATTTTGAAGTTAATATTTCATTTTCCTGACATAACATTCCATAACTTTAGGTTAATAACAATATGGATTGTTTGATAAATATCGTTATCTATGTAGAAGTCTCATAAGCTCGCGCTCAAGAAATATTATTCAACGCTATTGAAGTGTAAGCTGCGGCGACTCGTGTGAGCCAACGAGCCACTGCAATTAAAATTTCGAAAACTTTTGCTTAAAGGGTCGATAAGATTTCAAAACATAAGCTTCGTCTTATGCCAGACATGCCAGCAGCAGGTATGCGCCCAGGGGGTAGCCAAACAAGTGCTCGACTGCATTGGCTACAGGGCGCATGGCACACTTCTCCGGCGCATCGCTTATATAGTTGTAAAATCTCTTGGCCATCGTTGCTGCATATTAGGCAGTCATCGTTCGACTCGGTTAAACAACTGTGCGTAGTTTGCTCAACTAAATGAGGTTGTGCCTAGTTTTGTATGTTGAGTTTATATTTTATTTTTTTTTTTTTTTGTTTGAAGGCATTAACACGCAATCCCATTAAAAGTACACGTGCTTTGTGTAGTTTTAACAAGTTGCAGCTGACTTTGTGTACCGCTTTATTGACGCGTTCACTCATTCGTTGAATGAAGGCGCGAGATTTTCGTGTGTGATTAAGCTGTATTGTGATGACAGCTGGCGTAGCCAAACTGTCAGCCAAAGCGTTGAAGTGACACTTGCCCGTGAAGCGTGGCTTCCTACATTGCTTGACTTTTGCAAGTTGGTTGGTTGTTTTTTGTTCCCAATGAAACTCAATTGATAAGACGAAGCCGCTATTTGCATGCAGTAAAAACTTTTTTACATTTGCATTTTTTAAGTCTTTTGGCTTTTTGTTGCTTTACTCTTTGTTTCGTTTCTTCTTGCTAGCCGAAAGAATCATAGCAGTACAAATTGCAAATGCCGCCGTTAACCGCGTCTGGCAAAAACGCAACTGCGGAAATACAAGAATTCTTGCAAAAAAATTGAAAACAAACCGAACTTTAAGTAAACCAAAAACAAAACAATAACAACCGAAAAACTAAGCCGAAAAACGAAAATGTGCGAAAAGCACAACAACCGAACAAAAAAATAAAACAACAAAAGAGCAAAAATAAAAAATGATTGCATTTGACCTCAAAATCTATTAGCACGTCGAACTCCAGCGGCAATGCGTCTTTATGTTTCGTTCTGTGCGCATTGCTGGCAATCTTCGGCAACATCATCATCAGCCTAGCCTCTGCGGCGAATACAGGCCTCCAGGGCCGCGTAAGTCTAGGCTGCATTTTTGGGCAGTTTATTTTTGTGAAAAGCATACTTCTGCATGTTCAGCTCTTGTCTTTATTTGCGGCGCTGCCCTGCGACTCAATAGTTTCAAATGTCTGTCCGATCAGATGTCAGTCTGATGTCCACGCATCTGCTTGTATGAACTCTACATTCGTTTGGCTTTTAAAGCCACTTCGAAATGGTTTTGTTGGCTTGAAATTCTTTTGCCTGACCTGTTGGAGCTTCCCAACAAAATTTGTTACAAAATTTTGAATTCAGTATCGCAAAATGTGGCTTATTGACTCTTTAAGATTTTCCTATTCCTATAGATTTCGTCACTAATTCATTCATTGTTTTAAGTTACAAATTGGGATTCGGGATTTGAAATTTGTGGCGTTTATTTGTTAAAAAATTAATCCTTGATAAAAAGCTTTTGAATAATTAAGATATTTGTTTCCAATCTATTTCCTTGACATATTTCTCAACAATTGAATTCAAATCAAAAATCAAAAAATATTGTTTCCTATTTTTTAACTTAAGTTGTAGCAACATTCAATCTTGAATAAAACATTGTCATTAACCATCGTAGATCTGCTCATGATCATTGTAAATCAGTTGTGTACGTACAAGTCTTTCTAGGACATAACTTTAATTTAGCTGAGCAATTTAAAACACAAATCGAGAGGCCACATCAAAATCTCAAAGCAAAGCATATCTAGTTTAAGCAATCCAATTAAAAGTACACAGCCAACTCAGCATGCAATCCCTGCGAATTATAGTCCGCCGAACTTATCTTCACTTAATCAGCGAACGTGTCAAGCACGTCGAAGGCCGTCGACATTGGCTGTCTAAACGGGCCGACGTATCAGGAAATGTGCGTATAAGTTTAAAATGGTTTTCTCACGGAAAAAAAGTCTTTACCCACAATAATTACGCGATTTTCTCAACACAAATACGTAAGAAAAGAAAACAAAAAAATATTAAAAAACAAAAAAGGTTTTTGCACATATTTTTTTTTTTCGTTGATTATATTTTTGTGTTTATTTAAATATAATTTTAAATTTAAAAAAAAAAGTTCAGAAAACGACCAATTATAATTGTCACAAAAGCATGACCCAATTCACATGATTTACAACACTCTCCGAATTTTATAATTTTATATGCACATATAATTTTTTTAAAGTTTTAAAATATTGTATATAAAAAGATTTTGATGAGCCAATTTAAAAAACAATATAAAAAAAATAAAAAAATATGAAAATTTAAAGCTGGATTTTGTTCGAGTTATAATTTGACTATATAATACTGTATGTATATATAATACAATAGGAAATTTTTAAAATTAAAACTATTGCACATTTGCAAAGAATTTTTTGACAGAATATCAATTTTACTTGTAAATGTTAATGGTTTATTTCCAGCCGTGCTGTAATTTTTAACAAAAAAAAAATATATGGTCAAACAAATATTTATTTATATACATTTAGCAAACGTCGGTCGAAATTAAACAATATATTGGTTTGAGTTTGCGATTGCGACGGTCAGCAGCCGCTCATTCGTTGTGCGCTTTTGGCATTTCGAATAGTTTATGGGCTTATGGCACATAAGTTAGTCTTTCATTGTTGGCCATTGCTCTTTTTCATGAGGAGTGTTCGAAAATACACTACGCTTGTAAATTAAACGATTTGTACATGATACATAAGCATAATCGAAGAGGATTTATCTAATGTGGTTTCATACTTCTTTAAACGTAACTTCACATCATAACGTTTATTTGAGTCACAGTTATTATAGATAAATGCAAACGCAAAGAAACTGGCTACACCAGTAAAAATTCAGCTGTTTATTATTTAAGATATCCATTGTTTTCGTACCAGTTAAGTGTTGCGCTTAAATGTTTAAATTAGCATACATATAGAAAAAAATGTATTTTCTGGCAGTGCAGAATAGAAATTTTTATAACTTTGTTTGTAATTAAATTGGGTTGACTTCCCAGTCAAAAGACTAAAGCAACGCATGATTTGTTTAATTAAGCAAACCGTAAAATAGCGGTAAGTTGGTTTGTTACTTGGGCTAACCAATAATGCTTATTATAATTAACGAATGCTTACTAATTGAAATGATTAGTTTTAAGTCGTGCAGAGATGCGCAGAGAGTGTAAAATTGAGTCAAGAATATTTTGTGTAATAACTTTGAAAGTTGAGTGCTCAATTCCAATTCCGGTTGCTAATGACATCATTTCCTCCAAACTGATTTTCTGTATAATTTATGATTTCGTGATATCATCCTTTCAGTTATTAACGGTCGATGAAAAAAATGCAATGAAAATCTGAAACTATTTCCGGTTAACGTTAAAAATATGAAATTAATTGTGTAGCTTATATTTTTTTAGCGCATAGCAAGGCAGATGTACATATATACAATGTCTCAAAGAAATCAAGTTGCACAAACCTGCAGATAAAAACATATTTCACGCCTTACACTTCAGTTGCTTACACTGCGCCAAAGGTGTTTATAGAAAACATCCAAAAAAAACTCTTGGTAACAATGACAAATAAGGAAGTTTTAGTTGCTATGTCGAATCATTATCGGCAGCAGTCGCGAACATCAAAAAAGAAGAAAAAAGCATAATAAAGTTTCAAAGCAAAAGGTAAGAAGAAAAGAAGAAAAAATACACACAGAAAAAAGTTGTCAACTCTTGTGCCAAACGCAAGCAAAGGCAACATAAGTAGCAGGTGTTTTTGCAGCAACAATAACAACAACAACAACAGATTCAACGATAACGGTTACGCCAACAAAGCTTAGCATAAAAGTTAAAATATAAGCAAAAGGCAAGCGCCAGTTCACTTGGTCGTCGCATCTGCTTGACTTACGTTGGTGGCATGCAACTTGTTGCGTCGCAAAAAGCGAAACCTTCTTCAGAGAGGGTCTCCCAAATCAAAAAAAAAAAAAAAACAACAAAAACAAAAATGTTCCGCCTTTTACGACACGCAGACCAAGCAACGTTGGCTAGAGTTGGTTGCTTTCTGGCAGTTAGGCCAAGACGTCTAAGCCAAATGTCTATTAAATCGTTTTAACCTTTTTGTCAAGTTGCCGCTTAACCTTTACGGTTTTCTCCTCTTTATTCGATGCTGACATGAAGGAAGCATTTATTGAAGCATGCATTGTTTCTTTTGTAGTCGTTGTTGCGGTTGTTGTAATCTTGGCAAACGAAATAAATAAATAAACAACAATATCAAAATCAAAACAAAAATAAACTATACGCGACACTTTTGAAGCATACTGAGCACAACACGTCGTATGAGTGTTGGACTGTTTAATTTGATTTACTTCGTTTATTGTGGCTTCATTTTTGCAACTATCTCATTTTACTCTGTCTAATTTTAACTTTTAACTAACTCTTTTGGTATACACACCGTTAGCGAACCGTATAACATCGTTTTATTTTCCATTAGTATTTTTTCTTTAAACTTAAGGTGGGTGTTTGCAGTAGGGCCAAGATTTCACCTTTGTCTAATGCTGACATGTGAAAATTTTACTTTGTTTTTTGTTTTGTTTTGATGTAATACAGAAAGTGGTAGGTAAAACAATATAGTAAAAACATAAACAAACTAAAAAATAAATAAATAAACATATACATAAAGATGCGCTGAAGAGCCAAAACTTGATTTGAAAACTTGTCGCAAAGTGGTTTTCATAGCTGTAGCGTAACATCTTGTTGGCACAGGAAATTAAACAAAAGAATGGAAGAGAGAAAGAGAGAGTGAGAGATTGTTGCTTCATGGCAAACTTCCTTTTGTAGAGGAGACTTAACGCAAGTACGAGTATGCATTTGAGCCTGCATTATGATAACGAACTTGAAGCAAAAACTTACTCTTTAATATATCATATAAAGTACCACAATAATAAATTGAAAAGTCAGGCCTATAGTCGGGCATACCAGCCTATAGACTGCCCTGTATCTAGAAGTGATATTTTGAAAAACCAAAGGGTTTTTATTAGTAAAAGTGGTTTTTCGACCAATCTTATGGCAGATATATTTTATAGTAAACCAATATTTATCATATTCCATTATATGATTGGATATTAGCTAAAATTATTAAATCAAAATTTTCTTAATAAACAAAAGATTGTTCTATGACAATTATGTGACATAGTAAACGAATACTCATTTTATTGAGATATATGATTGGACATTACCTAGAACTATTTAATCCGAAACTTGGTAACGATACCTTGAAAAACAATAGGGTTGTTGTAAGTAAATGTGATTTTTCGTCCATGGGGTCTACCATGTCTCTTTCTGCCATACTGTTACATACATTCACACAATCTTAATATACCATTTACCTTTTTTTAGTACAGAGTATAATAAAGCACACAATCGTTCAAATTGGCTAATCACATTTCTTAT
The DNA here is from genome assembly GCA_037044495.1 of Stegana nigrithorax. NCBI lineage: Eukaryota > Metazoa > Arthropoda > Insecta > Diptera > Drosophilidae > Stegana > Stegana nigrithorax. The sequence goes on from JBAMBQ010004233.1 coordinate 1,182,247, forward strand.
TTATTTGCTACTATTGTCTTTTTTTATAGTCATAATGGCTTCGCAATAAAATCGGCCCCAGTTAAAATTATGCTAATTACAAAGGATTAAGATTAATATACATAAATGTCAAAATAATTTGAAATTGACAAGTATTGCCGAATATATTTCAAATGTCGTGTAAAAACCTTGACCATGGCCAAAATGATTACAAATCAAAAAAGTGTGCATTTTGTTTGATTAACCGCAGCCGAAAAGCGACAAAGCAAAAATGCAGACATCACAGCGCAACCAAAAATGAATTTCAAACAAAGTCATGTGGCTGGCATGACAGACGTCATCTGCTAGCAAAAACTGGAGACAACATAAACATATATAAAATTATAAATAAATAAATATAAAATATATGAAAATTTCTTATATTTATAATATTTATTTCTCGCTTAATTTGCACCTTATTTTGTTAATTGATTTTAAAACAATTTAAATATTTTTTTGTTTATTAATTGAAAATTGAAATTATTAATTGAAAAATGTGAATCATTTTAATGATTGTGGGTTTTGCTTGCATAATTTATATATTATATATTAAATTTCATTGCATTTGAATAGCCTTCTTATGGTTCTTTGTCTCTGATTAAAATAAATCAAATTCTCTAGAAATCTATTGTGGTCCTCACTTAACATCGTGTGAAATGACTTTTGAATACATTTAATGGCTTATAAAAGAAAACAATTGTAGGCTAGAGAATCAAAACTCACAATGAAAATAAATAAAACAGAATCCAAGGCAAGTTACTTATTAAAACACAAAAAGAATCGGCATTAAAGTTCTTAGCCATGCAGATTGGCACATCTTCACGAAGTCACAAAATAATGTGAAATTTATGGCGCAGATAATATATTTATATTGTATTACGCAATTATCTATTTTTACTTGAATTTCGTATGTTTTGTTATTCAAATTTTCTTGGTTGTTTATGATTTGGAATTTTTTGTCTTAGCTTTTATTTTTCTGCTGCTATTCTTCTTTTTGTTTTTGTTAATTTGTCTAATCTTATTTTGCAAAGTTAATCTTTCTGTCTATGGGCCAGAGCTCATAATGCTCTCTGGCTTAGATTAATATTGCGGCTTGTGGTAATCACATGAAAAAAAAAAAATAATAAATATAAAAAACAATTAACTGAAGTTATGCAAAATGCACATAAAATTCGCTTTAACAGCTGCGCGTTCGCCAAAGCTGACGGAAGCCAAACGCAAAATTACACGACCAAATGAGTGAATGACTGACTGAGTGACCAACTGGCAGTCGGCTGGGCGCTTACCAACAGCTGGCATATTATTTTTTTACTTTATTTTACTTCTCGTTTTGCTTTAAGCTTTGTAATCTTTTGTTTTTTGTATTAAGTCAAGCCGAGATGGTGGTAAATTTAGTTTGAAACTTTCTTACCCACCGCCGGATTCCCTCCCTACATCTCCACACTACCACTGACGATACGACGCACGACGTACATAAATTAGCAAGGCCCTCTTGGTTTTCGCCGTACCTCCACAAAAAATTAAACAGAATTCAAAAAATAAAAAAATCCTGGAAATAAAGCTTTTAGTCCCAATCTTTGTGCATATCTAAGTTTGCACCCATGAATACGTGACTTCTTTGTTTTATCTAGTATTTGCTATATAAGGTAGTAGCTGTAAATTTTCTTTATACATTTTTTTCACATATGTATTGTTTTTATAATGATTGCTTAGACTTTTCTTTAATTTGTATTTTTGTAGTGGCCTTAAAATTATTTATATTTCCATAGTTGAGTTTTTTTTATTTAACAGCTTTGTACCGAATCGAAATTTTTAAAATAAGCTACAACAAAATTACATAAGTTTCATATTGTTTAAATAAGTGTAAGGATAGTATTAGGTTTGTTGTATGTATATGGGTGGATATTACCTAAACTTATTAAGACCAAAAATGGTATGATGGTAACAATATCTTTATAAAGAAATAAGTTATTCTCAGTAAATGTTGCTTTTCGGATAATGGTTTCTATGGCAGTTATAAAATATAGTGGACGAAAAACATAATATTGAGATATCTAATTGGACATTGTCAGAACTATTAAATTCGGTTATGATATCTTGAAAAACATAAGGGTTTTTGTTAGTAAATGTGGTTTTCGGCCAATATTTTCTATGGCATATATATTTTGTGGGGTCTGCCATGCCTCTTTCTTCCTGTTACATACATTTGCACAACTTTAATATACCCTTTATTATTTTATAAAATAATAGTTCCAACTTAATCTAAAACAAGCTTGTAGCGACTCAAAACCGTCGAGTTGATACTTAAACAATTAGATATTTAATTACAAAAATGTTTACACAACTTTTGCCAGACTTTCTTATTTAATTAAATGTTAAATCGCAATCGTACATCAGACTAATAAAAAAGAAAGACGAACTAGTAGCGAAGTAGTAGTTAGCGAATACCTCCGCTGCACGCATTTATATTGGATCATTTTATATATAAATATGAATGTAAAGCCAAACCAGGCAGCAGAATACAGCTAAGAGTCTGTTTGTGCACAGCCACCAGCGACCGACCACATTCGACCTTCATATCGCACACAAAAAAATTAAAAAATCCCAAAAATGTCAACTTTTTTGTCAATATGGTAAAAAGAAAGTGACGAACATATGTACGTCTGCCTTGTATTTCAACATTTGCAATTCACGTCCACACATAAGTAACCGACAATCGACAACGCACATCAACACACGGCCCCACGTTCAGCGAAGCCGGAAAGCATCGTTCGTAGTCAGCAGAGTGTTGGAAAAATTGTGTCGAAATTTTTGGACGCTTTTGCAAAAATACCATTACATGATTTTTATGGAAAATCATTGTTATCAGAGCATTGACATAAAATGTCAAAAAACTAAAAAATGAGAAATTATCCAACTCCGCTTTTGGCCCAACTTGAGTGTCTATATTTTATATTGGTAGTTTGCTATTCATTTTCACATGCACGCAACGGTGTTTCACATATAAAACTGGTTAAATACGAAATTCACTTCAAGATATTTGTGCGCACGTGTATCCTTGACCTTGTTGTATTTCCTTTCTCGTCACGCACTCGCCGGCCAACTGTTGGTGGCTGAGCATGCGTGCATCGTAGATCGAGATAAGCCACACCAAGGCACGAATGCGTTAATGTGTCTTTGTCTTTTCGAGTTCCAGATAGCCAAGCCACAGTTTTTCTCAGTTGCTCGTGCGACAAAACTGTTTCGCTTGCTCCGTTTTGCACAATTTTTTGTGTTATAGTTTTTACTAATAGTTTTATTATGCCGAGACTTTAACAAACAAAAAGGGTAACGCACATTTTACGCAACTCTTGGGAATTATGGTTATATTATTGCTTACTCTTTGGTGCAAGCCTATTTTATATATTTTTTATTTTTTTTTATTTATTGTTATTTTTTTTTTTTGTTTTAATTTTGTTTGTTTTGGGTTTTTCAATTTGAATCACCCACTCACAATGTTTAAATACTCATTAGTTTTGACACGACCGAGACCCAAATTATTGAAGTTGCGAAGAAGACAGATAAATCGCAAGGAAAAATAAACAAAAGTTAAAAAATTGAAAATCAACAGTTACTTCATTATGCTGCAATAAACAAAACAAAAAAAAAAAAAAAAAAAGAAAACGAAATACTTCGGTTGTTAACAATAATTACACATGCTCGTACGTGTCGACTATGAGTTTGACTAATGCTGCTTATTAAGCTGGCAATCGAAACGCCCCATGCTGCGAACCGTCACGCATTGAAATAATAGAAAAACGAAACACAAAAACTCAAAATATCATGAAACCAAAAAAAACCAAAAATAAATCAATTAAAATAGAGGAACGTCACTAGCCGCAAGCAAGAGGCAAAATCAACAGTAATTCTTTGAACTTAAACTGAGTGTTGCGCTTTTATGTCCACTTACAACACGGCTTATATGCAATTAGGTGCAGCCGAGCTTAAGTGGCATCCATGGCGATGTTGGCAATTTTAAGCAATTGTTGCAAATTTGATTTTAATTTATCTTTTCCATTTTGATGAGCAAGCTTAGAATTCTCTAAGCAAATAACAATCGCAGTTGTATAATGCTTCAATTCAGCGTTGAACACGCATTGATCTTCCACCAAATCTCGGCTGCTCCGACTACTTTGGCTTCTTTATAAGAGATTCACATAATTATTGTCGATTATTGGACGAGCGACCTTGCATGTTTGGTTTTCTGCGGCCATCGGCGTGTCAGAGCTGGCAGCACCGCAACGCACATGCAATATCTGCGCTGCTAGTTCTTTGCCACAGCCTCACCAATTAAACTATTTGAAGAGCGTAAATTTCATTGTAATTAAAATATTCGTAACTTATGCTGATTTGTGCCCCTGAGCTGGTTGGCACTGTGGTTACTAATTTAGTTCCTTAACATGGGCGTCATTCATTGTATGTTTATTGGGAAATCTGTTTGGCCGTTAAGGTCTGCATTAGATTAGACAAAAGACTTGTGTGTTAGTGGAGGAAATCGATGGCTTTTATATATTTAACAAGTAATATATATGAGAAATGTACTTAGGTCAAACAACTCCAAAGAGTTTTTAAAAATTCATAACTCTCTTTTGATACACACAAAAGACAATTGCTGTTTTTCATAAAGTACTTCGAATGTTTAAAATACGCAAACTATATCCTGTTAATTTAAAGTAAAACAATCAAAAGATCAAAATCAATTAAACAAATATTATTTCTTCTTACTTTCAGCGCTGCTTGTATTTGTGCTCATAAGCTACACATGCGCCGACACAAAGGTTTGTAGTCATTTTCACGTTCATGTATGAGTAAAAAAATTGTTTTCTTTTCCACTTATGCGACGGCTAGTACCGCACACCAGCGCGCATATTGGCCAAACAAACCGGTGCCACACAATTCGAAGAAGAACGCTACGAAACCCACACAAACTGTAACGAACATAAGCATCACCTGAAGAAGCGAGCCTCAGACGAGGATGTCGACTATGAAGTCTATCAGGGCGTTGTCGGACGACCAGGCATTGACTTCCCCATATATCCGCGTATACCGCGGACTTCGTTTAGTTGTCGCTCATATGGCAATGGCTACTTTGCCGATATGGAAACCGATTGTCAGGTAATAGAGCTTATCTTTTTTGCATTGACTTATACAAATAACTCTTGCCCATCTATCTAACGTAGGTCTTCCACATATGTGAAGAAGGGCGCAAGATCTCGTTCCTCTGTCCAAACGGCACGATCTTTCAGCAAAGCGAGCTCACCTGTGATTGGTGGTTTAAAGTAAACTGCTTAGGCTCTTCCGGCTACTATGCTGAGAGTTCCGAGATTCTAAATAAGCAACGACATCATCGAGTGCGTCCTTCGGTGCCCGTTCAAGGCTTTAATATTGTTGGCGGTGGGCTTAACTATAAACCAAAAGTGGCTGGGCAAGCACGCACAAAACCTCTTGGTAAATCGGACCGTCGCATCGATTCAAACGAAGAGGTTCCCTCAGTGGAGAGTGTAGACTTTGATGATATTTCTGGCGAGAAGCAGCGCAAAGTGCTACCAAGCATTGACAATAATAGCAGCGACAACGAATCACAGATCACAGCAGAGAGTGCTTCCTTTGTGACAAACAAAAACAAAGGCGACCATCGACGCAACAATTTTGAAGAGGGTGTTCCCAGAGCAAATGAGAAGCCCATATCCAGACGTGTACATAGCGGTGACAAAAGAAATGGCTTGAATGAGTCCACCGAACGTGCTCGGAATGGACAACGTGGTCAGCAGCGTTACAGGGACAATGGAAAGGATTCACATGAACATGGTGCCAGTGTTGAGACCAGTGGGGAAGTAAAGAAAACTTCGGAAAAACCAACGTCAGTTGATTCTGATAAGCCGGAGTTTTTCGAAACACATTCAACTCGTAATATAGATAATATACAGAGCACAACACCAAGCTTCGCTTTGGGAAAATACACGACCGCCCGTCGTTTGGAGTCCACGCGCCCAACGCCGTTCTACACGCCTACTGTGCCAAACATTGTTAATAAGTCAAAGTCCACGGAGGGCAAGTTTAACTATATAAAAGATCAAGGCAGTGGCAATCAACTTCCGACTACTCAAACTCCAAATCGATTTAGTTCAGGCGTTGTTTCGGGAACTGGTTTACTCTTTGAATCATCTGCAGCACCAAAACCTACTGCAAGCTCGGCTGACATCTATCAAACAGAAGCAACCTACAGACCAATTATTATAGGCATGCGTCATCATTATGACGTAGCCGGTGCTGCGGATATTCCACGCTTGAATTTGACTATTAATGGTAACGTAGAGCCCTCAGGGATACCAACGAAGCCAAAGTACAATGGAGGTAGTGCTAAGGATTATCTACCTACCACAACTCCGGTCTCCACTGGACCCACTTATCTGCCAAAAAGCGGTGTCTCGCCAAAAGCTATTTCAGGTGCTGCCGGTGATGCATTACTTTTCGCGCCTACTCCTATTAAAGTTGACTCTGTACCTCGCAATGTTCAGGATATGCTAAAAACTATGAACTTACTACGAAATAATTTTGACGATGTTGAGATTGGCCTGAAGACTCCAACACGTGAGGGCCTTGAAATTCCGCCTTCATCAGGCCCTGATGCTTTAGTGTCATTAGCAAAGTACTTTGCACAAGAGGATAATGATTCTCCTTTAAAAACACTCAACGCCTTGGATGGCGTAAGTGATGTGGCTAAGGCAAGACTTCCAGTCAAGACGCCAGCAGCGAATATACCATTAAAACCATCTGATACAACGGCATCGATTACTACACAAGTCACACCGCATAGCATAAGTAAAAATGCGGATGACATAAAGACAAGTCTGTTGAGCCAAAAGACGGTTAAAAGCTACAGCGAACTGTTTGGCCTTAAGGGTGCTAAAGGCAAAGATCTTGTGAGTATCGAGCCACACACAAACGTAAAAGATACTTCAAGACATGCTAAGGAGAGTGATAATCACAATCTGTTCCCACAAATCGGCAGTACGGGGGCTACGATTCGCGAACTCGCCGAACAACCCGAATCACGCAAAATTGCACAAGTTTTCTCGAATGCTTTGAATACTTATTTAAAGGATCCACAAGGCCTACGCGCCGAGTTAGCCGCTGCAAGACCTACTGAACCACCAAACTTTACACCTGTTACTACGACGGACCGAACATTATTCAATGAAGGAACTGCACGGGGCTATTTGCCCACAAAGTCAATACCAGATTATACAACACCAACGTCGAATATTGCTGCAGAGATTAACCACAAATTCGATTTCTCTACACCAACGCCCGATTTCACGTCCACAACGGAACTTTACGAAGCTACCACCTACCATACGTCTAAGGAGCGGGGTCAAAGCAACGAATTTTCTGTCGAACTCGCTCCACCTAGCTCTGATTCTGGTGAAGATGACGAAGTATTACATCGCCAGCAGACTCAGTCATTTGTGAAATCAGGCAACGAATTGTCGAAGGCTCAACGTAAACAGAAACCGGAGAAGCTCATCGAGGTGAACGGCAGACCAACTGAATATCCATGGTCACTAAAATCTCAGACGGATTTTCTTGATCCACTGACCATCAATGATGGCCTTATGAAGGAACACAAGACTACAACTGTTTCGCCATTTACGTATATATCTAATGACTCGACGACACCACCGAAATCACATGCAGATGTCAATGGACAAATTAAACTCCTCTCAGATGCCGCCCTACGTAGTCGCGGTGGCAACGGAGCTGCCGAACGCGAACCATCCTTCGAGTGGGACGATATCTTCAGCAGCTATGATCTACCACGTGAAGCTTTGCCCTCGAGCAGTGGATTGCAACGTATTGCGAATAAGCTGTTTGGTGGCTTAAATGAGCAAGAGGCATTGCATCTAAAAAGCGTCATGGCGCATGCCGAGCACAATCGTCAGGTGCTCAGTTTGTTGCTGTTGCTCATACAGACTTGCGATGACAGCAACGGCAAAGCTTTGGAAAGGTCGCGCAAGCATTTGCTAAATGCACTCATCGACATCGACAGCAAATTGCAACAGCATGAGGCATCACCGGCGAAATCAGCGTCACAGAAAACTGTGCCAGCCGTGTCTGCAACAACTTTGACGACAGTACGAACACCCGTCACGACTTTCAGACGGGCTGGTGATGACTTCAACCCAAGTACGACGCCATCTGCTTCGACGACTACTACAGATCTGCCATTGTCAACGACGACTCTGCTGCCCAACAATGGCGTCAGCTACGAGGAGACCACCAAATTCGAGATTCGCGTCGAAGATCCCGAGTATGATTACAGCAGCATAACGCCGGCTACCAATGAGTCGCCAAATACAAATTCGGATCGTCGCGCCTTGGAGTTACTCAAGTCATTATACTCGCTGGCGTCAAAGTTCAATAGCAGACGATGAAGTCGAAGCCAATTCCTAATGGTATATTATACACGAATGTTTAGTGTTGCCAACTGTTTGCGAATATGATGACATTGAAGAAAGTTATTCAGTTTTAATTTTAGTCAACCACTTCATTTTTGTCCTTGTGCTCCATAGTTCTCTGCTATATATAGTATATACTAAGTTCCAGACGAAACCAGTTTCATAGTGGCAGACATGTCTCAAACTTCGCATTAAATGCTTAAAAAATAGTTTAAATGCAGTATAATATTTGTATAATTATTTAACTTTTTTATTTCTTTATTATTTTGTTAATTTTTAGCCAATAATAACTGCTAAGCACGACGATGCCAGGACTATGCGCACTCGAGCTATAGTGCTTAGCTACTTGTATATACTAAAAAAAAAAAAAAAAAAAAACTCGTTTAAAGTGGACGATAAAAACAAAAACCCCAGCATAACTTTCTTTGTAAAGACAATAAAAATCGAACAAATTTGTTCGGAATTTTTATACAGTATCTTATACCATAAAGACATAGATTTGCATTAGTTACAACATAGTTTTAGGATTTAATTTCAACTACCGCTGTACTATTTTTTCTGTGCTGTCGAAACTTTTATGTAAATATTTATTCAGTAAAAAAAAATAAAAGAAATTAAAATAAATAATATTCGAGTCGGTTTATTTACTGGGAAAACAATTATTAATTTAATTTCATTTTACCTTACCTCTTGGCAAAATTCATTGTTGGAATTGATGCCAACTTTCTCTGTCGGTGATCAATAGTTGGTTGTAATGTGAAAAGACGTCACTCTTATAATATTTACTCCTAAAAAGTTAATTTTTGATGATCGTGTAGACAAGATAATAACATATGAACAAGGTATTAACATATGAATAACATATGAACAGTGATGATGCACATTTCTGGCTCAGTGACTAAGTCAACAAACAGAATTGCCGCATTTGGGCTAAGGAGCAACCTCTCGAACTACCGTTACATCCACAGAAATGCACTGTTCGGTTTTGTTTATGGGCTGATGAAATCATGGGTGCGTATTTCCTTAAAAATGAGGCCGGATAGAACATTACCGTCAATGGCGCCCGCAACCGCACCATGATAACTGACTGTTTGTTGCTTGAAGTTGAAGCCCGAAGTGTCGGCGATATATGGTACCAACAGTATGGGGCTACGGCACACACAGCGCGCGACACAATGACTTTATTGTGAAATCATTTTGGTGAGCAGTTCATTTCGCGTTTCGAACATGTCAATTGGCCGCCTAGATCGTGTGATCATCACACCTTTGGAATTTTTTCTCTGGGGTTATGTGAAGTCAAAAGTCTTCGCCGATAAGCCAGCTACGTTCCAAGATTGGAAGTCAACATCACTCGCGTAATTGGGCACATACCGGTTTCAATGTTGGAAAAACATGAAAATTTTTTCAAAAAGTACATGTCAGAGAATATTGAAATCGTTCGGGAACAGCATTTTTTTAGATGGTTTTTCGAATTATCGGGGTACGATTTATGGAGATTCTACTGTATTTTTTTAAGGTTTTAGCAGCGCGGCTAAACAAAAACCGCAGAATATTTGAAGAAGTCTTTGGTGTGTATTCGCCTTAACACGAAAGAAATAAATGACTACTCGGGTACTCAATTTATCGCTTAAATTTGGTCATAGTTTATTTCTCACAAGCTTTTTGTGGTCGTTAAATATATCAATAATAACAATTCTAATTTTAAATTTTAGATAAAATTTTTCAATAAAATTTTGGGTTCTGCTATCGCGAAAATTCAGTTTTCGCGACAGGCCTGGTTTTTAATTAATCGCGAAAATCGACCTTGCACTGTATTTGAAACCCAAAAAAATGCATTAAATTTAAGCCAGAATTTCTAGATAGTTAATTGTTTTCTTGGCAATCTACGGGTTTGAAGAATTATTATCAATAAAAATACAAAATTCTACTGCATCTTTTTTTGGCAAATTAATAATAGACTATATGCAGACAATACATACGTTTGACAATGAACTAAAAATTCATATAATTCAACTTTTGCAGATTTGAATTCAATCTCAAAAATTTTTGTCGACTGCGAGAATACAGCATAATTGCAAAAGCCATGTCCTTGTACAAACTAATATCGCAGATAACAAATTACCTGAACAAATGGAAAACAATCAAAAACCTTGAATGGTATTTATACATTCTGCCAACAATACCCCAAATGTTTAATAAAAAAAAAATATATTTATTATTGGATAAGGCGAAGATCAGCAGCAGTGCTGCTCCCGATGAAGTATTAAATTAAATTACGTATACGCTTCGAAAAACATACAAATTCATATGCATGTATATGATAAGTACTGCTGCCGCTACTGTGATACAAACGGAACAAATTCGCAGATGCATAACGTAGCTGCACAGAACAGAGCGGAGCAATGCGCAAACATGAAAAACTCAACACTGAAACATTTTCTAGGGTGCACATAACAATGGATTAGGCAGCGTCATAAATTGAATAAGCTTATGCAAAAGATTGATTGTGCGCCGCCACAGCACTCCAGAAGTTTTGCAGTCTAGCTAAGCCGAATTCAATCAAACTGGGTAATGAGCAATTCGACAAACATTCGTCAAATGCCCAACGAGCAGATACAATATCACATATCATAAATTTTGTGAAGATGCAGCATGCCAACAACAATAACAACAATGACAACAATCGCGTTGAAGCTGACGACTGTTGCTTGCCATGCGCCAGAGCAAAAATAAGAATAAAATGCGAACTGTGTTGACTTGGCATATATATATGCAGAACTTATGGCTGAGAGTCCATAGTAGTCGATACGATTCGATGCGGTTAGGTTGGACACACGCTACAGAACGCTGGATTTATACACGCAGCAGGAACTAAGGCAGGACAATAGTCGCAAACATGTTTTGCTTGCGCAGTATGGAAACACTGTTGAGTAAGTCACACTCTATAGGTAGCCACACAACACAGACGCAGCAGCGCTTAACCAGTCGCTCTCAAGGTCCCTAATCGAACATGATGTAGACCACATAATGGCCAACGCGTAACTCAAAGCAGTCTTCTGCATTGGCCAACCGACCGTTGTGCTTGGTAGCCGCCGGCGGGCGTCGATTGTTAGCACTTCCTTTGCGCACCGCCCGCCAACGGTGCAGTTCGGCGTGCTGGCGGGTGCTTCACAGCTTTTTCAACTGGCTAACACTTTCGCAGCATATTTATGTGGCATGTGTGTGCTGCCAGCCACAAATCGCTGCCGTCGCAGCTGTGGCTGCTGTTATTCGTGCCTTTGCTTTTTCTGGTTGCAATTGCTTTTGCCACACATTCAAGAAATGCGATTGATGGCAGTCAGTGTGTCTAGGTAGTAGCTACATTTACAAAAGCAACAACATCGACAGAAACAAGTGAACAAAAAGTGAATTAAAGATTTTTATCGATAGGCATAGACATAGCTTTTGTACTTGACCTTAAAAAAATATGCTGCTGCTGCCACTTTGCCACAGCCGAGTGGCGGCTGCTTCATTGCAATTCTTGGCGTCGTGTCGAGTGCACTTCTTAAAAATTCAGGCTTAGTAAGAATTCGCTAATGATTGTTAAATATCTTACAGCTTGGCTTTTGCTGCTCGGCGGCCAGGTTGTTTGGGTAAGTCTATTGCCGCAGAGTTCTTAATGCTTCTTACTGACAACCCTCCGATGACTTGCAGGCGCAAAGCGGCTATAATTACGTGCGACCGGAGTTGGCGGGCGCTAGCACAGGTACAGGTGCAGGAGGCCTGCGAGGTGGAGCCCTAATCCCAGGTGCTGGAGTTGGTGTCTATCCTACGGCCGTAGCAATTACGCCCGCTGCCAGCGGATTTTCAGGATTCGTAGGCGGTAACAGCGGTAGTCCAGGTGCTAGTGGCGGGACAACGCTTTACGGCCCCACAAGTCCAGGCGGCGCTTTAACACAAACCGGATTTGGTGGACAAGCCCAATTAACTGCAGGAGGCGGCTCTGGATTACTAAAACGTCCAACAGCTCCACAGGTGCAACCATCACGTACCGCTGGTGGTGGCTTCGGCCAATATACACCAAGCAGCACACGGCTTGGCTCTGCTCCGCCAACAGATGATGGCTTAGTGCGTAACGATTATTCACAGGGCGACTATTCCGCCATTCCGGGTGAAGCTGGTGTGGATTATCCCGTCTACGCGCAAGTACCGCGCACAAATTTCGATTGTAGACAACAAGCCCTGCCTGGATACTACGCGGATATCGAGGCACAGTGTCAAGTATTTCACATCTGCGCATTAAATCGGACATATTCTTTTCTATGCCCCAATGGCACCGTCTTCAGTCAGGAAACTCTCGTTTGCGTTTGGTGGAATCAGTATGATTGTGCTTCAGCGCCCAGTCTCTATGCAAACAACGCCTATATCTACGACTACGAAAGAAGTGGCGCAGGAGGCGGGGTATCGACTGCAGCCAATATCAATGCTAATGGAGTCTACCAAATTGGCGGGCCTCGCGTAGGCGCTACGCAGTTACCATCAAACACTGTGCGTACACCTGGTGGCACTGGCGTGGTACCTGGGGGCGTCTATGGTAGTCGTTCAACAATTGCCGCGCCACAAGGCGGCAGTTTTATTCCTTCTAATGCGCCACGTGGTTATACACCGTCATCCACGGTACCTAGTGGCAACCAATTCGGCGGTGTTATACGATCGGGCACTGTGCCGGGTTCAGTCCTTAGTGGTCGGAGCACGTCGCCCCTCATAACAGATACGTCCGCAGTCGCAGTTGGTCCCACTCCGCAGGTAGCCACAAATCGTGAATATTTGCCGCCAGGAACGCCAACTGGTCGACGACCATAAGTAGCGCATTTTGATTAGCTTAATTACTCGCTACTCCTTAACGAAAGAATGCATTCCACGACACACGCTAAAGGTAAAATGGTTTCGATATGTTCCTCATCTTGCACATACTTCATCATAACTAATCAATTAGCGAAGGCCTTCCGAGCATCATCACCAACAATATCCTAGAAATAAGTTTTTTACAATCTTTCATGTTTGCGCAATAATTCTTTCACAGAGAATAAACTTTTTATCATTGCAAGTATATTGCCGATCTTTGTTTGATTTATTGGATTTAATTAGAGTTCAGCAGATCTGTGAAAGCCATATGCATAAAATCAAACTCAGCTTATTGTCATAATATTAAAGGAAAAACGTTTTTAAAAAATTATTCAAATCCAAATAAATACACAAAAAGCAGAAAAACAAGCCGGACATGCCCGTCAAAAAGAGCAATTATATTTTCTTCTGGGCAACGGTGTTCATACTCGCGATGTGCATGATAGTAATTGCCATTTGCTCCGGCTTTCACCATGAGGCAAAGAAGTTCAAGAGTCTTTTGGTAACAATAGTTCAGGTACTTTTGTTTCAATACCTCTTTGCGGATCCAATAAAGTTCACGCTTTTGGCGATTGACGGGGCCTGCTGGCCTCCAAGGCCACACAAGTTTGCCACAGACCGCGAGGCGAAACATCACAATCGTTTGGACTATCTTAAATTGCGCTTAAGAAGTTTGAAATCCCAATTGGTAATAACAGACCAGCATCGCGAAGAGAAACTGAACGAGAAGTACAAACACATTGCGCAGGACTTATGGCTCTATGGCAAATATTTCTTCTTCTTGCTCCTGATGGTGTTGGTGACACGTGACCAGTGGCGCTACTTTAACACTAACAATTTGCAGGGAATGTTCAATTCGAACCACAGTCGCCACTTTGGGCTGGATGAAGTGTTTTATTTAAATCAGATTTTGTCGTTTATCGAGGAGTCACTAATTGATGCATTTGATCCAAACATCTCACTCGCTGACGGTTCGAATGAGCAAGGTTGGGTCCATGGCGAACAGAATAAAAAGCTAGGCGTGGTGCGTCTGCGTCAGTGTCGTCTGGAGAAACGTGGATTCGGTCTCTCATCGCAGACGTTCTCCAGTCGCGACTTTATGCCCCGTTGGCAGCTGCCCTACAAGCGAATGCACTATACAGACAAGTATTGGCGCATCTACGAGCCTTGGCTGCCTATGAAAACGAAGGAAAGATGGCTTGGCCGTTTCTTGCTTAATTTCGACCACAAAGGCTACTTTGCTAACTATCCGGAGCAGGCGGGCTATATTACGCTTCTGGCACGCAACAAACTGAACAGCATGAAAATACTTGAATACCTAGATAAGTACGAATGGTTGAACTATAAAACCGCAGCGTTATTTATGGACTTTACGCTATACAATGTGGACGTTAACTTATTCAGCGTGTGCACCTTGTTTATAGAGCAGACGCCCTTCGGAAGCATCATTCCGCACGTGGAGGTGGAGAGTGTGTATTTACTGGATGATTTCGATCAGATGACGCACTTGGGGCTAATCGTTTTGCTAATGTATGTTTTAGTCATGATACAATTTACGAAGGGGCTGGTATTGAAGCTGTGGTACGACAAGTCTGAGTTGAAAAGTCTGTGGAATCAGATTGACTTGATTATAGTCATGTTGAACATCGCAGTCGTCGTGTTCACTATGATGCGCAAATGGCTGATGGTAGACTTGTTGGAAAAAGTGGAAGGCGCCAGCAAATTGGAGTTCATTGATTTCCGCGTACCTACGCGCCTGCAACGCATAACAACGATCACGATTGGTTTTTTGATCTGCATAACGACATTGCGGCTTTGGAAAGTCTTGCAGTTCGCCAGTGTTTTTCAATTATTCACTCATACGCTGTACATTTCGTGGAAAGCAGTGGCAAGTACGGCAATAGTGATTGTCGTCGCTCTGGTTGCGTTTGGGATTGCGGTCAACACGATTAACGGCAATAACGGTTCGAACTTTATCGATCTTATACAAAGCATTGTGACCTGCATGTGTTTCTCATTCGGTTACAGCAACCAAATTACTCCTGAGAATCTCTTTTTTGGCGGTAAATTTCTTGGCGTGATTATTTACATGGTTATGGCGTTTGTGATTGCCGTGCTCTTGATAAATATTTTCGTCTCGCTTATTAACGATTATTTTTCAACCGCGAAGGCCAAGCGGGATATGAGCCACCATAGAGACATAAATTTTTGGCAATTTTTACGCGCCGAGTACGCCGATAAGTTTCGTTTCATTCGTCAACTCCGTTGTTTTCGCAAATCTTACCAAAGTCACCATCGCACTGTTGCCGAGAATGTCAGACGAGAATTGGATGCGATAGAAAAACGTACCAGAAAGGAAAGGCAATTGGAGATGACTGATAACCTTGGTAAAAGGCAAAACGTGGATGAGCATGTAGTGCAGGAGCTTTACAAAAGCCGTTTAGAGAGAATGTATACCGTGGCAGCGATAATGCAAACGCAGTTAGAGATACTAGACCGCCTGCTCTTTGAAAACGACCAACGTGCGCCTATTAACAGTTAATCAGAGAAAAACGGCTACTATATATATTTTATTTTTTAATTTTAAAGACTACGGCTCTATTCTTTATTTATTTTGTACTTTTCAATGCCTTAAGGAAATCGAAATGCAAGTTATTTTTACTGATGGTGTGGGTACTTTTGCTTGAGTTCAGTATTTTACTACAATAGGGCTTAAAATCAGCTGACAGGTAGCTCTGTTTACCTTTCTTCAGTTTGGCTTCTACTTTTCGGGGAAGTGGTATCGTTGGGTTAAACACCATCTGTGTGCTGTCATATTGCGCGAAAAGTTCATGAGCGCTTCTAGAATGTGTAAAAGTAAAAATGCCTTAAGTCTGGAATTCATTAAAAACACTGCATAGTAACTTACAATTTACCAATCTCTGAGGGTAGCGCGCCTTCACCAGTTGCTGGAACACCGTGCGCTATGTGTCCCGCCATGCGTCGCACAATAGGATGGTAGTGCCGGGCAAGAATTGCAAGCTCATAAAGCGCAGTGCTGTTAGCATTACAATATTCCGGATCATCTAGCTCTGCTTCATACCGCCCTGAACCAATACTGGTGTCGGTGTCAAGAAGCGCATCTAAAACCGAGGTTAATTGGAAAGACGTTTTGACGGTGCCCAAAGTTGCAAGCGTGCCATGATGCAGCAAGTGTAAGCTTCCTGTGAGCAGTCGCTTGATGAAAGCCATCAAACGTTGTTGACTCATGTTGCGTCGCCGTTTAACCAACACCTCATCAAGTGTACGAAGTATAATGTTAAAATCGTTGTGATTTTTACCAGCATGAACTATCAACATATTCCGATAGAAATGCTGATAGAAACGTATTGGATCGATATTGAGCACCTCACCCTGACCAGAAAGTATCACGAATATGGTTTGTATGCAATGGAGCTGCTCTCGATAACCAAGATCTTGTTCTTCGAGTATTCGATTGAGCACATCGATAAGATCCGCAAAGAAATCTAAATTGATTATGTGCGCAAATCTAAGGGAAATTGAATTGTTATTTTACTTCATACTAATTAAAGCCAAAAATGCTACTTACTCCGCTAACCCCTCAAGAATTACACTAAGCACACCTGACGTTGGATCATTTTTAAGCACGCGGAAGTAAATTGTAAACACCATCTTAATAATTTCGGTCAGCTTATTATGTTTACTCTGTTTATTTTCCTCGGCGCGGGTCTCCTCCAACTCTTTGTTAAGCTCAGCCAGTTTCTTCCGTCGCTTACGCTCCTTTTTCGATAAACTGATTAAACGTTGACGATGCGATTCTAATCTTTTCTGTTTTAATTCGTTCTCTTTCTCTGCATCTAAATTGACATTCTTAATCTTAAGAGACATTAAACAAGTCAAACAATCGACGTGCACATTGTTCTGTTTCGACTTTATAAGGTGATTTATTCGCCGCACCACAAAAAGCGTCATATCCAAGCGCTTATCGTTAGCGAAGAGCGTGCGAAAGCCCTTATTGACCGTTTCTCGCATCTTGGCATAATTACAGTTTAGCATGTAAACGAGCAGTTGCGCTATATTCTGCACATAGTTGAAATATGGATGATCTACAAGCAGATCACTCATGCATTGCACAGCCACAGAAGCTAGTTTGACATCTTCTAACGTGTGTTTGCCTGAGCCTCGTTTAGTCACCGCAGCTGTGAGCTTTTCCATCTTTTGCAAAAACTTTTTAAATTGCTGAAGTAGTGTATTTTCATAAGAGACTCGTTCTAAGGTAGCTTTTCGTACTGTTTGCATTTTTGTGTCGACTTGACCAACACGATACTCCGGCAGAATGTCCCTGAAAATCTCAGCCACTGATACGATCGCCAATTTGCGCACCGTGAGCAAGTTTGGTGTTCCATTCTCCATTTTTTCGTCCATTAGCTCAAAGAGCGCATTAAAGTTGCGCATTTTGTCCTCTGGTTTTTCCAATATGCCTGAGCAAATGATACCAATGCGATACCTTTGTCGCTCGATTTCCTGCTGTCGCGCAATAAACAAGTCAGTGTTAGATATTAATTTCAGTTGCGGTTGCGCTGCTGCTTTTGGAGACTCGTCATTGACTATGTCATCATCGCTGTCTTCGTAAACACTGCTCCCGGAACTGTCATCTTGACAACCTTCCGTCATTTCTTCTTGTGTGTTAGACGCTTTTTGTTTTGGCACGTAGTCTATTTCAGTTGTGCGAGTAATAATCTCCCCATCACGTGACTTAATAGGCAGCAAATTCACTTTGATTTTTTTCGCTGCTTGTTCTTTTTTACTCTCACTGGCGTATTGCATTTCTAAGCCCACAGCAGCGCCTTGTGCTAAATCAACATCTGGTTGTGCTTTCCGCTTTCGTTTATTCTTTGCGTTCAATAGCGCAACGTCATCCCCGTCCAGCATATCAGCCACATTTTCCAGCAATTGGTCCTCATCTTCATCTTCATCATCCTCATGAAAGTCGTACATTGGCAGCCCCATCGAGGATCGCTTGTTCCATTTCTTCTTCTGTGCAAGGTTATCACGTTTATGTGCTTTTTGCGAAAATATATTTTGACTTGTTTCCTTGCCGGCACTGAGTGGTTGTTGCTTCTGCTTTGCTCTTTGTTGTTGTTGCTTCGACAGCGGCGCCTTCTTTGATTTGAGATGCGCAGCACGTTTCACAGCGCTAATTTTTACCTTTTTCTGAAAAAACAGTATAGTAGTATACAAAATCGTCTAGTAAATATCGCAAATTTTACACTTACCGTTCCCATTTCTTATGTTTGAACTTTATTTAACAATTCAATAATAAACAAACCAACAACGAGCTGCTTGCAGTTGATACAAACTCAAGCACATGGTTAAAAAATTTAATGGCATGACAGCCCTAAAAATATTTAGTTTCAAGAGTTGCCGTTGCATTTCAACTGAATCAGCTGATTTTAACACCATGAAAGAATTTTTATAAGAAGCATCTTCTCACGAATTAGTTCGATCATATAGTGAACTAGTAGTGAACTACTAGTTCTTTTAGGTGACCCGGTCATTTGAACTAGTTCCTTCACGAACTACACAGCTCTATTGTATAGAAGAAGAAGAAGGAGTTGGGACGACACACGGGTTTTTATAGTTAAACTTATCAAATAGATTTGTTACAGGAAAAAGTTTTCAGTATTAAAAGAGGTGAGATTCGTTTTTTCATATCTTATTTCAACAACCTGTGGAAGACGAATAACAACTTTGCTGAACACTTTCTAGGTGGAACGAATACTGATACAGGAGTGTTTGCAGATGCTGTTGATAGTAATAATTAATAGCATCAAGTATTGTTTACTTTTATATTAAAATAAAATGTCTGATGAAGAGGCAGATTATATGTCAGATAAATTTTTGGCTACGTAAGTACCGGATGCTATAGTAGCAACAACTAATCATAATGCCTTAGCCTTGCAGATGTGGCTCCTCCAAGTTTAATACCTGATCGAGGCAAGAAACGGCGAATCGATGTGGAAAAGAAGCAAGCTGAGTATATCAAACGACAACGTGAGGAATGTCGCGGCACGAGCGAAGAACAACGCAATGAGAATCTAAAAGCATCACTTAGTCGACCCATCAACGAGGACAACAAGGGATTTCAAATGTTAGCAAAAATGGGATATAAACCAGGTACAGCCTTGGGTGCGAATGCTGTCAATAGCGAAGCTCTTAAAGAACCCGTTACCATCAGCCTAAAAGCTGGACGGGGTGGTCTTGGTCGCGACACCGCACTAAAAGAACTGGCACTAAAACGAGCCGAGTTGCGTCGAGTTCATATGCTACATGCGGCGGGTATTCAGAGTGAAACCGAAATTAGTACAGAAGCATATCGTGCACGGGCAACGCTAAAAGCAGAAGAACGCAAGTTGCAGCATGATTTAGGTCGATGCCAAAAGACATGTGAAACGTTAGACCAGCAGGCAAAAATTGAAACACCGGAATTTGATTTCTTTTGGCCAACACGTGAGCCGTTAGAGTTGGAACTAGATGATGCCGAGGACAAGAGCATGTTGCTTCCAAAAGAAGAATCTGTGGACATCGACGAATTTAGCAATGCAGAAAAGTTAGAATTGCTAACAGGTTATTTACGGACGGCATATTGCTTCTGTTATTATTGTGGCACTCACTATGAAGACGTACAAGATCTCAAAGATAATTGTCCTGGATTGACACGTGACGACCATTAAGTAATTTGGTTATATTTGTATATTTATAAAACTTTACACTTAGACGTCCAGTTTGATTCAGAATTTTTGAACATGAATAAATTTAGATTGTTACTAGTATGAAAAGACAAATGCCTTTAGTACGATGCTAAACCCGCCCTTCCAATTTTCGTATCAGATCATGAGTTTGTTCGATAACACTATAAACAAATGGACGTTCCATAGGATCAATGCGCAGCATGTAATTGATGAGTGCATTCATATCCTGCAAAAATAAAATAGTCAGCAGTGGACTTTGACTGCATAGTCTTGATACTTGCCTCTGTGTATACAGAGTCCTCTGGAATGTTTAAATTGCCACTTAGTACAGCTAAAGCCACACTATCACCTTTTTCGTAAATGGGATCAAATGGAGAGTGAAAGTAGCACATTGCATACAGCACACAACCGAGACTCTGTGTAAGAAAAAGATAACAATTGAATTAGGTTTAACTATATTCTATAAATTGGCAAATTAGTCGAAGCATATACACCTATGAATCATAAGCTACTTGTCAAAAATTATAATTTATGATTGGTTTTAATTCAAACACGGTTATTGTCGGTAATCGCTCCTAGAAGTTACTTACCCATATATCCGTGCGCTCGTCGATGGTACAGTATGTTTTTACAGAGAACAATTCCGGTGCACGGTAAACAATTGAACTACGTTCCTCTGCTTCATCCTGCAGTCGTTGTGCTTCTGATTGTCCACATATCTGCAAGCGAGCTTCCGTCATGGAACCCAAGTCAACTATAATCGGTTCAAATGTATCCGAGAGGCAAATGTTTGCAGTTTTTAGATCACGATGAGCCAGTGGTACGGGCTTTGCTTCGTGTATAGCCTTAAGACCTTCGCACACGCCTAGGAATATTTGTAAGATCTGCGCTTCTGGCATGTGATCTTGCTTACGTTGGCGCATTGCCAGATGATCACCCAGTGAGCCGTGCTTGTAGTACGGCAGCACTATATATAACGTACTCGTTGTATTTATCACAATGTCGGCTTGACCCTTTAGTTCGTAGTCAATGACCTTGATGACATTTTCTGAATCCAGTTTG
Source organism: Stegana nigrithorax (assembly GCA_037044495.1). Classification (NCBI taxonomy): domain Eukaryota; kingdom Metazoa; phylum Arthropoda; class Insecta; order Diptera; family Drosophilidae; genus Stegana; species Stegana nigrithorax. Next base: position 1,203,461 of record JBAMBQ010004233.1, read on the forward strand.
CGACAATTTTCGATTTCCCGCAATGCGATGTTCTGATCATCTATGCTGTGGCATGTAATGCGCTTGATAGCGTAAAGACGTCGGGTCACCGAATTCTCCGCCAGATCGATTAGACTGAATCCACTAAAAAGATAAGTACAAAAAGAAAAAGTTAACGCAAAACTTATGATAGAATCTCAGAAGTTACTGATTATTGTGTATTGTGTTCGTGCTCTGCAAATAGACAGTCTGCATCTTTTCAACAACATTAAAGCAATAGTGAGCAACATGAAATCTCGATTTTTTATTGAACTCGGACGCAGGTCTTGTAATTTTTCTAAGAATCACTCTGGCCACTGAAGTCCGGAGACTGTATGGTGAGGTGGCAACGTAATAAACTTAACCGTGCCTAACATCCATCGCTCCCATAGAGAACACGCCATTGTTTCGCAAAATTTATGAAATCAACGGCAATAAAGCTCGAACAACAACAGAGTAAATGAATACGTTAAATATATATACATTTTGGGTAACAGTAACAGAGACAGTAGATACCCTTACCCTTGGGCCAGTCTTTCTCGTACCGTGTACTTAGAACCGTTTATAGTAAAAGTTTCACGGGAGCAAAAGCAACCGCGTTTCATGATTAGCGCCCAGCCGAGGCTATGCATTTTGCATTTAAGCACTTTCCGCTTACAAAATATGAAATTTTATGTAAATAACAAACTAAAAATGCTCAACTAAAATAAAAAAATTTCACTAAGCGCGTCAGCAGCTGATTACTGTGAGAACATATGATTAAGAGCCTAATGGAAAACAGCCATTATAGTGGGTGCCTAATTTAGCTCGAAGCAAAATTAATTTTTAACCGCCCTAACTGTGCAACTGCTTTTCTAAGGTTTTCCCCATTTTTTTTTATTCTGTATTGATTATTAAGGCATGTAAATATGTACGTAACAATGTAATATTTCAGTTGTAAAGATGCATAAACATAACTACTTAAGTAAATTATCAATGAATATTTGGGTAAATAAATAAATAAACAAAAAACTTTTTAACTGCGTATCACTAAACTCCAAACTAATGGTTTTTCTTAAATTTTTTTACTGGTAGCACACAACAAGCTATGATAACGGCACCCTGTATGGAAGCGGCGGCCAGAGAGTTTCACATGAGTAAAAATTAATGAATGAATGTGCATGATGCACTGTGCATCACGCCACGATCCTCAATGGAAAAGGCAACTATTCTATCTTACTATCCTATTCCAAGCTTTGTATATTCAAAAGTAATAAAATTCATCCATTATGACATAGAGTAAATATGAAACTTGCCACAATATCTTAAGTACTTTACTGTGACAATCTATAATGTGACAATTAAAACGATGTTCCTATTTTAAGGTCATTATTATTATATTCTACTGTCAATTTGCTTGCGGTGTGCTTGCACAATTTTCCATTCATCAATAACACTAAAAGTTCGTTCGGTCACTACTGCTTTTCAGTGTTGTTGACAGAGAATCGAGTTTGCAGAACACTAAAGCAGTAAGTGCTAGTTCTCTTTGCATTTGGGTTTTATTATTTATTATTGTTTTCATTGCAGGCCAGCTTTTTAATCCTGCTGGCACATATTACAGAGGGATCGTTAAGGTGTTAGGGGTGAGTAACTTTAAAAGTTAAAAGAAAAAGTCTGAACGTAAGTTCTTGGACACGACACAATCGAGATTTTACGTTGTTCACCACTGTTTCACTGGAACAGAGTTTGCAGATCACGAAACCATTCTTTCTCGCTCTCTCGCATACTATGCATGCATCTATCTTCGACAACGTCATCTAAGAGATCTAAATAATAACATTTCTAATAAAACGAAGTATGGAAGCTAATAACATTGCAGTGCGTACACCTACCTATACGTAGTGGGAAATTTAAATTCGCGTAATTTGTGCGTACATATATTCATTTAAGAAAATAGGCACCCGACTGGTATAACTGAGAGTACATTATTGTTAAAACTGTTATTAAACTGCAGAGTAAACATGTCTTTATTATTATTAAATGATCAAAATATGACAACGGATGAAGCTTGGCAAGACCTAGTTTGCATCGCAGTTGCAGATCCGCCTGGAAGACGAGAAAAGTGCGAACAGTGCAAGTAAGTTAATCAATTAAATATTTTTTGGAGATGGGCGATTATCTAGTATTATTGTAATGTAAGGTAATGTGTCCAAAAAGTTACAGTAACCGTCAGGTCTTCAAAACCAAAGTCGACCTAGACAGACAAGTATGACAACTCCAACAAGACAACTTGACATAAGAGAAAATCAAACAAACCATCAACTGTTTTGAGAAGTAGCTGGTGTGGTGTACCATGAAAAACAAAAATTTATTTAAGTAAACGATTCGATTGAATCAACCGCTTTTACTTGCTTGTAGACGTCCAATGGTTGTTTGCTGGTGTCCCTCGTTGCCGAAACCACCAATATGTGTTGATTCTCAAATCGTTATATTACAACATCCGGCAGAAGAAAAACGTTCACTCCGCACAGCGCTCATGCTTCAACTAGGACTGACGCCAGGCAAATGCGTTGTCTACAAAGGTAAACGGTTTCCGAACAATAAAAACTTCGCAGAGCTGAATGCTATATTCGAGTCACCAAGAACACTGCTTCTGTACCCCAGTCGTGACTCAGTGCCTTTAGAAACAATAAAGCAAATCGATGGCGACAATAGTGCATATACGCTTATCCTTATTGATGGTACCTGGCCGCAGGCAAAAGCCATCTACGCCAGCAGCCCAGCATTGCATCGCTTGCGTCAGGTGAAGTTGATTGCTGCCGGTTGCAGTGACTATATCATACGGACTCAACCTACGGAAGGCTGCCTTAGCACGCTAGAGACCGCGGCACAATGCTTGGCCGTTCTTGAAGCTCGTCCCGAGTTGCGTCAAACACTTGTACAACCGTTGCACACACTTTGTAGATACCAACTGGAGAACGGCGCTGTGGAGCACCAGTCCAAGGAGTTTTTACTGAAAACAAATCAGTACAACAAACCGATTGGCAAGCGGCTGAGCAGACTGCTTAACTATAGCAACACCGTTTGCAGCGCAGACGTAGTGAAAATGTCGACTATATCTGCAGACAATTCTGTGGAGACGTGATGCTGTCACACGCCTAAATTTTGTCTTTAAAGTACAATTATGCAGTTCATTGGCATATACAGTGTGTGTTTATTTAACCGCAACCTAATATTCGTTTTGTGCAAAATACATTATTAATGAGCATTTGTAAGTTGTCAATGTGAGCTTAGACCATTGGTTTGTTGCGGGCATCGGTCAAGGCACGTGTCATGACACATTTGGCAATGGCATAACCGCGAACGCAGGGGTTTATGTCGTCCTCTGTCGTATAGTAATTTTTCATTCATAGAAAGAACATAAGAATTGGGAGAATGTTAGATTCGGTAATTTAATAAATTAACAATAATTATATTGTCATATATTGAATAAATTTACTGAAATTATTTAGAATAGACCAGGTATCACAGCGGCTCCGATGTCTCAACAAATATGAGGAAATTAGTTAAATTGCAGTTGAGTAAAACTTTACAAAATTGAATTAATTAAGTTGCAAATGTTATTGTTAGAATATAATAATTAATTCTGAATGGCTGTAACTGTTAAGCTTCGAAATTAGACTGTGCAAATAAATCGAAGTAATATTGATAAGATTTAGATGGATATTAATTGTTTTGGCGTCAAGTTTTCGATTATTGGGGAAAAAATACTTAAGTGGCTGTGGCTTGACACAATCGATCTTTATATCATCTACTACACTCAGGCACTATTTGTTTTCATCTGACTCACATATATAGAATTTGAGCATTGTATATACTCAACGTATGAAGAATCTTATTCGCGAAAGATACTTACTTGCTTCATTCTCGCAGTACTCCAGTGAATCGCCAGTGGCTGGCCAAACGTATTTACGCACAAGTTCAGCGTTTAGTTTCCAATCTTGTAAAAGGCCAGATTTTTCAAAGAAACAACGAAGGTAACACTGCAGTGGAATGTATATTAAAACATTAGAATCTCTAAATTTCGCGTATTCACAAACCAGGCCGGTCTTATCGATTTCATCAGGTAGCGCGCCGGTCGTATTGAATTCCATCATGTAGGCTAAAATATGTATAAAGAGTTAAAGAGATTACAAGCGAGGGCCACTCGGTCCACTCACACTTCGAAATCACAAAACTGGCATTACATTCGCGCAAAACCGCGTCCATGTCCACTTCGTTAGGTGCTCTTGGTCGTGCTGTTGTCAGCAAGTCATAATCCTCGGTGCTTTCCTCCAGACTGCCGTTGCCAAAAACATAAATATCGCCGTTGTATTTTGGCCAATCCATAATCATAGCGTGGGTTGCGCAAATGATCAATGACATTGACAGCAGCAAAGAGGCGACAGGATTAGACTTGACCCACATGCTAAGCATTTTTTAATCGCACTTCAAACTTAACCCATGCGATAAACAATGCGGTTTTTATATATTTGAGCTGGCTTTTATTGATGCCTTTGCAAGCAAATCAGAATTGATGCAAAATTGTGCATACGGCGCGTGGACTAATTTGTTCAAAGTTGTTTAACTCAAGCCCTGCACGCGATTTTAATTTCCAAACGAACTTAATACGCGGAAATAGTTGCGGAAAATTGTCATTGAGATACTTACCAATGTCAATTTCATACAATTTTTTATAATTTCAATGAATGAACATCGTTGTGAATGAATTAATTGTTTCGATTTTCTCTAACAATAGTCAGCGACGGCCTACTCGGCATTGCACTGAAGTGGACATGGGCTTTGGCATGGTTTAAGATCAACACACGTCTCTTACCGTAGGGCACTAAATGCTCCTGTGCGCAACTTGAGCGTGCAGCATAAAACTGTGCATGCATCGCTTCGGCCGAGTCCGGATCAGCGGCTTGAAGCACCTCCTGGGCCTGGATGTACACATTTAGATAGTATAGCCAAAAAGTGGCAAACAACAAAGGCACACAGAAACCTGTTCGAAACATTTTGCACAACACAAATTCGGGTAGTTCAATGGAAAACTGTCGCCATCGATTTATGGCTGTTGGCATTTATAGTATTCGCCCCTAAGCGTTTGCTAATCACATTACAAAAGCCACAAATTAGATACTAAATTTCATTTTATTGAACAATAAATAATAATAATTTGCAATTCTCACACAATATAAAAATTCGACTGCGTAGCGAATTTTTCTTTTTAATAAGAAAACGGAAGGAAACTGATTGCGTATATTAGTTAAATTGTTGTTATTAGATTAAATAGCATCAAATTAAATAAATTTAAAAATCAAAATTAACAGTAAAATAAATTAAAACATATCGAAAACAGAAACTTGCAACGTCGAGCGCGGTTTGGAGTATAGATGTGTTAAAGTCGAGGGTCCAAAATAAAACGTACAAAGACGAGGCCAATAGTGGGAACCTTGAGTTGTGTAGTATGTGAGCTAGTTTTTTTTGTTTTTTTTTTTCTTTTGTTTTTAAAATTTGTCAGTAATATAAATTTCTTTACAAGTTTTTTTTAAGATTATGAAGATTTGTAGAACCGAATATTTGTTTTAACAAAACGTAATATTTTTTGTTTTTAAATTAAATTACTCTATGCAGCGTCCACGTTGCATCCAAACGTCAGACTTTGGCGCCCCAGGCACGTTTCAATAAGTAGGCGCCTTTTTCGGCAATCATGACCGCCGGTGCATGTGTATTGCCCGCAGTGACCTTTGGCATAATACTAGTGTCCATGACTCGCAGTCCACGTATGCCATGCACACGAAGCTCATGATCGACAACCGCCGACGGATCACGCACTGGACCCATTTTGCACGAACCTGCTTGATGATTTTCCGGGCCGGTATTCTGACGCACCGCGCACTCCCAGTAGGCATCCGAACCAAAGTTCAAAGCTTCACACCCCTTAACGACTGTCTTATCCAGACGCATGCCGTATTGCTTGAGTGGCGTTGTTTGAGACAAACGTATGGCGAACTTAATGCCCTCCACGAGTGCTTTTACATCACGTTCGTCTGTCAGATAGTTGGCGAAAATACGCGGGGGTGCCAGCGGATCAGCTGACGCAAGTGTGATGTAGCCACGTGATCGGGGGTTTAGCACAGCAGGGAATATCTGGATTGCACGCGAGTTGTTCGAGAGTAACTCGCCCACTTGACCTGTGCGCGCACAGCTCGCCAAATATCCACCGAAATAGAACTGTAGATCCGGTACATTCGGACGATCGGCGTAGCGCGTAGCCAGCTTGGCGGTGACATCGGATATGCCTGTGCCCGACATCAGTCCGTCGCGGAAGAGCAGATACTCCATAGCGGTCGCCCAATTCAGTGGCGCCGTATCGGCATCGTCGATGAAGAAGTTCGTGAAATAGGCGACGTGATTTTGCAAATTCTTGCCCACACCCGGCAAATTGTGCACGGGCCGTACATTGACCTTCAGTAGATCTTCCTTGGGCCCGATACCGCTGAGCAATAGAATCTGCGGTGAATTAACAGCGCCGCCACTAACGATGACCTCCTTCTTGACCAATATTTTGCGCATGCTGCCAAACTGATCGCTAACCTCGACACCGAGCACATTTTTCGTATGCGGATGTATGAGCACCTTGGTGACGGTGGTGTTCAACAGTATGTGCAGATTGTTGCGCAAACGCGCCGGTCTAATGAATGCTCTCGCGGAGCTGTAGCGTACACCATTCCGTGCGGTCATTTGCGCAATCATGAAGCCCGTTGAGTTGTAGCCATTTAAGTCCTGCACGGAGAAGCCAAGCTCCTCGCCTGCCTTGAGTATGGCATAGGAGAGCGGTGGATTGTAGGGGAACTTACTCACAGGCAGCGGACCACCCTTGGCATGGTATTCGTTGCCCACCAAATCTAGTTCCAGGTTATTCTGTTATGTGCGTAAGAGGCGCAGAAAATTCGATGAACAGCGAAAGTTAAAGTACAAAATTATGTTACTAACCTCGGACTTTTTAAAGAATGGCAAGACATCCTTGAAACTCCAGCCGGGATTGCCCAAGCTAGCCCAATGATCGTAGTCCTCGCGGTTACCTCGTATGTACATCATGCCGTTCATCACTGAAGTTCCGCCGAGCGTCTTGCCGCGGGGCCAATAGCAACGCTGGCCCTCCGACGAGAGACAAGCCATTGGCTCCGGTTCGGTGTTATAGCGCCAATCAATGTCACTACCGATAAAGTTCAAGAACATCGAAGGAATTTGTGCGCCAACGGGTTCATCGCCGCCTCCAAATCAAAATAAAAATTTAATTATCATAAATAAAAAAATTAACATCGCGATGCGGTCCAATTTGCATTTGCACTCTGCTATTTTTCTTTTTGTGTCTGGCTTTGAATTTCGTAAGCTTCTTTTATGGTTGGTTTACTTAGCTCTTATTTTGTTTACAAAGAAATCAAAGCGGTTCGTCAATTCCGTTTGAGCTTAATTTGTTCTTGCTGTCAAAGCCTTCGCCAAAAACACTTAATCAATGCTTCGAATTGGCCTCAGCGTCTAGTCTCAGGCGCAATTTTCTAGAGAAGATCTAAGTCTGGCCTAATTTATTATATTACTTTATCGTGGGAGAGTTTTTCAACGCGAGTGACTTTCGTGCGGAATGTCTCACTTAATTTAGAAGCATTTATTTGCGGTGCTAATAAAAATTCCCAAAAAACAATAAATAAACAATGAAGCATTATTTCGAGTTGCATTGACTCATATAGCAAAACTTGCTCTACTGCCTACATAAGACTTAATCTTGAATAAAATTGAAATATTTAAAAGTTCATTATATTTATGTATTTAGAAATCGCGAAAGTCGTCAATTAGCGTCTGTAATGCGAAATACTTGTTTTAGATGCGTCTTTAGAAAGTGCGAATTAAATTGATCAGCATTTTTTTATGTGGTGCAAACTTAGAGTGTTCAATTAAAAGTGATCTGATAATTTACATTATTTCGTTGAAAGCTTGTCTGGATTAACTTAATGACTTTTGTATGAAACGCATAATTTGCCTTGCAAAAAAATAAAAAAAAAAAGAGTTGGCAGAAGAACTGAGTTTAGGCCTTCGAACTTATTAATTGGTTGTGCGATTACACATTATGTTTGTTTTTGAAGTAAATACGGAAACACAAGATAATACAAAAAAAAAAAAAAAATAATAATGAAATTATGCAAAACCCATGCAGTATCTTAACAAAATCGACGCTAATTTCTATATAAACTATTATAAAGATATATGTATGTATGTATGTACGTTTAAATATTTTAAAACATGCCAAGCAGAACATTTGAGTATCTGCTACGGTGTCTTACTAATCAGCGGAAAAAAACCAATTTATTTATGCTAGGATAATGTTTTTTTCTCAACTATTCATTAAAATATTATAAATAAGAACAAATTGAAAAACTGCTTGTCTGAAGAGAGTCACTGCAGTTGTCATATACTACATATACAACTGAGAGTGGTCTTTAATCCCGAAAATCATCCCAGGCAAGGTCTCCATTTTGCAACAACTAAACAATTGCGTGCAGGAGACCACTCACATTTCTAAATTGACTTTATCCAAAATGCGTCATTAAAATCTTAATAAAGATTCAATTAAAGCAATTATTGCTTTGACAAGCATCGGGTAACCTCCAGTGTTTCCTATGTTGTTTGCTGTCAATATTCGCATTATTTTTTAATATTTTTAATATTTTTCGTTTGCTTGGTTAACAATTTTAATACCATGATTAAGCTCATTAATTAATTAAGCACATTAAGCGAAGCATAACAAAAGGTGTTTTTCAATGGAACACAAAAAAAAGCAAACGAAATCCAAATCGAAGCCGGCAAAGGGGTAAGCGGCTCGGACAGCAGCTTGTCAAGCATTGGTTATAAAATAATCTAAATAAGTAGCAAACAGATATCTAATTCGCAAAAGCAAAATCAAACGACAAACGGCAAAAGCGATTGGCAGCCATTCAAGCATAATTTGGCACCAAAGGCGTATGTGTGTGTGTGTGTGTATGTTATACTTGGGGCTTTATGTAAGTGCGTGTCTGTCTGCCGGCCAGCTTGTGCAGATCACATGAGTCTCATACACATTGCACTTGAGTGACCGCAGTAGAGCTCGAAAAGGCCAAAGGGTGTCGAATTTTGTGACTACTTTCGACACTCGAAACTTTTCAGTTGCAGTTAAACCACTTTGTGGCGCCATCATCAATTACGTGTGCATAATTTCTAAGTTTTATTACATTTACTTCTCACAACAAGCGGCGGCTAAGTGTGGCCAATTTCATTGTGTTGTGAGCGAGCTTCAACAACTTCTTGTAGCTTGTAGCGCCACATACTCGTAACGTGCATTTAATTGCCACCGGCAGCCGTCGCTGCTTTTCAGTATGGTGTCTACCGGCATGATGCCGGTTGTTGCTACTGTGGCTGTATACAAGTATAAGCGTTGTATGATTTCTGCATAAATAAGTTTGGTTAAGCCTAGATGAAACAACATGGGCGGTAATACTGCCAAAAAGAAAGGAAGACGCACCAGCAGAATGGGAGCAATGGGATGGAGTTACATCCGCTGCACGCAGTTACATTGGCGCATTTTATGTCTAAATATGAATTTTATCATGAGCGTCTTTTGAAGAAATTAAAATGAAGCGTATTTTAATAATTTGGCCACAGTTTACTGGTGTTTGGATGACAAGAGTATAGAGAAAGGGGTTCCTGTGTTTGGGCGAATAATGAATGGTAGGCATATCGGCTCTTTTTGGGTTTTTCCAATTTTTTTGTATGGTAACATGAAGGTCAAGTGGTTAGTTGCAGTGCGCGCTGCACAGACAGACATTTTTACTTTTTTTCCCATTAAAAACATAAACTCAATGCACTTGTTGCTAGTTATAGGTTTTTTTTTTGTTTTTATTTTTTTATGGCTTTGGGCACGCGTCCAAACGGTCATGGTCGCTAATGCAATTTTTGTGCACACAGGCAAAACTTTCCAAAAAATGAAATAAAATGACAAAATGCAATTTTCTGACGAGCTGTTAAACATAAAAAAGGCAGAAAGTGGTATTTCGCACCTGCCTACTCGCCCTATTAGCGAAATTGATTAATTGTGCTCAATTACAGACTTACCGGCTTCAATTAGCAATACCCGCCAGTCGGGTATCTCCGAGAGACGCGCAGCCACAACGGAGCCAGCTGAGCCACCGCCAACGACAATGAAGTCGTATTCGTAATCCGGTTCGGAGCGAAACTGCAAGAATGCAAGCGCAAAGACAGTCATTGAGTAGGCAAGCAAGCTTAGCTGATGTGACAAATGGTCAACTTACTCTGGCACTGGCACGTCCACATGGATCCTCCAAGTCGCACTGGGAGCGCACGAATACTTCGAGTAGTCCCATAAAAAGCATGAAGGCGCTACCGCCGCACGTCGCGGCGAGTGTTGGACCGGTAGGCACGCCCACTAAGCAATCGCATGATGGTGCAGCAGGCATGTTGTACCGGCGGATGAGAAAACTACTGGAGAAATGTTGTGGAAATATTTAAAATTTGAAGCATTTAAGCATTTTTACTTAATCTGAATTGTGTTTGCATTTGCAGATTCTGTTATTTTTTTCATTTTTTAATTAAAATAATGTAAACAGCAAAAAATTAAACCTTCATTTTGTTGCCGAAGTCGAACCTTAAAAAAGGCAATAGCATTTCCAATTGAATGCATTGGTCGGAAGAGAAGAATGAGAAGAGCTGGAAAGATTTACAGTATTACGTCTACACTGCCATAAAAAAGAAGCACATTTCTGACCTTACGTCCAGCAAAAAAAAGCTTAAAAAACCATAATTATTTAAAACAACAACAACAAACGATACTCGTTTCACTGAGGCCTTAGGCCTTAGCAGCGACTAGCAAGGCGGCGTCGACTTAACTTCTGGTAGCTAAAATAAAATCAACAAACGGTGAGCGCGCAAAAGTCGTTAAGTCGAATGCTAAATGAAACGGCAATTGCCGGCAGAAGCAGCAGCAGCAGTCACAGCAAACAACAGCGGCAATTGGCAACAAAAACAATAACTAATGGTCTACTGCCCATCTTAACAACATCATCGGCATGAGCAGCCTCAGCCAAAGCCAAAGCAACTGCAGTCGCCTCCGAGTTTTGGTGGCTGTCGAATTTTCAGTTTCACATGACCTTAGCGCAAAGTAACAAAAATTATGAGGAAAATCTCATTTAAAAGGTTTTTTCCACTCAGTTACTGAAGTTATTGCAATAGCATGGCTGCCGCTCGTGCCTAAAACAAAAGCGATTGAGCAATGCTCGCAATCGCATTATCAATTAAAGCGTTTTGGTTTCTTTGCCTGGCGTGCCATTATATGCAAGAAAGTTCGTGGATTTGCATCTATCTATGCTGGGGGCCGCCTTGGCGCAGCTGCTACTCATGGCATTTACTCTTTGTTTTCACATCGAACAGTTACACTAAAAACAGCAAGAAGGAAAAAAGTTGTAATGCTTTGAAGCATGGAAAATTTGTGTTTTAAAAACTGATAACACCTAATAAATTTTATTTTTAAAACCTAATGTGCCATATGTACGTACATATGTATGTCGGTTTAAAGAGCTTTGGCAATGTTCATGCGACATATGATGAAGTGATTTCATGGCATGATGAACTTGATGAAAACAATCCTCATCAAAGCCTCAGAGCGTTTGGCTTCAACGAACGTTGCCAGTCATCTAATTAGTACGTGGCTTACACTTTCAATTCAATAAATTGAACTTAATTGTGCTTTTTTTTTTAGCTTGTTTGAAATGATTAAAATCAATTTATTTTGTTCGTTCGAGTTTGAGAGTTTTGCCGTGCGGCGCACCTAAATAAAATGAGCTGTCAAACATATGCGAATCGGCCATAAATATTGAAAAGTATCGATGCTGTACGCACTTCCTTTGACACACTTTGGCTAAGATCGTGCAGTAATCCGATTCGATTAATTATTTTCAAACAACTCATGTACTTAATTAATTATTTTATGCTTTGTTTTTATTTAGTTTATCTTTATTAATAACCTGACATAAGCTAGGCTATCTTGTACGAGGTATCTACAATATCTATGTGCATATGCATGAGTACATATTTATGTATCGCAAATATTGTGAAGTCATGCGTTGTATGTCAATTGTTTGTTGTAGTTGCTGTTGTTGTTGTTGTTGTTCGTTTTATTATGATCTTTGTTATCTTTGTGTCATGTATTTCTGTTGCTATTGTTACCTTTGAAGGTTTTCGCCATTTTGCGTCTTGTTTCTCTCTTTGTTGTGGTTTTTTGTGTGTTTTTACTTTCGTTTCATTTTTCTTATTTTGATATTTATGGGAAAACATAATATGTATATTTATTTAATTGTTTGTTTGCAAAAGAAGAAGACAATCTATGTAATTCTTTGTAAGTCTTGCATTACTTGCCTGGTGACCTTCTCAATGGAATCAAACAGAAAATTCTGCAAAAAGTTGTCTGTGCCAGCTGTTTGTTTAAAATAAAATATTTTATAAGTTAATAATTTTAGCCTAAATACGTAGTAAAAAAAACAAAAAACAAAACCATGAAAATTTTTTGAAAACTGTTGCAGTAAAAGGCGTTAGATTGTCCAAAAGCGTGTTTTTAACAAAAGAAAAAAATTATAATAACGCATAAAAGTGGCAAAATATGCATTTGTCTCGCGTTTCGAGCTCTGCGCATGCTACGCGTGTTATGGGCACGAGTCGTGCTTATTGAAATTAACTGAAATACGAAAACAGAGTAGAAAAACCGCACGAGGCGTGCGCGTTAAAGTAAAGTGCGTGAGCGCCTATTATCGCCTGAGTCCACTAACAACAAAAGTAACAACAACAACAACATTAGCAACGACGACGATGGTGACGTCGATGACGTAGACAAGTAACAAGTGCAACTACGTACAACATAAATAAACTCATTGCAGTTCAGCTTTTTGCTTGATATTGCCAAGCGGCCACTGGAAATTGGCCAACACCGAAATGAAATCGCAAGCGGCAATTGCAGCGAACAGCAGCAGCAACAACAACACCGGAGCCAACAACGCCAGCTAATGCTGCAATAGTGGCAACGACTCGCTGCGCTGGCAAATGCATTAACGACACACAGCAGCCATTGAAGTGGGCAAGCTGTGTGCGCCGAGGCGAGTGTTGGCCGCTCTGGCAGATCCTCGGTCGGTCGACTGGTCGGTTGGTCGGATGCATGTAGTCTGGCGTAAACACCGCTGCTCTCATGACAGCCGCGACTTCCTATTTTCACTTTCGTTCGTCATGCGCCTCGCCAAGACGAAATGATTTCGTGATTTCTATTTTCATTTCATTTTCGGTTTCTGTTTCTGTGTCTTTTCCTTTTGTGTTTTGTTGTTTTTTTTTTTCTGTGTTTTTTAGCTTTAAGATGTTTTCCCACCTCTGCGCAGTGGCTGCGCATTGCAATTGTCAACTGCTTGCGCTTTTGGTGGCATGCACCTCAATGCTGGCGATGATGACGATGTTGCTGATGATGTGCAAATGCTGTGAGAATATTTAATGTTTTTGTGGCTTTTGTCTCTTCTCTATTTGGCATACAAAACACGTAGTTGAGTTGACGGACCATCTATAAGCAATTTGACTGCGATTGTGTAAGCTCTGCTAACTTTGGATGGATACTTAGCCATGCGATATACACGAGAACATGGCCAATTGTCTTAGCCCCTTCGTCGCTCAATAACTTATTTGCTGCCGAAGGTTATGCTGCTGTTATGCAGTGATTCACTCGATCTTCGAATGATGTATCAATGATGAGGAATTACGTAGGCTTGGATCCCAATAAGACCTTGTTGCCAACCATTCGTTTCCCGACTTCCGACAACAGCCGTTGAAATATCGCAATGGCAATTGTGGTAGTGTTGCTGCTGCTGATGCTCTGATTACTGTTGCCTCCCAGTCATAAACTAAATGAATTGCAGCAACTACTTAGCCGTCAGCTCAAGCCGACTACCAAGAAACCACAACAACAATGCGTAGTAGCTAGCAAGTCCACATTAACAATATGCAATAACAATAAAAAAGAACAACACAACAACAGCAACAGCAATTACATTAGATGTGGCCACAAATACTGGTGTAACAATCGCTCACCTCGAGCGCGAGTGTTTGCTAAATGTCAGTTGGACTGCTCTGAGGTTTCAATGCTTCATGGGGCATAGACTCACATCCGAGTTGAAAGCAACATCGGCAATCGGCAATAGCGCAGTCGCAGTCGCAGCAACATAGCCATCAACATATACGCCAAAAATAACAATAAAAATTAAAACGCAATAATTAATAAACATAAAATAAAAAAAAACTAAAAAACTAACAAATTTTGATACTCTTAAACAGCAGAATTAAATTTAAGATTGCGCCAAAAGCATCAGTAGGAAAAACCTTGTGCATATTTGATTAATTTTTAGTTTTTTAACTATTTACGTTTATTTTATGTATGCTAGAGATTTATTTTGTTTTTTTTTTTGTTTTTTTTTAGTGTACACAATCCAAACTTCAGAGCCCGCATATGCACACCTTCAGTCGTATCGAACACACGCTGCACATGCTGCTGCCGCTTTTAGTCGTGTTTCTTGAACCAGTTTCAGTAAATGAGGCCCAAAAAGAAAAACTCCAATTTGAAGTGGAAAATCTACAAGCGAGGTCAACTGCCTCACTTGGGTTTCTGTTTTTTTTTTTTGTTAATTTTTTCTCAGTGCATGTTGTTGTTGAGTTTGTTTGTGTGTGTATGTGTGTGTGTGTGAGTTTTTGTTTCTATCGCAACGCATTTGCTTTTGCTGCATCCTTCAACTTTAAATTTTAAAGCGTGCAAAATCAAATCAAAGTAAATCGGCACCAAAATCATTCGTGTTCAAATGTCAAATGTACGTTGTGTGTGGTTGTCTTGTTGTTGCTGATGTTGTTGTTGGTATTACTCTAATGCTGTTGCTAGATTAATCTAAGATACTCTATGTATTTAGATATACATATATGATTTTTTGTTAAGCGCAATTACTGCTGCCTCATGACGAGTTAGGGCATACCGATTGCTTTTTTGTTCGCTTTTTATCTTATTTCATTTTCTTATGTTGGCTTTCCGTTTTTGGTACTTTAGCAAATTGCAAATTGATTGCTTGTTGTTCCATTTAATTGAGGTCAAAAACGTTTCGTTTCTGCAGCGATAGTGTTTTCTTCTTTTCATGTACACGTAATTGTGTGAAAAACCTTAACTTAAGCGATTCGTTGTTTCTCAGTTATTTCAATTTGAAACTCATTGGAAAATCCACATTGGCTAACTTACATGCAAATGCACATGGAAATTAATTCAAAACTCAAGTTATCAATAAAAAACGTGCAAGCATCCGGAGGTACAAACAGAGCTGTGTGTGTGTGTGTGTGTGAGTTTATTTGTATATATGTTGCCTTTTATTCTAAGTGCATTTGGATTGTCATTCGATTTGAAAAAAAAAAAAAAAACAAAAAAAAAAATAAATATATAAGTGTACTTATATATAGAATAAAAAATGTAAATAAGTGAAATATGCAATTACTAACAACTTATGCCGTCATAAAAGTATAATATTAGAAAACAAAGAAAATAAATTACAAAAATAAATGATTTCCATTTAATCGATCAAGTTATATTCACACCCAATATGTATATTATAACATAAATTATATATTTTACATTGATTTTATAGGGATTTCAATATTTAATTGAATTTAAACAAATTCAAAACAACGAAAACTAAGCAGGATTACTGTTAATAATCATGTAATGATCATTATGTTAATTTGTTTTGCCTTCTCATACAATATTTATTACGTTTCGGTACACATGTCATAACACATGAAATTACATCAAAACTGTCAGTCAACATTTCTTAAGAAACACAGATATTGAGTTTTTTGTTAAAAAGTAAAATTCATCCTTTTTTTTACATTTATTGACTTGTACCAAAGTGTTTTACTCAATTTTTGCACAAGTCAATAGTAAAGTTAATTATTTTTTACTTTTTGAATTGCAACAATGTATAATACTGAATCTACTACTTTATCATAAAAAAGTATTTGTAATGAATGAAATAATAAATAAAATGGAAAGAACACGGTTCACGATTTTAGTTTGCAATTTTAATTTTTTCCTAGTATTTCTATTTTTTTTTTATTTTTTTTTTTTTTTTTTTGAGTAAAAAACAATGGAAATAACTATCAAAAATGTTATGGGCATTCACAAAATTGCTCATTTGTTTGAGCAGGAAAGATGCTTTGTGGTAGGCAGTTGCAAGAAATGAAAAGAAAAGCAAATGCTTTACATCATTTTTGAAGATTTTTACAGTTCCGTTGTGGTCGGTTAGCCGATTTATGTGTATTTGGCACGATGCTTTGGGATTGAAAACAACTTTGGTGGCTGATGAATTCGTTTGGCTGTTTCTACATAATTTCTGCTGTAGTCATGTCAATTACCTCGACTACCTAAGTTACCCGCCATACAATTAAATTTGCAAGTAAAATTCGGTAATTTCGACAATTTCGGCAGCGCAGCAGCTACAACACTGCCAGCCACAACTTCATCGTAGTTGTCGTTGTTGTCGTTGTCGTCTTCAACCGCAACAACTTAGACGCCCCCGCAAAGGGTTGACTGCGGTACTTAGCTGAGTTCAGAGTTGTTATCAAGCCTCGCCTATGGCTGCTGTTTGAGCCGCTTTGCAATCAGTGGCAGTCACAGTCATAGTCGCAGTCTGCCCGAGGCTGTTGGTGTCGTTAGGACCCATAGTTTGACTCTGATTGTGTTTGCAATAGCCGCAAGAGGCAGTTGCGCATTCACAGCTTGATTGATCGTTCGTAGTTACGTGCTGAAAAATCTATTGCCGCATTAGTGGCACCATGTCTGGAATTTGGCTATTGTGTGCTGCTCTTCGAGGCGGCCAAAGTTGGCAACCATGGCAAACACTTTTGGTTTTTTGCGGTTGCATAAATATGTGTGTGTGTGTGCTAAAGTGTTAATGTGTGTATGCAAGTATGGGTATAAATGAATTTGTTAAATGACTTGCTCAAATTGTTATTATTAAATTGACTGTTTGAGGGTTTTCTCACGATTCTTGTTCTTGACGACAGTTTCAAAAAAAAAAATTAATATTAAAGGACCTTTTTTTATACGCATAAAAAAATAGTTGAGTGATCTTTTTATTTCGGTACAATTGCTTAGGAAAATATGTTATAATAAAAAAAAAAAAATAAAAAACGAAAAACACTTAAAAATTTTCTTAACTGGCCTCTTTCGCTACTCACTGCACGAGTAGTTCCAACGAATTATTTCACAAACAAGCGAAAAGATGAAAAATCAAAAAAATGTATTTTATAAATATCGAGAAAATATACAATACGCCTGCTAAATCAAATAAGCACAGCCGAAATTGAAGTGGTTAAGGAAGGCACGCAAGCCATGGTCTAAATGCTCGAATAGGACAAATGGAAAGTAAAATAACAATGCCCTGAATGGCGGCAGATGCCGATAAAATAAACAACTATAAAAAAAAATATGCCCACAATAAAAGCCATCAAGCGCAGAAGCAGAAGCCGACGCTGTAGACGGAGGCAAAGGCAAAGTCGTATCCGAAGGTAAAGCTAAACTGACATTTCGACATCTTTAGAGATCAGCCAAGTCAGCAGCGAGAGCGCGCCAATATTTCAGATTTTATTTTTACAATTTTTATGTTCGTTATTTTTTACTTTTGTTTGGTTTTATTTGTTTGTTGTTTTGTTATTTGAAGAGAAAAGTAAATAAAAAAAAAAAAACGAAAAAATTTTTGTTGAAATTAGAAATATTGTGTAGGAGTTTGATTTGGTCTGGTTCAATACGCGGCGATCATGTGGCCGCGGTCAAAGCCCTGCTGCGGTTTATGATATGTTTTTGTTTAAATTTCACAATTTGAGAACAGCAGTGTGTGCGTGTGTGTGGTTTTTATTGTTCGACACAAGTATGCACAATTATTGCAAAATATGTGGACTTTAAACAAAAAGGGATAAAATAAATACAAAAAAAGTATGCAGCAAGAGTAGTATTCCTTCTAATTAATTTGTGCAAAAGCTATCGTCCATTACCTCATTGACTATTTGCTGCTGTAATTGAGTTCAAACAATATATTTTCTTCTCAAAGAAGTGGTTTTTTTTTTCATTTTATCACAATGAATTGCATTTATTTCTTGGGAGAAAGCTCAGTGCTTTGCCATCTGCACATTCCAATTTCGGTTACAACTGAATCTGACACTATTGAGCTGTCAAGATGGGATGTGTCTATTTTTCAAAGAGGTGAACTCTTACGTTATTATGCATGGTTTAACCACTTCTACTAATTAGAGAGTCATTGTGAGCAGAGTATCGTGCTGAGATCATCTCATCCGGACTGTTTCAATTGCTTGGCAAACAAGACCTTTTAATTTCTTGCTATACAGCTGCATTATTATACTCTGTACAGCCTTTACAACTTGGTCATTATTGGAAAATGCATAATAAAAAAATGATGAATTTGAACGACAATTATTTTTTAGCAATGAATGCTCTCGAATGACTTTTATTGCCAATTAATGGTTGATAAATTTGTGCTTAAAGCACCAATACAAATACAGAAACGTTTGGCTTTAAAAACATAAAACCAGTGGCTACACCATTCGAATTTTGCATCTAATTTTGGCTTAGGCTGGATTTGAGCCGGTCATTGCTCTAGAATCCATAAACCTGGCCAGACAGAAACAGGTTCTTTCAGGCTTAATTCATAAGTAAGTAGTCTAATGAGCATTAATTTGAAACCGAAGTGTCTGTAATGTTTACAACTGCCCCATGCAATCACTGCAGCAGTGTGCACTCGAAGTAGGTTCAGAGACACTTGCACGCGCATGAACGTGCATGATTATTTAATCATGGCAAGAAACAGAATTAAAACATAAACACACATACAATGTAATAATCGTGCAATGAGTTGAACCCATGAATTTTATAATAACTGAAAGTGTTTCAAGTAAACTGTTAACAGCGTGGCAAGAAACCAAATGAAAAATAAGCGTGCTCGTAACAAAAGCCAAGACACGATCAAAGAAAAGCAAAACAGTCGCAAATTTACATAAATAAGCCGAACTAAGTCAAGAAAAATGCTGTAAGCTTTAACTGAAAGCCAAAGTGTTTTATTATCTCAGTCAAGTATCGCAATTCGTTTGGCAAAAGGCAGCATAAAATTGGAATGAAAACAAAAAAACAAAAAAAAATCCAAGATCCGTTTGTGTTTGCAAAAAAAAAAAAACAAAAAGCAAATAATAGTAAAAAACAATCCTCTGAGTTATGATCCGAGCGTTTATGAAAAATGCGGTAGTTTTGGTATTCCTTTGCCAGTTTTTGACAGTTTAACTAACCAACTATGTTTTAAAAACATTCTTCAATTTCATTTCCTTTTTTATATGCAGGCAATTACTTACTTTTGTCTCGATCACAGTGTGAACGTTTTCCTTTATGGGAAAATGTTAGATCACAAAATAACAGAAAGTAAGAAAGAAACAGAAATATTTGCAATTCCTTATTAAAAACGTTTTTAAGCAAATTACACAATAGATTGCATTAAATACAACAAAAATGCCAGCAGCTCTAGCAACAAAAACAACAATGACAACGGCACAAATGAAAACGCGCAAAAATTAAACAATTAAATAATGGTGACAACGGTTTTTAGCAAGTTTTTGTTTTGTTTTGCTTTTTGTTTGTAAGCACGTCACACGTTGCACAAAAATTCAAAAAAACACCTTAACGTTTTATTTATTTACTTCTTTTTCTTTTTTTGAATAGGTTTGTTTTCTTGTATCAAATTTCATTGTTTGAGTTTTTCACTTTTAATACTGAGCGTTGGTGTTCCTTTGCTTACCAATGCTTTGGCTAAGTTTGCACACTACTCTTGACGTTTTAATCCTATGGATTACTTATAGGATGGAAGCGAATTGCGCACAGCCGCAAACCGTTGCCGACTAGTCTGCCAACCGGCGCGACTTTGGTTTTTAAATCGATTTCTTCGCTGGCACAACAATGCCGAGAGAGCGTCGCAGAAAACGAGAGCGAACCGAGTACAGCCGAGACACGACCAAGCCAAATTCAAGCAAAAATTGTGTGAAGTCTTAGGCAAATTTAACTGACCCGGGTTGCCGGTTGTCTCTACCGTGGTCGACACAATAAAATTGTGAAATTTTAAATAAATTTGACGGTGTCTCCGATTTGTCTGATGAGTGCGCTACTTGCTATTAACAGCTACAAACTAACCAGCGAATTTTCCTGATTTGTTAAAAAAACTGCATAACGTAGAGTCTCGTTAACTACGATTATTTAAATCAAAACCAGCCTTGGTATCTTATACCGATTCTGTTCGCAATATTAAACGTCAAATTTTATTGACTTCAAATAATTTTGAAGAATATATTAAAACTTTCGAAGAAAAGTATTTGTATTCTTTGAATTTTCCAAAATATATTAGCTTAGGAAAAACTCTGCAAGTCAATGAGTTCTTTTCATCTCTATGATAAAAATTTTTAAGGGGCCACTTCTATTTTAGGAATGCTTTAGAGCCATTATTGCTCCAGAGTTTAAAAAGGTTGAATTTACTTACTTTAATATGCTTCACCTTTTTTCTTAACCGCGAAAATTTTGAACTTCTTCTTATCGCCAAAAAGTTCGTAAACTAGCTCCATTGGATAAAAAACAATGATCGAGTTTAAGAGACAGATCAAGTTTACTATTTGACAAATTATCATACGAGGGTTGCTATTTATATTTCTTGTCTAAAAATGAAAAAAGAACTTTTGTGGTTGAAGATGGTTTTATTGATCTTAAAAATTTGTATAGTTCGTCTCTTTTTGTTCGTTTTTCAATTTTCACCAAACACTTCTGGCAAACCAATGGTTGTATACCATTCGGAATTTACCGTTTTACCAGAAAATCTAAAGAATAAGATTAGAATAAGATAAAACGCATCTGGATATTGAAAATATTTGTATGTGGGCACAGAAATTTTTACTCATAATTAGCAGCAAGAGCATGGATTCAGCAATTCCAATGATTAGAAAAAGCCAAAACGGTCGCTTAAAAATCTGAAAGCAATTTAACTCCCTCATTTTAGGGGTGCTAACGCGATCTTCTATCATTTTAGGGCCAGGGAAGCAATTAGGCAGTGCGTTCCTAGGTATTAAGCTAAGTTTTTTACTGATGTGACACAACAGACTGTTCTATAAAGTTAAAACTTTGCTCTCAACTTTGAACCTTTTGTTAATGAAACTGACTTATGAAGACTGATTTCGTTATTTATATATTTTCTAGTAAATAAGGTTGCCACACACCAATAGCTGTGGCTTTTCTTACCCGGCTGGTGCGTTCCAAGGAATTCAGAAGCCCACACAAAACCTAAACCAGCGAGTACTGCAGATGCGCATGCGCCAGTTTAATGATTTCCTCATTTTGCGAACTTGGCTCGAGGCAGCTACACTTCAAACACAAAATAAGGTAGACTCGCTAAAGGAGCATTTGTTTTACTGCGACGTTGACGAAATTTTAAGTAGTGTGAAAAAAGCAAAGACTTATTTTTAATTTCATTTAGCATTTAAACAACAAAAAAATGCTTTCAAATTTGCTGAAAATCAGCATTTTATAAAATTTAAAAAGTTTCGTGAAAAGTGTATTCAACTTTCGATGTTTTTCTTGTTTGTTGTAAGGTTATTACATTTACTTCAAACCTTCACAAAAATATGCTGAAAATGAAAATAAAATGTTGTTTGTCTACGAGATTAACCATTAATGTGCAAAACATCAACTGAAATTGCCAATATATTGTTTAATTTCAAAATTTTTGAGTCTAAGTTTTTTCTTCATTGAACTTGAAAAAAAAGCAACGCGTAATAATCATAGGAAGTTTACGGCTAAGGGTGGCAGTAACATAGAAGTGATTCATGCTCGCTTTGGTTTTTTCTTATGTGTATGCGAGTGAGTTAGTGAGTGGGAGTGTAACTGAGCATGAAGCAAAAAATGTCTGTTAAGCATCATCTAAAACAACAATCATATATATCTTGATCAATAACAACCAACACTAAACAGGAATTAGAGCAATGAAAAAAAAAAAAAAAACATATACTAAACACTAAGAGCCAACAGCTGTGAACTCGTAATCAATAAAAAGTTCAAAAATGAAACAATGAGCGATACAAACAAAAATTGCAGCATAGTTTTGGTTGCAA
The DNA here is from genome assembly GCA_037044495.1 of Stegana nigrithorax. Classification (NCBI taxonomy): domain Eukaryota; kingdom Metazoa; phylum Arthropoda; class Insecta; order Diptera; family Drosophilidae; genus Stegana; species Stegana nigrithorax. The sequence goes on from JBAMBQ010004233.1 coordinate 1,225,811, forward strand.
TGTCAATTTATTTTAATTAATCTTCGAATTTGGGTATTTTTATTTGCAGGATATATGCACGTGACTGTAATAACAAGCATTGACATTTATTAAGCTACGCTGGGGATCAACGTTACCGCGGCTACAGTTGATTGATTGACTCAAATTCCAGTAGCAAAAAAAGTGCACAATGGCTGATATATACATACCGGACATTAGCTTCATGGACACAAGTAAGTCGAGCACCTGGCTGTTTCTGCAGCAGCTTTCCATTAGTCATATATGAGCCTTACTCATGTGGCACGCATTCGTAGAATTCCAGTATTCGCAATGGCTGGTAAACTGACATTACCTTCCTTCATTACGCTTCCAAATAGGAGAATAGATGATTTTATATTCTTTTTTGTTTTCTGTTTTTCTCTCATTATATGAATATGTTTCACGGGTAGATTTTTGAATACATTGTGATGATGTAAAATTCTAGCAAGCAATTTTATTGAGATTTAAAGCCAAGAATCAGTTTTTCTTCTTAAGAATCATTGCCTAATATGACATATCAGTACGTCTTGTTTAACTTTGAAATATACCGTGTGCTCCTTTAATTTCTTTTCATGTGATACCATAAAAGTCCTGCCCGCTATACTTGGTCTGAGCGCGGCAGCTATATTCTCAGCGGTGGCCTGCGTCTGTGCCAAGCATATGGGCTTTGGGCAGAAGAAATCTAATCAACATGATGCCTCATTTCCATTCCAACCTACACGTCGACCGACAGCAGTTCGCTCGCCGAGTGGCCAACCGCCACATTATTTAAAGAAGTCACCATCACCGACGGGCGGAGGCAAGCAGATGGGTCTCCTCTCACCCATGCAGGATCAGTCAACCACGCCGATTGCGCCACAGACTGTCAAATACATGGAGGAGAATGAACTACAACCGAAGCCCAGCAGCAAGTTAAACATCGATCAGAAGCACTCACCGAATGAACCCCCACAAATTCCGGCAACGGGTAGCAGCAATGGCAATTGCTTTGGCATTAGTAATGGTAATGGCAGCCAAGACGTGGAAGAAACGCTGACACTTAGTTGCAAGGATATCACAACGGGCATTGAACAATATGGCAAACTTGGCACGATTTACTTTAAACTGCGCTATTTGGCAGAGCGAAATGCTCTAATGGTATCAATCATTCGCTGTCGCGGACTCCCCTGCAAGGGCAACACCAATGGCACTGGCGACGTACCAACCGTCATCAATGGGCGCACTCAGCCCGCTACCGATCCTTATGTAAAACTTCAACTGCTGCCCGACAAGCAGCACAAAGTGAAGACACGCGTTGTGCGAAACACACGCAATCCAGTATACGATGAGGACTTTACATTCTATGGCTTGAACATGAACGATCTACAGAATATTTCGCTGCACTTTGTTATTCTCAGTTTTGATCGCTATTCTCGAGATGATGTCATCGGTGAAGTTGTCTGCCCATTGACTTCGATTGAGATTGGTGACATTTCCAAGGAGGCGCTTTCGATCAGCAAGGAGATACAGCCCCGCAGTTTGAAAATACGCGCACAAGGGCGCGGTGAACTCTTGATTTCATTGTGTTGGCAACCGGCTGCAGGTCGCTTGACCGTCGTTTTGCTTAAGGCGCGGAACTTGCCACGCATGGACGTCACCGGTCTTGCCGACCCATATGTCAAGATCTACTTGTTATTTAACGGCCAACGCATTGCCAAGAAGAAGACGCATGTAAAGAAACGCACCTTAAGTCCGGTATTTAATGAAAGCTTTGCATTCGATATACCAGCCGCTGAGGTGACATAGTTGCACTGGATGAGAAGTTCATACTGTTAAATTAAAACTATCTAATTTTTCCAGGGCACTGGTGCATCTCTTGATGGTGTTGCACTTGAACTGATGCTACTCGATTGGGATCGTGTGACAAAGAATGAGGTGAATTGGCACAAAATGTATTTACCCTAAGTGCGGTTCCAAAAACATTAATTATATTTCAATAGGTCATTGGCCGCTTGGAGTTGGGTGGTCCGAAATCTGGAGGTACAGCTTTGAATCACTGGAACGAGGTTTGCAACTCGCCGCGTAGACAAATCGCCGAGTGGCACAAACTAAACGAGTGAGAGGCAAAGCGGGAAAGCAGATGTGCCGCTGCAACTGCAAGAGTTGTAGTTGTAAGGGGTGTTAAGTAATATGGAGCAGGAATAATGAGGTACTTTCACATCTCGAAGCATTTCTTACTTTAAAGCATCCACTTTTATTGGACATAAGATTTGTAGCCACAAATCCAAAGAAAAAAATCATTAAAAACATGTTTTTTAGTTATGAATTATGTAACATTATCAATTCTTGAATTCGAGATAAAAGTGCTTGTAAATTAAGAAATAAAAAAAAATACATATACTTATATATAGTCTAAATTCGATAATCCGAAAGATCCAGTGATCCAAATGGTTATTTTCATGCATTGGCTACTCTATTCTCTATGTACTATAATCCGAATTAATTGCAATTTTTTAATCCGAATTGCATGTTTTCCTTATGTTTTCAGTGCAGTTTTTCATTGTAATGGAAATAACTGTAACGTTGATATAATGTCTTTGACTGCTAAAATTTACATTAGCGACAGCAAAGCCAAAGCAAGAACAAAAAATACGATGTTGGATTGTTGCTTTCTTGGGAAGGCAAAGCGACATCATACTTTGTTTGTCAAACACTGAGCGTATACATTTTGTAATTTTTTGTGATTAATTTTTATATGACACTTAAGAATTAAATGTTAATTTTTCTTTGAAACTTATATTTTTCTTTAATAAAATTACATATATTAAAACTACCCAGTAATCCGTAAAATTAAAAAATAATCCAAATTGGGCCTGCAATCATTATTTCAGATTTTCGAATTTGGACTGTATATTAAAAATTAAACAAAATCTAAAATAAATATCGAAGTAAAAACTAATCCAACTTATTAGAAAATGCTTAGTGTATGGAAACATAATGTGTATAGTTGTAAGAATTATTTACCAAGCAAATGAAGCTTAAAAAATTATGAAGAGAAAAAGCAGCATAATAAATAACGAAGTAGTCATTAGTGGTTAAGTAATAAATAGGGGTTAGCCAGATTTATGTTTGAAAGCCTGCTTAGCTATCTTGCATAATGAACTTTTATTATGGCATAAGTGAGTCTATTTAGCTACACGCGTTAACGGTGAATATGGGTTTATAAATTATAATTAAATTTGATTTAAAAGAAGTCATTTATTATAACAAAGTTAAAATATAGTAATATAAAAATACCCACCATATAACATATTCGAAATAAAGTATTTTCGGAAACGAAATATTTCCTACTTTAAAAAGAGATTTATTTTTATATTTTTAAATCTTTTTGGATGTTGTTTATAACAGTAAATAAATTTGTGTTTTTTTTTTGCTTTTTAATATATATTTTATATAATTTAAACCACTTTACCGTAATTATTTGCAAATATTTGCAATTTAAAGATATCTATGTAAAAAAATGTATCTTACCGCAAAAATCTCTTATTGTAATATAGTACTGAATGGCTTTCATTGTGCGGATATCTCTATAAACATATAAACTTAAAAAAGTCACGTAAACAAAAATACACCAAAAAAAACGAATAAGTTTAAAAACACCAAAGAAAAAGTTGTAAGAAAATAGATTTAGAATAAGAAAACCGAATTGCTTACAACTTTTATTTTTCCCTGAAAGAAAATCACAACTTAGATATCAAAAAGCTATAAAATCATATAAGTTAATGAGACAGTGTTAAAAAAAATTCAAGGAAAATATAAGTGCATATGAGAGAGACGAAAAATGCAATAACAGCATTCAGAACAGAAACAGGAAAAAAAAATTCAAAAATAAAAATAAAACGATTTAACAAATCTTGTCAAAAAAGATGACTCAATATTAAAAACCAAATCTATTAATAAAAAGAAATCTGTGTGTGATTTTATTCCGTGCAAGAAAAATTTGTTAAAAGGACTTTATACGTAGCCCATAAAAAGTTTAAGTTGAACTAAAATAAACGATTCACTCTATTAACATACTGAATATGAGAAACAACTTAATATAACTAAATAACACTACAACAACACAAAAACAAACAATTAACACAGAATTAACTTTTATTAACAAGTAAGATCATATAAATGAGTATTTTGTAAAACGTAGGCAGCGAATGAAAAAATGCACAAAAAATTTAAGTTAAGAAAAGAAAATAAAATAAAAATCTATTTCTACTGAATAATGCAAATCGTATCAGATACATTTTACCTTATGTTACGTTTTCGAATCATTTTCCAATTACCAATTTGCTTCTGATAAACTCTTAATTAGAATGAGCCAATATATGAGAGTTGTTCTAAAAGATAGTAAAACTAATCAAATGCTCATTCATATATTAACGAAAAGCTGCTTACACATAACTAAATACATTATGTATAACCGTTCGTGTAAAATGAGCACCAATGATTAACAATATTATATTCAGAAATGCATAAACAGTAACTATAAGCGAATGTTTATTTCAATAATAACAATAAAGTATAGACACATATGAACAATATGTACAAAATAAAAATTGTCAACAATCTTATTTTTACTCAAAATAATATCAGTGGGATTGATAAATAAATAAACCATCCTGAAATCCCTTCAGCGCCTTATTAACATATTCATATTCTTAGTATATGAAAATGACACAAATCTTTATAACATACATAAATTTATTTCATTCAGTATGTTAAATGATTTGGGTGTAGATTTCCATAGGAATCAGATTCTAAACTAACCAAATAATGAAAGAAAATATATCAAAAGTGGGTCTCTTTGAATAATTAAATCAATATTGGAATAGTGTTCAATCTTGCATTGTCAAAAAAATGGCAATCGCAACACACATGACAACTAGAACCAAGCTAGTCCAACAACTACAATCTTATGAAAACAAAAAATACTCGTCATGAAAGCAAAAGTCAAACAATTAATAAGAGCGACTCCACATGCAGGTCTCTTGACACTTAAAAAGTCTCTTGAAACTCAAATTAGAACAGTATATCAAATAATTAGAACAGTATACCAAATATAATCTGCCGATAGAAGGCTGGGTCGTCATATGCCGACCCACGTACAAATATTTTCAGAGGCCAGATGCGTCTTCTTATAACTTTATATTTTGTTAGAAAGAGTAGAAAGAAAAACCAAAATACAGTAAAAAAAAAACCAAAAATGGCTTGCAAAGAAAATTGCGTTGATACAGGCTATTTTTATTTTTTTTTTCATAGTAAATATATTCACAAAAAAAAGTGCTTATGCTCTTTTCTTACGCATTGAGCATTGATTACGCTCTTTTGCTTGCGCTCAGAGATGACAGTGTTGCCATGACAAAACAAAATTTTTTACCAATGCATGCAAATAATTTGAAACATAGAAAGCGTTCTGTCGCAGGGCAACGTATGCCAGGGCTTACTAGCGTATTAAATGATTTAAATTTAAAGTTCGGTTATTCTGTGTATATATATATTTATATTATTGAGCCAGCTTAACAAACATGATTAAAAAAAAACTAGAAAATCACAAAACAAAAAATCCCACTTTGACAAGTTCATTGATAATCGAGTAACATGCTCATCTTCTGCTCGAAGTAAACAAGTATCTTCAAAACGAGAAGCAGTTTGAGATTGATTTTGAATGCAAACTGAATTTGCTTGCTGTTCTGCTGGTGTTGAGAGTCGTTTACTCTCACCGGCTCTCACACATGGTGCTATGAATCGTTTTTGAAACCGCAGCGCTACTTATTTTAGTTTGCAAAAGCACTTCGAGCAGTTAACTTCTTAAGCGCGAGGTAGCGGCTGTGATTTTATTTATATAAAATGTTGTTAAATTATCAACTTTTACTTGTCACCGCTTTGTCGTGTTTAACTATTGGTAAGTAATATTAAATGTATTTTATTAAATAGTTCTCAATTTCCCCGTATTTATAAGTGTTTAAAATGTTTTTTTTTTAACTTGCTGCTTAATTGTAATACTATATTTTGAAATTTGCAAAAAATTTAAATAAAAAAAACTTGTTAAGAAACGGATGCGAATGATGCTTAACCCTACAGACTCGTCGATCACATTATCAAAGCTTTTGACTGTATAAAAGTCGGCTATTCAAATAGGAACAATATTTATATCTAGTTATTACATATGCAAATGTAAACGTAAGTGACTGTTATAACTCATTTTTTCATTGAGTGAGATGTGGGGATTTTTATTTTTTTGTTTTTTATACCCTATACCAAAAAATGGTAAAGGCTATATTAAAGTTATGCAAATGTATGTAACGGGCAGAAGGAGGTGTGGCAGACCCCACAAAGTATATATATTCTTGATCAGTATCGAAAGGCGAGTCGATCTAGCCATGTTCGTCTGTCTGTCCGTCTGTATGAACAAACGGATCTCGGAAACGCCCAATCCATAGGCATAACAAGTTTGTTTTTTTTTTCCATATTCGACCTATAACATTTAGCTGCCATAGGAGCGATCGGCCGAAAACCCATATTTAGTAACAAAAACCGCTTTGTTTTTCAAGATATCTTTACCAAATTTTGGATTCAATAGTTTTAGCTAATGTCCAACTACATATCTCAATATTATATATATCGGTTTACTATATCATATAGCTATCATAGAAACGATCGGCCGAAAAACAACATTTACTGAGAACTTTTTTGTTTATTAAAATATCATTACCAAATTTTGGATATAACGATTTTAAGTAATATCCAATCATATTTCCGAATATATTAAATATCGGTTTACTATAATAGAAATAGAAATGATCGGCCGAAAACTGGGTTTTACTAAAATAAAAAATTTTTTTTTCTTCAGATATCCTTACATAATGAATATAAAATATCAAAGCAACAAACAAATATATTCAATTTTGGATTGGGTACAGGGTTTTCTATAGTCGGTAACGCCCGACTATAGCCCTCCCTTTCTAATTTTTTTTTATGAAACTACAATTTATTCTAATTGATGTGGGGAAGCTTCAAACGTTGAATTGCTTAAGCTGATAACAAATTGTTATTTAAGAACTTATCAAAATGATACATGAAAGACAAATTGGTTTATGTGTTTCAAATATTTGATGGCTGAGGTAATGTCGCAAAGAGATTTTCATTCTTCAAATTACTTATCTGTATTTTTTGAACCTCATCAATCTTATCAATAGGGTCAACAAAAGCTTTTGATCTATTAAAATAAATACCGAATAAAAAAAATAAAATCATAAATAGACCAGCTTAATGTAGCACATAAATTATTGTAGCAAACAATACCACAATCTGCAACCAGGATGAGTTCAAATGCAAAAACGGTTCCTGCATAGGCCTGATGCAGCGCTGTGATGGCAGCAAGGATTGCGATGATGGCAGCGATGAGACAGTTGACGAATGTTTCAATCAGGTGTGTCAGCAGTACACATTTCGTTGTGCTTATGGGGCCTGCATCAATGGCAACCTTAAGTGCAATGGCCAACAGGATTGTGCAGACAATTCGGATGAGAACAAACTGTTGTGCGGCACCTCGGAAGAATTCGATGAGTACATTCAGAAGCTGCAAGGTACGTGTGGGTAAGCGAATGTTGAGAGTAAAGGCTACTTTAAACTAAATACGCTTAACTGTTTTAGCCAGGAGTTCACAATGCAGTGCAATAGCAGTAATGGACATGAGAAGTGCATTGGCATTGAGCATATTTGCGATGGATTAGAAGATTGCGACGATGGCACCGATGAATCGCCTGAGCTCTGCTCGGCAATTCAGTGTCCTGCATATGCCTTTCGATGTGCTTATGGCGGCTGCATTAACCCTTTCTTAGTTTGCAATCACAAGAAAGATTGTGTGGATGGTTCCGATGAAATTTCGGATATGTGCAGAATACGAGAGCAGGAAGAAGAGGAAAAGCGGCTAAAGAAACAATGCTACAAGGGTGACAAGTGCCGCATATATCCGGATGGCAGTATAAACGTCGACGCAGGCGATAGCAGAGAGTCATCTACAACAGGCAATACAATGGAACCTGTGTGGGAAGTCTATCCCAATGGCGAGCGAGAAAGCCAACCGAAGATACTGAAGAACTGCACTGTACCAACAACGGAGCAGACACTTCTTATTGATAACTACCTAACGAAGGAGCGGTATATACATGGCCAGAGCGTTCCGACGAAAACCATGTTGCGTTTCCAATGCGAGCGATTCTTTAAATTAATCGGCAATGAATACACTGTCTGTTTTGATGGTGATTGGCTGGCTGAACCGCCCAAGTGCCAACCACAGTGTTCGGCCCGACACATTAACCGGGGCATATCGACGAAGCGTAGCTGCAGTTTGGATGGCCATCCGGTGAGCTGTAAGGAAGCAGCGAGTCCTGGCACAAAAGTGGAATTTACTTGTGCGCCCTACTATCAATCGACATCAAGTTGTTTGCCTGATGCTACTTGCGAGGCCAATGGCTCTTGGTCAATGCCAGCACCAAAGTGTCAGCCAATTTGTGGTATTCAAGAAAATCAATATACCAACGAAAGACCTTGGGTTGTCAGCATTTATATGCGAGTCCACCAACCTAAATACACTTTTAAGTGCTTTGGTTTTGTTATTTCGCCAAAGACTGTCGTTAGTTTGGGCACATGCTTTCAAACTAACGAATCGAATGATCAAAAAGAAGAAGTCGATCCGTTATACTTCAATATCGTTGAGGGCAAACATGATATTGCCTACGATCAGTTCAAGTGGCATGGCTTAAGACTTCATAATGTCTCCCAGATTCTACATTTAACGTGAGCCGACCATTTTTTTTAAAGGTATAAAAAGTATTTGAACTGAATTTTTAATTAAATTTTAGCGAAACGGATAAAATAAATATTACCGATCATAAACTGGCGCTTATCACTATCACCGACTACTTCGAGTTCTCGTCTACCCTGAGTCCCATTTGCGTTGATCTGACACAAGCCAATCATGAAGATGGGCTTATTCTTCAAAAGTTTAAATCCACTGAGGTGGCTATAAGTGATATTTATGAGCCACCTGAAGAACAAAGAAGATTGATTGAACGCAAGCCAAGCTATTTAAAGTATATCGTGGTCAACTATTTTAAACATGCTAATGCGGTCGATGTGCTCAACATGGTGTTTTACAATAAAAATATTAGAGAACAAATGGCTCGCTACGATTTTATTTTTTAGGCCAATTAAGATCACTTAATCGATTTGCCCGAACTTTTTGAACATTTATTTTTGTATTTCATTGATTAAATTTACAATTACAATAAAATTACTTAAAACTTATAAAACATTTATATTGACAGATTGGCTTTATTATTTTGCTTTTGATTCTTTTTAAGTATTGATTTTCTTTTTTGCCGCTTGCTTTCTACTATGAAGTCATAGTATATTAATTGCTACATTTTTGTTTGCAATATAATAGTTAAAATTAGTAGTAATATTTGCTTGTTAATAAGGTTTCCACGTATGATTTTTAGGTGGCAAGTTCGCACTTTTTACTAATAGTGATTTGCCATTAAGTTTATTTCTTTGAATTTTCGATAATTTGTTTTTTTTTTTACATTTAGAAATGTTTAGAAAACTATTTCACTTTTTATTAAACAATGACTAATAAATAGCAAGTATTTAAATTTATTTTTAGTTTTGTTTCACGTATTTGTGATTTTGTTTTTAAGTTCACAAGTTTTAGTAGGGAATTTAGGACACATTTAGTTTGCTTAGTTTTCAAGACATTCTTATATTCCTTTATTCATCAAGTAAAACATCTCATAAAAATTTATTTAGATTTTCATATGCTTTTTAAATGCTATTTTTTTTTTTTTTTTATGTTACGTTTCATTAATTTTGATCACTTCAGTCTTACCGAAACAGATTTTTACTTTTTCATGTTAATTGCCCACTATAATTTTACATTGTTTTCATTAGGACAGTATTTTGAGATTATACACTAAAATATTTCCATGACAAATTTTAAACTATTTTCTTTATTATTTTAAACAATTCGGCCTCAACCCTTTTGAACTTAACACAACCGCATACTGCACAAAAAAAGCTAATAAGCATGCATATTAAATAATTGAAATAGATCAAATATGTTGTACACACATGCGCACATATACAGGGACTCATAGCTTAATCGATGCAAGGGTGATTTTTTTAAATTTAAAATGGTTATAAATATGTGCTATACAACAATATTTATTACTCAAAATAGGAACATCATTTTTTAATAAAAGTAATAATACTGCAAAATTTCTTCATATTTCTGCTCAAGACATTTTGTTGGTAAGAAAATTATTATTCGTTAATCCTGTAAATATATAAACAGTTACGCCTGCGATATGTTTATGATAATAATATGGAATTTAAATAAGCTTTAGAAATTTTTATTGACGAGATATGTATAGCATAAAAAAATAGTAGTGTAGCAAGTGAGAGTGTTGCAAGTTTTAATTAATACGTCTTACGACCTATTTTAGTCATTTTTTAACGGACCCCAGCAGTTATAATTTTATATAAGACTTTACAAATCCTGATTTGTGCTTCCGATGCCAGCTGCAGACATACAGAGCCCAATCCTTGGTACTACCACAAACATGATTTACAGAGGTTTTTGGTTTTTCATATGGTATTCGCTAAGTATCTCGGTCGGATGCCATTTGTAGCACTATTCTAGTAGTTGGATTTCTTATAAACTGGCAAAGCTATTCGTCTTTGTTTGCTAAAGATTCTTGTGAGCTACTCGATTGCACGTCTTACCTAAATAATGCACAATATCCGTAACCAATTTTGAAACCAATACATTGACTTTAAATTTATAGAGAAATTATTTAGTGCAAATCTGTCTTAATATTGCACCTGGTTTTCGTGAAAAAATCTTTTCACAATATGCTGCATTATAAATGGACGCATGTAGACGAATTCAGAAAATTTCTATATATAATAGCGACTCATCTATATAAATAAAAATGTTTGTCTGTGTGTCCTTTATGGGTTGCTATACCATTGGTTCGTATATGGAAGGTTTCTTGAAGTATTTAAAGTAGATGGATGAAATTTGGCACATATATAAAGGACACCGGGAGAAATAAATGATGTAGGTTGGTGAAATTTGGTACTTTTGTAAGGGGCACATGAAGAAATAAGAGTGCTATTAAAAGTAGGCGGTGCCATGCCCCATATAAAAAGTGTAAAAAAATAGTTCATAGTTTTTGGAATCTGCCTATATATTATGATTCTAAAAATATGACTGCTTCAAAATAAAAGACAAAACACGCGTAGCGAACCAAGTGAGTAAAGCAAAGTATCTTTGAAATGAAGTTGTAACGAATTTGGAATATGCATATGCATATGGAAACTTAAGATAAATCGAATAACTTTCGTCTGGTTGTGATATGAAATTTTGCAGTAATTTTAGTTTTTGGTAGTTATTTCGGTTGTTGTACATTTTAAATATTAAATTTAATTTATTTTTAATTAGGAATATTTTTTTTTTTTTTTAGTCTGTGTTGAAGTTTGTTATTGATTTTCCTAGTTGTAAAATTATAGTTTGTTAAATTTAAAAAAACAACCACGCTTCAAACAAGCTGAGATCTGCTCAGTATGCGTATAAATGTGCTTGAATTGTGAAATTCAGTTAAAACACAAAAGTCACGAGTAATAAAACAAAACTGCGTTGACTGTTCTAATATTAATACTGGCAGCTAGAAAGAAAACTAAAAAGAAAACTTGTATTCTCAACGGTGATAATTGTCTCTTTTTCAGCCTTAATAAGCTCTTAGTTATGTGTACATTTTTTGACTGCTCAGACGCTTGAGTTAAAAGTTAAAAATCACCAGTCAATAATCATAATTTTTAAATAATTGAATTAAACAATTAAGCCAGTCATAACAACATATGTTGATGATTTACTGGCATATCAGAAAAGGCCGCACAGATAAAGCATTCTAAACTATTTCTGAGACAAGATACAGTTTTCAATGCATAAACATTTTTGAAACCCCTGGTACGCTTCATTCTGTTTAGAAACTCATTCTTTCGAAAAATAAAATAAATACTTCATCAGCTTTTCTCTTTGCTAAAGAGGTTACGTATGCATGATTATGAGCTTTTTGTTGTATGCAGCATTTGGCTTTCAATCAAAATTTAATGAATCTTTGATTTGCGATTTAAATAGTTTAAATACAATTAAATGTTCATCCAAGTAGTGCTTATTTATGTTTTAACTTTTCAGAGATCAATTTGAAAAGGATTTTACATTTTGTAAATATACAATATTGAGTTAAAGTAACAACAACAGGAAACAATTTACTATGTATGTAAATCCGATTGTATTTTTTAAAGGCGTAATGTTCACCTTAAAGAAAGACTCAAAATAGTTTTTCAGGCGCCCGGGCGTGTTAAACTTAATAACGAAAGAGTAAGTATTTGTGAAACAAACGATAATGGACGGTGAGGCGGTAGTTTTGAAATTATAATAATAATGCAATAGATTAACTTCTGCTAACATATCTGAAATACAGAAGCTGCGTTGAACGAATCACACTTAAACTAATTACAAATAATACTGTACAGAGGATGCACAGGCGCATGAAAAAACGGCGATGATGATTGATGCGTAGATGCAATCAAAATCGGCGGAATAAGACCCAACATACGAGTACACATGTGCAAGTGCAAACTTTTATTGTTAGATACCGATGCCCGCTGAAGATCGCTGCGTATGCATTGCATAACGACGCGCGAACTTCGAACGCTTAGAAGTATAGCTATCCCTTGTCCTTGCCCGGGCCAACGCTGACGCCCAGCAAGTGTTCGCCGGCCATCAGACCCGCCGGCTGGTGTGCGTAGTTGCGTATCTGATGTAGCGAAATCAATTGATTTGGGAATGCGTTCGCGTTGTTCTGGCTGACGTTCTTATTTGGGAAACTGATGGCATCGTAGATATATGGACGTTGCGACATCGGGTGATGGCTGAGAGTATTCAAGTGCGGCGGCATTGAGTTGATGGGAGTAAAAGCAGAGTTGCTGGTGGGTTTCGCTATGGCCGCTGCATCGTACGGACCCACGGTCGAGGGCGTCGAGACTAAGGGAGCACATATGAGGAATTTATTTAGCGTAAGAAAAGCATTTAGACAGATGGCACAGCTAAGATTAGCACTGCTCACCTATATCCTCACGGCCGTTGTCTGCCATGCGATGAAGTGGCTGCAATTCGGTGGCATGACCGTTCGCTTGGCCTGCGCCCCCGCTGCCGCCAGTGGGACCGCCAGCAGCTGCTTGATGCGCATAGTGTGCCTCCATGTGTTGTTGTTGCGGTGGTGGTTGTTGTTGTTGGTGTGGGTGCTGGTGTTGTTGCTGCTGTGGCGGGGCGCCATGCTGTTGTGGGGGCACCGCATGCTGCTGTTGTGCCGCCGCATGATGATGATGCTGCTGCTGTTGCTGTTGCTGCTGTTGTTGTTGTTGCTGTTGCTGCTGTTGTTGTTGCTGCTGCTGTTGGTGCATGACATCCATTGCATTCGCAGCTGCTGCAGAATCCGGACTTACCTTCGGCCAGTAGTTATTATCGCTGGGCGCTATCGACACAGGTGGCATCACGAGATTATTTCTATTATGCTGAGGACCAATGCTCTGGGCAGCGCTGCCGCCGGCGCCTTGGGCATTTGCTCCGCCCGAAGTGTTGACCGCGCCAGCACCGCCGCCGCTGCCATTAGGACCCGCATTGCCGGACATAATCGGCGGTCGCTTGTCCGTGCGTTCGGAGTGTTTTTGCATGTGCTTCGTCAGGTAAGTCTCCTGGGTGTACGACTTTCCACAGTACTGACAGATGTGCGTTTTCAGATGCTTGGACTCCTTGTGCTTGGGTATGTGCTCAAGTAGCGATGGCTCATCCGAGAAGCACTTGTAGCATGAGTTGCACTTGAATGGTTTGTCTGTCTGGTGGCAGCGCGAATGCGACTGCAGATTCGAGAGCTGCGAGAAGGCCTTCTGACAGCCTGGATGTCGACACTTGTACGGCTTGTCGCCGGTGTGCGTGCGTATGTGCTGCTGCAGGTGCGAGAGTTGTGTAAACTTGCGCTGACAGATCTCGCAGCGGTAGGGCTTGATGCCCAGATGTATGCGAGTGTGCTGCGAAAGATATGATGAGTTGGCAAATGCCTTAGAACACTGTGTGCACTTGTAGGGCTTTGCCTCGCGCATGTGTATCTGCGTGTGCAGCTGCAGATCTGCCTTCGAGCTGAAAATCTGTCAATGAAACAAATGCTTAAATTATTAACGAGCCAATACCCAACGAAAACAAAAAACAAATAAAATATTAACAGAGTTTTTGGTAATTGTGTCCAATTCTGTACAGTCCGTCTTGCACTTACTACCTTCGGATCCTTAACATCGACCATATGGTGTGGTGAACTCGTCGACGACGGAATGCCATTGCTTGCGGACGATGCGCCGCCGCCAACTGTGCTGCCGGCACCGGGCACGCCGCCACCGCTATTTCCATTGTTGCGATCATTAATCGTAGCATTTTGCATGCGTACGCCGCCATTGTCCACGCTGTTGCTAGTCACGATAATGTGTTGATTCGGATTCGGGTAGATGCGCGACTTGCGGCCCCGCGTAGAGCCGGTCGGTGCAGATCCGGGCGTGGACGATGAGCTGACTACGGCGGAGCCATCGCTGCTTAGCTTGCCATTTGGTACAACACTTCCGCTGCTTTCTAGATTCGTTGTTGTTGTTGTTGCTGTTACTGACGGTTTCGGCTGCAGCTCATTGCCATTGTTCGCTTGCAGGTGATACTGTTGCTGTTGCTGGGGTTGTTGTTGTTGCTGCTGGTGTTGTGGCTGTTGCTGTTGTGGTGCGGCTTGGTTGTTGTAGGTGAGCACCGAACCGCGCAGATCGGCGGTGTTGGAGAATACGCTTAGAGGCCCCAGCGCCACACGCTCGTTTAGGCTGTTGCGCAATTGGTCGATTGAACGGTGGACGGCGTGGGAGTAGTCTCCTCCAGCCGGCGGTATTTCTCCGATAAGTGGTGAATTGTGATGGTAGTCTAAGCCACCGCCAATTGGTCGATATTCGATCAGACGACCTTCCATTTTTATTTTCTCAGTTTAAATTTCTTCTATAAAAGTTTTATTATAATTTCTTTTTGCTGCTTG
This sequence comes from Stegana nigrithorax, assembly GCA_037044495.1. Lineage (NCBI taxonomy): Eukaryota > Metazoa > Arthropoda > Insecta > Diptera > Drosophilidae > Stegana > Stegana nigrithorax. The sequence continues at coordinate 1,241,044 of JBAMBQ010004233.1, forward strand.
TTGTAAATTTGCATAAGATTTGTGGTCTTTTATTTTAATAGTTTTTTTTGTTTTTTTTTTTTTTTTTGGTTTTTAGTTCTGCGTAATTAGTTAAGCCAAAATCTTAAATCCATTCTAAAGTGCTACAGTAGAAAAGGGAGCTGGTATAAATCCTCCCGATAAAATCTAAAGTTAAGAGATATTTGTAAGAAATAATACAGTTTTCATACCCTATATCAAAAAATGGTAAAGGGTATAATAAAGTTGTGCAAATGTATGTAACAGGCAGAAAGAGGCGTGGCAGAATCCATAAAGTATTTCTATTCTGGATCAGCATCGAAAGGCGAGTCAATCTAGTCAAGTCAATCTGTTTGTGTATTTGTCCGTCTGTCTGTAAGAACAAACCGATCTCGGAAACGATATCTCGATGTTATTCATATCGGTGTATTATATCATATAACTGCCATAGCAACGTTCGGACGGAAAACGACATTTTCTGAGAACATTTTTCTTGTTTACTAAGATATGGTTACCGTCGATATGCCGTCAACACAAGAAGTATTTGTGAAGTCAAAATAGTTGTATGCGAAGTACGAAACAAGTATTAAAAGAAGTCCGACGATCTTTACAATTTTCGAATGCCAGTGCCAACATACTTATTTTACAGCCAGGTGGAGGCGATGCATAGGAGATCAATATTTTTCAATTACCAAAGTGGTAGAAGTAGGTAGGTAGTAGGTAGAAGAAGGTTTTCATTTATTTTGATTTAGCATCTTAAAATGTGAATTTTTTTTATTTTTTTCAGTAAATTAAGCAAAGTCATAAATTTATTTTTTTACTGAGTTATATCACTCTTGAAGGCTGAAAACCATCATAAACTAATAGTTTGTTGCTCCCTTATTAAAATGTAAACGTAAACATCTGTTTCGAAATCGCAAAGAAATGCTTAATTCCGGTAAAAATGGCTAAGGCTAGAAATTGAAAAATCCTTGTATAATAATCACGAGAGTGTACAGTCTGTTCTCTGGCATAAACTTCAAATTCTGTTGCAGTTTTATTTTTTACAAATTTACTTTAACCAAATCTTTATACTTAAGAGTTTTGCCATAATCTTTTACATTATTAAGAAAATGTTAGTTTGAGTTATGCTATCCATTGCAGTAATTCTTTAGACTTAAGCAAATGGTTGTCACAATTAATGACTTAAACGAATTCTCGAATTGGAGGAAGTTCGACTTCTTGTTTGCTGATGGCATTGCATTGATGATTTATATAAATATGCTAATGATTTTAAGGAACATCTAATATCAACCTCGAACGAATTAAAGTCACTTAAATTGGATATTTAAGTTTGCAATGAAATTCATGCGAAAATGATTCATGGTTATTCGAACAACTAATTTCGATGGTCAGTGATTTTTGATGTAACTTTGAATAATTTGCAAGCGTTGTTTTGGTGTAAGTCTATTCTGTAATGACAAAATTTACGGAGCAGCTATCCGTTCTCAATTGTCAATTGTCAGTATCGCGACTTTGAAAAATAAAGCTCTAAAAAAATTACCCTATAGACACTTAACGTGTTTGTCTTTGAGTATAGATGACCGTGAACGTAATTAATCACTTACCTACAAATGAAAGTATATTCTTGAAGATAAACAATATCATTTCTTCCATAAGTATGTTATATGATAAAAAACTGTTACACAGCTATAAAAGTCCTTTTTATATACGTAGTATAGAAAGGTAGCTTTGACACGTCTGAGATTTGTTTATCTGTTTAAACTCTGTTCTGCAAGAAAAGTGTGGACTTAACGGATTTTTAAATCAGATAAGGCAATTGATTCAATAAAGTTATGAAGAGTTATGATAAAATTTGTCTAAAAAATCTAGCTGCATACTCATCCTATGCCTTACATATGCAACTTCCGAATGGATTAATGGTAGTCAACAAATTAATGGTAACTAACTTTAAAGTGCAAGTGACAAAACAAGTTACTTTCATTAACAGGATGCGGAAATAACTCTAACAAGCAAAATAGCGTCGGCGACGACTTCAACGTCGTGACAATGACAAATTGCCAACGGAAGTGTGCCAGAGATGTGAAGAAGGCAAGAGAGAAAAAATGTTTAGAAAATGCACAACATTAAATAACAAAAGGGAGAGAAAATCAGAGGAGCATCCACATCGCCGGCTACTTTCAGCTATTTATCGCCACACAATTCACCTCAAAATCGACCCGTTAAACAATTTGCGTTTAAAAGCGCACAAGCCGTCAAAAAATCTTTAGAAATTGAAACCGATGCTAAAAGTGAAACATCTTTCGAGCGGTTTGTTAACTTTTTGCCACAATTGCGAAGTCAATAAAAAATGCAAACCGGTTAATCGTTTTATTTTCTGCCTGACTTTTTTCTGGCATGCATATTTTTTCTGTGCCGCTTCAAAACTAAAATACAAAAAAAAAAAAAAAAAAAACAAAAACTTTTTTTTCTAATGTCATTCGCACCGCATTTTTTTTCACTATTCTCCCCTAACATATAAATATGTATTCAGTTAGTTTTTTGTTTTGTTTTTTTGTTCTAATCCATGTTTTTTCTTACTCTTTTCGTGTTTGACGCGGATTTTTTAAATATTTCCTTTTTTCCATTTTTTTTAATACCCTCATAGCTTAGAAAAAATAGACGCGTTTGTTTGTCTGCGCAAACAGTTGCGCTGCCTGCTGGTCTTGCTGCCATTCGATTAGTTTGAATTTTTTCTATACATTAAATCGCATATATTCATTCATGTGTCTGTCAGACAGCGCACAGACGAAGTGTAACATAGAAAATAATAAAAAAAAAAAATAAAAAAAAAATTCAAATAAAAAAGAATCAACCAAAAAATATAAAAAAAGCAGCGAAGGACATTTCAGCTGTCAGGTGAAAGTACTCCAAAGCATTTTTTTCTAACACTAGACTCAACGAAAAACAAAAAAAGAAAGCAAGATTTATTTATTTATTGAATTTTTCTGCGCTTTTATTCCTCGGTCTGATTTTTTGCTGTCGTATAATATTTCTATTTTGGCGTTGATTTTTGATATATGTGCAGATATTTCACATGTGCGAATATGGAACACATGTCAATAGAAACTCGAGCACACATATATGTTTTAGTCGTCTAGTTCGTTGCGCTATCGACACTGACCTTGATATGTTTTACATGTATACACTCGTAATTTGGTTTAGTGATTTCTTTTTGCTTGATTAGAATAGATTTTTACTGCAATGTAAACAAGCTTTAAAAAATTGGCGGCATTAATCACGATATGAAAACTTGATAATACATTACATAGATTTAGTCAATTGCAGGTTTGAAATTCATGTTAGAAAACATTTTTAAAAGAAATCAGAATAGTTGGTTGGAATCTTTTAAAAATTTTTTAGCAAATATGACAGCATCAGGCCATGCTATTATCCTGTGAAAGATACAGTTCAGTTGCACGATATGAACCTTTTTTATTAAAGGATAGTTGGATGGCTTTTGTAATTGATAGAAAATATCGCTTTTGATATCAATACTTGGCACAATTATATGATGAGAATATATGGGTTTTCATTAAATATATTCATCATTTAAAAGTTAAGAAGTTTCCGAAGATGTTAAGGTTCTCTTGAGCTCTTAATAGCACTTAATTAGTATAAACGAAAGATGTAAATAACATATGTACTTCTATTTTATTATCGTATTTTACAATTTACAAAAATATGCAGCATTTGGATCCTTGCTGAATAACTACATTTTAAAGTTAGCTTTCAAGGAACCAGCAGCAATAGTCTCAGTAATGCTCGAAGAACATGCGAAGAATTGCTTTGGCAAGTCACAACTAACTTGGACGCAGTTAACTAAAAGCAGTACATCGCAGGACACTATCAATTCATATACTCATTCGAGTAGTTTTCATTAGAATACAAATAAATAACTCACGAAAACTGGACAACTGGCCGCACCATCGGTAGCACGTTCAGTATAAAAATATGCCATATGAGTCTTGGATTTCGGTTTTGTTTATTGCAATTTAATGTGGATAGTAATTAGAACTCTTTTTTGTAGCTTTGCGCAAGTACATATGCAATTTTAACAACAATCGTGAACTGAGCTACTGTCCGTGTACCATGTGTGTGTACGAATCTTTTAACTGTACTTTGACACTTTTTTACCTATTGCAACTTCGACTGCTGCTGAGGGGATGGCTGATGCATTGAAAGCCAATAAGCAGCGTATCATTAATTTAGGTATGAAATTATGTAGTGCTTTTTCACAAAGCATCTGCCTACAAAAAGGCGAAGTGCGAGCAGATCGGGCGGAAAAAAGCTTACGTTGTGTTGCAACTGTGTGTGCACTTACAATATGATGTGTTAGGTATGAGGATTCGTGTTGCAATTTTATTTTATTTTTTTTCAACTAATTAACATTTGGCGGTTTTGCATTTTTCATTAATTGAAAAATATCATTTTTAATTTTTTAAACTTATTTTTAGTGTTGTTGTCTTTTGATACTTTTGTTCACTGATTAATGTCGTTCATTAACAAAAAAAAAAAAAAAATAAAAACGAAAAAAAAAAATAAATAAAACGGCAAACATTTTTTAATTGTTAATTTATGTTTAAAAACTGCATGCTTCGATTATTCCATTGCTTCCGATTATTAAAAATGTTGAATTTAGTTTTTTATGGCATTTTCCGATTTTTTATTTGCGGCGTTTCAGCACTAATCATTAATTAATTTCACAGCTCTCTAAATATTTAATTTATTATTGTAGTTTTTTGTCGTCAGAATTTTTAATTAATTTTAAGTATTAATGCTAAACGAAACTGAACTGCTTTTCCCGTTGGCCATTAGCTCATTGTTGGCCGTCTGCTCGGCGCGCTTGTCTTTGATAAACTGATCGTAGGCCAAATCAAATTTCTGAACTTTAGATTCGAAGTTGAACTGAACTGATTTCAAGGGTTTAAGTTTAGCTTTAATCGCTATCGTTTACGCAAAACTGCTGTGCCTCTACTCTACTGCAAGATAAGTAGTGTAGGAAGGGGACAGGCCACAGCTGTTCTTTCTTCGCATACCAAGCCATAACTCTCAGGTGTGTCGTCTTGCTTGACTCCGTGTCTGTCTGGATCGCCGTCAACAACTTATTGGCCAACTATCACAATCTTTGTTCAAGCTGAGTGTAGCATTTCACTCTCTTGTATGACGTTGGCATCTTCTCAGCGTATCGTGTTACAGGCGCTTGGCCATCGTGTTCATGAATTTGTCGACCAATATTGCATTAAACGCTTCCATTGCAAGCCTCGATAGCTCAGTAGTTAGAGCCAACGGTGAGCAAACAGTAAGACGTGGGTGAAGCCTTGCGGGGGACGCTTGTGGAAATGTTGAAATCGCAAGTTTCTTTCTTGTTATAGATAAATTGGAAAGAGCTGATTACAAGTGAAGGCAGTCATTCAGATGCATGTTTCACATTAACCGTTGCCTGTTGTGCTTAGCCACACATATATTTTTTTTCTTTATTGGTATATACGTATGATAGATGCTGTAAATTTGCATCAGCAGTGTCTTTGTTATTTTGGGACGATTTCAATTAATTTTTAGTAGGTTACCGCAACTTCAACGCTTACTACAACTTTACCGCAAAAGCTTCCCTTTAATAATTATTTTTAATAAGAAAACCAGTACAAAGTCTGTCAATATTGTGAAGATTCGAATCTCAACTTATACCGAGACGCACCGAGACGTGACTCATCAAGTCTATACAAATAGAAACTATTGCTGGTAAAGTGTTTGTCAGAAATCTAGATTCGTTTTTTTTAAATATTAGAAGCTATTTTCTTTCAAACTTATTTTTTTTTAACTATATATATCTTCTATTTAAAATCTGTCCCTATGTGGGACAACCATTTAATATTGATACCCAAAATACTGACAATCTTGAGCTCTTTGACTTTTATCGAAATATGCGATGTTAATTGCTAATTCATTAGGTCAAAGGGAAGAAATAGGTTAGAATCAAAATATATCAAATTGCCCTCAAGAGCCCCATGAAATAACTGTGAAATTTTAAAATAATTAAAAAAATATAATTTGTATATCAATATTTTATTTATATTAATATAAAATTTTTACACACCTTGTTTTTTGTAAATCAATTTGGTTTAATCTCTGACCAATCTAGTGATTGACTCCTTATGTTTTAATTATAGCCGAGCGGATTGGGACTATTTTAGATTTATATTAACTCAATGAACTTTCAATCAATCCCAAATCAATACAAAAAGTTAATTGGATGACGAAGTCAATAGCTACACTCGACAAATCCGGCCTCGTGGGCCAGTACTCCACAAACTCTGATGAAAAATAACGAACGAAGGTATCCAGACGCAATTAAAAAAGAAGTTCGGGCAATACGGATGTTACGTCGCAAATACCAAGAAACTAGATCGCCTATTTCAAGGACTGTTTTAAATCAGATGTTTAATAAACTAATTAAGAGATTAAAATAACTTTAAAATAAATCGATTATTTGAAAACTAAAAAGCCTCACAAAAAATAGTTTGACAAAGCTTTCACTTTTGAGGACCACAAGAACCATAAACCATCTTATAAGTCAAAGCATACCCAATAAGCTAACTGATGAAACTGAAAAAGCCATTATTTCCTCTAAGTACCAAGTTACTGATGATTGAGAATTAGATGAAAATTTAAAAAAATGAAAAATATCTTGAACAGGATGCAACATTACATTCGAGAAGCATACATAATTCCAGCTCTCCACTTTGGCTTTAGAGTCAAAAACTTCACAATCGAAATGATTTATCGTGTATATGATATAGTTGAAGACGCGTTTAAAGAAAACAAGTTGAGTACTGGGATTTTTTTTTTTTTTGGATGACGGATGTCTGACAAAGTTGTGTCAAAATAAAATGAAGCTTCCCTTATCAGCTAAGCCAGCTTCTGCATTCTTATCTAAGTTCTCATTACTTTCGAGTGTGATATGGCACCGCTGCAGCCGATTAGGGCTGGGATACCGTAAGAAAGCATACTCTGCCCGATTCTAGATAATCTTCACCAGCACCAGTGCAACTTTTGCTGATGATACAGCTCTACTATCCTTTGTAAACGACGAAAAAAAGCATTCGAAAAAATTCAAAGTCCAATAGATACCACACGACTATTGCCCTGCCTTTCTATTTTTTAACTAGCTGTGGTGTTAGGAAACAATAAGAAATAAATAATTGTTGCATCAAAAAAAAAAAAAAAAACAAATATAAATAATAAACAAAATTTTTTTTTACTAATAATGTAACTTGCATGCATGGATAGTCTTATTAAATTTTTGTTAATTTTATTCCATTGGACAACTATCAAATTAGTTTATAATCCTTGACAACTTTCATAAACGAAAATAAGAGTAAGTTTCTATAATAAATATTTTTTCTCAAATCAAAATATCAACAACTTTACAAAAGTAAAAATAAATAATTCAAAATGGACAACATTGCATTTTTAACCTACGGTGACCTATTGAGGGAAATTTCGATCACGACTTCAGATAGCCTCATTTCTACTGAATGTTTAAACATTTATAGAATTAACAAATGAGGCACAGTCTTAGAATTTGTGTGATCCTGCAACTTGTGTTAAATGTATACCCGACCACGATTTGTCTTAGATTGTGAGGGCACCAATTTTACTGGCATACACTATTTTTTTTTTCTTTTGTTTTTAGCAAAATAAAATGAACGTCATACTTGTCTAATTTAAATTTGATTTGCTAAGGTTATGTTTGATTGACCAGTAAATGGTACGAGGCTTGACTTCATTTAATTGTCATTGAGAATAGAATGGTCCATACAACTATTGAATGGCCTAAATGTAATTACCTCTATTAGAGCTAAATTTAAAGCGATTGGCAAACGAATGACATTTTTTACACTAAGCACTTCATTATTTTTCGACGGGAGTGCAGTTGGGGCTTTTGCACACCTCAGAACTGCAAGCCAAAATTACTTGATACGGAAACGCGTTAAATCATATGTACACTCTTGACACTTGAGAAACAGAATGGCAGCAGTGACCTAGAGACACAAGTGATTTTGAAAGCTTATACACGAACGTAATACCGATATGCACATATATATAACATTCAGGCTTAATAAGTATTTCTATTATACATAGATGTACACAAAGTCAAATGTAAATAGCTGTTACTTAAAAAAAAAAAAACAAAGGTCGTCTGTCGTTTGTGGCACGCGATGTGTCTGGCTTTGGTTACTTAAAGATATTTTCCGCAGCCGTCTGCATGACAGACAGCGCAGACACTCAAAGGCACGGGCGCTTCTTCTTGTATGTGTGTTTGTAGGTGAGCCGAAGACAATTTGCGCAAAAAAGGCGCTCGAACGTGTGTGAGGCTGCTTGAGCCTGCGAGTGTGTGAGTTTGTTTATAAAGGGAAACACACAGGCCAAACCGGAAAGAGGTTAAACACGCGCACACGTTTTCCTGTTTCTTGCCTTAGTTTGGCGAACCCGAAGACGACACTCACGACGTCGTCTGCCAGAGACGAAGATGGCAAAGATGCGAACGACGCTTTACACGAAGACGCCACCGAGCATAGCTAGCTACTTGTAACACATAAAGGCGCGCTGCCCAGCGAACGTAGGCAGAAGACGCGACGTTGCCGGCACAAGTAACATGTTGCGCGATATGTGACTTTAGTTTTATTTAGCCGAAGCGACGTGGAGTATTGTTTATACTTGGATCGGGTGTTTTAGTCGTGTGAGGTGAATGCTTTAGCATATATAATTTGAATGGCATGCGCGTATTTCTTACCGCGTAAAGTTACGTTACGCTATGATACGTTACGTACGAAGGCAATGCGTTGTCTGTCTCAGAGCAATGCAACGCAATCGAAGAACGCGCGACGCGAAGCGAAAAGCACGATCCGTCACCAATGTAAAAACTCAACTAAAGCGATGATGAAAAAATCTGAAACAATATATTTTTGGGGGGGCCAATGCCACACAACAAAAACGACACCACGAACACTGATGCACGCTACACTTACACAAATATTCATCCGCACACACGCATACACAGTCACAGTCACAGTCACAGAGACAGCAACAGCAACAGCAACAGCCACTGCCGCTGTCGCTGTCGCTGTGGCAGTGGCTGCGGCAGCAACGCCAACAGGACACAAGCGACGCACGACGAATCGCAAGGAGAGAATGAGTCTGAGCGCAGCAGCACAAAACTTCAAAACGCAGCAAAGTCGCGCGAACCATAGGCCAGCGGAGTGTGCCGTCATTAAAGCAGACGGTTGCTGAGCTCAGTCGGGCTGAGGTAAGGTGTGGGTGTTGTTTTGGTAGGCAGACAACGACATCATCAGCCAACGAGAAAAAAAGACGAAACAATGAAAAAAAGTGAAAAATGTAAACTAAATGTGAAAAAATTTGTTTGGTTGCATGGTAGGATGCCGACTCTTGTTTTTTTTTTTTTTAATTTTTTTTTATTTTTTTTTTGCAGTTGTTATTGTATTTTACGTCATCATCAGCAACGCCAGCTTTGACTATATTCAAATGCTACAACAACTTCAACTGCCATATAATCATCATCGTTATCATCATCGTGTACAGCCTCAACGCAGCAGCAGCAGCACCAAAAGCAACAACAACAACAACAGCAGCAGCAGCGGCGGCAGCACGAATAAAAAACCCGACCACCTGCAACTCGCACCAAACAGCATCACCGGCGACAATAACAACAACAGTGGCTGCCAACATTGACCCAACAAAACGCCAAAACGTCGAAACTGAACTTAAACAGCCCGACCTGCCACCCTCTACTAAATAATAAAAAAAAAAAAAACATGAAACCAACAACAACTAACAAAAAAAAAAACAAAAAAAAAAAACATGCTAAAAAAGTAACGCCGTGTCAAATACACACACACACACACTCACACACAGATAGGCAAACCCACTCACACAATTGTATAGCAATTTTTTTCCTCGCATTTTTTCGCCGCGCTTCGAGTTATCCTTTTTTTTGTGTTTTTGTACTACGCTGTGCTGTGCTGTGCTATGCTGTGCTGCGCTGCTTTGCTTTGCTTTGGCAGAGCGCGCATTTTTTAGAATTTTATACTTCGCTTTCTCCTCAACCGCACTCTTTATCAAATTTTTTTCCTTTCCATACAATCCTACCTAACCCTCCCCCCCCTCCACATTTTTTGTTTTTGTTTGCACTTTTGGCTTTTGGCATTTTTTTTTTTTGTATTTTGTCGATGCGGCATTGTTGTTGCTGCTGCTGCTGGCGCTGTTGTCTGGCTGTCATTCATGCCCCCATTGGATTTTTCCATCGTATTGCGTTTGCGTTTGCGTTTGCCATTGCGTTTATGTTTGTGTTTGGCTTTGCATTTGAACTTCATTTGATTTTATTTTTCGTTGCTGTGTTCTGCTTTCGCTATCCAATTCCTAACGACAGTACGAAAATGCTGTCACCAAGCCTCTATCCACTGGCCTCATGCCCACCCTTGCATAGGCCTCAACCGGAACCCGTCAAAGCCAAATCGCTAACGTCTATTGATCAATGCCAGCAACAACAAACTTCCCCGACCGTCACTCCGTTGCACACAAGAAAAAAGAATATCACTTTTTTTTCGTTGTTGGTTTTTTGTTTTTTTTTTATGCAGACAACCTCACATAGCACACTGAGTGCGTAACATGGTGGCGCTCACGTGCTACGTAAGCTGACCAGCCACACACCAGCTTCACAATGCGTTCCGTTATCGCCAACCGTCGCTAACGTCTCAGCCGCCCAGCTAGTCTACGCTCGCTTTTGAGCTCTCTATCAGGCTGCTTGCGTTTGCATGCTGCAGGCAGCTCACGATGGCGATGACTACGATATGGTCATGGACGGAACAGAGACGAGGATGACGACGAAATCGCATAAGCAGAACCAAAAAAAAAAAGAAAAAAATCGAAAAAGAAAAAAATTTGCAGAAACAGCATAAAATTAAAAAAAAAGATCCTTAAAAAAAATAATCTAAAAAAGTCGCTGCTGCATGTTAAAAAAGTGCAAACACGCACACCAACCTCAACTCGTGCTCTTGCTCGTGCTTGGGAACGGTTTGGCTCTCTTTGGCTTGTTCCCTTCACCGTGCTCAAATACGCTGCCTGACGCTATGCCTGCGCAATTTTTTAAATCCTTAGTCCCCCACCGTTAACCTGACCTAAGCCTCGCACTTTGTATTGCCTTTGCTGTTGTTGCTGTTTTGGCCGTTGTGGTTGTTGTTGTTGCTGCTTTCGCTGTTGTAGTTGCTCATGGTGAGCTCGCATTTCCGACGTCGGCGACTCCTGCTACCTTTTCTAAGTTTTTTCTACTTTTTTTTTAGTGTTGCTAGTGCCTTCCCAGCATCCTCGCACAAACTCTTCGTACAACAATTTCATACCGCTTTCTTTTTTATGGGTTGTTTCCGTCTTCTACACTCTTCAATTGCGATTTTTTGCCCGTCCTGCATTTTGACCCGTTCAAAAACATTTGTTGTTGTTGGCAAAACATTTTTTCAAATTCTCTTTCTTTCTGACTCTCTCACTATTTGTGTCTCTTTTTCCCCCACTTCAATGGGTTGTTGTCATGGTGCTTGTTGTTGGTTTTGTTTTTAGCCGCTTTAGATTTTTTAAGTTTTTTGGTTTGATTTTGATTTGGTCCGCAGTGGGCTCATAAAAAAATTGAAAACAAAAATAAAAAAACAATGGTGTTGCCATTGAAAAATTATATTTATAATAAATTATATTTGATTTGTAGCTAATAGTAAAATAAATCAATTTTTCATTTAAGTGAATTTAAATGGTGGCAATATAAGACTTTAAAACATTTTGAGGAGCTTAAAATGTTTTTTAAAAATTATTGTTTGCCACTAAAACAAATAACAGTCCATTAGTTTTTAGTTTATCAAGAAATCCTAATGCATAAAGCAATCAATACGTTAGTTGTCTAATATTTTTATAAGCCTATTCAGGTTCAGACACAGAACAATTTTATTTCCTAATATCACTTATTACTTATAATTTTTCATATACATATACTTATTAGTATTAGTATTAGTATAGTAGAAGGATTTGTTATTTTAATATGTTGTATGTTAAATGACCCTTGGAAATTTCATCATTAGCCTCACTCCAAAGAATTACATGTTTTTGTTAAATTGTTTTATTAACACAATGCATTTTCTGTCATTGTCTGTTTTATTTATTTGTTTTTATGTTTCCTTTTACTAATTGATATAAGTAGGACGCATATATATTTTTCGTTAAAACGCATTATTGAAAAATTTTTTTCCGTTTCCTTTTTTTTTTTTTCTCTGTGTATTTTCGATATTTTTTCACGGTTTTTAACTTTTTGAAACCGTTGAACCTGTTTCAAATATGTGGCAACACTGTACTTGATTTGCCACACTTTTACATTTCTCCCTTTTTGGACTTTTTTTTTTTTGTTTTCATGTGTTTTTTCGCACAACATCGACGCGTAAAACAATAGCAAAACAAACAAAGCAACAAACAGAAAAAATAAACCGAACTAAAAGCAAAACAAAAATCGAACAAAAAATTCATTAAAAAAATTGTACAAGTATTCGTGTGCGACGCACGTTGCTTTGCATGAAATACATCTGAGGCTGTGTGAGTGCGTGCGTGTGCGGATGCGTGTGGGTATAGGTGTGCGTGGAAATGCATGTGAGAGTAAATGCTGCCTATGCATGCAGCTAACATTTAGCTGGAGTTGAAGTGGGTGTGTGAGTGCACGAGTGTGCGTGTACGCTTGAGCGGGTGTGCGTGCATCTGGACGCTCAAATTGCAAATAGAGAATAAAAATAAAAATATTAAGAAAAAAGAACAGAGCACAGAAGAAGAAAGTGTGTAGTCATAGAATGCGCAAAAATACGTTAGTCAGCAGAGTTGACGCTGTCATTGTTGTCGTTGTAGTCATGTTGTTGTTTTTGTAGTTGCCGTTGTTATTTTTGTTTATTTTAGTGGATTTTTTTTTTTTTTTCAAGCATACCAAATAAAAATGCACGCACACATGTCTATATATGCCCACACTGACATGCATACACCAACAGACTGAAACAGGGCTAGCCAGACAGCCGGACAGAGAGGTGGCTATAACTGCGAAATTCATTGCGTATGGAGAATGCGTACATTTATGCCTATTTATGGGCTTTGTTTGTATGGAGGTCTCTTTGTTCGTTTGTTTCCGTATGCATGATGGCAAATGTTTGTAGGCTGCAATTACAACAATAAGTTCAATATAACAGCTGTCGCTAAAAGCAACAAAAACAACAATCGCAATGCTACAAAAGTACTCTGCAAAAAGGATTAGTAGATTATTATAAAACTCAAGAGCACAGTTCTTACGCTCCCATAGCAAGCCTTATTCCGGCCCCGCTCTACAATCGAATTCTTTTCGTTTTCCAAATCTGGTAGGTTTCCTTTGTGGGATCTCTTGCACGATCACATTTGACTTTCGTAGCAAAGTGCAAATCAAATTTTGAAAAGAACGCTGAAAAGTATGCAACAAAATTGAATTTTCGTAAATTACAACAGGACGGAAGCAATTAAACAAGAAGACAGAGCATTAAAGTGCTCTGTAATTAGAAATCGGTTGAAGCCATTCATCTTCAGAAAAATGTCCCAGCAGTTTTGGGATTATCAAGTGCACACTTTTAATTTGAATTATGATGAAACTTCAATTAAAGAAATACAAGTTTTGCAACCATAATCAATATTCATATGTACTCATATGCTTTCAAGATTTAAGCTTTGTCGGTTAGAACTTGTATCTTAGCATTTTACTATCAATTGCAAAGATTGTAGAGCTCTTGGTTCGGTAACAATTATTTTTTTATTTTTTTTAAATTGCTTATTAAATAAAATTCATTATTTCAAGACGAGTGTTTCGAACCTGAACAAAACAAATTAAGATATATTCTTTTTAATTTTTGTTTAGCAATATTATCCCTTTTTTAGTTGCTAAGTCGGTGACAAGATTTTGCGTAATGAATGTATGCATGTTTTAATTAGAATATTAAACTATAATAACTTCTGCAATAACAACTGCGAATTATAAAAATCGAAATTCACAACAAACATATTAAACGTATATTAATATTATATCAAAATATTTCTGTAACGACTAAGGTTGAAATTTTGGCTTAAATAAATATCACTGAGTCATTAAAATCAATGTAGCTTCTGCATTTAATTATTACTTACTGTTTCAATGCAATAATGTTTCCAGATAGAAACCAATTCGAACGTAGCAAATTATTACTTTTTATAAATACTTGATTGATGTACTTGGGAGTAAGTGAATTTTACAAAATATTGTATCACATTGTACAACATTTTTTTTAGTTAATTTCAGTTTTGATGAAAATTTAAGAAACAGGCAAAAATAGGCAATTACTTCTAATAAGCGGCTTAACATATTCACAAAACAATTTTTTTCTAAAGATAAATATTGTACAAGCAAAATAAAACACTTGAATGCACTTTGCCGTATGCAAATAATAAAATGCAAAACTAAAAATTAAAAATAACCATATCGGCTAGCGGCTAATGTTAAGCAAAAATAATCAATTGCTGTCGTTGTTACTAACCGCATTAAAAATAAAAACAAAAATAATGCGTAGAAGCGCATAAAAAAACATAGCCGCGAAAGGGCGCAAAACACTAATACGCATGCAATGTGCTTCATCTGCTTACCTATGTGCGTTTATATATTAATGCATACACATGCGAGTATTTACCGTGCACGCATACTATTATACACGAATTTAAAAGTGCATTTTTCGAAATAAAAAAAACAAAAAAAAAAAAAACAAAAAATGAGAACATAAACGCAAATTAAAATGAAAACAAAAATCAAAATGAAAATAAAAATAGTCATCGGCATTATGTTCCATACATAGTTGGCATAGTGCATAATTCATTGCGTACACATAGGCGTCAAACGCACATGACCTAACCGAATCCGCGGGTGTGGATATTAAATGCGCAAATTAAGCGAAGTGTGTTACCCAGCTCATGCACCCGATGATTACTTCACCAAAATTGTTAGCAAACGGTGATTTGGGTGAGGTGACGACCATGTCTGTGCCTTCGTTAGTGTGTGTGTGTGTGTGTGTGTGAGTGTGAGTGTGTGTGAGTATGTGTGTGTGTGGGTGAGTGTGTGTGAATATGTTATTAACTGTTTATGTATTACTGCAATTTTTAGACTTTTTAGCCTATTTTCATTGTTAATTAAATGAAGGGGAACCAATACGAACGAACAGAGGCACTGCAATAAACCGCACTATGCATGTATTCCTACCAAAGCAACAACAGCATTAACAGAAAAACTCACACAACAATGAAAGCACATGTGTATATGTGCGTGTGTTTTTTATGTAATTTTTAAAATGCAAATTTTTAATTCTTTTTTTGTTAAATTTCGCTTGTTTTTATGTTTTCTCTTTTTTTCCATATGTTTGTTTTTATATTTTTTTTTATATATATTTATATATATATATTTTTTTTTTGTTCACATAAAATTTTCACAATTAATAGTGTGAGCAAAGCGCGTGTGTGTGCGTACGCATGATTGGGGCCTGTATGTAATCGTGTTGGTGTCTAAAAAGAGTATCTGGAAAGAATGGCTAGGCGCAGCCAAAGCCTTTGTAGTTTGGCGCCTCAGTTGGCCAACAGAAATAGAAAAAGTTGAAATAAATAAACTCCACGCGCGATGGGCGTTATTCGCAGCATCCGATAGGCTTTAACTGTAGTTAA
The DNA here is from genome assembly GCA_037044495.1 of Stegana nigrithorax. Lineage (NCBI taxonomy): Eukaryota > Metazoa > Arthropoda > Insecta > Diptera > Drosophilidae > Stegana > Stegana nigrithorax. The sequence goes on from JBAMBQ010004233.1 coordinate 1,256,872, forward strand.
TGCGTACACACACATGCTCACAGTCACATGCAAATACTCGCTAGTATAGGCTTGAAAATGAGCTAACGATAATTTTTGTTGTGGAAATGTTGCATACTTTTGTATTTATTTTTAGTTTGGTTTTTAAAAAATAAAAAGCACGCTTTTAACTTCATCTAAGTAAAAGTCTTTTTTAAATTAATTTTTCAATAACTATTAAACAACAATTTTATGAAATACACAGCTAATTTTGTGGCTTTTAGTTTGTTATGAGGTACCGATCTAGTTATCAAAACAGTGGGAACTTTCCAAGGCAAATAAATTAAGACTACTTAAATTTGATTTCAGTTTACCTGCAAGCTCAATGAAATAAAGTCAATTACTCTATTTATGCACAGTCTGTGCAAGATAACTCACAGTCTTGTCTTAGTGAAAAGTCGGATGAAAGGTAACGGGACTAATAGATATACATTAATTTAAATACATATACAGTATGTTCTCGGAAATCGCCAATTTTCAATATTTTTACTGCAACCATACAAACTGCATTGTAGCCTTTATAATTACAAAACTTTTAACAAGAAAGACAGGGCTATAGTCGGGTACATTCCATTTCCCTATACCCAGTTTAAAATACTAAAAAAGAATCTAAAATTACTAAGTAAAAGTTATTCTTCGGCCAATCGTTCCTATGGCTGCTATATGTTATAGTAAACCGATATTTTTCATATGCAGGTATATAAATGTATATTACCTAAAATTATTATTATTATACAAAAGGGTTTTTTTAGTAAATGTTGTTTTTTTGCCGATCATTCATATTGCAGCTATATCTTATACGTTGAATATCGAAAAAATAAATTGAAATCGTTATGCCTTTGGATTAGGAGAGTCTTCATGCAAAGCTTGGTGGTTATAGGTATAACTGTTTCCGAGATACGTGCGTTCATACCGACAGACGATGCTGATTAAGATTATATATGTTTTGTGGGGTTCGCCTCGGTAACACTGTCATCTTTGAGCACAAACAAAATCAGAGCTCAATGCATAAGAAAAGAGCACAACCACTTTTATTTATGAGTATAATTAAAAAATGTGAAATTTCTGTTGTTGTTGTATTACTAAATCTATATGCAATGATTACGAAATGTATAAGCAGTGATTACAGCTGTAGTAATTAAACAATTTCGTCCGTATTTATTAACCGATTTTAATAAAAAGTATCCTATCTCTAAGTTGAACTCTACACATCCACAAAATTTCATTGAAATCGGTTGGGCGGCTTCAGAGATTAGCCTAAGCGAACATCGTGACACAGGAATTTTATAGATTAAGATTTATATATAATCCGAGCTGCCAATATACATTTTTTGTCTAACATACTCGTAAAATATAAGAACTTAAAACAAACATTAGAAATAAAGTTTAAATGTTAGAGAGGTATTAAAAAATTTTAAAAGAGTTAATAAGAGAGTCAGTGGAGAATAGGTCATAAAGAATATTGTAATTAGAATAGTTTATTGTTAACTGTTGAAAATGTGCCTAATCAGTTGAGCAACGTGAAATGGAAAAGTTAGGTAGGTAGAGGAGATATTCGGAAGAAATGTCGCCACAGATAAGCCTATGAACAAAAACCACACCGTTGCAGGTCCTGCGATCTTTAAGGGAGGGCACCTTGCACCAGGAAATCAATCGGAGCCTATGACTATACGGCGAGAGAGATCGGGTGTGGTCCCAGTATAATTAAATAAGGATAGACATATAATATTTCAATCGAATGCATTTAAGACTGGGTTATTTTTAAGAAATTCCGGGAAAACTTACGATCTACTACATACATACAAATAATACATACATAGGTTTAAAAACAACCAGTAAGCATTTGGTAAATAGACATATGCTGTTTGACCATAGTGAGCTTTCAGGTGATAAGTTTCGTATCGTATGCTGCAGGGCTGACAAACTTGCGACTAATGGCACCTGGTTGCTAAATATTAGCAGTTTTTTGGGCTTTCTTGCAGAGATATGGGAAATTATCGCTTGTTGCCAATTACATATCAATCTGATTGATTATCGAATATTCCGTAGCAGTGGCATATACTCGTATGCGTTCATCAAAATAATAGTATATAATATAAAAGCAACTATAACTTCAATCTCAATATTGCAGCCAAAAAATGCTTAACGCATGGAAGTACGCAAACACAAAGAGTTCATCAAATTACGACTTGGAACGCACATCAAAGACAACGTGCTGTCAGCAATTATGTTTTCATAAACCAAGTGAAGCGACACGCCGTGCCTCATCTCCAGAACCAGGCTGCACACATGTGTGTGCATGCAGGCCTAGCATATAAAAAATAATGCTTCTTAGCCAAACGAAACGGCAAGTGTATGAGTGCGATTCCCTCTCTGTCTCTCTCTTTGCGTATTTAGCGTCTATATATGTCAGCAAATTAACAACAACAACAACAACTTTGCAAAAAATTCCCAAAAATTGAAATAAAATTTGTAAAAAGCAAAAAACAAAACATCAAATCAAAATAATAATAAAAAATTTTGTAAAATGAATAACGAATACACAAGAAATTTTCAAATAGGAGAAATTCGAGTTTACTTAAATAAAACAACAACATAAGTTGAAAAAAAAACAAAAAAAAAAACTTATGTGAATAAAGTTGTTGTTGCCGTAGTTGTTGTTGTTGTTCATTGGACGAATGATATGCCAGCGCATGCCACACCCACATAGCCCACAATTTGCGGTCTACTAACAACATTTGTGATGAGCGCACGAGCACGCATCAAGCTGGCTGGCTCGCTGGCTAGCTCAGTCGTATGTTCGGATGGTCGCCCGTTTGCCTTGTCGGTTAAGTTGAGTTGAGAAGTGTTGTGATGCGTTGCGTTGCGATGAGCTTCAACACGATGATTCTGCCGCACCAAACTGAATCGTACCAAACTGAATCGTACTGAACGCAACGCAACGGCACTGTGCTGAACCGTTGATGATGAAAAGCTGAAAGGCAGGGTTATGTCAAACGAATGCGATGGCGATGGCGTTGGTGATGGTAATGGTAATGGCGACGGTGAAGGTGACGGTGACGGTTATGGCACCGGCAGTTGAAGCACAACCAACTGAGAGGTGTTCTTTTGTGTGTTAGTGGAGGCTGATGCGAAATAGCCCGCCTAAAAGTATGCAATTTTTTTTTCTACTTACTTTTTGCGTAGCAGTTATTTTTCTACGCTTTTTTTTTAAGTGTGCACTTATATACATATGTGTGTGTGTGTGTGTGTGTATGGGCGTAGATGTGTGCACGTGTGCTCATGTCCAATGCTGGCAACCAACTTTTTACGAGTTTCTACGTCTACGCTCCAACAACGATGGCAACTACAACAACAACAACAACACCAAATGCTACTACTACTTTTTTAATTACCCATACTTTTTTTTGTTATGTTACGCTACACTTGGGCTTTAGCCAAGCCTTCATGTAGTTTCAGTTTTGTTTTTGCTGTTGTTGCTGTTGTTATTGTTGTTTTTGTTGTTATTGTGTAAATTATTGTTGTTGTTGTCAATGCTGCTTCAATAGAAATTACTTCGCTTGGCACTTGCAACGCTTCCAAGTAGTCCAACTATATTTTTCCACTACTACACACGGTCGGCTTGCTTGATGTTATTCTTGTTTTTCATTTAGTTTTTTTTTGCCATTTTGTTATTCGCTTACTTTTGTTTTTCTTTTTCTTTTTTTTTTTTTGTCGCACTTTATTTCTCATGTTAATACGTTTGCGTATGCGCATGCATGTAGGTGTGCTCACAGTCATGTACGCGCGCTAGTATGTGTGTGCGTGTGTGTGCGTGTGTGTGTGTGTGTGTGTGTGTGTGTTTGTGTGTGTACGTGCGTAGCTGCAGCCTATCATGTTAGTGTACAAGATTATTTCTGTTTTTGTTGTTGCAATGGCTTAAAAAGTTTTTTGCTTTCATTTTGTTAGGTGTTGCCAAAATTTTTGTTGCAATCTTCAACGCAGGCGTGCACTCCTATCTTTGTGCGTCGTTTTTGTCTTTTTTTTTTCCTTTTTTTGCATAGACGTTTTCTGGGTATTTTTTTGTAAAACCGTAAACGAATTATTGCTGATTAATACTTGGCTGCGTGAAAACCAATCGGCGAAAGTGCTTTTTCTTGTAAATTGTGGTAGCTCTGCGAAATTAATGAACATGCAGCCTCGTGCAGGACGCACTATTTACCATATGACACAAAGCCACATGTCAGATTGAAAAACTTTAAAATCAATTGCGAAACAATTTAATAAAACAGGGCACAACAAAATGCAACTGACAAAGTGGTCAAAAAAAAAAAAAAAAAATTATATTCTAAGTGTCAATTGTGCCGAAAACAACAAAATTCTTAACTGTTAACTTGAAGACCATTAAGTAAAATATGCACAGTGTTCTGGCAGCCGTAGCGCCAATTGCAAAGCCTGTGAAATCTATAAGGGACTATTTCTATGCAGCTGAGCTAAAGCTTAGCATAATTAGCAGAAAATTACAACGTTTTACAGACAACACAAGCAAGTGTCAGCCTACATAAGCATCATATGAAAAATAGTCATTTACATGATGCGAATGTAAACCGTCGCAGCCATCAACTTCACTTCGAGAGTCGGCTAAGAAGTTCTCTAGAACGCAACACACGCGCTGACAGGGAGTCATTGAAGAAAATCAGAATATGGTCTTGCCAATCCATGGATTTCGGACTACATCCTTTTATTCCTTGCCGTCAAGAAATGACAATAATAAAATTATCTATAATATCATCAATTGTCTGAGCCATTTTCAATTGCAAAAGCAACAACTAACTTAGCCAATATAATTTATAAACAAACAACATTAATTGAATATCAATATTGCCTTCAATGATTGTCAATTCCATTAATTACTTTTCTAACTCAAGCGCCATGACAAATTATATACAGATAAGTTGTAGGCATATTAAAGAATTTGCAAATTTGATTTACTGAGCTCACCGGCAAAAGTCATAATGTAGTTATTTGATGTCTTAAAAAGTTGAAATATTTTCACAAAAATAATAATTGACTAAACATGACTGTCTGCGAGAACAATCCCTAATGCAACAAGTATCCTCATATGCGCCAATACGCAATGGCAGCAAGCCAACGAAGATGAGTTGATCGAACAGCTGCGAGCACTTGTTGACATGCAATCTCAAGCCACCGGCGACGAGTCACACGCATATCTTTGACCTTATCAGCTTTTATTGACGCACGAACCGACGAATGAACGCTGAGGCCAAAGTCGAGCAGTGAGCAAATAACCGTTAACAGGCTCAATTACTTTAAAAACCTCAAATCAGCATTTCATGTGCGGCAGATGGCGTCAAACGTTGAGTGTCATTAATATTTCAGAAACTTTTAACTCGCAACAGTTGACAATGAAACCGTCCAAAATATACAGTAAACAAAAAACTGTCGCCATTGTCGGTATCGCCAGTGCGACACACACACACACACACAAACAAGCTCATGCCACACACTTAGATGGCTGGTGAGTCAAATGACACAAGTGCAGGTCAGCCAACAATGAATGTGGGAACATCTCCGCATGACCATACGAAGATACCAAAGGATAAACGGGCCAAAACGAATAAAAAACAAAAAGTGCAAAGCAACACACGTCGCACTTCGAATGTGATGACACTGAAATCGGAAACTTTCGCCGGCGCAATCAATTGGAAAATTGTAAACAAAAGATATTCATTAATGTGTTAATGGAGAAGCGGGCCTACAGCAAGGCAGCAGGGGCGTCCCCAGAATTTGTGCGAATGCACACCAGACGCCAGTTGTGGGGCCTTCGGCTGTGCATGAATCCGTTTAACTGCATTTTCTGCATAATTTCGTTAATTAAAGCGTTTTTTCTCCTTTCGATTTTCGATTTTTTTTTTTTTGATTTCTCATGCCACATTTTGATTTGTTATTCTGGAATGCAAGCCTGGCTGAGCCTAGGTATGTGGCCACATGGAGCCGCTTTTCAGCGCTTAATTGGTTAAGTAAAGTGCAATTGTTTGGTACTCGTTGCTAAATAATCCAGGCAATCGTGAGAAGGGAGAAACATTTCGTGAGTGTTCCAAAGAGTCAGGCTTGATGGGACTGCGGAATCTTTATATTATTGACACACACTCGATTATGTTCGTTTTTTTTTCCGCTCTACCAATCAAGAGAACTTAAATATAAAAGTATGATTTAGACACAATGGGCTAACAGTTGGAAATCACATTAAATTACCAAAAACTCAGTTTTAATGAAGAAAAGAAAGCAAATCAATCGAAATACAGGAATTCTTTATCGTTTACTCACCTGTGGGCACATTTTGCACTGATACTTTCTGCCCGTGCCACCGGCAGGGCCACCGCCGCCACCGCCGCCACCCGGTCCACCGCCAAGCGAGGCGCTAATCTTTGTGGCATTAATCGGTTGCGGCACAACGAGTAATGCAGCCGATGCGGCAGCCACCGCTGAGCTGTGGTGATGTCCCACATGATTGCCATGATGCGCTGAGGCGGCACTGGCGCCAACGCCGCTGCCACCAATGCCGACGCCAGCTTTGTAGCCCAAAGAAGCGGATGAAACAAAACGACAGAGAAGAAGCAAGCAAACAAAAAAAATAATTATTAGTTGTTGCCATAAACGGGTGACCAAGAAGCATTTCTGTTGACGTTGCAGTTGCCAGCGTTGTTTTTATTAGTATATGAACATATACAATAGTTACCTTGCGCTGCCACAGCGTGATGATCCAAGCGATTGTCGTCCAGAAAATGACCTGCAATGGGAATTAAGTTGTTTTTGCTATAATCGGACTCAAGTTAGTTACAATTCTTGGTGTTGCTGTTGCCTGCGCTGACGTTACTTGTTATAGTTCACTTTTTGTTCGTTTTCAATTCTGAAATAAATCAAAATGATTAGCAACAATAACAACAGCAACACCGTAAAAGCAACGAAGTGTACGACATCTTGCACGCCTATCTTTCACTCGGGTCGCCGGTTCCCGCGTTCTTTCGTCCGTCCATTTCTCGGCATATCTATTTTACTGTCCGACGTGTCGGTCTGACTGTCTTTCTGTCTATCAGTCTCTCGTTCCAGTGTTTACTTTTTCATTTTCAGATTGTCTGCTTTTCGTGCATTTTAGCTTTCGTAAAATTTCTCACGTCCTCGCTTTGACAAGACTTCACGTGCCCATGTGCGTCGACGACTTTTCTAATAAAACTGAGATATTAGTTTGCTTGATTACCACTCGGATGCTGCTGACAATGAAGCCTACATTTCTTATTTACAATAGCTTTCAAGGTTGAGCTCAGATTGTGAAGGAAATACATTCCAAATTATTATAATAATTGCAAAAGTTTTGAACATTTTTATAAGGAGGTTCAGCTAATTTAAAATGTTTCCACTAAAAAGAAGAAAAAAGCCACCCGAATATTTCATACTGGGTTTTAGTACAGCCAACCCATCTTGTCGAAGCAGCTGTCTATCGGGGCAGGTTGCGGCAACAAATTTTGCGGTTTCCCAAATAACTTTTAATGATTGTCTAGAAGATTTGAATTCAATCAAAATTAAAGACAACACATTCGATTCTTATTGGAAATTCATTGAGTTATCAAATGATTTCTGTATTGGTTGAAGATTTGTTAAATAAAATATTAGCAACTCTCAACTAATCTAAAAATGTAAAAAAGCACAATTAGGAATATTTGTCTATTTCACTTTCATAATTCAGATCTCTCAGATTCTCTTGTGCATTAAAGTTTCGTATGCCATCCGAAACAGCAGCAGCTACCATTGTTGGTAAGTCACGTGCTTGCAAAGCCTCTTGTATTTTAAATTTATTCGCTTTACGATTGCCAACTATGTGCTCAACAGAAATGGAAAATTAAACTGTGTCAATAAATTCCACTCGTTGCGATCTTTTCTCAATGAACAAACGGCAGAGACCCATACCAGCTATAACCGAGCCTTCTAGGCGCCAACCCACTGAAGACAAATCAAACGTACAAAGCTCCGCAAGCGTCGGCAGATAACAAGCGCCGAGTTAGGCAAAAGGTATGCGGCAGCTTTGCGCGCGGTTTATGCCAAATATTTTTTGTGTTAATTACTCGTTCAGCGGGGAGCGAAGGACAGAATAGGCGCCACTTTACAAGCCAAAGTTATGCGAAACGCGTAAAGCATCTCTAGCCAAGATGGAAAAAAATGGAATCCAATAAAAAATATAAACACCAACAACAGCCGAATGATAGGCGCTGATTGTGAATGAAGAGAGCTATTTACCTTGCCTAATGACAACACCCTTAACCCTAAATAAAGCCACTGAATCATAATTACCACAAAAAAAAAAAAAAAAATAATAATAATACGATTTATAAGCAACAAATACAACAAAAACCGCCAAGCATTTTGAGTTGCAAAAACTCATTTAAAAACTTGTTAGACGCATGCGACGCATATCGCAATTAATGCTCCAAGCACAAGGCCGAGGGAGGTAAGAGAGAACGTCGATGCTGAACAGATAAGCATGGCAAAAAAAAAATACAAAAACCAACAACTTTGGTAGCCGATTCAAGCAACATAGATGCAACACAGCGACAATGCTGCGATACTTATCGCGAAACAGCAACACAACTAAGCAACAGCAATGTTGTTCGGCCAATTGCCACAACGTTGACATTATCAGGTCGGATCATTGCGATGAACGCTCGCGCCGCGGCCACCGTCTCCTTCAACTACAACAAAAATGAAGCCAAAAAGCAGTTGGGGGGTCCCCCTTGTACTTAAGGTAGCAAACATGTTGCTGTCAATGTTGCAATACAAAGATGTTGCGAACAAGCAAACTTGTTGCCAAGACCGAAGTCAATAGGAGCTGAACTAGGCATCGTAGCCAGGTTAACAAAATGTTGTTTGCATTTAAGGAATTTATGTAAACAGCTTGTAAGCAGCTTGTTACTATTTGCTGCCGTTGTTGTTGTTGTTGTTGTTGTCGTTGGTTTTTGTTGTTGGCACGGCAGCTACTACTAAAGCTACACTGAGTGTGGCTGGCTAATCATGTGCATGTACATGTGTATGTTGTTGTTGTTGCTGTTGTTGTTGTTGTTGTTAATATAATAAAAACTGCACTTCTTTAGTAAATTTTAAAATTTTCAAAGAGTGCGCATGGCGAAATTGCAAGCGTCCACATGGAAAAGCAGTTAAAGGTCAAGTGGTAACAATTTTTGGTTCCACTACACATTGTTGTTGTTGTTATTGTGGTGCTCATTGTAATTGTTGTCGTTGTTTTTGTTGCTGTTGTAATTGCTACTATGCGGATGACTCGTATACGGTATCGTCGTTGGTCGTTGTTTCTTTTTTATTGCCGTGGGAGTTATTGGCTTTTATTGTCTCTCATTCCAGTTGCCCATGTTGCTGCTGCTTTTGCTGTTGCTGTTGTTGTTGCTGTTACTGCTTCTACAACAAGTTAACCATATTGTAATCAGTTCATTGTACCATTGAAACGCCATCTAGCGCCAGCCGCACACGTTCGCGTCTAAGCGTTACTAGAAGCGATCTTTATCTTAAGCTTCACCCGATTAAAATCGTTTAAATTCTTGCACAAAAATTCGTGATTATCTTTGCGAGTAATTAAGTTTGTTGTGAGTAATTAAGTAAGGCATTTTGTGCGTTAAACGTGCATTTGGAAAACATTTTTGGGTGGTAAATACTTTTTCAAGCAGTTGTTTGACTTACCTTTTTGCAGGTTATTGTGATGATCGTTCATTTTGGCCTGAAAAAAATATACGTATATAAAATTAAATCGCACAAACTTCCCATAGAAAATATGCATAATAAACGTATATAATTATCGTAAATATTTTTAGCGCCTCCCGGACGCACATTTTTAAGGGCGGTAAAATTTGACCATATTTCATAAAAACCAGATATTATAATTCTAAAAATATGACTGCTTTAAGAACAGAAAACAAAAAACGCGTTGCGAAGCAAGCGGGTGAAGCTAGTAATAATTAAAAATATTTTGTAACTTGACGTATGAACGACAACCATTTCTTTTTGCAATACTTTTTTTTTCAATTTAAAAACAAACAAAAAAAATAATATTAATAATGACTGCGCCTAAATTCTAATAAGTTAAAAAGGGTAAAGCGTTTTGTTCCCTACACGACTTGTAAAACTGAACAACAGATTTAACATAAGCAGTTTAATAATTGATTACGTTACTTGTTTTTAGTTTTTCTAAATTCTGAGTGTCGTTATTTTGACAAATGAATGTTTTGGTAATTTACAGGGATCTCAAAAAAATCGACTATGTTTTGCACGTTCATTGTATATTGCTTACTTTTAAATAAAACAAATCTTGCAAGTCATGTATTTTATACATACATATATTTAGCTTTTTACATAGTTTTGTTTTCACTAGAAAAATTAAAAATTTCTAAGGAAGCGGGGCTGCGTACCCCAGTAAACGCAGAGTTATAGAAGAAAATTAAAAAAAAAGGGAGTAACATTCCTCAAGGCCCTGCGCCTGAGTTGTCTAATAAAGCTGCTGGCTGGAAGGCAAATGAAGTGGCAAAATTACAAAGAAATTTTGGACCCCCTGGAACATCTGTCAGTGCAGATGAAACTTTAAACAGATGCGGAAAATTTTGCTAGTTACGATACAGTTATTTTCCTTTTTTTGTTTCTTGGGATCCTGGCAACCTGTGGTACATGGAGTTACTTGACTTCTTGGAGTCTTGACTTCTTGTCATTAAACTGTGCACTCAGAAAACTATTCTGTTTGAATTAGACTACTCATCTTTCGCAATTGACGAACAGGATTTAGACTCGACGGGTAACGAGAAAAAAATGAATTATTGTTGACGCACTGGGATTATTATAATTCCATTAGCATCGCTAGCTGTGAGAGAAACTCTGCATGATATAAAATTAATCAAAAGCTATTTAAGACCGACAATTCCTGAAGGCTAAACTATTTGGCCATCTTGTCAATTGGGCAAGAACTATGTGATACTATCAACATTGACAGTGCAATAAAAGACTGATCTGAGACAAAGCAGACGAATAAAGAATTAGCTAAAGATTTAAGTTTCCATTATTATTTCTATAAATTTTTTCATGAAAATATGTATCCTAATACTATCATTTTAGTTCTAATTGAAAGTTGATTTTTGTTTTGTATACTTAATTCTCTGTAAAAATAAATTAAGCTTATCGACATATATCATAAATGAGGTGATGTTTAAAATTTTTTAAAATATTGTAATTTTTGGTTTTAAATATTATATAATGGGGCGGCCAGTTTTGGCCTCCGCCCCGGGGGACAGAAGCCCATGGTACGCCTCTGCTTACATTATTAGCCATCTTTTCGACAAAAGCCGATGTAACGTAGAGCTAAGAGCGGTTGATGTAATTTCTAAGCTCCAGGAGGGGACGAGTTTGAACGTTGTTTTCAATTAATTATTTTGAAAAATAAATATTTTGATTTATAAAAAACATTCCAATAAAAAAATTTTAAAGGCAGGGCTATGGTCGGGCGTACCAGACCATAGTTCTGTACAATTTCAAATTTATCCGATCTGTAACTCTAGCCCTCTTGATATTTTTACAAATCCAATTTACTGCCTCTGAGTCAATATAAGTCAGGAGAAAATTCTTCAGAATTGACAGCGAAAGGCAATAAATGATATTTCGTAAAGCCATAGTCACTTAATAAATCAATATAATATATTTTCCACAAAATTCGAAATGCAAGAAATATGCATATATGTATGGACTCGTATGTCATGTTTTAATGAAAAACTGTTTTTTTGATTTGGTTTTTTAAAAAAAAAACCTATTTTAGGTTACACCACAGAGACCTAATATAATTTGTTTCTGGTTATACTCATAAATGTGTATACGTGTGCATTTTGATTGATTGTTCTTTTTCTTTACGATTGGAATTTTTGTTGAAATATTTAAAACACAAAATATGACAGAAGTTATAGCGAAATAAGACGAATTACTACCTTTAAAATAACAAGAATGTGAAATAAACAAGCAAAAAATTATGAAATAAAAGTAAAACAAAAATAAAATATACAAATTTCAATTATGCAATGAAGCCATTTAGTTACACCATAACTCATGTGGAAATTCAAATAATTTATTCAAATATCCCAAATACCTGTAAAAACTACGATTTAACGTTGAAAAAATATTTATAACATTGCTCTGTTGATTTGATTACATTTAAATTAGTTGGCGGCAAATAATTGTGCAAACAAAATAATGTGCATTTTTAAAACCAAAATAACAAAATAATAAAACTAACGGAAATAAATCAAGCAGAGGCAACTAGGCGCGAATATGTCATGGAAGTGAAAAGATATTTAATTGAATGAATAATGATTTTTAAATTAAATGAAACAAAATTACATACCAAAAATTAATAAACAAAAAAGAAAACGAATTAGCTAATCTGAATAACAGAAGAAGCCACTAGAACCCCATCAGCGTCATAAAACGCAGGTCACCAAACCATTGGCGCCATTGCAAAAAATAAAAAGTAAATGCTTACAAAACTAAATATGTCCAAAAAATCCAAGAGAAAGAATAAATAAAAGGGTTTCGTTTCGCAACAAATGTCGGAAGAAATTCAATGTTGTTCAATACAAAATGTTGTTTCCCAGGCATGGCTACACAGCAAAAACGCCAACTCGATGAAATGTGCCCAAAAGTATGTCACGAAACTCACACAAATAAAACTAACAACAAATTTAGTCAAATAGGTTTTGACGGTCAAACTAAGCGTAAAAAAAAAAAAATACAATCAAAACCTAAATCAAAAACAAATCACGGGTTGTTTTTAGTAAAAGAGTAGCTCTGCTCTTTTTAACATTTCGATTGGCGCTGAAATAAATAAAAATCGACGGGAGTATGTCAAAATGCTAAACTGCGCGTCATAACAAACATTTGAATATTGGCCCAACGATTGAAATATATCCAAAAAAAATATTTCAAAATATTAGGGAAAAAGAGAATTAATTCGCTTATGGGAAAAGAAGCGAAAAAAGCTTGGCTTAGTGTTTTTACGCTAAACTCTAAAACAACTTAGTGAAAAAAGCAACCGACGTGAATTGAACGTACCGAAGTGTTGCAAGTGCAGCTTGGAAAATAAATAAAATAATGCGAATAAGAAGAAGGCAACCTACTAGGAGAAAAACAAAATACAGGTAAGTAGGCGTATGAGTAATATTTTTTACTGTGCCTCCCCATGAATTTGGCTGCGATTCTCTGCGAATTTATGAGTGTGAAGCCCGCTGCGCGTTAGTTTCGGGTGTTAATACCTCCTCTGAGTGCATATGTATGCGTGCGTGTGCATACGTGTGTGTGTGTGTGTATTCGTTTGTAGCCGCGCTCTGCGCATATGAGTGTATTTGCGCGTGGGTGTGTGAGTGCTCGCTGTCACTGTCAAAACGCACTCGAGCGCATTTTGTGCAGCAATATTCAAATAGGTAGTAGGCAAAGCGAAGCGCGAAAAAATAGTAATAGCCGCAAAAAACGTGTAGTAAAAATAGCAAAACTCATGCTTAAACACAGCCATACCCACACCTCTTCGCTGTCCGACCACGCACATACACACACATGCATGCATATACGTGTCTATATTCAGCTAGACAGACACCCATTCAAAACATAGGAGGAAGGGTACCGCTGCCTGGAGTGTGAGTGCAATGTGCAACGAGAACATTCGTGCTGATGGAGATGACCAGCGACGAGCGAATGTGCTATGCTAACCAACGGTTACAACAACAACAAGAACAACAACAACTAAAGCCAATGTCGACGACAACACCGCTGGCACAAAGCGCAAAACTTCCGGCACAAGTTCACTTTACAGTACGACAACAACATGGGTAACAACAAAAGCTTGAGCGTAAAACAAAATTCAAAAAATTCTGCACACAATTTTTTTTAACGCTCCCACACCAGAAACTTGCTGCTGCACCAAAATAGAAAGAAAAAAAAAAAGAAGAGAAAAAGCAAATAAAGCAAAACAATTTTTTTAACCCCTTCGCAAACGTCGAAGTCGTTGCCGCTGCCGAAGCCAAGCCGTGCCCGTTGTTGTTGTCATCGTTACTGACGATGAGGCAGCCGGCGACTGCGTTCGTGTTGCCGATTCAACGCAAATCAAGGAGAGGAAGTAATTTATGAGTGGTGAAGAGGTTGTAGGCGGTCTGGACCAAACAGCAAAAAGTGAAAAAATTAGGCAAAGCATCCTTTTTTGTTTTGTCTTGTTTCGTTTCTTTTCGTTTTTAGCGCCCATCCGAAGAGCCCCAAACTTTATGATGATGGGTGGAAATTCGGGTTGTTTCTTTGTTTTTTTTTTTTTTGTTTTTTAAGCTTTTCGTGCGTTGCAAGCCTTATGCGTTCCTACTTGGATACAATGTTGCACACTCACACACACAATGCTTGGTCACCAGGCAAGCAATTTTTTTTTTTTACTTCCCTCACTCCTAGACGTCTAGCTCTGCTTCTCTTTTTTATATTATTATTCTTGATTTTCTTTTTTTTTCAATTGCATTTTTTCGACATTTTGGTAGAGAATTTTTTTTCAACTTCTTCTTCGTCATTTTCTTCTGGCTCCGTACGCCCATCTAACTTTGTCTGGTTCTATTGATTTTTTCGCAGTTGGATACAATTAAAAAAAGAAGAATGCGCCTTCAAATGTTGACCAAACACGTCATCCGCTCTTGGCCCGCTCACCTAGCTACCAGAGCTCGCGGTTCCCCTGCGGTTTGAGGTTAGCATTTGTGTTGAGTTTGCATCGCACTCGTAACGCAAAAACTAACAAAAAAAAAATAAACAAAAAAAAAAAAAAACGCATAAAGGAAAGCAGCAAAGGCTGGGGAAGAAACGCAAGTTAAAAATTTGTTCAACTTTATTGCAATTACTTTAAAAATTGAAGTCGGCTGCGGTCATTGTTGAGGTCGGCGGTCGTCGGTCGTTGTCGGTCAGCGGTGAGCGGACGTCAGCGGGCAACTTTCATATAGCCTGGTCATACAATAGCGCACCATTAGTCATGGCAGTAGTCGCGCTTCATGTTGTTCACTTGTTCATTATGTTGTTCTTGTTGTTGTCATATGTTGTTGTTTTTTTTTTTTTTTGTTATTTAGCGTGTTGTCTAATGAAAGAATTATTGGATTGCGTTGTTAATGCACATCACACGGCTTCATATAACTTTTGGCATTTTGGACTTACATGCGACTCGTGTAACTATAAAATTCTAAGAAACAAAAGGAAACGTTTTTGTAAAAGCAAAACCTCTGGTACATGTGTGAAAATTTGATCAAGCTCGCCTCTCATTCTCCATTCCTTTTTCACGCTTATGCTTTATGGTTTCCCCAATTTTTATTTTCATGAACGATTGCAAAACAGTGAATAAGTTGTCATATATATCCAATGCCTAAGCATATTCAAAATTTCTGCACTGACAATTTTTTTCTAAATGAAAAATTAATTCGGAACGAAATCGAGGTAAGAAAATCATCTTACATTAAAATGACCGAATGCCTTTGGAAATATTGTAGTGCACTGCGCATTAAAAAGTAAAAAAAAAAATAATTTACAAAAAGCAAAGACCGAACTCGTACCTCTATGTTACATAACCGACCACTTCACGCTCTGCACTATATCGGTTATTGGCAGAACGTCGCGAATAATGTATAATTTATAATGTATCACTTTGTTCTTATAGGCTTGACACACGTTTTTAGGAATTGGATACTG